>OU744798.1:18126767-19419723 GCA_916614155.1 Mesoligia furuncula
TGGCGATTATGGCAAACCCTCCCCATTTTGGGAGAGGCCTATGTCCAGCAGTGGACGTCTTTCGGCTGAAATGATGATGATGATGAAATTTTGTGAAGGTGTTTGGATGCTTGTTACTCAATCACGCGTAAACCGTTAACAGATTTGGATGAAAATTGGCACACAGATAGATCATTTGGATTTACACATAGGATACTTTTTATCCCGATATTCCCACGGGATCGAAACTTACGCGGGTGAAACCGCGGGGCGCTGCTAATCATCACACTAATATTATAAAGGCGAAAGTTTGTGAGTGTGTGTGTGAGTGTGTGTGTGTGAGTGTGTGTGTGTTTATATGTTTGTTACTTCTTCACGCTCAAACGGCTGGACCAATTTTGATAAAATTTTGTATGGAGGTAGCTGACACCCTGGATTAACATATAGGGTACTTTTTATCCCGATATTCCCACGGGATCAAAACTTACGCGGGGGAAACCGCGGGGCGCTGCTAATAATATATAAAGTCAGGCGAATTGGACTATCTACGTAATCGTGCAAGCCAGTCGTCCGCAATAATGTAAATCAAACTGGCGCCGGTCAAAGGTCGCTGTATTTTCGTTAAGAGTACGGTTGCGTCCTACAATAAATTCAGCGGTAAACAAGTCACACAGCCCAACTCAATGAATTATAACCGAACGTGGTTGATCGCAGCCAGTTAAAATTGATAGCCCTTTAATAGGTTAAGCGGTCCATTAGTAATGAAAGCGGGTTACCGAAACTACACTAGAACTATTTAATTCACGACCGCAAACAACCTCCAAGTTTGCACATAACAATAAGTTCTAATTAAGTTTGTTGAAGAGTAGGTACCATGTAGTTATGGGTCATTCACTAGCTATGAATAAGACACAACATTTTATCTTTGGATTTGTGCAGCAGTGGACTGCAATGTCTGCAAATTGCTGAATTGATAATAATAGAGCGTCACTTATCTAAATAATAACAGCCGCACAGGTCGATCGAGTAGGTTAAGCTACGCTTGCCGCGGTTGGTCTGTGGATGGGTGACCGTCTTTACATACCGTGCCCCTCCGTGCCTCCGAAAGCACGTTAAGCCGTTGGTCCCCGGCTGTCATTCAAACTCAAACTCAAACTCAAACCATTTATTTCAATTAAACCATTTACAGGCACTTTTGAATTGTCAAGAAGTCGGTCAGTCAGAAAATATGAAGCTAGTTGCCCATTCCAAAGCGTAGGTACCTATGGAGAAGAACGGGCAAGAAACTCCATGGACACTCTTTTAAATTGTATTTTTAAAAAATATTAGTTACATCATTAATGTTGAATTTACAATTATATGTGAGAACGATGTAAAAAAAATACGTACGCGTTAAGAGCGTCCAGAGTACAGCAAGTAGTAAGAAGACAACAATCCAAAAATAAAATAATTAAAAATAAGCCGAGGCAGCTGAGTGATGACCAGCCCCAACTGACGGCGCCCGTTCACGAACATGACGCATAGATCAGCACCATTCAGCTCAACCATTTTGAAGGGAGCTAAATGATCCAATACACACGCCACCGTCAGCGAGACATTTGTGTGAGCATGACATACTATCAGCCGCCATGGCACATTCAAGTCAATGAAAGACATATTACCCGGTAAATGGTAAAGAAGGTATACTTACATAGAACTCACATCTGTGCTATGCAGTTATACAATGCAAAGGAAATTGATTTTATACAATGCAAAGATAATCTTACAATCTTCAGCAGCTCCAACAGTATTTTCTAGTGTTAATCAATTAGTTGTGGTTGTGGAGCAGGACCAGCATTGAGCCAGGCATTTTTATCAGCGATGTAATCCCCTAACTTATAATATGCCTGACTGCATAGTGTGCGTTTTATACAAGACTTGAATTTTGTCTCATTCAGTTGAAGAATGTGGGGAGGTATTTTATTATAACATTTTAAACAGTACCCCATAAAAGATGAGTCTACTTTAGCCAGTCTGAAACCTGGTTGAACTAATAGGTCCCTATTCCTAGTACTATAATTATGTCTTTCACCTCTTTTACCAAAAAGATGTAAGTTTTTTCTTACATACATGATGTTTTCGTAGATATATTGACAAGGCACCGTCATGATGTTAATTTCCTTAAACAGTTCCCTTAGAGAATCACGCCTGCAGAGGTTATATATGGCTCTGATGGCTCTTTTCTGCAGAATAAAAATAGAATCGATGTCTGCAGCCCGTCCCCAAAGCAAAATACCGTAAGACATGATACTATGAAAGTAACTAAAATAGACCAGTCTTGCGGTATCTATATCAGTAAATTGGCGGATTTTTCTGACAGCATAAGCTGCTGAACTTAGCCGTCCTGCAAGAGATGTTAAATGAGGACCCCATTGTAGCCTTGAGTCGAGCGTGATCCCCAGGAAAACCGTTTTATCGACGATCTTTGACAGTCGTTACGGGTAGTCAGAAGCCCGAAAGTCTGATAACCAGTCTTACCAAGGGGTATCGTATTACCCAGTAACTGGGTTGTGGAGGTCAGATAGGCAGTCGCTCCATGTAAAATACTGGTATTCAGCTGCATCCGTTTAGACTGGAAGCCGACCCCAACACAGTTGGGGAAAGGCAAGGCAGATAACGATGAGAGCGTCACTTATCTATCCGAGCATTTTACTTGGATTTGCATTTACATAAGTACTTATACTTACCTATATTCACCAACACGCACTATGCCCGCCTGGTATATTACGGCCCACTCCCTCTCACAGAGAGGAGACCTGTGTCCCAGGAGTGGGAACGTTAGAGGCTGATTACGTAAGTACTTAGGTATAATAATACGCAACAGCAGTGCGCTTACCTTACCTTATTTGGAGAACATATATAATTTATAGATTATAAGTTTAGGTAGGTAAGAGCATAATTTCACGCAAATGGAACCAGATACAGTCCAAAAAGGTCCTCCCCTACTTCGTTATCAGGTCACTGATTATAAATAACACGTGAACTGAAGTATTCCCGTTTGAGCATCTGTTTTTAGAGCACCTATTTCTCCAAGGACCTGCTACCAGAATTCCTTTTCGTTATCCATTTACAATAAATACGGCGTATTCCAAAATAATAACAGAAATGTAAATTGATGAAATCTTTGATCATTATTCATAGTTACACTTATTTTTCATACTCAGTGGAATAGAATTACCAGCAGGTCTTAAACGCAGCCAAGCGAATACAATCTGTCTCTACCAAATGGTTTTCAATCATTCTAAGAATTTAGTAAAGTAAATCTGTTTGGGTATACCCCAGATGTTTACTTTTGGGAGCGGTAAATGCTTATGCGAATCACCCAGGTGGTTTTAGCCGGTAAGAGTCCGGCATGCCCTTCTGTCACCCACACGATGGAGGAAGTCCATGAGGATATACCCCGCAAAATGAAAATAAAAAAAAGTTTAAAAAAACAAGCTTTTATTAAAATAAAAACGTAACCTAAAAATATAAAAATTAAATTAAAATTATTTTTTTCCTTTTATTTCGCGTTATTCTTTCTTTTTTAGGTGGTAAACATTTTTTTTATTTTAATTTGATTTTTTACTTTTAGTCTTAAAGATGTATCATTAACATTTAAAAATTTTTTTAGCTATGAATGGTGGTCAGCTTGTTTTGTAAAACTTTTTTTTAATTCGTCATCTTGGAGCGGCGGTCATATTGAATTTAATGTGATGTTACTAAAATTATCGTTTTCTACTCTTCAAGCCTTCTCTGTAAAACTTTTTTTAATTCGTCATCTTGGAGCGGCGGTCATATTGAATTTAGTGTGATGTTACTAAAATTATCGTTTTCTACTCTTCAAGCCCTCTCATTTGATTATTAAGGGGATAGAAAAAAAAAATAATCCGCCGTTTTGGAGAGCGGGCATATTGAAATTATTACAATATTGAGTATTGCACATTGTATTGTTACCAGAACTAAAGGTGCATGCAAAATTTCAGCTCAATCGCATACCAACAAATGGTCGAAAAATGCTTTGCAAATTTTGACGGACAACTTACCTACATACATACATACAAACAGTGCAAGCTAAATAAAAGCTTGTAAAAAAAAGAAAGATGTTTAATCTTTCAAAGGACTCGATCTTACAAAAACAAAGAGATAGGTATCGTATTAATGTAAGTACTTTATTTAAAAAAAAACTAAAAACGATCCTTTAAAGCTCCTTAAAAGATACTTAAAAGCTCGTAACTAATATCAAAAGTTCTCAAAGTTCTCAAAATGTTGTGAAGTTTGATCAAAAGGGGACTTGAAATAAAATCCCTAAAAGAAAATGTTAAAGCTACTTAAACATACCAGTATAGTATTATATAAATAGGTAAGTAAGTACCTACTTTTTACAATAAAATAATGTAAAGTTGTACGAAGTATTTTTTAAAGAATAAATGAAGTAGGTAGGTAATTCGTGGTCCGCTGCAACTGGCTGGCGATCGCGACCAATTCGCAAACAGTTCATCACGAATTTCACAATATGCCTATCTACCCAGGTAGGCAGGTGGGTGGTTATAATACACTACCTTTGGTAGTTGGTATACATTTCCGCGAAGGACTTGCGCAAACCTACTTGCGTGAAAAGGCAGTGGTAGGGTCGACTCCAAAAGTCCATAGGCAAGTTTACAATGCAATTGCTTAACGTTTAGTTTGACTTACGACCTTCTTTTAATGAGTAATTTGACACACACACCCGCATATTACTCGAATAATCACGCTTTTGAATATAGTTCCGTGTCATGTTCACATAATTAGAAAACTTTATGAGTTTATCTACAGAAATCTAAATAAATAAATTAGATATGGTGGAGACAGATGCAGGTAACTTACCTACGGCTCATTCACCGCGACTAATAGAATGTTGTTCGTTCTTGGTTGGTTTTTGATATTGTGGGTTAGTGGCGTGAGTTTAATCTATTAGCGGTGTAATAGTTCATTTTGAAATGTAAGCTTAGAGATGAAAGCGGTTATTATCGCGCAGCATAAAAGTGGACTTAATATTATATCACAAATATTTGATGAACCCGGACTGACTGTGAGTATTATGATTTAATTATTTTTCAACACACTTGCTCGTAAAGTGGCTCTTGTTGAACCGCTTTTAGGTCCATACTTCAGTTTATTAAAAACGCGTGCTTTTTCTTTACTTTAATCCACATGTGCATTATTTCCACAGATAACTATTTACTAGTCGGAGATGCGCGTGTTAGGAATTAACCATATAAACTATCTATAAGTATTTATGTATATTACCCAAAAATGAAGCTTTGAATATCAGAATAGTTACTAGTTATTTAATGTGTGTAAAAGTACCCATGAATATGGTATGTATGTAGGGAAAGGATTTTATGAAATAAAGCACAGAAAGACAAGGCTAGATATTTAATTCAATTTAGGTACGCTTGTCAGTAATTAATCAGAAAGCTAGTCGTCCATTCCAAATCTAGGTCATCAAGGAGAAGAAGGACAAGAAACTCATTGGAAAAAGTATTAAAGTATTCTTTCAACAAATTTATTATATTCTCATAAATTATCGTTATTTTAAAAACAATTAATTCTATCTCTTGCACAATGGTTCAAGGAACTCAGAATAATAGCAACATAATAACAATAGCTAGGAATATTCCATTATACACTTTAAAACATTAAGCCATATTCGCCATATTTTAACAAATACAGAACTTAGTTATCAGCAATAATAATCAAGATAATAATATCAATTAACTTACATGACATCTGGTAGATCTAGTCCACATAACGGCACTAGTACTAATCAACTGAACATCTACAGAACAACAACTGACTTGATAGTCATTACAATCCTTTTTATATCCTATATACCAACGTCTTTTAGGTCAAACATCTACCGCCATTTTGAACCAATCACAGATCATCATATATTTTGGCTTAATATTTTCTAACACAGGTAATAATAAATAAATCTTATTTAGTGAAGCCGTTTTAAAACATTATAAGGTAGGTAATTAAGCAATTTAATAAGAGTTAATTCGTATTTCTTAGACATCATTAAAAAGAATATCAACATCAACTGACAGTATTGTGCCAATCGTTTAAAACAGCCTATTATATTAAATTAGCAATATAAAATCTAAGATATACTACAAGTATAATCAAATATTACTTAATCATTTATAGTAATAACATTTAAGTGTTTTTGACAAGTTCAGGCTATTGTTTCTTTGTAAACACAGTATCTAGTCAAATTAGGTACTTCTACGTCGGTCTCAAGCTTCGTAAATGTGATAGATGCCATTATCCAATAAACAATATTCTAATATTATAATTATATCAAATGTTAAATCTAACACGCGCTTTTTAATATCATCAATTCACTTTTTTTTTAAATAGTCTGTATTGTTCTTGGTCCCAAAATTAACTAATATTTACGACAATTTTGAGGTGAATGCGCAGTGGTAGACCGCGAAATTCAAATTTTCTTAGGTTTTTTGCAATTTTCAGGTCAGTGTCAGGTTGTATCTTGATCAAAATATGATTTGCGACTATAACAGGTATGACTTTACTCAATGATAATCATTCGAATCATTAATACATCTTTCTATGGAAAAGTTCTTAGGGAAAAAATCTAACTTGAAAGTTTCTATTATAATGACTATAATTATGTAAATACATATATAATAAAGTCGCAAATGATATTTGATCAAGATACAATCTGATACTGACCTGCAAATTACAAAAAACGTAAGAAAATTTTAATTATCCACCTTAAATTGTCCGTGGTCCCTTCCGAAACCAAACGGAAAAGACCCTGACTGGCGTTTTATTATTACGGATTCTCACTGAACTAATGTATATTTCTCTATAATAGTACTTTCTAATTCCATACTAACTAAACTACAATTTGACATACGACAACACTACGATCAGTCTAAACATTATTTTGTGTTTATTATATTTTTTCTATAGGCTGTTTACAAGTTTTGTCAGTTTTAAATTAAGAGACAGTGCTTTTATTTACACCTGCGCGCGCATCGCTAGTGCTGGCTAGCAAGGCGCGCGGCAAAACAAAACTAGCGCGCCATTTTCCAAACAAGTTAATATTTAACAATACAAGTCTGTTTTGTCCTTGCAAGTGTGTTGAAAAACGTCGTATGAAACGCGTGTGCATTGATCAATAAACTCTCGGCTTTCTGATCGCGCTCGCCCCGCCTCGAGCATAATGATCAACATAGCACACATGTATCATAATGTACTAAGTATTATCTAACATTTAGCTAATTAAAGTAGGTATGACTGCTGATCCTAGTAGTTATTTTTTAAACGTATTTACCATAAGGTCTAAATAGAAGACAAAAATTTTTTTTCCATAAGTTTATTTATTTACTTTTGGAATGATGAAACATTAAGTATAATTATAATATCATCATTTTGTAACATTTCTATTTTCAAAATAATTTTGTTTCACAATAGTAATATTATTTTATAATTTTGCTAGTAGCCTAACTTAAGTATTCCTTTTTGTTTTAGAGAAATTATCTACTGTAAGTCGGAGGGTCAAAGGAAGAAGGAAGAGGGTAGTCGAAAGCGTAGTGGAAGGCCCCAGCTGCTCAGTGAATATAAAACAAGTGGTTTCATACCAACGAGATATTTTGCCAAATTATTCGACACGTCTTCACGAAGCGTTCGCCGTGCAAACGAAAACCAGCTCAAAAACCATATTTGATTGGAAATCATAAACAAGAACGTTTACATTTTGCGATAAGATACAGCGATGATAGATACAGTGATGGGAAGCACGGAATGAGAGATCTGATGAACAGTTGAAGTTGCATTCATGGAAATATGCAGATATATTATGTTTAAATAATAGAGCATCCCTGCGCCAGGGTTTACTTGATAGCATTGATAATAATGGGGGTTACCTATACAAAGTATTAAGTTATAAATTACAAATTGATTTTAATAATATTAAAATAATATTGTGACATATAATCCGTAATAAGGATTATTTTGAGGTTTAGTTTCAATCTTGTTTTCATAATGAAAATAAATACCTACTTAAGCTATAACCGCAATAAGTCCTAATAAGTACGATTTGTTAACTTTGATGTTTGAGATAACGCACTGGCAGTATAAAAAAAAGTACTACCACTGAGTAATTTAATTGTATTGTGATAAATTGTGAAGGAGTCCGCACTTTTTTTTATTTACGTGCATAGATTTGCTAGTCGTGGTTTGTTGGATGAAGTAACGGTAGTAAATACAGCACAATATTTTTATATTACTAAGACACAATATTTAAAGTCTAATGGTCGTAGTTCACTGATTACCTGCTTACCTGCTGTTCACTGATTGCCTGCTTTACTTTAATTAATTGATCTTTATGAGAAAATAAATTGTTAATATAATATAAAATAAACTAAAAATTTATTTCTATAATTATAACGAATAAACATTTCGAAAGCACTTAAGTATAAAACATTTTTTATTTTTTATTATTAATCCCATATAACTTAAGCTTATAATAATAAAAATATAATAATTATTACATTATTATTCTCGTTTATTAATTTATCGAATAATAATAATTTTTTTTTAAATTTTTTCTATTAATTTATTGTGAATGTGAGGACTATGTGGGTCATTTTTTTTTCTGTTTTCCTTCTTAGTTCTAATCATGATCTGGCAGTTTGAGTAATTTACGTGGCCTACCCAAATGTCCTTTCTTTGGTATTGTTCGTCAAATCGTTGAGCTCCTCAACTTCTGAGTTGAGCTGCACGATTTTTGACAAATGCGTGCACTGATTGGACAGGTCCGCTCAATCTGTGTGGTTCTTTCCTCAAAAGACCATTTCAGACACCAATCTACATGGTCTTCACATGATCTGATCAAGATTTTGTCTGGACTTTAAAAGAGACTGTGAACCTCTGAGTTTGTTTCGGCCTTTCTTCTCAGAGTAGTCAGATAGGAAAAGCCGACCTCATCTAGTTTAAAAAATATTATTGACGTGTAAAAGTGTTTGTTAAAACCTACTTACAGAAATAAATCATTTATCATTTATCATTAATAAAAAAAAACGAGAAAGATAATTGTTGAAAAGAAAAATAATAGTCTCATCTCGAGATTGGAACACAGACCTTCGCGTTTGCTAATCACATACGTAACGTTACTAGCTATATGTGCTCGCTGTGATGAAGTCAATTTTAGCAATCGTATGAACCCACCAAGGTCATATGATTACGTACCCTGTATGTAAAAGCGACGGTATATTATGTTTCCTTCCAAACACATAGCATTGGGTGAAGAAGCAATCTAAAATTTAGTATATAAATGCCTTAATAATCATAAAAAACGTACCTCGTAGTTCTTGTCTTTGTTACCTGTGGTTCTTTTCCAAGGCAGAAGTCGGGCCATCCTTGGCCACAGCTGTCATTTTCAAATGTCATTCATAGCGTCTAAAATTTTTGCCGCCAACGTACGGAAAAAAATTTCTCTCGTTAATTTTCATAGAAAATTAGAAAATATTCAGGTATAACTTTAAAGAAAGTGAATAATAGTGATTGTGGTAAGTGATATATAGTGTTGCGCTGATCGTTAGTCAGCGAAATGACGAAACGGAGATTGAAGGTTCAAATTATAGATACGTGGTCACCGGTTACTTCGAGGAACCGTGTGTAGCGACCCTGAGTGATTGTCTTAAGCGCAATAGTGGGGAAAAACTCTCGTCATCCTCGGAGGATTGAGACACCCCTTTTCCCACCGCCGAACGACAAGGCAAAGAGATCGAAACGATTTCCTGTAAGTCCGACCTACGCATTTTTATAATTGAATTAGTAGCCAGTAAGCCAAGTAAGTGCTAAATATCTGTTATTAAGACACATTATATCACTAACCTTAATCAAAAATACTATCAACAAATTTCTAATCTGTTTCTTGCTAGTATCTAGGAAGGTACTTCAGACAGAAGTGCAGTGTTGTTTTGTATACAACCCTTTAGTGTTTAAAGAATATTACAAGTTATGGAAAGGGATTTCAGTGTAAAAATATAATGATTAGGTAGTAATTCCTAAAGCAAATACTGAATGTCTTGAGGAGCTAAGCAAGCGGTCGCTTTTCTTTGACATTCCACCATGAAAAGCAATCCATTATAAGTAAACCTTACATGTATGCTCACCTACCCTATGTGTTCGACACACTGAGAGTGAGTACATAAGCCACGAAACAAAAATAAAAACAATTTTTAGCCCCCGCGGAGGGAGGTGTGGCTGGGATCTCTAATATGTGGGTCTAGAGAAAAGGAGCTAGATGCGTAAGTAGTTCTACAGACATTTGTTAATTGAGCAGCAACCTACCCACTAGGATTGTATCCTACCCCTTTTGGAGGTAGTCAGTACACTCCTATCCAGGAGTGTAATTACTTAGTTCATTGCTCTCACGCAGTATGCAGTTGTTACTTACATTGAAGAGGTTCAGGACCTCTAACTCTAATGTGCAATTAGAACATTAAGATGAATAATTAAAAATTACATAAGTTTTATAACTAATAAGAAATGTTAAATATTTAAACAAGGTTATAACTACTTATAACTTATTATGCTATACCGTATATTTTTTGCTGTATTTTGTAATATTTAAGGAAATCTTATAGTTATGGTCAGGAACAGGACCATCAGGATCTTCTTGGCATTCATCAAAGTGTCCTCTATCATTTAGATATTTATTATATTTGCAGTGGAGCAAATACATCCACTTCACAATTTAAAATTGGCAATAAATAATTTAAAATTGGTTAATATAAGAAAATAGTTATTTTATTAAAAAAATAAAAAGAAACATGATAAATGAGGATCATATCTAAAATAACTAGGCCAAGATACACACTAGAGACAAGATTCAGGCTGTCTAAAGAACCATGTCGAAAGCTTGGGAATGAAAGACTGCAAACCTGTTTCCGTTTCATACTGAAAATCATAACAGGAAGTCAAATCTGGAAGACATTTATATTCAAAACATTTCTATTTTGAGATACAAGTAAGTATCTTTAGTTAATATAATTAATGCAAATCTCTATTAAACCAATCATATTAATCTATGCGGATATCTAAGATTATGATATTATAATCAAATAGCCTATTGTTTACACTCCGGTATTACTAAAAAGTTAAACGGAAGTAATTATGTATTAATGAAGGGAAGCTGTTCATGCCATAGTTCACACCAACGACTCCGGAGAGTCTTTTAGAACCAAGAGAAATATGGGAATTGACAACACACCCCTTTTGGCTTTTCTTCAGTTCCCGGGACAATTGTAGCATTAGCCAACTAAGTGGCAGACAATTTGCAACCCTGTGGTGTTTGCATGTAACAATTTAATCTGCAATATCTATTTTATTTAGTTGAGATAATTTTTTGCTGGCTCACTAGCAAAAGCTGTCTCGGAGACTGTGGGTCTTAACAAAGCTTGGGTGACAAATGAATTTCCAAAGCTAATTCTAAATCTCAATCAGGAGTTAGAATTATCTAGGCCTTTTATGGAACACTGATAGCAATCACAGCCTGCCTGCAGCCTGCAGGCAAGGTAGAAAGGAAGATAATATTATCAATGCTCCTAATAAAGAGATTTTGTTCTCTGAGACAAGTTCAAAAAGCTAAATTTTGCTATCCTTTTATTGGAATGCTTGTCATCAAAAAATATTTGAGAAGAGCAGACCAAGACAAATGAAAAAAGGTTGCTCCACTGGTTTGTCAAGAGTTAATGTGGGGGCCAGTGGCTGTTGAGAGACCACAGCTCAGTTCCTTTATATATGGATAACCCACTTCCTGTCCACACATGCCGTGGAGGAAGGGTAAGGAGCCCAAAGGGCTACTATATCCATCCAAAAGAGGTCTTTAAAATATCGCTTTTAGTGATAAGACCGCCCATTGAGTCACCCTATGTAAAACATTCTACACTTATATCTGTAGTTTGTATGGTGTACATAATAAAGAATATTCTAATATTCTACTCTTGCCAGGAACTTGACCAAACCATAAAAAAGTGGCACTCTAACTTGAGAGATGTTTGCCATATACGCAGTAATAATCAGCCAAAGCCAGTCTTCAGAGTGCTGTATTCTAGCTCAATCCGTCAACAGACCATTTGTCGCAAACTTAGGATAAACGAACAAGGGTACATACATCCCTAGTGATCCTGAACCTAACTTACAAAATGACGAAGTTAGCAGATTAGCTGAACACTAGAATTACTCTGTCAGCGGTTTATCTCCCGGGGAGGTTAAAGGTATAATAACGGCTTAGCCGACCGCTTATCTAGGAACAGACCAGCCGGATTGGCGCCTGTTGCTCTAGGCCCCAGGCCTCGGAGGCCATGTTTCAAAGTGGGGCGTCTCCGATGTAGACCTTTTCGCGTCAGATAAGTCGGCCGCTGTGCGACATTACATCACAGGAGACTCAAATGATGGCTTGGCAAGCTTCTGCGATGCATTCTGTTCAGAAGTGACAGTTTTGACTAGCTGGGTGTTTCTCTTCACCCAATTTAAGACCGAGTGCTCAGTCATTTGAACTCGGAAAAGGGGCAGGGACGTACTATGTATAAATCCCTCCATACTGGATCCGGTGTGCCTGGCTCCCTTACTTGGAGACAAGAGGTCTCAGAGAGCCAGTACCTACCCATACAAGAACTAAGTAAGAACCTCTTAGACCTGACAAGCTGCAACTCCTAGCTTGGAAAATTTGGGGGGGGGAGGGCAGTCAGGTTAGAAGGGGCAGTATTTGGTAGATGAGTAAGGGACTTGCTCAAATGTAGTTGAAGATCCACAATAATTATTTATAAAGCTCGTATTCAGAGGTGAATGTCATAGACTCATATTGTAGATTGCATGACATCTAGACAGTTTCTTGTCCATTTAGAAAGTCACCCGTATGTAATAGAAAATTACCCCTTGATTAGCAGAGATTTCCATACTCTAATATTGTAAGACATCCCACAACTTTTAAATGTTAAATAAGATAAGACAATCATTTGTTTGCTCAAACATGAGTACAATACTTACAATACAAATTGTCAGTATGCAAGAGATGTTAAAAGTAGGGTAACTAAGCAAAGTGCGCCCAAGATTTGGCTTAAAGACACTGACAAAGAATTTACTTAAAAGCTACCATAATCATTGTTGATTTTGGTTTACAATAACAGGTGTGTCTAAACTTGCTCAAAAGATTTCTAAACAAACTATGTTAGAGGAGCCTCCATGAAGTCAGAAGAGGTCTGTGGTAGCCTTCGGGAGGCTGACTGGTGATTAGTTCATCAGAAAAAATCTAACTGGAAGAACCACTAAGCTTACAGAATGATTACTTCTGTAAAGTAGTTAAGGAGAGGGCTATCCCTCAAGAGTACTTAGAATGATCAGCCTATAATGTTCCAACTGATGAGACAAAGGTCTCCTCTCGGTGAAGGGGGACGAAGATATGGACTGTATCATATGAGAATTTTCAATTCTCAATGAAAATATTTAAATATGTTTGTTTAAATGATATTTTCATATTTTAAGTCAATTTAATTGGTAAATGAATAGAATTATACTTCATTTACATGCGAGGATTAATCTATAAACCATAGTAATATAAAAGGTCCTAAATAAATTTCCCACATCTTTATAAAGTTTGAGATTCAAAAATATTTGTACTTTTGATTAATTAAGGATAGGATCTTATGAGTGATCCAATTATCCTTTAATAATGAATGAGATTATTATTTTAATTCAATTTAGATCTCATTGATTTTAAATTATCATTATAGCTTTATATTTTATGTTCACCCTATATAAGGCAAATTGTTAACAATATATAACATTTTATGGAAGATTTGTTAATTTTTAAATTTTTTAGAATCAAGAAATTGAAAACCTATAATTTTCGGTTTCAAAATTTAATGAATAAGTACATACAGAAATATTCATTAATTTCATTTAATATATAATTCAAATAGCGTCTACATCCTTCGGGTGTTCTTTCACCAGCAGATATCAAACAGGTCTTCACCCAATGCTATGTGTTTGGAAGGAAACATAATAGAGCTGTTTTGCATTAAAACAAAACAGTTATTATGTTATGAAAAACACATAGCATTGGAGCAATGTGCTTGCTGTTGAGTTTTGAAGACTTCTATGAATGACATTTGAAAATGACAGCTGTGGCCAAGGATGGCCCGACTTCTGCCTTGGAAAAGAACCACAGGTAACAAAGACAAGAACTACGAGGTACGTTTTTTATGATTATTAAGGCATTTATATACTAAATTTTAGATTGCTTCTTCACCCAATGCTATGTGTTTTTCATAACATAATAACTGTTTTGTTTTAATGCAAAACAGCTCTATTTTTGTTTCGTTCGATCACTTACACACACAGATGTAGGTACGGGCCTGTGGCGCGCGGTGGTCTTCACAGCAAAAACGCTCTTATCGTGCTTATGGAATTCTGTTGTATACTGAACCTACGGAAATTAAGGTTGTCCATAGCTGCCAAGTCAGTCTATTAAAATATCATACAATATAGGTCAGTGTGATCCGCACAATCACAACGCACAGAAAATCCTTTTTGGGAAAAACAAAAACTGTTTTGACTATTATAGGAAACACCGTTTCATTATAAGTAGGTAACATACGCTATACGTCTTATTATTAATTGGTAAAACCAACGAAGAGTTTGTCAATATTGAAATAAAATTTTATAGAGGTAAGTAAATCTTTACCTACTGTGTTTGAGGACAATTTAATCACAAAACTCAACTCGAAGCAAAACTTTTCATTGTGTTCTTACACTTTCATTAAAAATTTGTTCATAGCTTTATTTAATTAATCAACAGTTTTAATTTAATTTTAGAAAACAATAAATCATAGTCATATTCAGTGTTATTGTGAGAAACTATGATGGTACGAATTAATCGAATGAAAGAAGCCAAGGGCGGGTTGTTTCATGTACCTTCACTTGGCGCACGCGCATAGGTACGTCAAAAATGGCGCTAACGATAGTTACCTTTTTTGGTTTTGGTTGATAAACCAAAACCAAAAAAAGCGTTATTTCCCAAAATTATGGCCTTGACTTAAGTCAATTATAACGATTACGTAATCATTATCATGAGAGGGGCCCGTGGCTAAATAATAACAGCCGCACAGGTCGATCGATCAGGTTAAGCTACGCCTGCCGCGGTTGGTCTGTGGATGGGTGACCATCTTTACATACCGTGACCCCTCCGTGCCTCGGAAAGCACGTTAAGCCGTTGGTCCCGGCTGTCATTCGTGGATCTTTGACAGTCGTTACGGGTAGTCAGAAGCCCGAAAGTCTGACAACCAGTCTTACCAAGGGGTATTGTATTACCCAGTAACTGGGTTGTGGAGGTCAGATAGGCAGTCGCTCCATGTAAAATACTGGTATTCAGCTGCATCCGGTTAGACTGGAAGCCGACCCCAACATAGTTGGGAAAAGGCTAGGCAGATGATGACGTAATCGTTATCATTTGACGTACGTATGTTCCGTTAAGAGCGTTTACGCCGTACGGCATTTCATACAAACTTTCAAGCCTTTATTTTTCGAAATTAATGAACCGCTTGTAATGAAACCTTATACGCATAAGCAGGATACAAAGGTCTAAAAAGTTAGTAGAGAAAAAATATTTTCGAAATGTCTTATTTAAAAAAAGATAACTGGAAATCTCTGTTTCTATGGAAAATTTAAAATCGGTCTAATTTGGCTGTAACACAATTTTTCGAAAATGTTCTCTACTAACTTTTTAGACCTTTGTATCCTGCTTATGTGTATAAAGTTTCATTAAAATCGGTTCATTCATTTAAAAAAATAAGGTCTTGAAAGTTTGTATGAAATGCTGTACGGCGTAAATGCTCTTAACCAACCCACCCTAAATCTGCTGTAAGCCCGTTACTGACTATATTTAAACATGCAACAATTTCATCATTTAGTATGGCCTATCTTTTTATTCAGTTTCTCTTTTACCCCGGATTACTAAACTATACTGCGGGTGACGTTGTCAATAATCATTCGTAAAAAGTACTTAGGTACGACATGGAAATAAAACAGAATAAATTGAAAAATCATAAACTTTAATTATTTTAGAAGTTACAATTACATCTTTATACTTTGGGCCTAAGAGATCACATAATAATTTAAAAAACTTAAATACTTTTTTACTTTACACAGTTCGAACCACAGATATAGATATACCTAGATAACGCAAGTATCACGAACTGTATGAAAACCAAGCGTGCCATTTGTTTGACTACCTACTATGACGTCACAAGCTCGCGCTCTCGCTCACACTTACCCAGCCAGCAGTACAAAGGACTGAGCGCGAAAGGGGCGGCTTATGATTTGTAATCATAAGTTGGTGCAATTTTTGGCACGCGAAGTAGTTACTCTTGCGTTATCTAGGTATATCCATATCTGTGGTTCGAACACATTCACGTGGTGCGCCCAACATATGGCTCTTTTACATTTCATGCAAAAGTTTGTTCTCAGTTTTTGACTTAGGCACAAAGCACATATTACTTGATATAACTCAATACACAGATGACACCGGACCACAATGACAGCAAGTGGCACACTGACCGAACGAACTAGTTAGGTACAGTGAAGCGGGGGCCGCAGGAAAGACGCAAACTTTGTTTTATCTAGAAATTTTTATTTTGCCGTCGTGATTTTTACATCACACTTCAATTCCCCAAACTGTACCTACGTTAAAAAATATTGAGACATAGGTACGTACTTTGAATGAAAAACGTCTAGTGTTGAAAAAGGCAGCCTTAGATGCCTTTTCCAACACTAATGTGTGTGTAGTGTGTGTGTGTGTGGTGGTGTGGTGGTGTGGGTGTGTGTGGGGTGTGGGTGTCTGTGGGAGTAATACGCTCCCAGAGACTTCCACTTCCACTTTCAACTTCTTACAGCAACTAACATTAATCTGAGCAAGACGTTTGTTTCTCGTGTACAAAGCCTAAAATATTGTCACAAATGTACAAAAAGGTTGACGCTTAAGAGCATTTATGAGTATATATAATGTGTCGACCTTCCCACTCAGAATAAAACTCACAGCGAAAATATGTCAAATGATTAAAGTCAGCTTTTATAAAAACATTTCTTTACACACGTATTTGGTACACAATAAATTCGTGTCGCGACGAATAAAAGATTAACATCATTCAAAGTGGTTCAGGAGGGTGCTTAGACGTAGCAGTTTGTGTATAGTGGCACATTTATTTTGAAAAAAAAAAAAACAATCGTTCCATTTTACATTATTGTAAGCTTTAACATTTCCTTTTCCAGCGAAAGCGCTAGGAAGTGGTGAAGGGTGGTTTTGGGTAATTTTGACGTTCGAAAAGTGTTAATTCTCAGCCTAATTTGAAAAAATGATTTATAATACTACCTGGATTATTGGCGACAATAGCCAGAACTGCGGTGGATTGGGATTGCATTGTTTTGACAGAGTGCTGGTTATCATCAACTATGTTCTTACCCTCCTTAGATGGATATGACAGTTTTGCCACCACTAACAACCGCACGCAGAATGAAGGGGTGGTTGTGTACTACAAGAACGGTTTGTTTATCTCAGTCGAAGAACCTGAAATTGAGGACGCAAACTGTCTTGTTTTTACCCTAAATAAAGATACAGTAGCCTTGGCCATTTATAGGCCACCCGGGTACAGAAATATTGATAAATTTTTACAATCTCTTAATCAGATACTATTGAAATATTCGTTTATGCAAAATGTCATATTACTGGGGGACATTAATATTAATATTGCCGAGCACAGTGCTGACAGCAATGTTTCGGCTTATCTAGATATGATGGCATTCCACGGTATGATGCCTGCATACACATGTCCTACGCACAATAAAACATGTTTGGATCATACGTTTCTAAAGACTAAACTAACGGCTCGTTGTCTTATACTACAAACAACAATTACAGATCATAATAGTGTTGCTTTGTGCATAGCTAGTCCTACTAAACAAAAACCTGCCAAAATTATAAATTACTTAGATCACAACTCTCTAAATGAGGAACTTAAAAGTGTTGACTTTAGTCCGCTATACACAACTACAAGCGCCAACGAGGCTGCTAATTTATTCCATAGTATCCTATATAGGGCTATCAAAAGCAACACTAAAGAAGTCAAAATTTCAAACAAGAAAAATATTCTAAAACCGTGGATAACCCCAGGCATTCTGAAGTGCATTAGAAACCGCGATAATCTGTATAAAAAAGTAAAGAAACACCCAGACAATGAGATATATAAAAGTACATACAAACGATACCGAAATTTTTGTTCGTCTTTATTAAAAAAACTTAAAAGAGAATATGAGAAGACCCAGTTCCAAAACGCAGGGAAAAACAGTAAAAAAATTTGGAAAATAGTAAAAGAAATTACATACTCAACTAAACCCAAAGACAGCCCAACTGAACTTATAAGCACCAATGACCCCCAAAATTCGGTAAACAATGTTAATCAATTCTTTACAAATGTTGGTAAAACGCTGGCAGAAAAAATCATTAAGAATAATCCACCAACGGGACCCATCACCTTTAACTCGTGTAGCCATTCTTTTTGTTTGCTCCCTACGGATGAAGATGAAGTTAGGTCTTTAAGGTGGATGTTGCGATGGGCCGTCCATACATTTTTCTTGGGGATTGTACGCTAAACACAGACACACTTTGTTGAAAACGAATCATTTTATCACTTTTCTATAATGAAATGTCCCCGCGATCGACCTTTTTAGGAAATAACTTACATTATTTACTGAGGAAAACGATCGCGAAATCCAGACGAAATTTGACAGTTGCGCCACTAGTGTGCGTGAGTTTTGACAAGCAAACTCAATCGCTATGATTGCGATAGTTTAGAGATGAGAACTCTAGATGGCGTAAACGCGTTATTATAATTCTGTTAAATCAATATCATACGTAATAAGTGATTGATTTATTTCCTTTCCTACCTTTCATGAACAGATTCACAAAAAAAACGTTATAATCAATAACCTGACGACCTTACCAACGTAAACAACTTTATTACATAATATTGTTTTGTGGCAACATAAATATCATTATTCGTAGATAGGATTTATTAGAATGGGTAGTTGAGACCGCGAAATACAAATTTTCTTACGTTTTTTGCCACTAATTGGTGGTAGAAATCTAACTTAGAAAGATGTAATAATGATTCTAATGATTATAATTCTGTAAATATGTACCTGTTATTGTCGCGAATCATATTTTGATCAAGATACAACCTGACACTGACCTGCAAATTGCAAAAAACGTAAGGAAATTTGAATTTCGCGGTCTATGACTATCCATTCATCTTATGCGACGCGCGACGTTGCCGTCCCACCCGAGTTGTGTTCGCAACCTTGAACAACATTGAAAGAATTCCGAAGAAAACGGGCGCCACCATGTTGCCACTCTTACGCCGTAGCGACATGCATGATATAAATATAATTTTGGGGCTTGCTTGTATGCAATAGTATTGCACAC
Source organism: Mesoligia furuncula (assembly GCA_916614155.1). NCBI lineage: Eukaryota > Metazoa > Arthropoda > Insecta > Lepidoptera > Noctuidae > Mesoligia > Mesoligia furuncula. Next base: position 18,146,320 of record OU744798.1, read on the forward strand.
GGATTTTCTTGCGTGTTATTTTATTTTGTATGCTTTGCATTTTCATTGATTCAAATTGCAATATTTCTAGTATTGCAATTATTTGTAGGTATAGTAACTAATAATTATTCAATTTTAAAAGTAAGTAGGTAAGTAAGTACCTATCTTTCGGCGGGTTTAGAAACAGCAAGTTGGCCCGTGATTTTAGACGCTGAAATCCCGTCACAATACTAATTAGGTACTTACATGTCTCAATTACATAAGTACAAAGTCAGTGGTTATGTGTTTTTACCTACTTATATTTTTTGGTCAACAATACATTAAATAAGTAAGTACATAATATTATAATTCGGTAACCCAACGAGTTTGCAAACATTTGCAAAATCGAATGTACCTGTAAAATAGAATACCTTTTACGCATGTTGTCAGTTTCAGACAAACAAACATTATTTTTAGTTTGATAGTTATGTCGCATCTAGCTTTTTTTTTTTTTTTTTTTTTTTTTTTTTTTAGAATATGGCATCTCGTAGTTGACCTTGAGAGGTCGTGACTACTTAACCGGACTATCCTGTGGTTGCCTTCAGTAAACTCAAAGCCTCCAGCCAGGGGCAATTATCTACTATACTAAGCGACTACACGCTAAGGGCACCCCCTGTGGGGTACGAACCTCGGCTTAGGGCGTCGCTGGGGAGAGGGCAGCAAGATGGGACAGGCTGGATCAGATTTTTATTATTTAAGCTTGATGAGATCGGCTTTTCCTATCTGACTACTCTGAGAAGAAAGGCCGAAACAAACTCAGAGGTCACAGTCGGGAATTTAGTTCTACAGGCTCAGCTGCGGCGCGGGCTGGCACTACATCGAGCAAGGGTCGGTCGGGGGCATTTACTTGGGGGCATCGCGAGGGACCTCGTCGGCGAGGTCGGTATGACGGCTTTTTGTTTTTGTATTTGTGTACTGTACTGGTTGCCCTATTGCTCTCCTGGAGGAGGGTTATGGGGTCATCTGGGTCGGCGAGAACATGCCTTGGACGGCGACTTTTACTGATTTTAGAGGGAGTATAACTGGCGGCCTCGACAACCAGAGGGTTGCGATGTTTGGCGGCGGTATCGAAGAAGCGCTTGGAGAGGCGTTTCATGAATTGATGGATAGTGGGGATTTTGAGATCAAGATGGAGGATCTCATTACGGACGAACCATGGGGATCCTGTAGCCTTTCGGAGGAAACGGTTTTGGAGGGTCTGCATCCTATGGATATGGTGGGGCTTTGCGTGAGCGAAGACTACACAGGCATAGGTCATTATTGGTCGAATGCACGCTGTGTAGATGCGCAATTTGCACCTTAGTGACAATTTGCTGCGTGCATTGAGAACGGAGTGGAGTCTGCCGAGAGCGAAGGCGGCGCGCGAACGGACCGTCTTTATATGCTCTGCGAAGGAGAGGTGCCTGTCGAGGACTACACCTAGGTATTTGGCTCGCTTTTCCCAAGGGATCGGCTTGCCGAATATGGTGATGGGTCGGGGGGGGTTCGCATCTAGCGGGGCGGCGGCGGTCTAAGTACTTTCCCCGGCGCCGCTGGACGTGCGTTCAGAACACATTATATTGTAATCTTTGGTTCAGAACTTTGACTTTTGAAATCATTGGTTCAGAAACAAACAAATGATTGAGTTACTTACATCAAACGTGATTTATTATTGTATTTAAACATCTAATATGTTTTTTTTCTTATTCATCGACTAATATTCTACCAGGAATTTATATAAAGATAAGTAAAATTTTACTTTTAAGTTTCTATTTTCTGTACCTAATGATTTCGGAACGTAACCTTGTCATAAATCGTATCTTATTCAATATCATCTGTACGCTGTACCTGTAATAGTAATAATCTAATAGTAGGTAGCAATTCTTTTCTAGTAGAAAGAATGCTTGAATACAAATCAAATCAAATATTTATTTGCATAATACACGTGAAAAAGGTGTTACAGGTATAAAATACGACTAGGAAATTCTGAGATCTCATTGCACGGTTGTGAAATTCGATAGTATTACATTTTATTCAAATACTGAGTTTATAGAAGTATTGTACTATTTTTTTGTTTTTCTATTTCAGATTTCTCTAATCCTGAAACTGATTAATTTCAATGGATAGGAGTATATTATGTGTTCTGTGATTTCAATTGACTGTGGAAACTGTTCCAAAGAAATGTTTATCTGCGATATCTGGGTATCGCATTGTGGACCTGAAGAATGTAATTGAATGGGCATTCCAATTGGAAAGACCGAAATATGTGTGAATCTTCACAAATTGAATTTGTTAGTGAGATGAGAAGTGAATTAATTTTCAACTGGTAATTGCGTGGAAGCACTACGGAGAGCAGTAATAAAATAAATACTGCATTTTTGTGGGCAACTGCGACTGCTGGTAGCTATTACACTCAATCAGCTCACATTACAAGTCTCATGAATATTCCAATAATGTCGACAAATAAATGACTAAATTTCGTCGTGTTGAAAAAAAATTAGGCAGTGTGTGGTTTGAACATTTGTCAGAGGAAATTAAAACTGCTGGTGAACAAGAAAGGTCAGTTGCTATTCAAAAAGGTCATGTATCTTCAGACGGTGTTCCATATGTTACTGTATGTAGTTGGACGATGACTGAAAAGGTCATATGGCTACAACTTTGATTCATGTTCTGGTATGGCAAGGTAATGTATTACCAAACACAAATACATAAACATATACCTTCTTCTCATGGGGGTAGGCAGAAACTACAGAACGCCACCTGCTAAGATACCTTACATACCTACTCCTATCTGGTTGGTTCTGTATGAACTTTTTATTATGTGCAATATTTACAAGTGTTGCTTTTCCTTTCCAGGCCTGCATTGTTGGTAAAGAAATTAAGAAATGTCTATTTCTTGGTGTTCAAAACAAATATTGTTATACATGTCAATATTATGAAAAAAGGAGACATGGACATCAAAGCACATAATTGTTGCAAAAATTTTACTGGACCGCCTACAGCAATGGTGTCACTAATTATTGTGGAAGGCTTTCAAAAGAGTGAAGAAATGCATCAACTTCCCTATTTGAGTTTTATTGGATACGGAGACTCCTCTGTTTGCAAACTTGAAAGAGAAAGTGTCATATAGGAACTTTGGTCTGAGATGGAAACATAATCAAAAAAAATGAACGCAAGAATCATGTAATCAAAAACTATACGAGGGCACAGGTCGAGGGTCGAGGGCGAGGGGGAACTATACAAGGTAAATAAATAAATCAAATTTGTATTGACATCTCAAGACCAGTGAAGCATATTCTGTATTCATATTTGTACTTTTTTTAGATGTTTGCCAACACTAAGCTCCCACTTTACGGGTGAAATATTTTGAAGAAAATTATAATGTGTATCAGTGAGAGTAGCAGATTTGCGAAATAGCCCGCTTTTGTATTCGGAATACATGAAAACTGCAAGCATTATTACTGCAATGTCAATAAAACAGCTGCAAATGGAAATATAATAAGTCAGAAATTGTCAGTACCAGTAAGAAATGCTTTGATTATCATGGTACAGTATTGTTTCTTTGTATGTTACATTACCATCTATTATATTTCATTGATATTTTCTAGTAAAAACATATTCTATTTTCAGGATGATCGCTTGCTACTGGACACAAATGGTATGGAACTGTATGGAAAAAGCAGACCACACCCAGGGACACATTAAAAAAAATACATAAATCGAAAGGAACAAAGTTGTATTCTGCCAGAAATCATATTGAGACATGGTCAAAAAAATGCTAAATGTGTAGATTTGAATGGTATGTATACACGGCTAGATATCAAGTTATACATTTCCAGTATAAGCTGACCTCCCATTATATGGAAATCTTATACAATGCGAGATCAGCTTATACTGGAAATGTATAGCTGGTTAATTATGTAGCCGTGTGTACCAGTATATACTGGCACACAAGGCAATTTTTTTAACTTCATAAATTGTATCAATTTCAATGTCTAAAATATATTATTATGTTATTCTAGTGAAAAATCGTCCATCAACATCAGTTGGAAATTCGAGCAAATATTAAAGTTTAATTTTAGAGCAGCTTTGGAGATTGATGGTAAATGACATTTTGAAATGAATAGGAAATAATATTTGTCCAAAGTAACATAATTATATACTAAGTAAAGTTATTTTTCTTTGCAGCAGCCTTGTAGCAGTGGACAAAAAGACTCACGGCACATGGTGAAATCATCAAGTCAAACGATTTTTGTTATATTGTATTTTTGTAGTAGTTTGTTTAGAATCGACACTATAATATATTACTTTTTATTTGTATTTTACTATAAAATCAAGAGGCTTATTTTTGTAGTAGTTTGTTTATAATGAACATTATCATTGTATATTACTTTTTATTTGTATTTACTATACTTTATTATGTAAGATAACCACCTGGTGAACTCAATAAGCTGGTCTTTAGATTTTTATTTTTCTAAAAACTGATAAGAGGGCTTTGACATTATAAAATATTTTTTCACCTACCTGGGTATATGTAATCGCATACTAAATTGTATTTTTTTGATTTGTTGTTATCTTTTGTTTTTTTCTTGTGTATGTTATGTGTAATATCTGTAATTATTGTAATAATTGATTATGCTATAAATTTAATCATGTATCAGGCTTCATTTGTGTCACTTCAAATACTTTTATTTGATAATTAATTACGGTGTAAGGTATTCTAATAAAACTATCTTTATAAACTGTGTAGACTGAAGTTTTTGTAACTGAACAGACAGCCGTGCTGCTGGGAGTTTGTTGCGCCACTTCTTTCCAGGTAAAGCTCTAGGAAGTGGTGAAGAGCGGGCGTTTTGGGGGACTGTCTTATTGTAATTTTGACATTCGAAAAGTGCTGATTCTCAGCCTAGTTTGATTATTAAATGATTTTATATAAATGCTTGACTTTTATTATCCTATCATCATACTCATGCGTTTTCCCCATGGGGGTAGGTAGAAACTACAGAACGCCACCTGCTACGATACCTTACATACTCCCTTTGTCTCGTTTACGTTCATAAATCTTGTCATACACGCACGCTGGTTGCGAGTACTACGCACAGGCACAGTATTCTCAAGAAACGCATTTCATTTTTCATATAAATATCGTAGCAGGCGGCGCATTTTTTAAATACACGCCATCTAGTGGTCTATTCTTATAAACGTATGGAAGTACTCGCTTACGTCTGTGTGTGTAAACGACCTGTATTCAATGGCAGATTTTATCTAACAGTTATGTGTCGAATTGGGTGGATTTTGAGGCAATGTTATGACCAAATTCAATAAAGTTTAATGTCCGATAACCGCGTCCACTACTTTTACGACTTAATAATGTGCCAATTACACGTAAAACAAAATAAACTAAAAATGTTGACTTCAGCGCCATCTAGCGGGAAAATGTCCAAGAGCAGATCGTATGATGCTCCTTAATGTCAGGATTAAAGAGTGATTGTTCGGTGGACCTTGATTTGATATCTAGTGACATCTTGAAATCAAATATAGATATTCTAACAATACCAATAACATACGTCTGTAATCTGTCACTCACAACCGGTATATTTCCGAAGATCTATAAGAAGTCTAGAGTTCACCCGATACATAAGAGTGGTGCCAGAGACTGTGTCAATAATTATAGGCCAATTTCAATTCTCCCTACCCTATCAAAAATTTTAGAGCGCATAATTAACAAAAGACTTGTTAATTACTTGGAAAATAAAAATCTTCTCTCACAAGCGCAATTTGGTTTTAGAGCCAAGAGGTCCACCGCCGACGCTGTGTCAGAACTAACAAATTATATAGTTAACAACATAGATTCAAAGAGGAAAACCATTGGAGTATTTTTAGATTTAGCAAAGGCTTTTGACACAGTCTCTGTCCCTATTCTGTTAACAAAACTCGAAAGCCTGGGTATCCGGGATCTTCAATTAAAACTTTTTAAAGATTACCTAACCGACAGAACACAATGTGTTAAAATCGGTAACATAACTAGTGAAGAGGTCCCAGTGACTTTTGGAGTTCCACAGGGCAGTATTCTTGGACCGACGCTGTTCCTAGTCTATATAAATGACATATGTCAGTTAACGTGTCCGGATTCGAAAGTTGTTGCGTTTGCTGATGATACGGCTTTACTTTTCAGTGGTAGCTCCTGGCATGAAGTTTTTGTCAAAGCTCAGATAGGCATGAACAGTGTGACCAGTTGGTTAAGTAAGAATTTACTTACATTAAATGTAGAAAAAACGACCTTCATCACGTTCTCCATTCAAACAAATGACATACCGGATCCCTCTTTGAGTATTATCTCCCATTCGTGCCCAAATGCAAATGACACAACTTGTCAGTGTCCTAACCTTAAAAATACTGAATCTACAAAGTACTTAGGAGTAATTATTGACAGAAATCTTAAATTTCATGATCATATTAATCTTTTATCAGCGAGAGTGCGTTGACTTATAGTAATATATAAAGCTGTAAGAAACACTGCTCCAAAATCTGTTATAAAATCGGTCTACTATGCTCTCTGTCAGTCTCAGCTTGAATACTGTATCACCACATGGGGTGGCGCATGTAAAACTCATCTCATAAAGGTTGAGAGAGCACAAAGAGCACTCCTAAAGGTTAGTTTGTTTCTACCTTTTTATCACCCAACTACTGATCTCTACTCGAAATGGGAGGTACTTACTGTGAGGCAGCTCTTCATTCTAAAAACGGTTATGAAACAACATGCCCTAACAACTTTTGAACCGGAAAGAATCAGAAATAAACGTCGTAAGCATATAGTCTGTTCTTCAGCGTCATTCAAAACTAAGTTTGCACGTCGGTTTTTTTGCTACCAGGGTCCAAATCTATATAATAAAGTAAATCGAGCCTTAAGGACGCCTTTACGAATCTGACAAAAATAAGCCGTTTTTCGGTGCATTTTGCGGCAAAATGAGACGAAACCAAATGTAACTAATAATTACCACAGATAGATTACTCTTTCATCTCCAAATGGTAGCCATTTTTTATTCGAAAATGTTGGTTTATAATATAGTAAAAAATAATTTCCGTTGCCTCTTCACACAAAATCGACGATATCGTGCTGTCTTTGGGATCATTTTTCTTCTATTTAATAACATAAACATATTTATTTTAAAATATTTTATGTAAGCAGACATGTTCAACTCAAAAAGGTAGCCAAAAGAACTATCAAAATGTTAAAAATAAGCTCAGAAAAATATAAAAATCGGAGTCTATTTTTTCACATATTTAGCTGTAATACGTGAATCTTATTGGATTGAAATAAGGGTTATTTTACTGGTCACTGTCTCGGTTTATTGCACAAAAATTTGTAATGAAATATTAGTCTGCGCTCGGCCGCCGTTGTGAGTGGACTCTGTGTCGGTTGTAAGCAGCAGCTTGTGCTAAAAGAAGATCGCTGTACGGATACAAAATATTTGACACACAAAACTTGATACTTCACGCATTCTGTATGTACCTATTACCCAAGGAAAGATTTGATTCACAGTCTTATAATTTTTCTAGAAGTAAGTAGGGTTTATAAATTCATATTTCGTTCCGGACTTGCTGGAGTGACCTGCACAGCAGGTGTACTTCGAAGACTGCTACTGGAACTAACAGCCGAGCTGAGGAGTTATTCCGGTCTGATCCCCTGAAGACTTACAATATTTCATGATGGGTGTCAATTTCGTGGTTTTCGAGGGTGCTGAAACCGATGGTGAGGTCCAAATGAGAATCCAAGATGGCGGATGTGAAAAATGTTACAATTTTTCATGATGGGTGTCAATTTCGTGGTTTTCGAGGGTGCTGAAACCGACGGTGGGGTCAAAATAAAAATCCAAGATGGCGGATGTGACAAATGTTACAATTTTTCATGATGGGTGTCAATTTCGTGGTTTTCGAGGGTGCTGAAACCGATGGTTGGGTCAAAATAAAAATCCAAGATGGCGGATGTGAAAAATTTTATAATTTTTCATGATGGGTGTCAATTTCGTGGTCTTCGAGGGTGCTGAAACCGATGGTGGGGTCAAAATAAAAATCCAAGATGGCGGATGTGAAAAATGTTACAATTTTTCATGATGGGTGTCAATTTCGTGGTTTTCGAGGGTGCTGAAACCGATGGTGGGGTCAAAATAAAAATCCAAGATGGCGGATGTGAAAAATGTTACAATTTTTCATGATGGGTGTCAATTTCGTGGTTTTCGAGGGTGCTGAAACCGATGGTGGGGTCAAAATAAAAATCCAAGATGGCCGATGTGAAAAATGTTACAATTTTTCATGATGGGTGTCAATTTCGTGGTTTTCGAGGGTGCTGAAACCGATGGTGGGGTCAAAATAAAAATCCAAGATGGCTGATGCGAAAAATGTTATAATTTTTCATGATGGGTGTCAATTTCGTGGTTTTCGAGGGTGCTGAAACCGACGGTGGGGTCAAAATGAAAATCCAAGATGGCGGATGTGAAAAATGTTACAATTTTTCATGATGAGTGTCAATTTCGTGGTTTTCGAGGGTGCTGAAACCGACGGTGGGGTCAAAATGAAAATCCAAGATGGCGGATGTGAAAATTTTTATAATTTTTCATGATGGGTGTCAATTTCGTGGTTTTCGAGGGTGCTGAAACCGATGGTTGGATTTTTATTTTGACCCCACCATCGGTTTCAGGACCCTCGAAAACCACGAAATTGACCGTTATAATAAGAAATTACGAACTTATGTATTTCAATAAACCCTGTACTTATTTTTGTTGCTGACGATCCTTCAGGATCAAAAACAAAAGAAAAAGCGGTTCAAACCGGTATGAGAAAGTTTTTAGTGGATAAGACAGAGATTAAAACAGAAGACGATCTAGGAGGGGATCGAGGCGAGGGGGGTGGAGGGGGGGTTCAGGGGATCAGAACGGAATAATTCGAGCTGAGTCAGGTGTGCCGAGTATGGGCTCGTTTTCTTAGTTATGTTGAGACCTTACCTCCGGACTTGATGGAGTGACCTGCAGGTGTACTTCGAAGACTCCTACTGGAACTAACAGCCGAGCTGATCTAGGTGTGCCGAGTATGGGCTCGTTTTCTTAGTTATGTTGAGACCTTACCTCCGGACTTGATGGAGTGACCTGCAGGTGTACTCCGAAGACTGCTACTGGAACTAATAGCCGAGCTGAGCTAGGTGTGCCGAGTATTGGGGTGCATGTTGAAAGCCTCCTCGCGGCGCACCCTGGGCAACGTCAGCACCAATTGCCCACTGGTTCTGGTGGACTCTTGGGGCTGGCGGCTAATTTTCAACACACGGGGAAAGGTCATGGTTCCAATCACCGATCATCCTTGATGGTCGGTGAAGGGAACCGGGCTACAGACGGACGGTCATACGTCCACTCCACCTCTGCTTACAGAGGGCCGTGAGTGGGCGTAGGCTGGGAAGGAGCGGTTCGCGCCGCTGTACCCACGGGAAGGTGGGTGGTGGAAGGTGTCCAATGTCCGCGCTGCGTCTGTCCGGCATCCGGCGGCAGCGTGGGGACGCTGGGGCGGCGGTTGGTTCTGCCCAATCGTCGGCCACCCCGTAATCCTGAGTTCAGGACGGGGGGTCCGGGCCACTGAGGCTCGGGCCGCGAGGAAGACAACCTCTCTAAAAAATTACCCCAATCCCAAGGTCTAGCGTGCCGAGGGGATGAATGGCCGGAGGGGATCCGGTCGTTAGCGCGACGAAAAGGGACCTCACCCTTAAAAAGGAATCATGGACAAGGCTGATGACAAAACTATTCCCCAGGCGGGTACCCTCCTACCCAAGGAGGGACAATCCCGCCCTTCTTCGGAAGGCAGCCCCTTCGTATCTGGGGGGGGCACCATTAGTCTCGTGGGCCGGCAGACCACTGCCGACCTGCGTCAACCGCTTGCGTCGCAAGAAAAGGACCTCCGGGTTAGCCTGGAGCGACTGTGCGACGCAACAGAACCGTTTGCCGTCGTTGGCGGCAACAAGAGCCGAGGAGGCTCATGTCCTGGTGAGGACCAACTGCCCGATCAGGGCACGCGCGGGTTTAAACGCCCGCGAAGCAGGGACTCGGGGTCGATGGGCCTCTCCTCTAGTGAGGAGAACCTGTCGGCCCCCAAGGTGCCAACGGCACAGAGAGGGCGGGGTCGTGCGTTGGCGAGCGGAGCTCCCGGTCGGCTGCCGGGTCGCGACCGAGCGGGTCGCTTCGTGCCGATCTCTCGGCCCGCAACACCAGTGCCCGTAGCGAGTCCGACGGAGGGCGCGGAGAGCGACCCCGGGCCCTCGATAGTGGACCTGAGCGAGGGCTCCTCGCTGACCTCGTTGGGGTCCAATAAGGCGGAGGCGAACGCCGCAAAGCGGGCGCAGCGGAAGGCGGTGGCGGCTGACGAGGTCAGCGAGATGGCCCGACTGGCCCGAGAGCGACGCTCTGCTCAGGCGGCTGCCGGAGAGAGCCTGTCGGCGGTGGCGCTCAGTCGCCAAGTTTTGGACGGCGTGGACGTCGTCCTGAAGGTTGCCACTAAATCCGGCAGCCTGAAGGGCACGTTCACCCGTGCCCTGAAAGAGGCGGCTGATGGCATCAAGGAGGCAGTTGGGGTCCTCCTGAACCGCACAAGCTCAGAGGAGACGGCGAAGCTGTGGGAGGAGAATGGCCGTCTCAGATCTGAGCTCGAGGACCTCAAGCGGGAGCTTGCCGCGCAGAGGGCAGAATGGCAGCAGAGACGTCCTGCGGCCGCCGGTTTCGCTCCCATCACTGCCCCGCCACCGTCGGCCCCGTCGTCGGTCCCTGCCCCTACACCTGCGGATGCGGAGATTGAGAAGATCGTTCGCATCTGCATGCTGCAGTGTGGGGGTATGGTGAATGCCCGTCTGCAGGGCCTAGAGTCGAGGCTCCTCCCGGCGGAGACTCTCCGACCGCCGCTAGCTGCTGACAGGCGGAGTAAGGGGGAGCCCGCTAAGCTGGGCCTGACAGCCGGGAAACCCAAGGGGGCCAAAAAGCCCGCGGAGGGGTCCAAAAAGCCCGCGGAGGGGCCGAGAAAGCCCGTGGAAGGCACGTCCGCGCCCCTGCCGACCGCACCCCCGGCGACCGCACCCCCGGCGACCACATCTTCGGCGACCGCACCTGGGGCCACCACGGAGACCTGGACGACGGTCGTCAAGAGGGGCCGCCGTAAGAGGAAGACGGCGGCGCCGCCACCGATACCCGCTAGAGCACCGGCACCGGCATCGAAAAAGGCTCAGGGGCCGCCTAGGGTGAGAGCCCCACGCTCCGCGGCTGTAGTGATTACGCTGCAGCCCGGAGCCGTCGAAAGGGGCATCTCCTATAAGGCGGTCCTTATGGAGGCGAAAGCCAAAGTCGCGTTCCCCGACCTTGGCATACCGTCCGGCCTCAGACTGAGGCCGGCAATTACGGGGGCGCGACTGCTGGAGGTGTCGGGTGCCTCTAGCGGCGAAAAGGCGGACGTCCTGGCCGCCAAGCTGAGGGAGGTCCTCAACCCGGAGGACGTTCGGGTGTCCAGGCCGATGAAGACCGCTGAACTGCGCGTCGACGGTCTGGACGACTCGACGACTCCGGCCGAGGTCGTGGCGGCCGTCGCCAGAGCCGGTGGGTGTCCGCCCGAGAACGTGCGGACAGGCGAGATTCGCGTCGACGCTTCCGGGCTCGGCGCGATCTGGGTACGGTGTCCGGTGGCGGCGGCGAACAAAGTCGCCGACGCTGGGCGTCTGTTGGTGGGGTGGGTTGCAGCGAGGGTGAAGCTGCTGCAACCCCGGGCCTTGCGGTGCTACCGTTGCCTCGACATTGGGCATGTCAGGGCACGGTGCACCTCCGTAGACCGCAGCGAGCAATGCTATCGCTGCGGTCAGGCCGGCCACAAGGCGGCCCAGTGCTCCGCGGCGCCAAACTGCAGCCTCTGTACAGCTGCAGTAAGGCCCGCTGGGCACAGAGCGGGCGGAAAGGCCTGTGGCGTGCCTGCCCAGAAAGGGAAGAGAAGGGGTGCCAAGGCTGTCGGGGGCTCTTTACCCCCCCCTCAGCCTGGCTGCCCTTCGGCCGACTCCCGGCCTAGGAATGGTGCGGAGGGAATGGATTGCGCATAAATGGCGCTGTACCATTTCCTCCAGGGCAACATCAACCACTCTGCTAGAGCTCAGGATCTCTTGCTCCAGAGCATGGCAGAGTGGTCGATTCACGTGGCTGTGGTTGCCGAACCGTACTTTGTCCCCCCCAGGGATAACTGGGTGGGAGACCTGGACGGTTTGGTAGCCATCATTGGCGGGGCTCTTGCCAACCCGTCCCGAGGTCACGGCTGGGTGGCCGCCCTTGTGGACGGCATTGGCACGGTTGGGGCGTACTTTTCGCCCAACAAGAGCCTCGCCGACTTCGAGAGGTTCCTTGTCGAGTTGGGTGCCGTCGTGGGCCGACTCCACCCTCGCCCTGTGCTGTTGCTGGGGGATCTCAACGCCAAGTCTGCGGCGTGGGGATCTCCAGTGACCGATGCTAGGGGCGAGGTGCTGGAGGAGTGGGCAGTCACGACTGGCTTGACCGTCCTAAATCGGGGATCGGTGCACACGTGCGTGCGGCAGCGGGGCGGGTCTATAGTGGACGTCTCGTTCGCTAGCCCCGCTGTCGCGAGCCGTGTCCGCGACTGGCGTGTCGCCGCGGAGGTGGAGACGTTGTCGGATCACCGTTACATCCGTTTCGACGTCTCCGCCCAGACCGCCGGCGGCCGCGGTTTACCGGCCCCGCGTACGGACGGTCCGCGCTGGGCGCGTAAGCGCATCGACAGGGAGCTTCTCGAGGAGGCCGCTGTTGTCCAGGCCTGGTTCCGGGAGTCGGCAACGGATGGACCCGTCGACGTCGAGCAGGAGGCGCTGTGGTTCCGCGGGGCGATGACGCAAATCAGCGACGCGTCCATGCCCCGGGTCCACACACAGTCGGCAAGGCGCCAAGTGTACTGGTGGACCGCCGAGATCGCGCAGCTGCGCGTCGCGTGCGTGGCGGTCAGGCGCCAGTACACCCGATACCGGAGGAGACGTCGTCGGGTCCCTGACGAAGAAGCCGCGCTGTATGAGGTGTACCGCGCGGCGAAGAGGACTCTGTGGCTGGCCATCGACGAGGCGAGGACGCGAGCCAGGGAGGAGATGTTGGAGACTCTAGACGGGGATCCGTGGGGGCGCCCTTATCGCGCGGTTCGAGGGAAACTTCGAGCCGCGGCGCCCCCACTTACGGAGAGTCTCCAACCCGAGCTGCTGGAGGAGGTAGTCGCAGCCCTCTTCCCGGCTAGAGCGGAGCACACTCCGCCGCCGATGGCTTTGCCCACAGCCGCAGAGTCTACAGAAGAGAACGCCATCAGCGTCCCAGAGGTGACAGAGGCAGAGATGGGGGCAGCCGTGATGCGGCTCCGGGCCAAGAACGTGGCTCCGGGGCCCGACGGGATCCACGGCTGCGTGTTAGCCCTCGCCCTGAAGGAGCTTGAGCCCCAACTAAGAGGACTCTACACAGCGTGCCTTGAGCAGGGCCAGTTTCCCACTTTGTGGAAATCTGGTCGTCTGGTCCTGCTCAGGAAGGCGGGGCGCCCCGCGGACTCGCCGTCCGCGTACCGGTCCATAGTGCTGCTAGACGAGGTGGGTAAGCTGTTTGAGCGGATAATCGCAGCCCGCCTCGTCGGCCACTTGTGCGGAGAGGGGCCGGACCTGGACGGCAGCCAGTTCGGTTTTCGGCAGGGGCGCTCCACCATTCACGCTGTGTCGCGGGTGAGGGTCCTGGCGGAGGAAGCGGTGGCCCGGGGCGAGGTGTTGTTGGCGGTGTCCTTGGACATCTCCAACGCCTTCAACACCATGCCCTGGAGTACTATTCGCTCGGATCGCTGTCGAGTCTACCATGAAGTACCTGGGATTGGTGCTCGACAGCCGGTGGGATTTCGGCCCCCACTTCCGGCGGCTGGCGCCCAAATTGTTGGGCGCGGCTGGGGCGCTGTCAACGCTGCTTCCCAATCTGGGGGGCCCGAGCGCCGCCTGTAGGCGGCTCTACGTGGGGATCGTGCGATCGATGGCCCTGTATGGGGCTCCGATCTGGGCGACTGACCTGACGGCCGGCAGCATCGCAGTCCTGCGGAAGCCGCAGAGAGCGATGGCCGTCAGAGTCGTCCGCGGATATCGCACGATCTCCTACGAGGCGGCTTGCGTACTGGCTGGATCCCCGCCCTGGGACCTGGAGGCGAAAGTGCTCGCGTCGCTGTACCGGTGGCGCGAGGAGGCGCGGGCGCGGGGCGAGGGGCTGATGCAGCGCCATATGGAGCTGCGTCGGTCTCAGCTTCGCGAGGTCCTGGTGGCGGAATGGCGGGACAGGCTCTCACGCCCTACCGCCGGCCTCAGCACTATCGAGGCGGTCCGGCCAGTACTCGAGCCCTGGCTCGGGAGGAGGCACGGCTCCCTGTCGTTTCGGGTGACGCAGGTACTTTCGGGGCATGGTTGCTTCGGGAAGTACCTGTGTCGCATAAACAGGGAGCCGGACGCCCGGTGTCACCACTGCGTCGACTGCCGGGAGGACACGGCGTGGCATACGCTGGCAGAGTGTGCCGCTTGGGAGGAGCCGCGCCGTGCCCTCATCACAGAAGTAGGCAGTGACCTGTCGCTGCCGGCCGTGGTCGAGTCGATGGTCGGCAGCGAAGAGTCCTGGGACGCGGTGGTTTCCTTTTGCGAAACAGTCATGTCGCAGAAGGAGGCTGCGGAAAGGGAGAGGGAGATCTCGTCCACTCACCCTGCCCGCAGCAGGCGCACCGGGCGTCGGCGGAGGGCGGACAACGCCCTCTTCCAGCCCCCCTAAATGGGTCCAGGGGCGACGGACTCGGGGACGTCCGCCGCCCCCCACACATCAGGACCCGAGGTGGCGGCGCGTAGTGTTCCACGCGCGCCCCTCTTAGACGTCACGGGGGGAGTCAAACTCCTCACTCCCCCCCCTGACCCGACGAGGCCCGCAGTGGCGGGCCGGCACCAGCCGGGGGTTGCGGAAGGATCGAACGTTCCCGCGACCCCTGGCGTAGGTGTGAGATGGAACACCGGGGTGGTTTTTAGTCAGTAAGAGTCTGACAGACCCCGTCGCCCGCCCCAGGGCGGCGGACATCCATGAGGATTTTCCACCCCGGAAAAAAAAAAAAAAAAAAAAAAAAGGTGTGCCGAGTATGTGCTCGTTTTCTTAGTTATGTTGAGACCTTACCTCCGGACTTGATGGAGTGACCTGCAGGTGTACTTCGAAGACTCCTACTGGAACTAACAGCCGAGCTGAGCTAGGTGTACCGAGTATGGGCTCGTTTTCTTAGTTATGTTGAGACCTTACCTCCGGACTTGATGGAGTGACCTGCAGGTGTACTCCGAAGACTGCTACTGGAACTAATAGCCGAGCTGAGCTAGGTGTGCCGAGTATGTGCTCGTTTTCTTAGTTATGTTGAGACCTTACCTCCGGACTTGATGGAGTGACCTGCAGGTGTACTTCGAAGACTCCTACTGGAACTAACAGCCGAGCTGAGCTAGGTGTGCCGAGTATGGGCTCGTTTTCTTAGTTATGTTGAGACCTTACCTCCGGACTTGATGGAGTGACCTGCAGGTGTACTTCGAAGACTGCTACTGGAACTAATAGCCGAGCTGAGCTAGGTGTGCCAAGTTTGGGCTTCTTTTGTTAGTTTTGTTGAGACCTTAAGAATAGGTAGGCAGGCACTAGGCCGGGTCTAGTCTAGGCAGATGCGGTCACTAATCGGAAACATAAAACAAAAGTATCTAAAAAAAAAGATTACAGCCGCCATCTTGGATTTTCATTTTGACTTTGTTTTCGGCTCCAGCACCCTCGAAAACTATGAAAACGACACCCATGATAAAAAATATAAAAAAAATTACAGCCGCCATCTTGGATTTTCATTTTGACCTCACTATCTGCTTTAGCGCCCTTGAAAACCATAAAAACGACACCCATGATAAAAATAAAAAATAAATTACAGCCGCCATCTTAGATTTTCATTTTGACCTAATTATTGGCTCCAACACCCTCGAAAACCATGAAAACGACACCCATGATGAAAAAAAAAAAAAAAAAATACAGCCGCCATCTTGGATTTTCATTTTGACCTCACTATCGGCTTTAGCGCCCTTGAAAACTATAAAAACGACCACCCATGATAAAAAAATTAAAGCCGCCATCTTGGATTTTCATTTGGACATCACTATCGGTTTTAGCACCCTTGAAAACCATAAAACGACACCCATGATGAAAAATTAAAAAAAACTACAACCGCCATCTTGGATTTTCATTTTTATCTCACTATCGGCGATCTCAATATCCGTCACTTTGCACGGCCAAAAATGTAATTGACAGGCTTATGGTGATTTATCGAGGTAGCCACTGCTAATATGCCTTTATGCAATGCACGACACTGCTTAGTACGTTATCCTAATTGCGTAACACACTTGGAATGGCAATCCATTCCGATTTGACAGTTCAACAATATCCATTGCGTTGTTTTTGTTTTACGAATTTTTTAAATATATATGAAGCAACTAGCTGTGCCCCGCGGTTTCACCCGCGTAAGTTTCGATCCCGTGGGAATATCGGATAAAAGTAGCCTATATGTGTCAGCTACCTCTATACAAAATTTTATCAAAATTGGTGAAGCCGTTTGAGCGTGAAGAACAAACATATAAACATACACACACACTCACAAACTTTCGCCTTTATAATATTAGCGTGATGAATATTGTAGCATTTGTACTGTTTGCCTTGTAGGGTGTGTGCCAAATACACGTATTTTCTTTCCAGTTTTCGAGAACCTACTTGCATTTGATATCATAGCAAATTTATTATATAAAATACGAAATAAACCGAATAAAACAAGCCTGTTTTATATTTGTTTTCAATAAGCTCGTCCGCAAATTGTTAATACATAGGTACTTTGGCAACTTGTACTTGATTAATCACTGTCCAGTGAAATTAAGTAAATAGCATTCTACTTATATGAACACTTCACATTACTTACAAACTGTTTGAAAACAAATCACCGTTAACTTAAAAAAAATACATGGCAAAAATAAAATAAAATTAGGCTCAAGTATCAAGTCGTGTCAGTTTACTCATAATTTCACCGCTTCGCGCATGTCGCTGTGTGTGTGAGCCGTGCACGTGTAGTAGTAAGACTCAATACCTAAAATTGAAGCGCGTCATTTCGTAAACGCGTCCTTAACGCTATATCCCTTGCCAAAAACAAAATGTAAGTCTTTGGTTTCAGATTGGTTAAAAAATTTGGATTATAATCTTACAGAAAGTCTACTTCATTAAAATTAAATTAGTACGATATAAGTTTACAACTTGCACCAAAACCCTTTCACGTACACATTAACACACTACACGACACTTAACACTACACACTAACATTACACACTCTCACAGACACACACTTACACACAGATTCAAGCGCAGATTAACTTTTTGCTTATAATTTCTTTTTAACTTCTACCCCCAAAATTATAATAACTTAAGTTGTTTAGTCTCAAATCTCCTTAGCTATAATGTTACATTGTTTTAATCATATTTTGTTCTAAGTAAAACTTTCTGTTCTTCCGTGGGGTGGGGACCTGGTGATTTGTAATACAGGCATTTTACGCCTAACTCAGACACCAGCTCCTCACATTGCTATAAAAAATAAAAAAACAAATACTATGTGAAACCTAGAATAAGCTTGTCATTGTGAGGAGAAATAAAGAACTTATTATTATTATTATAATTTTGATTTACCCGTAACACAGGTATGTTTTGCCTTTTTCGGGCCTATTTTTTTTTAGATTAAGCTCTTCCTGTCCACAACAACATTTGTGATGAGAAATAAATTCATTTATTATTATCATTTATTTTGCTGAAAGTAGAATTATGAATAAATTTCCTCAGAAGCGCAGGTAACAGAAGATTTTCGGGCGAGTCTGACAAGATTAAAGTTTAAATACACGTGGATAAAATAAATGATAACAGCCGCAGGGCTCGATCGAAGGTTAAGCTACGCTTGCCGCGGTTGGATTGTGGATGCGTCACCCATTAAATATTGAGACACCTCCATGTCCATGGAAAGCACGTTAAGCCGTTGGATCTTTGACAGTCATTACGGGTTGTCAGGAGCACAAAATTCTGACAACCAATCTTACCAAGGGAATCATGGTACTAATTATCATGTTATGTGTGGGAATCATTATTAAACAGTAAGTGGGTTGTGGAGATCAGATAGGCAGTCGCTCCATGTAAAATACTGGTATTCACTTGCATCCGGTTAGACTGGAAGCCGACCCCAACATAGTTGGGAAAAGGCTAGGCAGATTTTTTAAAGTAAAGTAAA
Organism: Mesoligia furuncula; assembly: GCA_916614155.1. Lineage (NCBI taxonomy): Eukaryota > Metazoa > Arthropoda > Insecta > Lepidoptera > Noctuidae > Mesoligia > Mesoligia furuncula. Next base: position 18,164,692 of record OU744798.1, read on the forward strand.
GTCTTTAGTTTACTTTACTTTTATTTACTTTAATTTAGTGTACAAGGCTCACCCATCTTATTGTAACATCTTATTTTATGTACACCTGCAATCTATACAAATAAAATTTACTTTACTTTTAAAGTAAATAAAATTTACTTTACTTTTATAAATAATTACTTCTAAAATAAATTTTGTTTGTATAGATAGCAGATACATAAAATAAGATGTTACAATAAGATGGGTGAGCCTTGTACAATCTCCCTTATTTAAGGCATGCAAACATTAATTAAATTGTTCACTAAATTGAAAATAAAATAAAATAAATTTAAATCATTAGTCGGCATAGCACATCCACAATACATAAATAAAAAATAAATTTAATTTAAATTATTAAATATATGTATAAGTCCATGTCATTTAAAAAGTCATTTACTGAATAATAGCATTTTTCAATCAATAGTAATTGATTGATACGAAGATTGATACGCAGATGAGGACCCAGGTAGCAGGGTACCTAGATGCTTGTGCATTGATGTTGTCAAGCAAATGTTTAACACAAATGAAGCAGTGTAAATTCTTGTAACAAAAATGAAAGCGATAATAATTACAAGTGTTTTACTGAATTAGGGCGCTCGTTTCGTGAAAGCCTAAAATATTTCTGTTATGGCCGAACTGATTTGTTAATGAATGGAAGCTTCATGCCAAAGGAGCTGTCTTCTATGATGAAGATTAATGAGTTGGTGAAAGAGGGATGAAGACACAAATCTATACATACGGTGTGTATAATCTGATTCCCAGATTGAACAAGCGTCGAGTTCCGTAGAGCGTAAATAAATATTTTAGCACACGGAAATTAAAATTAAATGTGACGTATTCTACAATGGATGACATTATCGCTTCGCTCAGTGTACAGCACGGGATGGATCAATATTTTACAAATTCAATTAAGTATACTTTGTCAGACCGAATCCTTGGAACATTACATAGGGTGACTGGTAATTAGTGACCGATATTTAAACACACGATTGTACTGTGTTGAAAAACTTTTCCAAAGAAACGATTTTTTTTTAATTTACCATGCGCATGACCCCAATCACCCCAATAGAATATTGATTAGGTACCTAACAAGAATAATACACCATCAGCTGTAATTTAATTTCGTTACTAATCCTTTTTAACCGACTTCAAACAGGAGGAGGTTCTCAATTCGACGGTATGTTTTTTTTTTTTTTTTTTTGTGTGTTTGTTACGCGATTACTCCGTCAATTGTGGACCGATTTTCAAAATTCTTTTTTTGTTTGAAAGGGTATACTCTCGAGGTGGTCCCATTATCATCAAATTGGAATTTGGTGAGAGGATCCCATGGAAATCGAGGGAAACCTTCAAATTTTATAGGCAAAGCTATAACGATTTGGGTATTTTTTAAAATAACTTCAGCATTTCAACTAGGAAATCATCATTTGGTAAAGTGGAGCTGATGAAGAAGACCACAGATGGCCCACTAAAAAGTGAAAAATAAAAACTTTTTACAAAAAAAAACAACCGACTTCCAAAAAAACTCTACAAATTGAAAAATAACTTTAATTTCGGAAGTCGGTGTCAATAAACGAAAATGCGGAACCAAAGACACCGACTTCCGAAATTAAAGTTATTTTTCAATTTGTAGTGTTTTTTTGGAAGTCGGTTGTTTTTTTTTTGTAAAAAGTTTTTTGACAAACAAAACTTTCCACTTTTACCAAGCATTATTATTTTTCATTAATCGTTAACAACCGTAGAGACCACGTGCGCGGTTCTGTTGGTGTTTTTGGGGTCATGAGTAAAAGTATCGGTCACTAATTACCAGTCACCCTATATAGCTTAATGACCCACAATATCTGGTGTTACACGCGCAAGCTAAATGTAGACTGACGGCTTTTGATTACGGTCGTACATCAGCGCTACATCGACCACACAAGATAGACTGTGTTAATCCTGGGGCTCTGGTAATACCTCCTTAATACCTCCAGCGTTGTAATTGCGTATCAGACTTTCAGTAGCAATGGTTTTCATGTTGGCAGTTTTGTTCAACAATATTTATTGTAGGACGTTGTTGAGCAGATTTTTTTTTCGAACATACGGTGGATTAGCAATGTCTTTCGAAATAATTACGATTATGATTGATAGTGTGTGACGCACTTAGAATGCCGGTTGAAGTCGATGCTTAAAACAATAGCTAGTTGATAAAAGTAAAATCAAAGCACCTAGGAGAAAAGTGAAGGAGAATGTTTATTAGGTCATTGAATAAATCGAAATTGCCATAGAATAATGAAATATATTGTTTTTAAAGAAAATTTTGTGTTACGTTAATCGAAGTGTTGGTCATTAGTGAAGATCTACTTTTGCTATTTTAGTGGAAGTTCGTTGATGGCTCTGCTATAAAAATCCTGGCGACGGAATTGATGAACTCTTTAGAGGCGTTTTTCATCGCATCGTTTAAAATTTTTCCCCTGTAAAAAGTTATTCAAATTCCGAATAAAAATAGGGATAAGTTGGACCGAGGTCTGGTGACTATGGTGGGTGACGGGGAGTTTCCAGTCGTAGCTCCTATAGTTTTGGGAGGGCCGGTTGTGCGGTGCTTCGACACGATTTTGTTGTTTTTGTTTAGCGAGTTCTTACGGTACCTACTCACTTTCCGAGCTTTTTTATCAACGTATAAAACATGTATTCTACATGTTGTGTCTAATAGTTTCGTTTATCGTTTACATCTGAAACTAGTTGTAATAGTTAGTTGTACTTGTACGGAACTTGTCAAGAAGGTACACAAAGTAGTTAATAATAGGTGATACACATGTTTTTATGTAGGTATGATAAATGTTTTATTAAAACATCATGTTTTTGATACTACCTTATATACCTATATGGTAAACATGGTGCTCGAGCTACATTTACCGACTTGCAATAGATGAATATTTAAAAGTAAACAAGAGAGCATCGCAGTGTTGTGAAAAAGAAATACCAGTGTCATGTTAATTGGCCACTAATGGGACAAACTTTTTTCTTCACTTAAGGTGGAAATAGTCGCCAGCTCGAACTCACTGGTGGACATGGCCGAAAAGCAATCTGTCTCACCTGGCATCGTGTCCGACAGAGATAGTGTCAATAATGAGCAGTTAGATGCTAGTTTACACGCACAACGTCTAGTTCGCACGTACACAAACACCGTTCTGGGGGCTTACTCTCCAAACTAATTTTAATTCCAATGAAATGCCAATACGATTCCAATGTTAATTTTACAGTCACGTGATTCGGTACTCTTGAATACAATATTGTCACCATTGAAATGAAATTGACATTGCTCCGCCATTATTTTGTTACACGTGAAGTTAGCTATGTTACGGGCTGCAATAGTGTGGTTCAACTCATTACGAAAAACCGGTAATAGGGCTTTAAAATGCTTTATCGTTTAAATAACAAGGCTAATAAATAAATATGATATAAATAGGTCTTTAATTGATTAATTATAAAGTATTAAATTCATTTGGGCGTAAGAAAATGAATAAAATCATAAAATTAACCATGACTTTGGCTTTATGGGGTAGGATCGTTGCCTACACTACTTACTAAAAAAAAAAGACTGCGTGTAAGTTCTCCAATTTCAAACATAGTCAAGTGGTTTTAGAAGTGAATTCGAACTGCAAGTTTGTTTGTTTATGACAATATTCTTCGCGTTTGGTTATTTTTAGTAACAAATAATTACTGTCCGCTGAGTTACTTAACTAATTAGTATTACAGTTTTATACAAATGGTACCAAGTAAATAGATATGCAACTTCTCTATAAAGTAAGCTTCGATCATATGATCGAAGAGAGTAAGTAATGTTTTTGTGACGAACGCCGAACGTGTTTATGTGAATAGTGAACATGACTGAGTTATATACCAGTGAAGTGATAAATAAGTTAGAATATGTAAAAGTGACAGAATAGGATAGTTAAGACCCAAAAGTACTAGCGTGGGCGTTGATATGTGCTACTATTGTTTTACTGAGTAAGATTTTGATTTTCTAATTAAATTTTAAGTGTTTGTGTTGTTCTAATTAGCTTTCTATTTGGTTTTTATTAATAGTTTTCGTATTAGAGTCTGATATAGAATTTTTGATAATTTTAATGTACGAAGAAAAATGATAGAATAATTACGTAACTTGAAAACGAGGTTTTTTGTTTACAGGAATATTTTCGAGATTTTAGTGTCAAATGAGAGGATTATGTTTAAAACTAATATTCTAGTTTGAATTATGTAAATCGGTCTACGGGTTTTAGAGATAGAAAGAATTTTGTATAATGAAAACATGCCGAAGTCCGATTTTAGTAATCTAATGTTCTAGAAAGTTTTTATTGTATAGAGATAGGATAAAAATGTTGTTATGTAATACGAAAGAGGAGTCAAATCCTTGCTCACTCCGTAATTTGCTTTAAATTCGTATTCATTCATAGAAAACGCTTTGTCCGTATAACGCATCATCCGACGCTCATCTCGTCTTTGTTTCAGTTGTTTTTTATGGGAATTACGTAAAACACTATATACTACTGCTTATCGTGCCATATTATAATCTTATACCCCACAAAAAACCACTTAAAACACGAAACAATTTCTAAAAAGTTACACTTTTGTTATTGGAAAAATCACTATCAACAAACTATCCCAACGCAATATTGACGCAATACACAGCTGTCAAAATACATTCAAGAGTACCGATTACCCCACGCCAAGCCCGTTCCCAATTCCACTTAGTTCCCCAAAATGGACACCCAATCTAAAAATCAATTGGCGCTAGCATCGAACTCAAGAGTACGAAACGTCACAATTCCAATGTCGATCTATCGGAATTAAACTCGAGAGTAAGCACCCTGAGCTAAAACGCGCGTAAAAACCACTGCATAAATCAATTGAAAATAAAGTTTATTGAACACTTCGATAATTGAGCTTTCCGACTTTGTTTTGAAGATTTTACACTTCTTCTATAACCTATGCAGGTGAACCCGCGGGTTCACCTGCATAAGTGTCGATCCCATTCGAAAGACACGTGGCGCCATCATTACAACGTCTTTTCCTCGGGAACAGCACTTTTTTTCGGGATGAAATTTACTCTACACCTGACAACGTACTTACATGCAAAATTTCAGGATGATCGGTTCAGTGGTTTAGGCGTGAAAAGGTAACAAACAAACAAACTTATTTTCGCATTTATAATATTAGTTAGGATTTACAGCCAAAGTTACGTTAAAATTAGCAAGAAAAACGAATCCTTGTTGGCTCATAACTTGTTAATGGCTTTTATTTTACAGACACAATCACACTAATATTATAAAGGCGACAGTTTGTGAGTGTGTGAGTGTGTGTGTGTGTGTGTGTGTGGGGGGGGGGGGGGGGTGTGCTTATATGTTTGTTACTTCTTCACGCTCAAACGGCTAGACCAATTTTGATAAAATTTTGTATGGAGGTAGCTGACACCCTGGATTAACATATAGGCTTTTTATCACGATATTCCCACGGAAACGACATTTACGCGGGTGAAACCGCGGGGCCCAGCTAGTTTATAATAAAAATAACCTCATTTTTTTTGAAGTAGGTAAAAAAACGATATCATGTTTATCTTTGGATGTAAAATGTCAAACAGTGGAGTAAGTAATACCCTCCCGAAGTTTGTACGGAAAAAATATCTACTAGTGGCACCTTAAGGACTGAGTGACTTTGATGGCGTTCATTATCACAACCAATTTGCTAAGAAGGTCAACATTTACGTTATGTTCAAAGAATTTCCAGCAAAGAGGATATTTTAATAATAATAAATATGAAGAGGGCAGTGAAATTAAAACGAACTAGCTGTCGCCCGCGACTTCGTCTGCGCTCCAGAATGAAAAGTAGCCAATATCGTAACCCAGGTCAAGGTCTACTCTTGTGCCAAATTTCATCCAAAACCGTTAAGTCATTTTAGCGCGAAATTGAAATAGAACAAACAAAGTCACTTTCGCATTTATAATATTACTAGCTTCTGCCCGCGACTTCGTCTGCGTGAAATGTCACCCTCCCTCTTAGGGGTGGTTTTTCGAAAAACCCTTTCTCAGTGGATACCTAATCTTCACAACGAACACACCCTTCAAATTTCATGTCACCATGACCAGCTGTTTAGGCTGTGCGTTGATATATCAGTCAGTCAGGACTTTGAATTTTACGAGTATATTTATAATAATATTATTTAGGATAAGGAAAAAATGAAACAATTTGTTTACCTTCGTTTTTTACGTTTATCCCCAGATGTCCCGCGTATCTTTGCTCGCTAACCTAAGAGAAAAGTTTCCCAAGCGGAAATAAAAAGTAACTACGTATACAGGGTGTTTGGTAGAAGGACCGACACAATTTTTTGAGGGTTTGGGGATGTAATTTGCTAGCACAAAATTGTTTTATTTGTCATTTTTATTATGAATTTTTAAATGGAAAGCTTTCGTTCTTTAACACAATTTACGACTTTGGAAACTTCCAAGTCATTTTTTAGAACCAAATTACCAAAAATGATTGCGCTCTATTACAACCACTTATAAAAGTTGTGACGATATTTCGGGTGATTAAGAAAGAAAGATATTATTATTTCAATTACGTCTATATTGTGTCGGTGCGACACAATTTTCTAAGGGATAGGAAGTGTCATATTATCCTAGTTTTCACCCACAACACCCGTCTTAAGTCTCACGGTAGGTAATTGAGATAATAATATGTTTCTTTCTTAATCACTCGAAATATCGTCACACCTTTTTTTTTGTGGTTGTAATAGAGCGTCATAATTTTTGGTGTAATCTTCAATGTACATTTTTGTACAATCGGTTCTAGAAAATCACGTGGGTGCTTCCAAAGTCCTAAAATTGTGTTAAGAAACGAAAAATTTCAATTTAAAAATTCATAATAAAAATGAAAATTAAAACTACTTTGTGCTAGCAAATGACATCCCCAAATACTTCAAATAATTGTGTCAGTCCTTTTATCAAACACCCTGTATGTAGCTACCGAAGTACCTAAAAGGAATAAGGGTAGATTACGATAACTTCGATAAAAATGTTAATGCAAGCATCTATTTATCATTTCACGGAAGGAAGAAGAGCAAACCAATAAAATATATGAAACAAGTTTTATTTTCAGTCCAAAGAAGCTAGCTTCTCAGCTAGCTAGCTACGTAGCTTGTTTCTTAGAAAATATTAATTTTTCTTCACAGTCCGTACGTAAACATGTCACTGTCTAGAGTTTCATGGCTTTCCTGCATTGTTTTATATCATAATTATGCACACAACCTGAAGATACTTTTAAAACAAGTTCAACGACCCATTAAAATTATTTCACACGTAAAAAGTTCCAAGTTCCCAACAGTTCACATTATAGGTTAACTTGCAGTCAAATTAATTTCAAACTATTATCTATTTCGAAATTTCAGACTAAATATTGGTACATAACAGTTACCTATTATTTGTTCACTATCGGGTATTTAAACCTGAAATATCTAAAAGGGAACCTTAAGGATTTCACTCGGAACGACCTCGTTTATCTGAAAGGGTTTCGCACTGTTGCCTCAGGTCGTGACGTCAGAAGTTACAATAGAGGTGGACACGAATAATTTACTAACAGCATTGAGACAATTTCGCTATTAGAGAGCTGTGAGAGGTTGCTGCAATATTTTGTTAGGTAAATATTATTCAGAAGAAAGGTTGTGGTTGGAGTTCCATTTTAAAATATACAACATTATTTTTAGCATATGCGAATTGCGAAATCCGAAACACGTGTCTAGCATTTTTATGTATAGAATCTATGTACAAAATTTCTAAACAGTTTTGAAATTGAAAAATCACAAAGTTATAAGCTTGTTAAGTTACCTGTTTCTCCGTCCAAAAACATGCTCACCCGCGCCGCCGCGCCGTCTTGCGCTCATTGATAATAATAGTACCTAGGTACCTAACCGTTCGGCGCGGAGATTGGATAACCTACTTAGTGTCGCTCGGTGTCCAACTTTTAACCTTTTTTAAATATTTTTGGGACAAAATTTAACAAGGGGTAAAAATTATTGGAATCGATTCAGTTTCTTATTCTGAACGAACTAATATTCAGGTTTCGCATATCGTCGCCTTAGAGTGAAAACCTCGGGAATGGAAATAGCATTTTATCCATTTCGGACAATCTTTTAGTATCGAACAGTTCTGGATATAAAAGCGGGTTAAATTTCCATATTAATTAATAAGAATAAGAACCTCCTTTTTTGAAGTCGGTAAAAAAATATATAAAAAACGCCGTACAAAAATTTTACAGCTACTTCTAGCAGCAGTTACTTCTTTTACACTTACGAGGTTTTCACTCTAAGGCGTCGATATACTAAAAATAACGTTGTATTATTGTAGGAGTTTAAAATACACATACACACACACATGGGACTAAAACAAAACTGAAAAATGTGGGTTTGGTGTGGCCAGTTACTTACCTCTGCCTAACCCGTCAGGACAAACAGGCAGGATTTATGTTATGTATGTGTTAAGAAAAATCTTATTAATTTTATTCAATGTAAGCAGGTTAGGTTGCAAGAAAACTTATCCATGAATTAAAGAGAAAACTTGAATAATTCAAAACGTGTCGTTTCAGGTTAACTTACTTAACTTACAGTTCTGAAGGTAGATTATGATGGCACGTGTCTCATTAAATTCGCGTCGGCTTTCCGAATTAAAAACATTTTTTCTTGAAAAGTTGAAATATTGTTAAGTATATTTTTGTCCCTCGGGTAGAGTGGGATAAAGCAGGGAGAAACAAGAAGCACCTGCTGCTGCGGCTTCGGAAAACCTCAAGCGGCGTAAGTATAAAAAACCTTATTGGTAATTATATTTTCGAGCCGTTTGGGGTTATTAAAACTCTTGCGCCGTGGGGTCCGAGGAAATTTCGAAACGGCTACTTGGCACTTCCCGTGACCCAAGGGCTGACCAGAGGCTATTTTTTGACGCTATTTTTAGTTTGTGAATAGTTTTAGTTAAGTTAGGATATAATTTTGTTATTTTTATTAATTAATTAGGTATTCATTGTTATTTACCTACATATTATTTTAATTCTAAATAAAAACCAATCACTCCTAACTTAATATTGTAACAAAATATGAAGTATCGTTAGGTTTTGTAAAGTTTTTCCATACAAGTCTGTTGAAAAACGTCGTTCGATATGCGCGAGCATTTCTCATCACACTCTCGTCGCCATTTACTCAGCCCTCATCTTCGGCTCGGGCTGCAATCTCGCCTTGAGTGAAATGACAAATATTGCACACATGCATTAAATGTACCTAGTATTAATATAGTGTAAGGACCGTTGTATGTACACGGCTTGCCGTATAAAAATCTATTACTTTTGCCGTGAAAAACTACGGTTGATTTGCCATATATGGTACAGGCACGGTCGTACCGTAAGAAACCATGCCGTGTACAACGGGCCTCCCTAAGTCACTTGTTTGTCGAGTCATAGGACAATTAGAGCAATGTTCTGTAAGTATTAGAATGCTCCGCAGTATATACCTATAGGACACGGAACAAAAGCAGAACGACCACGGCACGTCGTCGCACCGGAACTTGCCTATTGAGTGAAGCTCCCTAGTGGCAAGGATGCGATTGCTCGAACTTCCATAATATAACTTTGGATAGCATAAGTACCTGAAATTTCAGTACAAAACCCGTGCTGCAAAGCGTGTCGGCGACCCTCATTTAAAAATATGCTCATATAATATCCCTTGTTCATAGTAAATGAGTCCCCAGACGTGACGGTCATTTTATTAAATGGGTCAGTTTCAAAATAATGCTTAGTATTTTGAACTAAAATGTCAAAACGAGATGTGGGCACTCATCAAGATGGACCGTCACTAAATTGGTTGTGGGTTTTCTGATTCCGTCTTTAGGAACATTATTTCGAAACTATAACGGTACGAAAGTGTATATCTACTGTAATACATACCGAGTTAATAAACCTAATTTAGTGTTATTCTGTTAAGTTTACTTGGGCCGAATGTAAATATTTGGTGTTATTTAAACAAATCCATGCAATATTGTCTCGAGCCGCCTAAACAAAGTTTACTTACGGTCCAACACATAGTTAGATGAATATCAATAAAACGGCTTCAAGCCGATTGTACGCACAGCTCGCTACTAGATTATTGCGAAAAACGGAGACACAAAAAAAATTAAACTTGTTTTGAAATTGGGAAAGATCTGACTGCAACTTAAATACTAGTAACATAGATAACTAGGTATAGAATGAAATAGGCAAAACGAAATCGTTTGAGCAAGTTATTTAATTTTTGCACGCAAAATACACGATTAGACTTGGAGTTGCGGACACCTGTTATATTAAAGGCACAACCTACCATACCATAGTTTTTTTGTATAAGTAACGCTTCTGCATAATTGCACATAGTTATTAAGTTACATGTATATATGTGACTATAGTACCCTTATTACTGTAGTCACTTTATATGTGAATTTAAAGCGCGTGGATATGAATATGCATTCCTCATGTAATCTAATGAGATGCTGCATAATTAAGGTCTTACGTGTTCTTTACATCGTGCATTTTGTTACGAAAGTTATAATTTTTGTGGATAATGAGAACTTACATTCAGCGTGTATTCACTTCTTGAGAGTTATGCTTGATTATGTAATTGCTACATTCATTTTCATGTTACATTCTTAACACATTTTTTCAAGACTTTATAAAATAATCGATTCGTAGATAACGTAGGACCAACTCAAAACAGTTTAAATAAAGGCAATTCCCTGAGGCCAAACAGTAATGGGTGAAGGTAATTTAAATAAATAATACTACGAAATTGGTTCTCAACTTTTTATTATATATAAAAGGCTGTAACAACGGGAGCGTAGATCACGAGCAAAAGGAATAAACATAAGTAAGGCATTCGTTGAATAGAACCTCGTGGGTTTCCTGGAATTCGATGAAAATGCGTGTGAGGATTCCTAATATTTTATTTTATTTCTTAAAAAAATATCCATTGTATACAAGGAGGTAACTTAGTTATAAGTAATTTAGTTTTACGTTTATTGTCTATCTCTATAGGTATTGTGGAGGGAGATTCTTTCATTAAAATATAAATTAGCTGAAGTTTAGTAAATAGGCCCATTGGCCTATTTACTAAACTTCAGCTAATTTATATTTTAGGCTCTTTGTTAATGAACAAAGAGTCTAAAATATAAATTACTGTTAATGAACAAAGAGCCTCACTTCAGCCTGAACATTGACGTGATGGATCTCGTTTCAGTATTTATACTGCTGTTTAATAAAGATGAGTTACTATTATACGAATGCATGATGGATGGGTAAAAGCCTCAAGGTTATTGAAACAAAAGCATTCTTCTTCTTCTTAGCTTTTCGATGGCAAAAGTATAGCTTTTTTTATTTTTTTAAATTTGTTTCGCCCTAAATTCCGCAACACGGAAAGCATTCGCTGACGCAGCCATTAGGTCCTCACGTGTGCATGTGACAGCCATGCGGAGCAAGATGGGAGGTGAGCCATTGTCTGTGGAGAGAAACCGCATACACACCGGAGGTCTGAGCCTTCCATGAAGCCCCACTTGTGGAGGTTGTCCTTGCTGCGGCCTACTTGGGTACGAAACCTATTTAAGGTTTTCCAAGTAGGCCACGTTAGCTTAAGGCCCGGATGAGAGGCTCTCTGATGGTAACCGCAATAGTGCAACGTGGTTTTTTTATGAATGATAGGCTTCATTACGAGGAATATGAGTTTTTAGGGATAAAAAAATAAAAACGAAAATTTGAAAAAAAAAAATTTACTCGGAATCCGGAGGTAATTTTCCAAAAATAAAAACTGGAAAATATGCGCCCAAAGATGCTTCATCAGACTATATTTATATTAAATAAATATCTTGGACAGGTACGTTTTCAGAATTTATTTTAATTTTTTTCATGAAAAAGTCACCTAAAGTTGATCATAAAAAAAAATGTATTTGAAATTGACACGTGAGTGTTTTACTCGTGCATTTTAAATGCATCCCTTGATCGATAAATACAATAAACAGCAGAGGGAATTTTTTTTGATCAAACGGAACTGGGTTGCCTTAAGCTGGACTCATGCACCCAGGAATTTTTTTGCGGATTTAAGCCTCTGTGGCACTGAATTAAAATTGTACAGACGCCAGCACATGAAGCTACCCGAAACTGTCAAATTTGCCCAATCAACTTTGAACCTTATGCCTTAGCAATAAAGTTGAAAATCTATTAAAGAAATTTGACAGATTGTAGTAGCTTGACGTGCTGGCGTCTGTAGATTGAGTGGCGGGGATCATCCTGCAGCTTCGCCCTCTCGATGCGGCTGGCTATAATCCTGCGAAATTCTGGAAGCGCTATACCAGTCAGTGGATACAGCATTTGCCTAAAACCGACCCCATTGGTCGGTTTTAGGCAACGAGTAATAATCTAGCATGTCTTATTTAGAGCTGTATCCACTAACTTATCCATTAACTAGGATCTACCCTAGCCCGGCTCCACACTGGACAGGCAATATTCATCTACGGGGAAACAGAGCGCCTTTCTATTTGTTCGCAGGACGTGAGTAGATTTCCCCCATCTGGTGGATGTTAGGCGACGGAGTAAGTGGTTTCTCGTGTGCACTTTCTGATTGACATTTTCGCAGTTTTTCCGGAAGTTAAGGGACCAAAGTGATGCACAGGCAATATTCACCTGCGGAGTAACAGAGCGCCATTCTAGTTGTTCGCAGGACTTGAGTAGATGTCCCCCATCTGGTGGATGTTAGGCGACGGAGTAAGTGGTTTCTGGTGTGCACCTTCTGTTTGACATTTTCGCAGTTTCTCCGGAAGTTAAGGGACCAAAGTGATGCCGAGATACTTTGAGTGAGTAGGTATGGTGGATGAGTGGAACCCCTTGCCATAAAACATTGAATAGTGTAAATATAAAGATAATATCTATTCAAACTTAAGTTCCAAATTAATATTATTTCAAGTTAAACAAATTTCAACTTTATTTTAATGGTGGTAATTTCAGAGTGACTAGCACTATTGAAAAAATTATAAAAATGTTTGAAGTTATAGCGTAAACTGATCTTTATTGTGTAGGATCACTTAAGGTTATTTTTCCATAAATTCATATTTGTTTACGTTTTTGGCAAATAAATCGCGAATGCAGATTAGATGTATTATAACACAAAACTAACGACTTCTTCCCACGGGGGTAGACAGAAACTGATCAAGATTATGTCTGGGCTTTAAAAGAGACTGTGACCTCTGAGTTTGTTTTCGTCTTTCTTCTCAGAGTAGTTAGATAGGAAACCCCGACCTCATCTAGTGTATAAAAAAACCGGGCAAGAGCGAGTCGGACTCGCGCACCGAGGGTTCCGTAACATCCGGGTTTATGCATAAGGTTTATGTTTATGAAATTAAATGTTTATTTTTATTTTTGAGTTGTTTGAATGAATGGTAAATTGCGGTTTACGTAGGTATTAAAAAAAACTACTTACTAGATCTCGTTCAAACCAATTTTCTGTAGTAGTTTACATGGTAATGTACATCATATATTTTTTTTAGTTTTATCATTCTCTTATTTTAGAAGTTACAGGGGGGGGACACACACATTTTACCACTTTGGAAGTGTCTCTCGCGCAAAATATTCAGTTTAGAAAAAAATTATATTAGAAACCTCAATATCATTTTTAAAGATCTACCCACAGATGGGTTTGATGAAAAAAAAAATTTTGAGTTTCGGTTCTAAATATGGGGAACCCTAAAATTTATTGTTTTTTTATATTTTTGTGTGAAAATCTTAATGCGGTTCACAGAATACATCTACTTACCAAGTTTCAACAGTATAGTTCTTATAGTTTCGGAGAAAAGTGGCTGTGACATACGGACGGACAGACAGACAGACGGACATACGGACGGACAGACAGACATGACGAATCTATAAGGTTTCCGTTTTTGCCATTTGGCTACGGAACCGTAAAAATATGACTGACATGTAAAAGTGTTTGTACAAGCCTACTTACAGAAATAAAATCATTTATCATACCATTTAAGACATATCGTTTTCCTTCCTCGTCCCGAGGGTTCACCCGCATATAAGTGTCGATCCTATGGGAATATTGAAAAAAAAACCGCCCTATGTCCTTTCCCGGGACTCAAACTATGTCTATACCAAATTTCATCTAAATCGGTTAGGGGGAAGCGCTAAGGTAGCCCGCGAAATTCAAATTTTCTTACGTTTTTTGCAATTTGCTGGTCAGTATTAAGTTGTACGTTGATTAAAATATGATTCGCGGTCGTAACAAATATGTATTTACAGATTAATTATAATCATTACAATCAGAAATACAACTTGTTAAGTTAGTATAATCCCCAAATGTCATTCATGAAATAGTCATTCTTGGGGATTACTTGGTCTTAGAGAGTTGTGTGGATGACTTTAATGATTATAATTCTGTAAATTTATGTTTGTTATGGCCGCGAATCATATTTTAATCAACGTACAACTTAATACTGACCAGCAAATTGCAAAAAACGTAAAAAAATATTAATTTCGCGGGCTAAGCGTGCAGAGGTAACCGACAGACAGATACACTTTCGCATTTATAATATGGATTAGTATGGATATGGATTTTAATTCGCTTCATGAATACTTACGCACTTACTAATACTTCGCACATACTAAAAGCAAAATAGACTAATGTCCATTGTTCCAAAGACTCGTTTAAGATAAAACAACACCCTTAACCGGTTAAAGGTTTTTAATAACAAAAACCTTTAACCGGTGAAGTGTGGGCGTTTTGGGGGACTGTCTTATGCAATTTTGACGTTCGAAAAGGGCTGATTCTCAGTCTAATTTCGATGAATGACTTTTGGTTTGATTTGACTTTAATCATTTTCCAATGAAGCATAGGCCTCCTAATGAAAGATAAAAGGAACTTTCAATCATGAGCAAAGTTTTGCTTCAGGCAGTTTGGTGTTCTTATTAATATAACACCGGTACGCATTATCAGAACAGCACCCTAATAGTGTAACACTATCAATCTCAATCTGAATCATTTCGAAGGATATTGCTAATCCATTGCTTCATATTATGTTCGAAAAATGTGTCTGCTCAACAACGTAAATAACGCAATGAATGATGTTGAACTGTCAAAATGAAACCCATGCCTACAGGGGCCCTAGTCTGCTATTTTTATAAATTCGTGATTCCAACACGATCCCACCACCATCCCATTGTCATTTTGCTAAAAGTTCGTAATCTGCCAAATTCATAATGGTTGATCGTTGGTCGGTCAATGGCACAGAAATTATACGATACTCGTAACGAATTAAAAGCAATGACTGCACAATGACGTTCTAATGGTAGGTCACTGATCAAAGGAACTGTCAAAATTTTTGCAGCTTACCACCTATGTCAGTAGGTAATTCATTTTTCATTATGTACGAGATTACCATTCTATGCCATTTCTTTCAATGGAGTGTCAGTGGTTGACCACTGGAAAGTCATAATGACGCCATTATATTAGTAGATTACCAAACTTGTCAAAATCAGCAATTATGAAATCAGTGATAGACTATTCTGACACTATTGTAATAACAGACTTGAGGCCCTCATAGTGTGTTACGCAACTACCCCGCTGAACATTTTTAATGAGGTTCAAATAAACAATTCAAATAAAGGCTGGTTCGTAAACTTGCTCTATAAGGAAACGAATGTATACAGGAGACTGAATAAAGTTTTGTGGTGATTGATCAGCAGGCGACGACGACGTCTTACTATTCGTATTCGTAGCATTCGTATTATAAAAATATCACGTTTTCTCAAGTAAAAGCGCTTTGCGTAGGTAACAAAGAGGATCATTTATAAAGACCTGGGACATCGTTACTTTGAAAGAATGTCGGAACTGCTGCAAATTAAAGTGTGTATTTTTATAACCTCGCGCTTAAACGTTCTTCCAAGCTTTCCTTTCATCCTTTCCAAGATATAGCTTGGCAGAATGTTTTAATTACCACAATTCTCTCTGGTATGCTTTTTATGAGTGAACTTCTGTTGTTATAAAATTTTACAAAAGCACTAAGATAATTACATTTCGGCTTTCATTCTAAGAACCTTCAACACCGTCTCATTTTAATTCACCCAGGATGAGGGCTACCAACCCAACCAAGTTGTTGTTAAAAAAAACTCACCGAATGCATAAACTCCTTCTCTTTTTTACCCGACTGCGTCAGAAGGAGGGTTATGTTTTTCGAGTGTATGTATGTATGTATATTTCTTTGGCACGCTCTGTAGCCTAAACGGCTTGACCGATTTCAGCTTGAGAGGTGCCATTAGATTCTTCCTAATTGTGAGAGTGACACTGGGTATATCAAAATTGAAAAAAAAATTAAAATGGCCGATTTTTCGCGCAACATTATGTCTTAAAAATTTTTTTTTTCCCAAAACCTATCGAGTGGGGTATCAAAATAAAGGGTTTTAAAAGGTGATTACAAAACAACTTATACGGTTAACACGTTGAACGCCAGACAGCAGACACAATAGAAAATCTATTGTTCGCGGTCACCGGTGACCGCGTTGGCAGTCAAAGCCTTAAAAGTAATTCGAAGTGAAAAATCGTAAAAAACACGTACCAAGAACTAAATCGTCTGCGGAATCTTTCACATTTATTTTGTAAACTAAAAAGCTGGATATAAAAAAAAGTTATTTAATAAAATAAAAAACCCGACCTGGCAAAAAACTGAAAAGCTAAAAACAAGCCCATTTTAAATTAAATAAAAGTTGGAAACAGGCGGGACCCATATCATTTTTATTATATTTTCAAATTCAAATGGGTCCCGCCTGCTTACAACTTTTATTTAATTTAAAATGGGCTTGTTTTTAGCTTTTCAGTTTTTTACCGCAGTCGGGTTTTTTATTTTATTAAATAACTTTTTGAAGTCGGTTTTAATTCAGTACAAATACTTTATTTCCCCTTACATACTGTTACAAACAAAAATAATAAAATAATAATAATATTGTATAATTATTGTTTTATACAATAATAATTATACAGACACTATTTTGAAACTTTATTTATAGTGGGTACAGAACGTGTACGTGCAGTCTAATGCAGTTGGTGGCAGTTACTTTAGTTCAATCTCAGATTTGTCGCTACTAACTCAATCAGACTGCTTGAAAAGTGAGCTTGCTTTGAACTTTTTATTTCAGGTCGGTTTTATTTTTCAATCTCTAGTGTTTTGTACTTTTTGGAATCGTCTTCTGAAGTCTAGGAAAAAACGGATCCCTTTTAAAGCTTCACTTCGTTATCCGTCTGTCTGTCATGACCCATTTTCTCAGGACGCGTAGAGGTTAAAATGAATAACAAATATGAAGGTCTACGGTCCCTCGATGCTTTGAAAAAACAAGATCAGTTAAGTTTATTCATGGTATAAATTCATCCCAACCACTGAACCGTTCTTTGTGCGTGGTCCAAAACGCACCTGGCAGTTTTTTTTCAAGACTTTAATTACTGACGTCTACAATAATAATAATAATAATAATTGTTGCCAATAAGCCTGATATAGTGGTGGTGGATCGATCAGAGCGGCGCGCAATGATTGTTGACATAACCCGCATGATGAGAATCACGTGAAAGCCGAGAAAGATAAACAGATGAAGTATCTTGACTTGGCTCGCGAGATTGTCGACATGTGGGATGTGGACTTAGCGATCATTGTCCCGATAGTCGTGACAGCCAATGGATTAATAGCCAAGAGCCTCGACCAACACCTAAGGAGGCTCTCGTTGGGCAGCTGGATCAAGGGCTTGATTCAGAAAGCGGTACTTCTGGACACGGCCCGCATTGTTAGGAGGTTCCTCTCTCTGGAGCCCTGACCGCGGTAGCTTGGACCCTGTTCCCGAAACCGGTGGGCTACTACCTACTATTTTTTATATTTTTAAATGTTTTTATATTTTTTTTACATCCTAATATTTAAAAATATAATTTATAATATGTATATAATGAAATTAAGGAAATAATAATAATAAAACGTTTATTTCAGAAACCATCCATAAAGCATCGTAGTAAAAAGATAGTCAGCGTTCAAATAACTAAGTAAAATAATTCAATAAATACCAGATACAATTAGTGGTGAAGCGTCAATGCTTTTTTTTCAATATAAGAAATTAAATAAGAACATTTTAAGATTTTTTCTTATAAGTAATATAATATGTCAGTGTTTCAAATTAAATACACACATCAAAAGTGTCTAGGGATCAACATATATTTTTGCAATAACTTTTCTCCTGATTGATATTAATTAAAATTTTCTTTAAGGATTCATCAAATAAAGTGTTTTCGTTTGTCACAGTAACGATAAACCAAGTCACCTTTGCATTAATAAAGAAATTTGCCATTTTCCTAATAAAGGGATTTTTGACATTTGAACCACTAACACAAAAGTTCGAAAAAAAGACTGAAATAACAGTTTTGTTTAAAATTTTATTGGGTAACTTAAACAATTAATAATCCGTGTTTCTACCGCGAACACTAACAACACAAGAACATCGGTTTGGCATACTCAAAATGAGTTCATCCAAATCACGCTGTGGAATGGCCGCCCATGTTCGTTGCAACAACAAAAAAAGGTCTTCTTGCGACTGGATACCCTCCATATTCGGCAGAGCTCTTCTCTGTAGCATATCCCATGCATGCTCAATCGGGTTCAAGTCTGGCGACTGAGCAGGCCAGGGCAGGACATTGATGTTAGCTGCGGCGAGAGTCTGTCTTACAACTCTTGCGGTGTGCGGTCGTGCATTATCATGCATTAACTGAAATAAGGGACCGATTTGCACTTGTAGAGGAACGATGACGTCTGATACAATCGTCTCAGCATAAATTTGAGCGTTGAGGTTGCCTCTGATCCAAATCAACTCAGTTCTTCCGCCGATCCAAATACCCGCCCATACCATGATGGTTCCACCACTATAAGGATGGACTTCCTGGCAGGATTTTAATCGCTGTTGGCGTCCAGGGGTTCTCCAGTGTCGTATACGTCTTGTATCCGGTCTCATACCAAAACGAGACTCATCAGAAAAGCACACGAAACGCCATTGTTCTTCTGCCCAATTTCTGTGTTCAAGAGCCCATTGATATCGAATCCTACGATTGTGCATTGCTATAGGTGGTACCCGTAGCGGTCTTCGGGAATGAAGGTTCACTTCATGCAAGCGGTTTCTGACTGTTTGGTCGCTAATTAAGTTCCCTGAAGAGTGATGAAGCCTCACGGCTAACATCATGGCGGTTATTGTTGGAGCTCTTCGAGTTAAGATTTGAATGTATCGGTCTTGTCTCCGTGTGGTGCAGCGATACCGTCCTCCATGGCGCTCAGCCACGGTACCAGTGCTTCGGTAACGTGTCCAAAGTCGACTGATAACACTCTGACTTGTATTCAGAGCTAAAGCCACAGTACGTTGCCGGGAACCAGCTTCTATCATTCCCACGGCTCTGAGCATTTCTTCCCTGCTTAAATGACGTCGCCGCTCCATAATAACGTTGGTTTTAATCAGTAGTAGGGAAACAGTAGCACTAATAATGTCTTCAATGCGTTGTATGTTTTTATAGGGAAAATATTGACAGCTGATTTTCATCTTTTACTCGAATTTGATTCACAGTTCCTGATTCAAATTATGAAATGCACCAAAAAGGATCCATATAAATTTATAAAATCATAAATTTATTACAAAGCCACATCTCAATCTCAAGAAATCCGCATAAAAATGCTTGATCCCTAGACACTTTTGATGTGTGTATTTTAACTTCTCAATTGATGAATCCTGGCATCCAATATTTTTGTCGCAGCACCCATGTATCGGAACTTTCTTGAGTTTCTCGCTAGATGCCGATAGATGGCCTTCGCGACGGTTTTTTTAGTGTGTGTACCGCCTCGGTCAGAGTCAATGTGTGTGAACTGCTCTGCATTTTGAATATTCCTTTTTTGGTGAAATCTTGACGATACTCGTAAAATAATCGGACCTGCATCTGTGCTTTGTTGAGAACTTATAGTGCAGTGTTGATTTTTGGAGTTTCAACCATCCCACCGGTGCATCTAAGAAGATTTGCGAGCCGGCCGGCCGCTATAGACCTACCGCCATCATGCGCTCATGAACGATATATCTTCCCATCACCCTGGGTCTGAGTGGGGTCTCTGGATTGTAAAAGGTACGTGGGCATATTAGCTGCTGTAAGTTTTTGGTATTTGGTTCATAAAGGGATTCATCAATAGGGAAATTATCTTATTTTTGAGGTCCGCCATTATGCTCGTGAGTTAAGTTCTTATTTCGATTTTTTCTCACCACACTCATCAAAGGTGCAGGCTATTTACACACCTCACCAATTAGAATACAATAGAAACGAAGATACATAATAATTATTTAGATTAAATTAAATACTCAATGTCAATATTAGATACTATTATGTCCATCAATCAATTAAAATTAAAATACATGCTTATTACATTACAATAAAATAAAATAATTACATATGTCAGTATTGTCCAGTCGATAAACACATCCATTTATTTTGGATCCAGCCTGTGCGGGAAGCAATCATCCTGAGGATGCTATTGCTACTGTCTCTCACTCGTCCTAATAAAGAAGCAACCTTTACCTTTATAATCTAGCAACTAGCTTCAATTTTCTGACTAACTGACAGACTATTTAATTTTGACAATTCAAAAGTGCCTGTACAAGGTTTAGTTGAAATAAATGAATTCTCTATTTTTATTATATAAAAAAAACCTAGCCTATAACTATAGCGCGACCTAGATGCGTCGATAGACACCAATATTAAAATCTATCCAGCAGTTAGGATGCTTCGAGGGTATAAAAAATCCCACATACCAAGATACGCATGAAAAACAACGCTGTCTTTGCTGTCACATGTCACGCAAGCGGGTAAATAATATTCATATTCCTTAGTTTCGTAAAAAAAAGTTGGCATCCCTACCTACATAGGTCCATTAGTATTCAAATTTCAACATCCAAATTCAGCGAAAGGCCTACCAACCTATACTTTTATACAAATATAATTTGATTACTTTTTCCGCTAGTGACTTCGTCATTAAGAGTGATGAACTGGGAGTTCTGAGCACGTTCCTACTTCATCACCTAGGCGAAAAACCCTGAAATGACCCTGCAGGCTATATAATTTGTAATAATCTCGGCGGCTCCAAAATGTCGGTCACATTAGGAGTGGCGATTATGCTACCAAAAAGCCTGGATACTTGATCTATTCGGATATCAAGCTGCGTCATCGTGTCATTCATGGTATTTAATATGTAAAGCCTTATATTCAATTCACTAGACGACAAATCTTCCTTGAGATGCGAATGTGTCTCTTGTAACGTAAGCTAGGCATTAACTCGACAGTTTTTGGTCGCAATTCCTGATCTAAAATGGTACCTACACGATGTTTTCTTTTACAGTGTTCGGTGCCTTAATAATAAATTGACTAGTGATATAACATCACGCCTGTAATCCCCGAACGGTTAGGCAGAGCTGTACCTATAGTAGGTAAGTACTCCCATTTCGCCAATTACGTTTGTACAATGTAATAGGGGGACACAAATCTAGATTCCAGGATGCTATTGAGAAATTGCAGATAGAAAAACCCAAAAAAATCTTTTCCCCACCTGGGAATCGAACCCAGAAGCTCATGCTCTGCAGTAGCACTTGCGGTCACTAGACCAACAAGGCAGTCGACTAATGAATACGTGTCAAAAAATAATTCAGCACGACACACGAAATGTGTATAATTTTCAGCTTAGTACTTTCGGCATACAGTCAATTTGAGATACGTATCAAAACACGTGCAGAGTGCCTGACACAGCTTTTGTACATTAAACCCACGTTAGCAAAGTTTTTATTACTAATTTGGCTGTACAATGATTAGATGCTCTTTATTTTATCAATGTTCAACGTCATTCTCATGCTTCGCATCTTTAGTAGAGAGTTCTTTAGTAGGGAGTCATTTAACGAAGATTGTTTTTAGCAGAATTATGATATCGAAGAAAAATAATTATTGTATTAATTACCTGTAAAATGAAGCCGTCACTGGCACTTGACGTTCGTGAGTTTATATACTTTTCGACCTTAATCGTGGAATATGAATTTATAAGTCAGCCAGGCTGCTGACATACCCCCTCTTTTTTTTTTTGGATGGGAAATCTACAAATGACTCCTCCCGCTCTGGGTGGAGCGGAAGGGAGTGTCAGACTCTTACTGACTAAAACCCACCCGTGTTCCTTCCTTAGCCCTTTATGTTCCGGGCCAGCGGTAACCCTTTCGGACAATCCCGCGGGACATACCCCTTGTAAGTTTTTAATAAGTTTAGTTTACCAATATTGCCAAAAAAAACTCAGAAAAACTCCAATTAATGTAATTTTATAGGTTTTATTTGTTACCTTTTTGCTATGGTACCCCGACCAGACGGGTTAATTGAGGTTAAGGGCAAGCCGAGCGAGCGCATCCATTTTTAATACGTCATAAATCGTAAACCGCAATTTACCTTTCATTCAATCAACTCAAATATAAAAAAAAACATTTAATTTCATTAACATAAACCTTATGCATAAACCCGGTTGTTACGGAACCCTCGGTGCGCGAGTCCGACTCGCTCTTGCCCGGTTTTTTAGTTTTGCCTGGGGTGAAAAATGTTTACTTAGTTTACTATACCTAAATACAATTAGTTAACAGCCAGATTTTTTATATTTATTGACATGGTAATATCGAATCGTCTCACCCACTATGACGAAACTGGGTAGGCAATGGCTTTTGTTATGGGCTTTTCGTTTGGCATGGCCTTAGATGGTATTTTGGGGCTTCACCTCTAAGCGAGAAGGGCCAGGGTAGCCCTTATAATTTTATTTTTAAGGCACTTACCTAGTATTATCGTAAGACTGCTGGTTGTTTACTTTCTATAAAATAGTACCTTGGTACAAATAGATTGCGAACAAAGTACTTAGGTATCTTAGATTCCATTGTAACTACTTATATCATCATTGAGGATGTCTTCATGAAAACCGCCTACTCAATACATTAGAGCCTGATTACACGACCACAGAGTATGTGTACACGACTACGACCACCACGCACAAAATGTAATTAGTGGGAAACGTCATTTTGTCTCTGTGAGCAAAGGAACTGTGGTCATACTTATTCTGCCACAGAGTCAAAAGACATAATAATGTGATGCGCTAACGCTACAAGGTTCTTTTTTCGCGTGACCAAAATCGGAACTAACGCCGCCATCTTGTTTTCAAACAAGACATTTTGTTTTCTTGTTGTCAATACAATTTCTACGATATTTTCACATATTTTTACCAATAACGTCCCGTTAATGTCATTCAGGTGCCAAAAGATGCTGGTAGCACTCTATCTGTATAATACAGTGTTTGTAGTCGAAGGGCTTTTATTGATTTCCATCCTTTGGTAAACACATGTTAGCGCTCTGAATCAGAATTTCCTAGGGCTTACGCTTGTACCAATTCTGAGTCGTGCATCAATCGCGAATAGCGATGTGATATTCCTCAAATATTGCTCTCTTTTCGGTTACTAGTAATATTTGATTTATTAGTAAACATTAATTGTCAACATACTACTCGTAACAATTACGTTTTCCAACATTTGATTTACCTACATACACTATTTATCACTCCCATTCAAAATAATGCTTTAGAGATTATATGTCATGTACATATGTCATATAGTCAGATAGGAAACGCCGACCTCATCTAGTTTTAAAAAACCATGATTGACGTGTAAAAGTGTTTGTACAAACCTACTTACAAAAATAAAATCATTTATCATTTATCATTTATGTATTTTGTACCATAAACAGTTGGTGAACAAAACTGGTTCATAATTTTGGAAGATATTTGAGGCTTTTCCTTCTTCATGTATAAATTACACGCCAGTGTAGTCACGTGTTTATAATATGTAGGCTTGCCGGGTAAACATCATATTATATGGGATTCTACTTAGTAATGAGTTATTGTTGCCCTTATTTTATAAATAAAAGTGGCATCTGCCTTATTTACTTGTTATTTCATGCCTTTAACTAGTGTTTAATCGTAAACTGAGATGAAAACTACTAATAGAATCTACTTTGATAAATATAGTCGGCTGAACCAGCCATACCTATTAAAAAATATTTATTTTTTATTTTATTTTATTTTTATTTTTTTATTTATTTGCTAACATGTAAAACACTGGTTAGTAGGCATGCATTCAAATTTCATGACACAGTGTTAAGACATATACCCTGTAAGGGCACTGCAAATTTTATATATCAAATTACATAATACATATTATAAACATTGATTGTAATTATGAAATTTTACATTATACTAAACATTAAACATAATTACAAAAATTTGTTTTAAGATTAATCATAGGTAAATATTATCAATTCGTTCATTTATTTCAGTCATACGGATAAATTAGTATAGTCATTTAATATTTCACATTTACGTCAAGTATACAAGGTTGATCGATTCACAATTTGTCAGTTTTAAATTCTTCAACGGTATAGTAACCTTTCTTTATTAGCAGAGATTTCAACTGTTTCGAGAAAATTGAGTCATTTGGTAGGGATTTTAAACTTTCCGGTAGCTTATTAAATAATCTAGCTAGTCTATAGTATGGGCTTTTCCCGATAACTTTTAAGTTTGTAATAGGTAGTATTAATCTATTGTTGTTTCGTCGATTATAGTTTTCATTTAGCTCGATATTTGATTTGAAGAGATGCCTATGTTTCCTAACGAACATACAACTTTGTAGTATATATATTGCTGGTAGTGTAAGAATTTGTTGTTTAATAAAGTGTGGCCTGCAACTCTCACGTTGATCTATGTTCATTAATATTCTAATTTCAGATTTTTTTTATTTTTTTTTCAGATTTAATTTTCCATTGAAGTAAAAATCTTAAGCAATTTTTTTAATTCTTTTTTTTTACTGATAGGCATATGTGACCCGCATCGAACTGCATGATGCACAATTTGGGTTCAGACCTGGTCTCTCCACAGAGAGTGCCATACTGTCTCTCAAGCATAGGTACTGTCCAGTATTATACGACTAGGAAAACGCCTGTTAATGCCTGTTTCTTAGACCTCTCCAAAGCGTTTGATCTGTTGTCGTACGAATTGCTATGGGAGAAACTATTGAATGATACTTCAGTGGATAGAGAAGTTATATCAATTCTACGGTTTTGGTATAACAATCAGACAATTTGTGGTAGGTGGGCAGGCTCGTTATCGGATGAGTATAGGCTGGAGTGCGGGGTGAGGCAGGGCGGCCTGACCCCCCCTCGCCTCTTCAGTTTGTTCATAAACCGGTTGATCGTCGAGCTCATCAACACCTATCAGGGTTGTTATGTAGACGGAGTATGCGTCAACAATATTAGTTATGCTGATGATATGGTGTTGCTGAGCCCTTCGATTAACGCAATGATAGGCCTGCTAACGATATGTGAGACTCATGGGCTTAGATACAATGTTACGAAAAGTGAGGTACTAGTCTTTAAGGCAGGAACTAAAACTTACCCGATTGAAACACATTTGAAACTTTGCGGAAGTGCCTTAAAGCAAGTCACTTCTTTCAAGTATCTGGGCCACTGGGTTTCCGAAGACCTAAAAGACAATCTGGACATTGAGCGTGAGCGCAGGGCGTTGGTTGTCCGCTGCAAGCTGCAATATGTTGGCTCGCAGATTTGCGAAATGCTCGACTAGGCTACACTATTTACAGCGTACTGTCAGTCGTTCTGTACAGGTAGTCTGTGGGTCAACCACACGCAGAGGGCATACAGCGCCCTGCGCGTACAATACAATAATGCTGATGGGTGTTGATGGGTTTGCCGCGCTACTGCAGTGCTTCCGGCATGTTTGCGGCGGCGAGAATTGATGGCGCTATCATACGCAAGCGTTGCGCTTCCATTATGCGCAGGGTGCGCGCCAGTCCCAACAACATCCTGATTTAATAGTACATTATGATACATGTGTGCTATGTTGATCATAATGCTCGAGGCGGTATTATTCGCGCGAGCCGCAGGCGAGTGCGATAAGAAAGCCGAGAGTCTAATGATCGATGCACACGCGTTTCATACGACGTTTTTCAACACACTTGCGAGGAAAAAAACAGACTTGTATTGTTAAATATTAACTTGTATGGAAAATGGCGCGCTGGTTTTGTCTTCCCGCATAGCCAGCACTAGCAATGCGCGCGCAAGTGTAAATAAAAGCACTGACCACAGAGCATGTAAAAACAATTGCAAAAAAAAAAACAATTGTAGTTTAGTTAGTATGGAATTAGAAAGTACTATTGGCATAGAGAAATATACCTACGTTAGTTCAGTGAGAATCCGCAATGATAGAACGCCAGTCAGGGTCTTTTCCGTTTGGTTTCGGGTAGGGACCACGGACAATTTTAGGTGGATAATTACAATTTTCTTACGTTTTTTGTAATTTGCAGGTCAGTATCAGGTTGCATCTTGATCAAATATGATTCGCGACTATAACGCGTTAGGTTAAACGAGGGACATACTTTGAGGGGAGTTAGTACTCATGAAATAGAACAACTTTTAAGACTACCCGAAACCAAACGGAAAAGACCCTGACTGGCGTTCTATCACTGCGGATTCTCACTGAACTAATGTAGGTATATTTCTCTATGCCAATAGTACTTTCTAATTCCATACTAACTAAACTACAATTGTTTTTTTTTTACAATTGTTTTTACATGCTCTGTGGTCAGTGCTTTTATTTACACTTGCGCGCGCATTGCTAGTGCTGGCTATGCGGAAAGATAAAACCAGCGCGCCATTTTCCATACAAGTTAATATTTAACAATACAAGACTGTTTTTTTCCTCGCAAGTGTGTTGAAAAACGTCGTATGAAACGCGTGTGCATCGATCATTAGACTCTCGGCTTTCTTATCGCACTCGCCTGCGGCTCGCGCGAATAATACCGCCTCGAGCATAATGATCAACATAGCACACATGTATCATAATGTACTATTAATTTATTTATGTATTATGTTTTCTATGAATTTATGTCGTGTGATAATGGGTGTTCTTTGCCTGAAATAGATTAATTTATTATTATTATTATTAAAAAAAACCGCCAATTCAGTGGGTTACACTATTAGTAAAATCTTTTTACGTTCTAATGACGATGACAGGCGGACGCTGTTGACGGCACGGTTGGCGCAGTGGTTAAGCGATTGACTGCTGCGCTGCGTGTCGCGGGTTCGATTCCCGCACGGAACAAATATTTGTATGACCTACAAGTAGTTGTTCCGGGTCTGGCTGTTTGTGTATGTGAATTTAAATGTTTGTAAACGCACCCACAAAACAGGAGAAATTCCTAGTGTGACGTTTAATTTAAAAAAAAAAACCTTTGTCTAATTGTGTTAACAAAAGCCGATTGAAATGTATTTAAAAAACAAAGATGGCGGCGTTAGTTCTGATTTTGGCCACGCGCCAATATAACCTTGTAGCGCCATTGCGCTACATCGAGGTCATTACCTCTAAACTCTGACCTCTACCTATTACAAGCAGATTTTCGTAGAAGTAAAAATATTTCGTTCAATCAAAACTATTTTGACGTGTGATTAAATCATAGCTTGTTAAATACAAATTGGCATTTTTTTGATAGAACAATAAGAAAAAGCTAACTGGCAGCAACAATAATTTACTTACTTACTTTTGTTTGATTATGTTTAAGATATCAATACCCATTACGCCTGCGGAGTTTCGCTAGCTAATTTTTGTCCTTGTATTGAATCCCGAACGTAACAAAGGATTCTAGGGCACCCGAGTGGAGCGAGGGAGCTCTCTGTTCTTGAATCCTGAGTGGAGAGAGGGATTCAAGTTCGCCCAAGATAATAATTATATCTATGCAAAGCATAGCATGCATAGCACAGCATGCACAGCATACCATGCATAGCACAGCATGCATAGTATAGCATGCATAGCACAGCATACATAGCACAGCATGCATAGCATACCATACCACGCACAGCACAACTTGCGTAGCATAGCATGCATAGCACAGCATGCGTAGCACAGCATGCATAGCACAGCATGCATAGCAAACCACGCATATCACAACTTGCATAGCATAGCATGCATAGCACAGCATACATAGCACATCATGCATAGCATACCACAGCTTGCATAGCATAGCATGCATAGCATGCATAGCACAGCATGCATAGCACTGCTTGCATAGCACAGCATGCACAGCTTGCATAGCATAGCATGCATAGCACAGCGTGCATAGCACAGCATGCATAGCACAGCATGCATAGCATACCAAGCATAGCACAGCATACATAGCACAGCATGCATAGCACAGCATGCATAGCATACCACGCGAAGCACATCATGCATAGCTACCATGCGTAGCATACCACGCATAGCATAGCTTGCATAGCATAGCATGCATAGCACAGCATGCATAGCACAGCATGCATAGCAAAGCATGCAGAGCACAGCATGCATAGCACAGCATTCATATCACAGCATGCATAGCACAGAATGCATAGCATAGCTTGAATAGCATAGCATGCATTTCACAGCATGCATAGCACAGCATGCATAGCACAGCATGTATTCCATAGCACAGCATGAATAGCATAGCATGCATAGCACAGCATGCATAGCACAGCATGCATAGCACAGTATGCATAGCATAACATGTCATGCAAGGCATAGCATAATTAGCCTAGAAAGATCCCACTCCTAGTACATTTGGGTTTCCATTTGCTGTATTCTGGACGATTTTTAAGTATACGTCTTTTCTACATCGTTAATAGCATTTATAACATGCACAGTCTTAATTTTTTTTATTTTTATGCATTTATAGCATAGCATGTATAGCATAGCATGTACAGCGTAGCATGTGCACCGTGAGGAAATTCAACCAGCTCGGTGGACATAACTTTGAGAAAGAAGCCAACAGACGGATCCAGTTGAGTTGGGCAGCGTTTGAAAAACTTTGTCAACTCTTCTCGTTTCGGAGGACAGGGCGTGGTAGCGCAGCCTGGGAGAGACCTAAGTCCATCAGTACACTCCAATAGGCTGAGTTGATAATGAAGACTATATAAATATAGTAACACTTCTTACAGGGTTTTCTTAATCAGTAAACCCTGTAAGAATGTTATTCGTCACCTCATGTTTTCTTATAATTACAACCGTGGCAAAATTAAATTAAATTTATAGTATTAAATTATTTGTATTAATATTAGTATTAATTAACAGTGTTAGTTTGTAGTTATTAGTGTTTTTTTATTATTATTAGTATTAATTAATTAAATTTAAAGTATTTTTTAAGTTATTAATAATGTATTGTATGTGTTTTATATGGGCCTTGATGCCTGAAATAAATGGATAAATAAATAATAATAATAACATTAACCTGCATACAAACTTTCATAAACTTTGATCCCCTATTAACCCTTTCGAGGATTTTTTTCAAAAATGCTTCGTTAGCGCTCATTCGGTAAATAAAGTACTCTTAACTTCCATGCGGGTAGACCAAGGAGTTTAGGCTGTGAGTTGTCTGTCAGAGAATTTGAAATTTTATTGGACAAATCTGTGTGTGTGATGGGATCTATCGGCTAACATGACAAACTTCCATAAAAAACTTTCATCCCCTATTCAACCCTTTTATAGGATGACTTTTCAAAAATCCTTTCCTAGTGCTCACTCTCATAATAAAAGGTATTCTTATACAAAATTTTATGATTCTGTGCGTTGTCTATCAGTGAATTTAAGATGATTTTTTAATTTAGTATATTACATAGAAATTAACTTTCTTTTATTTCACACCAATTTAATATAGTCGAAGTTCGAGAAATAGAAGTACGCACACACGTGCGCACATCTTAAATTAACAATACTGTTATTAAATAATATACTATATTTCCGCAAGGTTTGGGTATACCCGGGTAAATACCCGGTATTTACCCAAATGGGAATTTACCTGGATGTTTTCTGTTTGGGTCATCCGACGCCCATCTCTAGCGTCGTTCCAACTGCAGTGAACACAGATTGGATTCCACGTAATTAATTGAACTTCGCGGAGGAATGGTAGGTACTTATCTTTCGTAGACTACAGCTGCACATCTCAAGGGAATAATACAATGTCTCTTTAGATTACATATTCAGACAATAGTCTGTGGATAACGTATTCATTTTGTTAATCTTTTATTTATTAACTAGCTTCTGCCCGCGACTTATTTATTTATTTATATTTAGCCTATTGTGTCCCACTGCTGTGCAAAGGCCTCCCCCATATCCTTCCAGACTCTTTAATAATTCGTAACCGTGTGGAATTTCTTGTTCTCCCGACCTACCCCGTTGCATTGCATCACCTGCCCGCGCTATTACTTTGTGACATTTTTCTTTTTGTAGCGTGATGTTATTTAAGCCTATATTAGGCTTCCTCAGTCAAGAGTACAAAATTGTTTTTTCAAATCCGGAACTACCGTTCCAGAGATTAGCGCGATCATACAAAAAACAAACTCTTCAGCTTTATTATTGGTAGATTATTATAGATTCTCTCTAATAGGAGGGGCCCGTGGCTAAATAATAACGGCCGCACAGGCCGATCGATCAGGTTAAGCTAAGATTGGTCTGTGGATGGGTGACCATCTTTACATACCGAGACCCCTCCGTGCCTCGGAAAGCACGTTAAGCCGTTGGTCCCGGCTGTCATTTGTGGATCTTTGACAGTCGTTACGGGTAGTCAGAAGCCCGAAACTCTGACGGTTGTCAGAGTTTCGGGCTTCTGACTACCCGTAACGACTGTCAAAGATCCACCACGACTGTCAAGATACCCCTTGGTAAGACTGGTTAGTCTTACCAAGGGGTATCATATTAGCCAGTAGCTGGGTTGTGGAGGTCAGATAGGCAGTCGCTCCATGTAAAATACTGGTATTCAGCTGCATCCGGTTAGACTGGAAGCCGACCCCAACATAGTTGGGAAAAGGCTAGGCACATGATGATAGATTCTCTCTCGCATATTGATAAGTTTTGTTTGAAGCCGTCAATTTAGCTGTGCAATTTGAAAACTATAAGACGACTAAAATCAAAACCAGAAAATAATTATTTAATTTAGGGCTGATTTTTCCAACGCCAGATAATTTTATCGGAGGAATACTTTTGAATTTTTGACAGTTCTTCCATACGGAAACTGTCAGACGTCAATTTTATTCCAGGAAAAAAAAAAATGTATCGATTGAAAAGTCAGCCCTGAGTCTTTTAATGAGCACTTTACAATTTAATAAGACTGATCGATTTACGCAACAAACTTCCCAGCAACACGTCTCTGTCGTATAGTCTGTATAGTTTTAATTGATAGTTGAACGGAAGCAACGCCGCCGGTCTGTGCTGGCTTGGGGAACCGTGCCAATAAAAATAAAGAAACATGCATTATAGTTGCCCCGTTCCTACACTGGGCACACTATAATGTAACGTTTCTTAATTTATCTTCATACTTCTAGTTTTAGCTGACCTCGCATTGTATAGGCTTTTTTCATAAGGAGAAATCTGCATAAACTGGAAATGTATAGCTTGGTATGTCATCGTATGCCTCTAATAGTAATTTTATTCTAACTCTAACAATAATTTACTTATAGAATTCTTAATTCATCTGTGTTCATTACAATAAAAACCCGGCCAAGTGCGAGTCGGACTCGCACACGAAGGGTTCAGTACAACAGGGCAAAAAAACGCCGAAAAAACTTGTTCCTAGTATGTTATCCATTTAACTTTTATTGTTGTTATAGCGGAAACAGAAATGCACATTCTGTGAACATTTTAACTGTCTACTTATTACGATTCATGAGATAAAGCCCGCTGACAGACACACGGATAGACGTACAGTCAGCGGAGGCTTAGTAATAGGGTTCCGTTGGCACCCTTTGTATATGGATCCTTTGAGATTTTCCTTTTAAAACAAAGATAGGCCTTTATAATATTTTATTGAAATTACTAAAATTTTCACCGATTCCGGTTGCTAACTGTCCTAAAACTAAACCGTAACGCTTAACTACTAATTGCCTTTACGACCTTTATTATCCCCCATGTGTGAACTTCGCAGAATTTGTGCGAATCACGGATATCGATATACACAGAATCGTACATATGTATAATCGACGAGAACAATCCGTCTAATTTATTAAATGGCTCGTTTTTCTGCTAATTGAAATTGTAGGGCTTATTTTCAATAAAACCATTGTAATACTTAATTGATATGAGTATTGAACATGAACAGACTTATTAATCTATCGATTGATTAATCTGAAAATGTAGCATGCTCATATTATTATTTAAGAGTTATTGTTTCAATT
This sequence comes from Mesoligia furuncula, assembly GCA_916614155.1. Classification (NCBI taxonomy): domain Eukaryota; kingdom Metazoa; phylum Arthropoda; class Insecta; order Lepidoptera; family Noctuidae; genus Mesoligia; species Mesoligia furuncula. The sequence continues at coordinate 18,197,108 of OU744798.1, forward strand.
AACAGCGCTATTGAACATGAATAGACTTATTAATCTATCGATTGATTAACCTGAATATGAGGCATGAACACAATCATTTAGCAAGAGTTAATGTTTTAATTAACAAAGCTATACCCACTGATTTATGTCACACTTTCCTAAAGCAAGTTGCACTTAGTTGAACATAAATTCCTGGATCCAGAAAACACGGAATTTTCTTTAAGGCAGGCAGATAACGTAGCATACCAAAACGTGGCATAAAGAGTGGTCCTTTTAGATTGAGCAAAACAGAAAGCTGTTTAAACGGTAAAATTATTGCAAAATAAAGCAGTGTAAATGCATCGAAACTTGTAAATAAAGAAAGAACATTTTTTTATGTGAAAATACAAGCAGTCAAGAAAATAGCATTTAAAACTAACATAATTACATTAAAAACAACCAAAAAAAGAAAAAACTAAACCAAACCAACCAAAATGAAGACCTATGCGAGGCCAAACGAAAGCTTCAGTGGGTGATTTTCCCGCGTCGCGGACGATAGCGTGTGCCTCGCGTTTGTTCCCCGCCTTAGTGTTTCGTGGTTCATGTTGTAGGGCAGATTGAAACTCGTGGCGCGTCGAACGCTCGTCTCGAGCGTGTCTTATCCACCCTAGGCTTGCGTATATATCAACGCAGTTTTTTTTAAATGTAAGAATATTTTAGGAGCAGTGAAAGTGTTTTTATATGTTAGTATAAATGTTTTAATAACTTTTTTATAACTTTTGTGAGTTTTGTGGTGCTTCAGAAAACTTTATAAAAGAATTTTACGACCGTTTAAAGCTTGTCAAGTTTTAGTTGAGACAACAAGTGCCCGGAAATCTCCACAAACAACAAATTGTAGAAGGTATTTTTTTTGCTTACTTTTTAAAGCTTTGCTTTGTTTTTGCTTTTTATAATGCTTTGATCGAATTAGTACAGTTTGAGTTCCTAACGACGACGCAAGAAAGCAAAACTATGAAACTAAGTACGGTCATGTTTGTGTTTCCAGTTACATATTATGCTACCATCCCGCTATTCCTGACAGGTAGCGGTAGATACCGATATGGCACGTTTGTATTCCTGAAACCATATTAATATCTTCGACTATACAGTAAACCGATCACCTTTGAGTAACGTATAACCGAGAACCCCTTTGTTCATTAAGGTTTAGAGTGCAAAGGTAACACAATTTTCTTGGACAGCAGTTCTATAGTCATAGCCACAAAACAGATTTTCCGTCAAAAAGGGGGGCGTTAGCTTCAAAGAAAAAAGGGGTAACCCTTTTTTCTTTTATATTTGATAACTTGATTATACCCGGCGTATGTACGTCGGCGTATGTGTGTCCGTATTCTATTGAATAACCATGCTGAAGACAACGGATGGAATAAGGATGCATAACAACAACATAACCAAACCTCTTTTTGGACATTATTGTAAATAAAAGACGATAATTGGGGGAAACAATGTTGTTTTTACCTTTATACAGGCTGGTCATAGCCGCTGTTAACGCGTTCTGTATATCAAAGTAAGTATCATTAAATAAAAATTGCCTCTGGGAAATGGCTTTTTTTGGTGTGAAAATTCGCTGTTTATTTTATTTTAATGTAACGCTCGCAAAAAATTATGTTAATGACTGCATATAAAGTTACAGGAGTTGTGGACCTTGTGGGGTATTTAAAGTGTGTATTTATTTTATTTTATTTGTATATAAAATACGTACGTAAATATTTATTATTTCCTATGCACTTAAATGATTGTACAAAGTGGAGACGACAATACAACTATAAATTAGTCTGCGTACCTATACCTAATCTAATGACGTCCTTAGTCTGGATACAAAAATTCAATCAAATATATGAAATATGTAGTTTAGTCACTTTTTGTCACTATAGCTAGCAAATATTGGCAAAACCCTTCGTGGAACCATCACTCACTACTATTTAGTTTGTTTGAAAAAATTACTTTCTTTATTTCGATGCTAGTGTTTTTTTGATAGTTTCAAAATACTTTTATGCTTTAGTATTGCCAGTGTTAACATTTATGGTCGCATTGTTGTCTCAACACCGTAATAATAGCCTCCCGACCGATTTCAGTCACGGTGGCCAATCTCATCGGAGATTAGCCAGGCACGCAGGAGATATTATAGTGCACAAGTATGTGCGTAAACACAGGTGCACTCTCTGTTCCTTTGCTCTCATATTTCGATGGGACGGCAATCCGTCACGATCGGGGATAGATCAGGCGCAGGACCATGGCAACGGGTTTACGTGCTTTCCGAGGCACGGGGGTATTAAACTCCAACTTCCAAACTCCGGACTGCTACTAAGAAATTCCTAATGGAAAACCGAATAACACTTTGTCCGACCTGGTAATCGAACCCAGAAACCCACGCTCAGCAGTCGCGCTTGCAACCATGAGACCAACGAGGCAGTTAACCTTTTGAATGTCTTAAGTTACACAGTTCGACATAAGCAATTGTCTTTCTATTGTGTCTCTAATTACGGCATTCGATGAGTTAAAACTCCACACTGTATACAATATATAACGCAATTAACTATTTACACTAGGTACTAAATTGAATGACTAACTACCTAAACATATAGGTACTTATAAAGTTAAGTTACAACATTTAAAACTGGTTTTTGTGAACAAAAGCTGGAATTCTGACCGTCAATCAAGTCAAAAAGAATAAAAAAAAAAACACCACAAACAAAATAAAAAATATCACTGCGACAGAGACAACAAGTGACTCGTTATGCGTTTTCTACACCTGATAAAGTCTTTGATTGAATATAAAATGTGTTTTCACTGCTCATTTATGCATAGTTTTAAAAAGTTTTTGAAGGAAACGTCTTCAGGCGCGTACTTAAAGCGATTTTTGGTAATACATGCAGACATGCTCTATATGTATAAGTATGACGTGTTGCGCTTGTTGTAGCTCTGAGTGTCGATAGATGTAAAAACCAGACTAATGTTAATAATTTGATTTACAAATGATGACTTTTGATGATAATAAATAAAACTTATAGTCATATTTATAAGTTTTTGACTTTTGTCGGCAGTCCCCATGACTTCTTTTTTGTAACTTTAATGATGAGGCACTTTCTCGTTACACTGTACATTTTAAACATGATTGGCACTTATACGATGAAAATATACAGCGTTATTCAGATGACTATACAGGGTGGCAGAGACCATGTGGAAAAATTTTCATCGGTTAGAAAAAAAACTGCTGTTTCATAGACAAGTGCAATACTTACCTACGCGGTCAAAATGTATGCAACAAATGTATAAAAACGGGACCCTATTACTAAGACTCCACTGTCCGTCTGTCTGTCTGCCACCAGGCGTGATAGCTAGACAGTTGAAATTTTCACAGATGATGTACCTATTTCTGTTGCCGCCACAAATTTGCCGCTTTAACAACAAATACTAAAAACAGAATAAAATAAATATTTTAGGCCCCTAAAATATTTATTTTATTCCCATACAACAAACGTGTTTTTTTTTCGGCGTTTTGGCCTTGTGGTACGGAAACCTTCGTGTGCGAGTCCGATTCGAACTTGGCCAGTTTTCTTTAAATAACCGACGAAAATTTTTACGCAGGTTCAGAATCATGTACTGAATCTATGTAACAGGTTGCGCGTCGATCCCTGCCACCCTGTATTTGATTGCATCCGGAAAGCTATCCGAGACACGTGCCGAGTTCAATTTGCATTATAAGCATACTACGCGTGTACTAGTTGTAGGGTTCCGTAGCAAAAAGGTTAATCGGATCATCTATCATGAGACGACACTGTCAGCCGTTTCTATCGGCATCATCTCAGCCCATTACTTAGATTAGATGAAAAACTTTAAAAGGAAAACGTGAAAGTAACCTTCTAATGTTGGTAATGTGTTGTTTCTCGTGAGGTTTTTTTTAGAATGAAATAAATAAATGTGATTGTTTATGCCTTATTTTTTTTTAAAGGCGTTTATTTCCCACTGTTGGGAAAAGTCCTCCCTACTCTCTTTCCACCTCTCTCTGTCCAGAGCTGCCAAGGACCAATCTCTATTGAAGGAGTCCAGCTCATATAGTTCTACATAATGAGCAAAAATAATAATAAACTGTTTCGTGAAAATTGATAATTATTTCCATGTAAGTAATTTTGTGCAGGTATTAATTAGCCTATTAAGTGTAATAATAACAATTAACGTTAATTAAAGCCGTTTATTCCCGGTCGTCCCCGCCCCGTCGTCCCCAATGGGCACGAGTGAGAGAAAAAGTTTCATTCCTCCCTAGTGGTGACGATTGGAACTTTTTATTTTCCACTCGTTCCGCTATAGACCGAGAGTCAAAATGCAATAATGGGGATTTCAATAAGGGATTTCACGGATTGTTAAAATGTTTTAATTACGAGTTTCTGTTTCGAGTGAACAAAGTTTTTGATTAAAAATAATAATTAAAAAGACAGGCAATTAGTAAGTACAGTATTTGTGAATCACAGGTAATCAACGAATTTATAATAATTCTCTCAAAATTATGCATCACAGGTAATAAACTATTTACACAAATTCTTACAGTTTTAAGGTGTGTATCACTTAATGGTTCATTCCGTCGTTTCGTGCAAATAGAACCGTTCCGCAGAATAAAAATAAATATTACATTTTAGGTTTTTTTTTTAATATACACGAGTCTCAATTGTCACCAGATTCGTTTAAAGTGGAAGGCACGTTATTATCTTGTTTATTCACGGAGAAAATGACAATTGAAATTTAACAACTGGAAGGTGATGAAAAGTTAAAGGATTGTAATGAACTAGGGCGCGATGGTAATGTTATAAGTCGGAACGGCAATGAAATACCGTAAAACAGTTCTGAAATAGATTAGGATGTTAATGAACCGTAAAAGGCGGTAATTTAAAACAGCTAAATAAAACAATATAATTTCAATAATCACCGTCTTTTATTTCAATTCAGTCTTTCATTTCAATTCAGTCTGAAAAAATCAACTTCGTGGAAGGAAGCCAAATCTGTTTTTAAATAATTAAAGGCTTCTGAGCAGTAGTCAACCCTAACTTTTTGTTTAAATAACTAACTAACTACAACCTATTAACAATTAATACAATACAAATAAGACGCAAAATCACATATTAAACTTAAAACAAAGACTAAAAATATATAACAATCATAGAGTATTATGAATATCTGACTGGACAATTAACAAAAAATAATAGGTAAATAATAAGTAACCAGTCTTTTTACTTTTGAGTGCAAAATCACAGTACACAAACAAAAAAAACAGTAAAGGAATGCTGACATAATAGTATAAAATTTAAAAAAATGATCAAAAATTCTTAAGAGCGCTTACGCCGTACGGCATTCCATACAAACTTTCAAGCCCTTATTTTCCGAAATGAATGTACAGATTTTAATGAAACTCCGTACGCATAAGCAGGATACAAAGGTCTAAAAAGTTAGTAGAGAACATTTTCGAAAAATAGTGTTACAGCCAAATTAGACCGATTTTAAATTTTCCATAGAAACAGAGATTTCCAGTTATCTTTTTTTAGATAAGACATTTCGAAAATGTTTTCTACTAAGTAACTTTTTAGACCTTTGTATCCTGCTTATGCGTATGAAGTTTCATTAAAATCGGTTCATTAATTTAGAAAAATAAGGGATTGAAAGTTTGTATGAAATGCCGTATGGCCTAAACGCTCTTAATGATCTTACTCGTCTACCGACAATCAATCCTACAATGTTACTCTAGTCAATTTTAATTTAGGTCGTAGCACATAGCCTGAGCAAAATCAATCATAAACATTAGAAAACTTAAAAAATATTCGTCACTAAGTATCATCTGATCCATCATATTTATTGTAGTCTTTGTTTTCTTTTTCTGATATATTTGATTGATCGAAAGTCTCGAACTGCCGTTGGTGTTCAGAATTAAAAACTTCTTCAACTTTTTTTGGCTTAAGTTTTTGATTTGGAATCTTACGAGTATAAAATTTACGGTTCTCCCAACTTATACGTACGTCAGATAAAATCTTGATTTTAGGAGATCTTAACGCAGTCGAAGATGTAGCTGTAGTATTTACCAACGGTGAGAGCTGTAAATCGATCGGACCCTGTAGAGGTTGTAAGTTTTTTAATAGATCTGATTCATTTAGGTTATTTAAAAAAGTCGAAGTATCTATGCATCTAGGAGTCATGTCTTTAACGCTACATATCTTATTCCTCTCTTTTCTTGATAAATATATATTTTTTCTTCTTTTTTCTGTAGAGCATATAAAGCAGGATCGTTTTTTAACTGTGCATATTTTTCTCGTTTACGTAACCTATCTTTTTCCAGTTTTTCTTCTCTTGATAGCTTTCGAGTTTTCCCCATATTAGTACTGAAAATAATAAAATACGGCCAAATAGAATAATAAACTACATAGAAAAACACGCATCTCATGTTGTTGTTGGTGTTACATGGAGCTTACACTGTGTATTTTTAACAGTTACCTAATCAATCTTATTTGTAATGAACAAAAAAAAAACTTTCATTTCCTTCCAAAACAGTTCATTACCTTCCCGCAAAAAAATGGAGGGGACGGAAAGTAATGAAGTGGAGATGAATAAAAAATTCTAACATTTTGTTTAATAATTTCGTTACCGAATACATTAGCAACTCGATAATAAAATAGGATCAAAATCAATTTGAAAGCCAAACATATTTAGTATTTATAATAATTTGTTTACTACAGTACCTTGTGAAATAGAAGGAATGTGATGAAATTATTTCTGGACGAAGCACTACTAACAATGCGAAGATTGCAAATAATTATGACAGCCATAGGCGTACGTCCGCTTTGCTCTGTTTGCCGTGGCTGACTGTCCAGTAGAAACACGTTGTGAGCTGCACTATACTAGGGACCGAATAAACCACTACAAAATTACGAAGTTTCCGAGTACGGATGGCGATGATGTTTTTATTGTGACAATTAGAAAATATAGCTTTTTTTCTACTATTACTAAGTTATTGTTATATTAAAAATACTTAAAGAATAGGTCAGGAGTTTGGTTCTTACAAACCGTATTAATTAAAGCTATTAATTCGAAAATAGACAAATAAACTTGAAAACATACGCTGAGGTCCCTAGTTGGAAACAGAGAGGAATGAATTTAGACGCAGTTTTATTAGTTTATTAAATAAAATAACGAATCAAAATGTAATATTATCGATACTCCTTTTAAAGTGAATATGTCTTTACCCATTCTGGTTAAAAAATAAAAGAAAAAAAATTAAAACCATGGGTAAATTAGTCTGGAAATCGTTTTTGCACGAAACTACGGAACGACCCTAATAGGAACCTTTACCTTTCTTTAAAACAGTTTTTGCCTAGAAGTCCTAATTGCACCACAATTCATGAAAATTAAGTGGTGGCGCTATCTAGTGGACGAATAACTTCCTATTATGTGTGAGTTGTTATCTACGTTGTTAATTATCAACACAGATCCTATTTTTAACGTTCAACTCGTACCAAACTTCAGTTTGAGTAGTAAAAAAACTTTTTTACAAAAAAAAACAACCGACTTCCAAAAAACACTATAAAGTGAAAAATAACTTTAATTTCGGAAGTCGGTGTGTTTGGATTTGTATTTTTGTATTTTGCCACCGACTTCCGAAATTAAAGTTATTTTTCACTTTATAGTGTTTTTTGGAAGTCGGTTGTTTTTTTTTGTAAAAAAGTTTTTATTTTTCACTTTTTAGTGGGTCAGTTTGTAATTTATCTAAGTTACAATAGCCTAATGTCAACTGCTCATCACCTTTTACAAAATATTGCTTTACCCGATGTAGGGACATTAATTGTTGAAGAGTTCCCTTAATAAGAACCAGGAGAACTGGAGCTGATTGAGAAGTCACCATCAGCTCCATTTCACCATACGCATTCTAACGAGCATAAATTGCTTAGCAACCATATTAAAGTAATCGAATCGCAACCCGTGAAATATTTGTCATTAAGTAGTTTCGATGGCCATCTGTGGTCTTTATCATCAGCTCCACTTTACCAAATGATGATTTCCGAAAGCAAATGCTCAAGTTACGTTAAAAAAAAAAGAATTTTCCAATTCGGTTCGTAAATGACGGGAGTTATTCGCGAACAAAAAACGCAAAGCAGAGTAAACGAAAAGATCGTTAATGTAGACAATGTAGATATTTTTTCAGATATTTGTTGATTTTTCAAAAACCGCTTGTCTGATTTCGATAAAATTTTCATGGGACCATTTGGGAAGTATATCCTTTCCAACAAAAAAATATTTTTTCTAATCGGTTGGCAAGCGACGGAGTTATGCGCGAACAAACATAAAAAAAAAAAAAAATACAAACATCCGAATTGAGAACCTCCTCCTTTTTTAGAAGTCGGTTAAAAATACAATAATTTAAGATGCTCATTATCTCCAAAGTACGCAGAGATAAGCAAGTAGTTTCTTCGAGCGAATTACTCAGAATGACTAGTTTTCTAACATATATCATTGCCATCTCGACCTCGTTTAACGTTTTTGAGAAATTAAATAAAATTTAATAATTCACAAACAAAAAAAAAAAAAATATTCTACGAAACATCATTTGAGGTACGACAATAATATTTTTTTGTCTTATTTGTTATCACTGCCACAACATTAGCGCTCTAGGATCAATGTCCATTTTTTTATTAAATCGGGGCCAGTGTGCGACGAGGCGGGGTCGACCGGGAATAAACGATTAAAGCTGGCAAATCGTTATTAAAATTGTAGTAGATACGTACATTGTTATTTTGAAATGGCTACGCGGAGTCAAATTAAAATTAATCCTAACTTTACAGCTGAAGAAACATGTTTTTTGGGACTGACTAAATTTTTCGTGGAATTTCGCTTTTTCATTCACGAGTAAGTTTAGTTAGACTTTTCGTTATATGCTAACTAGCTTTAGCCCGCGGCTTTGCTCTTGTAAGTCAGAAAATACCCACGGGAATGTAGGTACTACCGGGAGTGATTGGTGTCCAAACCCGGGTCAGGTTGTGGTCTATCCGTGTGCCAAATTTAACCCCAATCTGTGTCAGTCTGTTACTTTTGAAGCCTTAATGGCTAAACAGCTGTTTAGGCGTCAAAAGTAACAGACTGATAGACAGAGTTACTTTCTCATTTATATTTATTAAGTTTGAGTATTGATTAATTACATGTAGTGTTATTTCGCGAAGAAATATTAGGCGACAATTATATTATTTTTCTAAGTATCTTGTTGAAAATTAAGACTCGGTTTTACTTCGTAACAACTTTCTTAATCTCTTAAGAAAATGGTTAAGTGTTGTTTGGTAATTTTGAGTGTTTCTGATATAATTGGGTTTTAACATCATTGGAAGACTTTGTCGATCAACAGAAACTGTGGAGACTAAAGTCCTCTCAAAATATTTGCTTTACCTAATTATGATTGGTAATGGACAGAATTATTCATAAGATTTAAATTTAGTACCTAGAGGGGCCTATGGCTAAATAAAAACAGCAGCACAGGTCGATCGATCAGGTTAAGCTACGCTTGCCGTGGTTGGTCTGTGGATGGGTGACCATCTTTAACCCTCCATACTTCGGAAAGCATGTTAAGCCGTTGGTCCCGGCTGGTATTCGTGGACCTTTGACAGTCGTTACGGGTAGTCAGAAGCCCGAAAATCTGACCACCAGTCTTACCAAGGGGTATCGTATTACCCAGTAAGTGGGTTGTGGAGGTGAGATAGGCAGTAACTCCATGTAAAGTACTGGTATTCAGCTGCATCCGGATAGACTGGAAGCCGACCCCAACATAGTTGGGAAAAACCAGACCCCAATTTTTTTTTTTTGCCAGTCGTCAATTTTATTCTACGAATAAAAAGTACCTGTCGATTGCAAACAGTAGCCTTAACTAAATACATAGTACAGCGGTTATTAAAAGTTGTTATCAGTCTGTTAAAATAATAAAATAAACAATTTTACTAAAAAGAGAAAAACGAATTTATCAAACAAAATAAACAGCGTAAAAATTGTCACGAAATACTAAGACACTACTAAAACTAACCTCGATAATAGGGCACTAGACATGCACGGGATGATGGTATCAACAATTCAACACGGTATTGTTACCGAATAATCACAAACTAAGTTCAATGTTGTTAAATACTTTAACGAAAAGAAAAGACTCTACAAAGAGAATATAATTAGCAAAATAATATACGAGTATTTTTATTCTGAAGAATTCTGTGCCAAATTACTTTTGTACCTATTTAAGAGTAGTTTGTAAGGCACAAAATTAATGAAACAATTACTCACATTTAGAGCTCTGTACCTATACACGTATGGAGGTAGCAACAGAGCTCTAAAGGTGAATAAGGAGTTGTCTCAATAATAAATGTTCTCCTTGAATAGATTTATTATATATTTTAACGCTATTGTGCATCAGGACAGGTTAGCCCAATCTAATTTAGAAATCAATTCAGAATTTCAGAAACTGTGCCATCTCCTTTAGAAACCAATTCGGAATATCAGACGCAATAGCTGGTCCATTGTCCGAGGTGACTTATTGGTGTCACTGGATTTATTCAGCCAACGGCGCTACTCTTCTCTACAGCTTGGAAATACAATTTATTACCCTCTTTACCGCTTCCGTACCGGAGTGGCAACTACAGCGTTGTATTTCCTGTGTCTCTGATAAACAGGCACTTGACTGTTTATTTATTTAATACTTCAAGGGGATCCCTTCTTTTCGCATAATGTTCTTTTTCCTAAAATACTTTGGCGTCACTATTTTGGTATAATTTGTTTTGCCAAAATAATACTTTGCCATATTTTTTTTGGCATACAGTTTATGTTGACATAATAATCTTGAAGGCTAATTTGTTTTGGCATAAATTGAATTCGCATAATACTAAAGTAATTAAAATTAAAGTAGGTATTGTCGTAAAAACTCAATATGTTGTGCTACTAGGCGACGCAGGATGCAAGAGCGAGCGAAGGGCACCCCGAGGTTTGGTTTGGTTAGGTTCCTTTAAAGCCTGCAGACAGAAATACGAGCCCCGCGCAGCGGGGCTCCGACGACCTAGCGTCGTTAGAAATAAAACATGCAGCATGCTAAATTTATGCTTTAGAATGTTATGCTTAATCATTATTATGATTAGAGAAATTATGCTTAAAAAATGATGCGTAAGCTATTAAGCGTAAATAATGTTATGCGAAAATATAAGGGGTAAAATATAAGGATAAACAAAAGTATGCCAAGTTATATTAGGTCTTAAAATTTTATGCAAACGGATAGGAAACCTACTTCAAGCACTTATAAACTTCCGCCTTTATAATATTAGTGTGATGCTGATGAGACAATAAATATTTGAATTTGAACAGTGTAGTTTTTTTTTTATTAGCCCCCATTGTGTTCCACTGCTGGGCAAAGGCCTCCTCTTGTTTCTTCCAAACCTGTCTTGTGCGATCTATACAGTGTAGTTACGTTAACATAATACGACAACTAGAGAATCTTTGGGAATCACCAGTTTCGGCTAAGCGTGGACAAGATGCCCGGTAAAAATTATTTTTACTAAACAATATTCTTTATTCTAAATGAAATATTTTTGCACATCACATAGTAGCCAGGTATACGAACAAAAAGTCGAAATAAAGAGTATTTAAATTGTATCCTACAGTTAAAAAAAGCATAGCCATGTTTGACGCAGTGTTACCAGCACTGAAATAAAACATCAATTTCAGTCTGTAATCGATTAGATAATCAATTATGGCAAAAAAAGTGTTTGTATGCAAAACGAGTACCGGTCAATATTGTATTATAAGATTATACTCATTTACATTGTTTTAAAATAAAACAATCGAAAACGTTATTATTATTGTAACATATTATTTTTAGATTAGATCGGTTCTATTAATCGATTATTGTCAGATTTTTTTCCTGGCAACTCCTACTGTATCGCTTATAGAGATGATCGATCCTGTTGCTTTGTATCGATATTCTGCTTCGCAATGGCTCATTTCGATCCGAGTATCGATATAAAATCGCTTTTAATTAATATTTTTTAATATGTTCGCCTTTAATTCCATTCAATTTCTTACAAACAGACAGACAGACAAACAAAGCAGAGTCCCGATTTTGCCCGAACTATTTTGCCAATGTCAGTTGTGATTGAGAAGTGTGTTTTTGGAAAGTAACGACCTGCCTTAATAGTATTTATCCAGAGATTTTCTTTTTTTCTCATTTAACTTTCACACACAACAACCTTTATCAATTTATCGTATATATAGTTGAATCGATGTGAAAATCAATCGAGTCCTGTTTTACCGACCCACTTGAGTATCGATTCATATCGAACATCTCTACGTCCAGTGTAATGACATCTGACAACTGTAACAATGAAAAAACCATTCGCTTTGTTTTCGTGCACTGTGGACCTGGCGCTCTTATGGACTTCGAACCGGCTTTAAATGACAACCACGGCACGAACCTGGACTCCTCTGCTACACGTAATTCAAATGAGAACGAGGAACCAATGCGATGTGTTAATTGTGGCTTTGATGTAAGCATCGCAGAAGACACACTTTGCAGCTTATTGAAGTGTTATCAATAATCCGGCAATGGACTGCAATAAGTTTTATTTTAACCACCCTAATACAACCCTATAATGTGTAAATAATCAGATTATATCAAAATACTACTGGCAAATAATATATTATAGAAAAGAATAAGCTTATTACAAAGATTTTACCCGGCAAGGTTCCAATTTTTCACATGCCAGTTGAAGCATATTCTTGCATCTTGCTACAACTTTATTATAATATTTGCTTTCCTATAGATAAGTAATTTTTGAAATGCAAGTTATTTATTAATAAAGATCTTGTCCACGCTTAGCCAGATCACCCTAACAAAGTGAGCAATTCCCTTTCCAGCCGTGCTTATTTTGCCAGTTAAACGACGAAGTTACTCGTATTTGGCTATGCATGTATAAACACAGCTAAATACCCATTAAAATTTTCGAGTTTGATTCGAATCAAATTGAATTTATTTTAAATTAGTGCCAATTTGAAACTTATTAGTGCGGAATTAAGCGACACTAATCAAACGGTTCGGTAACCAACTGGCGAGCGAAATGGCGTGAGTTTGGTCACCAGGGTGCTCTTTTAACGAGAACTTCTCCAAGTTTATTTAGCTTAGTTAAGGTAATATAGGTACTTATTGAAAAAATGTGGTTTTTCTATTTCGTGAAACTTGTTAAGTATGTGGAATAGGGATTTAACATTTTGGTATATGTTTTATCATTTAAAAGGAATAAGTACACGATTCAATGATTTTTTCTCGATACAAAAAAATTGCAAAGTTATATCTATTTTTTACTTTTTTCGACATCATGGCGTAACGCTGAAGAGTTATTCAATGTAACTTACTTTGAAACATAGAGAATTATCATATCAAAGTTTACTCAAAGTAGTTTTAAATTTAATTCATTTATTTTGTTAAAAAAGGATTAAATTCGTTTTGGCACATACGTCGCTTTATTCCGAGAGCACGCACATTATAGCCATCTCTCTTTTTTAGGGTTCCGTACCCAATGGGTACAAAACGGAACCCTATTACTAAGACTTCGCTGTCTGTCCGTCTGGCCGTCTGTCCGTCTGTCCGTCTGTCCGTCTGTCCGTCTGTCTGTCACCAGGCTGTATCTCAAGAACCGCGATAGCTAGACATTTGAAATTTTCACAGATGATGTATTTCTGTTGCCGCTATAACAACAAATACTAAAAACAAAATAAAATAAATATTTAAGGGGGCCTCCCATACAACAAACGCGATTTTTTTGCCCTTTTTTGCTCGATATCAAAAATGGCAACAGGTAGGCACTTGAAATATTCACAAAATACTCAGTTGTATTTTAACTTTAATAATAAATAATAAAATTGAAATAAAATAAATATTTAAGGGGGGCTCCCATACAACAAACATGTTTTTTTTTCGGCGTTTTTGCCTTGTGGTACGGAACCCTTCGTGTGCGAGTCCGACTCGCACTTGGCCAGTTTTTTTGCTTTTCAAAAGTAATTGCATCACTTTCGCTCGCTTAGTAGATCAGTCGATACGATTTATTTTCAAGGTAGCGCCTTAAAATATCAAACAAAAGCTACTGCAAGAACCCGTACGGTCAGCTAGGAAAGTCCATTAACACTGTCATAATAAAACATTAAAATGTGTCCAATTCTGTTTTTCTGTTTGTAATAAAGCATAAACTAACCATTTGTTGTTCCTATTTAATAAAATGAAATTAAAATTGACCCAAAATTAATTAATAAACAGCTTTTCAGCATTTCATATTTAGCTCATAGATACTTAATCATAGATATAATCGACACTGAAGTGTAGGTAATTGAATAAATATAGGTAATATAAATTAAATTATACTTCTTTAAATTATAGTTCCGATTTTAATTAAATATTTTGCTCAATAATTGAAATTGAAAAATCTGTAGTTTCAGTGAATAGCACTATTCACTGAAACTACGGATTTTTTTATTTAATGTGCAATTAAATTTTTCTAAGTGACCATGAAACAAAAGGATTGTTCGTTTTTATTATTTTGTATGTTTAGTTATTTATTCTTTTAATTAAGTACCTGGTGTGTATAGTTAGTTGCGTTATACATAAATTGTATACATATAATCATTTTCATCATCATCATCATTTCAGCCGAAAGACGTCCACTGCTGGACATAGGCCTCCCCCAAAAGGGGGGGGGTTCGCCATAATCGCTACGCTTGGCAGGCGGGTTGGCGATCGCAATATGGTATGGTGGTGGAATGCATAGAGAACGCTGCTGCCCATTCTCCGGTACGCCCCTTAGTCGCCTTTTACGACACCCACGGGAAGTATAGGCACCACCCCATTCTTTAAGTCCGGCACCACACAGACAATATAATCATTTTAATGTTTATGAAATAATCACCATAGTTTCTTTTGTAAGACGAACTAAAGAAAATAAATATTTTCTTTAGTATAAATTAAATTATTTGACATTCATTCGAATTAAGTCAGACGTCGGAAATTAGCTCGCTTGATAATGTCAAGCTCAAAGTATTTTATTAGGTAAATATGTGTTTTTGTAGTTTCTGAAACAGATTGTGACTTGCCTCGGCTGTGACGTTGATTGATCGTTATGAACGCCGCCGCCGGTACACTGTATGTACCCGAAATTAATACTCACTAACGATAGTTCGTTAGTGAGTATTAATTTCTAGAGAGCTTAAAATCTGTTACGACAACCAATGTCATACTTATAGCTGCACATGTACTTACACACATAATCGCGCGCCTTTTTCCATGGGGGTAGGCAGAAATTACAGAACGCCACGATCCTGCTACGATCTTTAGGCTACGGTTTCCTAGAAGAGCGGTGGCCGCCATTTATTACCGCAGTGATGGCTGCCATGAAGATTATGGCACCGGGGTTTGACTTTAGTAAGACACACCTGCTTACTTTAATAAAATATAACGTCTTTGTGACGTCATTTAACGGCAAATTGCGGACGGAGTCGCGTTACGTCCGCTACGCGTAATACCATGCTTCACAAAATGTTAAGTCTATGTGTAATTTTTCTAATAACAAGCTGTTCTAGCGTTGAGTGTACTTTTAGGTAGAACGGCTGTAACGCGACTGATCCGAGAAAAAATCACCTTCAAGAATACAATAGGGCCATAAACAGACGCTACGCGTAGCGGACGTGACGCGACTCCTTCAAATTGCGAACGCTACTCCCAGTCATGTCTTTCCCTCCTCTTGCTTCGTTAACGTTCAGACATCTGAACTTATAATGGTCTGGAATTGCCAACCCGTACGAGGCCAGCGCGGTGATTTTATTTTATTTTCTTTGTATACTATGTTACAGAGAGTGTGAGTATTACAGTATTGTTTGGCTAGTAAAAAGGTTTCTCTGTATAACCAGGATAAGTATAAAATATGCGAACAGACTACAGACTAAGAAATATTTAAATACAAACGGCCTTATTCTAAAGTTCTTATTACAAAAACTTACGTTAAACCCGAGTCTCAGTTGTCAATTTTGCATTAAGAACTTTGCGTTTGCCGGAATAAAGTTCAAAATAGAATAACTGGCTGGAAGGTTTAGGCTAGGTCTAAAATTAGATCTCGTTTTGTAATAAGACGGAAAAGGTTCAGTTTTAGGTATATAACTTACTAGCAGCGCCCCGCGGTTTCACCCGCACAAGTGTCGATCCTTTGGGAATATCGGGATAAAAACTATCCTATGTCAGGACATAGGATAGTTTTTATCCCGATTATTAAAATTTAGCATCACTCTGCTAAATTTTATCGAAATTCGTTCAGTGGTTTAGGCGTGAAAAGGTAACATACAGACAGGTAGACAGAGTTACTCCAATTTATAATATTAGTATGGATGGTTTTTATTTATATGGACTTGAGAGAAATCTGTGTTAAGTATATGTTACGGGCAATTTGATAAGTCCGGGCACTATTAATAATGGCCGGTCGGTATTCATAATGCCCGACTCAATTGGGCAATGTGATTAAAACAGCATGATTAATCACTTTTCCCGGCCATTATGCATAATGCCCACCCTATCTTGGGCAAAGTAATAAACTAGTTGAACTGTAGTGTTTTTGTTTATTAAAAATGCTATGTACAGTCAATCTCGTACCTACGTGCGGTCGGCTGCCGGCAATACCGACGAGTTCAGTGTGGCTGTAGGCTTGCACCAGGGATCGGCTTTAAGTCCTTACCTCTTCCTATTGATTATGGACGCTCTTACGTCGGACATCCAGGAGGAGGCACCCTGGTGCATGTTGTTTGCCGATGACATTGTCCTTGTCAGTGAAGATGGACCTGAGATCCAGAGCAGATTAGAGAAATGGCAACAAAAGCTGGAGAATGTTGGCTTGAAAATCAGCAGAACCAAAACCGAATATATGTTCTGCGATTTCAGCGGTCTCTCCAGTTCTGGAGCTTATTCCAGTCTGTTCCGACTTTCGGTACCTCGGTTAACTCGTGCAAAGCGATGGCAAAGTAGATCGGATGGTTAAGCACAGAATTAACACTGGATGGATGAAATGGCGGCAGGTCACGGGAACAATCTGCGACTCCCGCATTCCCCTTAAATTTAAGGGGAAGATATATAAAACCATGACCTGCTGTCTTGTATGGATCAGAATGTTGGGCCACAAAAGGGATGAATGAAAGGCAATTGCATGCAGCAGAGATGAGAATGCTAAGAGGGATGTGTGGTGTTACACGAATGGATAGAATAAGAAATGAGTCCATAAGAGGAAGTTTGAAAGTAGCATCGGTAACTGAAAAGTTGCGTGGGAATCGGTTGTCATGGTTTGAATGTCACGACATTTTCCTCATTTCTTCGTAACACATGCCGTTACGAAGAAATGAGGAAAATGTCGTGTGGAGAGTTTTGAGTATGGATGTCGATGGCTATAAGAGTAGGGGAAGACCAAAGAAACGATAGATGGAATGTGTGAATGATGATTTGGTTAGAAAGGGGGTGACTACCGAGATGACGACTAATAGAGAAGTATGGAAGAAAAAGACATGTTGCGCCGACCCCAAATAAATTGGGATAAGGGCAGGAGAATGATTGCTCATATCGGCAGAAGGCTGTTGATCGGCTGCTGTCGGGTTTTTATTTATTATGTCCACACTCACAGTGGGTTGCTGATTTTCTGGTAGACTATCGGCAGAATGTTGTTCCAGTTCAGAAGAAGGCTGTTGATCGTCTGGTCGAGGGTTATCACATTGCCCGGCTACAAGTAGGGAATTATTCATACTGCCCGGTCCAAGTGATAAATTCAAGCTACCTCAAACACTGACTTATTACATGGACCACGGGCCATCGGGCATTATTAATAATGGCCGGTCAAAGTGATAAATTAATCACTTTGCCCATCGCTCTTGGGCATTATTAATAATGGCCGGTCCTTATTAATAATGCCCAGTTAATCACGTTGCCCGTGACATATATATAAATGATCAATGCAAGTCCCTTCTCTGTGTAAGAAGAAGAATGGCTGTACTAGGTATCTCAGGGCAATACTTAAGTATAATAAAATAACTCAAAGGTTTTTTATTGACGTCGTCAGAAGCCCAAAAGTCAGACAACCAGTCTTACCAAGGGGTATCGTGTTATCCAGTAACTGGGTTGTGGAGGTAAGATAGTATTTTACATGCATGTAAAATATATGAATACATACTGGAAGGTGACCCCAACATAGTTGGGAAAAGGCTGGGCCTTTTCCCGTATTTTACTGGTCAACTTGTATCATTTGACTTAGGTAAAAGATTACACATAGATAAATCCATTCAATTAAGACCTTTAACTAAAAATAAATTAAAAATGTTTAATAATAATGTTATTAGCAATCTTTCCACAGCTAGTTTTGATTCACAAGACCCCAACATAAACTTTGGTACATTATTTTCTACAGTATGCCAAGAATTCAATAAAGCATGTCCTGTAAAAAAAGTTACTATCAATACTAAACCAAAATTTAGTGAATGGGCCACTGCTGGCATTAGAAAAAGCAGAGATATTTTATATAATCTGTATCACGAGAAATCATTAACTTCTGATCAAGCCCTTCATAATTATGTAAGAAACTATTCTAAAATATTCAAAAGAGTCTGCGCTGAGGCTAAATCTAAATTAATTAGTAAAAAAATTAGTATGTCTAATAATAAAATAAAAGCTGTGTGGCAGGTAATAAACAAAGAAACTGGAAACACAAAACAGCGAGATCAGAATGAGTTGTCCCTAAAAATTGATAATGAAACCATTTCAGATAAGTTAAAAGTTGCTGAGACACTAGAAAATTTCTTTACCAACATCCCAATAGAGGTTACAAAGTCTCTCCCCTCATCACCTATACTAGCTGAAGCTCTTCTTAAAGAAAACTTTAATAAGGATATTCCAAGCTTTGCATTCAAACCCATCTCTGTTGACACAATTAAAAAAGCATTTAAAAGTCTTAACATAAAAAACACTGAAGACTTATGGGGGATTTCTGTTAAGGTTCTTGGAGATATTATTGACACAATTGCCCCTGCCCTAACAGGCATATTTAATCAATGTTTAGACAGCGGTACGTTTCCTGACTTAATGAAACATAGTAAAGTAGTACCAATTTTCAAATCGGGTAGTAAGTCTGATCCCTCCAATTATAGACCTATATCTGTGCTTCCAGCATTGAGCAAAATCTATGAAAAAATCATGCTGGACCAGATGTTGTCACATTTTAATTCAAATGGGATTTTACATAGTCGCCAGTTTGGTTTCACGAAAGGTAGGTCGACGACAGACGCGGGAGTAAAACTCATCAGTCACATTTTGGAATCCTGGGAGAGGTCCCAGGATGCAATTGGCATTTTCTGTGACCTCTCAAAGGCGTTTGACTGCGTTGACCATAATACACTGATCTGTAAATTATACCATTACGGAATTCGTGGACAAGCTGCTGATCTTGTTCTTTCCTATCTGTCAAAGCGGCAGCAAAAAGTAAACGTTAACGGGGCGACGTCATCGGGGTCTCTAGTTAAGATGGGCGTGCCTCAAGGCTCAATTCTTGGCCCTTTCCTATTTCTAGTTTATATTAATGACCTTCCTTACATGATGGCTAACTTGTCGGATATCATTTTATTCGCTGATGACACTTCCCTTATTTTTAAAATAGATAGAAAAGATACGGATGTCTTACATGTTAACGATAGTCTGGCTGTTCTTTCAAAATGGTTTGCAGCTAATAATCTTTTACTTAATGCGAACAAAACTAAATGTCTTAAGTTTTCGTTACCAAATGTACCTCAAGTGGGTCTGAATTTAGAACTTGATGGCAAAAGACTAGATGCTGTTACGGAAACTGTATTTCTAGGAATTACTTTAGATTCAAAACTACAATGGGGCGCACACATTAGAGCTCTCTCAAATAGATTAAGTTCAGCTGCATATGCAGTAAGAAAAATAAGGCAGTTGACAGATATAGCCACAGCTAGGTTAGTATACTTTGCTTATTTCCACAGTATTATGTCTTATGGTGTTCTGCTGTGGGGATCGGCAGCTGACGTAGATTCAATTTTCATTTTACAGAAGAGGGCAATCCGCGCAATCTATAAAATGGGTCCTCGCGAGTCTCTTAGAAACAAATTCAAAGAAATTGATATACTAACTCTGCCTTCTCTTTATATTTTAGAAAGTATTTTGTATGTTCGCAAAAACTTAGGACTCTTCAAAATAAGAAGCGATTTCCATAATATAAATACACGTAGTAAAAATGAAATTGTGTTACCTAAATTTAGATTAACTAAAACTAGCAAGTCATTTCTTGTAAACAGCATCCGTTTTTATAATAAGTTGCCAAAGCCGGTTACAGAACTTAGCGATGGAAAGTTCAAAACCCTCATCAAACGTGTCCTAATCAAAAAAGCATATTATAAGATTAAAGACTACGTTGAAGACAAGGTAGTCTGGCAATAATTCCTTGTGCACATGTGGCTTCCCTGGCTTCTCATTAACGGCATAACTATGTAAATGTCTATTAACTGCTCTCAAATTACGATGTTAAATTTTTATTTTTTTATTTTTCTTTTACATACTCTTTGACATAATTTCTTTATTATTCTTTATTATTTGACATTATATACTTTTTGACATAATTTCTTTACTATTTGACATTATATACAGACAATTCAAATTTTCACCTCTTTATTAGTGGTTTTAATGGGAATCATAACACTTGGTTTAAGTAGGTTTTTATTAATATTTTTTTTATTTATCCTTTTGATAGATTCTTATTTTGTAAATGTAAGGACTTTGTAGGCCTTATACACTTTAGATCTGTAGACCATTTTTTATTCTATCAAGTACTTGGTACTTGTTGACAGGCCTGCGCTGTCCTCCCATACCTACTGTAATCTGGAAACATTGTAAAAGCCAATTATTTTTAAAAAGAGTAACCGTGGAGTTTCTTGCCGGTTCTTCTCCATAGGAAACGACCAATTGGAACCGTGCACCTAGCTTCTGACGTTTCATAAGTGCCCATGTTGGTTTATGTGAAATAAAACATTTTGATTTTGATTTTGATTTTGATTTACACGCAGATGATGATAATAACTACAATTATAATTAAGTATAATTATTTAAATAAATTTCTAGTTCTGATAATTGTTTGAAGATACAAGCTACAAAGTCATGTTTGAGTATTATTTATATGGTTAGCTCTGTTGTATTTAATAAATTATTCTGTAATAATTATTCTTGAGTACAAAGTTTCCACACAATGTCCATGTTAATTCTGCTCTGTGAGCATATTTTTCGCAAAAGTGTCAGTAGTACTGAAACCCTTTTTTTTTTTTTTTTTTGAGGATGGGAAATCATCAAATGACTCCTCCCGCTCTGGGTGGAGCGGAAGGGAGTGTCAGACTCTTACTGACTAAAACCCACCCGTGTTCCTTCCTTAGCCCTTTATGTTCCGGGCCAGCGGTAACCCTTTCGGACAATCCCGCTGACCCGGCAGGCTTCGGCCCTAAGGGGCCCCTCCTCGATGCTGACATCTCTTTGAGGCGCGCGTGGAACACGTACGCGCCGTCCGGCACGGGCCTGGTCCTGATCGGGCGTTGAGCTACCCATTACTCTCCGCCCGCAGGCCCGCGCCTACGGTGGCCGGGAGTCGTCACGCGGCTCCCGACGCCCGGAGCGTCTCCCGCGGCGGCTGGGACGGGAGGCTCTCTCCCTGAGCCGTTCCGCCACCTCCTTCGCTAGCATGACTGCTTCGCAGAAGGAGGTGACTGCCTCCCACTCCCTCTCGCCCCGGACCATGGCTTGCACCAGGGCCGGTCGCGAGAGGTCGCCGTCGCTGCCAATCGCCTCTACGAGGACACGGCGGTGCTCCGCCCAAGCGGGGCAGACCTCCACCGTGTGCTCCACCGTGTCCTCTGGGCGATCCTGGCAATGGTGACACCCGGGCTTTTCCTCCCGCCTGATGATGTGCAGGAACCTCCCGAAACTTCCGTGTCCGGTGAGGACCTGCGTCAGGCGGTAGGTGAGGGCGCCGTGGCGCCTCTCTAGCCACTCCTCAAAGAGGGGTCTTATCGCCGCTATCGCGGCGTGCCCTGCGCTGGGTTGCGACAGTCGCTCTTTCCAGGCCGCCATGAGATCGCGCCGGAGATCCGTCCGCTCCGCAGCGATTTGCCGCGAAAGCGGATCCTCCCCCCGGCGTAGTGCCTCCGCGCGCCACTCATACAGGCGCGCGAGGACTATCGCCTCCAGATCCCATGGCGGCAGTCCGGCAAGGAGGCTTGCCGCCTCGCCAGAGATCGTGCGGTAGCCCCGGATAGCCCTTATGGCTACCACCTTCTGGGGCGCGTTCAGGTAGTGGGCGGCTCGCCGCCGCAGTGAACGCGCCCACACCGGGGCCCCGTATATGGCCATGGACCGCACGACCCCCGCGTAAAGCCTCCGGCAGGAGGCGTTTGGCCCCCCCAGGTTGGGCAAGAGCCGCTTGAAGGCGGCCCCGGCCCGTTCCAGTTTGGGGGCCAAACGTCGGAAATGCTCCACGAAGTTCCACCGGCTGTCGAGGACGAGACCCAGGTATTTCATCGTCATCCCGACGCCGATGTGAACCCCTCCTACCGTTAGTTGGGATCCCGATGGCGGCGCGTTCCGGGGCCCATGAAACGACATGGCCTCGGACTTGTGCAATGCCACCTCGAGACCCAACTGCCGGATCCTCTCCACGACTATCGCAACCCCGCGTGTCATCGCGTCGGCCGCCGCCTGATGCGACCTCCCCTGCGCCAGGACCAGCGTGTCGTCAGCGTAGCAAACCACGCTGACGCCATCAGGGAGGTCGGCGCGCAGCACCCAGTCGTACCCGATGTTCCACAGAGGCGGCCCCAGGACCGATCCCTGTGGGACACCGCACGATATCTCTCGCCGGTTCCACTCCCCATCGCGACCGGGGTAGCTGACGGCTCTTTCCGTCAGATACGCCTCGACTATTCGACGGAGGTAGGGCGGCACCCGGTGATACCGGAGTGCCTCCACAATGGTGCTCCAGGGCAGGGTGTTAAACGCGTTGGCGATGTCGAGTGACACCGCCACGACGACCCCACCCCGGGACACCGCGTCCCCCGTCGTGAGGGCTCTCACGCGCATGATGGCGTCCACCGTCGAGCGCCCCTTGCGGAAACCGAGCTGGCTGTCCGCAAGATCCGGCCCCGTTCTCACCAGGTGCCCGACGAGGCGGCCCGCAATCACTCTCTCAAAGAGCTTGCCGACCTCGTCGAGCAGCACGATGGGCCGGAATGCGGACGGAGAGTCCGCAGGGCGCCCTGGCTTCCGAATGAGGACCAGCTTCCCCGTCTTCCAACGGCGTGGAAACTGGCCTCTCTCCAAACATGCGCTTAAGAACGCCTCCAGTCGAGGCCCGAGAGCTCCCGAGGCCAGGACCCAGGCTTTACCTGGCAAGCCGTCGGGTCCTGGGGCGGTATTTTTGGCCTTCAGCCTTCCTACCGCCGCTCTCAGTTCTACCCCGGTCACAGCAGGGATGTCGTCGTCGTCCGCGTGGTCCGCTTCGGGCACCGCAATTGGCGGAGCCATGGGCGGGGGAGTGTGCTCCCCCCGTGAAGGGAACAGAGCGCTCACCACCTCCTCCACCAGCTGGGGGCGGAGACTCTGCGTCAGCGGGGGGGCCCAGGTGCGAAGTTTATTCCGCACCATTTTATAAGGGCGCCCCCACGGATCTCTGTTCAGAGTCTCCACCATCTCCTCGCGGGCCACATCCTTGGCCCGCTGGACAGCCTCTTGGAGGGCGGTCTTCGCCGCTCTGTACCCCTCGTACAGCTCCGCCTCCGTGGCTTCCGCATCCGGAGGGCGAATGCGGAGCCTGCGGTGCCTGGTGTAAAGGTGTCGCGCATCGACGCACGCCTTGCGTAGTGTCTCCACCTCCTGCGACCACCAGTACACCTGACGTCGGGCGCGTCCTGGCCGGACTCGGGGCATTGCCACGTCACAGATCTCGGACATGGCCTCCCGGAACCACTCCGCCTCATCGTCGATGTTGGCAGGCCTGTCCGGTGATGACACCCAGGCCTGCACGATCGAGGCTTCCAGGAGGAGCTCCCGGTCCAGCTGCTTCAGCGCCCACCGCGGACCACTCGGGGCCTGTTGGACCAGCGCGCTAGAGGTCTGGGCGGAGACGTCGAACCGGATATACCGGTGATCGGAGTAGGTCTCCACCCCCTCCATGACGCGCCAGTCAATGACGCGTTGTGACAGAGCGGGGCTGCCGAACGAGATGTCCACCACGGACTCACCCCGCATCCGCACACACGTGGGAACAGAACCCCGATTTAGGACGACCAGGCCTGTTTCCAGAGCCCAGTCCTCCACCATCCTGCCCCGCACATCCGTGTAACGGGAACCCCAGGCCAAATTCTTGGCATTGAAGTCCCCGAGCACTAGCACGGGGAAGGGATGGTTTCTTGCGACGACGACACTCAACTCTGTTAAAGAGTTGTGGAACTCGGCGAGAGTTCGGTTCGGAGAGAAGTACACCCCCACTACTACTATCTCTCCGAACCGTGCTGCTACGCACCCCTGTCCCTTCGTGACGCATTCGAGGGACGGGGTGCCGGCGGCGGCCGACGAAAGTATGGCCACTGAGCCGCTCAGGTCCTCCAGCCAGTCATCCCTGGGCGGGACAAAGTACGGCTCAGCGACCACGGCGATGTTAATCGACCACTGCGCCACGCTCTGGAGCAACAGGTCCTGAGCGCAGGCGCAGTGGTTGATGTTCGCCTGGAGGAGGCGTAGGGGAGCCATTACTCCTCCATTTCAGCCCCTCCCGGGCCCCTTGTGAGGGAGTAGTACTGAAACCCTGACTGAAGTACTTATGTACCGAATTAATCCCGTTATTTGGGTCCCTGTATCTTATCTTATTTTGTCAAAAACCCTTATTAAACTACGGAACCTCATCTTCTTGTTGCAAGGCAGGTATTTCCATATAGAAGCAAGCTTTTCTGCTAGCTAAGGAATCTCATGAATTTAAATGTACTAAACCAAAGTCAAAACCAATTTCGTAGGAGGATACAAATTTCGAGGAAATGTCTTCTTGCAACTTTTCTTTCTTTTCCATGTTAATTATCAACATTAAGAAGTCAGGGTCTCCATTATTTCGAGTAATCTTTAAAGTATCTATGCTGAATGCCGTTGCCAAACCAATGTGTCAAATGTAAAATCTATACTAATATTATAAATATGTAAAATTTATTTGTTTGTAACATAGGTATGTTACAAACAAATAAATTTTACAAAAAATTTACATTTTTTTTTTTTTTTTTTTTGTTTATTGGGAACATTATAGGCTGATTAGGTAATCAGCCTATAATGTTCCCACTACTGGGACACAGGCCTCCTCTCAGTGAGAGGGGGTGGGCCGTAATCCACCACGCGGGCCCAGTGCGGGTTTGTGGATGTCACATGTCTCCGAATGTTTGGTTCTAGGACGTGCCGGTTTCCTCACGATGTTTTCCTTCACCGTTTTGAGAGCAGTGGTGATGAAATCATTTACACAAAACCCACGACCGGTCTGGGTTCGAACCCACGACCTACAACTCGTAAGTCGTGTCCGTGACCACTGGGCCACCACTGCTCTCATCTTACTGTTTGTTTGTATGTAGGGCATAATCTCCGGGAGTACCTACCACTTTTTGTAACTGATAGCTCAAATCTTAAGAAAGGCTATAGGTACGCTATTAAACATTCTCGCTGCGGCTCTTTAGTCAACTGAGGCCGCTTCAACTTATCCCGCGGGTTCAGTTAATGAATGTTTTGAATCGAGCAACTGATCCCATTGATACATTTTATGATTTGTACAGACACGAAAAAAGTGTTAGACATTAGATTTACGAAAACAATAACCAAAATTGTATTTTTTTTCAAAACTTCAAATACTTGTATTATTCTTGTATTAGACCGCTTTCACATATAGGCGACTTTAGCAGCGCGACAGTCGCGCGACCGTCACCCATTCAGAATTTCATAATAAAAACAGAAGCGCAGCGGACGCGCGGCTGGTGCGCTTCTGCGCACCAGCCGCGCGTGGTGCGCTTGTGGTGGTGGTAAGCCGTTAGGTTATCCCCCCCGGTACGTCCGTCGCCCCCCACACATCAGGACCCGAGGTGGCGGCGCGTAGTGTTCCACGCGCGCCCCTCTTAGACGTCGCGGGGGAGTCAAACACCTCACTCCCCCCTTGACCCGACGAGGTCCGCAGTGGCGGGCAGTTGGGGGTTGCGGAAGGATCGTACATTCCCGCGACCCCGTCGCCCGCCCCATGGCGGCGGACCCATGAAAATCCATGAGGATTTTCCACCCCGGAACAAAAAAAAAAAGTATCCCCCCCCGGTGGGTTCCCGCATTGTCGAGGCGGGGGGGCCCAGTAGCCGTGGCTTGGTCACCCACGGTGAAGCAAAGAGGAGCCCGAGGACCGCTCGTCAGGGCTTTTGCCTCTAAGCCGACGACGTAGCGGCCAACAAGTAGGTTGCGGTGCCGCTTGGGCGACGACGCTGCTGAGGCGGGCCGCGATGTCGTATGGGAGGCATCGCGCTTCTGGCTTCAGGCTTCTGGTGCGCCGGTGATGGGGAGTACTCCACAGAGGAGGGTCCGGTGACGGACAGCCGCGGCGGGTTCACGGATGAGTGCTAACGCGGCAGAGGAGGACTCCGTGGAGTTTTACTGGGTTAGGGTCCCACATAACTGCACTAACTCCCCGTGGTAGTGCAGAATGCATGAGCATTTCTACACGAAAAAAAAAAAACAAAAGGTATTAGACTACTGCCGCTTCAAATTTGACACTCCTTATTTACATTTTTTTTTTTTTTTTCCTTATTAATCAAAAACAAAACAGTTACAAATCATTGTTTAACAAATTAAACATACCGCACAAACCATCTCGGGTTTAACAGCGGTATGGCCAGACACGGCAACTCGGTGCAATTAGTACATATATTTGAAATCGGAATTTGAGAAATAAATGAATTTAGTTTTCTGTTTATTAATCAAAGACTGTGATTTTTTAATATATCAGTATAACCAAGCCATAATGAAAGAATTTTCCCCAAAGAATTTTGTTAACGTGTGTACATCATATTTATGTATATATATATATTTATATATATATATTTTTATATATATATATATAGATATCCCTTCACGGTAAATGTTGATCTGACGCGACTTTACGCGAGTACTTTGTTGATCCAAAAATGCATGTTGATCCGGCGCCTTTTGTGGATCCAATATGCATTTCTGGTAACTAATGTAGCTCCGACCGGATCAACATCAACACTCACGTGACTGCTTACTAGCGTTCGCCAAAATTGATCCAATATACAATTCCACCTTTCTAATGTTGATCCGATTTAAATGAGCCAATCAGAGCACAGCAAACGATCGGTTTGGCTGAAAGCAGCCGCGACGTTGCCGTTTCGTATCTTTGGCCGTACAGGCCCGCCCCTGGGCGCTTCACTGCCCGCGTGCAAAACTGACAATGCCGCCCCCTCTTTACCCTACTAGGGTACTAGGCTTTTAGAGAGGAATTTGATATTGGTTAAGTTTTTATGGAAGTGCATAAAAAGAAACGGCCATGTGCGTGTCGGACCACGCACAATGAAGGGTTATATTTAAAACAGCGGAATACCCTCTTAGAGATTACCTATCTAAGGGCCAATTTTTCAATAATTAGATAACTTTACCTGAAGAATAAATGTGACGTTTTGACAGATTGTCCAAACAAAAACTGTCACAATGAAAAACTTATTCATCGGATAAAAGTTAACTGGCGATTGAAAAGCCGGCCCTAAGTGGTTTGAACCTGCAAAGGTTTGCGTTAATTTTCTATATAGAACAATGTGTTCAATAAGGAGATTTCTATGTTTGCCGCCCCGTTGAAAGTGCCCTTGAAGCCCTTGTGCGGCTCCGCATTCGCCCTCCGGATGCGGAAGCCACGGAGGCGGAGCTGTACGAGGGGTACAGAGCGGCGGAGACCGCCCTCCAAGAGGCTGTCCAGCGAGCCAAGGATGTGGCCCGCGAGGAGATGGTGGAGACTCTGAACAGAGATCCGTGGGGGGGGCCCTTATAAAATGGTGTGGAATAAACTCCGCACCTGGCCCCCCCGCTGACGCAGAGTCTCCGCCCCCAGCTGGTGGAGGAGGTGGTGAGCGCTCTGATTCCTTCACGGGGAGAGCACAGACGACGACGACATCCCTGCAGTGACCGGGGTAAAACTGAGAGCGGCGGTAGGAAGGCTGAAGGCCAAAAATACCGCCCCAGGACCCGACGGCTTGCCAGGAAAAGCCTGGGTCCTGGCCTCGAGAGCTCTCGAGCCTCGACTGGAGGCGTTCTTAAGCGCATGTTTGGAAAGAGGCCAGTTTCCACTCCGTTGGAAGACGGGGAAGCTGGTCCTCATTCGGAAGCCAGGGCGCCCTGCGGACTCTCCGTCCGCATACCGGCCCATGGTGCTGCTCAACGAGGTCGGCAAGCTCTTTGAGAGAGTGATTGCGGGCCGCCTCGTCGGGCACCTGGTGAGGACGGGGCCGGATCTTGCGGACAACCAATTTGGTTTCCGCAAGGGGCGCTCGACGATGGACGCCATCATGCGCGTGAGAGCCCTCACGACGGGGGACGCGGTGTCCCGGGGTGGGGTCGTCGTGCCGGTGTCACTCGACATCGCCAACGCGATCAACACCCTGCCCTGGAGCTGCATTGTGGAGGCACTCCGGTATCACCGGGTGCCGCCCTACCTACGTCAAATAGTCGAGGCGTATCTGACGGACAGAGCCGTCATCTACCCCGGTCGCGATGGGGAGTGGAACCGGCGAGAGATGTGCGGTGTCCCGCAGGGATCGGTTGTAGGGCCGCTCCTGTGGGACATCGGCTACGACTGGGTGCTGCGGGCCGACCTCCCTGATAGCGTCAGCGTGGCTTGCTACACTGACGACACGCTGGTCCTGGCGCAGGGGAGGTCGCATCAGGCGGCGGCCGACGCGATGACACGCGGGATTGCGATAGTCGTGGAGAGGATCCGGCAGTTGGGTCTCGAGGTGGCATTGCACAAGTCCGAGGCCATGTCGATTCATGGGCCCCGGAACGTGCCACCACCGGGATCCCAACTAACGGTAGGAGGGGTTCACATCGGCGTCGAGATGACGATGAAATACCTGGGTCTCGTCCTCGACAGCCGGTGGAACTTCATCGAGCATTTCCGACGTTTGGCCTTCAAACTGGAACGGGCCGGGGCCGCCTTCAAGCGGCTCTTGCCTAACCAGAGGGGGCCAAACGCCTCATGCCGGAGGCTTTGTGCGGTCCATGGCCCTATACGGGGCCCCGGTGTGGGCGCGTTCACTGCGGTGGCGGGCCGCCCACTACCTGAACGCGCCCCAAAATGTGGTAGCCATTACGCTTATCCGGGGCTACCGCACGATCTCGGACGAGGCGGCAAACCTCCTTGTTGGACTGCCGCCATGGGATCTGGAGGCAATAGTCCTCGAGCGCCTGTATGAGTGGCGCGCGGAGGCACTACGCCGGGGTGAAACTCCGCTTCCGCGGCAAATCGCTGCGGAGCGGACGGATCTCCGGCGCGATCTCATGGCGGCATGGAAAGAGCGACTGTCGCAACCCAGCGCAGGGCACGCCGCGATAGCGGCGATAAGACCCCTCTTTGAGGAGTGGCTAGAGAGGTGCCACGGCCCCCTCACCTACCGCCTGACGCAGGTCCTCACCGGACACGGAAGTTTCGGGAGGTTCCTGCACATCATCAAGCGGGAAGAAACGCCCGGGTGTCACCATTGACAGGATCGCCCAGAGGACACGGTGGAGCACACGGTGGAGGTCTGCCCCGCTTGGGCGGAGCACCGCCGTGTTCTCGTAGACGCGATCGGCAGCGGCGGCGACCTCTCGCGTCCGGCCCTGGTGCAAGCCATGGTCCGGGGCGAGAGGGAGCGGGAGGCAGTCACCTCCTTCGCGAAGCACTCATGCTAGCGAAGGAGGTGGCGGGACGGCTCAGGGAGAGAGCCTCCCGTCCCAGCCGCCGCGGGAGGCGCTCCGGGCGTCGGGAGCCGCGTGACGACTCCCGGCTATCGTAGGCGCGGGCCTGCGGGCGGAGAGTAATGGGTAGCTCACCGTCCGATCAGGACCAGGCCCGTGCCGGACAGCGCGTACGTGTTCCACGCGCGCCTCAAAGAGATGTCAGCATCGAGGAGGGGCCCCCTTAGGGCCGAAGCCTGCCGGGTCAGCGGGATTGTCCGAAAGGGTTACCGCTGGCCCGGAACATAAAGGGCTAAGGAAGGAACACGGGTGGGTTTTAGTCAGTAAGAGTCTGACACCCCATTCCGCTCCACCCAAAGCGGGAGGAGTCATTTGATGATTTCCCACCCAAAAAAAAATGCTCTGTTACCCAAAAGTCCAATAATCATGCCTATAATGTTCTTACTGCTAGTACAGGACTGCTCTGGCCCGCTCCCCCGGAGCGGGCCATAGTTCACCACTAGGGCCCAGTGACACTCCCTTCCGCTCCACCCAGAGCGGGAGGAGTCATTTGATAAAACTCTCATACTGTTATACAATGGTTCTTGTAGTAACGAAACGGCGAAGCCATATATTTTGACTAAGGTGTAGAGTTGTTTAAATTTCAGGAGTAAAAGTCCATAACAGTATGAGAGTTTTTCACCCTACGCTCATGTGAATGTAGCGAAATGGTCAAGCCATATATTTTGACTAAGGAAATACGAAACGAAAAATACGACGAAATAGTCTACTGGGTTCATTCATTCATTCATTTAATTTATTTGTGAACATAGGTTACAATAGGTGTTACAGTCAAGTATGTTATGTATCTCTATGTTCTACCACTTGGTGGTGTACAAATAATAATATCAATAATTAATCACAATTACAATTAATATAGCAAGAAATGTCATATAAAAGCATTAGATTACATAGTTAGAATATAAGTCAAAGTCAACGTAGTATACATTTTAGTCCCATTAGTATAACAAGCAAGCAATACTTCACAACCAGGTACACATAATTATAATATTCGGTCATTAAGAAATTCCTCAATAGAGTAATATGTCTTCTCAATCAGAAACAAAAATAACTTCTTTTTAAATTCATTGATATTATCTGCTGATTTGATACACTTTGGTAGTTTATTATAAACCTTTGGAGCCATTGCGAATATGCTTTTCCGAAACATTGCAGTTTTGTTTGGTACCAAACCGGCGGCGGCCGACGAAAGTATGGCCACTGAGCCGCTCAGGTCCTCCAGCCAGTCATCCCTGGGCGGGACAAAGTACGGCTCAGCGACCACGGCGATGTTAATCGACCACTGCGCCACGCTCTGGAGCAACAGGTCCTGAGCGCAGGCGCAGTGGTTGATGTTCGCCTGGAGGAGGCGTAGGGGAGCCATTACTCCTCCATTTCAGCCCCTCCCGGGCCCCTTGTGAGGGAGTAGTACTGAAACCCTGACTGAAGTACTTATGTACCGAATTAATCCCGTTATTTGGGTCCCTGTATCTTATCTTATTTTGTCAAAAACCCTTATTAAACTACGGAACCTCATCTTCTTGTTGCAAGGCAGGTATTTCCATATAGAAGCAAGCTTTTCTGCTAGCTAAGGAATCTCATGAATTTAAATGTACTAAACCAAAGTCAAAACCAATTTCGTAGGAGGATACAAATTTCGAGGAAATGTCTTCTTGCAACTTTTCTTTCTTTTCCATGTTAATTATCAACATTAAGAAGTCAGGGTCTCCATTATTTCGAGTAATCTTTAAAGTATCTATGCTGAATGCCGTTGCCAAACCAATGTGTCAAATGTAAAATCTATACTAATATTATAAATATGTAAAATTTATTTGTTTGTAACATAGGTATGTTACAAACAAATAAATTTTACAAAAAATTTACATTTTTTTTTTTTTTTTTTTTGTTTATTGGGAACATTATAGGCTGATTAGGTAATCAGCCTATAATGTTCCCACTACTGGGACACAGGCCTCCTCTCAGTGAGAGGGGGTGGGCCGTAATCCACCACGCGGGCCCAGTGCGGGTTTGTGGATGTCACATGTCTCCGAATGTTTGGTTCTAGGACGTGCCGGTTTCCTCACGATGTTTTCCTTCACCGTTTTGAGAGCAGTGGTGATGAAATCATTTACACAAAACCCACGACCGGTCTGGGTTCGAACCCACGACCTACAACTCGTAAGTCGTGTCCGTGACCACTGGGCCACCACTGCTCTCATCTTACTGTTTGTTTGTATGTAGGGCATAATCTCCGGGAGTACCTACCACTTTTTGTAACTGATAGCTCAAATCTTAAGAAAGGCTATAGGTACGCTATTAAACATTCTCGCTGCGGCTCTTTAGTCAACTGAGGCCGCTTCAACTTATCCCGCGGGTTCAGTTAATGAATGTTTTGAATCGAGCAACTGATCCCATTGATACATTTTATGATTTGTACAGACACGAAAAAAGTGTTAGACATTAGATTTACGAAAACAATAACCAAAATTGTATTTTTTTTCAAAACTTCAAATACTTGTATTATTCTTGTATTAGACCGCTTTCACATATAGGCGACTTTAGCAGCGCGACAGTCGCGCGACCGTCACCCATTCAGAATTTCATAATAAAAACAGAAGCGCAGCGGACGCGCGGCTGGTGCGCTTCTGCGCACCAGCCGCGCGTGGTGCGCTTGTGGTGGTGGTAAGCCGTTAGGTTATCCCCCCCGGTACGTCCGTCGCCCCCCACACATCAGGACCCGAGGTGGCGGCGCGTAGTGTTCCACGCGCGCCCCTCTTAGACGTCGCGGGGGAGTCAAACACCTCACTCCCCCCTTGACCCGACGAGGTCCGCAGTGGCGGGCAGTTGGGGGTTGCGGAAGGATCGTACATTCCCGCGACCCCGTCGCCCGCCCCATGGCGGCGGACCCATGAAAATCCATGAGGATTTTCCACCCCGGAACAAAAAAAAAAAGTATCCCCCCCCGGTGGGTTCCCGCATTGTCGAGGCGGGGGGGCCCAGTAGCCGTGGCTTGGTCACCCACGGTGAAGCAAAGAGGAGCCCGAGGACCGCTCGTCAGGGCTTTTGCCTCTAAGCCGACGACGTAGCGGCCAACAAGTAGGGTAGTAGTACATTTTTTTTTTTTTTTTCCTTATTAATCAAAAACAAAACAGTTACAAATCATTGTTTAACAAATTAAACATACCGCACAAACCATCTCGGGTTTAACAGCGGTATGGCCAGACACGGCAACTCGGTGCAATTAGTACATATATTTGAAATCGGAATTTGAGAAATAAATGAATTTAGTTTTCTGTTTATTAATCAAAGACTGTGATTTTTTAATATATCAGTATAACCAAGCCATAATGAAAGAATTTTCCCCAAAGAATTTTGTTAACGTGTGTACATCATATTTATGTATATATACAACATGTCCCAAAATTCAACGATAAGCCAGCACCGGAGGATAGACCTGCCCATGACTACTCGGGGAAAAAAAGAAAAAAAATATATATCTCTTTTTTTTTGAAGTTATAAAAAAAAAGAAGAAATTCTTAAAAAAGTGAGACCTTTTATGATATTTTTCACTACCATGACCACACTTTTTTAAATATTTCTGTTATTTTTTTTTATAGGCAACCTGAATAGCACTGCTATCTACCACAATTCTTAAAAAATCCAGAATACCTCTAGTTTTTTCACGTAAATTAATGAAACTTAATTTATTCCCTAAATTTTTTGAAGATTTTTACTTTTAATCAACTTTAACTCATCGTGGTGTAAAAAAAAAGTATGAACACTACTATGGCAAGTTTTTTTATAAATTGACGCAACTAATCAAGATTCCAAAATGGTATAATACTCTAGGAAAATCAACCACAAAAAAATTATATCCATACTAGTTCAAAACAAGAACCAAATTCCTTAAATTATAGTTGACAGTAATCACTTTCACTGCGTGCCCAAAATGGGTTCTTGTTACAATTTCTAGGAATTTGAGTGGGGCATACATACCTTAGAAGTTAGAGAGAGATAGATAGATAGAGATATTTACGTTAAAAAGAGACAACAACAGGGCAGGTAGTGGGTTCTTGTTACAATTTCTAGGAATTTGAATGGGGCATACATACCTTAGAAGTTAGAGAGAGATAGATAGACAGAGATATTTACGTTAAAAAGAGACAACAACAGGGCAGGTAGAGAAGCTGTTATTATTCTCAGAGCAAGTCAGTTCAGTACGCTCTGCTCCTTTGTTTACTGCGCACCGTTCCGTATTCAACTGACGTGGCTCTCGTACGTACTAACGACTTTTGGCTTGGCTTTTTGGACTGGAATCGATCTGCAAACTGAACTGACCTGGCATTATCTTGGACTACGATTGTGTGTTTTGTGACTACGATTGTGAGTTTTGTGATTTGGAGTTCTGGCGCATTTTGGACTGTTTAACGATCAACATGCCGCAACCATACACACCACAGGAATACGCAAATATGCACCTCATCTATGGAGAAACCCGATGCAATGCTAACGCTGCTAGCAGACTGTATCGAGAAAGGTACCCAAATGCTCAAAGATATCCTGATTATCGAGTGTTTATTAATGTGCATCAAGCGTTTTCGGAGGGTCGTATGCCATCCAGTAGGAGAAACGCTGGAAGACCTAGTTCGGATCGTGATGAAGAAGTTCTCAATGAGATAGAAAATGATTCGACTACTTCGGTACGCGCCATAGAAGAAGCTACAGGAATCCCGAAAAGTTCTGCACATCGAATTTTACAACGTCACAAGCTTCACCCATATCATTACAGGCGTGTGCAGACGTTGTTACCGCGGGACTATCCATTAAGAGTCACATTTTGCCGTGTGATGCTGCAAAGGCACAGGGAAGATCCCCAATTCCTGG
Source organism: Mesoligia furuncula (assembly GCA_916614155.1). Taxonomy (NCBI): domain Eukaryota; kingdom Metazoa; phylum Arthropoda; class Insecta; order Lepidoptera; family Noctuidae; genus Mesoligia; species Mesoligia furuncula. The sequence continues at coordinate 18,232,119 of OU744798.1, forward strand.
ACAAAATTCTATGGTCGGATGAAACAACATGCAAGAAAGATGGATATTTAAATCTACACAACCTACATAGTTGGAGCAATGAAAATCCGCACTTGATGAGACAAGACAGATCCCAATATCAATTCAAGGTTAACTTATGGACCGGCATATTAAATGGAAAAGTAATTGGGCCCTTTGAGTTACAAGGAAACTTAGATGGCAATAGTTATTTAAACTTTTTACAAAATGACTTGCAAGAATTGCTAGACGACGTGCCCTTAAATGATCTCCAAAACATGTGGCTCCAAAATGATGGTTGCCCAGCACACTATGCCCGCCCTGTGCGAGAATATTTAAATCAAGAGTATCCAGGGCGTTGGATCGGGCGACTTGGTCCTATCTTATGGCCACCTCGTTCACCCGATTTGAACCCCCTGGACTTCTTCTATTGGGGTTGTCTTAAAGACAGGGTCTACTCAAAACCCATTGCGTCATTGGACGAGCTTCGTCGAAATATCAGTCAGGCTGCGGATCATATTAATCGCAGAAGATATGCAAGACAAATAAAACGGTCATTTTTAAGGCGATGTCGTGCATGTATTATTGCTGGTGGCAAACAATTTGAACATTGGTTATAATGTTAATAAATTACATGAGAAATTGTTTGACCATTTATTTAAATATTAAACATTTTCCAAGAACTAATACTTTTTATTACCAGACCGTCATTTGGCCCCTGTTTAGAAATAATAGGAACATTTTTTTTTTTAACTTGTTTGCCTAGAGTATTATACCATTTTGGAATCTTGATTAGTTGCGTCAATTTATAAAAAAACTTGCCATAGTAGTGTTCATACTTTTTTTTTACACCACGATGAGTTAAAGTTGATTAAAAGTAAAAATCTTCAAAAAATTTAGGGAATAAATTAAGTTTCATTAATTTACGTGAAAAAACTAGAGGTATTCTGGATTTTTTAAGAATTGTGGTAGATAGCAGTGCTATTCAGGTTGCCTATAAAAAAAAATAACAGAAATATTTAAAAAAGTGTGGTCATGGTAGTGAAAAATATCATAAAAGGTCTCACTTTTTTAAGAATTTCTTCTTTTTTTTTATAACTTCAAAAAAAAAGAGATATATATATTTTTTTTCTTTTTTTCCCCGAGTAGTCATGGGCAGGTCTATCCTCCGGTGCTGGCTTATCGTTGAATTTTGGGACATGTTGTATATATTTATATATATATATTTATATATATATATATATAGATATCCCTTCACGGTAAATGTTGATCTGACGCGACTTTACGCGAGTACTTTGTTGATCCAAAAATGCATGTTGATCCGGCGCCTTTTGTGGATCCAATATGCATTTCTGGTAACTAATGTAGCTCCGACCGGATCAACATCAACACTCACGTGACTGCTTACTAGCGTTCGCCAAAGTTGATCCAATATACAATTCCACCTTTCTAATGTTGATCCGATTTAAATGAGCCAATCAGAGCACAGCAAACGATCGGTTTGGCTGAAAGCAGCCGCGACGTTGCCGTTTCGTATCTTTGGCCGTACAGGCCCGCCCCTGGGCGCTTCACTGCCCGCGTGCAAAACTGACAATGCCGCCCCCTCTTTACCCTACTAGGGTACTAGGCTTTTAGAGAGGAATTTGATATTGGTTAAGTTTTTATGGAAGTGCATAAAAAGAAACGGCCATGTGCGTGTCGGACCACGCACAATGAAGGGTTATATTTAAAACAGCGGAATACCCTCTTAGAGATTACCTATCTAAGGGCCAATTTTTCAATAATTAGATAACTTTACCTGAAGAATAAATGTGACGTTTTGACAGATTGTCCAAACAAAAACTGTCACAATGAAAAACTTATTCATCGGATAAAAGTTAACTGGCGATTGAAAAGCCGGCCCTAAGTGGTTTGAACCTGCAAAGGTTTGCGTTAATTTTCTATATAGAACAATGTGTTCAATAAGGAGATTTCTATGTTTGCCGCCCCGTTGAAAGTGCCCTTGAAGCCCTTGTGCGGCTCCGCATTCGCCCTCCGGATGCGGAAGCCACGGAGGCGGAGCTGTACGAGGGGTACAGAGCGGCGGAGACCGCCCTCCAAGAGGCTGTCCAGCGAGCCAAGGATGTGGCCCGCGAGGAGATGGTGGAGACTCTGAACAGAGATCCGTGGGGGGGGCCCTTATAAAATGGTGTGGAATAAACTCCGCACCTGGCCCCCCCGCTGACGCAGAGTCTCCGCCCCCAGCTGGTGGAGGAGGTGGTGAGCGCTCTGATTCCTTCACGGGGAGAGCACAGACGACGACGACATCCCTGCAGTGACCGGGGTAAAACTGAGAGCGGCGGTAGGAAGGCTGAAGGCCAAAAATACCGCCCCAGGACCCGACGGCTTGCCAGGAAAAGCCTGGGTCCTGGCCTCGAGAGCTCTCGAGCCTCGACTGGAGGCGTTCTTAAGCGCATGTTTGGAAAGAGGCCAGTTTCCACTCCGTTGGAAGACGGGGAAGCTGGTCCTCATTCGGAAGCCAGGGCGCCCTGCGGACTCTCCGTCCGCATACCGGCCCATGGTGCTGCTCAACGAGGTCGGCAAGCTCTTTGAGAGAGTGATTGCGGGCCGCCTCGTCGGGCACCTGGTGAGGACGGGGCCGGATCTTGCGGACAACCAATTTGGTTTCCGCAAGGGGCGCTCGACGATGGACGCCATCATGCGCGTGAGAGCCCTCACGACGGGGGACGCGGTGTCCCGGGGTGGGGTCGTCGTGCCGGTGTCACTCGACATCGCCAACGCGATCAACACCCTGCCCTGGAGCTGCATTGTGGAGGCACTCCGGTATCACCGGGTGCCGCCCTACCTACGTCAAATAGTCGAGGCGTATCTGACGGACAGAGCCGTCATCTACCCCGGTCGCGATGGGGAGTGGAACCGGCGAGAGATGTGCGGTGTCCCGCAGGGATCGGTTGTAGGGCCGCTCCTGTGGGACATCGGCTACGACTGGGTGCTGCGGGCCGACCTCCCTGATAGCGTCAGCGTGGCTTGCTACACTGACGACACGCTGGTCCTGGCGCAGGGGAGGTCGCATCAGGCGGCGGCCGACGCGATGACACGCGGGATTGCGATAGTCGTGGAGAGGATCCGGCAGTTGGGTCTCGAGGTGGCATTGCACAAGTCCGAGGCCATGTCGATTCATGGGCCCCGGAACGTGCCACCACCGGGATCCCAACTAACGGTAGGAGGGGTTCACATCGGCGTCGAGATGACGATGAAATACCTGGGTCTCGTCCTCGACAGCCGGTGGAACTTCATCGAGCATTTCCGACGTTTGGCCTTCAAACTGGAACGGGCCGGGGCCGCCTTCAAGCGGCTCTTGCCTAACCAGAGGGGGCCAAACGCCTCATGCCGGAGGCTTTGTGCGGTCCATGGCCCTATACGGGGCCCCGGTGTGGGCGCGTTCACTGCGGTGGCGGGCCGCCCACTACCTGAACGCGCCCCAAAATGTGGTAGCCATTACGCTTATCCGGGGCTACCGCACGATCTCGGACGAGGCGGCAAACCTCCTTGTTGGACTGCCGCCATGGGATCTGGAGGCAATAGTCCTCGAGCGCCTGTATGAGTGGCGCGCGGAGGCACTACGCCGGGGTGAAACTCCGCTTCCGCGGCAAATCGCTGCGGAGCGGACGGATCTCCGGCGCGATCTCATGGCGGCATGGAAAGAGCGACTGTCGCAACCCAGCGCAGGGCACGCCGCGATAGCGGCGATAAGACCCCTCTTTGAGGAGTGGCTAGAGAGGTGCCACGGCCCCCTCACCTACCGCCTGACGCAGGTCCTCACCGGACACGGAAGTTTCGGGAGGTTCCTGCACATCATCAAGCGGGAAGAAACGCCCGGGTGTCACCATTGACAGGATCGCCCAGAGGACACGGTGGAGCACACGGTGGAGGTCTGCCCCGCTTGGGCGGAGCACCGCCGTGTTCTCGTAGACGCGATCGGCAGCGGCGGCGACCTCTCGCGTCCGGCCCTGGTGCAAGCCATGGTCCGGGGCGAGAGGGAGCGGGAGGCAGTCACCTCCTTCGCGAAGCACTCATGCTAGCGAAGGAGGTGGCGGGACGGCTCAGGGAGAGAGCCTCCCGTCCCAGCCGCCGCGGGAGGCGCTCCGGGCGTCGGGAGCCGCGTGACGACTCCCGGCTATCGTAGGCGCGGGCCTGCGGGCGGAGAGTAATGGGTAGCTCACCGTCCGATCAGGACCAGGCCCGTGCCGGACAGCGCGTACGTGTTCCACGCGCGCCTCAAAGAGATGTCAGCATCGAGGAGGGGCCCCCTTAGGGCCGAAGCCTGCCGGGTCAGCGGGATTGTCCGAAAGGGTTACCGCTGGCCCGGAACATAAAGGGCTAAGGAAGGAACACGGGTGGGTTTTAGTCAGTAAGAGTCTGACACCCCATTCCGCTCCACCCAAAGCGGGAGGAGTCATTTGATGATTTCCCACCCAAAAAAAAATGCTCTGTTACCCAAAAGTCCAATAATCATGCCTATAATGTTCTTACTGCTAGTACAGGACTGCTCTGGCCCGCTCCCCCGGAGCGGGCCATAGTTCACCACTAGGGCCCAGTGACACTCCCTTCCGCTCCACCCAGAGCGGGAGGAGTCATTTGATAAAACTCTCATACTGTTATACAATGGTTCTTGTAGTAACGAAACGGCGAAGCCATATATTTTGACTAAGGTGTAGAGTTGTTTAAATTTCAGGAGTAAAAGTCCATAACAGTATGAGAGTTTTTCACCCTACGCTCATGTGAATGTAGCGAAATGGTCAAGCCATATATTTTGACTAAGGAAATACGAAACGAAAAATACGACGAAATAGTCTACTGGGTTCATTCATTCATTCATTTAATTTATTTGTGAACATAGGTTACAATAGGTGTTACAGTCAAGTATGTTATGTATCTCTATGTTCTACCACTTGGTGGTGTACAAATAATAATATCAATAATTAATCACAATTACAATTAATATAGCAAGAAATGTCATATAAAAGCATTAGATTACATAGTTAGAATATAAGTCAAAGTCAACGTAGTATACATTTTAGTCCCATTAGTATAACAAGCAAGCAATACTTCACAACCAGGTACACATAATTATAATATTCGGTCATTAAGAAATTCCTCAATAGAGTAATATGTCTTCTCAATCAGAAACAAAAATAACTTCTTTTTAAATTCATTGATATTATCTGCTGATTTGATACACTTTGGTAGTTTATTATAAACCTTTGGAGCCATTGCGAATATGCTTTTCCGAAACATTGCAGTTTTGTTTGGTACCAAATGCAGCATATCGGCTCTGCGCAGACTAGTTACTTGTGAGAACTTAGACAGGTTGCGCCTGACAAAAAGGGCAGTTTCGTAAATGTACATGGACGGTAAAGTTAATATTTTTAAGTTTTTAAAATGAGGTTTACAACTGTCAGTCTTTTGTAGATTACAGATGGCTCGGATACATCGTTTTTGTGCGATAAAGGCAGTGTCTTTTCCAGTTGCATTACCCCAAAAAATTATGCCATATCTTAAACATGATGCAACTAGTCCATGATATGCGGTTAGTAATGTTGATTCACTTACAGTTCTCCTTAACATGTTTAATGCATATGAAAATTGGTTCAGCTTACTACATATTTTCTCGATTTGAACGCCCCATGTCAATGTATTCTCTATATGTATGCCTAGAAATTTTGTGGTGTTTGTTTCATTAATGCTTACACCATTATGATTAATATTAAGGTTTAATTTGTTATTTGTTCGTTGTCCAAATTTCATAATTAAGGTTTTACTTAAATTAATTTTCAAATTATTATACTCTAACCAATTAATTATGGATTCAATATTATTATTTACCTCAGATTCTAGTTCATCAGTATTATTATTGTCAAAAATTACAGTACTATCATCTGCGAACATTGTCATAGGGTAGTTAGTTGCTGTAGGCAAGTCATTTGTGTAAATAATGAACAATAGAGGTCCAATTACAGTCCCTTGAGGTATTCCATACGCCACACTTCTAACATTAGATTCATAACAAATTTCATTTTTTGTTTTATTGCATACTCTATTAATAATTGTAAATTGTTTTCTGTTTGTAAGGTAGGATTCGAGAAGGCTATAGACATTACCTCTTATGCCATATGAATTTAGTTTTTGAAGCAGAATTTTATGGTCTACGCGGTCAAATGCCTTTGACATGTCCATGTATAGAGCCAGTACTGGCAGCCTTTTATCTACTCTGGATGTAACTATGTTCAAAAAATCATAGATGGCCATATCAATGGACTTGTATTTCCTAAAACCTTTTTGTTTATCAGTGAATAAGTTATTTTTCTCAAAGTATTGATTTATAGCATTATAGACCACCTTCTCAAAAACTTTGGATAATATTGGCACTAGTGCTATTGGTCGGTAACACTCCATATCCTCAATGTTACCTTTCTTGAAAATAGGCTTTACGACTGTAATTTTTAATTGATCAGGAAATGTGCCGTTTGATATGCACACATTTACTAGATGGCTCAAGACAGGTGCAACATAGTTAGAAACAGATTTTAATACTTTTGTAGAAATGCTATCGTAGCCAGTACTAGACGTATTTTTTAAGTTCATAATAATATTATGTATGTCCTGAGGAGTAGTTGGACAGATAAACATGGAAGAACATTCACTGGGCAATGCTGATCTGCAACCAGTTTTTGTTGAATCAGTAGGTTGAACCTGGTCAATATAAAAATTATTGAAAGCTTGGGCTATTTTAAATGGATCTGCTAGTATCTTGTTATTTACATTTATTCGCATTATATTTTCAGCCGGTACTCTGTCTTTACCGGTTTTTATAACTTGCCATATCGCCTTAGACTTATTTTTTGCTAGGTGTATGTAATTATTATTTTGCGACTTCTGAGTGAGTTGGGTGATCTTCTTAAATCTAGAAGAAAATCTTTTAAAATTATCTTTATTTTGCTTTGTCGGTGCCAGTCTATATTTCCACAGCAATTCTCTTTTCCTTTTACTGCATACCTTTATTCCACGACTTATCCACTTAGGTCGTTTTTTAGTAGATATTTTTAGTTTTATATCTGGAAAGCATAAGTCGTAGAACAGTTTAAACAACTCATAAAACTTGTTAAAAGCAACATTAGGTTCATTTTGTTCGTATATTTCTGTGAAGCTTAAATTTTTTATGCAGTCTATAAATTTAGATACATTTTCGTTCGAATAATCACGCCTTGTGCAAAACCAGTAACTAGATATGCATGACCTCTTAACAGGGCATTTTAGCAACTGTGCTGTGTGGTCTGATACTGCAAATTCTACAACTTCAGCCTGACATCCCCTTACATTGTGTATGATATTATCAATACATGTACCACTACTTAAACGCGTGGGAACTTTTATTTGAATTTTAAGGTTAAACCCAGTTAGCAAATGCTTAAATTGTTCTGAATATTTAGTTTTTTTTAAGAGATCTATATTAAAATCTCCACACAAAATCAATTTTTTGTTTGAATTAAATGAATACAGTTGGAGTATGTTATTTAAAGTGCTAAAAAACGTATCGAACCTACTTTTTACTCCTGTACTGTTTGGGATTCTATAGATGCATATTATCACAATTTTATGTTCGGTCAGCTCCACAGCACAGCACTCAATTATGTTTGATATACTGTGTCTAGCAACTTCATCAATAGATTTAAATTTTAGCCCATTCCTTATTAGAATGCATGTGCCACCGTGTCTAGTCTTACGGGTGAAGTAAGCAGCCAGAGTATAATTATGCATATGTAGAAGATCAAGATCGGAATTAACCATATTATGTTCAGAAAAGCATAGTACATCAGCATTTTTCCCATTACAAGCGAGGTCGTCTAACGAAACCATGAAGATGTCCTGTTTGCTCAGAAGTCCATTTATATTTTGATGCAGAATATATAAACTATTAAACACGAAAAAACCTGGGCGGTGTTATTGTGCCAGGTAAGCTAACGCCAGGTAAGCTAACACTACTTACAATATTATCATTATTGCTTATAATATCACTATGGGCTTCCGTTTGAGTACCCTTATCATGCCTAATAGGACGGGCGTTATGAGGTTTTCTATTGTCCAAATCAGCCTTATATTTATTCATTTTCAATGTATAGTCAACTTTTAATATTTCTTTTAGTAGATGACGACATTTATACTCTGTACGATAATGTTTGAATGGTCGAAATACACTGTAGTTCATATCCACATACGTAACGTTATTGAGTTTGCTGCAAACAAATCGCATTTCATAATTTAATTTTTGTTCAACTAATGATTTATTGAAAGGAACTTCACTTATCAAGATATTTGTGCCCTTATGAGACTCGAGAAAATTATGTAGACTTGTTTGTAACTTGTATGGGCTTATGTCATTAATTCCCCCTAATATAATTACAAAATCATTATCAGTTAGGTTTTGGTACAATTCACTTTTTAAGGAAGCCAATACATCTGACATTTGGGCTTGAGGTTTATAAAAACAAGTTACGACGTATTCTTGCCCAATTAAATCTTGAAGTGCTTTCTGAAGTCCTCTCCCCTGTTGATCTGCAATTATTATTACCTTCTTTTTTATTATTTCTTCTTTTACATGTAACCTGCTAACTAAATTTTTGTTTGGTATTTGATGGTCTTGAATAGGATTTGAAGATTCTTTGTTAGTCTTTTTAGTAGGACTGTTATGAATACTTTCGCAGGTTGTAACAGGACAGCTGCTGATAGAAGGAATTTGCTGTTTTTCGAATGATATCCCCGATGATATTGTGGCTGTTGGGGTAAACTTTATCGGTGTGGATACATTGCTGAATGTTCGCTTCAATTTGTTATTATTTTTCCTACCAGACTGAGGGGTAAGGCATATATTAGAATCATACATACCTATTTTTTTGTATAGGTCTATGGCCTTGTTTGACTTATCTAAGTCTGATTTCAATCTTGTGTTTTCACAAAGTAGATTTTCAATTTCTTCATTTGCACTTTGTAGTTCGGCTGTTAGCTTACTGATTCGATCGTTCAGCAGATTCTCTGTCTCATTATTATTTGGTAAAGACGTATTTGGTAGACTCATAATAGTTGTGTCGAATAGTGATGAATTTAATTCGCATAGTGAAGTTGACATTCTACGTTTTCTGTATGTTATGTTATTTTGATCCATGATTGTAACGTACTTATACCTACTACTGGGTAGCGCAACTCTCTCAGGATTTATTTATTAGTTAGATGAATAATTGGTTTTCGTTGTGAGGAACGTTGCGTGCATTCATTACTTTTTTGAAATCGTTCAAACCCCAGCGCAGCTCTTTTTTGACATTTTATTACTATTCAGAAATATGTGTTTTGATAATACAGCGCTTGCAGCAACTCTCAGAACATGCGGCGTCTAGCGGTGCGAAGCAAGATAAAGCTGTGGATTACTTAAAGCGCTGAGCTGCATTGAGTAGTAGCTCGCTTGAAATGTCGCGACCGTAAGGACGTAAGCGCCGTGAAATAGGCGTCACTTACGCGCTTTGATCAACACTCGTTTTAAACTCAAACCAACACTGATTGTTTTTTATCGGGTAGTTTTATGTATTATTGTTTTATGGTTTAGTATTATTTAATAGGTTTTAATCACTATAGAACTTAGTCACTGCACTTTTTTAATGTTTATTTACATGTAATACTCAAGATAAAGTTAATATTTACACTTTGGACTATAAAGAAACAATTATTTATGCGGAGCGAACGGTTAGCATCTCGACTCGTTAACGCGTCGGGCGGTTCTCTGTCACTCGCAGAACGCGACGTTGCCGCTTTGTGTTCGAGTACCTATTCGTCAATTTTGGCTCCGGATCAACTTAGTCCAAGTAAATGTCGCATATAAGTTAAATATACTCTGGATCTAAGAAATCATATTCAGTATGATTTTTTCGACCGTTAATGGATCAACAAATGTTGGTCAAATCGCAAACGAGTATGTTGAAAACCTGTAAGTGCAGATCCACCGACGTCACACGCACATCAAGGACGGATCAAAGTATATCAGTTTGCGCGACGCGGAGCTGAGTGAACACGTAAAATAGGCGGATCAACAGTTGTTCTAACTTCTCACTGGACCAACATTTACCGTAAAAGGTTGATTATATAAATAATTATCTTTTTTTAAAGGATCCCACTTTAAAAAAAGATAATTATTTATATATTATTATTATTATTTATATATATTGTTGCGAACGAGAAGAACTCATGAACCAAGCCGTATATAAAGGAGCGCTGTCCCACAGCGCGCCCCTTTCGCTCGAGAGCCGTCGGACTATCAACACGCGCCGCCATAGCGACCGACATTTTTATTTTCTTAATTTCGTGTGTATTTGATTTGTTTTTGCTAATTGCTAAATTTATTAAATTATTGTTGTAAGTGTGATATTTTTGCTTTTTAAAAAAAATAACTTGCCATCTAATTTGCAAGATCAGAAGTGGGATTCGATCCAATTTCTGTTTTTGTTAATTGGTTTTGTGCTTAAATAAAAAATAACGAAAAAATGTCGGATCGCTGTCGAAGTCGTCGCCATAGCCGTGAGTCAGGTAGGAGACATAGCAGACGTAGGGATCGCACGCAGACTCCGGAGGGTGACCTACAGCGGGATCTGCAGGTCATGCGCGCGCGTTTGAAGATGTTAGAAGATCGAGCATCGTTCGTACAGCCTAAACGCTCGCGCAAACGGAGGGTATCTTCACATAAGTCACCGCGAGCCGAGTCGTTCGAGCGTGGCGCGTCGCCGCCGCCGCCTGCCCGGCGCCAGACGACCCCGACATCGCGTCACCATACCGAGCGCGTCATGTCGCCGTTGCCAGGACGATCTGCGCGGGCGCCGCGGTCACGTACGCCACCCCTGCCGCCGTCTGCGCCGCCTAGCGTGCTCCGAGCCGGTCATACGACAGAGTCCTTATTAGAACACGCCGGTACAGCTAGTGACACCACCGCAACGGACCGTATAGTGGACGCGATCCGTTCCATCAACAACCGGGCGAGATCTGACCAACATTTCTTTATTTCTTGTTTCGATCCTAGTCTGAATAATATTACTGATTGGTGTAACGAAGTTGATCGGGCAAAACTTTTAAATAATTGGAGCGATCATGAGTGTCTTTCGCGAATAGGTAATTGTTTAAAAGGTGATTCTCGTACGTGGTTACGCGAGTGGGTTACGAGTGACCGTACGTGGAGTAATTTCAAAAAGGAATTTACGCCTTTGTGTCCGAAAACGCCAGACATTGCAAACATTTTATTCGATGTAATGAACACAAATTCGGATAATTACTCTACGTATGCGGACTACGCCCGACGTTCGTTGCTTCGATTACGCATTGTGCGCGGACTCAGTGACGAGCTTATCTCTGCAATTGTTGTCCGGGGTATTGTGGACCCTCACATTAGAGCATCAGCTATTAATGCTAAGTTGTCCCCTAACGACATAGTTGAATTTTTGTCGATTTATATAAAACCGTCTACTTCTAAGACACAAAATTCACGTCCTCATACTTCACAAAATAATTCTGTTAAAAGTAATCATGCGAGTAATTTAATTAGAAAGCGTAGACTTGAGGAGGGCAAGTGTTTTTCGTGTGGTGTGGCCGGACATAAACAGGCTGCTTGCAATAAGAAAGCTAAGTTCGATTCAACCGAGAGTTTGAACCCCAGTGGTTCAAATAATTCCGCCTCCAAACCAGTGTTCGTGCCTTTAAAATCTGAACCTTGTTCTTTTTGCAAAAAGCCTGGCCACAAGCTAGATAACTGTTTCGCAAAACAAAAATCAGAGTCGCGCAATAAAAATAACGTTAATTTTTGTCTAGAAAATATGACTACCCACAATAATGATGTTGTAGTAGCCGTTATTCAGGGTATACCGGTGGACGTGTTGATCGATAGTGGATCAACCATATCTCTTATATCATCGTCGTTGCTGAAACATTTCAACTGTGCGCACAAGCCAGCATTTCGTGTATTACGGGGATTGGGAAGTCAAGAAATCGAGAGCACCTCATATGTTACTCTACCGATTGAGTTCGATGGTTTAACACTCGAAGTAGATTTATTTATTGTGGCACCCCAGTTTATGAATACGCCAATTATTGTGGGAACCGACGTGCTCAATAGGGAAGGTGTTCGGTACATTCGCACGCGCAATTTTCAATCGCTTACTAGAAAGGTAGACAGTGAGGAAAATGTAATGACTGTTCGGTACGATGAACCAACACCAATTAACACGCCTCTCGTAGATGATCAGCTACAACGTTTACTCAACATGATAAATGAGTTTTCTGCATATTTCATATCCGGTACCGCGACATCGACTGTCAATTCAGGGTGCATGACGATTAAACTGAGCGACACTACTCCCGTCAACTACCGACCTTATCGAATGTCTCATGCAGAAACCCTTCGTGTTCGTGAGATAATTAAAGATTTGATTGTCAAAGGTGTTATTCGCGAATCGGAATCCGACTACGCAAGTCCAATTCTTTTGGTTAAAAAGAAAGACGGATCGGATAGGATGTGTGTAGATTTCCGTAAGTTAAATGAAGTCACGGTTAAGGATCGTTTTCCGCTGCCACGAATTGACGACTACATAGACCGATTAGGACGTAATAAGTACTTCACCAGCCTCGATATGGCAACTGGCTTCCACCAAATTAAGCTTCACGAGGAATCTGTTCCACTCACCGGATTTGTTACGCCTGAGGGGCATTTCGAATATCTGAAAATGCCTTATGGTTTGGCGAATGCTCCGGTGGTATATCAACGCATTATCTCAAAAACACTGCGCAAATTCATCGATTCTGGTGATGTACTTGTTTACATAGATGATGTCTTGGTTTTGAGCCAGACAGTCGATCAGGGTTTTGACCTTTTGTATCAGGTACTTAAAGCTTTAACACAATCTGGGTTTTCTGTCAATTTGAAAAAATGTTTCTTTTTGACGACTGAAATTGAGTATTTAGGACGTAGAATTAGCCAAGGTCAGGTACGACCGAGCCCCAGTAAGATAAAGGCCCTAATTGATTCCCCTGAACCGAAAAATGTGAGACAGGTTCGTCAGTTTCTGGGCTTAGCCAGCTATTTTCGTAGGTATATAGCGGGTTTCGCTCAGAGGGCTGCTTGTATCGCTGCTCTTACTAAAAAAGGGATAGAATTTAATTGGGGAAAAGAACAGCAGGCCGCTCGTAAAGAAATAGTCGAATGTCTTACTAATGAACCTGTCCTAGCGATATACGATCCTTCCCTGCTTATAGAAGTCCACACGGACGCTAGTTCCATTGGTTATGGAGCTGTCATGTTCCAAGTGCACGATGGCGGTCACAAGCGAGTGGTTGCCTACTTCAGCAGGCTGACACAAGGCGCGGAAAATAGGTATCACTCATACGAGTTAGAAACCCTCGCTGTGGTTAAAGCTTTGCAGCATTTCCGACCTTATCTTGTGGGTGTGCGATTCACTGTTGTTACAGACTGTAATGCATTGAAGCTCACACAGCGCAAGAGAGATTTATTACCCAGGGTAGCCCGATGGTGGGTCTACCTTCAAGATTTTGATTTTGGCTTAGATTATCGCAAAGGCACACTTATGTCCCACGCCGATTATCTCAGTCGGAACCCTGTCAATGTGTGTACAATTCAGAAACCTCAGAATTGGGCACAGATTGCGCAGGCTGCCGACGAGGAAACTCGGGCTCTTATACAGAAACTAAATGACGGGCAATTGGATGCCACGCGATATATTGTCAAGAACGATGTTCTTTACGTAAAGTATTCCGCCACCGGCGAATCCTCCCGTTTCCTTTGTTACATTCCTAAAGGACATCGGCTTAGTTTACTTCGTGTGTTCCACGATGAACATAATCACTTTGGGGTTGATAAAACGTTTGATTTAATTACAAAGCACTTTTGGTTCCCTGGGTTGCGAAATTTTGTTTTAAAATATATTTCACATTGCCTAGTGTGCATTGCGCATAAGAAGGTCGCACGAGCATCATACCAACCTATTAGTTCTTGGGAAAAGCCCGACCTACCTTTTGAAACCATTCATATAGATGCCTTGGGACCTCTCCCTGAAGCCGATGGGTACCGTCATGTCTTAATAGTTATTGATGCATTTTCCAAGTTTTGCCTCCTTTACCCTATGTATCGGCAGGATGCAAATGAGTTAAAGCAACATTTTAATAATGTGATATCCCTATTTGGAACCCCCAAATTAATAGTAGCCGACAGAGGCCGTATGTTTCAAAGCGCTGAATTTCTTAACTGGGTTAAAAGTATGGGTTGTGATACACACTTTATAACGCCTGAGATGCACCAATCTAATGGGCAAGTCGAGCGTTATTGTCGAACGGTTTTAAATATGATACGTGTCGAAACTAACTATCGACAAAACGCATGGCCGGCTGTTATTTGGAAAATTCAGTTGGTACTAAATATTACCAAGCACAGAACTACACAATACTCCGCTCTCAATCTGCTGGCGGGTATTGAGGCAGCAACTCCGCTTATAAGAAGTTTGGTACGTGATGTTGCGCTCGAGGGTTCCAGTGCTGATCGAGAGACCTTACGTGAAATGAGTAGACAGAGAGCAACGGAACGGCTTAGGCAGAATCAGCGTCAGCAAGATGCTTACGTTAATCAAGGGAGGAAGCCTCCCCGAGCGTTTGACCTAAACAGTTTGATTTTTGTGAGAAAGCAGGCCCAATCGACCGGGAAGTTGGATTCCTGTATGCGAGGCCCCTACCGCATCGTGAAGACGCTGCCACAAGGGCGCTACGAGCTCCAACTCCTGGCCGGCTCCTATGGGAAGTACACGCAGGCGGCTGCGGAGTACATGATTCCTTGGCGTGGAGAGTGGACTCCTGAAGTATGTGCTGCTTACTTCGATGGTGAGTGCTTTATGCCACTTTTGTATATGAAGCTTCATATGTGTTTGTGTTGTGTTGGGATAAGCTTCACGTAGTGCCTCTATCCTGACCAAATCGAGTTACGAGTACGCCTCGCGGCTAGCCTCTGACTCCGCTAAGTTATGCCACACTGTGGGGCTTTTTCTTAGCTGAATATCAAGATGTGCCTTGATATATGACTCACCCGCTAATTTGTCGAGACAAGCTTCACGTCGTGCCTCTATCTCGATAAGCTTAGCGTGTAGCAGACAACAATCAATGATGTGCGTATACGCAATGCGTAGCGTTGTGCATAGAGCACATGTTTTTCAATGTCCTGTGCAGATGCAGACCATGACGATGAGGAGTCTACACTCGAGTTAATCGTGCCAGCCGACCAGTCTGTCTCCCAGCTACAACCTGGTACCTCCGGGACCCAGGCTGAGACTTTGCAGCCCGTTGAGCCTGAGCCGGTGCAGCTTCAGGTGGAGGCTGAGCCGCTGCAGCTTCAGGTGGAGCCTGAGCCGCTGCAGCTTCAGGTGGAGCCTGAGCCGGTGCAGCTTCAGGTGGAGCCTGAGCCGCTGCAGCTTCAGGTGGAGCCTGAGCCGCTGCAGCTTCAGGTTGAGCCTGAGCCTCTGCAGCCTCAGGTCGAGCCTGAGCCACTACAGCTTCACGACGAGCCTGAGGGACCTCCAGCAGACGAAGAGCTCTCCATGCCCGTGCTGGAGACCGACCACCAGAGCTGAAGACATCGAGAAGGAGCCCGGGACGGCCTCCTGTCAGGAGAGGCCGTGTTGCGAACGAGAAGAACTCATGAACCAAGCCGTATATAAAGGAGCGCTGTCCCACAGCGCGCCCCTTTCGCTCGAGAGCCGTCGGACTATCAACACGCGCCGCCATAGCGACCGACATTTTTATTTTCTTAATTTCGTGTGTATTTGATTTGTTTTTGCTAATTGCTAAATTTATTAAATTATTGTTGTAAGTGTGATATTTTTGCTTTTTAAAAAAAATAACTTGCCATCTAATTTGCAAGAATATATAAATATGATGTACACACGTGAACAAAATTCTTTGGGGAAAATTCTTTCATCATGGCTTGGTTGACAAAGGAAAAATAATAAAATTAATTATTTAGTCAACAGCTCATCCCGCGGGTTACGTTCGAGCGGCCTCAGTTGACTAAAGAGCCCTCGCTGCGACCCTTAGGAGCCGAGCAAAAGGAAAAATAATCGGGAAGTATGCCAAGAGAAAACAATATAATGCGCGGGCTGTGGGTCGGGGGAACAAGAAACTTCACGCGGACAAGGACGCGGGCAGAAGCTAGTCGATAAATAAACATAACAAAATCAAGAGGAAACGATATTATAAACTCGTGGGTTCATCCGAATAAACGCGATTTCTAAACATATTTCAAACTAGCAGCGCCCCGCGGTTTCACCCGAATAAGTGCCGTAAATATCGGGATAAAACTATCCTATCGGGATATAACTGATTTAGATGAAATTTGGTATAGAGATAGTTTAAGTCCCGGGAAAGGTCCCGGGACTTAAACTATCTCTATACCAAATTTCATCTAAATCAGTTCAGCGGTTTAAGCGTGAAGAGGTAACAGAAAGACAGACACACTTTCGCATTTATAATAATTACTAGTAGGTATGGATTTCCTGGACTTTTATCGTTCAATTCCCGCAACCGAGATGACTTTAGATAGGTACCTATCTAAAGAAACATGAACATCTATCTCATGAAACATGAATGTTCTGTGAATATATATTGTACGTTATACGTTACATACGTTTTCGTTTTATTTGATTGTAATGGATATGCCTTACCTTTTTTGGACCCGTTACTGTTATTCCATCATTGTGTATAAATTAATAACTGACTTTTTATTTGGAATCCCAATCTCTTTGATTATACCAACTTACGTAGCGCAGCGAAAAAAAGAAAAACACGGACTGTCTTCGCCATATTATGATTCATAATGTTATCCTTTTATGATTCTGCCAAAGTGGCCTTTCTAGGCCCCCTGATATAATCAGACTAAAAATGAATGAACGAAAATTATATAACCATGTCTTTTACGCTACATACGATAAGTAATACTTTCTTGTGTTTGAATTTTATAACATTACACATTTCATTTTAATCGTATTGTATGTGGTTTCCATGGAGATTTAGTTTATAGATTGACGAAAACGTCAGATAAGAAAAAAATAATTATGTTTAAGAGCGTTTACGCCGAACGGCATTTCATACAAACTTTCAAGCCCTATTTTTCGAAGTGAATGAACCGATTTTAATAAAACTTCGTACGTATAAGCAAAATACAAAGGCCTAAAAAGTTAGTAGAGAACATTTTCGAAAAATAGTGTTACAGCCAAATTACACCGATTTTAAACTTTCCATTGAAACAGATATTTCCAGTTATCTTTTTTTATATAAGACATTTCGAAAATGTTCTCTACTAACTTTTTAGACCTTTGTATCCTGCTTATGCTTAGGAAGTTTCATTAAAATCCGTTCATTAATTTCGAAAAACAAGGGCTTGAAAGTTTGTATGAAATGCCGTACGGCGTAAACGCTCTGTAAAGTTTTCTAGAATTTGTATTTATTTTTATATGATTTTATTTTACAAGCTTTATAGGTATTAACTTGCAATGTAACTATGTTTGTTCGGGTGGCCTCATGCAACTCAATTTTGAAGCAGATATCTTCAACCGATTGAGCTAAAATTTTGCATACACGTTTAATTTGGGTGACAATGCATGATTTGCTGTGTGACGTCATTTTAAATCCAACATGGCGGAACACCCAAGATGGCGGACTAGTTATTTTTTACCCGACTGCGGCGAAGCCCAAAAGGAGGGTTCTGTGTTTGACCTGTATGTATGTATGTATGTATGTATGTCCGTTTCTTTGTTCCCTCGTAACTTCTAAACGAATGAACGGATTTTGATAAATTACACGTCTTTAGATTTGTCTTGGTAGCGCGAGTGTCACTGGGTATATCTAAATTGAAAAAAATATAAAATGGCCGATTTTTGGCGCAATATTATGTCTTCAAAAAAAATTATTTTTCTCGAAACCTATCGAGTGGGGTATCAAAATAAAGGGTTTTTAAAGGTGATTACAAAAATATAAACAACTTATATGGTTAAAAGTAATTTGAAGTGACAAATCGTAAAAAACACGTACCAAGAGCTAAATCGTCTGCGAAATCTTTCACATTTATTTTGTCAACTAAAAAGCTGGAAATAAAAAAAGTTATTTAAAAAAATAAATAAACCCGACTGCGGTAAAAAACTGAAAAGCTAAAAACAAGCCCATTTTAAATTAAATAAAAGTTGGAAGCAGGCGGGACCCATATCATTATTTTTATTATATTTTCAAATTCAAATGGGTCCCGCCTGCTTCCAACTTTTATTTAATTTAAAATGGGCTTGTTTTTAGCTTTTCAGTTTTTTACCGCAGTCGGGTTTATTTATTTTTTTAAATAACTTTTTTTTAATGCACTCCTACAAGATGTGTATCAAATGAAAGGGTTTGCTGAGAATAACTCGAAGAATAAAGTGAAGTAAAGAATAAGCTGAAATACGTGGCGCATTCCTCCAAACACCCAAGTCAAGGTGAGGCCGTGCCGAGGACTGAGTGGCATCAGGGTGTAACATGGTGTCGTGAACGAGATGAACAGACTGAGAAACCTGTCCAGTGATAACTAAAAAGTAAAAAATAAATTAAAAGCTTGTCGCGAGATTTAACTGTGTAGATAAACAAGTAAATTAAATAACACGATCTGATTGAACTTAATTTTTAAAATTTTAAAACTAAGTGAATAAGTAGGTACCTACGATACCCGGGTACTTAAATCTCGCGACAAGCTTTTATGTCATATAAATTGTGTAAAAACGTTATAAGTTGATAGTAAACGTTTTAAAGGAAAATTATTTTATTCTTTTTAGAGCATTTAAAAGCTTGTTTTTAAAAAAGTTTTTTTTACTTTTAATTTATTACTTCTATCAGGCAGCGGTAGCTTTTAACGGCAATTTACTTTGACATTACCTATTAACACTTATCCAGATTTTAGCGATTTAACTCTCCCACATCGGTGGGTTTAATATTTAAAAGTTTTACTCTTGGTTTACTTACCTCTAACTCTTGGTGGCGCACGATAAATGATTTGATAAATCCCGAGTTAGCTGTTTATTTGGGATAATCCATGAACGCGCAAGTGGGCCTCCAACATCCTCTTTTTTATCAAGAACTAGTAGCGCCCCGCGGTTTCACCCGCGTAAGTGTCGATCCCATTCGAAAGACACGTGGCGCCATCTATTATCATAATAACGTTATAATTGTTTTCCACGAGAGCAGCCCTTTTTTTCGGGATGAAAAGTACCCTATGTCCGTTTCTGTACACCTGACAACGTATATGCAAAATTTCAGGATGATCGGTTCAGTGATTTAGGCGTGAAAAGGTAACAAAAAAACAAACTTACTTTCGCATTAATTATATTTCCTAACTAATATTATAAATGCGAAAGTAAGTTTGTTATATCCAATTAAGTATATCCAATTTTGGCTCTCCTATATCAAATACTAGCAGCGCGTAAGTTTCGATCCCGTGGGAATATCGGGATAAAAACTAGCCTTTGTCCTTTCCCGGGACTCAAACTATCTCTATGCCAAATTTCATCAAATCGTTCAGTGGATTAGGCGTGAAAAGGTAACATACAGACAGACAGACAGAGTTACTTTCGAATTTTTAATATTAGTATAGATTCTCTGACAAAGTAACTTGTGACTGACAGGCTGACACCCGAGTGAAAACATTCAAGTGAGTTTTGACACGTACAGCTGAAACAGGCTTGTCGCTGTTGGCATAAATATTTGTTGAAAGATTTACATTCCCGATGAATGTGAGTGAAATGCGAGTTGAATGATTATGTTTTTAACACGCTTTTATTAGGTCGACCTGTATGTAACTAACTATGTAACGGAATCTAAGGTAACTAATTTAACCATCTTCCAAGGGTCGTAGCGTAATGAAAATTGGCAGCTGTATGTAGTTCTGATGACAATACAATAATATGGTACTGTCGAACTGATCTGATGATGGAGCCGGAAGATATGAACTGGAACTTCATGATGGAAAATCGCATCATAGCTGTTTTGTATTTCTTAGAAAAGTCTTGTAAGCGTGTTTTTCTAGTGTTTTTTAAATTATTAATTTTTATTTTAAACATACTTACCTACCTATTTAACAGCTCCGTGATCTATTGAGCGATTGTAGGACAGACTATAAATACACACATAACTACTTTAGGTAGACATAGATTAATATGATTTTAGAAACATGAAATGAGTAAGACAAGTCCATATTATAAAACAATGCTCCGCAAACATACTTTACTTGAATGAATGTGGTTTTAAATCAAGATTCATGCTTGAATATCTTTCTAGAAAGGATATTTGAAAACAATCAGAGGTGGACCTTTGTATGCAAATTAAGTCGCAAGTCACCAATAGTTTATGTAGATAAGGGTTACTAGCTGCGCCCCGCGGTTTCACCTTCATCGGGATAAATCCTATGTCCTTCCCCGGGATGCAAACTATCTCTCTGGCAAATTTTATCGAAATCCGTTCAGTGGTTTAGGCGTGAAAAGGTAACATACAGACAGACAGGTAGACAGAGTTACTTTCCAATTTATAATATTTGTATGGGTGGTTTTTATTTATATGGACTTGAGAGAAATCTGTGTTATATATAAATGATCAATACAAGTCCGTTCTCTGTGTAAGAAGAAGAAAGGCTGCCCAAAGGTAAGCGTGAAAAGCTAACAACCTTTTCACGCCTTTTTTGCCTTTTTACAGACAGACAGAGTTGCTTCCAAATTTATAATATTAGTATGGATTGGGTAGCGGATGTGACTCGCACTGTGGAATAACTCGATTACTTCACCTGGGTCTCACAATAGCCGGCGATTTTGAGAACAATGGGCCGTGCTTATACTTCGCATTGTCCTGAAATTCGCCGGCTAACCCTTGCGTGGCAGTATTCCCCTCTGAAACGAAGGCACGTGCCAACTGCAGACCGTGATGTCCATTGTAATAATATCTCACAAGCAACCTTGCTTCAAAGGTGATCTCCAATAACATGTATTGAAATGCCCTTGTAGTTGAAATAAGCATTTTTTTTTTTTTGTAATAACTTCAGAATATTTTGTTGGCTGAGACGCGTGTAAAAGTAAACAATTAATGTTGATTTTAAATCAAGGTGTGCTAACCGAGCACTGATTGCGTTAATCCAGAATTCCCGACAAAACATTTACCTACCTATGAATTAACTATACAAGCATAATAAGCAAGATAAGCGTATAATTAGGATTTTCCATGATAGTTAAGCTATTCGGCAGTTTGCCGAATTATCGGTAAGTACTTAATTCACAAACGTAAATAGAATGCTTAACACCTAATTAGGCACAATCAACTTAACTGCTTAAGTTATCCTCATCATCATTATCTAAGGCTTTACAGCCGCGGGTGAGCTCAGTATATTCCTCGAATGTGACTTTTTCCCGGATTTATCCCTCCAATTTCTCACTCCAACAGTTGTTAAATCTTGATCTACGCCATCCAACCACCTGAGCTTGGGCCGCCCTCGACTTCTCCGGCCATCATCCAGTAAACATTTGGGTGCTCTGGGGGCCTAAAAAGGCCACTTTGGCAAAATCATAAAAGGATAACATTATGAATCATAATATGGCAAAGACAGTAGGTTTGTACAAACAGTCCGTATTTTTTTTTTCACTGCACTACGTAGGTATAATCAAAGAGATTGGATTTGGATTGAATTGATCGGTATTTTAGCACAGACAAAAATAAATAACTGAAATTTCCTTCAACAATGGGATTTGATACGATTAACTTAACAGTTAACTGTCCATTATGATTCATAATGTTAATTACAATGGACAGTTAACTATACAGTTAACAGTTAATTGTATCAAATTATCGTGTCTTTTATGATTCTGCCAAAGTGGCCTTTTTAGTCCCTTGATCTCGTCCAGTATCGCTACATTTTCTGCCCATTGAAGACGTCCTATTTTGATGGTTTTAATTACATTAGGCTCATTGTACATCTCGTAGAGCTCATGGTTGTACCGCGTTCGCTATTGCTCGTTTTCCAGCATTGCACGAATATGCGCCTGATGATTTTCGGTTCGAATACTAACAGAGAGTTCTCGTATTTTTTGCTTAGTACCCAGCATTTGGACCCGTATGTCAATATTGGTTTTAGTAAGGTCTTATAGAGGAGAAGTTTAAGGCTTCTTGAGAGTAATTTTGAATGAAAATACCTTAGCAGACTGAAATACCATTCATTGGCCGCTATTATTTTCCTGCTTATTTATTCGCTGATACAGGCAAAAGTGTTATCGTCAATGGTAATATCGGGCGGCTGCGGCTCGTGCAGTTCTTTCGACACTCTTATTTATTAGTGTTAGTCGAGTTCATCCGAAGGCCAGCTCCCGCAGATGGTTTTGCCAGGGTCCGGAAGGCACACTCCACTGCAGACAGGCTCCTACCGATCGAGGTCGTTTGCATAACCCATTACCGGGATGGATTTAAAAAATATACTGCTTTCTGTCTCTGTCTTTGAGTCTCGGATACACTTGGCAATATTAAAAAGTAAACAGGAGAGGGCACCCCCCTGTCTAAGGCCGTCATAAGTTCTAAATGGTTCCATCAGATCCGTTTATGCTCTGACTACGGTTTGAGAGTGATCATTACTTCGTCAGGGATATTAATTTCGGTGGAAAACCAATTACGGCCAGTGTTTGGTACAGGAAATTACGGCGTGTGTTGTCAACGTTGTCAAACGCAGCTCTAAAGTCAATGAACAGGTGGTGTGTGTTCACATTATATCCAATGGTATTTTCAAGAATCTGCCTCAGAGAGAAGGTTTGGTCTTTTGTGGACTGATTAGGTCGAAAGCCACATTGATTTTTTCCTATTGAGGGTTCGACAAAAAAAATGTAATTTATTGAAGAGAATGTTCGCAAATGAAAAAAAAAAGTAGTCACGCTGCTACTCCATTAATTAAATGTACTACATAATACACATAAATAATGTGTTTTTGTAACGTAAAGTGTGGAAAATAATAAGTTTATACAGGGTGGGCAAAAAGTCGTGGATCAAACGAAACAGGGCGATAGTTGGGGTTATTGGCTGTAAAATATATCTATGTGGCATAGCCGCATATTTACAGTAAGGTTCTGAAGTTACAAATAATTTTTCGTGAGTCTTAAAAGATATTGAAAAAAATGCCAATACTGATAAATCATGGTACCCACTGTCATGAAAGCTCTTTTGTAGTGATGATACGTTTTCTTTTTTTTTAACCGACTTCTTTTACTTCAAATAACCCCAACTGTCGCCCTGTTTCGTTAGATCTACGATTTTTTACCCACCCTGTATACAGTAATTCAATCATCATGGTCTAGTAATATAACCTACAGCAATCGTGAAATGAAGATACCTACACAACGAACGTTAAACCGAAGTTGAAAGGAATTTTTTGGTGTCCGATAAAGAATGCTCGTAAAGGAGGGGCAGTTATCAAACTTATTATTACGGCGACCAAACGGTCAGTCGCCGTCACTTTTTCTTTGCGAAACTGCCAATAAGAGACGCTATTAAGAGGGGACGGGGCCTGCGAGGAATTAGAAAAATAGGTATTTGAAAAATAGGTATTTGTAGAATATATTGCCGTCGCCTTAACTCAAGTCTGCCCCCATAGTTTGTGATACAGCTGCAGCTCAGACCGAAATTATCACAAAAATTTTGACGAGATCGACGTTTTGTATTCCCCTCTTTTCCCCTCAAAAACTGAGCGGATTCAATTATTTTTTACATTAACATTTTAAGAAAAAGTATGTTCCAAACATTTTTTCTAATTTGTCTGGTAGTCCTCTAATCACGGCGGTAAAAATAGGGCATTTTTTGTGATTTTTAGAGGGTCATATTTTTTTTAATAATAAGATGCTGAAAAAAAAATACAGGCACGTGTTTACAACAGACCTTGACTATATGAAAAAAAGAAAAGAAAAAAGGGGAATACATTTGTATCGCACGCCCTGTTCCCTCTTAAAATAATTCTATCAAAAAGTACTTATATTGGTCATAAAATTATATAGGTCGTAAGCTGAACATCAGTAAGTCGTGTTTATTGACAAATTGTGTTTTGGGAGGTTTCTCGAGATCGAATATTTTCGGAATAATCGCGTTGTGACAGCTTTCACGACATTAGCTACCTACTTGTCACTACCTGACACACCACTAAAGTCTAGCCTACCAATCAAGTAAAGATTTCTGAACCATTCTATTAGAAAAGGGATAAATAAGCGAAGATTGTATCTCAAAATGATGTTTTTCTGTTGGTTGGATTTGGCTTAGATTCCAAAGCTGCAAAATGTCATTTGAAATGAATATCAAATAGGTCTTTCCTTTCAAATTAAATTCTCCACCTGTACTTGTGTTCAATTGGGTCAACAGATTGAAGAACAGCAAGCGCACTACCACTGCTGTAGTCCAACCTGACAAACACATTTCAAATTCAATATAATTATGATAATATCCAATCCAACTCTACCTCGCAAGACAGTACCTGAAGGCCTTAAAAGGCCACTTTGGCAGAATCATAAAAGGATAACATTATGAACCATATTACGGCGAAGGCAGTCCGTGTTTTTCTTTTTTTCGCTGCACTACGTAGGTATAATCAAAGAGATTGGAATTGGATTCGGATTGGATTGATTGGTATTTTAGAACAGACAAAAAAGAAACTAACTGAAAAATCCTTCACCAATGGGATTTGATACGATTAACTTAACAGTTAACTGTCTATTATGATTCATAATGTTATCCTGTTTTGATTCTGGCAAAGTGGCCTTTTAAACCCCCACTATTACCTACCTACATACAATATGAATCACTTAGATTACAATAGTACATAAGAAGGACGTGTTTTTGCTTCACCTTCGAAGTTATTCACAGGATTAAAGGCTTGGAGGAGAGTTACGACAAGAGAGTGCTACGCTTGAAAGCGTACGAAAAAATACCACCACTTATCTTTTATATTATCCTGAAGAGATGAAACATGCTTAAATTGGATAAAATACTCCTTTCTGTAGTTAAACATCATTTATTGTTTTATGCATAGTCGTTATTTATTTCTAAATATACATAAGTAAGTATACTTTATTGTAGGTACACCACAAAAGTACATAACAATCGTTTTTTAGCAAATACTAAAAATTATGCCATATCGCTTCCAGGCGACTTTGGAATGGACAGACCTGGAAATAAAATGGGGTCGTCGTTGATGCAATAATAGGTTTACAATATACCTACTAATATAGATATACAGATATATACATATCCTAAATCATAATATCATTGATATAATCATTGATACCTACTGACTAAAATTATTTCTGAATTTCTGCCAATCATTGTTTGAATCATGTTTCGCAATGGCGCAATTCGCAATGGCAATTTAAAATTATGTATTTTGTATCATGGAAACAAATAGAACCATTATTATAGGACGCCGCACTTTATTCGCAACTACCACTCACTCACTGCCATCATTTATCTTTGCAAGGTTCTTTTGTGAAACCCTTTTAGGGAATCACAAAGACGCTCACATGTTTTTCATTGTGAATGTGTAATTGGAAAAAACTTCTAGTCATGCACTCATTCTATTAAAAATATTAGTCAGATATAGCCTCGAAATATAGGTATTAAAAATATACTTTCTAGATTGCAGTGCGATTTAGAAAAAAAATATCGATGTACCTACCTAATTGCTCATTAATTCATAATTAATATGTAGTTGCACCGAGTTGCCGTGTATGGCCATACCGCTGTTAAACCCGCGATGGTTTGTATATGATTTGTGTTTATAGGTTCAACAAATGTTTCTAAATTGTTATTGATTAATAAAGTGTTCTAATTGCGAAGGTTGATTAATTTTTAGGTATCTATTTGGTGGATGCCTAATTATAAACAGTAATGTACTAGATAATATGCTACTCTGATTGATAAGTATTTTTCGAAACGACGTGAGGTTCTACGAATGTTGGTTGGTTCTGTGGTTCTATGTTCTATGTTATGGGTTTGGTTTCGGAACTTAGTCCTTCAATTGGACCATTGTGCGTGAACAGTTATGGTTATAGAGATAGGCATTTCGCCATTGACGAGTAAAACAAATGTAAGTACAAAGATAAATAACTTTATACTTACTAAATAGGCTATTTGACTACTATTGGAATTTAGTTGTATATTATTTGTTATTGCATTATATGCAAACCATTTTAATATTTCCTGGAGATCTGTCGTATATACGGAGAAAATCAATGTTAAAGTTTGAATCAAAAAATTACGCGCCAAAACGCAATTTTTGCTATGGCGCCTGGTTGCTCTGACAGATGACGTCACACATAAGTAAACAACAAACTGCTGAAATAGTTTTTAAATTTATTGCATAAATAATGGTTTATAAATGGTGTGTTGTACCAAAATGTACAAGTACATCGATAAAGACTCCGGAAAAACTATTTGTACCTGTTCCGATAGATCCTGAGAGAGAAAAAGTGGTTGAGTCTAGCTCGTCGAAACCCTGGAAGCCTTGGGCCTAATTCTAGTGTTTATATATGTGAAGATCATTTTAACCTAAGTAATATTTATTTTGTTTAAAAATAATTATTAAAATAAAAAGCTTTTATTAGAGAAGCAAGCCCACGCTAACATACCTATACATAACCTCTAAGATAACAATACAATCAGGCCATTGACATAAAGCTGTTTACAATAATTATGTCTAATTTATTTATTTCAGGGAAGCTTCAATCTGTGCTTCGCCTTTATATAAACTAGAGTGTTTTTTTTAATTAATCCAACCATAACTTTGGGTAAGTTACTGCTGTGAGTTTGCACAAAACTTCTCTCCATTTTATGCACAGAACTTTAAATAAACTAAACTGTAATAGGACGGCAGGGAAATAACGTAAATAACACGTAGATCGCACGATAAATATAAAGAAAAACAGAAAGCACGCACCGAAACTAATTTTTACTTCTGTGTGACGTCATCAGAGTTGCAACCAATCACGGAGCGTTTTCAAACACGTGATCAAACCACAAAAAAAATTGAATTTTATATACGTTTTATATACAGAAAATTACCGTATTTTTTGCAGAATATCATAAGATATGCTTTTTACATTACATTTTATTAGGATGACAGCAAATTGTTACATATTTTAAACATAGTCAAAATGCCTATTATATTATTTATACTAGAAAGTAAGCAAAAGAAAAATATTTTGGAACACGCACAGGAAATATAAACTATAAAAAAACCGATCAAGAGGGAGTCGGACTCGCACACCGAGGGTTCCGTATTGTGAAACGTGAAATATTTTTAAATTTTCATCGGCGAGGCCTATATTCGCCAGAAAATTTTAACATTGCAGTGTAGAATATTGCAGTTTTAGGTCAGTGCCATCTCTCGACCGATAGTGGCACTAATGTAATTTTTGTTGATGATTTCTGAAAAAGTGTGCTATTTAGAGACATCGTATTATTTTTTCTGTAATCTTTACATAAACTCCTAATTTCGGAGATAAGGGGTACGGGAACGGTATTTTTTTTACATTATTCATCAAACATCGAAAACTATGCGGCATAAAAATAAAAATTTGCGAACATCGCTCTTTCATAATGATACCCCACACATCCTAGTAGAATTGAATTTGTAAGACCCTCTTTCAGTCCCTGTTGCAAAAAATATATAAATATTTTTATTTTTTTCTTATTTGCAAAATAATTGGGCAAACGTCATCTAAAACTATTCCAAATTTCAAGTTGATAGCATTAGTAGTTCTTGAGATATCCAGCTGTGACAGATGGACAGACAGACAGACAGACTGAGTCGCACCCCTTTTTTTTTTTTTTTTTTTGCGGATGGGAAATCATCAAATGACTCCTCCCGCTCTGGGTGGAGCGGAAGGGAGTGTCAGACTCTTACTGACTAAAACCCACCCGTGTTCCTTCCTTAGCCCTTTATGTTCCGGGCCAGCGGTAACCCTTTTGGACAATCCCGCTGACCCGGCAGGCTTCGGCCCTAAGGGGCCCCTCCCCGATGCTGACATCTCTTTGAGGCGCGCGTGGAACACGTACGCGCCGTCCGGCACGGGCCTGGTACTGATCGGGCGGTGAGCTACCCATTACTCTCCGCCCGCAGGCCCGCGCCTACGGTGGCCGGGAGTCGTCACGCGGCTCCCGACGCCCGGAGCGTCTCCCGCGGCGGCTGGGACGGGAGGCTCTCTCCCTGAGCCGTCCCGCCACCTCCTTCGCTAGCATGACTGCTTCGCAGAAGGAGGTGACTGCCTCCCACTCCCTCTCGCCCCGGACCATGGCTTGCACCAGGGCCGGACGCGAGAGGTCGCCGTCGCTGCCAATCGCCTCTACGAGGACACGGCGGTGCTCCGCCCAAGCGGGGCAGACCTCCACCGTGTGCTCCACCGTGTCCTCTGGGCGATCCTGACAATGGTGACACCCGGGCGTTTCCTCCCGCCTGATGATGTGCAGGAACCTCCCGAAACTTCCGTGTCCGGTGAGGACCTGCGTCAGGCGGTAGGTGAGGGCGCCGTGGCGCCTCTCTAGCCACTCCTCAAAGAGGGGTCTTATCGCCGCTATCGCGGCGTGCCCTGCGCTGGGTTGCGACAGTCGCTCTTTCCATGCCGCCATGAGATCGCGCCGGAGATCCGTCCGCTCCGCAGCGATTTGCCGCGGAAGCGGATCCTCCCCCCGGCGTAGTGCCTCCGCGCGCCACTCATACAGGCGCGCGAGGACTATCGCCTCCAGATCCCATGGCGGCAGTCCGGCAAGGAGGCTTGCCGCCTCGCCAGAGATCGTGCGGTAGCCCCGGATAGCCCTTATGGCTACCACCTTCTGGGGCGCGTTCAGGTAGTGGGCGGCTCGCCGCCGCAGTGAACGCGCCCACACCGGGGCCCCGTATATGGCTATGGACCGCACGACCCCCGCGTAAAGCCTCCGGCAGGAGGCGTTTGGCCCCCTCAGGTTGGGCAAGAGCCGCTTGAAGGCGGCCCCGGCCCGTTCCAGTTTGGGGGCCAAACGTCGGAAATGCTCCACGAAGTTCCACCGGCTGTCGAGGACGAGACCCAGGTATTTCATCGTCATCCCGACGCCGATGTGAACCCCTCCTACCGTTAGTTGGGATCCCGATGGCGGCGCGTTCCGGGGCCCATGAAACGACATGGCCTCGGACTTGTGCAATGCCACCTCGAGACCCAACTGCCGGATCCTCTCCACGACTATCGCAACCCCGCGTGTCATCGCGTCGGCCACCGCCTGATGCGACCTCCCCTGCGCCAGGACCAGCGTGTCGTCAGCGTAGCAGACTACGCTGACGCCATCAGGGAGGTCGGCGCGCAGCACCCAGTCGTACCCGATGTTCCACAGAGGCGGCCCCAGGACCGATCCCTGTGGGACACCGCACGACATCTCTCGCCGGTTCCACTCCCCATCGCGACCGGGGTAGCTGACGGCTCTTTCCGTCAGATACGCCTCGACTATTCGACGGAGGTAGGGCGGCACCCGGTGATACCGGAGTGCCTCCACAATGGTGCTCCAGGGGAGGGTGTTGAACGCGTTGGCGATGTCGAGTGACACCGCCACGACGACCCCACCCTGGGACACCGCGTCGTGAGGGCTCTCACGCGCATGATGGCGTCCACCGTCGAGCGCCCCTTGCGGAAACCGAACTGGCTGTCCGCAAGATCCGGCCCCGTCCTCACCAGGTGCCCGACGAGGCGGCCCGCAATCACTCTCTGAAAGAGCTTGCCGACCTCGTCGAGCAGCACGATGGGCCGGTATGCGGACGGAGAGTCCGCAGGGCGCCCTGGCTTCCGAATGAGGACCAGCTTACCCGTCTTCCAACGGCGTGGAAACTGGCCTCTCTCCAAACATGCGCTTAAGAACGCCTCCAGTCGAGGCCCGAGAGCCCTCGAGGCCAGGACCCAGGCTTTACCTGGCAAGCCGTCGGGTCCTGGGGCGGAATTTTTGGCCTTCAGCCTTCCTACCGCCGCTCTCAGTTCTACCCCGGTCACAGCAGGGATGTCGTCGTCGTCCGCGTGGTCCGCTTCGGGCACCGCAATTGTCGGAGCCATGGGCGGGGGAGTGTGCTTCCCCCGTGAAGGGAACAGAGCGCTCACCACCTCCTCCACCAGCTGGGGGCGGAGACTCTGCGTCAGCGGGGGGGCCCAGGTGCGGAGTTTATTCCGCACCATTTTATAAGGGCGCCCCCACGGATCTCTGTTCAGAGTCTCCACCATCTCCTCGCGGGCCACATCCTTGGCCCGCTGGACAGCCTCTTGGAGGGCGGTCTTCGCCGCTCTGTACCCCTCGTACAGCTCCGACTCCGTGGTTTCCGCATCCGGAGGGCGAATGCGGAGCCTGCGGTGCCTGGTGTACAGGTGTCGCGCATCGACGCACGCCTTGCGTAGCGTCTCCAACTCCTGCGACCACCAGTACACCTGACGTCGGGCGCGTCCTGGCCGGACTCGGGGCATTGCCACGTCACAGATCTCGGACATGGCCTCCCGGAACCACTCCGCCTCATCGTCGATGTTGGCAGGCCTGTCCGGTGATGACACCCAGGCCTGCACGATCGAGGCTTCCAGGAGGAGCTCCCGGTCCAGCTGCTTCAGCGCCCACCGCGGACCACTCGGGGCCTGTTGGACCAGCGCGCTAGAGGTCTGGGCGGAGACGTCGAACCGGATATACCGGTGATCGGAGTAGGTCTCCACCCCCTCCATGACGCGCCAGTCAATGACACATTGTGACAGAGCGGGGCTGGCGAACGAGATGTCCACCACGGACTCACCCCGCATCCGCACACACGTGGGAACAGAACCCCGATTTAGGACGACCAGGCCTGTTTCCAGAGCCCAGTCCTCCACCATCCTGCCCCGCACATCCGTGTAACGGGAACCCCAGGCCAAATTCTTGGCATTGAAGTCCCCGAGCACTAGCACGGGGAAGGGATGGTTTCCGGCGACGACGACACTCAACTCTGTTAAAGAGTTGTGGAACTCGGCGAGAGTTCGGTTCGGAGAGAAGTAAACCCCCACTATTACTATCTCTCCGAACCGTGCTGCTACGCACCCCTGTCCCTTCGTGACGCATTCGAGGGACGGGGTGCCGGCGGCGGCCGACGAAAGTATGGCCACTGAGCCGCTCAGGTCCTCCACCCAGTCATCCCTGGGCGGGACAAAGTACGGCTCAGCGACCACGGCGATGTTAATCGACCACTGCGCCACGCTCTGGAGCAACAGGTCCTGAGCGCAGGCGCAGTGATGAATGAATGAATGATTTATTCAATTACATTTTTCTTAATGCTAGGTACATTGCCCCACAAAACTGCTTAAGCAGTTTAACTGTGAGATCATTGAGTCTCTATTACAGTTACATATTACTATAATACATATTATAGTAATATGTAACTGTATAATACATATTACTATAACCTATATATAATACTTAATATTTACGCTTAAATAGAATCTAATAAATATTTTTTAAGTCTACGAGCAAATTTTACTTTATTATCTTCTTGTCTGATGTCAGCAGGCAAAGTGTTCAATAAATAGGGAACGCGTTTTTTTAAGGTTCTATCGCCATAGTAATTACTAACTCTGGGTACATTATATTTACCTGCTGTCATCGACCTGGTAGTATATCTGTTAGAAACTAGTGAGTCACTATCCCGACTGCCATGGTTATTAACCAATAATAGGTATTTATGTTTAAGGCTAACTGGTAGAATTTTACATATTTTGAATAACTTACTATAGTCTCCTTTACAACTGTTTTTAGTTTTCTTGTTTACTAACAATTTTAAAAATCTAGTTTGAATTGATTCTAATTTCTGTATATTACTTTTAAAAGTCAACCCATAACAATCAAGAGAATAACTCAGTATTGAGTCAACCAAGGACATATATAAACATTTTAATGTGCTGGTGGGAACTTTAAAGCTTAAATGATAAAATTTACTTAGCAATATTCTAAGCTTACTACAAATGTAATCAGTATGTGAAGACCATGAAAAACTCTCATCGACTTTCATTCCAAGATATGTGACACTTTCTACTTGTTCTATTGGTTTACATTTACAGTTTAAATTATTATTATGCATACACTCATAGCTATGTGTAACAATGGTAGGGCATGTTTTAGTCAGATGTATATAAGGGGAATGTATCACTAACAGCTTAGTTTTATCGGCATTGAGAACGATACCGTTGTCGTGAGACCACTTTACCACTGCGTCTACATCCTGTTGTACGAGTCGATAGGTACCAGCGAGGTCGGTGCCGGCGCGTAGCGCACACAGGTCGTCCGCGAACATGTGCGCTGAGCAGTGGCGCAGTACGCTGCACAAGCTGTTCACATGCAATAAGTAGCACACAGGCCCGCATCCGGAACCCTGCGGCACCCCGCACCCCACCTTCCTCACGTCGCTGTACTCATCACCTACCTTTACTCGGTAGGAGCGTGATTTGAGATAATCACGGAACCATTTGTTCAGCGGTTCTCCCACTCCACACTCCTCCATGGCGTTCAATAAGGTCTCAGTTTCAAGGGTATCGAACGCTTTTTTATAATCAAAGAATACTGCAACTACAAACTTTTTCTCACTTAAATATGTATTAATTTCATCAGTATATCGTGTAAGAAGAGTATTTGTACTTTTACCTTTCTGGAAACCATGTTGACATTCATTTATTACATTATTTTTCTGCAGATAATTATTCAAACGGTTAATGATACATTTCTCAATAATCTTATCTACACTGGATAAAATTGATATAGGCCTATAATTACTATAATTTTTATGTTCGCCCTTTTTATATATTGGTCGCACTATGGCTTCTTTTAACATACTAGGAAACATACCATTTTGCACACACAAATTGACTAGGTTAGAGATCACAGGGCTAACTGTATCTGCCAACATTTTAAGATCGGACATTCGCACAAGATCGCTACCCGGTGACTTATTTTTATCCATTTGAGTTATAATTCGTTTAACATAGTTACTATCTACAGGCTGCCACCTCATACTTCTGTCCGTCTGTCTAACGTAGGTTAATCTATCCAACAGCTTAATACTACAAATATGTTTGGTTTTATCTATTTCTTCGGCAAATGTACGAGCAAAATTATTACATATATTTTTCATGGGTTCGTTTACTCCCATATTCTTTATTATTACTTTATCCAAATATTGTTTTTCATTTCCTAATAAATAATTTATTCTATCCCATAGTTTTTTAATATTATTATTACAGTCTAATATGCATTGCCTATCGTACTTATTTTTACTTTTAATAAATAAATTTATGACATCTATTCCTATACCTTGTGTAAATTAAACGTTTTACCATATTTTTAGGATCATTACTCCAAATAACAAACAGTCTATCCCTCTCTAATATCATATTTTTTAAATCTCTAGTTATCCAGGGGGTGTTATCC
This sequence comes from Mesoligia furuncula, assembly GCA_916614155.1. Taxonomy (NCBI): domain Eukaryota; kingdom Metazoa; phylum Arthropoda; class Insecta; order Lepidoptera; family Noctuidae; genus Mesoligia; species Mesoligia furuncula. The sequence continues at coordinate 18,265,713 of OU744798.1, forward strand.
CTACTTGAGTTAGTTAGACTTTTTAATACATAACAACTATTATAGATCTCTTGAAATATATTTCTGAATGCATCGTACAACTTTATGGGGCATGTAAAAAGCATTAATTCTTCAAAATTAACTGACAACAGCTTTTCACGAACCGCACGATTGCCAAGCATATAACGTCGTTGAGAGGTTACGTTAGGCGAGTGAGCAGGACAGGCATGTACACGCGAGGAGGTGGGAGCGAGAGCACAGTCGCCGTCGCGCCGCCGGCGCCGCCGCCGGCCGCGGCCATCGTCCACAGACTCGGCTACCGGTGTGCGTTTCCATTCCACCGCGACCGATATTATATAATGATCAGATATTTTATGCTTAATTACCGCGGAGTTTATTTTTAAACTAGGTGCTCTAATATAAATATGGTCAATGCAAGATTCCACTAATGCATCAACTAAAATTTCACTACGTGTAACTTTATCGATACACTTTGTGAAACCAAACTCAGCCAAAAGATTTTCATAGGTAATGACATTTTTATCATGTTTTTGCAGTAGGTTAATATTCATATCGCCACATAATATAGCCTTGAAGTTTTGCGGCAAGCTATTCAATAGATTCCTAAGTTCCTCAAAGAACAGAATGATTTTTTCCTGTTTATTTATTCGAGGAGGTCTATATAATGCGACAATATGAACAGGTTCCCCAGAGCAATGAATTGTAATGGAAACACACTCTGCGGTACGGGTTCCTTCTATTTGGCAGACTCTTGATACTCCGATTTTTATTTGGCATAACTCACATGGCATAATCTTATTTAATCGAATATTTTTAAGGCATAAAAATTATTTAGCATAACTTTTGTTTGGCAGAATATTTACGTGTCCGAATTTACAATGGCATACTTTTATCTTGGCAGAATTTTGTTTCGCATAATTACCTTTGCCATAATTAATATTATGCATAATTTTGTTTAGCATAACATTTATTTAGAGATACGATTATTTGGTATGGGTGCATATTTGAACATCAAAAATTAAAATAGATGTATCTTCTTGTAAAAATTAGTGTTCAAAACATCAAAAACTTATAATATATACGTGTCATAAAAAGTCAATACGTTGTGCTGCAAAATTTTGTGACAGAAACGAATCGCTGCGAAACCGACTTTACGCAGTCTTGTCTGCCCTACCCCTAGAGTGTAATTTAAACCCGCGTAGGCGCGGAGGGGTAGGGCGGCCCGCGAGCTGAGGAGCAGGTGGTTTGAAGGCCCGCCACCGCGGCTGAGGCTGGCCGGCGAAGCCGGCCAGCAAGCCGAAGCTGCGGTGGTGAGCGTTAAAACCATCTGTGACGATAAGCTCGCGTGGCGCCGCCCAAACCCCGCAGCGCCGGAGCCGTGACAGAAACAATGCTTGCTGCATGCTGCATGCCTGCTTGCATGCTGTATGCCTGCTGCATGTTGCATGCCTGCTTGCATGCTGCATGCATACTGCATGTTGCATGCCTGCTTGCATGCTACATGCATGCTGCATGCATGCTGCATGTTGCATGCCTGCTTGCATGTTGTATGCCTGTTTGCATGCTACATGCATCCAAGCCGACAATATTTTTGTAATTAGCATTTAGGTTAGGGTAGGTTTTTAATGACTATCGATATAAAATGTATGCCAAAAGACGATTCTGACTGTGATTTTTCTGCGATATGATGGTTCTGCTTTTTAATTATTATGGATATAAGCATTATGCCTAAAGATGATTCTGACCAACAAAATTATGAGTTTTGAATGTATGACAACTGAGTGTATGCGAAATGATTTTCTGCGAAATGAAGTTTATGCTATCCGTTGTTATGCAAAACAATATTATGACGTAAAAAGTTCTGCTATAAAAGGTAGACCCCTGCGGTACATATGGCGACCGGCAGCGCCGCCGCCGGCCCCGAGGCCGCCTGCGCATCCAACCCCTCTCTCGCGTACACAAGCACCCCTCCCCCCCTTCGCCCCGTTCGTGTAAAACTATGAACATTGTACCCTTTTATCTTAAATAAATCTAATAAAGAAAAATCTATGTTGGGTTCTGTAATAACGATAACATCTAACTTACCTAGGTGGTTATTTAATGTAATTAAAAGCTCACTGAAGTGTTTTTTTAGAGAACGTATGTTAATATGCACCAAACTAAAGTTTTTATTATAATTCCACGTCGCTGTCCAATTGTCTATACTATTGACTATTGACGCCTCGACTGCGTTATCACTAATTACGCCGATACCGTCTATTAACGCCGCGAATTTGATAATTAGTTAAAGCACACTAAACACTTTATTTGAAGACGGAAGGTTCATTATTTAATCATTTCTTCGAGGTCGCTCTCTGCTCTCACCCACACTGACTTATCACCATCAATCCTTTTTGCCAGAATCTTTCCATTGGCGACCCAGACGTACTTCCATAGCCCATGCAGTCGTTTCTTAGTGTTCCACAATAACTCCTTGGCAGCCTTAGTAAGATCCTCATTGATGAATACTTTATTGTGCATAGAACCTCCGGTGATAACATCGCTAGTGAACTCCTTCAAATTGCGCCGCTGCGCGAGCCAGGTGTCACGCTCATTGGAGCCGCTAGTGGTTGCCTTGAAGCCAATCAAGATTGGTGCTGGCTTTCCACTGTCAGTACGTTGCTGACGACGCCGGGTAACCCACTCAATTTCCGTGCTGCTTACGTTGATGAGTTGCCCAGTTTTGGTCACCACTTCGCGCAGATTCTCTCCCGGCAGCTGTTCCACGCCTACAATCTCGAGGTTATTTTTGCGCGAGGCCTGATCATATTCCTGAACCTTCTGTTCCAGTGCAGAGTTACATTTCTCTAGGTATATAATCTTATTATTTATGTTTGTGACGTTCTTTTTGAGCTCTGTTATTTTTTGCTTAGATTGCTCGTGCTCCGTGATAAGTGTATCATATTTCTCCGAAAGCATACTCATGCTGGTACTTATGGATTCGAGTTGACTTTTTAAGGTAGGTATTCCACTGACCTTTCTCTGGAAATCCTTCAGAATTTTCTCGAAATCCTTTTTTATCTCGTCTTGTTCTTCATCATCGGTTCGGGAATCCATTTCACAATTGTTACAATAGGTTCTACTGATACCTGCTCGAATATCTGCGAGAAGTCCTTTAATACACCCTCTATGGAATGTTCCAAAGCATGCTTGACACTGAAAGTGCGATCCATTTTTGGATAACACTTTATTGCACTTAGCGCACTCCATTTGCAATAATTTAATACTGATTTATGATGATGATGATACTGGTTGATGTTCGCCTGGAGGAGGCGAAGGGGAGCCATTACTCCTCCATTTCAGCCCCCTCCCGGGCCCCTTGTGATGGCCTCTCGACGATGGCGGCGGCGACAGCGGCGGCGGCGGTGGTGGCGGCAGCAGTGGCGTTGGTGGCGGCGGCAGCGGCGGCGGCGACGGTGGTGGTGGCGACGGTGGCGGAGGGCCTGCCTTTCCTCCTGGTTCCGGCGGGTGGAGCGCAGAACTTGCTCCCCGCCCGGTGATTGGCCGGCTTGCCAGCAGCCGCACATGCGATACAGTGCGGCTCGGCGTTACAGGAGCCGGCCTTGTGTCCGGGCTGACCGCAGCGGAAGCATAGTGTGCTGCGGTCTACCTCTGAGGTGCATTGGACGCCAACATGGTGTCCCACGAGACAACGGAAGCACCTCAGAGGCTTGGGTTCCAGCAGTTTGACCTGCGCTGAAACCCAGCCCACCAGGAGCCTTCGGCCCTCCACGATTGTTCGGGCCGCCGTCACGGGGCAGCTTACCGTTATGGTTCGCATGCCCGTGAAGTCAGGACGTATGGTGCCCGCCTTCACCTGGTCGGCCAGACACCCGCCCGTCCTGACAACGGCGGCAACCACCTCTCCCTCCGTTACGGAGTCATCCAGGCCCAAGATGCGCATGTCTGCGCACTTGACGGGCCTGGAGACTCGAGCCTCATCCGCATTGAGGGACGCCCTTAGCTTCTCAGCTAGGGCGTCAGCGGTGGGGCCACTCGTCGCACCGGGGATCTCCAACATGCGGGCGCCAGTGGCGGTCACCCTATGCCGGAGGCCTCCGGTGATCCCCAGCTCCTGGAGGTCCACCGTCTCTCCCGCTTTTGCGAGCACGTCGCGGTACGTCACGCCCCTCTTGACCGCGTAGGGCTGTAGCGTTATCACTACAGCCGCGGTCTTCGGGGCGCGAAGCCTAGCCGCGACGGCTCGTTCCTTGCGGCGCCGCCTTTGCGCCTTCTTTCTAGCCGCCTTGGCTGCCTTCTTCCTCTCCCCGACCACCTGCCATTCGGCGTCGGTCGTGGGAGAAGTGGGAGGGTTTTGGGGGCGGGGCGTTGGCTCTGGGGCCTTCGCCTCCCGTGCCGGTCTGCCCCTCTTCCGGGCCTGCGCTGGGGTGTTGCCGGTAGGCGCCGAGGCCCCGCCAGCCGGCGCTGGCGCCGGGGCTCCTCCAGCCGACGCCGGTTTGGCCGACGCCGTTTTGGTCGACGCCGGTTTGGCCGACGCCGATTTGGCCGACGCAGGTTTGGCCGACGCCGGTTTGGCCGCCGCCGGATTGGCCGGCGTCTGGGCCCGGCCAGACGGCCCGGGTTTAGGGGCGGCAGCTGCCGCAGCGGCCGCGTACGAGGCCGCCTTCGGCCTCGGGGCCGTCCCGCCCGCCACGGGAGGGCGCAGGATTATGCCCTCCAGGACGGAGAACCGCGCCTGGAAGGCCGCCAGCTCCTGCCGGACCAGGTTCAGGACCTGATTCTCCACCGGTACGGGCTGGCTCGGTGTCTTCGCCTGCGCGCCCCCGGCGACCCGCAGGCCGGCCAGGTCTGCCCGGAGCCTCCCATTCTCCTTTTGGAGATGCTCCATGGCAGCCGTCAGGCGGGCGACCTCCGCCCGCAGTTCAACCACCTCGCCGGCCGAGGGGCCGGTGTAGTTGGCGGCCTCCGCTGCCGCCATGATGGAGGCCGTCGCTGAGACTACGGCCCTGTTCTTTGAAGCTTGGAGCTTCTTCAAGGCCACGTCTCGGATCGCGGCCTCCACGACCGCCGCAAACCTGCACTTGCAGTCCGCCTCGGGTTCAGGGCCGCTAGCCTCCCCCGCCTCGTCGCTAGAGGGCCCCGAAGCGACCGCGCGACCGGTCCCCTCCTCCTTTGCGGACTCCTCCGCTCTCTCCGCCGCCTCACGGGCAGTGAGTCCCCTGCCCTTGCCTCGCTCTCGGACCCCACCCCGCCTACTGGTGGGGATCTTCCGAGCCGAGGCCAGCTCCCCGTCGGAGGACGACCCCTGGCTGTCCTCTGACCTTGGCCGCTTGCTCTTCTTCGCAGCGGCCACCTCCTTGGCACGGCAGGGGCTCCCTGAGCCTCCCGTGCTCGTGCCTCCAGATGCGGCATCGGACTCCGAGCCCGCATCACTCCTCACCTCTCTTTGGTCCCCTGAGGGACAGGAGCCTCCTCGGCTCTTGTTGCCATTGGCAGGTGGGTGACATACGTTGAGTCGCACCCTGAGGTTCCTTTTTACCACTTTGGTACGAAACCCTAAAAAGAACATTAAATTTTACAAAATCATGAAGACCACACTACTAATACTCATTGTTCTATTGAAGTAGGATAAGACAAAGCTCCATATAAGTCCGTAGGTATGCGATCTTTAAAGCCCCGAAAAATGAGGGCCACGCAACATCTCCCAACTCCCAATGCTTTAATTTGTACAAACAGAAAATGGCGCTATACGCTCAGTTCACTATGATTTAGACAAACTAGTTTAAGCCTTTACAGTCATTTCAAATATTGCTCTACTTTAAGTTTAAACTATTTATTATGTATACATTTTCAACCACAATACTAGGTAGGTATTCGTTTTCCGGAACCAAGATTTTTCTATAAGAAATATTTAACTGATCATCTAAAAAACTTATTGATCTACTAAAGCACTTTTTTGAATTAATGAACCACTAAAAACTTTTTACGCTTCTAATGATGCACACTTTTGAAATAATTGGGCACCTTTTTAACTTTCTGGCTTGTCCTCATAGTTGATCGCAGTAACTAAGATAGGGTACCCCGACCATACGGGCTAGGATATGTTGGTACTGTGACCACCCACGCACGAGCCGAATAATTGATCGCAGTGACTAAGCACACAGTAACGGTAATATACTATGCTACTCTGATTGATAAGAATTTTTCCTAACGACTTGGTAACAATTATTGTTAAGGAGATAGGCATTTCGCCATTGACGAGTACATAATATATGTACTTACTTACTATTAATTAATATTTGGTTTATTCACATACGTAAGAAACTTATATGTACAAACATAAATAACTTTATAATAATAATAGCCTCTCCGAACGTTTTTTCGGTCACCGTGGCCAATCTCAATGGAGATTAGCCAGGTACGCAGGAAATATTATAGTGCACAAGTGTGTGCGCAACTCTGTTCCTTTACTCTCATAGTCCGATGGGACGGCAATCCGACACGACCGGGGAGAGTTCAGGCGCAGGACCAACGGCTTTACGTGCTTTCCGAGGCACGGGGTTATTAAACCGCCAACTTCCAAATTCCGGACTGCTACTAAGAAATTCCTAATGGAAAACCCAATAACACTTGTCCGACCCGGGAATCGAACCCAGGACCAGCAGTCGCGCTTGCAACCACGAGACCAACGGGGCAGTCAAAAATAACTTTATACATGCGTACTGAATAATATTGTTTATATTATTCAGTTTTCTATTGAAGGAGGATACCACAAAGCTCCGTATAAGTTAAGGTCGCGGCAGGGCCACGCAATATGGCCCAAATTCCCAAGGCTCTCATTCGTACAATCATGAAAACTGGCGCTATACGCTAAGTTCATTATGATTTTAATTTTGTTGAACAAACTAGCTCTTATTTAAGTTTAAAATAATAATAGTCGGACTTTTAATTAGCTGCAGTAGAATGACAGCTTATGTGTTACTTAAATGACTGATATTGGCATCTTTGCGTTCCCAAGATAAAGGGTCTTGGCAGTCAGACGGACAACAAAGAAGTAACTTTTTTGTAAGGTAAATTCACGCCACCAACTATTACGTAAGTTGAAAACATGATTTTTTGTTTGTGTAGATATTGTGTTGTTTTTAGTGTCATTTGATAGGTTTAGGTCTAAAACGGAATAGGGCAAAATAAATTGTGTAAATAAGGTAACCCGTTTTGAAGTTATTAGGGATTTTCGATAGTGAAAATTGACAAATGTAAAATTTATGTTTTTGTTCTGTAAACTTTTCGTATTGTAATACTATGTTTATTTTGTAGAATAAGCTCAACAATAAATGAAAGGACGCCAGATACGAGTGCCACTACCACGATAGTTTTTTATGCATAAGCCAAAGTTGACAACCGTAGCGCGACCGCCGAGCGTAGGTAGGAAAAGTGAAGTACATACATGTGATTGCCTTCTGTAGGTACTATTTGTATTTTGTGACCAAATTAATAACCGCGCGTGTCTATTATTTTTTGAGTAATTATTTTTTATCTTAGCTGTGTGGACGATGCTAAAAAATGCCATACCTAAATGTTGCCTTCTTTTTATTAGAGACTAGCTGACCCGCGCCCACTTCGTTGGGCGGTAAACATTTTAACTTGTGATGAAATTATGAGTACTGAGTGCTATGATGTATTTCCTGACTGCCAAAAGGAGGGTTTTGTTTTTATTGCATATATATGTATGTATGTATTTCAAATGAGTAAATGAAATGGTTATGATTGAATAAATTATGTTAAATTTAATTATTCAAAACTTCTCTGTATACTATATTAGATGTAATGCTATTATTTGGTACCAAAATATATTGTCTTTTAGTTCCAACCCGAGATAAGCCAACATATAACTGCCCATGGGAAAAACACTGCTTTCTCAGGTCAATGCCCACCAGAGAGAATGTTTGACCCTGGGACTTATGGATGTTCTCGCGCTTTGGCTAGCGAGCCGCTGCAAGCGCTCAGCGCTAGACTCCCTATCCCTTGTTGCAGAGACTTGCTGCCTTAAATCAGAAAGACGCTGCGCACGTTCAGCGCTAGATTCCCGAGCACGGACCTGCGATGTTCTCCAGCTTTGGTTAGCAAACCGCTGTGAACGCTCGGAGCTAGATTCCCCAACGCGTGCTTGCGAAATATTTTCTCTATTCCTCGAGAGGCGCTGATGATTTTCAAGAGCAGACTCTTGCATACGGCGTACTCGAGCTGCTCTTGTCTGGGATGTCTGACGGGAAAGTTGTGATTTCCTTTTAGGCATGACAAACAATCGCTGAAACTGTCCGATATCCCAAGAACAGAAATACCACAGCTGGCACAGCTTCGAACTCGAAGAATGAGAACGAAGTAGTGTTTGTGTTTTAAGAAACCGAGCAACCAAAAAATTTTAAGACCAACAACCAAAACAATTTTAAAGACCAACGACATCCAACCAACCGCGTACAACACACCTACCTAACGACGAAAGTTAAACAACGCCATCTATGGGTAAATGGATAAAACGTCCGTACAAAGCTTGTTCTAATGCGGTTCGTGAATGGATGGCGGCATTTTGTGATTTAGTAATTTTATATTATCTTCGAAACTTTTTAACCAATTGGCATACTGTTTTGGGCAAATCGTATCTCTATGATGTTCTTGTGCTCAAAATAATATGTTTTTCGATAAGCTTTAATATTTTGTTGTTTAAAAAATCGTCCAAAGGTAAGTACGTCGAAAACTACTTTTTTAGGGTTCCGTAGTCAACTAGGAACCCTTATAGTTTCGCCATGTCTGTCTGTCCGTCCGTCTGTCTGTCCGTCCTCGCTTAATCTCTGTGACCGTTAGCACTAGAAAGCTGAAATTTTGTAGGAGTACGTATATCAGTTACGCCAACAAAGTGGTAAAATAAAATTTTGGAAAATATTTTTTTTTAGGGTAACTCCCCTACATGTGAAGTGGGGATGAATATTTTTTTCATCATCTACCCCATCGTGTGGGGTATCGTTGAATAGGTCTTCTAAAATGGCTTAGGGTTCGCTAAAATTATTTTTCGATTTAATGCTCCATTTGCGAATTATTAAAGTTTAAAGGACAAATTTTTGTTCCAGTAGGGCGTCCCCCCCCCTCTAAAAGCTAAACTACTAGCTTGAAAAATCTGGAAAAATTCTCGATGAAAGTGCATTTCATGAACTTTAAAGGAAAAGTATAGCGGTTAAGATAATTTTATTAGTTTAGCAGTAATAGTCGTTGAACTTGGGTGTTGAATAATTTTGTACCAAATACAAAATCCTTAGCATTAATCCTTTAAAGTGACTAAGATGAAGTAGTTGCTTGTTTATAATGGGTAAAGACTTGCATTGAAAACCAAAATATGTTTTTTTTTTACCTATTCAGAATAAAGAACAACAGAATCGTACTACATTGTGATAACGGGCTACTACGGAACCCTACACTGTGCGTGGCCCGACACGCACTTGGCCGGTTTTTTAACACATAAAAGCTACTATATCTGCTAAAATATGAAAGATAGAAATATGGTGTCGTGAACTTTTTTGTAGAACTATTCAAAGCGGACCAGGTTGCCATACATTGTTTTCAATTATATACAACTGCTAAGGCAGCGCATGCAAATAACTCTGTTGTGAGAGCTATTTTTTTCCGCCTGGCTAGACAAAAATTGAGATAGTTCGGCTAATATGTATGATCATGATAATATGGATATCTTTATAATTTATAGCCTATAGCACTCACGAATAATGTAGCTTTCTACCAGTGAAATAATTTTTAAAATTGGTTTATTACTTCCGGAGATTACCCCCTACATACAAACTTACAAACTTACAAACAATGTTACCTCTTTATAATATTAGTATAGATAACCTCCCGTGTTATTTCGTCCCGTACTTGTGAAAAGGTGGCACTTTTTTGGCACGCAAAGTGGCCTCTGTCTAAAGCTTTTTATGAGAAGTATATAATAAGATATTCATTTTATTTCATACATTAATGCCGCCAACGTACATAAACTTGAGTAGGTAGGTATTCTGACCAAATTTGGTCATTAAAATTTGCCTTTTTCATTAGACCTCAGTAAATAACATTAAAAAGAAAATTCAGTTTGTTGAAAGAAAACAGTTTTTCAGATTGGGAAATTGTAAAACATGAATTGTTATTTAACACTGTGCGGTTTGTTTCAAATAAATGCGTTGTTTCTTCGATTTATTCCGGTCTGATTTCCGGGTGGGGGTTCAGGGGACCCCCCACCACCCCACCCTCCTCGACGAACTTGCAGGGGATCCTGCTAGTTCGTCTTCTGTTTTAATCTCTGTCTTATCCAGATCTAGATTACTCTTTTTGACAGGTAAGTACCTACAGTCAAGAGAAAATAATCGTTTCATATTTAACAAAATTAAAAAAGGATGACTGATGATTCAGGGATAACTTGTAAACACTTAAGTGGTGTTTTGAGGGCAGTAATGATGAAATTATTTACACAAAGTAAAGCGCTTGTCGGTGAGGAAACGGTGAAGAAGAACATCCTAAACCGGCACGTCTTAAAACCAAAAATTCGAAGACATGTGACATCTACCATCCCGCACTGGGCCCGCGTGGTGGATTTATGACCCACGCCCTCTCACCGAGAGGAGGCCTGTGTCCCAGCAGTGGGAACATTATATGCTAATCCTTACTAATATTATAAATGCGAACGTGTCTCTCTGTCTGTCTGTCTTACCTCTTCACGCTTAAACCGCTGAACCGATTTAGATGAAATTTGGAATGGACATAGTTTGAGTCCTGGGAATAGATATAGGATACTTTTTATCCCGATATTCTCACGGGATCGACACTTATGCGGGTGAAACCGCGGGGCTCTGCTAGTTATAATTATATGTTACTAGCTGCGCCCCGCGGTTTCACCCGCATAAGTGTCGTGAGTGTGTGTTGCGAACGCTATGTGGCGGCCAGCGCAGTTTTAGGAAACCCTAGCTTTAAAAGTAAAAGGTTGTAAAAAAAAAAAGTGGTATGATCATTACTATTCTGGATCATCTCCTGCTCGCGATTACCCACATTATAAATTTTTCCTTGTACTCCGGAGTATTCCCTACCCTGTGGCGCAAAGCCTATGTTCGTCCACTACCTAAGGTTTCCAATCCTTCTCATCCTACAGACTTCCGTCCAATTTCTATCCTTCCCTTCCTATCCAAAGTGCTCGAGGCCTGTGTCCACAAACAATTCTCCAACTTTGTTCATTGTAATTCAATTATTAGTCCTCTCCAATCTGGGTTTAGGCCTGGGCACAGCACTGTTTCCGCACTCCTTAAAGTGACTGGTGATATAAGAGCAGGAATGGAAGATACCAAAGTTACTGTTCTAGTGTTGGTTGATTTCTCAAATGCCTTCAATACCGTCAGTCATGACATCCTGTTAGCCATTCTGTCCTACATTATGGTCTCTCCCGAAGCACTGGAATGATTCTCCTCTTACCTTCAGGAACGTCAGCAGTCCGTTCATGCTGGGGATTCTTCTTCTAGCTGGTGTAATTTGGAAACTGGCGTTCCTCAAGGCGGTATACTTTCTCCTCTTCTGTTTTCAATTTTTATTAATCTTATAACTTCCGAACTTCAGTGTGCGTATCATCTGTATGCAGATGACTTGCAGTTGTACTATCAAGGGAAGGTTGATGAATTACCTGACGCTATCGACAAGTTAAATAAGGACTTGATAGCTTTAAAAAACTGGTCTGATAGATTTGGCTTAGCTGTAAACCCTACGAAGTGTCAGGCGATCATCATTGGCAGTTCTCGTAGTATTAGCAAGGTAGATATTACGACCTTGCCGCCAGTTCTATTCAATGGTACGATCGTTCCTTTTGGTACCGACGTGAAGGACCTAGGCTTGCACGTTGACTGTACTCTGAACTGGCGGACTCAAGTCGCTAAGGTGAATCAGAAGGTTACTGGAACGCTGCGGGCTCTGTACCGTTTGAAAAATTTATTACCATCAAGTACGAAGACAATGCTTGTACAGTCCCTTATTTTCCCTATCATCGATTATGGTGATGTGTGCTACTATGACCTGAATGCAGATCTCCTCAACAAACTTGACCGCCTTCTCAATAACTGCATTCGATTCGTTTTCAATCTGCGTAAATATGATTATGTCTCTGCGCATCGGTCGCTTCTAAAGTGGTTGCCCATACGCCAGCGCAGAGAGCTAAGGGCGCTGACCACCTTGTTCTCATTTCTTGATTCTCCGTCTTCCCCTGGTTATCTAGCCCCCCACTTTCAGTACATTTGCGCCAACCACAATAGAAATCTACGTTCATCACACAATCGTCTTCTCCAATGTCCCACTCACCGCACAGACTTCATTCACTCTTCCTTCTTCGTTCAGTCTATCTCTCTGTGGAATGCGCTCCCCCAGGAAATCAGGATGGCAACCAACCGATTATCCTTTAAAGTTAAGGCTCGCGAACACATTCGCAAGAAGCTGGCAGTATCATCACATCGGTAATTATTTTCCCATTGTTTGTCTTATTTCTTTTTAGTAAGTATATTCATGTATTTATGTATATTTATTTGTGTTTATATTTATATGTAATTAGGTATATATTATATTCATAGTTTTGATAGGTTTATGCGTATCAATAAATATTTAAAATATTTATTACTCAATGTTCTTGATTGCACCTACCACTGTTTGTCTCTGCATCACCTAAAGGTTGACTGGTAGAAAATGCCTATGGCATTAAGTCCGCCTCTGTACATTTATGTGCTTGAAGTATTAAATAAATAAATAAATAAATAAAAAAAACAACTCAGTATAGTCACGCAGGTCCTCTCACTTTTGGCATTCAAAAATATTTCATTTCTTCTATAAATAAATATTTAGCACTCCACTCGACTCATAGAACGTCAATATGTGAACGTTAGATATTACTTAATTGGTTGATTTTGAGTTACTTGTATCTTTTCACGCTTAATTAAGCAAAGGAATGGTTTCGCAGCCGATGAGCTAAATAAAATACTTTTTGGGACCCTTTTACGAAGCAAGGAATCAGGGATCGATAACGACACCATCCCATATTTACCTAACATAACATCACTATTTTTAGATTTATCAGGCACCTTTCCTCAGCCAGTCAGGTCTTGATTGCCGGCTACCATGCGCTGTCGAAAGTTCCTTCTATGTCAAGTGATACAACAGTGATCAGCTTCATTTTATTCAGCTTTGTTTTGATGTGTTGTATCATGGTGTAGAGGAAGTCTTCGGTGCTCATCTGGGGCATGAAACCAAACTGTGGGATCAGATGCCACGGTTGCCTTGCTACCAATATATTCTTGAGCATTTTGCTCAGGGTTGGTAGAAGGTCGATCGGCCTGTAGTATTTCGGGATGGAATAACAGTCCATTCCTGGCTTTTGGAGTATTATCTCTGTGGCCACTTTCCAAGCTCCAAGAAAGTGGCCCTGCTCGAGGCACATATTGGCCAGCGCAAGAAATAAACCCGGATTCCGGGTTATCACTTGGGTACTGATGTCGGCTGTGAGACCATCCGCCCCCGGTGCCTTTTTCGGGTTAAAGCTTTTCACCGCGGTTTCTGGCTCCTGATGTGCAAACGGTGCATTATGGTGCTCTTCAAGCGCGCACTCGTTTACACGGCCACTCCTTCCATCTTGGCATCTTTATGGCTTGGAACTCATGATTTTGTTACGCTTGCAGGTACTCCTTGACGACTTTCACTCTCCAGACAGCTGCAGTGCATTGAATGCGGCGTCTCCTGGTGTTAACCTCATTCATCATATCAGCCGCGAGCTCGTTGGACCACCACGGTATTGTAAGCAGGTATCTCATTATTTTAAATTTTTGCCAAAGTTTCATCACATGTTTCGGTAATGGTAAGAACCATTACCGAAACATAGTTCCAAACACAAACACAGTAAACACACAAACACACACACTGTTACAAACACACACACACACTGTTATACAAACAGTAATTATTGACATTATTTTCAAGATCTCTTTTCTGGTCCGATTCTAAATAGAAGGAGACTACTGCGATTTCCCAGGCGCTGGTTTGGATCGTCGCTACCGTAATGTTAGGTGGTGAGTTTTGGACACTGTGTTACATCAAGGTCTTGATCAAAAACGACTATTGTAGCCTTAACAGTTCCACTTTCTTTTTCCGCGCTGGTAGACTCTCGCTCTGCGGTAGTCTCGCATCTTTTTAACCCCATCCACATATAGCTATGATTGCGATTGCCATGAGCCAGGGTCGCAAGGTTCTTCCTCTGCAGATTCGCTTGGATCAATCTGTAGTTGAGTTTGGGTCTCATTGCATGAGATTGTGTTTCCCAAACGTGACGTGTTGTCAGGGGACACTTATACTAAATTCCTGTAAATCAGCGAGTAATAAAATAAATAGGTATTATCACGTTAATTGCATAGCTAAGGAAAAAAGAAAGGAGGGTCTTTGCCATGCAGTAGCACAACACAGGGTAATAGTACATTATGATACATGTGTGCTATGTTGATCATTATGCTCGAGGCGGTATTATTCGCGCGAGCCGCAGGCGAGTGCGATAAGAAAGCCGAGCGTATAATGATCAATGCACACGCGTTTCATACGACGTTTTTCAACACACTTGCGAGGAAAAAAACATACTTGTATTGTTAAATATTAACTTGTATGGAAAATGGCGCGCTGGTTTTGTCTTTCCGGATAGCCAGCACTATCAATGCGCGCGGATTAAAGCACTGACCACAGAGCATGTAGGCTCTGACAACAGACCGCCATATAAAAAAAAAATAAACAAAACAATTGTAGTATAGTTAGTATGGAATTAGAAAGTACTATTGGCATAGAGAAATATAGGTACATTAATTCAGTGAGAATCCGCAATAATAGAACGCGCGCCGGTCAGGGTCTTTTCCGTTTGGTTTCGGAAGGGACCACGGACAATTTTTTTTTAATTTAAGGTGGATAATTAAAATTTTCTTACGTTTTTTTTTAATTTGCAGGTCAGTGTCAGGTTGTATCTTGATCAAATATGATTCGCGACTATAATATATTTATATATGTATTTACAGAATTAAAGTCATTAGAATAGAATCTTTAAGTTAGATTTTTTCCCTAAGAACTTTTCCATAAGAAAGATGTATTAATGTTTCAAATGATTATAATTCTGTAAAGACGTACCTATTATAGTCGCAAATCATATTTTGATCAAGATACAACCTGACACTGATCTGAAAATTGCAAAAGAAAATTTGAATTTCGCGGTCTAACACTGCGCATTCACCTTAAATTGTCCGTAAACTCTGCGCATTTACCTAAATATTAGTTCATTTTGGGACCAAGGACAATACAGACTATTTAAAAAAAAGTGAATTGATGAGATTAAAAAGCGCGAATCTCCGACTAGTAAATAGTTATCTGTGGAAATAAAGCACATGTGGATTAAAGTAAAGAAAAAGCACGCGTTTTTAATACACTGCATTATGGACCTAAAAGCGGTTCAATAAGAGCCACTTTACGAGCAATTGTGTTGAAAAATAAATTATAATGGAGACGATACTAACGTATAATACCTATGTTTAGGTGCAGTCAGAGAAATTAGTTGTGAATGAAATTGTAACCCTACGTATTATAACCATTTCTTCCAAATGTCAAAGGAGAGTTGTGATTTGAATACAAGGAAATTTTAATTAAGTAGTCAAATTCATCGTCATCATTTCAGCCGAAAGACGTTTATAATATAGGAGCAATTTTAGAAATACCACATTTATGTTCAGAAATTCATATACGTTATGGTTGCCATTTCTCTAGCGGAAAATATATCATACCTATATGAAAATCGTAGATTTCTTCAGAGAATTTTCTACCAGAGTGGTCTTCTATAAAAACGTTGTTAATTTACAGTAACAAACTTGTCAGAGCTTTTTCCTTGCATTTTTCCCTAGTGAGGTTTTCAATAAAGTCAAAGTCAAAGCATTTATTTCTAATAGGCACATAAAAGGCACTTTCGACGTTCTTTCAACGTAAAAATAACTAAATTAGGTTCCACGGAAAGTATGGCGAAACGAGATTACTATTAGGTCACGGCCAGTGAGCAAAAAAGGAAAATTTTCGTTAATTCAACATCATCTGCCTAGTGTTTTCCCAACCATTTTGGGGTGGGCTTCAGCGAATATTTTCGTTAACTCAGAAAGTATTGCAAAAAAAGTTTTTATATATGAGAGACTGGCCAGTTATAATCTATTTTGTTTGAAAATATTATTGTTTGTGTATGTAAAAATATAGGTACGTTCAAAGTTCAAAATTCCCCTCCACATTGTTTGCGAGCTAATTCAAATTATCGTGTCTCATTAAAAAATGGATCTGCGCCGGGAACATTTTCGCGCTATGATTTTTTACGTCGCCTGAAATCGGAAGGCGGTTGCCTTAGAAAGGCATAAATGCCATCCATGAATGCCATTTGAAGTCTATAGTACGATTCGTCCGATTTCAGGCGACGTAAACACACGGTTGTGTATCGTTGGTATAACGAATTCAAGCGCGGTCGACTAACTTTGGGGGTTGAAGAAAGAAGTGGTCGCCCTTTGACGGCTGTTACGGAAGGAAACGTGCTAGCAGTGAAAAATTTAATCCAAGACAATAGGCGAATCAAGAGATTCAGGACATACGGCAGGTTTAATCGGGAAGCCTTCACGAAATTCTACACGTGCATCTTCGCGTGAGGAGGATAGTTTCACGCTGGGTGCCGCACAACCTAAGCGATGCTCAGAAGCAGGCCCGGGGAGAATGGTGCCATGATAATATGATAAACAAATTTGAAACAGGCTCGTCACGGCGTGCTTACGACATCATTAAAGGTGATGAGTCTTGGATTTATCAATACGATCCAGAAACGAAGCGCCAGTCGATGGTTTGGGTATTTGAAAACGAATCAACGCCTACCAAAGTGAAGCGATCTAGAAGCCGGATTTAATTTCACTGGCTACTTGGTGTCAATTCCTTTACGGAACCAAAGAAGCATCAACGCTGAATGGTATACTACCAAATGTTTGGCAGAAGTTTTCTCTGCTGTGAGCAACAAGCAACCAAACACAGGGCTCCGCGAGCTACTGCTCCACCACGACAACGCGCCTCCGCACACCGCGCTCAAAACGAGGGTCTTCTTGGATAGCACGCCGGCCAAACTCCTGGGTCACCTCCTTACAGCCCTGACCTAACAACGTGCGACTTCTTTTTATTCCCGAAAATAATAAATCAGCTCAATGGGATACAATTTTCGTCCCCGGAAGATGCGTTGTCAGCGTTCGAGTAGGCTGTAAACGAGATGTCTGCGGCGGACTGGAAAAAGTGTTTCGAAAACTGGTTCAGACGCATGAAACTTTGTATAGAGGCTAGTGGAGAGTACTTTGAAAAGATTTAATAAAAGAATGTTTACCTAAAAACATGTTTTTTATTTTCGCAAAACTTTCTGAGTGTCCCGCGTAATTACAGTACTTTAAGGTTACATGCCCGAATTAGCAGAATAATACTAACTCGGGAACTGGGTTTTGGTGCTATTAAGAAAAACACAACAAACGACTGAAATAAAATTGACCTCCACATGAATTTTATTCTCTGTATGCTAGGCTACACCTATGCCAACATAAATTCCCCTAAACTCCAAAAAACGAAGTACAAAAAGACGTCGATTTACTTTTTTTCCCTTTGGAACAGCGCGATAATGTAACAACTCCCATCTACACAAAAATTCCTGTCACTTCCAAACGCGTAAGGTCGAAGAATCGACTTCCTTAAATTAAGTTTGTAGTCCTAAATGCATCTCGCCCCAGCACTACCTGAGGGGAAGGTTAGTATCGGGATCTAATACTAATAAATTGGTATTGGATTTACGCCTCTATAGCATTGTTATCTTAAGCTTCTTAAGATGGGAAGGTCTGTGAAGATAGTGCCACTCAAC
Source organism: Mesoligia furuncula (assembly GCA_916614155.1). Classification (NCBI taxonomy): domain Eukaryota; kingdom Metazoa; phylum Arthropoda; class Insecta; order Lepidoptera; family Noctuidae; genus Mesoligia; species Mesoligia furuncula. The sequence continues at coordinate 18,283,705 of OU744798.1, forward strand.
GAGCTAAGATTATGTAGGTATCTAATCTCTAATCTGATTTTATCTCATTTTAGGATAATCGACTTTTGATGTGAAATGTAGAGCGTTAGGTAGATAAAATTAAAAGATCACAACTAAATTGCCAATTATATCTGACAGCGATGCGGACGAATTTTTTAATGTCCTATGATTTTTTACCCTTGCTTTGTTGTATATACATGTACAAAATATTATTTCAAGTCTGTTAGCTTATATATTATGTAAATATTTTCTTGATGTTTAATTCCGAATGACATCACTAAACGCTTGACAATTGGAAATGTGGTGACATCTATACTGCCACATTACGAACAACTGACATATCGTACAGCGCGATATCAGAGTTATCATAACTTACATAAACAGTCTATAATATTCTCACTGCTTGGGCACAAGCCTCCTCTCGCTGAGAGGGAGTGGACAGTAATCCACCACTCGCTGGTAGATAGATGTCACATGTCTTCAAATTTTTGGTTCTAGAACTTGCCGGTTTCCTCACGATGTTTTCCTTCGCCGTTTAACATAACTTGCTTACATCCTACACATGTCAACAACGGAGCCCGGCCCGAGCTAAGAGATACCAATCTATCTAATCTATACATTTCAAGGCAGAACAGCCCAAGAAAAACCATCTGTCAATAGCCCGGCAAACACAACCCATTTAATCGGAAGATCCTCCCTTTTTAATGAAGTATGAGGAACTTTCCAACCTGCTCCTCGTACCTCTAAAAAAAAATCACCAAAAACTGGTCTTCAATAAATTGTAAGCAATATAGTTTAAGAAACTCAAACGCTCCATCTAAGTCAACGGAAAGTTAAAGTTAGTAGTTCAATTAGACCGCCGCTAACTAGTCTTGATAACAACGAACCGCTGTCTATTGGCTGAGTCAGCCCTCTTTTAGTTTTATCATTCTCTTATTTTAGAAGTTACAGGGGGGGGGGGGGACACATTTTACCACTTTGGAAGTGTCTCTCGCGCAAACTAGTCAGTTTAGAATAAAATGATATTAAAAACCTCAATATCATTTTTGAAGACCTATCCACGTATGGGTTAGATGAAAAAAATTTTTTCGAGTTTCAGTTCTAAGTATGGGGGAACCCCAAAATTTTGTTTTTTTTTTCTATTTTTGTGTGAAAATCTGAATGCGGTTCACAGAATACATCTACCTACCAAGTTTCAACAGTATAGTTCTCATAGTTTCGGAAAAAAGAGGCTGTGACATACGGTCGGACGGACAGACAGACAGACAGACAGACATGGCGAATCTATAAGGGTTCCGTTTTTTGCCATTTGGCAACGGAACCCTAAAAACAACCCGCTATCCAAGCATGTTCCTTTATGAATAATTTTCCTCGTCGGACAATTAATCATCTTTAACTAAGTTGCATACAAAGTAAACAACGCAAAGCAGAGTGATGCCCGATGTTTTCCAATGATAAACGTTCTAACTGATGCTTTTCATTTACTGGCTTTATAACCCAACAAAAAGTACGTAGGTACATAATATTGACCTTTGTGATGTAGTTATTCATTTTTGCGTAGAGAGTGATAAACTTTATTGTATGGCGTTCAGGTACCAGTAAATTTATGAAGGTAAAGTTTACATTAATGGCTTTTGCCTTGTTGTTGAGTTAGTTACTTGCACCTTTATTGGGAGGGAAGTTACGTAACTTTCGTACTGCGAATGGGATTTTCTTCGATGATTTATTCTGTTTACTATACTTTGACCTAAATACCCCATTGGTGTCGTGGTCACAAGCACGACTGCTGAGCGTGGCGATACCCATATCGAACCCATGACCCCGCGCTCAGAAAAACCCAAAAACACGTTACACGTTATTGGGTTTTTCCATTAGGGATTTCTCAGTAACAGCCCGGTTTGTTGAGTTTGGAAGTTGGCCGGTGTGAAACCCCCGTGTCTCGGGAAGCACGTAAAGCCGTTGATCCTGCGCCGGATCTCTCTCTGGTTGTGTCGGATTGCCGTCCCATGAGACTATGAGAGTGAGGGAAGAATGAGCGCACCTGTGTCTGCGCACACACTTGTGCACAATTAATATGTCCCGCATAGATGACTAGTCTCCGTTAAGGTTGGTTAACATGACCGTATTTTTGTTTGAAACACTATTAAACTTTTACTGGTTAGCAGGCTAGCTCGAGCCGCCACCATTTAAACAGATTTTATTCATAAATCCATAATGAAATGACATTTTGAAATATGATAAATTTTTATGTTTTTGTAATGATAAATATGAAATAGGTACAATTTGATTACTAGTCTATTTATTTATAAATATACAAAGTATGTATTAGGTATGTTGAAACTCTGTGTACTCCCCGTCACTTGTCCCTAAAGGTTCATTAGAAAACCAGCGTCAGACAGCATCTGTCTGGCATTTAATGCTGAAATGAACCTTTTTGGCGCAGCCGTGCGGCACACACTATTGTTGTTTGAAATATTATTTTTATTTTGTTAATTTTGTATATTTTGTTTCAGGAATTGTGTCCAAATTAACTTTATTCTTTCTTTCTTCCATTCTTTCTTTATAAAACTATTCTCAACTTCTGAGTTTGTTTCGGCCTTTCTTCTCAGAGTAGTCAAATAGGAAACGCCGACCTAATCTAGTTTAAAAAAAATATGATTGACGTGTAAAAGTGTTTGTGCAAACCTACTTATAAAAATAAAATCATTTATCATTTATCAACAATCCTTAAGAAAGAGCGTACTTAACTTTTTTTTTCGCATTCCTTTTCAAAGATTAACAATAGTCACCTAGGTTTTGAAAAGCTTTCATCAAAATATGATTAACGATAGCTGAGTGAATGATTACCATAGTGCGAACTTGTGAACTATTGCGTAGGTTTTTTCTCAACCACGTCGTAATAATATTGCGTAGCAAAATATTTCAATAGAACGCCAAAGTAAAACAATAAAACTACCTACATAATATCAAAGTAAAAAAATGTTGGCCTCCGCATTGTTCTAGTTTTGCAAAACAAATATGTAGTTTATTATGTTTCAGAAACTATTAGTTGCCTCTGGAAGCAAGTAGGTAATCCGTAGAAACGGAACCCTGACTTATTACTTGTAATTTTTTTATTAAATGAAAATCGTTTACTTTTACCATGTTTGTGAGCATGTGAGCACCATGTATCTATCAGATAATTAATTTATATGGTTTGATTTGGTTTCATTTTTAATTCTTTTACCTATTGTGGTATGGTAATTTTATTTTAGGTGCATCGTCTTCACATATTATTATTATATAATTAATGTATGCAAAATATTGTAAAACATTTTAAAAGAGTAGCGGTGGAGTTTCTTGCCCATTCTTCTCCATACGAAAACTACTTTTTTGAATGGGCGACTAGAATCAATTCTATGTTATTGTAAATTTTAACATTCAAAAGTGCCTTTTATGTGCCTATTTGAAATAAATGCTTTGACTTTGAAACTTAATTTAATAGTACCTAAATTGGATAGAAACGAAAATGTAACACAAATAACGTGATTTATTCTTTACTTTTTTGGCTTATAATTAGTTAATTAATTTCAGGCTGATGCGTAAATTGAGGTTTTAATACAGTAAGGGATTACTCGTGTTTTCGACCTTTCACACGGGCAAAACATGATTCTAGTTAATTAACCCGTGATGGGTCCTTTAATGTCGGTGTTTGTTGCTATATTGTCATGAATACGTACTTTACGTAGTAACGGGAAGCTACCCTTTTATAGTTTCTCTTCATTAACTCTATTTAATAATATTAGACTAAACTCGTCTAATTATAGATCAAAGCCTTTGGCACAGCACTCACACACACAGCAAAGCACAGCGCACATTGTGTGACCGTCAGTGAATGTATAATTTCAGTCTCATAATGAAAAGGTCAATTTCGTTTTTGTTAGGTTTGATACTAATAAGCTTTTTTTAAATAAGCAGGTTGTTCGCCGCAGGGTTATATTGACAAATTCGTGTGACCAAAGGAAAACAGATATATTGTAGGGTTTTGTAAAGCCTCTGGTGAGAAGGGTCAGAAATTATATAAACATACATAAAAAGAAAAAGGAATGATTGATCGATACCATTTATCAACCAAAAATATGATTAATTCATCCATAAAAGCCTGTGTGACTTTTATAACAATTTTGATTATTCATTGCATTCAAATTATTCCAATAAAGTGCTCAGAAATTTGATTTAAGGGACGAGTCAACAGTTTTTCTTTAATATGAAAACCGCATAATTTTCTTTGTAATTTCAGCTGTTTTGATTTTTGCTGAACCACAATACCAGACAAAACCTATTGAAAATATCGATAGTTATTATTGGTTTTGGTCCAGAAGATACGATTTCCATTTAAGTGTATCATATCCCCGAATCCAGTAATAAGCCTCGTTTTTATTATAATCCTTTTGTAAAAAGGTAAGTATATAATACTTAAATCGAAATGCGTAAAAAAAATGCACAAGTGAACAATGAATTCCCGGAGCACAAAAAGCAATTTCAGATTTTCACTACCTACGGTTGAGTGACCAAAAAATGTTGCGTCGTCACTGCAATGAACGAATCTATTGGTAAGAGGACAAAAGATAGCTCTATTTTTTCCCTGAAGGGTTTTCTGCCCTCTGTTGGACATGTATGAAAAGTGCCTTTTCATTTAAGGGTAAGCCCCTTAAATGAGAAGGCACTTTTCACACGTTTCAGGACCTAAACACAAAAAACGCATGTTTTAGAAACAATAAAAGTGTATGATCGACTACAGTAAACACAATCTGAAAAATATATGATATTCTTCAGGATATGTGCTAGGTAGATAGTGTGTTGAAAACATAATACAACTAATTTGATACGATAGAAAAAAATCATGAAGATCAAAAATCTAAAAACTTTCTTTTTACAATAAAAACCATACATTCAATCATTATGATTTTTAATCAGATTATTCTACAATGTAAGCAACACACTAAAGCACTAGTGTTCTAATTTTTTAGTCCAAAACAATAGATTTTTTGTAAATAGATAATTGCTTCATATTTTGCCATAAATTACCAGCGTTGTGTCATCGCGCTACTCTTTCTTAAGTGATGTCTGCAACGCTAATAACTCCTATTTACGTTACTTCACGTTGTTCTATATCTTTGATGTTGTTTCTATTACAAGTCTGCTGGCGACACACAACACATTTTATAAATCCTGTTTGTTTGAAAATGAGATATATTTTGTTTAATATAAAGTAATTTTGTTTGAGCATTGCGTCTCTCTAAATATGAATAGTCTACATATTTAAGTAGATTGTTCATATTTCATACTTATATTCGCAATACAGATAGGTAATATATCTTGTGATCTGATAAGTAGATAACTACAAAAAAAAATCTTGTCGGTACTCAAGACTCAAAAGCTAGATTTTCGTATACATCCAGAGAACTTGAGTCGAACAAAAGAAACTTATAACAATATTAAGAATTGAGTATACACAAAAATATTTATTAAAAGAGCATTTCGGACAATATTTAAAACTTTACCATGTTTGGTGGTCATAAATTTTCTGTTATTTATAAAGTAATAATTTATCGACTAATTCATAAGCGTTTACGATCCAATTATCTGCTGCTAATTTCTTGTTTTTTATTTGTTCTGCGCGTCCCTAACCGAGTTTTGCCTTCAGACATTTTCGCAGAAGTTGACGAGCACGCTTGATAACTTTTATTTTTACTGCTACTCGCTGGATACTTTGGGCATTCCGGGTTTTTTTACTTTATTTTTTTTAACTAGAGGTTTTGCTTCACAAGGAAACCGCGACATTGTGTTATTGGAAAAAAAGCTGATTCATCCCTTTCCATCATCATTATCTCTGCAAAGAGATTTAAGATACTGTTAAATGTCTATATTAATACGGGAGGTTTCCAAGATGTATTATTAGATGGTGGATCTTTAACACGTGTGTCAATCAATCAGCAAGATGTATTGTTGCCAAAAACTATATCTCCATTTTAAAGTCCACACAGTTTAAGACCAGGGGGCCTAAAAAGGCCACTTTGTCAGAATCATAAAAGGATAACATTATGAATCATAATATGGCGAAGGCAGTCCGTGTTTTTCTTTTTTCGCTGCACTACGTAGGTATACCTAATCAAAGAGATGGGGATTGGGGTTTGGATTTTATTGATTGGTGTTTTAGAACAGATAAAAAAAATATCTAACTGAAAAATCCTTCACCAGTGGGATTTGATACGATTAACTTATCAGTTAACTGTCCATTATGATTCATAATGTTATTATCCTTTTATGATTCTGCCAAAGCGGCCTTTTTAGGCCCCCTGAACCCGGAATTCGCTCACCCTTAAAACAGCTTTTTAGTAGGTAAACTAGCTACGAAAAGAACTAGCAAAACAAACTCTCCAATAATAAAGAAAAGCCGTCAAAGTGAGATTCACAATGTGGCACTACAATGAGCGTCAAATGCATTTTACGCATTTATTTAAATTTTATTGAAACACCCGTTTCTCGTAAACTTACATATAACATTTTCCAATAATGTGCCCGTACGATATAAATCTGATAAAGCTCTTTTTCAGGGTCACTCTTGTCATATGTAGGTAGGGATTTTCCAATCTTATTTCTTGGTAAAAACTACATGCTTTCTTGTAATTCTACAAGAAAGCATGTAGTTTTCCTCCTACCTGATATATTCTGTCAGGTAGGAGGGTTTCGAGAAATGCTTGATACAATTACGTGAGCAACTTATTGCAATGTTGAATAGGTAATTCAAATATTGCTCGATCGCTTAAACAACAAAGGGTAGGTATATTGAAACAACCTTCAATGTAGCAACTAGAGTTTCGAGAACATGTGCTGACAGACTTGTATCAACTAATAAAATTATATAGCCTTTGCGTGACATAACCTCTCTCCAAAGAAGGACTATAATGAATATTCAGTAACAAACAAGAATTAAGTAAAAAATTTTGCCGAAATAAACTGTTGCTTTAGTAGAAGCTTGCTTTTAACGCCTGTCTTCTTCGCTCGTTAATTGTGAAAGCAAATAATAATAAATATTCATACATTTTCAGGGTTCTGTACGCAAAGGGTGCCAAAGGGTGACCCTATTACTAAGGCTTCGCGATCCATCCGTTTATCACAGGGCTGTATCTCTGGAACGGTAATAGGTAGACACTTGAAATTTTCACAGAGTATGAACTACTATGATACAGACGCCAGCACATCAAGCTACTCGAAACTGTCAAATTTACCCAATCAATTTTAAACCTTATGCTTTAGCGATAAAGTTGAAAATCTCTTAAAGAAATTGGACAGATTGTAGTAGCTTGATGTGCTGGCGTCTGTACAACAAATAAAAATCAAAATAAAGTAAACAAAAGTAAACAATTAAAGAGGGTCCACATACCTAAATAATTAGATGAAATGTGTTTTCCTGGATCTTAATAATGGCAATACATACAAACGTCTACCGTAGGTAGTACGAAACCATTCGTGTGCGAGTTCGACTCGCACTTGGCCGCTTTTCTATTTCCATCTTGTAATATATGAGACATGTGTTTTTTATTAGTTCGTACATAATAAGAAATAGCTAGGATTCCACATTGACCGCACATTTTCTGTTTATTTACTGGTATTTTTCAGTCTCGTGATTACTTTTATAGACAACAATCTCAAGAATGTAGTTATAAAAGTTATATGAAGACAGATTTGGAACGAGGGTCACGCACGAATGATACGCATAGGATATGAGACGAATATCGAAATTGCACGCTTGTATGAATGGACCTAAAAATAAACCTTTCAGATTAATTTCCTCATGTACCTATTATAGAGATCATAAGTACACACATTATGTCCAATTTACATCCGAATGCACTTAATGCATGATTACCTTATTTATTTAGTACATTTCGTAATTAAATCGCACTCTGCTCATTAAAATTTTGTTGTAAATGTACACTTGGCTGGTCCATTGGATAAATTATATTTTAGCTACAAGTATTTATAGTTGGTAGGTACCAAAAAGGTGATCATTTATTGGTTCGCTCAGTCGTATCATAACGCTAACGAGTATTACCTACGCTATTTGTAGATTGGATGTATTGGAAGGTACGTAGAATGCGAATATTATACAGAAAACCGACAAGCGTGACAAAAGTACATAATGGAAATGTATTACAAAATAACTTATTTTTCCCAGCAGAAAATCAAATTGAAAATTGTTCGAAAAGTTCTGTATATTTATTTTATCTGAAAATGTGTCTGCGCTTCGGTATAGAATACATGTATCATGTCAGGGATTGTGGATGGCGATAAGAACGTTCATTTTACGACATCCATTCTGACACCAACGTATAGATTCCATTTGTCTGCTGTAAAGGTGTTGAATTCTTTTCTATAATTTAGGTACTGGACTCGTGGACTTCCACATGTTACAGTTACTTACAGTGTTTTATGACACTAGTGAACTTGTGGTTTACAACTTGTGGGAAAAATCAAAGGGCCGATTGTAATTTTCAAACTTTTCCATTAGCTGCAACCGTTAAACAATACATACAACTGAAAAGTTACGCCACAGCCAGTCGCGAAAACGTTGGAGAATAATTTTTTGGAGGGTAGGATAATTCTGTTTAGTAATTATTTGTGTAATTTTGCCAGCGAAGTGAAATGAGTTCTCTCTTCTCTTGTAATCTGGAAATAGGTAAGGTCTAATACCTCTCGGCTGCCATCTGCGAATTCATCTGTAGGATGAAGCGACAGAAGTGCGCGTTCTTGCGGCTTTTTCCTTCTGCGTGTTTATTTAAGGCTAGTTCTACAAATTGAGGAATTATGGTTAGCTGGTCGTAGAACATTATTATATTAATTATTTGTGTTAAGTGACACTATGAAATAAAATTTTATATTGGTTACTAATTGGACACTAAAAATCATCTCTCTCAAGCAAATATTTATGCTACAAATTCACCTAAAAATGGGCAAAATTGTCGCTTCCCGGTGGGGCGACATTCCAAAATCCAAAATTAAAGTCCATGCAATAAAGTTTAAAAAGCAGTTTAGTAGAATAATTTTGTTATAACATAATAATCATATGACATTTGGTTTCCAGAAAACCTAAAACAGTTTTACGGTCTCTTTCCTCTGAATTTTGTCGACTTAACAAAGGCGACGCGTATTTAGTCTCACTTCCCTGTCACCTAAAAGTTTGTTAAAATCACCTTGAAATTGAATAGCAAGTATCATTGCCGCTCGGGCGATAGAAAGAAAGAGGTGACGACAGCATAGTAACGGTTTTGTTTTGTTTCACTCGAGCAGCGATCAGTCTTGTCCGTGCGTTTCCGTTTAGTGGAGACAGTTGCATTCGGGTCAGACAAATTCCCACTCACATAAAACACACATAGGTACATTTCAATTATAAAATATTATTTCATTTTAATGCATTGCAAGCATTTATTTTAGTTGCACGAAAGATTTATGGAAATTGTAATTGTAATAATTGTAACTTAAAGCAATCTTCTAGATAAAAAAACATTCAAAATATCACTACCCTGTCTTCCCTGGAAATATATAGACAGGGAAGTGTGAACACTCCAGGGAAGTGATAAAAGGCTTCTTCTGTGGCTGTTAGAGCCACAGAACAAGCCTTTTATCACTCATTAAATAAACTGTGCACTGCGTCATTACAAGCTTTTATTTAACTTGCCGTGTGTGTTAGTTTGTTAGTTAGTATGTATGGGTCAAATTTTGCAAGTCAAATTGGACCAACTTCTCAGTGTCCAATCGAGTTGAAATATTATACGCCTGTTTAAGTAACGTAACAATGCAATTTTATGGTACGATTGAGCTGGTCTGATGATGGAGACGGACGGTGGCCATAAGAACTCCTAAATTACTCATGATTAACCCATCATGATAGAACTCGTTAGAATTGTCTTGACAAGTACTTGATGACTGTACAAAAAAAGTTTTTGTCGAAGTAGTTATTTTAAATTAATGATTTTGATATCTCCCTTAGATTTACTGTTTTTTCATTATTTTACGGAACCGAAATGAGTAAAACAAAAAGGAAATCGCAGACTAGAGAAGAAATATTAAGAAAAAAAAAGAAAAAATGAGAGAAAACGTTATGCATAAATTAAAAAAGACCCGGAAAAGTTGGCCACGTACAAAGAAAAGGTCAAACAAAAATATTTAAAGGAGAGAGTTACAGGTTTGACAGACTATCTCTGAAATGTCGCATCGTAAAAAAGACAATGTAGAAAAGCATGGTTCAGTAAACACTATAAAAAAAAATGTGCTGCAAAAAAAGCGTCTCCAGATTTCATAAGAGTTGTTAATACACCATAAAGCCGCAGACGCATCGCAGTCGATGAGATGTCTAAAGTGTAACTATAAAAAGAACTTTGAACATTTTCGAATAGCTGTATTGAGTTCGAAATATATGTTCAATCTCCAACGTAAAGTAAACATGTCTTCTACATATTTTATACCACGGTTGCAGCGTTGATGAAAGTCTTCAGTCGTTGATTGGGACAATTTGCCTTTAAAATTAAAAGCAAACTCGATCACTTAGGTACCTACTCGCTGTTCAGACAATTTCTCAACTCGCTCCTGTAGCAATCTCAAGTTATAGGGTACCGTAAACGGATACAACAAAACTAGTTGTTTTATGCGACAAAGTAGTTGAAGGTCCATGTTATAAGTTTTTCGCAATTTTACAATATACTCCACAAAACATATAATTTTTTTTTCTGCATTTTACTAACGTGTGGTTCCTATAACAGAGATGTTACATAAATATTTTTGCAATCAGGTGCATAGCATTTGATAATAATATTAGGGGTTGACAATCCCATAGAAGATGACCCGTTGGTCTCGTCGTTGCAAGCGCGACTGCTGATGGGGTCCTGGGTTTGATTCCCAACTTGGGCAAAAGTGTTTTGGGTTTTTGATTGGAATTTGTTAGTAAGAGCCCGGAGTTTGGATGTTGGCGCTTTAATACCCCCGTGCCTCGGAAAGCATGTAAAGCCGTTGGTCCTGCGCCTGATCTCTCTCCGGTCGTGTCGGATTTCCCATCGGACTATGAAAGTAAAGGAACAGAGAGTGAACTGTGACGGCTTTGCAGTTAGGCTGCGCAGGCCATTAACTGATAAGTTAAAGGTAGATAAAAGAAACACTTAGGCAAGGTTCATATGTATAATATTCATATTCTTATATTTATTTGCATTCCATAATGTTGTAGAGCTGTTACAAAAAGCCTTTTTTTTTTTTGCGGATGGGAAATCATCAAAATGACTCCTCCCGCTCTGGGTGGAGCGGATGGGAGTGTCAGACTCTTACTGACTAAAACCCACCCGTGTTGCTTCCTTAGCCCTTTATGTTCCGGGCCAGCGGTAACCCTTTCGGACAATCCCGCTGACCCGGCAGGCTTCGGCCCTAAGGGGCCCCTCCTCGATGCTGACATCTCTTTGAGGCGCGCGTGGAACACGTATGCGCCGTCCGGCACGGGCCTGGGGGCTTACTCTCCAAACTAATTTTAATTCCAATGAAAGGCCAATACGATTCCAATGTTAATTTTACAGTCACGTGATTCGGTACTCTTGAAAACAATATTGTCACCATTGAAATGAAATTGACATTGCTCCGCCATTATTTTGTTACACGTGAAGTTAGCTATGTTACGGGCTGCAATAGTGTTGTTCAACTCATTACGATAAACCGGTAATAGGGCTTTAAAATGCTTTATCCTTTATATAACAAGACTAATAAATAAATATGATATAAATAGTTGTATAATTGATTATTTGTAACGTATTAAATTCATTTGGGTCTAAGAAAACGATTAAAACCATAAAATGAACCATGACTTTGGCTGCATGCGGTAGGATCGTTGCTTACACTACAAAAAAAGGTAAGTCAACTAGTTTTGGAACTTTAGAAGAGAATTCGAAATAAAAGTTCGTTGTTACGTTGTGCGTAAATATACAATCACAGGTACTTACTTACTTTATTATTTAAAGCAATGTTTTACATACTACTTATATTAAGTACATTGTTAAGATTTTTGTATTATCAATGTTAAAAATTATAATAAGTTGTCCTTGTCGTACCTAATAAAAGATTTCCAATTTTAGTTACAATGACACGCCCAAGTTACGCTCAACTAGAAGTTTTGGTTGAATTCTTGGAGCAAAACCCAGGCGTCGCCAAAGGTTTGCTTCGGACTGCTCAAGGGAAATTAGAAACAAAGAGGAAATGGGAAAATTTGGCAACTACTTTAAATTCTCTTGGAGGAGCAATTAAAAATGGTCAAGGCTGGGCTAAGGTATCTAAATCAAAATAATGAAGTGGGTGGTAAGAATCATTTGTATACTTACAGCGATTTCATTAATATTAATGCATGGTTTTAGTATTGGACTGAAAAGAAGCATGGTCTAAAGAAGCAGTGCGCGCAACTCTCAGCTTCAATGAGGCGCACTGGTGGTGGGATGGCAGACAACTTGCCAGAATTGTCTGCCTTAGAAAATAGATTGGTGGCGGTGATGGGTGGACAAGAGTTTGCGACTGGAGGTCCAAGATTGGTAATCAATCCATTTCCTCAAACAGTAATATATTTTCATATTTATAATTTTATCATCTATGATATTTATTTTACACAAAATATTTTATTTATCTAATAATAATCATTTCCTTGTTTCAGACTAGACCTACTGAGTCACCAGTTATAATAGAGAATTCATATATTATACCAGAAACAGAAATGCATAGCATTCAAATATCACCTATTGCTGACACATCACACAATGATGCAATACCAGCATCATCCACAAGTAAGTTTGAATTTGTAGAAATGTTTAATTAAACATTTGGAATAAGCCGTCAATCAGTCACACAACCCAACTTAAGTGTGCGATATTGAAGTGTTTTGGGACTAATCACTTTTCGGGCTATAGCAAAAACAAATTTCATATTATTTATGCCTTGTTTTTGTAACAACTCAGAAGTTTCAAACTTGTTTTGTCAAATTCCGATTTTACCTACATAATTATATTTTTTATATTTCAGTACCTGCACCTCTCACGCCGCTTCAGAACACCATACCATCACGACCCCACCGGCGCCGCCGCTCTTCAGTTCAGAGGCCATTGGATGCAAGTATGGACCAGTTCGCGAGTATCGAAGCCCGGAGGGTTGAAGCGGAAATGATTACAGCGCAAGCATTTGCCCAATTGTCCGAAAACATTGGCAATATCGCAAATGCTTTGACATCTATTGCTAATGCAATTTCGGACATAGCTAGAAAAATGCCAAATCCTTAAAATATTACCATTATTCATGATACTTACATAATAATATTATTATCATCATACAATCATAGATAGTGCCATCCACGAAGACGCGCCCCACTCTTTTTCTTAATGCTTACAGCACAAGTGTGCAACATTCTGCTAGTGTTTTAGTTTTGTTGATACACACTAACTATTATTAGTTGGTAATTAGTGTGTATCGATATAACTAAAACACTAGGAGAACAATTAGGAAGAAGAGTGGGGCGCGTCTTCGTGTATGGCACTATCTGTAGGTACATATTATTCAAAATACTAGTGATGAATGTCAAAGCTTTATTTATTGCTAATGTTTTCGAATAAGTATTGATTAAATGCTTGCATAATTCAAATTATCTTTTGTTTTTATTATTTAATTTTATTTTTTATTGTTAATCTTTGTCATTATTAATCTTTGTTGTTATTTGTTTTATGAGGAAGTAAATAAAAGTACATTAAAATAAAATAAAACAATTTATTGAGTTCTCCATCAAGAAAAATGTATGTAGTAGGGGTCTTTAATCCCTAATGTTATATTGCTTCCTATTACAGGAACCAATATAACATTTAGGAATAAAGAATTTATAAACATAATGAAATACTTTATTAAAGAAAAAAGTTAAATGTTTTAACTAATAACAAAACTTAAATGTAAAAAAAATCTTATCTAAATCTTATCATACGTTTTTACCTACCTTCTACTTGCCCACAACTGCTGAACTAAAGCATTTCGCTTTTCAATGCCTCGTCTTAGTTCAGCAGATGTGCTGCTAGTTGATTCTTGAGAAGTGACAGCTGGGTAATCATTTCTATACTCCGCTGTACTCTCTACAAGATCAATACCTACTCTATTGTCTCTATTGATACACATATTGTGTAAAACACAACATGCATTAATTATTTTGGCTGCTGTATCAGGATGATAATGTAGCACCCTATGTCCGAGTAAGCACCGCCATCTGTTTTTGAGTACACCAATGACACGTTCCACTGTATTTCGGGCAGAGCAGTGCAACTTGGTGTAATATTGTTCTGGGGAGCCTTCAGGAGCATCTACTATAGGTGTCATCATATACTCCCTCTGGGCATATCCAGAATCACCTGAAAAGTAAAACTAATTAAAATATATTCATAATCAGAAAAACCAAAATTTCCGATCCGTCTATTTATTTACATAATTTACTTGCCTAGCAAAAACACATTTTCTCCATTATTGTTTAAATCAATTAAATGTTGTTTCACAGGATGCTGATTCCAGACAAAACTGTCATGTGAAGCTCCTCCAAATGAAGCATCTACTGACAGAATTCTTAAATCTGCATCACTTATCTGAAAATACATATATAAAACAAGGACATTTAACTAATTTGTTATGAAATGTATTACAATTTACGAGTTAAAAGTATTGCCTTACAATCAGAACATTTTTTTCTTGAGTGGAAATGTTTGCGATTAAAAAATCTCTCTTCATTTTCTATAGGTCTAATTATAGCCACATGAGTGCCATCAATACATCCTATAACAGATGGTATGTGAAATTTTTCAAAAAACCTGGAACATAAAACATTGTATATGGTTAATATAGGTACTATAAAACAAGGCATTTTAGATAAATAAAATTAGGAAAGTACCTAAGTATTGGTCATTAGCCTTACCTCCTTTTTAAAGCATGTCTTTCCTGACGTGTTTGAGGAAACTTAATCCATTTACTTTGTACCATTGGATGGTTAAGAGCAGCCGTTACATCTCTAATAGTACGAGAAACAGATTGCTGCGACATTAGGGTCCCATATGTGCCTCCAACTAGTCTTTGGTAACTCCCAGTCGCATAAAAGGACAATGCCACTAAAACCTGCAAGAATTATAATAGTATTATGCTATAATTCTTCCAAAAAAGCCATGATTATAATTGATAAAAGTCATTTAACAAATATAACAAGTACCTTATATTTTGGTGATATATCACTTCTTCTTTTAGGAGTTGGCATAAAGGGCTTAATGCTTTCGTAAATTTCCTCAAACAAATCTTTGCTCACTCTATAATTGGCTTTAAATTCGTATTCATTCATTGAAAACGCTTTGTCCGTATACCGCATAATCCGACGCTCATCTCGTCTTTGTTTTAATTGTTTTCTATGGGAATTACGTAAAACACTGTACACTACTGCTAATCGTGCCATATTTTACTCGTTTATACCACTGAGAACCATTTAAAACGCTAAACAATTTCTAAAAAGTTGCACTTTTGTTATTGGAAAAATCACTATCAACAAACTATCCCAACGCAATATTGACGCAATACACAGCTGTCAAAACACACTCAAGAGTACCGTTTACCCCACGCCAAGCCCGTTCCGAATTCCACTAAGTTCCCCACAATGGACACCCAATCTAAAAATCAATTGGCGCTAGTATCGAACTCAAGAGTACGAAATGTCACAATTCCAATGTCGATCTATCGGAATTAAATTCAAGAGTAAGCACCCTGGTCCTGATCGGACGGTGAGCTACCCATTACTCTCCGCCCGCAGGCCCGCGCCTACGGTGGCCGGGAGTCGTCACGCGGCTCCCGACGCCTGGGGCGTCCCCCGCGGCGGCTGAGACGGGAGGCTCTCTCCCTGAACCGTCCCGCCACCTCCTTCGCTAGCATGACTGCTTCGCAGAAGGAGGTGACTGCCTCCCACTACCTCTCGCCCCGGACCATGGCTTGCACCAGGGCCGGACGCGAGAGGTCGCCGTCGCTGCCAATCGCCTCTACGAGGACACGGCGGTGCCCCGCCCAAGCGGAGCAGACCTCCACCGTGTGCTCCACCATGTCCTCTGGGCGATCCTGGCAATGGTGACACCCGGGCGTTTCCTCCCGCCTGATGATGTGTCCTTTCGACCCTTGTATAACAATCTACTATTCCTACGTTGTTGCAAATAAATTTTACGCACGCACAAAAAGCCTTAAAGCTAAGGTAGCTTATGGACACTGTAGGGCAGAGCAAAAAGTATAAATTTAATTCTTAAACCAAAATTAAACTTAGGACACAAATTAACAATAAGCAATTTTAAAAATATGATATTAAAATTAAATAAGTAAAATAACATTTTATTTTATTGAGATCAGCCTGTTATAGGTTGTGATACATAATAATTATTTGGTTAATTAAACATATAACTATCATATTATAATATTTATCTATCTATGTATGAATGTATCTATACGACTAACTGTGTGTGGTGACTGCTTGTGTTCCATAGATTTTATTGTCATGTACGTATATATTCGTTTATCGTGTAGTATGTTTTTGTAATTAATATTTGTCTGAGCTTATTTATAAATGTATCGCTGGTGTCATCGTTTTTTGCATCTGGTAGTTTATTAAATATTTTTATGGTCATTACGTAGGAGCTATTGGAATGTATGCGCAGTATTCTTCTTCGTAGCAGGTTTACATAGAAACGTAGTAGTAGACTAGGTCGCGGGTAAGGACACACTGATCCTGAGCACTAGCACGTGTAAGTTGGGAAAGGTACCGTTCTAGGCTCTCCGGGAAGCAGAAGCTTCGACGCCAGAACGCAGGGCTTGCTGGCACAGGCGCAGAAGGCCGCTCAGGCCGCTGACAGCGTCAGCAGCAGGTCGCCGGTAGCGCGCGGACCAGTCGTGCGTGCAGCGCAAAGTTTAGCTACGCATGCACCACGAAGTTCAGTTACTCGTACGCGTGCAGCGATTGTAGAGGTCCTGCCCTTAGCCTGGACGTTGAAGCCAGGACGTAGAACCTTGGAACGCGCGCTAGGGTGCGCATGTCACTAGGGTGCCGAAAGCAGTAAGCCGCGTGCGATGTGTCCAGACGCATTCCCCCATCCACGACCAAGGAACTGTGTAGGGAGCTGGAGATGGGGAAGCTCAACACATCGCAGCGGATTACAGGCAGAAAGTTTGCAAAGACATGCGTGTCACAATGACAGATTCAACTTGAGGTTATGTATGTGACACTCGAGCATAACGTGCGCGGTAACTTTTAGACTTCGGACAAAGTGGGCGGCGTAGACAGATAATATCAGCGGTTATCCACTGCAGATGGTCTGGTATAATTAATCACGCCTCCTGCTATTAAAACGCGCACTGGCAGTACCAGACGAATTACGATGCTCTAAGTAAACACCACATCCACTAGTAATGGTCCACCCACCCATCAATTAACTCAGTCAGTTCTGATCCTAAAAATTACAGGCCAATCTCTTTACTGTCAACGCTTTCAAAGATATTGGGAAAAAAATCAAATCTCGGCTAGTATTAACTTAAACAAAGTCTTACATAGAAGGCAATTTGGATATCAAAAAAATGTTGGCACAGGAGACGCTATATATTATTATACTCTTGTTAATGATGTAATTAATAAAATTAATAATAAAATGAGAGTAGCTGGTGTATTTTTCGATTAGACTGCATTTGACACTGTTGATCACAATCTACTTATAGCTAAACTAAATCAATAAGGAGTGAGAAGCAAAGCCTCACAACTTTTTTTATCCTATCTAGAAAACAAAAAAAATGATTGTAGAAATCAGTGAAGTGCAAGGTGGACATAGACAAAGTTATAAATTACCTTTTTTAATGTTTGTGCCAGTGTTCCGCAAGGATCATATTAGGGTCCATATTGTTCATTATCGGGGCAAATCACAGAAAAGAACTTACGGAAAAAGTTAATGCTGATATAAGTTATCTCTTTTCATGTTTTACTGTAAATAAGTTGAAAATTTGTAGTACAAAGACCAAGATAATGTTATTCAAAACAACTGCTCATAACAAAGATACTATAGAAATAATACTAAATGAGAACAAAATTGAACTCTTAAGAGAAGCTAAATTCTTGGGAACTCATTCAATTGGAAAAGGATAGTTCCTTTTCCAATTGAATGAGTTCCGCTAGCTGCCACAGCTTTAATAAAACTGCCAAATATAATTACGCAAATATTTGGACCAACATAGATTTACTTCACTCTGAACCATTTTGTGAAGTCTTCGTATACTTACACCCAGTTTCTATATTGATAAATTTGAGAACTTGTCAAACTCTAGCATTACCTACTTAAGGTGATTCCATCAAAGCAGCCGGTGACAATAAACATTTTCATTTCTCATACTGGTAAGTAGTGTTTGTTTGATCAGAATTGCGGGTGGAAGACGCTGCTTCCCACCTTAGGGTGGGAAAGACTCACAGTAATTGCTTCCCTCTCTAGGGCGGGAATGAATTTTAAAAATAGAACTAAATGTTTTTAGGTAGTCAGCTACGAAATTTTTTACATAATTAAGAAAAATGCTGCGGTCTTGTGAGTGTATAAACAGCCAGTGTGAATTAAAAACAAAAAACCTTTTTTTATTATTATTTTAATGACCTGGTTGGTGGGACCTTTTAGCCAAGTCTTCCTATTAAGCGGGGCGGCCCGCGGCGGTGACGCGGTGTGTTCCATATTTAAAATTAAAGATGGGTTAATACCGATATTTTTCAGTATTAGCTAATATGAATATATTCGTCTAGTAATATTATTGTATCTTAACTAATATTTGAGTATCAGTAATATTTATCTAAGATCTAATAATAATATCAATAAACATTTTAGAAAAACTGCTATTTTTTACTTTCCTTATTATTTATTATTATTATTGTTTATTGAAAAGTAGAGTGTTTTAACACGGGTGAAAGTCATCAATTCCTAAGTCTAAATACCTCGTATGGGAATTGATTCCTTTCGACCCTTGTATAACAATCTACTATTCCTACGTTGTTGCAAATAAATTTTAGTTTCGCGGCCTTTTATCCTAAGTATCTAATGCTAGTGTTTTAAGAGTTTAACAAGTTCTCAACATTACATTCTAAATTAAGAAACCGGGTGTTTGTATTAAACGACACGTTCGTATTTGTTAAGGGGCGAACTGCGAAAATGGTTCGCTCCGTACAAAACTTGCTCGATAAAGAGAGAATGAAAGAGCCATGTCCGCTGTCGGCTATGGACTGGGCAAAGTTCAAACGTCCAATAATACCTACTATAAAAGAGCTGCAGAACGGAAGTTATTGTATAGTTCCTGTCTGTTAGCAAGATTTTGTTGCTAGTTTCTATAAAGTTGGTTGTTATGACGTCAGTACTATAACGATATTTGTAAATAGTGGAAACTGGTATCTGTGTGTGTATCTGTGCGATACCCATTAAATCATGTTACGTACGAGTATGTAACTTTTTTATTAAAAATGCCCCATCAAAAAGTCATCGGCCGGTATTATAGAAGAAGGAACGTTACGAATCTACCCGAGGCAGGTTAAAAATATCGCAGACATAATAAAAATTCCCATGAATAATTTGGAAGTAGATGACGAAATATGAAACATTACAGACATGTTATTGGCTGTAAACATAGACATTTATCAAGACCAATATAGTTTGTGGAATATATACATCAGTTTATACAGATCAGTTTATTTATATAGAAATATCGACAGTTTTATTCATCACCTACCTTAAAAGGGACAAGTTACGAAAGAGATGAAATAGAGGACATATCATGTCCATAGTTCCTTTTAGTGACAACGACACCAGCCGACGCGTCCCCAGTTGCTGCGGACACGCGTCGCGATATTCTCGATCATATAACAATTTTATCACATTCGCCTACGAATATACATTCTACAAGTTCATTCTATTTTAATTTCCTTAATTTAACCCAAGGCGATAAATATAATTCATAACTGTAAGAAAGAAGAAATCGAGTAACTTAAAAATAATTCAGTCTGAAGGTGTAGGTACTTGCTAGTAGTAAAAGTTGTTTGTACAATAACCTACGTTAATATACTAATATATCAATATTGTTATGAATATTAGTGTATTCAGGTATCTACTTAATAGGGTAATTGAATAAATGTGTTTATTTTGTATGAATAGAGAACTGAATATATAGATTGTCAGTATCAGAAATAATCAGCCGTTCCATAAAGGAGACGGATACGCTTTCATACATTCTTGGGGCTGCGGGGTAGTTACGTAACACAGTATCAGTGGCACTGGTGATTTCGACAGTTCAATAACATTCATTCAGTTATTTATTTTGCTGAGCAGACAAATTTTTCGAACATTATGAAGCTATCTCAATTTCCTCAAAAGACCATCTCAGACATCGATCTACATGGTCTTCACATGATCTGACCAAGATTATGTCTGGACTTAACAAAAATATGATTGACGTGTAAAAGTGTTTGTGCAAACCTACCTACTTACAAAAAAATAAATCATGAAATTAAAAATTAATCAAATGATTCAGAAATCATGAAAATAAAAATAAAAATAAATTATTTAATTAATCATGAAATGATTCAGATTGTGATTCATAGTGTGTTACACAATTAGTGAATTAGTGAAATTAAATCTGTAATATCTTCGAAAATATTAATTTAAATTACATGCACCATGTATTTAAGGTACTTAACTGGATAAGGATTAATGCTGTATTGTTTAAAATCGCGTCGTAAATAAGCTATTATTTCTCGTAAAAAGTAAAGGATAAAAATGTTTATTGTGGGTTATCCCTAAGAGATAGACATATACCATTGTGGACTTCTTTGTAGACCTTTTTAAGATGTACAATACTGTAGTACATTATTTTGATCTATCTCGTAGGGTTCAGCCAGCGTTTGCAATGTAAGCGCAAAAAAGTGTTTATTTACGACATCACCCATACTATACCATCACCAAAGAAACCTCTAAAATGATCAGTGTTTCACTACTATGTTATGCATATATTTTACATATTAACCATTCCCTTGAATCACTTTATAAATCCGTTGAGTAGTTTTTACACTGTTATTGTCTTGTCACATGGTTTGGCACTGTTCATAATAACAAAAGATGAATCTTGTTAAAAAGTGAATGAGGGCATCGATATATTAAATGAAAGCATAGTTACGTTCTAGACTTCGTGTTTCTTGAATATTTCATACGTAAAATTCTTCCTTACGTAAAGTGAGACCGGCACCCTAATTGCGTAACACACTTTTCAACACACTTGCTCGTAAAGTGGGTCTTATTGAACCGCTTTTAGGTCCATAATGCAGTGTATTAAAAACGCGTGCTTTTTCTTTATTTTAAATTGTCCGTGGTCCCTTCCGAAACCACACGGAAAAGACCCTGACTGGCGTTCTAGATCTCTTCTAGATTCTAGATCCGTTGCGGATTCTCATGAACTAATGTATGCCAATAGTACTTTCTAATTCCTTACTAACTAAACTACAATTTGACATACGACAACACTACGATCAGTCAACATTATTTTGTGTTTATTATATTTTTTCTATAGGCTGTTTAGAGGTTTTGTCAGTGCCATAGACTAATATATTTAAAATGAGAGTCAGTGTTTTTATATACACCTGCGCACGCATCGCTAGTGCTGGCTAGCACGGCGCGCGGAAAAACAAAACTAGCGCGCCATTTTCAAGTTAATATTTAACAATACAAGCCTATTTTTTCCTCGCAGGTGTGTTGAAAAACATCGTATGAAACGCGTGTGCATTGATCATTAGACTCGGCTTTCTCATCGCGCTCGCCTTCGGCTCGCGCTAATAATACCGCCTCGAGCATAATGATCAACATAGCACACATGTATCATAATGTACTATTATAACACAATCTGAATCATTTTGAAGGATAATGCTAATCCATTGATTCATATGGTTAATAAATTTGTCTGTTCAACAACGAAAATAACGCAATGAATGTTGTTAAACTGTCAAAATGAAGTTAGTGTGCTGCGCAATTACACAATTAATTATTGGTTTTCAATCAATGATTAGCAAAAGTGTTGTAGGCAATTATATATATGTATATATATTAGTTATAAGTACGTAGGTAACTCACATAAAGTAAAAAAAGTGGTCAATAAGTCACACATCCACGCGCGTGGTCGTAATAAACATTATTTTCAACATTACTTTGAAGACTAGCAATCGGAAAATGTTAAAAATAGAACCTCAAAGAGATGTCAGCATCGAGGAGGGGCTCCTTAGGGCCGAAGCCTGCCGGGTCAGCGGGATTGTCCGAAAGGGTTACCGCTGGCCCGGAACATAAAGGGCTAAGGAAGGAACACGGGTGGGTTTTAGTCAGTAAGAGTCTGACACTCCCTTCCGCTCCACCCAGAGCGGGAGGAGTCATTTGATGATATCCCAACCGCAAAAAAAAACCCTGCATCTTATTTGTTGTTTGTTATTTAATTAAAACAGAATTGACTCAAGCGCAACACAGGATGAGGGCAGGAGGTAAGTTACACACTTTATCAAACAGGTCGACATACCAATTTAAAACGGCCGTTCCTTCTACGACTAAGCTAAGCTGCCCTCCCATAATCAATAATTCATTCGCTTGACCTTTCCTTTTACAAACACAATATTACAATACTTAGTACAGAAACTTGTTCCCAAGTTCAACAACTTGTCAGGTCTAACATTCCCTAAGTGGACAAGTTTCCTCTAAGCTCAATCTTCGAAAAATTGCCAAACATTAAGTTAAATTATGGCCTGGTGACGATTTTCAACTTTCTCTTTCACAACTTACATCAGCAAATCCATCAATTCCTTCTACCTTTGTAGATATTTTGCCTGTCGACAATAAATTAAGTTGGTTTCTGCCTATAATAGTTCTGTATTGTTTGTATTTAGTCTTAGGGATCAGAAGCCTAATTAATTTTTTTAAAAAGAAAACACGACACGGCCTACGACTATTTATTTAAATTACGAAAATCGTTACAAGAAAATAATTCAATAAGTTCAGTAATAAACGTCCGTCCCATCCGAGCTCCGCAGCAGAAGTGACCGAGGCGAGTGAGCACACGGCTCATGGTGTGTCAC
The DNA here is from genome assembly GCA_916614155.1 of Mesoligia furuncula. NCBI lineage: Eukaryota > Metazoa > Arthropoda > Insecta > Lepidoptera > Noctuidae > Mesoligia > Mesoligia furuncula. The sequence continues at coordinate 18,306,923 of OU744798.1, forward strand.
CCCCTCCACTGACAGCGCCATCGCAGTGACGTGATGTCCCCGCCCTCTCAGCTGTCAAATCCTCTAAGAATCCTCTAAGACGGCCTCTCCTGACAGCTGAACGTCCTCGTCAGCTTGGCTTCCTGGATTCACCTCCTCGTCCGTCTGGCCGCCACTGGATGGATTCTCCAATGGTAGGCTTCCTTGCGCCTGGTCATCATCATTTGACTCGTCATCTAAAACATACCAACATAACAAAAATTAACACAGCATTTTGAAAGCCAATTTTTAACTTGGAGCTACCCATTACAATGAAACTACAAGCGTTTTATTACAACTTCCAGCAATAACATCAAAATGGGTAGCAGATAGGTTATCGTTACACCAATGAAAGAGTTCCGGACCTCAATCACTACTGAAACAATAACAAAATTACCTGGCAACCACTATCGGGGTTCCAGTAATCAGAATCACCTGGCAACCACTATCGGGGTTCCAGTTATCAACATCACCTGGCAACCACTAACGGGGTTCCAGTTATCAACATCACCTGGCAACCACTATCGGGGTTCCAGTAACCACTGCCACTTGGCCATGAGTAAGAAGCTGCCACAATGCTGCTTCTACTCACCACCACCGAGATGATCGAATAATACTTCGCAAGCATCCGGGGTATACTCACCACCACCAAGATGATCGAAGAATACTTCGCAGGCATCCGGGGTCCACTCACCACGCCACTGAACCATATGTTCTGCGGCGGTCTGGGTTTTCTTGCCGTATGAGCCAGCAAGCAGCTCGAGCTCGTACCGGTGATGTGGTAGCGCTCGTACCACCTTGTACGGACCACGCATCCCGGAGTCCAGCTTCCCCGTGCTCTGCGAGCCCTTGCTCACGAACACGAAGCTGCCGACGACAAACGTGCGCGGCTGACGGCGACGCTCGTTGACGTACGCGTCCTGCCGCTGCTGATTGTCGGCAAGCAACTCGGACGCCCTCTGTCTTCTCAGCATCAGAAGAGCTTCTCGGTTTGGATGCGAGTCGTTCAGGGCTACGTCTCGCACAAGAGACCTCAGCACTGGAGTAGTCCCTTCAATGCCAGTCAACAGCTGTAGAGGCGAGGTGCGGGTTGTAGCTTGCCTCGTTATGTTCAAGGTGAGCTGCACCTTCCACAACGCATCGGACCACTGCGCACCCTTGTTGTTCGCCTCTATCCGCAACATGTTGAGGACCGTCCTGCAATAACGCTCGACCTGCCCGTTTTCACGGTGCATTTCAGGCGTGATAAAATGTATGTTACAGCCTAACTCAGTAACCCAGTCTTGAAAGGATGCACTTTCGAACATTCTGCCACGGTCACACACAATTGTTGACGGAGTACCGAATAGGGAGACAGTATTGGAAAATACACGTTTTAACTCGGTGGTATCTTGTCTATACAGGGCGTACAACAGACAGTACTTAGTAAAAGCATCAACCACAAGGAGTATGTATCGGAAACCGTTTGACTCCGTTAGGGGACCAAGGACGTCAGTGTGAACCACTGAAAAGGGTACCTCAGGCTTCGTCCAAGATTCTATGGGTTGCCTAGGAGCGCGAGGGACTTTCTTATGTGACAGACAAACAATACAGTGACCAACATATTTCTTAATAAAAGCTCTTAACCCAGGAAACCAAAAATGACGCAGTATAAGCTCAGTAGTTTTGTCTATTCCTATATGATCGTGATCATCGTGGAATACCCTTAGCAAACTAAGCCTATGCCCTTTAGGGATAAAACAAAGGAAACGAGAGTCTTCACCAGTTGGTGAATACTTATAGTACAACAAATCGTTCCTTATAAAAAACCGTGTAGAATCCAATTGACCCTCTCTCAGCTTTTGCATCAAGCTTTGAGTTTCAGAATCAGCCGTCTGAGCAATCTTCGCCCAATTTCGCGGGTTTCGAATTTGGAGAACAGTAGCGGGCTGTCGGCTTAAGAAGTCTGCGTGTTGCATGAGGCAACCTTTTCGATACTCAAGCGTGAACCGAAAGTCTTGCATGTAAACCCACCAACGGGCCACACGAGGCAACAAGTCCTTTTTACGCTCAGTTAATTTCAATGAATTACAGTCTGTTACTATCTTAAACTCTACGCCTATTAAATAATGCCGAAAGTGTTGTAATGCGCGAACGATTGCCAACGTCTCGAGTTCGTAACTATGGTAGCGGGACTCGGCACCCTGTGTGGATTTACTAAAATAGCCGACAACTCGCTTCCGTTTACCCTCATGTTCCTGCAATAAAATTGCACCATAGCCAATCGCACTGGCGTCCGTATGAAGCTCAGTGGGCAGATTGGGATTGAAGATTGCTAAAACGGGTTCCTCAGTAAGACTTTTAATAACAAAATCACGCGCTAAGTCTTGCTCCGCGCCCCATACAAAAGGCTGACCTTTTCTAAGTAATTTGGCAATACAAGCAGTTTTCGAAGCGTACCCAGCAATGTACCTCCGGAAATAGCCCGCCAAACCCAAAAATTGACGAACACCTCTTACATTAGATGGCTTAGGAGACTTCACTAAAGCTTCAGTCTTACTAGGACTCGGCCGTACCTGACCATGACCAATAAGCCTGCCTAGGTATTCTAACTCGGTGTCTAGGAACGTGCATTTTTTTAAATTTACTGAAAATCCCGCCTCAGTGAGTGTTTTTAACACCTCTCGCAAAGTTTTCAGACCGTCACTGACAGAATCCGACATTATTAACACATCATCGATATAAATCAATACCTTACCGGTATCCAGCAGGTGCTTCAGGGTTTTGGAGATGATTCTTTGATAGACAATAGGTGCATTAGCGAGCCCATAAGGCATTTTTAAATATTCGTAATGCCCTTCCGGCGTTACGAATGCCGTCTTACTAATAGAGTCATCATCTTTCATCATCACCTGATGAAAACCTGTTGCCATATCGAGACTTGTAAAGAATTTAAAACTGCCCAGCCTGTCAATGTGGTCGTCGATTAACGGTAGCGGAAATCGCTCTTTAATAGTGATAGCATTTAGAGCTCTGTAGTCAACGCACATCCTATCAGACCCATCCTTTTTCTTAACGAGGATGATAGGACTCGCGTAATTAGACTGTGACTCGCGAATGATTCCCTTACTAATCAAATCGTTAATTATCTCACGAACGCGACGCTTTTCGTCTGCGGAGAGTTTATAAGGTCGATAGTAAATTGGGATGTCACTATTAACTTTTATTTCCATACAACCCGTGTTTACTGTAGAGGTCGCTGTACCGGTAGTAAACGTATCAGAAAACTCGTTTAACAGAGCTAACAAACACTCTTTTTCGTCACCTACTAAGGGCGTCCTTATCTTAGGGGACTCTACAGTCAACACGTTGTTTACATGCGAAACCCTGACTAACCGTTGAGAGTTATTTGTTCGAGTATACGTAACTCCGCTACGATTTAAAACATCAGTGCCAATCAAAACCGGAGCCTGAATACAATCCGGGGGAATAACAAACAAATCTACTTCTAAAGATAATTCGGGAAATTCGATAAGAGTGCTTACATACGAAGTGGACTCTATATCTTGACTTCCGATACCACGCATACGGCGATAGGTGGGAATTTTATTTAAACTAAAATGCTTTAAGACGGAATCAGAGATCAGCGAAATATCAGAACCAGAATCAATTAAAACGTCAACAGGTACGTTCTGTATAACCGCGGACATCACATTGTTTTGTCTGGAGGAGACTCTGAGCAAAAATTTACGTTACTCGAATTATTTTTAATATTTGATTTCGATTCGACACGTTCCTTAACAAAACAAGTTTCAACTGAATGCCCAATCTTTTTGCAAAATGTGCAAGTCTTAACAGGTTTGGAATTCGACTTTGTTGATTGAAAATTTGAGCTAGTCGATTCGGTTTTTGATGAAGATTTATCAGAATCCGCATCGACTTTCGCTGACTTTTTAGGGCAAACGGCCTGTTTGTGACCTATGTTTCCGCATGAGAAGCATGCTAATCGGTCATACTGTGGGACCTTGCGTTTACGCGAATCAGGGGAATCTGCGTTTGACGTGCGAACAGGATTGTTATTAACAGGTGGCGCGCCCTTAGGCTTTAAGTACACTGACAAAAATTCTACCAATTCCTTTGACTGTAGTTTAGCATTGGCGGTCGCGGCCTTCACTTGAGGATCGGAGATGCCACGGATCACAATGGCGGTTTTTAGTTCCTCTGAAAGCCCCTTGACAATGTTCAGTCGCAACAGGGACTTCCGCGCATACTCAGCATAAGTAGCGAATTTATTAGAATTCACACTCATGACATCATACAGCACAGTAGCCATATCAACTTCGCGTGGGCACAATGATCGGAATTCAATTTTAAAATTGGACCACGACCGATCACTGGTCACCCAATCGTTGAGCCACGTCTTAGCATCACCCCGTAAACACCCACCAATGCGTCCCAGGCATTCCCGATCGTCCCATTGACATATCTCGCGCCCGCGGTCGACTTCCGCACACCACACGTCAAAGTCATGCACACTGGGGTCAAAATTAGAAATATAGTAATGCTTAGATCTTACTTGAATTAGGGAAGAAAGTGCCCCCACAATCCTGTCCGCAGCATCAGCCTCTCGCGATGTCTCAGTGGTCACGGTTCTATCCGTAGCACATGTTTCCGAATTAGCGGTAACAGGTGCCTCGGTAACCACCGACGTTGTCAGCGGCGGAGTGCCGCCCGGATGTGACGACATGGGAGTAGACGTACGTATAGCGTTTGAAGGCAAACGTTCCTCTAAAGCGCTCAATCGAACCAGTATTTCATTTAAAGGGTCGCGTCGTGGGCTATCCCGACGCCCATACGAACTATCCCGGCGCCTACGCGGACTTTGAGAGTACTCTGATCTGTCACGACGACGCCTAGGAGATCTATTACGCGATTGACGATGACGGTCACGACGCCTTTTATGAACATCACGGCTGTTATGCGAATCGTTTTCCCGAGAATTACGCCTAGGTGTATTCTCACGCGGCGTGCACTCACGACTCGACATGATTAGGACTATAGGCAATATAAATGACCACTACGTGAACAACAAACTAAGCACGAAATAAAAGAATTAAAACGTGGTTGTTTAGTTCAAAAACACGTACGAAATATAATGTAATCGAGTAGAAACACGTTACGAATCACGTTAAAATGCACAGAAACTAATCACGAACAAAACCAACAACACGTGGTGAAAAATTTTAAACAGTCTCAAAAACACTATTTTCGGTTAAAAAGATGGCGAACGATCTAAATCGCGTGTAATTTAATCCTATCCCACTTCTGATCTTAGGGATCAGAAGCCTAATTAATTTTTTTAAAAAGAAAACACGACACGGCCTACGACTATTTATTTAAATTACGAAAATCGTTACAAGAAAATAATTCAATAAGTTCAGTAATAAACGTCCGTCCCATCCGAGCTCCGCAGCAGAAGTGACCGAGGCGAGTGAGCACACGGCTCATGGTGTGTCACCCCCTCCACTGACAGCGCCATCGCAGTGACGTGATGTCCCCGCCCTCTCAGCTGTCAAATCCTCTAAGAATCCTCTAAGATTAGTTTATCTATTTTTTGAATTTATCGTTAATCTACTGATTTTTTATAATACAACAATATATACAAAGTTTAGGTACTTAAATAATATCTATTCTATATCTATACATATAATAAAATTGTAGAAAAGTGGTGTCTGTACAATAGAAATATATAAAAAAAAAGTAGCAGGGGTTGTTATTATATCGATGCCGAACCCGAAATTGTAATTAATTTTTTTTTGTCTGTTTGTCTGTATGTTTGTGCACGCTTATATCAGAAACGGCTTTTTAGATTTAGATGCGGTTTTCACTAATATATTGTAGTAAGCTTCACTTAACATTTAGTGTTTATTTCATGTCAATCGGTTCATAAATAAAAAGTTATGTCAATTTAAAGAATCACGGCGAACATTTTGTTAAGGTATTCAGTGAACGCGCGTATCCTGGAGAGTATAGGCGAATAGTTGCATTCGATTATTGCGATTCACTTGAATACTGTGTCTGTGTGGTGCCGGACTTAAAGAATTGCACCACCCCTTACTTCCCGTGGGTGTCGTAAAAGGCGACTAAGGGTCTTACCGGAGAATGGGCAGCAGCGTTCTCTATTTATTCCACCAACACACCATACTGCGATCGCCAACCTGCCTGCCAAGCGTGGCGATTATGGCAAACCCCCCCCAAAATTGGAGGAGGCCTATGTCCAGCAGTGGACGTCTATCGGCTGAAACGACTTGAATACTGACTGTTTGCATATTTTAGAGGGGCCCGTGGCTAAATAATAATAGCCACACAGGTCGATCGATCAGGTTAAGCTACGCTTGCCGCGGTTGGTCTGTGGATGGGTGACCATCTTTACATGCCGAGACCCCTCCGTGCCTCGGAAAGCACGTTAAGCCGTTGGTCCCGGCTGTCATTCGTGGATCTTTGACAGTCGTTACGGGTAGTCAGAAGCCCGAAAGTCTGACAACCAGTCTTACCAAGGGGTATCATATTACCCAGTAGCTGGGTTGTGGAGGTCAGATAGCAGTCGCTCCATGTAAAATACTGGTATTCAGCTGCATCCGGTTAGACTGGAAGCCGACCCCAACATAGTTGGGAAAAGGCTAGGCAGATGATGATGACTGACTGTTTGCATATTTCATTTATTTATTATTTTAGGGTTTGTAGGTTAGGTTCTTTTTCTTAATTTTCTTTAAAATTTTGTAAATAAATATTGTAAGTATTTGGTATAGGTTAGGCGGTTCTTTCCTTGATTTTTGGGTATTTACTTATCTTAATTTTTATTTAGGGTTTGTAAATAAATATTGTAAGCATTTATGATAGGTTAGGCATTTCTTTCCCTGATTTTCGGTATACTTATCTTAATTTGTATTTAGGGTTTGTATATAAATATTATAAAGTAATTTTCTTTATTAAGTATAAGTTCATTAGCTCAGGTTAGTAATTAATTTTTCTAGCAATTCTTTTGTTTTATAAAGTTAGTACGTTTGGTTTACACGTCTTAACACTTATTACTTAAACTGTGATAATTTTAGACTGTATAATAATCTGTAAGTATTTATAATTTAATTGTTTACGATAGTACGTGTTTACTAAATAACTGTGTGTTAAGTAGTAAGTACTGTTTTATTGTAAGAATACCTCGAAGAAGATCCAACCTTTCCCAATGTAGCAGAAATGCTAAAAGGATGAGATTAGTTCGATCACAGGAATCTGAGGAAGGTCGTGAGGCAAGACTTTCTGCAACTCGGGAACATCAGGCTAGGTTTCGTGCTGCAGAAACTTCGACAGCAAGAATCTCGACAGAGTTCAAATCGTTCTCGAATGATGACAACTCGAAATAGGGAAAACGGGGAACAACGAAAGGCACGTTTATCTGTCGATCGCGAAGCTCACGCGCTATCGCGTGAGTCTGAGACTTTTGCTGACAGGGAAACCCGCCTGAGCTCCCAGAGAGTACGGACAACAAATGCTCGATCCCAGGAGACACAGGACGAACGGGAAATACGTCTCACTGCCGATCGTGAAGCTCAAGCACTATCGGGTGAGTCTGAGACTTTCACTGATAGGGAAATTCGCCTGAGTTTCCAGAGGGTTCGGACAGCAAATGCCCGGTCTGTAGACGGTATATATAATTCAAAATATGCTGCCCGAAAAGTCACTATTCCACGCGAACGAAGTCGCGGGCACAGCTAGTATATATATATGATTGTACAAAAACCGTTTAGACATTTTAGAGTTTGTAACTGATAAAGAAGTTTGAGTTAAATTAGAAGAAATACGATGTTCAGAGCTCATTTGGAGCTCAGACTTGCGAGGCATAGAGCAGGACAATATAAGTAACAACGAAATAAAAAAAAATAGAGGTTATCATATGATTTTTGTTCAAGCCAGATCGAGAGAGCGTTTTTTTTTAGGGTTCCGTACCTCGAAAGGAAGAAACGGAACCTTTATAGGATCACTTTGTTGTCCGTCCGTCCGTCTGTCTGTCTGTCAATACCCTTTTCTCAGAAACGCGTGGAGGTATCAAGCTGGAATTTATATCAAATACTCAGGTCTACTGTCCCTTGGAGCTGTGAAAAAATCAAACTTCTAAACCAACGCAACCAAAAGATACAGCCGCTTGTGCCAATTTTCGACACTCGCAAGGGAATCAAAACCTACAGGGTACAGTCAACAGCAAAAGTAGATGATCAAAATCAGAAATTCAATACTAATTAACGGAGTTCGCGTCAGAACTTTGTGGCGTCAAGTGATGTCTGTGTGGCGTTGATGTGGCGTAGAGTGGTTTCAATCACTTCGACGCCACACAGTTCTGACGCGAACTCCGTTCATTAGTATTGAATTTCTGATTTTGATCATCTACTTTTGCTGTTGACTGTACTTCCCGTGAACTCAGAGTTTTGAAATTTGGTACGAAGCAACGTCTTATAGCACAGATAAAGGGAAAATTGCGAAAACCGCAAATTTTTAGTTACATCATATAATATAATATTTTTAATAATTTTAAACTTACTATCCCTTTCCTCATGAACGCGTAGAGGTATTAAATTGAAATTCATATCAAATACTCAGGTCTATAATATCTTTAAGCTGTAACAAAATCAAGCTTCTATGTCAACGCAATCAAAAGAAACTGCAATTGAAGCCGCATATTTTCAAACTCGCAACTACTCGCAAGGGAATCAAAACCTAAAGGGTACTTCCAGTCGACCTAAAATCTTGAAATTTGGCATGAAACAATTTTTATAGCACATATTAAGGAAAAATTCCGAAAACCTTAAATTTTTAGTTACAACACATATTTTTAGGGTTCGTACCTCAATAGGAAAAATCGGAACCCTTATAGGATCACTTTGTTGTCCGTCCGTCCGTCCGTCTGTCTGTCAAGACCCTTTATCTCGGGAACGCGTGGAGGTATCTAGTTGAAATTAAAACCATATACTCAGCTCTACAGTCCCTTAAAGCGGTGAAAAAATTGAACTTTTAAGTTAACGTAAAAAAAAGAAACGGCCGTTTATGCCGCAAAAAACATATATTTCGACACTCTCAAGGGAATCAAAATTTATAGGGTACTTCCCGTTGACCTAGAATCATGAAATTAGGCGAGAAGCAAGATCATGTAGCACAAGTAAAGGAAAAAATCTGAAAACCGTCAATTTGTTGGTATGTTAAAAAAAAAACCGTGATAAACTATTTACATACCTACAAAGTACGGAACCCTCGGTGCGCGAGTCCGACTCGCACTTGACCGGTTTTTTTAATTTTTAAATGCGTATCATAGGATGTTTTTCTTTAGCAATCGATATCACTAATTAATCTCTGACAATATTTTCTCGCTGTATTATGTTTGCACCGAGTTATTTTCAGTTTGTTTTCTTTCAATAGAGTATCATGCTTTATTGTAGGTCAAAATCAAGGAAATTAACTGTTTATCAAATTAATTACCAACTAAAATTTTGTACGTAGGTTGAATATATCTATATTCAAGTCATAACTGTCGTAATTCGACAGTTGTACGATATGTCTATAGCAATGAAAATTAACGGAGTGTGTCAATTTGATAAACGATTAGTTTCCCTGACAGTACCTACAAAAAGAGAAAGCAAACAAACTATCCAATTTCGAATCAAGTTCGGTTTGTTGGCAATCGAATCAATTGGCGAGACTGAAGTACCTACCTGTGAGTGAAGTGTTGCGATTTCAAACCCGAATTTTCAACAAATCGACGAAGTATCAAGTAGTGGTACTCTCAAGAACAAGGGCACCGCTCTGGTAGCGATAGGCCCACGTGAATTTGACGTTTGGATTTTTTATTACATTTAGGTAAAAGTTTCTCTAGAGACTTTCAATGATGTTTTAGCGTTTAAAGAGAAGATTAAAATGTATTAATGACTCTGTTCTATGTGCAAACTTTTTAGTAAGATTGACGATTAAAAACTAAAACTAACGTAATTAGTTTAACAAACGATTAACGATTGAATTAGTTTTAGCTGTCAGTTTTGATTGAAATAGTAATGTGAAGGAAAATGTAAAACAAAAAACGATTATTAAATTAAACAAATGGTTTATTTTTTGACCAGTCATACATAGGATCCAAATTACAAGCCTTATTATGTTTATATATCCAGCGGGATTGTCCGAAAGGGTTTACGCTGGCCCGGAACATAAAGGGCTAAGGAAGGAACACGGGTGGGTTTTAGTCAGTAAGAGTCTGACACTCCCTTCTGCTCCACCCAGAGAAAGAAGAAGAAGTCATTTGATGATTTCCCATCCGCAAAAAAAAGCTATGTTTATATGTACCTACGTAAATAAATAGTTATTTAATCAATCTATCTTATACTCCCTCTCTGGTGGATAGTGACACAAACAGGCATATGCTTTATAAAGGATAGTACCTGTAACTTGTTTTGAATTTTCATTCAAAACAAGTTACAGGTACTATCCTTTATACCCCTGACTAGAACCTGACTAGCTTCAATAAAACTAAAACCAATAACTAATGATTCCATGAGTTTAGGTAAACGATACTTGTTTGCCAATAATATAGTGTGATGCGATGCCAAAAGAAGACATTGTTTTCGTATTACCAGACCGCACGAGTGAGCGAGATGAATAACGACAACAATATCCGTACGGTAAAGATTAACGAAATACATATTTCTGAGAATACTGTCGCCGTTGAGGCAAAACATGGCTGATTTAGTTTAATGTAGAATCTTGAATGCCATGTGTGTATTCTTACGTTTTGGACAATTAAACGCTGTAATAACTCTATCTACCATCTCTCTATCTATTGTCCTATCGCAGGTATGCTGAAAGAGATTTCTTATGAAATAAGCAAACATACCTACATAAATGGTAAAACAAATAATTTAATTAGATTATCTTATCTTATTGTGTGTTAATATATCCCAGCCAGGTGTTTACGAGTACAAGCACTCTCAAGTTGGCCCCGAATCTACTACTTAACTAATAATAATAACAACTTATTATTTTTAGATTATCTATTTATTCAGATATTGAAATAAAAATGAAAATTAGTATTAGTTTTAAGTAAAAATTGAATTTGATGACTGAATGTTTAACTAAAACTAAAACAAAAATTTCAATCATGATTTATTTAATAAAACTAAGTTCGACACTAGCCGTGGCTAGTAAAATTCTAGTCTGACACTAGTTCGTCACAAGCCTAACACTAGTAGTGACTAATTTAATCAAATCAATTTTTTTTAATTTGACTAATAAATCGATTGAAATTTTTTGTGATAAACCCCAACACTAATACCTCTAGTAGTAACCTAAGTAAGCGAATTGTTTACTCAGTGTACCTGCCCTCTCCAAATCAGATTAAGAATTTTATGCTATTCCATTGTATTCTATCAATAAAAAGTCCGGTAATGTTTATAAGGTCACTGCTGCTCATCCACTTTTTTTCGAAATGAAAACTTCTTTAGGCTGAATGATTTTTATAGGGAATAATCTTATGAGTTCGTGTCAACGGCATACTAATGTTAACAGTACTCGTATATCTGTAGCTATGAGTATGAAGTATTGCGCTTGGCTAGCAGTGAAAGTGAAAATATGTATATATATAATTATATAGTAATATATACATAATTATATAGTGTATCTGTGGTGCCGGACTTAAAGAATAGCACCACCCCATATTTCCCGTGTCGTAAAAGGCGACTAAGGGGCGTACCGGAGAATGGGCAGCAGTGTTCTCTATGCATTCCACCACCATACCATACTGCGATCGCCAACCCAAGCGTGGCGATTATGGCAAACCCCCCCTTTTGGGGGACGCCTATGTCCAGCAGTGGACGTCTTTCGGCTGAAATGATGATGATGATTATGATAGTGATAAGTTTTTACTTTTATCGGCAGTCCTGCTGCATATGGTTTTTTGTGAATGTATTCCATTGGACAATCCTTTTATTTAGAGAGAGAGCGGCGGAGAAATCGAGCTCGAAATAGCATTTCATACAGCATAGATTTAGTAAATAACGCTAGTATCTAGTAAAATAAATCTATACCAAAACAGTTAAATTTTTTTTAGTTAGTCACACTAGCGGCTAATTAGCTAATGCGTGTGTATCGAATAACATAGATATATTTAATCTGTCCAGTCGATTATTGAAGCAGTTCACTGTGGCAGCCGTCACAACATTTTCCGGGAGCCTATTCCATGCTGTTATAACCCAGTTACACAAGAATTGCTTCAAAAGCTTTTTCTTTGATGAATTTTCCCATAACTTTAGGGAATGCCCACGCAAAATTTTGTTGGCATTCATAATAAAAAATGAGTTATGTTTATAAATCCAAAAGCAAAATTACGAAACCTTGCATAAATCTTTTTTTTCTTTTTTTTTTCTTTACGTCATTAAAAACTGTTCGTATGGATTTACGAGTTGTTCATTATGATAAAGATTTTTTTGTTGAGACACTGTTTTTTCTGAACTCAAAACATCACACTTTATCATATTCTCGCTATGAAAATTTACAAGAACACATCGTTTCTGAAGTAATTTCGACAATACATATGTTACTACCGTTACCAAAAGAAAATCAACTGCGATATCAAAAGGTGCTTTTATTTTTTATATGTTAAAAGCGTATATATTAATTATGAAATTAGAATATAAAATGTTAATGCATTGTTCAGTACAAAATTCTCCTTCACTTTAGAAATGTAAATATGAATGGCTACTACGCTTTCGACCGGTTCTATCGGCGTAAATATTCAAATTCTGCGAAATCCTCTATAAATATTCCGCGGCCGGGTTCCCAAACTCCTCGCAGAGTTGGTTTGACAGAACCAATTCTGCGAGGAGCGTGAGAATAGAAAAAGAAGGGGTTTCATTTATAATGCGACTGTCCATCCACCTTACGTGACGCGCTGGGTGCTACATTGTGTAGTAATTATTCATCGTACTTTAGCAGCTTTTAATAATATAAAAACTATGTCCTATGAAAAACTACGTGTGTGTATGTTTGTTCCTTCGGTCATCATTCCTTTCTTTTGTATTTTATTTTCTCTTTTTTATTTATTTAAAATCTGTAAGTATTATTTATTTATTCTTCAAAAAGCGTACAGTCTAATATCTAAGATAAAAAATTACAATTAGCGCTTAGGGGAGAGTAGCCCAAAACGGGTAAGCTAAGGTTGATGGTAAAAAAAAACAACTTATAGATACAAATTGAAAATTTATTTGTATATTTTGAAATGTTTAGTTATCAAGGACTATAAAATAAATGACATATTTAGTAGTTTTGTACATTAAGAATAAAAAAATAACAAGAATCTTTACCATTCGAATTACCCGTTTTGCCCGTAGGGGGGGCCTAAAGCAGGTAGGGCTTTTGGGCAAAGCGGGTAGGGACTGAATTACATGAGATTAACGTCAATCAATGACTAGAACTGTTTCATAACAATCGTAACTCAGATGGAGCTCCACCAGGATCATCAGCTACTTGCAGTGACAATGCTTGGATCAATGGACCAGTATTCTTGGAATGGTTGCGGCACTTTGTAGACAACGTAATGAGTTGGCAACGTAAACAGATTGTCCATGTGAAATAGATACTCAACTAGCTCTAATTCTTGAGCTGCTGTAAAAACTGTAAGATGATCCTAGATTTTTTTTGACATCCTTTCTTTACATGTATCTGTAAAGTCGAAAGGTTGATGCCATATTTTTTTGCTGCACCATTGACGGAAGTTTTGAGAGCTTCTTCTATCGCAAGCTTCATAACTTCTTCATCCCACGATGCATTTGCAGTCTTTCTTTTGTATTTATTTACCATCTGCAAAAATAAAAGAACTAATAAGCAGTCAATGAAATTATACAGGGCAAATCGGGTATGGGCAAAACGGGCACCCGCTTTGCCCCTACCCTTTTTGCCCACAAGCATGTATTTTTTTCAATCGACTCATATCCTTAAAACCGAAATAATAAACGCCAACCTATTACACAAATAAAACGTCTATTTGTTGCAAAATCATAACACAAAACTAGTAAGAACATATTGTAAACCATTTTCGAGTATTCAAAAGTAATGTAACTCAATTTTTTTTAGTGGAAATAGCAAAAAACTACTTTCTTATCTTACCGTGAACTAGTGTCCGCCAGAGAAGCGCGCCGGCTCCCTGTGATTGGAGAGTGGCAGGCGCCGCGCACTGCACGCACACATTCTTATTAGCAATAAAGGTGCGCAATTTAAAAAGCATACCCGTTTTAGGCGGGCTACCCGTTTTAGGCTTACCTCCCCTACAGTTGCCATTTACAAGCTTCCACAAATTAAAAACTATGTACTTAAACTTAAAAGAAATAAAAATACACACAAAAATAAAATAGAATCCTTAGGGCCGATTTTTCCAACAACACTTTTATTCGAGGAATAAAATTGACGTTTGACGGTTTTTGTATGAAACAACAGTCAAAATTTCAAAATTATTCCTCGAATAAAGTTATCAGATGATTGTGAAATCAGCCCTTGAGCAAATAAAACAAAACAAATTCATCTTTCAACACACAGAAACAAAACAAATTCTTCTGTAAGGCACTTAAAACTTACTTACAACTTGAATAATAATAAAAACAAATAATAAAACAAAATCCAATTACATGTGCTTTAATTAGGAACAATGGTATTGCGGTCTTTACGAAAATATTCTTTATTTACAGTTTGTCTTAATGTGCTTGGATTAGTTCTGAATAAATCAACATCTAAGTAAGAGTGAAGATTAAATTATTGAAGCTAGCTGTGCTACGTGAGAAGTAAGCATTCCGTCGGTAGTTTTTTGAAGCGAATAGAACGTGAAGGCTGGGCGATGCCTGAAACCTATGTGATGGGTTCCGAGTAATAATTTTGATAGAAATTGGCACCAATGAAAAAAAAAATGTAAAAGTGTTTATTCACAGAAATATTTTTTTACAAAATATATTTACCTCCGCCAAACTGCAAAGCAGTTCGAGTAATCCATGGATGTATTGGCGATATTTAACCGGAAAGTTATATCATTAACATAGCGTCTGTTTTCCAGCGGCACGAAATGGTACCTTTTATCACGATGAGTGCAGTCCATTGAGCATTGCCTTGTCTATCTATATCTTAAAAACTTTTTCTGTAGGTATATTTTCTATTCTGGGCATATACACATCATATTGTGGGTATCTATACTTGAGAAGCGTATGTACGAACAGTATAGAACTTTGTGTAGTTTTAGAGAGCTAAAGCAAGTAGATGACCTTATTGTATGCCTGTACCTGGGGATTTGGATCCTTTTTTAATGATTGCATCAATACGCATTTCAAACACGAGTTTCCTGTCTTGGATAATGGCCAAGACCCTAATACTGTTCACCTTTGTCATTGCTTGGTTGTTCAAAGCGAACCCTAAGCCAATTGTCTTCTTTGCCGTGTATAAGTCATATGAAAGCATTTTGATACATTTTGTTGAAGTTTGTTTAGTGTACAGTAATCTACTAACCTAGTATGATCTCATTGAGTAGTGATGTGTCAGCTGAACTACTTACTCTTTAAAAAAAAAACATATTATCGGCGTATAATAGAATGTACGAGTTAATCAAATATTTCTTAATATCTGCTATCAATAAATTAAATGGAAGAAGGCCCCCAAATAGATCCCTGAGGAACTCCAGATGGTATTAGATGGCAACTGGAAGTAAAATCCTGTAATACTACTGCTTGTGATCTGTTTTTATTGTAGAAGGAAACCCATCGATATAGGTCACCGTGATTTCCACCTGAAGAAAGTTTAAACATTTACTATAATCCGTATAAATTACATTAACTTGTGTACGTTGCTCCATTCCTTCAGAGATAAATTAGTTGCAAAGAATAAGGTTAGGGGATCGCTTACGAATAAAACCATGCTGGTCATCACAAAAGTCACATTCTAAGGCTGAATAAACTGCAGTGTAAACAACGCGCTCGAGTACTTTGGAGAATAGGCATTCTCCAAAGTACTCGAGCGCGTTGTTTACAGCTTTATAGCTTCGAAATATCGATAGTAATTTACGAGTGACTCATCACTTTTATTTAATACCTGACGTAGCGAATGCAGATTTTCAAATTTTAGGAATTCTGCCTTCTGTTCAAGACCGCTTGAATATAATACAGATAGGTTTGGCCAGGCTTTTCGCACCATTGATAATAAATATAGGTAGCATTCAATTTGGGCCAACTAATTTAGAGAGATCGAGCATTTTAACGCTCGATCTCTCTAAATTAGCTGGCCTAAATTTGCCAAAAAAGCCCACCTTACCTACAGTATTTGTCTGTCCTTCCCCTTTTTAATCTATCCAAAGGTGGTCCTTAAAAGATCGCTCTTAGCGATAAGACCGCCCCTTGTGTCACCCTTTGTAAAGTTTCTATATTTATTTATTTTACTTTTTCGTGGCATTTAGCTAATGCTCGCTGTGCTCGTGGATGGTGTTGTGACCAAAAATATTAATAAATTGACAATATTTTTTAAATTAACAATGACATACATACAGTTTATAAAGGCAATGAAAGGAAATTGCATGCAGCTGAGATGAGAAAGCTAAGAGGGAAGTTTGGTGTTAAACGAATGGATAGAATAGGAAATTAGTACATAAGGGGGAGTCTGACAGTGGCCCCGATAACTGAAAAATTGGGAGAAAATCGGTTGTCATGGTATGGGCATGTGATAAAGACGAATGAGGAAAATATTGGCAGGAATATTTTGAATTTGAATGTCGATGGCTGTAAGACTAGGGGATTACCAAAGAAACGATGAATGGACTGTGTGAATGATGATATAGTTAGAAAGGGGATGACTACCGAGATGGCGACTAATAGAGAAGTCATCATCATCATCAGATGATGATGATGATGACTTCTCTATTAGTCTAAAAGGCTAGGCAGATGCCTAGCCTTTTCCCAACTATGTTGGGGTCAGCTTCCTGTCTAACCGGATGCAGCTGTATAGTATTTTACATGGAGCAACTGCCTACCAGACCACAACCCAGTTACTGGGTAATACAACACAATACTGGGACAACCAGCCTTACCAAAGGGTAAGAAATTAGGATGATTTCAGGAGAATGATGATGACACATAAAATTTATTATGGCTGAAATAAGTCAGTAGTTGTACAATACTGCACATCTAATCATTTTGCTAATAGTTTTAGTAACCAAAAAAGTATTTTGTAAAAACAATAACTTTCATAAGTCATAAGTCATGTCATTTATTTCGGAACAATATAAATTGTGTAGAAATTTTGTAAAATAAAACAGTACCATACAAATATAACAAACGAAAAGAAAAAAAAAACATGTCAAAGATCAGAAGAGAAAAACAACAAAATCAAAACGATAATAATCCACATTGATTTTAAAATAATTAATAATGCAATAAAACAAGAAGTCAAAATAAAAAGGAAAAACGAAAATCAAATTAGTATAAAAAGATCAAGATCAGTGATTCATGACATCCAATTTTCTAAGAATATTGTAATAAAATAAAATATTGTGTAAAAAAATAATAATATATCATCTAATTTTCTGTGAATAATTAATAATAAAAATAGAATGTCAAATATAAATAAAAAGAAAATAAAAACAAATTGTCATACAAATGTCCGTAATAATCTAATTGTAAAATAAAATGTCAAAGATAAAATTTGTAATTATACTAGAGATATTATGTCATTTAATAATCTATGATAATACAAAAACATAAAAAAATTAAAACAAGAATAGTCAACATATCATTTGAATTCCAATCTAGGACAATAATATTACGGTTGTCGTTTATCATCTAGGTAGTCATCGACGCTGTTTCGAATATTCTTTATTGAGGCGCCCGCGCCAGAGAGCGGTTGTGTCGTCGAAGCTTGCAGGTTAGCTGGTACAGAATAAATCTAATTAGTTCCTTAAAAGCTTTTCTCTGTAAATATATTAGAAATCATAAAACTTGATTAGGTATATTAGTGCTTGGCCAGAATGGTAGCGCGGGTGCGGAGCGGGCGCGGCGCGGCGAACTCAAACATTTGAACTTCCTTTGAGTGTCCATAGTGGGCACGCGGGCGCGGTGAGCGGCGCGGGCTGCTCGCCGCGGGGACCGGGGTTCTCGAAAGTCTTCTTCATCCATATTATATTTTGACAAACACTGGACATGACAACACGCAGAACGCAGCCACGCTAACCATGGCTCCAGGGCCGACAGGCAGCCGCGCGCATTCCCGCACCCGCGCCCACCCTTCGCCCGTGTCACAGAGTGGCCAAACACTAAAGGTACCATAGTACCTATTAAACTTGCAGAAATAATAAAAGTGCACTAATGAAACCTGACCACCGTGTATTCGTATAAAGGGTGCATTTTATTTGTATTTGTAACTACAAATGACCGCTATTAAGCGGTCATTAAACTTTTGCTAAGGATACTTACCAACAAAGAACATTTTAAACTGTATTTGTTTTGTTGAAACTTTTGCTAGAAAATCCCGCATGAAAAAAGGGCTATATTTTAAGATTATTATTATTACATTTACGACAAATCGTACTTACATCACGATCCTAACACAATATTAACTTTTAATATCATCATTATCCTCATGCCGTTTGGTTTCTGAATCTATTTGGAATCGGCGCAGTATGTCTTTTATTAAGCCATAAAATTATACCTGATCATCTTTTATACAATTCATGTGACTTTTTTTTTGGTCAGGCTCATTTCTTGTCGTCCACATTAATAAATTACATTTTTCTTGTCACATCTTCTGATGCTCCTTAGTCCTTCACATCGCATACCTACCACAATAAACGATTGCATCTCTTGCTACAAAGTAAAACGCGCTAGAAGGAAAGCCGGTAAAACTATTTGTACTGCGGATAGTCGTGTCTAATTGTCTTGAGCATTATTGTAAACTATATTGCAGTAAATTCCTTACTGTATCACACCCGATTGTATATTAAACACGGCCGAGAAAATTTATTGTGTGGGTATAAAAACAAACTGCCCTTAATATTTCTTTAATCGAGATAGCTTCTGCGACACCTTGACTATAAAAACATACTGCAATTTCAGTATAGCTCATATCATTCCCACCTACTTGGAAATAATGTGTAGGTGGACTTGTACCTAATGATGGGCAAATTCTGTGCATTGCAAGCAGAACACCAACCGATCTATTCTTTAAAAATATCACTGTGATAACTTAGCTGCACCACACAGACTGACAGATGTCAATGGCATACTAATGTTAACAGTACTCGTATATCTGTAGCTATGAGTATGAAGTATTGCGCTTGGCTAGCAGTGAAAGTGAAAATATGTATATATATAATTATTTAGTAATTTAAACATAATTATATAGTGTCTGTGTGGTGCCGGACTTAAAGAATAGCATGTATTCCACCACCATACCATACTGCGATCGCCAACCCGCCTGCCAAGCGTGGCGATTATGGCAACCCCCCCCCCCCCTGATGAACTTAGCTGAAGTGAGCTGTCTGCCACCTGATGCTAGGGATTGACACTATTGACAACTTACTTCATGCTCACTTTACTCAAGCTTTCATGGTGAGATTTTAATTAAATAATTCTCGAATTTTAAACAAACCCTAAAAGTTGCGAAGTAGGTACTTAAAGTAAACTATTGCTGCTACATTGCAGTTTAGCTAAAGGTAATCCAATGAAAACTACCCCGGTACTACGGTTGTTCATTACGCTCCCAGGAAGAAGAATTTGTACTTGAGCTGAAATAAAAGACCCAACATCTATGAATTAGCTTACTTTCGCGCACGAGAGAGTTTTTAACAATACAAAGCGAATATGCTGACTTCTCTCATATTGGAAAGCACTAATAATAAATTTATTGAATGAAAAAGTTGAGATATTGCAGCACAAGAGAATCCATACAATATACAATTCTATCTATTTCACAATGTCAAGGTAAACGCTACCACAATAGACATTGGCGCTTCTGGATAGCTATTTTTGTAATAAATATTTAGCAAGTTCGGAATTGATCTCTCTATTATTGCCATATATCCTGAATTACTTACAGTATATAGTGGCAAACGATTTCCGCCAGACAAATATGTTTGCTAGTCTTTGTTCAGCTGGCCCTCATATATCTTAGTTGTTTGCTTCCTATTCTATTAACGCCACTGATTGTATATGCGCTTATAAACTCTAGGAATTTACTGCAGTTCAAGGTATGCATATATCATTCTATCACTTTTAAATATATGCGTAGCGAGAATTCTTCCTAAATAACGAATTATTGATTTCCTGCCTATGTTTAAAAACTTTAAATCAATCTTTCATAGCTTATGTGCTGATAACAAGATCAAAGGCAGGAGACGGCACGGTTGGCGCAGTGGTTAAGCGATTGACTGCTGCGCTGCGTGTCGCGGGTTCGGTTCCCGCACGGAACTCATATTTGTATGACCTACAAGTAGTTGTTCCGGGTCTGTTTGTGTATGTGAGTTTAAATGTTTGTAACCCACGATACGTTTAAAAAAAATAAAAGGTTTTTAGCTAAAAATATAGGTAAGTACAATACCATAAAAATGTGTTCGTTCTTTTGACGTAGGTAGGATTTATTTTTGTAGCAAGTCGAGAAAGTGTCGGCATCGGTGGTTTGTAGTACCCTTTTGCACTGTTCATAAATGTGCAGATGCCTCACATAGCTATATCGTAAAGGTAGACTGCGGGAACTGGCATTTCTGTATTTTTAGGAGTAGTCAAGGATCGTAAGTCGGGTAAGTCTGGTTTTATGTATGTTTACTTTCAGACAAACGTATTAGTTAAACAAATTTTCGTTACCTGCACTTTACCACGTAGTATGTATAAATTAAATACCTAGCTATTCTGAATGTTTATCACTGACTGAAGGTGAAAGGTGATATCATCAGGAAACTTGGAATTAGAGACATCTGGAACCACCAACATGCACCGAACCAGGGTAGAGTTTAAATCTCGTTTCTTCTGTACGAGAAGAGGTCTTTAACCTGCATTAATTTGTTTTAATTAGTTAGTGACAAAAGAAAACAAAGCAATTTAAATATGAAAGAAAACTCTTCTGCTAACAAGATCGAAGTTACCAAAACTTCGATCTTGTTAGCAGAAGAGTTTAGGTTATGCTAAGTTTTCTTTCATATTTAAATTGCTTTGTTTTCTTATGAACAAGTTTGTGTAGTATAGTATTATGAAGTTGTCATGATTTATGAATGTAAACTTCCTAATTTTAATATTTGTTGAGAAAAGACAGAAAACCATGACGCTGCTGATCACAAGGATTTCATGGTAATTAAATAAAAAGAAAATAATAAAATTAATAAAAAAAAGGAAAATAATTGACAATTAGAATAAATCAATTACAATTTTCAGTGGAATTCTTTCTTTTGATCTTTTTTGGGATTTTTGGTACTTTACTTTCTGTTGTACGTTTGTACATTTACAAGTCAAACCTGTTTTTAAAACTAGATGTGGTCGGCGTTTCCTATCTGATTTGAGCCTATACCCACCTATCTAAGACATGTGTAGGTAAAAAAATAAAAAATAAAAATGTCTATTTCAGTAACTTACAATATTTTCATTTTTACTTTTAGGAATGACCTTTTAAGCAAAATAAATGCTTGTGTTAGGACATTCCGCCCTTCCACTACATACAGTGTCTTATGCAAGCTATTGAAAAAAGTAATTAGTTATGAATAAGAAGACAAAACCCTCCATTTTAAAGGAGGGGTCTAAACTTTACAAACTATACAAAAGGGAAACAAGTGAAAAATTTGGTAATTTAAGTAATTTAAGTGTGCGCACTAGAGAGTGTGTATATGTTAGTGTGTGTGTATGTTCATGTGTGTATGTGTGCATGCATGTGTGAGTGTGCGTGTGTGTTATTAATGTGTGAAGAGGCTATGTTGCATGTGAGGATATGCGCGTGTGAGTGGGGTGAGAGGATCGGTGCTGTAGGTGTTGAAAGGATTTTGAAAGTGATTGTTCTTTGAGGTGTGAGAGGGATAAGAGATTGAAGTTTTGGGTTTGTGTTTGAGTTAGCCCTGCGACATGTCTTGGGATCGGAAGATGTTGTATGACAACATCTTCCACTAACCGTTGTTTAATGTTTGTAATAAACTTTCAACTTCGTCGTACGATTTCGGTTTTAGCCATTTCGTCAAAATACTTTTGCATTCGCGATGTGTTCGGGGATAAATACCTAGCTCTTTGTTGAGCAGATTATATAAGCGAGATGACTGACTTGCGTACTGTCTTTTTGCAAATGCTGATTTAGACGTGATTACCGGGGCAACCTTATCCTTTCTTCTGCTTTTCAGCTTCGAGGGGTCAAATGCGAGGGATTTGTGTTGCTTTAGAATGATGTGAAGTACGTACATCTTTCTGACTGTCAGGAGATCAGATATTTTATAAAGCCTTTCAGTCGGGTACCTGAAGGGTTTGAAGAGCATGACTTTAAGTAGTGACCTCTGAGCTCTCTCTAGCTCTAGGAATTTAATTTTTGTTGCTCCTCCCCATACCGGGAGACAATAGGAAAGAACCGATTGTGCTAACGATGTGTATATTTGAAGCAGAAGGCGTTTGGATGTGACATATCGTAGTGTTTTAAATGTCCAGATAAGTTTTCTAACTCTCTTCATTAACAATTCTGTGTGAGAATGCCAGGTCAGGCGCTGATCAATCATTACGCCCAGATATTTTGTAGCTTTGACTTTTTCAATTTTGTCGCATGAGCATATAGAGTGATCAGGGTTGTGGCATTTGTGAATTTTAATAGTGAAATCTGCTGGTGGTTGGGAGGTATCGTACTTGGAGAAACAGATAAAGTTTGTTTTAGAAGTGTTTAGGGTTAGGAGATTAAGGTCGAGCCAAGTAGCAACCTTTCTCAGACCGTCCTCAGTGGATTTACAGACATTGCTCCAAGTTGAACCACTAAACACTATGGCGGTGTCATTGGCATAAGAGAAAGTTTGGCCATCTTGTATTTTTAAATTGCAAAGGCTGTTTATGTAAAGGAGGAATAATGTCGGGCCAGTAACCGTTCCTTGGCCCACACCGTAGGTAACTGCTTCTTCAGAACTAGTGACTTTACCTATTTTAACTTTTTGTTTGCGACCTCTTAAATAATCTGCGAGGAGAGTCAGAGGTGGACCTCTTATACCACTAGGTACATTACAGAATGATTGATCGTAACAGTATTTGTTTGTCAAAAACACGTTGGGTCTTCTTCGAATTGGTAGTATAAGTATACATATAATATTATCTACTTGCTATTTACTGCCCATGGATTCACTCGCGTTCTAGGAAAACACCGTCAGTAAAAAAAAAAATATGTTACCAGGGTCTATCTGTACAGCCTTTAAAGCATGAGTAAGTAACAAACTTTCACAAGAAATTCAAGCAGGAACCTTGTTCGTCCAACTTGTAGTTGTTCAAGGAATAAGTTTATAATTACCACGAGCTGCTTCCTACGCTCATTTAACGCAGCTACTACCATGCAATGTGCATTTGAACTTACATTAGCTAACCTTCTCCCTGAGTACCTGTGTCTGACAGTTTTCTTAGTTTATAACTGAGTTTATCACCGTTGAAATCTGAGCTCCTAAACTTAGTGAGAGAGTTTAAACATAAAAATTATGGACTGTCTGTCTTGAAATAAAGTGCTTTGGAAATAAAATTCAATAAGTACGTGGAAATAACTAAATATGTAAAGTTTTGTCAGCAATGATATCCTCTTGGATAGCTCTTTCAAAGTTTTGTTTTGAAAAATTTTGAATTTTGAAAAATGATTTTAAAGCTTAGTTACAAAATATATCCTGAAAGAAGTACGTCTAATTATATATAACTCTCTAGTAAAATTAAACCTTGAATACCTAATCGAAGTATGGAGATCAGCCGTTAAATCTAATCTAAACTCACTACAAATAATACAAAACAAAATTATTATACAAAACCAACCTACTAAATCTCGCACAGCTTTAAACATATTACACCTGCATTTATAAAAAAAATCACCACAAATTCCGTACGATCAAACATAGGTACATTACATAAAAAAGCAATAACATACAAAACAAGAAGTAAAAACAAAATTCAACTAATTACTGCACATGAACGGACTAATTACGGCAAAAAAACAATATTAGTGGAGGGAGCACAACTATTTAATGATTTACCGGAGGATTTAAAGAAATGACATACACAAAAAACAACAAACATAAAAAAACAAACAAAACACAACACAAAGAACACGACAACAACAATAAACA
This sequence comes from Mesoligia furuncula, assembly GCA_916614155.1. Taxonomy (NCBI): domain Eukaryota; kingdom Metazoa; phylum Arthropoda; class Insecta; order Lepidoptera; family Noctuidae; genus Mesoligia; species Mesoligia furuncula. The sequence goes on from OU744798.1 coordinate 18,331,287, forward strand.
AAAAGAAAACAAAAAACAACAAAATCAAAATATTTTATTTCACATAAACCTATATGGGCACTTATGAAACTAGGCACGGCATCTAGGTGCACGGTTCCAATTCGTCGTTTCCTATGGAGAAGAGCCGGCAAGAAACTCCACGGTTACTCTTTAACACAACAAAACAACATACAATAAAACAAAATAAAAACAAAAACATACATAATAGTTAAAAAAAAACAAACTAAACCAAAACAATGAAACATATTTAAGACAAAAATAAAAAAAACCTGTATGTACCCTGTAACTTCGCCAACGCCCCAGAAGCAAATCATATGATATTATTTATTATTTAAATGTAGCACTTTGTATCTCATTTTAAATTACTAAGTTTTTATGTATGAGAAATAAAGTTTCTTTAAACCTATATATCTATAATTATGTTTTATTTTATTCAGAGTTCGTGGTAATTCTAAGAGACTTTTCGAATTTTGCTAACTAATTATCTTTTAACAGATCAACAACAACGATCCTTTCAATAATTTCAGTAAGGGCTGATTTTTCAATCATCTGATAACTTTATTCGAGGAATAATTTTGAAATTTTGACAGTTATTTCATAGAAATTGGACAGGTCCGCTCAATCTGTGTGGTTCTTTCCTCAACAGACCATTTCAGACATCAATCTACATGGTCTTCATACGATCTGACCAAGATTTTGTCTGGACTTTAAAAGAGACTGTGGCCTCTGAGTTTGTTTCGGCCTTTCTTCTCAGAGTAGTCAGATAGGAAACGCCAACCACATCTAGTTTAAAAAATATGATGACTTGTAAAAGTGTTTGTAAAAACCTACTTACAGAAAATAAATCATTTATCAAAAACTGTCAAACGTCAATTTTGTTCCTCGAATAAAAGTTATCTGGCGATGGAAAAATCTGCCCTTAACCTTGTAAAATCAACAATTCCCCGATCACTTGATAAAATCAATGAATATTGTTGAATTAATTAATGTCAAGAGCTACTGGATCGCGGGTTGACTGTGCGGCTGATTTCAATATTGGTTTACCCATGCCATGGCGCGGTTTTATTTAGAGAAGTACTTTTATTGAGGGCACATTGAATGTGTTGACTAAAAAGTCTGTGAAGTGAAAACTAGGCATCAAATTGTATAAGTACCTATTCATGCATGACGGCCTTTGTAACGTTGGTTTTTACTAAATCAAAACACAATTTAAATAATTTTGCTAACTGCCCCAATTATAAACAGTCAAGTCAAGTCAACACATACGAAAACACATAAAAAAAACCGGTCAAGTGCGAGTCCGACTCGCGCACCAAGGGTTCCGTACAAATTTGTAGGTATGAACCTAAATAGTTTATCACGGGTTTTTTTTTAGTGTAACTACAAATTTACGATTTTCGGATGTTTTCCTTTACTTGTGCTACATGACCTTCCTTCTTGCCAAATTTCATAATTCTCAGCCAATGGGAAGTACCCAATTAATTTTGATTCCCTTGAGAGTGTCGAAATTTACGTTTTTTGCGGCATAAAAGGCCGTATTTTTTTTACGTTAACTTAAAAAAATGATTTTTTCACAGCTTCAAGAGACTGTAGTCCTGAGTACATGGTTTTAATTTAAACTTGATACCTCCACGCGTTCCCGAGATAAAGGGTTTTGACAGAGAGACAAACAGATGGACAACAAAGTGATCCTATAAAGGTTCCGTTTTTCCTTTTGAGAAACCCTCAAAACAAATAAATTGTGACGTGGATAAATTATTTAGATAGGTACCTAATCCGTATCTGGGGGCAGGGGATAGGGCAGTTAATGTAGGTACCTACCTACCTTTTATTACGTCATGAATCTTGATCAGTCTGCTAACGAACAAAACTCTGAACATGGACCATGCAATAAAAATAAATTAATACAAGTTAAGTTCCTGAAGTGTTTTACACTGCGGGACGGTTCAGGGAGGCTCTCTCCCTGAACCGTCCCGCCACCTCCTTCGCTAGCATGACTGCTTCGCAGAAGGAGGTGAACGCCTCCCACTCCCTCTCGCCCCGGACCATGGCTTGCACCAGGGCCGGACGCGAGAGGTCGCCGCCGCTGCCGATCGCCTCTACGAGGACACGGCGGTGCACCGCCCAAGCGGGGCAGACCTCCACCGTGTGCTCCACCGTGTCCTTTGGGCGATCCTAGCAATGGTGACACCCGGGCGTTTCCTCCCGCCTGATGATGTGCAGGAACCTCCCGAAATTTCCGTGTCCGGTGAGGACCTGCGTCCGTCCGTCCGTCCGCGTGCCGTGGCGCCTCTCTAGCCACTCCTCAAAGAGGTGTCTTATCGCCGCTATCGTGGCGTGCCCTATACTCCTTTTGCTTCGTTTACGTTCATACATCTAGTCATAGTCGCACGCCAGTTGTGAGTACTACACAGCTGACCTTTCTGAACTACGTCACCAATAAGGTCACATATCTACTTCTATGGCAGGCCACCACATTTGCCTTGTAAATAGGCTCTTGTTAGTCGCCTTTCATTCATCTTCTCAACATTGACCAAACCATCTAAGCATACTCTTTTTAATTTTTGTCACTACCTACATCTTCTTTTAAACCGCACCGTTGCCTTCCCACATCATTCCTCAGCCTATCAAGGAACGCATTTCCATAGCATTTATTCAACTTTTATGCCATACAATTAACCCCTCTTATCTTTAGGGTTTTCACTATTTCAATTTAGCTAAACTGGTTTTATAAAAAAAAATTGCCAAACGCGAGTCGGACTCGCACACTAAGGGTGCAGCACCACAAGGCAAAAACGCCGCACGTTTGTTGTATGGGAGCCCCCTTAAATATTTATTTTATTTTGTTTTTAGTATTTGTTGTTATAGCGGCAACAGAAATACATCATCTGTGAAAATTTCAACTGTCTAGCTATTACGGTTCATGAGATAGAGCCTGGTGACAGACTGACAGTGGAGTCTTAGTAATAGGGTCCCGTTTTTACCCTTTGGGTACGGAACCCTTAAAACGATCTAACTTTATCCCAGCCGTTACAGTAAAGTCTTCTTTATATGTGGAGTGTCCTCATCTAGCCTCAAGGCTAGGCTGTCAGCGTATATAATTATCTCTGTCCCAGATGAAAAGGACAACGAGAGTGAAGTGAAAAAGGTAATGCGGCGCTCCCGCTCCGAGCGTTGTCGTGTCACTTAGAATCTTATACAACGACAAAGACACTGTTTGTTTAAACTTGTATTCGTGTATTACACCAGATTGTTATATAATTCATGTATTTTATTTATTCGCTCCTAGAACTGAGCAGTCGACGTAGAATCGTCAATATAATGTATCAACTCTACTGTACCGTCAAACGGGGTGAATAGGAATGCAGGGGTGAATCGGGACGAAACTTTGAAATGGATTTTAACGTTGAAGTAATATAGTTTGTTGCCAACAAAGGCACTTAATACCTTGAGTCCATTTTAGCAACAAAGTATATAATATTATATTAATGTTAAATCCATTTTAAAGTTTCGCCCTGATTCACCCCTGCATTTCTATTCGCCCCGTTTGCAGTTATATAGTAAAGGTAAGGAGCCAAAAATTGAGTTCTCCAATATTATACCGCCGTCGTGAAAATATGTAATTTTCACTGCAGTATTTGACAAAAAACTTTCAAAAAACGCTCTTTAATTGGACAATCGTTATTGTGTGACCGTCCATCGCTTTCTTAGGAAACCAAAGCTTCAGTAATTTCCACCAGAGGGGAGATAATTATAATTATAAGTTTCTCTATAACAACAAAAAAAACAGTAGTATTTGTATTTTGATTAGCAAACGCATCGGTCGACCCTCGAACATGTTGATCGATTTGACTTCCTTTTCATCCGATTGAGTAATTTCTCAGCCTACACACACATCATTCTCATGCCCTTAGGCCAATTTATTTGGGGTTGGCGCAACATTTCTTCCGTATTTCTCTTTTATGCGTCATTCGGTAGTCGGTCGCTATCCCCTTTCCAGTCATAATACGTCACTGGAAAGGCACAATTTTGCCTTTCCAGTGACGATCTTCTCTAACACAGTCTATCTATACTTTCTTTGGTCTTCTTTTTGTAGTAATCCACATTTATACTCAAAACTCTCCTCATGATATTTTCCTCATTCCTTTGTATCATATGCCCATACTATGACAAGCGATTTCCTCACAACTTTTCAGTTGATGCCACTTTTAGACTTCCTCTTATAATACTTTGTATGTACACAACATATCGAAATACGATTTAGATAATGATGTCATTTACGAGTACATGATCAAAAGGGAAAGTGAACCTTGTTTATTTTATGATAAGTATGAAGTATCTACCGAAAAGCGTGATACTAAAGAATTTAACGACTTCAATAAAAATTAATGAGGTTTCCTCGTATTTGATAATATTCTACCGAAATATCAGTCCGCAAAATAAAAAATAAATCAAGCTGTTCTTAATAAAATGAGGGCTTTTTGTAATTCTGACTTGAAACGTTTCACTTCAGTAATTATTGATCTTGTTTACCTACTGATAATAATATCCATTCATTGTTAAACCTATTGACACACTACGTCAATTTGCCGTATATTATAGCCATTTCGTACAACTTTCAAAGAATGAGTTGTTAATTCAATATACGGATAATTTAAGTTGGTATTCTAGTTAATAAACAGATATGTGTACAAGTTTGGTAGATGTTTGACTAGATATAAGTTGTTAACTTTTATTTTACTTTTCTCCTTGTTGTGTTTTCGGCTGAAATGAATGAATGAATGAATGTGTTTACCTTTACAGACGACGAGCCGCCATTACAAGTAAAAAAGTTAAATTGTAACAACATCAACAGCAAAAGTAGATGATCAAAGTCAGAAATTCAATACTAATGAACGGAGTTCGCGTCAGAACTGTGTGGCGTCGAAGTGATTTCTGTGTGTCGTTGATGTGGCGTTGAGTGGTTTGAATCACTTCGACGCCACACAGTTCTGACGCGAACTCCGTTCATTAGTATTGAATTTCTGATTTTGATCATCTACTTTTGATGTTGACTGTACCTACCTACATAATTTCATTCAAATTACTTGCCAGCTTATTCAACTTTGTTTACTTTTAATTTTACGACTGGATAAAGGACAATTAAAATTAGACTGTGTTAACTTTTAATTGTACGGAACGAACATAGTATTTGTTGTGTACGTACGTACTGTTGTAAATAACATGCTTATGATTAAATTGAAGAAAACAGTAAACGAATGGATAAATGCTGTCCTTTCAAAAATAAATGAAAGCTCGGTTAACTAATATTCAATTGTTTAACATCTCGTGGCCTCATTTCCATGAATATCGATATGAATGCAATCGAAGCGTATAATACAAACTTCTCTATCCCTTTATTTGACGTGGATGTGGGTGGAATCTGCTTGCCGTAGTCAAATATTATGTAATGCTTATAATTTGTATTGGAGCGAATCTCCCGTTTTATACAATGAAATAAATGGAATACGGTTTAAAATAAATTGAACCATTCTTTATTGTTTTGATTAAAGCCCGACATGTTAACTTTTCATTTCCACGAAACAATCTATGTAAAAAAGATATAGCGTCCTCACAAAATATTTTGTGAAGTTTACCTGTTAAACTTAACAAAGCGTTATAATTAATTTAAATTTGTTTTATGTACATCACATCACAACTTTGCATTACCGTTCGAGTAACCTAGAAAGGAAATAACAGGAACAAAGACAAACTTTAGATTAATTAGAAGGCTAAGGAAAATTTCCAGTAAAATATAGCCTTGATAACAATAATAAGATAAACCATAAATCTAATTTGTTAATTACAAGGTATTACTGTATAAATAAGTTTACTTAATATTAATTAATGCTAAGCTGGAGAAGGAGTCAGCGGCGAGCGAAATGAGATTTTCAAGAAAGATAATTATTTCTAAAATTTCAGCGAAAATTAAATATTGAAATTAAACTCAGCTAGCAAATAGTTTACTGTAAGCGCGCTTTGATTGAAATTAAAACTGAAATCTCCACCAATATGAACGCATTCCATGGGTCGGTACAATAGATCCGTCCATGCGTTACAGCCGAAAAATCTGGCGTATTGGGAAAAGTTATTTACACTGAAATTATTCATTTTACGTCAGTAACACACTACAAATATTTCACATCACAATTCCATGGAATGTAGAAGTTATTCCAAATGAAATATTTTTGCTTGGGTTGTCACATTTTGGTCCTGCGGATTTTTCGGGAAAACCAAAAAACTCGTACTTATCTGGATCCAAGAGAGATATGAGGTTAATTTGTGCTCTGAAATATGTAGCATAAGAGACGCCCTTGATGCTTTTAACATCATTTCTGCTTTTTTGCTTAGTTTGAGATCAATAATTTTCTTTCAAAATTTCCAGTCGATAATACGACGATTTTCAACATTTTTTCCACTCCAACATGCTAACTAAATGGGAATACGAGATCTTGCATTTAAGGTGCCACTAGTCGATATTTTTTCCATACAAATTTCGGGAGAGTATTACTCCACTGTTTGACATTGTGCATCCAAAGTTAAACATGATATCGTTTTGTCTTATTATTAATGTTGTCTGTACGGAACCAGAATAGTAAAATAGAAAGCCATTAAAAAGTTATGAGCCAACAAAGATTTTTTCTTGCTATTTTTAACGTAACTTTGGCTGTAAATAAGTAATAAAAGAACTATAAAATCTTCAAAACCAAGTCCATACCGACAAAGCTCAGTTATCGAAGAGTTCAATAAACTTTATTTGTAATTGATTTATGCAGTGGTTTTTTCATAAAACTCGATATACCGAAGCACTTTTTTAAGTTTTTTTACGCGCGTTCGGAACGGTGTTTCTGTGCGTGAGAACTAGAAGTTGTTCGTGTTGACTAGCGTCTAACTGCTCATCACTGATACTAGCTCTGTCCGACACGAAGACAGGTGAGACAGCGTGCTTTTTGGCCATGACCACCAGTGAGTTCGCGCTCGCGACTAGTTTACTCTTAAGGGGCTTACAGGACCTAAACACAAAAGACGCAAGTTTTAGAAACATTATAGTATATGATCGACTACAGTAAACAAAATCATAAAAAACATATGATATTCTTCAGGATATATGCCAGGTAGTGTGTTGAAAACATAATACATAAATAATAATACTTAAATTGATAAGGTAGAAAAAAATCATGAAGATACCTCTAAAAACTTCCTTTTTACAATAAAAACCATATTAGATATACACAATAATCATTATGATTTTTTGTCAGATTATTCTATAAGCAAAATACTAAAGCTCTTTGCTTTTTTGTTTTAATTTTTTTGTCCAAACAGTAGATTTTTTGTAAATAGAAAATTGCTTCATATTTTGCAATAAATTACCAGCGTTGTGACATCGTGCTTCTCTTTCTGTTCTATGCAGTCCGACAAAGACCGCGCTTTAGGTCATGCAGTCGCCTTAAACGATTATATCTATTTATTTAGATTTTTTTTTAATTTACATATTTATTTCAAAACTACTTTAAACAATTTATTTATTAATAAAAATGCGATGTCAGAAAATTCGGTGTCGTTGATCACTGTGCAGTGGTCTGTAAAATTGATGGTTGTCGAGAGCCATATGTAAAATAAAACAAACTATCAATATTATACTTGAAACATATCAAACTCTGGCTTTGTCAATTCAGGCGTAGTACCTACCTACTGTATATTTACCCCTTTAGTCATAAACATTGCTTGTATGTGTATATTTTATGTCTTTTTTTTGTAATAAGCGGTGTTTGTGCGGAATAAACAATTTTTCTATGCGCTAGACACACAACGCACACGCACGTATAGTTAGTTACACAACGCTTTGTCTTCTTCTTCCGAAAGTCAAATTATTGACGACTTAAAGAGTAGTAGGGCGGGTGTTTTGGGGAACTGTCTTTTGGAATTTTGACTTTCGAAAAGTGCTGATACTCAGCCTAATTTAAATAAATAACTTTTGATTTTGGTGTGTAACTATTCGTCTGATATAAAATGTTTATTAGTAAGGGGGTAAATGTATAAGGATATTCGGTATACATATACCTAGTCATTAAATTCAATATCACGCCGCTATGAAATGCCGGCTTTTTGTTCACAAATTAATTCTATGCTTCGTTCAGCGCTACCTATTATATAGGTACCTATACTATTTACTCGTCTACAGTCTCGAGCGAGTTGAGTGAATAAACTCAAAGCTTCTTGTTTTCAGTCATTAGCGACGATAGAAGTATGTATTTAAGCTTGGCATAAATTGCCAATCTTAAATAGATAGGTACTTCTATTGACGATATCTTCTCGTATACCTTACTTTCAGTTAAATCATTGTAAATTTTTCAACTAAAGCGACAAGACAAGATTAAAATTATAAGGAAAATAGGTTCTGGTTACAAACTGTGTCTATACCAAAGTTGTTTATGGTTTGTTTGTATCTGACCTTACACGTGCGCATTGTTACTAGTTTTTTTTTGTGTTAAGGTTTATTTTATCGGCGTTGGATAGTAAATTAATTTACCTACTCATGTAAAATATTATGATATTGTTGATAATTATTGTAGGGGAGAGTAGCCCAAAACGGGTAAGCTAAGGTTGATGATAAATAAAAACAGTTTATAGATACAAATTGAACATTTATTTGTACATTTTCAAATGTTTAGGTTATCAAGGACTATAAAATAAATGACATATTTAGTAGTTTTGTACATAAAGAATAAAAAAATAACAAAGATCTTTACCATTCGAATTACCCGTTTTGCCCGTAGGGGGGGCCTAAAGCAGGTAGGGCTTTTGGGCAAAGCAGGTAGGGACTGAATTACATTAGGTCAACGTCAATCAATGACTAGAACTGTTTCATAACAATCATAACTCAGATGGAGCTCCACCAGAATCATCAGCTATTTGCAGTGATAATGGTTGGATCAATGGACCAGTATTCTTGGAATGGTTACGGCACTTTGTAGACAACGTAATGAGTTGGCAACGTAAACAGATAATCCATATGAAATAGATACTCAACTAGCTCTAATTCTTGAGCTGCTGTAAAAACTGTTGTGAATCTTCCTAGATTTTTTTTGACATCCTTTCTTTACATGTATCTGTAAAGTCGAAAAGTTGATGTTATAATTTTTTTGCTGCACCATTGACGGAAGTTTTGAGAGCTTCTTCTATCGCAAGCTTCATAACTCCCTCATCCCACGATGCATTTGCAGTATTTCTTTTGCATTTATTAACCATCTGCAAAAATAAAAGAACTAATAAGCAGTCAATGAAATTATACAAGGCAAATCGGGTATGGGCAAAACGGGCACCCGCTTTACCCCTACCCTTTTTGCCCACAAGCATGTATTTTTTTCAATCGACTCATATCCTTCAAACCCAAATAATAAACGCCAACCTATTACACAAATGAAACGTCTATTTATTGCAAAATAATAACACAAAACTAGTAAGAACATATTGTAAACCATTTTCGAGTATTCAAAAGTAATGTAACTCAATTTTTTTTAGTGGAAATAGCAAAAAACTTTTTTCTTATCTTATCGTGAACTCGTGTCCGCCAGAGAAGCGCGCCGACTCCCTGTGATTGGCGAGCGGCAGGGTCCGCGCACTGCACGCACACATTCTTATTAGCAATAACGGTGCGCAATTTAAAAAGCATACCCGTTTTAGGCGGGCTACCCGTTTTAGGCTTACCTCCCCTATAATTATTAGCGATATTATTAAATCTCTAATGTGCTATATGAGCCTCGTGACTGTAAAATATATATAAAAAAAAATGGGCAAGAGCGAGTCGGACTCGCGCACCGAGGGTTCCGTACCATCATATATTTTTAAATTTTCAAGCGCGAGGCCTATATTCGTCTGAGAATTTTAACACTGTGCACTGCGGTGTAGAATATTGTAGTTATATGTCGTGGAATTAAGTTAACTTTTGTTGATTTTATTTTATTTTATTTATTTGGGAAAATAAACGGTTACACATTACAATATTACATAAAACATGAGCTAAGAGTGAGTAAATGTATAACCCACTACATTTTCCACATATTATAAAGAAAAGTTATAAAACTAATGCGATGTGCGCTTACAATGTGATAGTTACAATAAAATTACATAAGTGTTAATGATAAAACTAAACACTAAAGAGGCATGCAAAAAAAAAGTAAAAAAAGAAATTATAAATACAGTTTAAGAGTTAAGAATGTTACGGAACAATATCCAAAATAGTGTCACGAACAAAGCCTCTGAATTTACTGGTTGGAAGAGCGAAGATGTCAATATTTTGAAATAAATTATTATATTGACTAGTAAGACGCCGTAGGGGTGCTCGTAAGCCTGCATTCGTACGACTAGAAGGTACTGCAAACAGGGGTCAGGGGGTCAGGGGTCGTGCGCGCACCCCACGGCTTATGGTTGTTCTAGGTACCACGTAGCTAATCCTATTAGTGATATCCATACAATCACATGCGTTATTACACAGACCGAATAGAAACATTGTGTCTAAAATAATACGTCTGGCCTTAAGGTTATGTAACTTATACTTATTCAGAAGATCACCATAAGATACATAAGTACGAAAACAACGGAAATGCATGGCTTTCAAAAACTTACTTTGAACTTTTTCAATCGCATCTGAGTATTTATTATAGAAGGGATTCCATACCGCAACAGCGTACTCTAACTGGGACCTGATTAACGATTTGTAAAGATATAAATATGTATATGGGCGGACAAACTCTGTGGCTGATCTCATCACAAAACCGTACATACGGAAGGCATTATTTATAATTTTACCAATATGAATGTCAAGATGTAATTTATCATCCAATAGAACTCCAAGATCGCGCACTAGTGTTTCTCTTGTTAAAATCTCATTATTTAAAGAGTAAGAATGTGCGATAATATTTTTGTTTTTATTAAAACTTATACAGCAACATTTAGATATGCTAAGTTGTAGTATATTTTTATTTCTTTCTTAAACTTTCTAAAACTATTCCAAATTTCAAGTTGAGATATCCAGCTGTGACAGACAGACAGACTGACTGAGTCTCACCATAAGGATTCCGTTTTACCATTTTGGTACGGAACTCTAAAAATACATAGTAAGTACCTACTATTAAGATTTTAATTGAAAAATAGAAGAGAGTAACGCTTCTGTTTACTTCATTCTTTTGTATTGATTAATATGCATATTTTTAAACCCCTTATGAAAGCAGAGGGGTGTTATATGTCTGTGTATCTGTGTCTGTCTGCGGCATTGTAGCTAACAAACGGCTGAACCGATTTTTTTTAATTTGTTTGAAGGTTTGTTTGTAGGAAAGGAATCGAGAGTGTTCTTAGGTACGATTTAAGAAAATCGGTTGAGCCGTTTGAAGACTTTTAGCTCTTTTCTAGTCGAAGGAATGTGATCATCTTACACAAGTCTGATCGAGTCGAAATTTGGTATTCTATTATGCTAGTTACCTTGACAGAAATAATGATTCTAAACTCTTTTATGCAACATAATTAAGACAGTACTTTTTACCTCTCCTCCTTACCGTTAAGAAATTACGGTTGAAGGATTAAGGTGAAAGTAAAAAATATATGGTATGCACTTAATCTTGACCTACGCCTGGAACTTCTGTGATGAGATCCGGTCAGTTCATAGATATCCGAATACTTAACTAGGTATTACTTTACAAAAAGTAAACATTACTACGATGGTCTTAATACTCATAACAGCTATCAAAGTGGATTGAGGCAAGATAAGACACGTTTTTTGTGGGCAATCAGACAGAAAAGGTACAGCTGTAATAAAAAGATAAATAAGTACCTACTTCTGTAAATGCGGGCAGTCTGTAGCCGCCTAAAACCCTTTTACACGTTCCCGGGTACCCGGGTAAATTGCGTAAATCGTGCCTGTATCTCCAGGTGAAAGTATTCATACTCTTTGCCACGGCTAAAACGGCGACGGCTAACCGGCAACCCGGTTAGTTATAATTATAAGCAACACTTGCTACAATTATAAATGGAAACCAGTTTCTTAACTCACCCTAGAACTGCACGCAGTTGACTACAACAACGATACCTACATTATTATTAAATCCACGACTATCTACAAAATAAACTCTGAAATCGAGCGGTATAACAGACAACACAAGGCATCCAACCCCACTAGTCACTGAACTGTTAAACCCGACAGCGGTGGTAAAAAGGCTGAAGAGGAACCAGTTTCAGCATTCAGCAGCTCTTCTGCAGCACTGGCTGCTCCAACATACGCACAACACCATTTGACATGGCACGAATTCGCGTATGGTCCGAAGACCAATTGCAAATAGAATTTATGAAAAAACAAAAATATATTCGGTTCGGTTGGTATAAGCTCGATTCTGTGTAGGTACACCGAAGCATTGGAGCATGTTTACAAGGTTCTGGACTGGAAAAAAGTAGGCATCAACATCAATGGCGAGTACGTCACTCACCTTCGGTTTGCTGACAATATAGTAGTCGTAGCTACGGAGAGACTATGAAGGACTTCAATACAATGCTTAATAACCTCAGTAGAGCTTCCGAAAAAATAAACGAAAAAATGAAAATGAAATATGTTTCGTTTTCTTTCTTTCAACCCAAACTTGTAAAAAGGAACTTAGGTCTCGTGACGTTTCGCAGCAGTTTTTTTACTTTGAATGCACTTACTCATTAAGACTGGACAAAACAAAGTTCATGTCAAATGCCCATGTAACACCCACACTCACGAAGATTCTACACTCGTGGTGGACGATTATGTTTACCTAGGACAAACTATCCAGTTATGTTGGTCTAACTTCTAGAAAGAGGTCAATTGTTGTAACCGACTCCGCTGGGCAGCGTTCGGACAGTACCAGCCAGTACCTACGCATTATCTTTTCGTCTCACATACCGCAATTGTGATCAGTGCATGTTGCCAGAGATGACCTATAGAACTGAAACGTGGTCGCTCACAATAGAGCTCATTAGAAGGCTGAAAGTCACCCAAAGGGCAATGAAGAGGACTATTCTTGGAGTTTCCGTGACGACGTGATCGAATCAGAAATAAAGAGATCCGCAGGAGAACCAAGGTAACGTAGCAGTTGGCAGGGCACATTGCTCGCAGAACAGATTTTTTTTTGGAATCACAATGAGCCCTATCAGAATACCGCTACCGCTGCGGTATATTTTTTTAAAATATCGCAGTATTATGCTGAGATAGCAGCCTTGGCCTTCGACAGGTCTTTTCTTTTTGATTATGTTAGTTGTAAATGTCCTTTTTATTGTTTGTATTTCCTGTGCGTGTCCCACGTAAAATACGTTTCGTTTTCTTTCTTTCAACCCAAACTTGTAAAAAGGAACTTAGGTCTCGTGACGTTTCGCAGCATTTTTACTTTGAATGCACTTACTCATTAACACATTAACATAAACAGTGTCTGTGTGGTGCCCGACTTAAAGAATAGCACCACCCCTTACATCCCGTGGGTGTCGTAAAAGGCGACTAAGGGGCGTACCGGAGAATGGGCAGCAGCGTTCTTTATGTATTCCACCATCATACCATACTGCGATCGCCAACCCGCCTGCCAAGCGTGACGATTATAGCAAACCCTCCAAAAATTGGGGGAGGCCTATGTCCAGCAGTGGACGTCTATCGGCTGAAACGACGACTCATTAACAATGGACCCGTTAACTTAATATCTGCATCAACAACAACAGTACTAAGATATTTACTAGACGTTCGTTATTACTTACATAGATTCTGACGTATCGTGAGTGAGTTAGTGCAGAGTTTCGAACAAAGATTTCCTATAGTCTGACTTTTAATTACTTGCAGTAAAATGACAGCTTATGTGTTACTACTTAAATGACTGATTTTGGCGTCTTTTTATTTTTTCGCGGCCATGAACGAAATCTCGTTTCTCTAGTACAGAATAGTGTAACAAACGAAACTTATTTGACATGCATATCTCTAAACTCAGTCCGAAATGAGTTACTAAGAAGTGTCATTTTACTGCAGCTAATTAAAAGTCGGACTATAGTCAGCAAGGGCCGTAACAGACTTAACAGCCCAAGCCAAGTAGACTGTAATAAAGAATTTCTGTGGACGCTCTGTTAAAGCACGCCATATCATAAAGTTAAGGTAAAAATAGAAGTCTATTTACAGCAAGCAGTTGTTTGTTTTGAACCCCTGACGTTGTGTTCCAGTCATCGTTTCAGCCGATAGACGTCCACTGCTAGACATAGGCCTCCCCCAATTTTGGTGGGGGGTTTGCCATAATCGCCACGCTTGGCAGGCGGGTTGGCGATCGCAGTATGGTATGATGGTGGAATAAATAGAGAACCCTGCTGCCCATTCTAAGGTAAGACCCTTAGTCGCCTTTTACGACACCCACGGGAAGCAAGGGGTGGTGCTATTCTTTAAGTCCGGCACCACACAGACCTTAGTATATACTGTGTTCCAGTAAATACTTCTAAATTGGGCCAGTGTTCCTAATCAAATTCATTATAATAATTTTTTCATAAGATTCTTCAGGTAAACATTGCCTTGCCTTAATTGCTTGGCTTTAAATAAACAACCTTGTTGTTACACTTTGGTAACTTTCGAACTCATAAATAATTGACGGCACGCTACGGAATACAAAACTCAAAATAAAATGCGATTAGCATTTTTTTTGAGTGACTTTGAAATTAACTTACGACGGATATCAGAATAGATAATGTAAAAACTCAAACTCTTTATTGCATTCATGTGTGCATTTCGTTGTTACAATATACTTAAGTAAGTCCCAACACGAAACCCGATTAGGGTATCTGGTAATGTTAAGTACTTTACAACCTACTATTGCATAAAATCAAGTTTTTTTAACTGAACAGACAGCTGTGCTGGTGCTGTACTGGGAGCTTGTTGCACCATTTCTTATTCCCAGCGAAAGTACTAGGAAGTGGTGAAGGGCGATCGTTTTGTGGAACTTATGTAATTCAAATAAATGACTTTTGATTTTGATAAACAAATCATAAAACAGTTAAAATATCATATACCTACTCATTTCAACTGTATGTACCGATACAATGTAAAGAACTAACATTTTTTTCAATATTTGCGCTGGTGGTCAAAATATTTGAAGTTTTTTTTCATGGGAACTTTTTATAATTCGGTACCGGGTTTAGTGCTGAATATAGTTTTTGGAATAGACTGCGCTACAAAATATAAACAAAGTGGAGGCCACAGATATAGATACACCTAGATTACTCAAAAGCAACTACTTCGCGTGCCTAAAATCGCACCAGCTTACGTACAAAAATCGTAAGCCACCACTTTCACGCTCAGTCCTCTGTACTGCTGGCTGGGTGAGCGTGAGTGCTGGCGCTAGGCACCGGGGGTGGGATAAGACAGGTGCCGCACGCGGCCGGCGTCTTTGAATCGATTTGATTTTCTCATTACAAAATATTTCTTGTGACGTCATAGTAGGTAGTCAAAAAATGGCACGCTTGGTTTTCATACAGATCGTGATACTTGCGTTTTCTAGGTCTATCTATATCTGTGGTTGAGGCTATTACCAATAAAGCTGTTACTGATCTTCTAGATTACCTACACGTAAGCTAATAGGGCTTTCCTGAATAGGTCTCGACAAATTTTTAGGTAAGTACTCTCATAAATATTTGTCGAGAACTTTCAAGAAAGCTCGACATGGTGTTGTAATAGTGAAGAGTAGTAAACGGCTGCTGTACTTATGTAACAATTCGTTTTTTTTTTCAGAAACTGATACCACTGTGGCAACAAAATTATCGGTAGTAAATACCTATGTGTTCCAGCTGTAAGTTTATAGCGAAGGGCCAGCTGTTTTAACACTCGGGTTTATTTCCGATCATAAATCTTCATTAGGAATCAAGAAAAATAGACTAGATCAAAATACATCTAGTCGTTTTTGAGATCAACGCGGTTTTCACGTGATTAGTAAACAAATATATCCGCATACATTAAACGAAGATCATTTCACTGTAAACATTTCTATTTGTAATCACACTAAACGTTCAAATGTAAATTCCAAGTTATTTTTTCTAACATTTTTCTCTGGCAGGCAGACATTTCCGGCCATCATCTTGATATTTTCAACTAACTCGTATTTGCAGGCCAATAATACTAGATCTGTTAGGCAATTTGTCTATTTAGGTTTCGTCTGAACATTTTTATTACGTCTTCCATTGCATCAGAAACTACTTGAAGATGAAACGATATTTATTTGCTTCAAATAAATAATATTTGATGTATCTAGAAACGCTACATCAAAGTTTTCCACAAAGTTTTATCGACTCCACAGGTCTACTGAGTTAAAGTAAAATAATCGTTTCCTTTAGAAA
This sequence comes from Mesoligia furuncula, assembly GCA_916614155.1. Classification (NCBI taxonomy): domain Eukaryota; kingdom Metazoa; phylum Arthropoda; class Insecta; order Lepidoptera; family Noctuidae; genus Mesoligia; species Mesoligia furuncula. The sequence continues at coordinate 18,347,685 of OU744798.1, forward strand.
TGGCGCCTTTATTGTTTTACTAAAACAGATGTCTGGACTTTAATAAATTGGTTGCCTTTAACATTGATGATCACTCCTTGTAACATTTCTACTATGCAATATGCTGTAGCCAGAAAGAAAAGAGTTTTCTTATAAATAAATAATCATCTGCCTTTTCACAACGGATGCAGCTGAGTACCAGTATTTTACATGTAGTGACTGCCTATTTGATCTCCACAACCCAGTTACTGAGTAATACTATAGGTATCCCTTGCATTTCTCGGACTGGTTTTAAGACTTACGGGCTTCTGATGACCCGTAACGACTGTCAAAGATCCGCAAATTACAGCCGCAGCTTACGGTTTAACGTGCTTTCCGAGGCACAAAGGGGTCTTGGTAAGTAAAGATGGTCACCCATCCACGGACCAACGCGGCAAGCGTGATCGCCCCGTGCGGCTGTTGTTACTTAGCCAGACTCCCTTAATGACACCACCCCAAGTAACACAGGCATGCTGAATAAAGTTTGAGTAATAGCAATTCGCAATAGTTTACAGCTATAAGTTACAAAACGTGGGAGTAAGTGGATATTGAAAGAGCCAAATTCTGAATAATATTCTCTTTTGGCCTTTATAATTCTTTTAGCTTAGTAAAAGTTGTTTTAAGTTGACTATTTTTCTAAAAGCTTAGTAATAACTTCTATACCGCATATAACACAGACGTTTTTAAGCCTAAAGTATAACAGATGACTTTAATTTGAAAAAGAGTGCCTGGGACAGCATTTATCTGTATAATAGTATAAGTAGCTGAATAAACGTAGTTATCTAATATTAATCTACAAACTTTACTCAGCTTATTGCTTATGAAACCACTACATGCTGTAAAATAGTGAGTCTTCTGAATAATGGTGTAGTTAATTTCTATTAAATAGCTTGATTTTGAATAACCGCTTTTATTTGGTCATGAAGTCACATGAGGTTCCATATTTTATCAATTATTCAGCTTCTGTATAAAAATGTTTTCTGGTTTCTGTAAAGAGCTTATTTCGGTATAATAGAAATAAAGTCATGGTTTATAGCTAACTAACACAAATGGAAGTTGAATGATGTATTCTTATTCCGCAATGACTTCTATAAGTACCATTTTTAAACAAGTTATACAGAATTTTTCTGGGTAGTAATTGAATTAGGACGTTTAAAACATTGATGTTACTAAATTTATCGTTTTCTACTCTTCAAGCCCTTTCATTTGATACCCATATTAAGCGGGTTGAGAAAAAATATCTAATCCGCCATCTTGGAGAGGCGGCCATATTGAAATTATTACAATATTGAGTACTGTACATTGTATTGTTACCAGAACTAAAGGTGTACCTATGCAAAATTTCAGCTCAATCGGATACCAACAAATGGTCGAAAAATGGTTTGCAAATTTTAACGGACAACTTACATACATACATTTACATACTTACATATGAATAGTGCAAGCTAAATAAAAGCTTGTAATAAAAAGTGACTTGTAGAATAGTAGGTAGTCAATTATTATAAATAAAAGCGTTAAAATAATCTCAACTTCTTTTATTTCTTCTTAAACTTTCATTAAGACAACAGTATAAAGTGAATGTCCATGACATCTAGTCTACGTTTCAAAAATCTGGACCAGGTTGAGCATTTTCGTCTTTTCAAAGTGAATTGGAAATATATTTGGGCCATCAAAGTTTTCCTTTGTTTTCCCAGTGGGAAGGTACAGTAGATAATTCTGCTCTGCCCCTTCGACGTTTGAACACTATCTTAAACGGCATTTTCCTGCAAGACATTTCGCTTTATATTAGGAACACAGTACAATATGAAATTCGTACGATTTATTAGTAAAAAAAATCTCAACCATTTGAGCAAATGGGGGGTCAGCTGATTGCTAACTAAGAAGTTTGTCTATTAATCAGAATTTATTTCATTAAGCTAGCATTCTTAGTTTCCGAGACTTTCAGGTATTTTTATATAAGTAACCCTAATTCTTTGCTCTCGAGTGTAGGTAAGTATATAAATTTTCCTGAAAAATTGGGTCTATCGCATTTTATTTTGAACCCTAATTAGCTGTATAATTAATCATATTTAGTAACTTATTCAAGTGTTATTCAGATATGTGTACTACTGGATCACTATTTCTCTAATAAAAGCTTAATAATCAGAAAGGCGTGACTTTTTATTCAGGGTTATGTAAAATGCTGCAGTGCCTGGAGAGCTTTTATTCAGCTTATAATGAATCGCCATTAAAACTTATTTTTAAGTAAACTATTGACTCATTATCATTAATCATTATTATCAAATGCCTAATTTTAGTAATTCAATACAGTTAAAAATACAGGTTATAATTTATTTAATGACTTTTGAAAGATAATTAGCATTAGCTACCCATCCTAAGTATTTTTGTCAACACAAAAGTCTTTATTTATGTCTTATTTACTATCACTAAACTTGATTACCTAAGCGGCGCGTGAAAAATGTTGAGATAATTCATATGCTATTCACGATAAAACTACTTGCGCAGTAATATTTAACGTGTATCATGGTTATAATACATAATAACATTTACTTACCAATTCTTAGTTTCGATTTTATTCAATGCAACGACATATGAAGTGTCACAATGCCGCACTGCAAGATTAAACACCACTTTTTTTCTACTTTACAACATAACTCTTAATTTTGTTTGAAAAGTATTACGCAAATGAACTTAATCTTGAATAATTTCTGAATATCAATATCCATATGCATTTGTCTGAATAAATATGAAATAACAGCTCTATAAAAGAGATGTCAGCTTTTTCTCAGATGTTACTAAGCTAAGTGGGCCATTACTAAGCTATTACCCAGACTTTAAATCGCTGTTATACAGACTAAAGAATTTAAAACTGTGCCCAAATTGCTTGATTAACAGCTGAATAGACGTTTAGTCAGACATTATCCAGACAATAGTTTCAGCTTATAGTTTCGCGTATCTCTATTACTCAAACTTTATTCAGAATGACTGTGTTATTTGGGCAGGGTTTAAATGCTATCGACTAGATAAACACCACAATGGGCGGGAACAAAGTGTAGCCATTCTGGTCAATGAGAGTTTTGAGGCTGAACCGATCACTGTTCCCAAAACTAAGCACATTGAAGCTGTTGCTATAGGTTTAAAAATTTGTGGGAAAAACTACGTCTTTGTGTCTGCTTACCAATCGCCGAACTTGCAGCTTGAATGGAACGACATGGATATTTTATTCTCCCTGGGGCCTCATGTTGTAATAATGGGAGACTTTAACGCCAATCACGGGTATTGGAATAGTAGTTATGTCAACACCCGTGGTAATTTATTGTTTCGTCACATGCTAAACCATGATTATGTGATACATTACCCCGACTCACCTACTCAGGTCAACTATAGACCCAATCTCACACCTACAAATCCCGATTTGATTCTGGCACTAAATGTAAACAGTATACATGAGGTTCGTGCAATCCCCGCCCTTTCATCAAACCACTTTCCTATACTTTTTACAGTGAATGGTCAATGCTATCGAAAATCTGAATCCAAACACTTTCGTTATTGTGACGCTGACTGGGATAAATACCGGTCCTTTCTTGACCAAAAGATTTCGCTAAACTCAAAGGTGTTTGAATCCGAGTCGGAAATCGACTACGCCGTAAACTACCTACATCAGTGTCTTACTGCTGCCAGAGTTAAATTTATTCCCAGTAAAGTACACGCAAATACTAGCATAAAACTACCTAAATACATCGCAAAAATAATCAAGTATAAAAATCAACTTCGTCGAAAGCAACATAAAGTGCTCCTTCCCGAAAAAAGACTATTGCGATCAGCTATCAACAAATTACAGCATTTAATTAATTTGGGTCTGACAAAACATCAAGATAAAATATGGAACACTAAACTTTCAAAGGTTGATAAACCTAGCAACGATATTTTGCGACTGGCTAAGTCATTAAAATCTAGATCAGACCCAATACCCCCAGTTAAGACACCCGAGGGCACTTTCACAACCAACATCCGTGAACAATGTGATTTCAAGATGAACATAAATCTTACTCGTGACTGGATAAGCGATAGTGTCGAGAAGGACGTTCAGTCAGCGACTATTTACTTAAATGATATAGTCACAGATGAATTACACCTACCTGTGCGGCCAGCTGAGGTCTGGAAAGTTTTACGTAATCTCAAGACCAGGAAGGCTTGAGGCGATGATGGCATACACAACATTATGCTTAAAAACCTTTCACAAAAATCTGTTGTGTTTATCACAACATTTTTCAATGGTTGCTTTAAATTAGGGTATTTCCCCAGTACCTGGAAAACTGTAAAAGTTATCGCGCTTAAAAAGCCTGGACAAGTCACCTCTTTACCAACTGGTAAAGAAGTGTCTTTTCTTTTCCAGGCTTTTTAACTTTATACCTTTAACTTTTTAAATAACTAGTTACATGCCCATTAGCCTACTTCCTGTTCTAGGTAAGCTGTTTGAGGTCATGATTTATAATCGCTTGCTACGTTGCTCTGACCAGCTTGTTATGAACGAGCAATTTGGTTTTCGTTCCTCTCACTCCACGGTACAACAATTGGCTCGAGTTTCTGAACACATTTCCTATCATCTTAATCTTAAGCAGTCTACCGGTATGTTCCTTCTGGACATCGAAAAAGCCTTCGATACCGTCTGGCACGAGGGCCTGATAAACAAGCTTATCACTTTCAGTATTCCAATTGAGCTTGTAAAACTTATTAAATCTTGTCTTAATAACCGGCAGTTTGTGGTCCACATTGTTATTGATAGGTCTTCACCCCGGATGGTGTTGTCAGGTGTTCCTCAAGGTTCGGTGCTCGGTCCCTACCTCTTTATATTATTCGTAAGTGATGTTCCAGTGCAGATTCGTACTCACCTGGCCTGTTTTGCCGACGATACAGCATCATACACAAGCGATGATGACATCGATATTATCATTAGTAGACTCCAGTTGTCGCTTGAATTACTTCAATCTTGAAGTTGAACGAATCCAAGACTGAGGCGATACTCTTCACACTCCAACGTGCCACCCCAAAAAGAAAATTAAAAATCGCTGGGCAATCGATTCCATGGAGCACTGAAGTTCGCTATCTTGGCGTTACATTAGATAAGAAGCTAAACTGGACAAAACACGTAAATAAACTACGCGTTAAAGGTGCGCAAGCACTCGGTTTTCTCAGTCGATCGAAAATATAAGCTCAGCGCTAAGACCAAACTTAGGTTATACACCACTCTAATAAGACCTTGCATCACCTATTCGTGTCCGGTATGGAGTAGCACTTGTCAGTCTAATTATAACTTGTTACAAATAATTCAAAATAAAGCAGTTAAAATTGCCTATAATACTCCGTTTAAAACTAACCTTAAAGTACTACACGTTAATATAAAATTACCTAGCATAACAAAATTCATCCCAAAATTAACTCGTAAATTTTACAACAAAAATAAATGTCATCAAAATAAATTGATTGCTAACATTGGTCAAATCGAGTTGAAGGACTTGTGACATATCGATAGATACGGTACATACAAGCTTCCCCATTACTACGTGTTGTTCGCGCACAATACTGCGTATGCAGGTCCGCGCGCGGGAGGCGTGGTGGCTTTTGCGCCGCTGGTGACCACGCGCGATCACCTGAGCTACCGCTTGCACCGGTCGCACTTACGCTGAGCGCACAGTTTTTTGCTGCTACCCCCTCACTTTTTTATTTTCTTTAAATAAATGAAATTAGTCTCAATAATTTCATCAGATAAATGTAAGGTTAAGTTATTGAATGCATCATGTTGTAATAAGTTTGTAACCATCACTAATACTTATAAAGGTGATCTTAGCCTGTAGAAGTGTTGTTTATAATATAATTGTAACTGTTACTTTATTTTAAGTACTACAGCTTTGTATATGTTTTATGTTAATAAAGAATTTTTCAAACAAACAATCAAAAACTTAGCCAGAAGCCCGCGTTTTTTTCTTTAAAATAAATCAAGTGGAATAATACAAGGGTCTTTTCTTTTTTTTTCAATTGATTGTGTCTTTGACAAGGCAATGGCTTGAGGAAACTTATAGAACAGTCCCATCTGCTTTGATGCCCGATCGATCATTGCTTCGGCATAATGAATGAAGGAAGTTTCTAAGGAAAGTTTTACAATTACCTACATAGAAGAACCACCAGTGTTTTAATAATAAATTACACACGAGTTTTAGATGAAAGATAAAATTCCATTTCCACTTAACGAAATTGCTCTTTTTTAAAATGTGGATGCAAACAATCAGGAAGATCAAATGAAAAAAAGAAAAGGAAAGAAAAAACGTTTATTAAAAAAAAACGTTAAAACGTTAACGTTCCGTTCGTTTATTTAAAATAGAAATAACAAACGTCTATAATTGATGTGTTACATATTATTGTGGGTGCTGTATTGTTAACAATGTACGAGGATTAGAAAAAGTCATACTAATATTTATTAAAAATGCTTTTTGATCTAGGGTATTGACGCTGCACTTTCTTGAACCATCTTATCTACATATATCTATCTTCTGTCTATCTATTTATATAAAAGAAAGTTGGTTTAGTTACACCATTTATAACTCAAGAACCACGGGATCGATTTTTATGATCTTTGTTTTGTTGGATTGATCTCTGCCCCGAATAGCAGAATAACTATTAAAACATGGGACAAATTCACAAAAAAAAAATGAAAGTTTTTCTCATACATTTGTTCTTAATTACACATTTAATACGAGTCAGGTTGGATAGCTCTCCACTTACCTCCGTCAGCCCCAAACGCTCCCTAATCCCCCATTTCCATAGGCAATTAATTAGGCTGTAACCGGTAATTATCACTGTACTTTTCGTTAATGCCAAAAATATTGTGTATGTCAATGACAGTCGCAACAAATTCTTAACTCGCCTACGCGTACCTATATAAAATTTTCCCTTATGGCCCGACAGATTTAAAAATTCAATGTCCAATACAGGATGAAATTGAATATGTCCGACAAATTAAAATAAAGTTAATTTAGAGCATGTTATTAAAGAAAGGGATGCACTCTTTTTTCGTAGGAACGGTCAAAATTAGGTCTCTAAATACCACTAGTTCAACACTTTGCCAACTTTGCTTCATGGTTTGAACTCGGCGATGAATGGATTATAATAATAATAATAACAGCCGCACAGGTCGATCGATCAGGTTAAACTACGCTTGCCGCGATTGGTCTGTGGATGGGTGACCATCTTTACACACCGTGACCCCTCCGTGCCTCGGAAAGCACCTTAAGCCGTTGGTCCCGCCAGCGGGATTGTCCGAAAGGGTTACCGCTGGCCCGGAACATAAAGGGCTAAGGAAGGAACACGGGTGAACAATAAACACACTCTTCAGTTTATTATACTTGTATTGGCTAGTGCAGATATAAAAATAGCAGATATATAATCACGTCGATTCCGTACTTTCATGGGCGTGATTCAAAGAAGTCAAAATATTATCTTTCATTACATTTAAATTGAAAATTCTACAGTTAAGCTTTTTAATGGAAGAGTATGGAGTTTTCTTGTTTGTTTGTTTGTGAGAAAATTTGTGAATTATTCCGTTCTGATCCCCTGAACCCCCCCTCCACCCCCCCGCCTCGATCCCCTCCTGGATCGTCTTCTTAGTCATAGCTGGTCTTTTCTTTGAAACATTTCTTTTGAAGCATTTCTTTGAAAAGGCTCTTCAGTTCATGTAAACTTAAAAATGCAGTGATTGGGAACTTAATGTTAAAATAATTATACGTTTTAAACGCTGCTTCAAATAATGATATAACCATAATTAATACTCGTAATCGATTCTCTGTTAATAATGCAAATAAAATTAATTAAGATTTTATTAGTACTATATTTCGTCAGTTCTGCATAATTAACTGCCCCGTTGTTCTCGTGGTTGCAAGCGCGACTGTTGAGCGTTGGGCAAATTGTTATTGGGTTTTCCATTACGAATTTCTTAGTAACAGCCCTGAGTTTGGAAGTTGGCGGTTTAATACCCCCGTGCCACGAAAAGCACGTAAAGCCGTTGGTCCCACTCCTGATCTCTTCCCGGTCGTGTCGGATTGCCGTCCCATCGGACTATGAGAGTAAAGGAACAGAGAATAACCCTGTGTTTACGCAGACACTTGTGCACTATAATATCTCCTGCGGACTCGTCTGCTTGGTTTATCTCCGTTGAGATTGCCACCGTGACCGAAATCGGTCGGGGGGATATTATTCAAATTATTCATTTAATTCTCTTTGTAAGGGGTTGCCCTTTGGTGTGATTATTTTATATTCGTACTTTTCTTCTACATATGAATGAGTTTATTTAGATTCTGATTTGTCCATACCCTGGTTTAATATTATAGGTATTAGGGTACTACCTGATTTATGGAGCAGGTGGGTTATTCTTGTCGGTAGGAACTGGGGCAGCAAGGCGGACGTGCGACCCTTGGAACCATTTTACCTAAAAGTTGTGCAGTCTTTCCGGTCCTGGAGATTTCTAGTTAGGCAACTGACGGACTGCACGAGCAACATTTTGGGGGCTGATGATAAGTACCCCATTTCTGGTATTAGATCGCACGCTCGCTCAATCTCTCGGTGCGTCTCAGTCCAATCACCTTCAGTGTGACTGACAGGCACCGACCAGATGTTTCGCCAGAACAAACACAATCATCATCCGGCAGGCGCGTGTCAGTAACACCTTGGTCCGGTCGCTCCCAAGCTATAAACTCACCTTTCATCACTCTGGAATGTGCGATTCTGAGTGTACCGCGCCACTCTCCGCCTGTATCGACGAATACGGTTACGTAGATGTATATTTTGTTATTGCAAAAGTAGCAACAATATCTTCTTTCTTGCTCTTCTTATTTTCTCCAGTACAAATTTTCATATTTTGCGTTATATTCATGGTGTCAATGTAATATGAGGTGCAAGGTCATACACGATGCGTAGGTGGTCAATGTTATGTGATCATAAACTACACCGAGTTACGACCTCTTCGACTTGACTATTTTACGTTCAAGCGGTTTAAGCCAACATTCACGCCAAGGAAACACGTTTTATGATTTTTTGCGTTCATAAGCGTTTGTTTTTTTTCTGCCTAAATAATGACACATCTATGTATGATGGAATTTCATGGATAGAAAATTTTCTGCAAGATTTGCTAACATTTTATTATGAACTAGCTTCCGCCCGCGACTCCGTCCGCGCGGATGTCGGTCTTCGCGTGGATGGTTTATTTCTCCATTTTGAGTAACTCTGACAATGACATCTTATAAATATCTATTGGACCCAAATACGGCTAAGCCTATAATAATTAAGGAGATCCCTCTATTGAGCTACTGCTGTTGAGCTCGCGTTCTGTAGTAAGTATTTTTTTCATAGTAATTCCGACCTTGATAAGTAGCATGTAGCAGTAAATTACTGACAATGACGAAAAGTTTGCAATAATAAAAAAGTGATCGTGACAATGCGACTGAAAGTTAATTGAGAGCTTCAGCATACACAACATTGTTAGTGAGCTCGTCCGGAATATGAACATGAAGATTTCTTGGACTGCTCACATGGGAAAGAGCTACGTAAAGTTGCCCGTGTGAAAAACAACTCGCGGTAAGATCTACGCCAGCAACTCCTAGGGTCTGACCTTGAGCCTTATTTATTGTCATGGCGTAACACAAAGCTACAGGAAACTGTATTCTCTTAAATTGAAATGGAAAATTATCCACTACGGGTAATGCAACGTGTGTTCGCGGTTCTACAGAACAACGTCTATGAATAAAACCGAAAAATAAGATTTTTTTTTCTACGTATTTTTCCAGGATAAAAAGTATCCTATTTTATGCCCAGGATAATAAGGTATAATTATACCAAGTTTCATCGAAATCGAACCGCTAGTTTTCACGTGATGCCTGCATATACAGACAGACAGACAGACAGACAGACAGACAGACAGACAGACAAAAATTTTTTTAATCACATATTTGGGTTTGGTATCGATCCAGCAACACCCCCCGTTATTTATTTTTTCAATATTTTCAATGTACAGAATTGACCCTTCTACAGATTTATTATATGTATAGATGTTATACGATAATTCGTAAGTTTCATGGACCTTACACCGTTTACCTACTTGTAAAAATATTTGAAAAATAAGTACAAAAATAAAACACAGGTTTTCTTTTTCAGGTAAAACGCATCGGAGAAGCTAAGGGCGCACAAACGATGTGGAGATAAAATATAAAGCTGGCGCATTATGTTAGATACCAATAACTTCGACTATGAAACGACAACTTTATACGACGCACTCGAAGCATACACCAGCAGAAATGAGAAACAAAATGATAATGTAACGAACTCCACAAACACAACATGGCCAGGATACGACGTCTGCGATCCCTCGTCGTATCCAGAAGACGTCCTAACCTCATCGCTGTTTCAAGGCTGTATCTACCTGATGTATTCAATAGTATTTCTAGTAGCACTTATAGGAAACGGATTAGTGTGTTTCGTGGTACAAACTTCACCGCGTATGAAGACAGTGACGAACTACTTTATAGTGAACCTAGCAGTGGGAGACATTCTGATGACACTGTTCTGTGTGCCGTTTTCTTTCGTACCTATGTTGATACTGAGGTACTGGCCGTTCGGGTTTGTGATGTGCAAAGTAGTGAACTATACTCAAGCCGTGTCGGTGCTAGTGAGTGCGTACACATTGTTAGCGATATCCATCGATAGGTACATGGCCATTATGCGGCCACTCAGACCAAGGCTGGGCAAGGCAGCGGCCAAAATGGTGGTAGCTGTCGTGTGGCTAGGCGCGTTCACAACTGCGGCTCCCATCGTAGTCGTATCAAAGCTGCAGCGGCCAACCCCATGGCACCAGATGTGTAAAGCGTAAGTTAAACTAACTTGTTTCTTAAGTCAGTTGCTAAGTCTTCTACTACGTATAATTAAAGAAGAATGATCACGGTCCTTACAAAATTAACCCACTTCAGAGAAGCATCTGAAAAAAATGATTATAATATAATAATATGGCATACTCCACTCAAGAAAACTTGCTATGAAAATTCATTCAGGGGAAGTAGGTAATATGTATAAGAATATTGCAACAATATTGAGAAATACATTACTGTAGCTACATTCTTGTACATATTACTGCCCCTGAACGAATTTTCATAGCCATTATTTTATAAAAAGACTGGAAGGATGGCGTTCGGAAGTATGCCATCTTCTTCATACTATTACATTTTTTTTTTTTTTTTTGAAATAGATACTTTTCTTTGCTGTAGGACGTGGGTTAATTTTGATCCTTCTTCTTTGCTTCGAGCACTTTACATTTTCTTACAAGATCTTGTTCACTTTACGATACCTTTCACTCACAGTAAAGTAAGTATTATTCTTTATAACATTAATTAGCACGAGACCAAGCAAGTGGTTCCTACTAAATTAAAAGGAATAATTAAATCGTAAGAAGCGCGGTTGTGTAAACTTCTAAGAGCGAAGCCACACGATGCGTTGCCGGTGCGTTGCTATGCCTGAACGGTGTCGCGCGTCACGCTCCGTGTGGCTTGTCACCTGTTGACGTGCCACACGAAGCGTTGCTACGAGGTACGGCGACGCAACGCACGTTCAATGGAAGAGGGGACCAGAGAGACAAAGCGGGGATGTTGCGGTGCGATACCGAGTGTCGGAGCCAGAGCTCGCAAAGTTGCTTGTACTATATTGAAGACTGACATACCCAAAACCGAGACGCAGCAACGTCGTAGTAAGAAGCGTTGCGTTGCGACACCGTATTTGCCGTGTGGCACTCGGTGCGTTGCAGTGTGAAATAATCATAGCGGTGCGACGAAGCAATGCATCGGCAACGCCCGTGTGGCCTCACTAAAGAAACGATGAAGACTAAGAGAGAAGGCACACGGTACGTTGCCTGAGCGATGACGCTCCGTCGTCCTACATTTATACGGTGAGCTGCTCGTGTGTCCGCCAATACGGCGAAATCTTTGAGGTGCGGCGCCGCATCGCATCGTGTGCTCCGGCACTTCAAGCACTTTGAGCAACATCAGAAACTGTCAAAATTTAGATATAAGACAGTGCGTAGACCGTATCGTATGGCCTGTCTCTTATTCATCTTCGTTGCATCGTGTTCACAGAGACATTTGTCTGGAGGAGTGGGAGCACGTGGGTCAGAGTGGTCAGTACACGTGCGCGCTTCTGATCCTGCAGTTTGCTCTGCCGTTGGGCGCGCTCGTGTGCACGTATGCACGCATCGCGCACGCCGTGTGGGGAGGCCGGCCCCCGGGGGAGGCTCAAGACGCAAGGGACTCCCGGCTACAACATTCTAAACGTAAGGTTAGTATTAATAACATAACATAACACTACGTGTAAACGAGACCGGCGTTTCCTATCTCTCATCAAGCTTTAAATAATAAATATTTGATTGAGCCCATCTTGCTGCCCGCTCCCCAGCGACGCCCTAAGCCGAGGTTCGTTCCCCACAGGGGGTGCCCTCAGCGCGTAGTCGCTTAGTATACTAGATATTTGCCTCTGGATGGAGGCTTTCAGTTTACTTAAGGCAACCATAGGATAGTAGTCACGAGCTCTCAAGGTCAACTACGAGATGACATTTACTAAAAAAAAACCAAGTGTACACTCACAGTTCACCAGTAATGGGAGGTGAGCCTATTGGCATAAACACCATTAACACTGGGCACAAGTTCAGACTACCCAGCTAGTGTAAAATTCCTCATAGAAAAACCCAATAAAATTTTGCATTCGAGGGTTGAAACCGGGACCTTATGTTAGGCTGTTGCACTAACGACCACTAGACGAGTAATTGTAGGACATGACTAATCTACTAATCGATTAGTCATGTCCTACAATGGCTCGTATTCGTCTAGTAATACTCGTACAAGTCATTCACTGACAAACAACACACGTCCTAAACCGCCAGCAGTTTATATTATTATGCTTCTAGACCCAGGTCTAGAAGCATAAAAATAGCACAGTGAGTTCCTTATTATCCCCAAGGAAGGCTTTTAAAAATAACTCAGTCCCAAAAGGGTAAGGATTAATGTTTGTATGGAAGTCCGTCATTTTTGGCGATGGATAATTATACCTACCATCAGGCGTGTCTTGTCCCGTAAAAAACCGATAACAAGCCCATTATTCTTGATAAAGATAAGCTCGGCCTTGACCCAAAGTCACTCTCGATAAAACAGAGTGCGTGCCTATGGCTACTTAAATTTGAACTTTAACGATGTAAACAAACAATTCCGAGGTCCGATAATGTGTTAAGATAGTAAAATCTTTAAGCCTGAAGAGGGCGAGTCTCTTTTGGCTAAAATATCGTCCTCCCCGCTAACTGTCTTAAGGTGAATGCTCCAACCAGCCCGCGAAATTCAAAATTTCTTGCGTTTTTTGCAATTTGCAGGCCAGTGCTAGGTTGTATGTTGATTAAAATATTATTCGCGGCTGTAAGACATATGTAGTTACAGAATTATAATCATCAAAATCATCAATAAAACGCTCTGAGTTCATAAAGCTGTAAGAATTACTTTTTCTGTTTTTTTTTTTTTTGTTCTTACACCTTTATGAAGTTGGAGGGTTGTATTGGTGATTTTGATGATTATAATTCTGTAACTACATACGTCTTACAACCGCGAATAATATTTTAATCAACATACAACCTAGCACTGGCCTGCAAATTGCAAAAAACGCAAGAAATTTTGAAATTCGCGGGCTGGTTGGAGCATTCACCTTAAGGCGCTACCTCGAAAATAAATCGTAGTGACTGATCTACTAAGCGAGCGAAAGTGATACAATTACTTTTGAAACGCGAAATATGTGCGTGCGCTCGGAATAAAACGACGTAATGTGCCAAAACGAATTTACTCCTTTTTTTTAATTAAATATAAAACTACTTTGAGTAAACTTTGATATGATAATTCTCTATGTTTTAAAGTAAATTCCATTGAATAACTCTTAAGTGTTACGCCGTGATGTCGAAAAAAGTAAAAAAATAGATATAATAACGCAATTTTTGTATCGAGAAAAATTCATTGAATTCATTTATTCATTTGAATCTTGTATTCGTTATACATGATAGGTACTAGACCAAAGAGTCAAAAACAAATACTAAAATGTTAAATCCCTATTCTACATACTTAACAAGTTACACGAAATAGAAAAACTATTTTTTTTTCAATCTATCACCTTAACTAGCAATTGATATTTTTCCAGGACAACTGTTTTTCGGTCGGGGGCCGGGCGCTACAATCATGTATAGCATAGTTGCGTTAGTTGTGGCTTTATTAATGAATTAATAACTTGTTTAACTTGTTTGCTTGCTCTTGGGTTACTGTTTAAGTAAGTAGTTGCCCTAAAGCCCTAATGTATCTATTTATTTATTTCTATTCATTTGAAGCAGATACGTCACTCTGTGAGAACTTTGTTTTACAACTTGTGTCTGTTACGACGAGATTATTTTGGTATAAAAGTAGTAGTATCTTGCTATGCAACTCTTCTATGCAACTCTCAGCCTATATTTACTCAGCCTCCTGCGTGAGCGTCCAAGTCTCAACATCGTACGTCATGGTGGGCAGAACGCACTGGTTACAGAAGAGGGACTTTAGACATATTAGATGTTTTTCTGATCTGAGAAAATCGTCAGTTTTCTAAATGTGGCCCTCCTAAGATGTATTCTTCTCGATGTCTCTGTTTGTTGATGCTCTTTGCCAAAAGAAAGATTATGACCAAATACACCGGTCAACCATCTCCAACATTTAATTTCCGACTCTAACAGAAGGATTTGAATTACTGAAGATGTTTGCCATAATCTTCGTCTTGGCCATATTCATCTTAAGTCCCCCTACCTTGAAACAGGCATCATAAAAAAAAAATCGACTACATGATCGACTTTTGCTTGATGATTTTCAAAATCTTTAGCGAAAAGCCTTAAGCCTTAAGCGCTTTAGGCCTGTCTGGGTCCGAACCTACGACCTACAACTCGTAAGTCGCAGCCGTTACCACTTGGCCACCACTGCTCTGACAGGCGCTTTACTTTGTGTAAATTGTTTCATCACCACTTCTCTAAAAAAGGTGAAGGAAAACATTGTGAGGAATCTGGTATGTCTTAACTGAACTTGATCCAAAAACTCGAAGACATGTGAGATCTATCATCCCTGACTGGGCCCGCGTGGTGGATTACAGCCCACTCCCTCTCACTGAGAGGAGGCTTGCGTCCCTGCAGTGGGATCAATATAGGCTGATTATGCATGCCTAATTGCCTACTAATCGAACTCAGCTTTGCCCAACACGCTCCATTAATCCATTACGTCGACAAAATGTAAATGCAGGTACTGTTCATCAACTGATTTCATTTTAATACATAGATAGAGTAGAACACATTAGAGTTAAGTTCCTACTGCATGTAGCGCACAGACAATGGGTTGAACACTAATTATTATTTATACCTAGATAATTAATGTTCATTTTCACGCGCTTTTTGTTTATTTAATTTAGGTTTGGTAAATATTTGCAGCTACGCAATAAACAAACTCCCGACCCTTTTCATAAATGTATCTAGCCTAGTGACTAGCCAAATATTTAGAGATCGGCTTCCGGTGTCACTGGAAGCCGATTTCAAAATATTAGGCAGATACAGTTATGAAAAGGGTCGGGAGTTTGTTTTAGATTTGTTTATTGCGTACCTACCTGCAAATATTTACCAAACCTAAATTTTTTGTTGGAGATTTATAGTTTTTACATGGAGCGATTGCCTATCTGACCTCCACAGCCCAGTTATTGAGTTACACGATACCCTTTGGTACCACTGGTTGTCAGACTTTTGGGCTACTCACTACCCCTAACGACTAGCAACGGCTTAAAATGCTTTCGGAGGCATCGAGGGGGTCTCGATATGTGGATGGTCACCCATCCACATACTGCGAAAACGAGCTCCTTTTTTAACTTTATTGATCGTAATACTTACCTACCAACATTGCATTTCTTTGGTGATGCACATGACAATAACGGAAGACTGGAAGCCGACCCCAACATAGTTGGGAAAAGGCTAGGCAGATGATGATGATGCACATGAGAACAATATAACAGTAACTGAAAATGCAATTAAGTGCAGGATTTGAATGTATCGAATTTAGCAGTTTTGAACCTAAATAGTATTGCAATTTCTTTACTAACGTTCTAACGCAATCTCGATTTATTCAAGACAGTTCCAATACGAACTTTAATCGTTTCAAATTTAAAAATATATGGGATAAACGGGATATTTCAATCTAGGTTGTCCAAAATATTGGGAAACTTGTGCTCAGATTGTTGGGCTCTTTTAGTGAAACAATTTCGATCACGTGTTAGTGCTACATGAATGAAGATAACTTCATTCATGTAGCACGAACGACGCGAGGATCTTCGTGTCAGGTCCACATAAGTGGACCTGACACGAAGATTCTCGCGTCGTTTGGTAGGTTCGACATTCTCACTTCTCCATAATAATGTTAGGTCCTGGTTACCTTGCTTATATTCTGTGAACGTGTGAACGTTGTAGACCTTGTAGACTGTAGATTTGTCGACCATTTTCTAATTTGTTAAGTAACTGATACTTGTTGACAGGTCTACACTGTCCTCCCTTATCTGCCTAAACAATAATTTAAAAACATTGTAAAACCAATTCATTTAAATAAATAAATTTAATTTTTAAAAGAGTAACCGTGGATTTTCTTGCCGGGTCTTCTCCATAAGAAACGACCAATTATTGGAACCGTGCACCTGCTAGTAGCTTCTGACGTTTCATAAGGGCCCAAGTAGGTTTATGTGAAATTAAATATTTTCATTATGATTTTTTGATTTTGACCGCAATATATAAATATTAACTAAAATATATTGAAAGTCCTTACAAAGAAAAGTTTAACAGTATGATAGGCGATAATGAGGATTTATAGACCCTCGCGTGACCTCTCAAGCTCCGCTAATGAGACAATTTATTTTCTATTATATCGTATTACAGGGTTACGCGCGGACTAGTATTCGGAGCTAGTATTCATCTGTTCTGTGAGCACATTGCTCGCAGAACAGATGACCGATGGGGCCGAAAGGTTCTGGAGTGGCGACCGCGTACCTAAAGACGTAGCGTTGGAAGGCCTCCCACAAAGTGGTCCGACGACCTTGTGAAGGCCGTAGGAACCCGTTGGATGCGAGAAGCACAGAACCGATCGAAGTGGAGGTGCTTGGGGGAGGCCTATGTCCAGCAGTGGACGTCTTTCGGCTGAAACGATGATGATGATGATGACGTGGTTACGCGCGGAGTTAGTAACGAATCATCATCTGTCTAGCCTTTTCCCAACTATGTTGGGGTCGGCTTCCAGTCTAACCGGATGCAGCCGAATACCAGTATTTTACATGGACCACAACCTACTTACTGGATAATGCGATACCCCTAGTAAGACTGGTTGCCTGCTTACAGGCTTCTGACGACCCGTATCTAACAAGTGTTAAAGATTCACGAATGACAGCAGTCCAACGGCTTAACGTGCTTTCCAAGCGACGGAGGGTTCTTGGTATGTGAAGATGGTCACCCATCCACGGACCAACCGCGGCAAGCGTAGCTTAACCTGATCGGTCGATCCGTGCGGCTGTTTTAACTTGGCCACAAGCCAACGAATCATGTTAATTCAAGTTTATAGGGTACCTTTATATATACGCGGGTACCTCATCTTGGGTGTCATAAAATTCAACTAAGGGCTGAATATAAGCTGGCGGTCGTCGTTAATTTTGATGAATAATAATATTAAAAAAATACGGCTTCCTATTTCGTAAAGGTTACTTTACTTTCTGAGCAAAATAATAATTATCTAATTTTGAAGGAACAGGTTTTTGGTTACCTAATTTTATTAGATCATTATACGTGGCTTAAAAAATAAGAAAACCTTCTTCAATCTACCAAGCTTTTTCCCAACTATATTGGTCTAAGTCTAACCGGATGCCGCTGAATACAGTTACATTTAGCTACTGCCTATCTGATTTCCACAACCCAGTTACTGGGTAAAATGATACCTCTTGGTAAGACTGGATGTCAGACTGTTTGGGCTTCTGACTACCCGTCAAAGATCTAAAAATGACAGCAGGGACCAACGGCTGAACAGGCTTTCCGAGACACAAAGGGGTCTCGTTATAAATAATGAATGCTCACCCATCCACGAACCAACTGCAGCAAACTCAACCTTCGATTGGTCCGTGCGGATGTTATCATTTAGCCACGAGCCCCATGTTTTCAACAAGTAGGTTTCATACCCTACTTGTTAGTTGAAAACATGTTTATTAACTCTATCCAATTAGTTTGCTGGGGAGCGCGCAGCTGCACTACATCAGATCTGAATCCGAGAAATTCCGGTCCGAAGTGACCATGGTCCTATTTCTATGAGGGGTTGCGAACTAGATCCGAACACTATCCGTCCGAATTCAGAACATTCCCAATTTGGATTGAAGTCGGATCTTCGATCGGATCGGAGTCTGGATTCGGATCGGATGTAGTGAGAAACCGCTCTAACAGTCAGAATCAGAACTAATGGTATATAGGTAAACTTGTTCGTTTGTTTGTAAGAGGTAGGTACTGCTCCGATAACAAAAATATCTTTCACTGATAGAGAGCTACACTATTACCGATTGTCATATGTTTTATGGTATAGTTGGATTCCACGCGGATGGAAGTCGCTGGCAATAATGAGAGAAATATGTAGTAGGTATAAAGATCAATGTTGTTCTTTTTTGAATACTTTACATTTTTTGTATCGTCGTTTTTATCGTCGTCGTCGTCGTCGTCGTCGTCGTCGTTTGTATCGTCATTTTTTGTATAAAGGATGACAAGTCATCGACGCGCAACCGTCGCGTTACCATGAATTCAGTACATGATTGTGTTAAAATTTATCGTCGGTTATTTAAAAAAAAATGCTGTTCCGTACATTTTGACCGCGTAGGTACTGCACTTTTCTATGAAACAGCTGAAAACAGCTTCTAATATTGTTGGTATAAATATGTTGCCATTTATAATAATATTTATATGTATTTGTCCCTGGTGTCTGCCATATTGATAAATGGTTAATGATCTGGCACAATCTATATCCATCCAAGCGGTCCATACTCGACGCAACCAATCACAAGCTAGTTAATAACGGCTTAGTAAGTCGCGTCGTGTACAGACCGCCATTGAAATACTAGTGCTGACTATCCCGGCTATTCATTGGTGGTTGAGTTTGTAACTGGTTAGTTTTGAATAGCGTCCTAGACTATGGGAATTAGGCCAGATTTAGTGCTCGACTAACGGTCAGCGCGTACGGTATGCGCTGACCGTGAGTGCCGAATATCGGTCGTTTAGTGCCGAGCGTTTATATTGTGTTTGCGTTTTATTTAGTGCATAGCTGACGGCCAACTGAGTACTCAAAAGAGAGTTCACAATAGATATTGCGTACGCGCGTACGGTCGGATACTCGGTCGCATATACCGACATGGCGCGTCAGTCGACCGATGTGCGCCCGACCGACTAGCTCGATCGACGGTCCTCGTCAGCGCGATGTAGATGTACGCGCGTAGCGATTCATTGGCGCTGCACTGTAGTTATTTATAAGTTTTCATTGATATAGCTACGGTCGACTGATGTCAGTGCTGACCGTCTGTCGAGCACTAAATCCAGCCTTAGGGTGGCTTCTCATTCAGCGTCGGCCCAGACAAGGCGTTCGTCGAGCGTCGGCGTGTGTGGCGTGTGGTATGACGTTGGTTCGATACAACCGACTATAGCGCAGCGTTTACATATACGCGGTGTCAAAGTCTACCAACGACATGCTCCTAGGCCCTTTGTACATACACGATTTTCTAGGCGTGAAAAACTTCAGTTTATTCGCCGTGTCGTCAGTTTTGTATGGATCACTGTGGAAACTTGTTGACGGACACGTTTTTGAAGTGAAAACTTCTTTAGGCGCGTTAAAACCATTAAAATCGCGACACTGTTACCATAACCGGCACGTCTGTTTTAAGTTTTGGCCATTATAAAGACATCAACGCGCGGTACATTTTCTTTGGGAAGAATGATCTTCAAACATACTCGTATTTATAAAAATTACTATGCTTTATCAAGTTTTCACTTCTGTCGGCACTCTTGGAGTGCCATTGTTTTTTTACGGCGCGGTTCATACACCGTACCGTGAAGAAACCATGTCATGTATAAAAGGCCTTCATCATTTCAGCCGAAAGACGTCCACTGCTGGACATAGGCCTCCTCCAAAAGGGGGGGGTTTGCCATAATCGCCACGCTTGGCAGGCGGGTTGGCGATCGCAGTATGGTATGGTGGTGGAATGCATAGAGAACGCTGCTGCCCATTCTCCGGTATGCCCCTTAGTCGCCTTTTACGACACCCACGGGAAGTATGGGGTGGTGCTATTCTTTAAGTCCGGCACCACACAGACAAAAGGGCCTTATGTAGTGTCAGTTCTTAGTGCTAGACGAGCGGTTCACTAGGCCTCACGTGTGGTAACAATTCCAGTATAGACTGGCCACTTATTATTTTGAAACTCCGTAACTTTGACTAAGCAAGTTTGACCTTGAGGATCAAACTGCTACCACTGACGAGTAGTAATCTGTAAAACCTCGCACGTCAGTTACAGCCGGTCTATTCTGTAAAAATCTCATTGTGAAACCTTAGATGAAGTGAGCTGATAATAGCTATATTACACCCTTACATTTTGATCGTTAAAAGGGGTCATTGTCCTCATCATTATGAACAACTTTTACTATGGGACCAGCCCTGAAATCGTGAAAAATAAATGACTTATCCATACATTTATATTCGCATAACTTGACTTATTGTATGGATCAGCTGATTTTTTTCCCCCTTCACCCTGTCATTCCACCAGATGCTAGGAATATTATATTTCTAGAACCAGGTAGAATGACAGCACACTCTAAGCTCACTTCATCTAAGTTTTCACGCATACGGATCGACGGTCTTCGTCATACGTTTTAAGTGCATACGGATCTCCAGTTCACTTCAAGCTCATTTCACTTAAGTTTTTACCGTGACATTTTTACAGAATAACACTACATATATGGTTTAATTCTCATTTCTAAATACACGTTATTATTTCAGATGATCAAGATGATGGTGATCGTGGTGACAGTGTTCACCATGTGCTGGCTGCCCCTCAACATGTTTATTGCAAGTAGTCGCTCTCACTTAAGCTACGGTTTCCTAAAAGTGCGGTGACCGCCACATAACGACCGCAGTTACGACTGTCATGAAAATGATGTCAGCAGGGTTTGACTTTTACGTTGTTAAAAAACGCTCTCTAGGAAAACACACCTACTTACTTTCATAAATAACGTTTCAGTCGCCACATGCGAACTACGCGTCATACTGACTTTACGCAAAATCCTGCATCTCACAAGCAGAGTTTACCGCGCAACTAGCATATACAAGGTGTAATTTAAATTGTGTTGGACCTGAAAAGAGGCCATTGTAGTCATCATTATGAACAACTTTTACTATTTGACCAACACTGAAATCACAAAAAAAAACAATTAATCAAAATCTGTTCCTTACTTTTTGACGAGTTATGCGAACATAAATGTACAAAATAGGGAACAGCAGATTTTTTTTCGCTATTTCATGTTTGGCCCATAGTAAAAGTTGTTCGTAATGATGAATACAATTCTCACTCAATTCAAGGCTTCTTTTCAGGTCCAACACCATTTAAATTACAATTTGTATACAACTGCCCGACATGAATCATTGGGCAGTTGCCCGCCAGACACGACGCCCGTCTGGTCCGAGGATCCTCCCTTTTCTATGGAGGTTGAGTGAACTTTACACCCTGTTCCACATGCCTCTATAATATGATTTCCCGTAAATTACAGATGTTATGAGACGGCAACCGAACTTCTAGGAAACCGTAGGTGTACACTAGTTAAGCACGCCACACACGCTAGATTGTGCATGGCGGACCGTTGAATCAAAATTTCATTTATAACAGTAGAAATTCAATTGTGTCTCATTAGCCACAATTGAGCTATTATAACTGAGCAAGCAAACTAGTCACCGAGATTCGGAGTTCAGAGGACCTGTCCAGTTTGATTATTCATGCAAAACTGTGCAAGCATATCCTAGCGTGTAAGGCTGCCTTTACATTCAGACAGATACAAACTTATCTGTTCAGAGGAATTTCTTGGAACTAAACTAGAACTAGAACTAGAGCTCATCGTACTTTGCAAAGTTGATGCGTCATTGTTTCCTGAACAAATAAGTGGCACTATTTTTTTATTACAAATAACTATTATTTAAACATTAATGCCTTCAATTATTTACTGGATTATTTAATGTAGTCAATGATATCATGCATACTTAATAATCTTAAAAAAGCTCAGCAGGCGTTCGTACATTCAGCAACAAAAGTCAATGAATTTCATTTATTAATTTACTATGGAATCTATATTTAGTCACCAATGCAATAACAATTCGGAATACGCTTTGTAGGCCTTCATATCCCGTCCAGTTTCGGTAAAATGATTAACAAAAATCCAATAAACGATGTGAATGAGATTCCGCATCGAAAAGCATTATAACTAGACAGCCACATCGAAAAAGTTCTATGTGGAAAATGGTTCTGATAGTAACGTAACGGCTTGAAAGTTCTCCAATTAACGGTGTCAATTAAATACAGCAGCGGAAAAGAAAACTCAAAAAGAGAAATCATAATCAAATTTTTGTAGAAAATTCTTGATGCATTCATAGCAGCCTATAATGTTTCCACTGCTGGAAGTGAAAGGGAGTGGCCGTAATCCACCATGCACGCCCAGTGCGGCATGGTAGATGTTACATATTGGCGAATTTTTGGTTCTAGGACACGATGGATTTGTTTCCTCACGATGTTTTCCTTCACCGGTTTGAGAGCAGTGGTGATGAAATAATTTACACAAAGTAAAGCGCGCGTAATTCATGCAGAGTAGAACATATTTGATGACTAGTATAATAAACTTGTTATGCAATACTAAACAATAGTTAAATTTGATTGAATTAAATAATCTAAAGACATTTATCACTGACTGTACCGTGTACCGCCATATCGCAGACATATATATCCGTAGAGATAACATTAGTTAAATTATTTAGAGAAATTCCAAGCAAAATAGCATCATACGGGTTCCTTCTATTTGGCAGAATCTTGATACTCCGATTTTTATTTGGCATAACTCACATGGCATAATCTTATTTAATCGAATATTTTTAAGGCATAAAAATTATTTAGCATAACTTTTGTTTGGCAGAATATTTACGTGTCCGAATTTACAATGGCATACTTTTATCTTGGCAGAATTTTGTTTCGCATACCTTTGCCATAATTAATATTATGCATAATTTTGTTTATCATAACATTTATTTAGATGTATTGGTAGCATTTTCAATATTAAATTAAATTTGTGTCATAAAAAGTCAATACGTTGTGCTGCAAAATTTTGTGATAGAAACGAATCGCTGCGAAACCGACTTTACGTAGTCTTGTCTGCCCTACCCCTAGAGTGTAATTTAAACCCGCGTAGGCGCGGAAGGGTAGGGCGGCCCGCGAGCTGAGGAGCAGGTGGTTTGAAGGCCCGCAACCGCGGCTGAGGCTGGCCGGCGAAGCCGGCCAGCAAGCCGAAGCTGCGGTGGTGAGCGTTAAAACCATCTGTGACGATAAGCTCGCGTGGCGCCGCCCAAACCCCGCAGCGCTGGAGCCGTGACAGAAACAATGCTTGCTGCATGTTGCATGCCTGCTTGCATGCTGCATGCCTGCTGCATGTTGCATGCCTGCTTGCATGCTGCATGCATGCTGCATGTTGCATGCCTGCTTGCATGCTACATGCATGCTGCATGCATGCTGCATGTTGCATGCCTGCTTGCATGTTGTATGCCTGTTTGCATGCTACATGCATCCAAGCCGACAATATTTTTGTAATTAGCATTTAGGTTAGGGTAGGTTTTTAATGACTATCGATATAAAGTGTATGCCAAAAGACGATTCTTACTGTGAATTTTCTGCGATATGATGGTTCTGCTTTTTAATTATTATGGATATAAACATTATGCCTAAAGATGATTCTGACTAACAAAATTATGAGTTTTGAATGTATGACAACTGAGTGTATGCGAAATGATTTTCTGCGAAATGAAGTTTATGCTATCCGTTGTTATGCAAAACAATATTATGACGTAAAAAGTTCTGCTATAAAAGGTAGACCCAGCATCATACAATTCTTTTTAATAAAGTTAAAAATAATTGTATGATATCAAAATCATCTGCCCGCACCTACAAAAAGATTACTAAAAACTTTGTTTAATTCAAAGAGAATATAAAAGATTTTCTCTCTCGTTTCGTTTTTAAAAGCTTGCATTGCCGACTACAGTTCCAACAAGTTGGCGGGAGAAGAAAAGGCCATGTTTCTTTGTGGAGGTTGTCGTAAAAGAAGCAAATTAAATTAAAGTGAAGCCCTTTTTAAAAACGAGCTTTTAATTAATTCAAAAGTAGTAAATAAAAGTCACGTTATCTTAGAACTTTATTAATTTTTTGATAGCTTGGGGCGTTAACTTCGTTTTTCCACTTTAACATAAGCCTCAAGTTTCTCCACCTTTTAAGTTAATTGAATTAATTAAAAGCTTGTTATTAAAAAGACTTTATTAAACATTTTATTTTGTACTTTTCAGCATTATAATTTGTTTAAATATCCACATATTTTATCACGTTCACTTGAAAGGTACTTGTAAAGACAAATCGTACGAACCAAAACACGCTTTTGCACAAGTCGTGGTGTGAACCCACCGAGTTGCACTATCAAAGTCATGCCATACTTTTGAACTTTATCATAATAGAATGCGTGTACAAAATTTCGTGCCTGTGCAGACGTTTGGGAGATCTCTCGTATGGAGCCAATCCTGAGTCAGCAGACGTAAATAAAATGTAGTGTCTGTTCAGCTGACCGTTTAGGATTTCCCTCAACTGGAGCTATCCTTGGGTGCAGCATCTAGGTCATAGTGGACTTTAGAACGGACTATCATAATTAAATGCGTATGTTAAATTTCGTATCTTTGCTGTTGACCATTGAGGAGTTCACTCGAATGGAGCCAATCCTTCGGCAATCAGCCAGGTCATGGTAGGCTTTAGGGCGGACTATGCTAATTAAATGCGTATATTAAATTTCGTCTCTGTATTCGCTATCGGCTTTAGCACCCTCAAATACCATGAAAACACCACCCGTGACGAAAAATTTGAAAGTTTGCAGCCGCCATCTTGGATTCTCATTTTGGTTATTAGCACCCTTGAAAACTATGAGAACGAAATATACGACATTCGTGTAGCCACCATCTATTGTATTTATATTTTGACCTCACTATTGGCGGGTTTCGAAAACCGTGAAAACAACACCCCTTTCGCTCTCCGTCTCTTTCTATTATATATATTAATCGCATGGAGAATCGATAGGATTATTGTTCAGAATATAATCGCTCTAATAAAAATTTGGTCTTAGAAATAAAAAAGATCATGAAATGTAACAATAATTTTATTTTATCATAAATTTTTATGATAAAATAAATCTTTAAGCATGAAAGAAAATTATTACCTAGCAAGACATTGATACTTCAACTATTTAAAATTTCAATTAAATATTTTACTTCATAGAATATCATTGGATGTTAAGAGTCTTAAGAAAATTATAAGGTGTCTTTTACTTCTTCAAAGTGAACAGTTCTAGTGGGTAGTGTTAATTGAAGCCCTTGTGTACTAAATATTAGATTTCATGGATGTGAGACGAATTCAAGATCTAATGTTTCTTGTAGAAATTGTATCTTTAAAATAACATTGACTGTATCGACTAGTGAAATAAAATAGCGAGTGTTTATTTTTTAATTTTTAGCTGGATCGATTCCCGGTTTAGGTAAGCTTGTCGAAAAATATATGAATGCAGTTTTGTTTCTTTAAAAAATAAAGGAAATTTTCCTTAAAGTAAAATTATCTATTTTAAGGATTTAAAGTGGTTTCCCTTCAGGGCCTATTCATTTTTTCCACCCTGTGGATGGAAAAAATGAATGATAACCACCAATAGGTATAGAAATGATAAAAAAAATACAATACACGATAAATAAATAAAATGAAAAACTTTATGCTCTTTGCCCTCTACGCCGCCTACGTCGTAGCACTTTCGTGGCCTAAAGCGTATCGCGCTACGGAAGTGCTACGAACTATGTATAACAAAAATTTTTGTCTCAGGTTTTATGGACGATACATGAAGAGGACGAGAGGTGGGCCACGTGGCCCGGTATGCCATTCATGTGGTTCGCTTGCCATTGGCTGGCGATGTCACACTCCTGCTACAACCCCATCATATACTGCTATATGAACAATCGGTATAGGAGAGGATTTAAACAGGTAATATCTAGCATTTATTGATTGTTTTACTTTCAAATGTTTTTTTTATTTTTTTAAGTATCTTGTCACTCCTCTGTGTTGAGAAATAATTATGATTTGATTAACCATGACTATGACGATGATTTTTAATTTATTCGATTATTCATTTCTGAACTGAATTCATGCCCGTCGACTCTGATAAGTGAGCCAGGCTTTAATTTCTGGTTCAGTGGTCGGCAATATAAATTGCTATGTCAATATTTTTTCTCAAGTGCTGATCTCGTGACTCGTGGCATTGAGAGTCAATTTCCAAACCACTACGGTAAATAATTTCATCAACAAGCAAGTCTGATATTCGAATATCAGTACTTGCTTTGAACATGTCATTGTAGAAGTAATGAACCTATTTCACATCTCAGAATAGTAATATCTAATGTAACAAGATCCTGTCAATGACCTTTATAGTGCTTTTACAAAGCCATTTGTATAATAAGGTACTTCAACTGAAGATTTTTTCGGTCTTGATCTAACATGTTCCTAATTTTCCGCTACTCTGGCTAATATTGTTCTCGTGAAACATTTACGTACTTTCATTAAAATTAAGCTATTCTAAACAAATTTCGAGATAGAATGAGTGTTCATCTCAACTAAACATTTATATTGTATTTATATATTATATCATTTATAATATAGAATAAAGAGAAATGATTTTATTTTTTGTATGTTTGTTTGGAATGAATAAACTATAAAAATTCTTAATCAATTTTAAAAACTCAGTTTTAGGAATATTTCGCTTGTTCGGAAAGGTACGTGTTTCAGGCTCGAGCAAACTTATGCACATTTAATTTATGGAAAAACGAAGGTCTGTGGACGTCTGCGGTTCAGAGAACCTCGTCGATCTATTTCGAACTTTAAAATGTCAGCAATCTTTCTGGAGTAAATTCGCTTGTAAAATAAGCGCTGGTATTCGCGAAATCACATAATTGCTCACTGAGTTTGTTGCCGAGCTCATAAATGCGATCCCTCCATCTAAAATTCAGATATTTCGCAGCACTACTTCTATTGTATGTGATTTGAAAAGGGATA
Organism: Mesoligia furuncula; assembly: GCA_916614155.1. Classification (NCBI taxonomy): domain Eukaryota; kingdom Metazoa; phylum Arthropoda; class Insecta; order Lepidoptera; family Noctuidae; genus Mesoligia; species Mesoligia furuncula. The sequence continues at coordinate 18,375,240 of OU744798.1, forward strand.
AACAAATGAACTAGAAGGAAACAAAATTGTAAGTGGTAGGGATACATTTCACGTCACATGCCTATTACGATAACATAATCATAAAATATGAAACGTGAATGGTCACAGAGAGGTAGTTTAGGTTGACTGTACCCTTAAAATTAATGGTTTTGTGTATGCGCTATGCTACAATTTTGGTGTACCATAAACCGTTATTGTTGTGCATATTCATTAAAATAAAAGAGGGGTCCGTGGCTAAATAATAACAGCCGCACAGGTCGATCGATGAGATTAAGCTACGCTTGCCGCGGTTGGTCTGTGGATGGGTGACCAAGTTTACATACCGCGACCCCTCCGTGCCTCGAAAAGCACGTTAAGAGGTTCGTCCCGGCTGGACGAACCTCTTAAGTTAAACCGTAAACGAAACGTGCTCGTGTATCTTTCACAGTCGTTACAGGTAGTCATAAGTCCGAATATCTGACAACCAGTCTTATCAAGGGGTATCGTATTGCCCAGTAACTGGGTTGTGGAGGTCAGATAGGCAGTCGCTCCATGTAAAATACTGGTATTCAGCTGCATCCAGTTAGACTAGAAGCCGACCCCAACATGGGAAAAGACTAGGCAGATGATTCATTAAAATAAAATAATTGGGGATTAGTTCCAGTACATTCCGGTGTTACATAAATAATGAATGTGGATGTGCTTTAGAACGAAAATAAACGTTAATTTTATTACGTCATGATTATTGGTTATAGCCGACTTTATATAATCTCTTGGTTTATAATTACTGATGGACAATTTGTATCCATTTGAATTTTTTTTGTCTCTTTTTAGGCCTTCGGATGTATATTTCGAATACGCCTGGAAACGTCGTCGCGAAATCGCACTAGCATGTGCGAAGGAGTACAAATGTCGGGTAAGTATTTAATCATTATGAATTTCTAATTATTTTTTGGAACATTATAAAGAGATGTTAGCTGACGGTGGCATTACACAGGGACGGGAAAAGGTTGATTGATTGCAGTATTTCTTAAAATAATCTGCACCATAATTGCGTAACACACTATCAATATAAATTATTTTGAAGGATATTGCTAATCCATTGCTTCATTTGTTCGAAAAATGTGTCTGCTCAACAACGTAAATCACGTGATGAATGTTGTTGAACTATCAAAATGGAAGTCAAAATCAATCAAAATCAAAATGTTTTATTTCACATAAACCAACATGGGCACTTATGAAACGTCAGAAGCTAGGTGCACGGTCATTGCTCTGTTGCACAATTATCCTCGATATCCGTGCGCAGGATAGATTGCCCATTGAACTAATTCCTTATTCGACCTCGACGTGGACCACCGGTGTGGTGCTTATAATAATTATGATGATCATCTATCAATATTGTATTAGAAAAAAATACTGAACGTCTAAGGCCATCATACTAATATTATAAAGGCGAAAGTTTGTGTGTGTTTATGTTTGTTACTTCTTCACGCTCAAACGGCTGGACCAATTTTGATGAAATTTTGAATGGAGGTAGCAGACTCCCTGGATTAACATACAGGCTACTTTTTATCCCGATATTCCCACCCGCGTAAAACCGCGGGGCGCATTTTTTAGCTTTAAAGTTCTTATTTAAATATAGAAATTCCATTAGAACACGAGCTTAACGAAGATGAATGGGACTTTTCCAAGTTTCTCCGGCTCAAACCGATTTGAGAAAAAATCTTTCTATTTGTCGTCTCAGTCTTGACTTATTTGTTATAAATCTCACCTGCCAGTAGTGCTTCGTTAATAATAAAGTAGCCTATGCTTTATAGTCAGAGAATAATGATGTTGTCAAGTACAAAGTAGACTTTGATAAAGGGACGAATTCTTATTATTGAATCGGAGATGTTTCATCACTGAATAATAACGACCATAGGAAAAGGTTTTTACTTTGGAAGGTAGAGAGTTTATCCAGAGTTTAAAAAATATTGATAAACTCAAGATACTTATCTAAACATTTTGTAAGTAGGTATGATTAATTTAGATCTGTGCTGATTTTTAGGAGGTAAATCATGTCCCGCGATTCAACCAATGATTATAAAAGTAAGACTTTGGACTGTTATTAAAACAATGTCAGAAGTTCAGAATAGTTAGTAAGTAAGTATGGGTTTTCAGTGAAAAGGCACAAACTGCTTACAAGTGCTACCTGTGTAGAAATCGTGGGTAAAGTTTGTTTTCGTGAAATCTTTAAACAGCTACTTTTATACATTCCTGAGGAAAGTTTTCGAAAGCAAAATTACTTTTGGCTAAATTTCCGACTATACTTCTTCTAAATAAAACACATTTGAAGCGGTGAATTGTATTTATTTAGTGGTAGGATGTACTGCTTCAAGAAACTGCTTAGTAGTAGGTACTTGCATGCTAAGTTAAATATATTTACCCTATACAGGGTTATTGGTAAAACATTAACAACCTCTTAAGAGGTCATTGTACTCATCTCTATGAACAAATTTCACTATGGGACCAAACCTGAAATCGCGAAAAAAAATCAGCTGTTACCTACATTTATGTTAGTATAGTTAGAGTAGCGAGCACGGTTTCTTCAGTAACCTTAAGCTAAGAACATACAATAGTAGATTGTTATACAAGGGTCGGAAGGAATCAATTCCCATACGAGGCATTTAGACGCCCGAGCGCAGCGAGGGCGGCTATAGTCCGAGTGGGAATTTATGACTTTCACCCGCGTTAAACACTCTACTTTTCTTTTCGAATTTAAGGAAAGTAAAAAATAGTAGTTTTTCATGAATAATAGTTAGGTACCGATTTATTAGTCTTTTTTAAATTTGAAGTATGGAACACACCACGTCACCGCCACATGAGTAGATTCTGTGTCACCACCGCGGGCCGTCCCGCTTATTAGGGCCCGTATTATTATCATTCTGTCTGCATTCTTACTTTTTAGGGTTCCGTAGTCAACTAGGAACCCTTATAGTTTCGCCATGTCTGTCTGTCCGTCCGTCTGTCTGTCCGTCCTCGCTTAATCTCTGTGACCGTTAGCACTAGAAAGCTGAAATTTTGTAGGAGTACGTATATCAGTTACGCCGACAAAGTGGTAAAATAAAATTTTGGAAAATATTTTTTTTTAGGGTAGCTCCCCTACATGTGAAGTGGAGATGAATATTTTTTTCATCATCTACCCCATTGTGTGGGGTATCGTTGAATAGGTCTTCTAAAATGGCTTAGGGGTTGCTAAAATTATTTTTCGATTGAATGCTCCATTTACGAAATATTAAAGTTTAAAGTGCATATTTTTGTTCCAGTAGGGCGTCCCCCCCCCTCTAAAAGCTAAACTACTGGTTTGAAAAATCTGGAAAAATTCTCGATGATAGTGCATTTCATGAACTTTAAAGGAAAAGTATAGCGGTTAAGATAACTTTATTAGTTTAGCAGTAATAGTCGTTGAACTTGGGTGTTGGATAATTTTGCACCGGCCGGTTTTTTCTAAATTACTTAGAAAACACCAACAAACATCTTGATAAAAATTACTAAAAATTGTGTTGCGACGTGACACTTTTTAGTGCTGACCGTCCACCCAACTTTCTTATTTCGATTCAAAACTTGCATACATCCTAATCGATACTCGCAATAAAAAAAATTATGGAAACTGAATAAAAACTCTTTAAACTAACAAAATGTATTGAAATGTAAAGTGTTTTGCAGAATATCCAATCTACAGAATTAATTAATTATCATCATTCTCAAAAAAACTTCTGGTAAGCCTACCTAAAAAATGTTTACTGGGAATTCTGTATTAAACTATTAGAAGGTATCAAAAATAAAATCCACAATAAATAATTGTCCAATAAATTAAAATAATTTTAAACAGCGAGCGCATTCCGAATATAAATTCAATTATAGAAGCATTTCGGCGCGAAATTCAGTAAATGAGGTACCTATGGCCTGTCTGTTATTGACATGATATTAGAAGAGATTGAAATGATATTAGAAAAGCATAAATCATTATTATAAACAATCCTTATTGTATTTATTGCTTAGAATAATTTTATTTTATTTTCAAATATCGATTACATTCGTCATATTAATTACTCGAGTCAATCGAAATTTAAAAAAAAAATGTTTGGAATAATTGCTTTCACACATCATTGCAATAAAAAAAAAAAATGGTCGGCGATTTTGAACACAAATTGAGTAGTGGTAATGATTAATACGTATTATTGAACCTGTGTTTGAATATTACGTTAAAAGCTGGGCATTTTCGTGTTGTTTATAATATTATCAATAACATTTGTCACATTTTAAATCTTATCTACATCTGTGTGTGTGAAATTTGTGAAAAGTAAAAATGTAAACACAAACGATTGGCGCGAAACTTCGACATTAGATATCAAAAAAACTTCATTACCACTACTTATTTACCTTAAACTATGGATAAATTCGTCAAATAATTAAATGATATATATTCACAGCCCCATATGGTAAAGTCAGGATGTTCGAAATCCAAAATTTTTATGTTTTTTGGCCTCGACCACAACTGCCATCAAAATGGCGTTTATCGTACCTATGTATGTTGAATTTATTCAAGGTAAATTATTAACTTGTGCGCTAAATATGAAAGATGGAGCTTTTTACCAACTCTCCTAATTAACGCACATTCATAAGATTTGATGGGTAGCATAATAAATATTTACATAATCAATTAAGGGTGTCGTATGTCTGACTGAGCTGACTACCTAAATAAATTTAGTTCTATTTTTAAATATCATACCCGCCCTAGGGAGGGAAGCAATTACTATGGGTCTTTCCCGCTCAAGGGCGGGAAGCAGCGTTTTCCACCCTCTATTCGGATCAAACAAGCACTACTTTCCGAGTATGAGAGATGAAAAGTAAATGTTTTAATGGAAAATTCTTCGTTGTTTGTGTTTTTAAAAGATGAGATAAAGTAATACAAACTGAATTCTTGAGCGACATGTTTGCACTCAACTTGGTCAAAATTCACGACTCTTCTATTGTTTTTTTAGTTGTTGTCCTTTCTAATCATGAGCATTGAATAACTCGTAATCACTTTGTGTATGATAGAAAAAAAATACACACGGTAATAATAATTATTTATTTTATTTATTTTTCATTGTACGCCGCGCCGGTCCAAATTCTAAGTCAAGTACAATGTAGAACATAATCCATTGCATCCACATTAGCTCTGAACGAGCGTGCCCACGCATCGCCCGTCAAATTATGATGCGACGCCATATTAATTATTATTATTAATGAATGCGATGAGTGCTTATCTCATTCTGATGACGTCACCATGTCATGACTGAGGAATAATTTAATTAATTATTATGAAATATGTGGGGGTACTGAACATGAACCCGGTACAATGAAGCGAATGGCTAGAATATTACTAGGCAATTCGGGTTTTGAACTATTAGTAAGTGTGCCTGGATAACTACTTAATACAGTGTGTCATTTAATATAGTACACACACACACTGTATTAAAACACGTTTGTTTTCTTGCAATAAAAAAATATTATTTTCTAATATGAATTCTTCATACTTGTCCAAAGTGTAAGTTATGGCCTAGTTAACAAAGTCTCGTGAAACAATAATATAAACTTAAAATCCTTAAAGAGGCACTTAATTACGGGCCCACAGAAAATTATTACAAATCATTTGCTAAAACCTTTTAAGGTATAATCTTGACCCTTTTAGATGAAATGATAACTTTTTTGTAGCAAGAATTGATGGCGAATGGCCCACTTAAATCAATACCTCACGACAAGTAACTTGAATGAATTTTGCTTGGTAAATCAAATGTTTTCTATGAATATTGAAGTTGGTTTTAAAAGTAATGTTTTTTTTTTCAGTTTACTAGCCTGATTGATGTCTATTAAGCAAATAATTAAACAGTCTTGAAAAGTTTTTCTACGTAAACAAGAATAGTACAGTCGCCAGCACATCAAGCTACCCGAAACTGTCAAATTTTCCCAATCAACTTCGAACCTTATGCTTTAACGATAAAGTTGAAAATCTATTAAAGAAATTTGACAAATTGTAGTAGCTTGATGTGCTGGCGTCTGTACATTAGCTAACTAAAATAATTTTATTAGGTTTTGAATTTGTTAGAATTGTGTAAGTACTAGTGCTGTGCGGTTCGTACACTTAAATAAATAAATAAATAAATAAATCTTTATTTCTCAAAAAATGCATATACAGTATTTGGTCTAAAAATGGCTTAAGTTAGCATTCCAAAGTGAAAAACCCTGACTTCTAAACTAGGTTTATGTACCTGTATCTTAGAAGCCAGTGTCCCTTACAAATTGATGTGCATATAGAAAATAGGACACACATTATAGACAATAATCCGTTAGGACAAGTCCAAGAGAAATAAAATATAAAAGGAAAAAAAAAAAACTAAAACTACTTGCAGAGTTCTTGTTGTTGAGGGTGAAGCGCGTAGACAAAATATCACTCAGATTCCATTAGGTTTATTACGTATAAATTGTTTTTACAAGTAAAACTGTTGACGATTCCTTTCTCGTCACCACGCGATGACTAATATTAGAGAAAGGAATCGACAACAGTTTTACAACAATAACAATAAATCAGAGTAATCGTACTCGTAATCGCACTGTCTGATTTATTCTTATGTACACTTACATTTATAGTAATAAAATGACGCAAGCCACCGCGTCAGCAAAACACATTCCATCACAAAAATATGAATTCAAATAGTATTTGTGGTAGGTAATTCGTATTTTAACATTTTGTTAAAGATAATGTTTTTTGGCAATTTTTTCTCACACGTCTAGTACACCTTGGAAATAGAATTTAACATAGCATACATAAAGCCAGTTTACCAGCGGGGTAATTGCGTAACTATTAGTAGCACTGGCTTTAATTTTGACGGGTCAACAACATTCATTGCGGTATTTACGTTGTTGAGCAGACAAATTTTTCGAACATAAGAAGCAATTGATTGAATTTATTGATTTCTTATTCAGATTGAGATTAATAGTGTGTTACGGGTGCCGGTAATAAAACCGATTTTTTCTAGAAAGTCACAAATTAAAACTTTCCAAAATCGAAGTAAAAACTGGACCTATACCTGCATTGCTCTTAAAAAGTCAGAAATGTATACGTGTACAATGGGCTTTATTTGTTTACAAAATTTTTAGGGAATGAAACTAAAGGATTAATAAAGTGCTTTCAATATCGTTATTTTGAGGTATCACTCAAATCTTTGTCATAATCTATAACAGTTCGGGGCGATTTGTTGATGCCTGACTTTTTGTGATTCATTTATGTTTGTAAAGATTGTAAATTAAATTTTTACGGCACGTTTGTACTTTTATTCGGTGTAAAACGCATTGTTTACGATTCCTGGAATATAGCAGAAGGGCAATTTCCTTATTTTTATGATCAATCTGCTTGTCAAATTTCAACATTGATTGCCACTGAGATGAGATTGTGACTAGTGTATGAACATTTTGTTTTTAAATAAGTGCTTGTCAGAAAAGTTAAACCTATTATTATTAAAAGGAGACTAGTCTTGTCAATATCACAGACAAAATATGTTCGCCAACTTAAGGTGACATGTTGAAAAAAAATGTGGTTTTTCTATTTCGTGTAACTTGTTAAGTATGTGGCATAGGGATTTAATACTTTGGTATATGTTGGTACATGTAAAAGGAATACACGATTCAATGAATTTTTCTCGATACAAAAATATTGCAAATTTATATAATTTTTTTTCCTTTTTTCGACATCACGGCGTAACGCTTAACAGATATTCAATGGAATTTACTTTAAAACATAGAGAATTATCATATCAAAGTATACTCAAAGTAGTTTTAAATTAAATTCATTCATTTTTAGGGTTCCGTAGCCAAATGGCAAAAACGGAACCCTTATAGATTCGTCATGTCTGTCTGTCTGTCTGTCCGTCTGTCTGTCTGTCTGTCCGTCCGTATGTCACAGCCACTTTTCTCCGAAACTATAAGAACTATACTGTTGAAACTTGGTAATTAGATGTATTCTGTGAACCGCATTAAGATTTTCACACAAAAATAGAAAAAATACAATAAATTTTAGGGTTCCCCATACTTAGAACCGAAACTCAAAATTTTTTTTTTCATCAAACCCATAAGTGTGGTCTAAGTATCAGTAGTATCTATGGGTAGGTCTTCAAAAATGATATTGAGGTTTCTAATATCATTTTTTTCTAAACTGAATAGTTTGCGTGAGAGGCACTTCCAAAGTGATAAAATGTGTGTCCCCCCCCCCCCCCCCCCTGTAACTTCTAAAATAAGAGAATGATAAATCTAAAAAAAATATATGATGTACATTACCGTGTAAACTACCAGCGAAAATTGGTTTGAACGAGATCTAGCAAGTAGTTTTTTTTTAATACGTCATAAATCGTAAACCACAATTTACCATTCATTCAATCGACTCAAGAATAAAAAAAACATTTAATTTCATAAACATAAACCTTATGCATAAACCCGGATGTTACGGAACCCTCGGTGCGCGAGTCCGACTCGCTCTTGCCCGGTTTTTTAAAAAACGAGTAAATTCGTTTTGGCACATACGTCGTTTTATTCCGAGTGCACGCGCATTATAGCCATCACTCTTTTTATGCGTTTCAAAAGCATTTGCATCACTTTCGCTCGCTTAGTAGGTTTTCGAGGATTTTAGATTTTCGAGGTAGCGCCTTAAGGGCTATTTTTGTCTGCTCATTGCATGATAGAATCTGCTTTACCAACTCAGCTTTAACCAGGGTGGATTTATGAGACGTTGCAGCTGCAGGAAAACGGTCTTAGGAGACTAACATCACATTTTTGAGAAATTTCGATTAGCATCCACTCTTTAAAAAAAAATTCAGTCAGCATGAAAATAGGCAATTCTACAAAAACTTCTATTGTTCGTAAACATCCAAGATACATAAGTACATTTATTATGGTCTGTGTGGTGCCGGACTTAAAGAATAGCACCACCCCATACTTCCCGTGGGTTTCGTAAAAGGCGACTAAGGGTCGTACCGGAGAATGGGCAGCAGCGTTCTCTATGCATTCCACCACCATACTATACTGCGAGCGCCAACCCGCCTGCCAAGCGTGGCGATTATGGCAAACGGCCCCCCAAGAATGACAAGCACAAAATAATACTTGGCCCCTAGTACCCGGCGGCCCGCCTACCCTTGGTTACGGTAGCGGCGAAGGCCACGGTGAGGCAAGGGGTACTAAGAATCCCCGGAAGAGATCCGGCTACCGAAAACTGGACCTGGCAACATACAACACGCGTACACTCCGGACCGACGAGAAGATCACCAAACTCGAGGAAGAATAATTGAGCAAGGTACGATGGAGTATAGTGGGGTTATCTGAAGTCCGAAGAGAGGGGGAGGACTCGATAAGCCTCAAACCCGGAAACTTGCTCTATTTCCGGGAGGGCAACCAGCAGTCCCAAGGTGGTGTCGGGTTTATCGTCCATAAGTCCCTTGTGAGTAACGTGGTGAAGACCGAGAGTGTGTCGACCAGGGTGGCGTACCTTATACTCAGAATATCCGAAAGGTATTCGCTGAAGGTCGTACAGGTTTACGCCCCGACCTTGTCACACCCCGACGATGAGGTAGAGACCATGTATGAGGATATTTCCAGAGCCATGCATGGCTCTAAAACTCACTTTACCATTGTCATGGGGGACTTTAACGCGAAACTGGGTAAACGAAACGATGTCGTGAACATTCTAAATCAAGTAATTCCGAATTACTTGATTTAGAATGTTCACGACATCGCTATGACGAATTACTAATTCGTCATAGCGTACCTTCTAACTCACGTAATTTTAAACTTTATGAATACAGTACATCGATATTTTGAACTTCGAAGTTCAGTATGACAGTCGATGATGAGCTGCGAGTGGGGAAATTTGGAGTTGGACACCAAGGCCCCTTTATGATGAATTCCTTCTTCAGAAAACGTAACCACAGAAAGTGGACCTGGCAGAGCCCGGATGGTGCAACTAAAAATGAGATTGACTCCATTATGTCGACGAAAAAGCAAGTATTCAATGATATCTCTGTGATCAACGCGGTGAAAACCGGAAGTGATCACCGCATGGTAAGAGCCACATTGAACTTAAATATCAAGCTGGAAAGATCTCAACTGATGAAGTCTACGCTCTGTCCAGCACCGATGTAGGTCCAAAACCCCGAGAGCTTTCAGCTCGTACTCCAGAATCGTTTCAAATGCCTAGGGAGCTCCGTGGACGATTATAACGATGGGTTCGTGGAAACTGTCCATACGGTCGGGTCTAAGATCTTCAAGACCCGTCGTACGAATTCAAAAAAGATGCTCTCTGATCCTACTTTGCAGCTCATGAAGGAGAGGCGCGAGATGATCCTGCAGTCTTCGGATAATGCGCTAAATTACCGGCAACTCAATAGACGAATCTCTAAGTCCTTGAAAAGCGATCTTCGCCGCTTTAATACAGATCATATTAAGGACGCGATAGAGCGAAATAAAGCCCCCGAGGTCTTTGTTAGAGATCTGTCTATTGGGCAGAGCCAGCTTATAAAACTGAAGACCGATGATGGCAGGATCGTATCCGCCAAACCTGAGATGTTGAGAGAGACCGAGAGGTTCTATGGACAGTTATACACGTCAACAAGTAACCCCGTTATGAATCTGGCAAACGACCCAAGAGCTAGATTGACCCGGCACCATACCAAAGACATCCCGGACGTCAGCCTGTACGAGATTAGGATGGCTCTGAAGCAGCTCAAAAACAACAAGGCGCCGGGTGATGACGGAATTACGGCCGAGTTGCTGGAGGGCAGCGGAAAACCCGTTCTTAAGGCCCTTCAGAAGCTGTTTGGTTCCGTCATACTTGAGGGCAAAACACCACAGGCATAGAACAGAGGTGTGGTGATACTTTTCTTTAAGAAGGGCGACAATGCCCTTCTTAAGAATTATAGGCCCATCTCAATTCTGAGCCATGTCTACAAGCTGTTTTCGAGAGTCATCACGAACCGTCTCGCGCGCTGTTTGACGACTTCCGCCCTCCCGAACAAGCCGGATTCCGTAAAGGCTTTAGCACCGTAGACCACATACATACGCTGCGACATGTTATACAGAAGACCGAAGAATATAACCTGCCTCTCTGCTTAGCGTTTGTGGACTACGAGAAAGCCTTTGATTCGATCGAGACATGGGCTGTGCTGCAGTCTCTTCAACGGTGCCAGATCGACTACCGGTACATCGAGGTGCTGAAGTGTTTGTACGAAAACGCCACTATGTCAGTCCGTCTCCAGGATCAGACCTCGAAACCTATCCTTCTGCAGCGAGGTGTGAGACAGGGAGACGTTATCTCTCCGAAACTGTTCACCGCTGAAACATGGTCGCTCACAATGGGCCTTATAAGAAGGTTATAAAAGTCACTCAAAGAGCAATGGAGAGGGCTATGCTTGGAGTTTCCCTGCGTGATCGAATCAGGAATGAGGAGATCCGCATGAGAACCAAGGTAACAGACATAGCCCGAAGAATTGCCAAACTTAAGTGGCAGTGGGCAGAGCACATTGCTCGCAGAACAGGTAGTCAATGGGGCCGAAAGTTCTGGAGTGGCAACCGGGTACCGGAAGACGTAGCGTTGGAAGGCCTCCCACAAGGTGGACCGGCTTCCTTGTGAAGCCCGCAGGAACCCGTTGGATGCAAGAAGCACAGAACCGGTCGAAGTGGAGGTGCTTGGGGGAGGCCTATGTCCAGCAGTGGACGTCTTTCGGCTGAAATGATGATGAGGATTTATTATGGTTATAAAATCTCACTGCGCGATAAGGACATGTCAACAAAAACCATGTCAAACTTTACAAAGTCTACACTCTACACTGCATAAAACGGTACAAAAACTGATTCTTTATTTCAACAGTTTTCAATGGCTTTCGTGGAAAACTGAATGTCGTGGGCATAGTGCAATGCCCAACTAAACGAAGAAAAGTTCAGTTTTTCGGACACACGCTTTTTCTCCAAATCTCCTAAGAGGAAACGCGGTCACATAGTCGTTTTCTACGTTAATATAATAAGGTAAATAAAATATATCAATTTATATGTATATAACATATATCTACCACTGCCATGTCCCTCGACATGGCAGTGGTATACATTATATATATTATATCGTAAAAAAATATTTGGACTAATATCCATAATACCAGGGAGAAAACAGAGGAATACGTTAGTATGGATATTGAGTGAACGGCAAAGACCACGTGACCGCTTTTCCTCTTAAAAAATATTTATATCTGGAATCGAAGGGCAGTTTTCAGGACTCTATAAAAAGGTAATTTCAATTATGTTTACTCAACCATATGTTTTTTTTATTTATCCTGTTTGCAATAATTCAGACATATGTTTGTGTACCAACAATATAGTATATTAATTTAATGATGCCATAAATAATCTTAACGCATACAAATTGTTCTCGAGGCGACTGATGTGTAGGTAACTATTAAACAAACGTTTACCTACCGCCACTGAAATATTACCTGTGCTTTTATTTTATGTACGTAATATTTATAGCAGAGCTAGTTTTATTCCAAAATTATTTCAAATAATAATTGACAGATGATTTTTTTTAGATTAATAAGTAATAGTATTATACTTGTTTCCATTTGTATAATGAACGTTTTCAAATATTTTTTTACACTTCTCTTTTTAATAATCCATTTTCTATCCTAAACTGTCGCGTGTATTACGAGAACATTAATTTTCCTTTGATATTCATTCATTTCAAAGCTGCCGCGTCGTAACTAATAAAATTATGAATTTCTACTTAAGTGTTTTTTCAGTGAAGTAGGTAGGTACCTACTTAAGTTAATTGTTATAACATTTCTACGAAACTTGTAGATTTTTCAGAATACTATCAGCTGTTTAAAAAACGTTTTTCATTAGAAAAGATTCAGAAGTTTTAAAACATTTAGTACACAGTCGATCTTTTGCGTATCACCTTCATATAATAATAAATAATTAAAGAGAGTGCCAATGTATGATTTTAAACTGAACATAATATTACAATTAATTATACAAGCCTTGAATAATAAGGCAATCCGAAGATTAAACGCAAACATAACTCTAAAAGATACCAGAGGAATTGAGTTAATGAGAAAGTGAAAGTTGAATGTATGTAGTTACAATACGAAACAACTTTGTTTGGAGTTGTAAGTAATACCCACAGCAACTTCTAACAAAGATATTTAGGCCAAACTTGCCGTGGTTCAAAGACGAGACCTTAAAACATTCAGCTAATTATTTTGTCACAGACGATGAGACGACCTGGCTTTCATTGAATCCGTTCGTGTCTTTTTGTGACAAAATAGGCACGACTTGAGCTTATTTATCAAATAAATTGTGTGCTTAAGGCACCTGTCCTACCGCCGACGAGGAAGCGACTCGCTATCAACTATTTTGTCGCTCAAGAAACGTACAAAAGACTGTAGGCCCTGTGTAAGTAAAAGGGAAGACACAATAAGTAAACATAACATAAGAAGTCTATTATCTTAGCATAAGTTTTGGAATCACTGACTCCCAAGTCACAGGCTATAAACCTAGTTTGGGAGCCAGGAGATAAATTAGTTCTCACTACTCTGTACCAAATTTCTATACAACTGATTTGTCACCAAGTTATAGTTAATAAATTATTATTATTATTAATAAATAGTTGATCGCTTTCTGTTCACACCACCGCGGCAAGTACTTATTTGTCGCAGAGACAAGAGCTGTCAAAAAGAGTACTCGCTCAGCGACACTCGCTTAGCGGGCAGGACACTTTCTGTGAGACTCATGCTGGGTACATTATACGTGTTTAAGAGCCTATACTACCTCAAATGGCTTAGCATCCGTTATGTCGAAAATACCGTAGCATTAATTATGAAATAAATATATGCTAAAGTTGAGGATTAATGTTAGGTACTATGTTAGACGAAAACACGATTCCATAAAATTTTCTCGATAGTAAAAAATTCCAAAGTTACCTCCAAACCGAACAATTAACCGCTGGTATTCAAAAAATACTTCAAATTAGATCATGAAACTTTGCATACTAACTGAACTAACTATAAAGCAGGCCTTATGTTATTTAGTTTTTTTGAATTACCTTTATTTTCACCGTAAAAAGCAAATACCTAAGCTATTGGCGCTGCTTTCCGCCCAGCTCCGCACTTTGTCTCGCTCTCACACAGTCCGCGAGCAGTATCGTGCGAGCGAGATAAAGAGCAAATTTTAGCTGAGGTAGTATAGGCTCTTAGCTCGTCGCCGTCACGCACTCGCTGCTCGTTGCTCGCCAACTCGTTTTTAGTTGCTACTTCTACTATCTTCACGTTAATCGAGTGTGAACATAATTTTATTGATGATAAAGTTTATTTTTTTATATTTTTAGAATAGTTTAATTAGAGTAATTTTATTTATTTAATAAAAAATATAAGCACTTGTAACTCTCTCCATCCAGATAAATGATATAATGTGAAATGAAACAAAAATTTCAAGATGTGAGTAGAGGTAAGATAGAAAAACAAAAACGAAACTAGCAACAAATATACATTTAAGGAAAATCTATTTTCGTACGCCTTGCTAAGCATCTATTGAAAATGATTAATTGTTTTCCTTTGGTGGTAGCTTATATTAATGACCCCGCAAGGTATCTACTGCTGCCTTAATTGAAATTGATTTTCGTGCGGATATGAACCTGAATGAAGATAAAGGGTGAATTATTTGCCATCGTCATCCCTTAAGATTCTTGTAATCCCCAAGGCTTTCTTTGATTCGTAACAGTGGCGAAGGGTATTGAAACGATTAATTTCAGCTTCCATTTTTAACAAAATAGTACTATACCATAGTCATACTAGAGTTGCACACATCTCTGGATTAATCTATATGAATACTAATAATAATCACGGCGCTCACCCCGACTTACTAGCTACCTATTTAGGTACTAGTTATGTTATTTTTTTGTTGTGAATATATATTGCATTTTTGCTTTATATTATATGAATCACCGGGCAAAGTTCCTACTCCCTTTGTTCTTTACAAAGCACGTCTTGTTGTGAAGACATCAGTTTTTTCACGCACTCTCCGCTTTGAGGCTACCGCACACGCACGGATGAACCGACTTAGCGACGCAACATAGCTCGTTCATTTTGTATAAAATCGCGTACGACTCTCGACATGAGGTATCGTAGGAACTCAGCTCGTAGTCGCGCCTATGTGGAAGTACGAGTACCTTAAGAGGATATGCGGGTGGTGACTTCTCCATAGAAATGCTCTCGCCTGTTTTATTTCTGGTAAATGACCATAAAGCAATTATTTTTTACAGAATAATAAATATTAACTTCTTGTATGTCCCTATGTTTTCCTTTTTAATATACACTAGTTTTATAAGCACTAGAACCGTCAAAAATGCCGATTTAAAACGCTGTCAACAGAGGCCTAGTGTACAAATTTGACAACTATTAATGAAAAAAGAAAAACATTGGGACACAGTATATATCCTTCTTATGCAGTTTATGAAATATCTTTTAAATTGGTCTAATATTGAAAGAGGAAATAGGCGAGAGCCAAACCTCGAATTATGACTTAGACTTTTTCAATAGTCTTTCCGACCGCATTTCTTCTTAATGCGACATTCAGAAAGCAAATGAAGTCAAGGGTATAATATTACAAAGGCTGCCAATCAAACTGTCAAATGTACCTCACTGTTTCAGAAGTTACTCCTCTTTCTCTCTCAAAAAATACGTAGGTACATTTAAACATCAATTCCATTTATTGTAATGTAAATCGGGCTTCGGTGCGCGTCAATCCACGTCGACTGACTATATCAAGTGTGAATCGTATAGGTATATGAGAAAATATTTCATAAAGTGAATATGACTCACATATCTCATACAAATTAATGAGGTGAATCCCGAGCGGGACGTGAGACGTGACTGCGTGTGTCTTTTGTTTAAATGATTAGGAAGTTTCGCGTCAGTTTGAACACCTTCATACAAGTTAGACAATAGGCGTGTGTGAAAATGTGTGTGAATTTCGTCCGGCATCCCGCGCGGGATTCACCTCAGATTGATCAGAGCTTAACTTATATTGTTTGGAACATAATGTGTTGAAATCGTGAAATAATTATTGTAACAAAAACAAATTCAATCTGCGATAATCTAGACTGGTTTATTGGACAATGTAACAAGAAGTTCAATCAGTGCGATGTTGTAAGTTAAATATTTTTTTTACTCATCATTTCAGCCGAAAGACGTCCACTGCTGGACATAGGCCTCTCCCAAAAGGGGGAGGAGGGTTTGCCATAATCGCCACGCTTGGCAGGCGGGTTGGCGATCGCAGTATGGTATGGTGGTGGAATGCATAGAGAACGCTGCTGCCCATTCTTCGGTTAGACCCTTAGTCGCCTTTTACGACACCCACGGAAAGTATGGGGTGGTGCTATTCTTTAAGTCCGGCACCACACAGACGTTTTTTTTTTTTTACTATAAAAACCTATATTATTTTTTGTTTCTATCACAGAAATCGTCGGCGTGAACGGGATGACCCGTCGTGGCACGACGAGCAGCTGCCTCAGTCGTCTTCATCGGGCTCCGACGTGTTCGTCATACACGTCAGTCAGACGTGGTATGACGACAGCGCCGCGGTCGTGTACTCCCGCCGCACCCGTCCGGGCCTTGTCAGTGCGAACCCACCTTAACTAACGGACAAAAGTGACGTCTCAAAACTTTGTGTACACAATGAATTAAATTATATATTTAATGGGTTCTTTTTTTATTTATTTGCAGGATAGTACACCTAACCGTTTGATTATTGGGTATCTAGGTTTATAATAGGTGTTGAATTCAATATTCAAGCTCATTTATTATTTTGTCAGTTTTAACTGACCTACATAATACATACATCAGTCCAATTAACATTTGATAATTATTGCTTTTTGTTGTGTTGTTAACATTTAAAAAAAAATTAAAAGTCATTGACTTTTTAAGAGGACTGTGAAACATTTATTTTTAAACTGCTGTTATGCTCGTTAATCTTGTTTACTATTATGGAAGGTTTCGGCGATGTTTTTGTTCTCTCTAATGGCTCATACCCATTCAAAAAGCATATCACATAACAACACAGGTTGGTACTGTACACGCGTTATTAGGGCACTTCCAGTTTTAAAAAGGGAATGATGTGTGTCAGGGATGACGCTCTATAAAGTAGAAACACACACACCATCTGAAACTTAAAATAACATAACATCACCCCTATTATCCCAGAAGGATTAGGCAGAGTTTCATCTATAATCCATTCACATTGCGCCAGTTATATTCAAGACCCTTGTACTTACTAGGTAATGAATAAAGATTGATGTGCCATATAAACGCCCGGGTTCTGTTCTTTAGGTATACCTCGGGTTTCTAACTCTTGACGGAAACTCGTTTACTTAGCTACCCATTAAAATCTAATTAAGGCTAATTAGGGACCGCGGGAGACGCTCCGAGCATCGGGAGCCATTGGACGACTCACGGCCACCTTAGGTGCTGGCCTGCGGACGGAGAGTAATGGGTAGCACACCGTCCGATCAGAACCATAGGTCCATGCCGGACGGCGCGTACGTGTTCCACGCGCGCCTCAAAGAGATGCCAGCTACAGAGAAGAAGCCCGCTAGGGCCGAAGCTTGCCGGGCAGCGAGATTGTCCGAAAGGGTTACAGCTACCCGGGAACATAAAGGGCTAAGGAAGGAACACGGGTGAGTTTTAGTCAGTAAGAGTCTGACACTCCCTTCCGCTCCACCTAGAGCGGGACCCAAAAAAACAGGCTAATGAGGGATTAAATTATCTACTTGTATTTCTTGAGTAGCTTTAATTAAAGCTACTCAAGAAATACAAGTAGATAATTTTGGATAATTTGCTTAGCCCATTATTTTGATTTCTCATAAGTTGATTAAACCTAAAGAAATTTCTCACATACCTACTAATTAGATAAAATGCACAACAAAATCAATTTTCAACGATGTATTGAATCGATGATCCATACACCAAATGTTTACTATTAGGGGTTCATTTCACCAATGAAACTAAGCGCGATCAACATATCTATCTAAACCGCGTTCAAGAGCCGTCAGTGTCCATATTCCACAACAATGATGACACTGACAGTGGTGAAATTAGCCCGAAATCTTTTTGTATACAAAATAACCATCCCTAAAACTCATCCGCTGTGATTTCTCACAGCATTGTTGAGGAAAATAGATCGCTCCTAAATAAGTAGATAAGTGATAAGCTTGCAAATCTGCGCGCTCGTTAATGGATTAACCGGTTAAACCCGTTCATTTCTCTTCGGTGAGGATTGATGATGATGAATGAAATAGTATAAGAATAGCTTGAAAAAAATATTATGCATAATATTGGTCTGGTGATATAAAGAGGATCTAAACTAATACTATAACAATAACAAAATGAAATCCTAACTTAACTAAAACTACTTATACAGAAACTAAAAAATAGCGTCGAAAAATTCATCCGCATAAATGTGAGTAATATCAAGGTAAGTACCTACCTACCTACCTACTAAAGTGTAGTTAGGAGTAGATAGTATAGTGAAAATAAAAAATCACTTCACTGCATTAAATAAAAACGTACTTATATTTTTTTAGGTAAACCAATTTTTAAATATAAAATGTATCAAAAATCAAAATATAAAACGCGGTGGTTACTTACAAGACTGCTGTAAGTTGCTGTGAAACTATTAAGAAAAAAAAACGAGAAATCACGAGAGCTTATCAAATCTTTTAAGAAGTAACATTAATGGACAGCGAAACAGAATACATAATTATAGAGAATACAGAATACATTATTATGTACAACCTGTATGTTCATTTAATACAGTCATAGGTCAATAAGTGAGTGTCCGATGGAGGGTAAGCCTGGTGATCTGTAATACAGGTTTTACCTACAACAGACACCAGTCTCTAATAAGTGTTACTTTGGCTTTGTACTGTGTTTGTGATAATGAGAGAACAATAAAGAATATTATTATTATTATTATAGTTTTAGCAATTAGGCAATCACATATTACTTGCATTTTCAGGTATGTCTCAGGTAATTTTATCCATTCCTACCAATTCATTTTCAAATGAACAGTAATTAAAACCACTCGTGTCGGCAGCTTGAAAAGGTTTAAAAAACCAAAAGTTTTGTACCGCAGGCTGCTTGCACTAAAACTTCGACCACAGATTGCTGCAGTTATTTCGTTAGTATTTATGGTTCGCGCTATTTTAAGATTGGGAACAATTCATTCAAATGAAATAAAACGTGTTTTAGCAAAAAATAAAATATTTCCGAGCTTTATGTACAACAACAAGCACGGTTTTAAATGTGTAACTTTAAACAATGAGTTAGCTAATCTGTTTGTGACTGTGTGAAGCTAAGCTTTATGCACGACAAGTGCATTAAGCTTAGCTTCACACAGTCACAAACAGATTAGCTAACTCATTGCACTAAATTCAAATACATTTTAATGTGATTGTTATACATCTTCATCAGTCAAACAAATTGTTTGACTGTTGAAGTTATGTATACTTTGATTGATTGACTGACTTTGATTGTGACGCGTGTGAGTTATTATAAACTTATTTTCTTAAAGAGATAAGGAAAACAAACTCACTAACACTTTCAATATTAATTTATTTTAGGTCGTAGGTAAAAAAGCCCGTCATAATGTTTCCGTTCTAAGGAGGTAGGCGCGAAAAGTACTCTCCTGGCTTTACGCTGAAGAAGACGCAGGAGCCGAGGAGTTATCCCTGGATTGGTAGAGGACCGCAGGGTTGATGGAGGTGGTGCCAGATGTCCCTTGTGTAGGCCGCCCGATGTCACGGCAGTACGGCAGCGGTTTACGTGGGCAAATGAACCCGGAACTTGAAACCCTGGAATTTATGTCCAGGAAATAAATAACTGAGCCCTCTGTTAATCCTCTCCTGACGGTGACCACGGCGGCAAAAGCATAAGCGTAAAGCGGATGAAGTACTATTGCGCTTAAGGCGAATGTGTGTAAAGGTCACCTTCAGAATCGCAGTTTACAAAGTTTGAAGAAAAGAGTGTAAAGCACTTTTACATTAATACGAACACAAATAATGACGTAAGCTAAGGTTTATGGTTAAAAGAAATGATTGAAATTAATAGAAATGGGTGTCAAGAAAAAAAGATGATGAAACACAATTTTGCAAATCATTGACCACCACCATGAATGAATGAATGAATGAATGAATGAATGAATGAATGAATGAATGAATGAATGAATGATATATTTATTTGCAAGAATATAGGTAGTTAACATAAGTTCTTAAGATCTCTGGGTTTCACTATATTCGGCATGACACATGAGAAAGCAAAGCGTAATTTTGCAAACACTTACCCAATACGGGGAAAACACAGTTTATATTACTAAACTTTTTCTTTAACTTTACTAATAAGTAAGTAGTACTAAATGTATAGTTAGCCAAAAACCTGAGCTTAGAAAGTTTAGAGTGAGACTGCACGTGTGACGTCACGCACAAGTGTAGTATGCGTGAACGCGCGTCTCAACTGACCGTCCTCAAGCCGATCGTGGCTCGCGGCGCGCATAAGTCGTGTGGAGTGGGAAGTAAACCGGTTCCTATGATCGTGAGCGAGTGGGACAAAACAAAAGCGCATTAAGTGATGTGAATGAGTTGGAACTATATCACAATGACTTGACGATTTGGATTGCTTGCCTATTTACTAAAATAATAGTTTACAACGTTACAATACCCCCGCGCGCAATCAAGGATTTTTGTCATAACTTAAAATGAAAGAAAATCCGCATTATGAACTAGAGTTTAACTATTAGTTTACCTTTTTAAAAATCATCTTTCATACTTCTCGCAAACATAAACTAGCAGCAGTTATTGTATTTAATCGATACAAACATAACTGACGCACATTAACATTAAAAATATCTTGCTTTTTTAGCCCGATACCTTACCAATAGACGTTCCAATAGAAGGTGGAATATATGCGAGAGGGATTGTAAATCATGAATTTAATGCTATTTATTTTTTCCTACTAATTTTAAATCTTTAATGTGCCTAGAACCTAAATTTTTGCCAGACATGTCTTGTAACACATAGACAAGAGGGGACTTTTTCTCAATTATCTTGGCTTTTATAAATTTTGGAGCCAGCTTCTTTGAGAATCTGCTCTCTTTATCACTTAAAAAGTACGCTCGTTTCATGACTACGTCTCCAATATCAAATTCGGCAAACTTGCGTCTCAAATTATAATGTGAAGTATTCTTAACATGGGCTTGCCATAACTTCGCTTGCACGTTGTCAAAGATAGGAGACAAGACACCTAAGTTTTCTGCATATACGTCTCGTGGCAGGAATAATATTTCGTCACCGAGGTCATTATCAGTGTAATGTGACCCACATGTAACAAGCTCACGGCCGAAAACTAAAAATGAAGGTGAAAATCCTGTAGCCTCGTTCACTGAGTTATTAATAGCAAACTGCACCTTAGGAATGAAAATGTCCCATGATCTATGATCGTTATCCACGTAGGTAGAAATGCAAGTGATAATGGTTCTGTTATACCGCTCTACTAAGTTTACCTGAGGGGTATATTTAGGTGTATAATAAATATTTGGGATATTATATTTCTTAAACAATGCCTTTGTCACCTTGCCAGTGAACTGAGTACCGTTATCCATTAACACGGTTTGAGGTATGCCGTGAGTTAAGAATACAGAATCTTCTAAAATTTTTGTAATTATATCAGCAGTAGCTCTTTTAATGGGAAAAATTAAACAAAATTTAGAAAAACAGCAAGTTACGACTAATATATAATTATTTTGCTTTTTTGAAGTAGGAAGAGGTCCCATCAGATCAATTGAGATCATTTGGAATGGTCGCACACAGTGTTTAGGACGACCCATTTCTCCTAAAATTTGATGATTTTGGGACTTGTAAGCTAAACATTTTTCGCAAGAACCAATAAATTTTACCGTGTATTCCCGTTGTCCCCGTAATCTGTGTCCCCGTTACGGGGACAACGGGACGTCATAAAATTTACTTACCGTTGTCCCCGTTATGACGTATGGGCAACGGGGACAACGGGACGTCATAAATTTCCTTACCGTTGTCCCCGTTATGACGTATGGGCAACGGGGACAACGAACAATTAAGATTTTACGTTCTCTGTATTCCCGTTGTCCCCGTAATGTGTCCCCGTCACGGGGACAACGGGACGTCATAAAATGTACTTACCGTTGTCCCCCTTATGTACTTAAGGGCAACGGGGACAATGGACAGTTTAGATTTCACGTATCGTTTGTGGTCCACTTTAAATTTTTATTTCTTTTTTAAACGTGTGTAATTTAGCACGGCAAGCCTAAAACTAAAATGAAAACTATTTTGTATATTAGAAATAGATTTTAATTTAAAATAAAGAATCAAATAAGAGATATTTACACACAAAACACAACTAAATTTTTAAATCATAAATCTTAATCTTAACCTAAAAATTGCAAAATACCTAAGAATTTCGTGGTCTATAGGTCTACCAGAATCTTATGGCAAAAAAAAAAACAAAAAAACTTTGTGGTTTTCATACATTTGACAACATTGGCCATTTCAAATGTATGAAAACCACAAAGTGTTTTTGTTTTTTTTTTTTTGCCATGACATTCTGGTAGACCTATACCACTGCGCTTCACCTTAAAATGTCCGTGGTCCCTGCGTATTCACCTTAAGGTAAATAAATAATAATTAATTTTGGGACCAAGGACAATACAGACTATTTAGAAAAAAGTGAATTGATGAGATTAAAAAAGCGCGCATCTCCGACTAATAAATAGTTATCTGTGGAAATAAAGCACTTGTGGATTAAAGTAAAGAAAAAGCACGCGTTCTTAATACACTGCATTATGGACCTAAAAGCGGTTCAATAAGAGCCACTTTACGAGCAAATGTGTTGAAAAATTATTTACAGCACACATCAGAACAACAAATGACAAGATGTAAAAATCACGCGCCGCCCCCGCGCGTGATATTTTACATACAAACTGCTATAAATGCTGATTTTGGAAGCAATAATGAAAGTATTGCAATAACTCCATTAGTATATGCTTTAATGACGGACAAGAAAAACAACAGCTATAAAATTCTTTTTTCACTTATAAGGTCACAAATTCCTAATTGGAATCCATCATCTTTTACTTGCGATTTCGAGGAAGCAACTATGTCTGCAATAATGGAATTTTTTCCAGATGTAGATCTCCATGTTTGTTACTATCATTTTAATAAGTCTGTATGGAGAAAGTGTCGTGAATTAGGCCTTACCAAAACCAAAATCTTACGTCGTACAGTTGCACTTAGTACAGTGCTTCCATTATTGTCTGAGAACCTCATAATGGAAGGGTGGTTATATATTGCTGATCAAAGCCCTGATGACAGCCAAAGCACTAAATTTAGAAAATACATGTTGGCACAATGGCTTCGCCCGGACTTTTAAAAGTGTGGTGTAGTTTTGGTACTGCTAACTACGTACCAACTTTGCAGAAGGTTGGCACTGTAAATTAAATAACGTAGTTGGCAAAAAAAACCCCTACCATATTAAAACTTCTTACGGTTTTAAATCAAGATGCCAATTTATTCAGCGTTAAAACCAAGCAATCACCAAAACGCCGCACGCAGAATATATATAGTTTATTCCAGAGGTCCACACTGAAAAATTCCCACCAGAGGGGATTGTTTTTTTCTAGAAATTCCCACTAGTTAAATAAACTCAGCGTAGTGGGTATTTTTGGAAAAATAAGTAACAATCCCCACCAGGTGTTGTTGTTTCTAAATTATTAAACAAAGGGTAGATACAGATATTGCGAGGCTTGCGCAGCGCACGACGCTCATTCGTGTGGACGTTCATATTCGTGGTGAGCATGTGTTTAGCACAAATCCACGCATTGCGAAGCATGCGATGAGCGCCGTGCGCTGCGCATGCCTCGCAATGTCTGTATCCACCCTTATATTATAAGCAGCTTACATTGAGAACCTGACCTTATTACAGTAAACACCAATTAACTCTATAGAAAAACTAAAGCTAACAGATGACAGTTTGATTCACGTTTTCCGTTGAGTGGGTCACAATTCCCTCTTTTTAAAAACATAAAGAGTATTTTGTATAACCACAGAAATACAACGGCACAAGTTAAAATAAAATGAATTCAGGAACCTCGCAGAAGTTACAGTTTCTCCAAAATTTAAATAATTTCTCAGATAATAATAATAATACTCTCAAATTAATATTTGCTACCGAAAACGCTCGTAGTCGCATGAAAACTATAAAACATTTTTATGTAGATGGGACGTTCAAAAGCTGTTGTTTGCCATTTTATCAAGTTTGTACAGTACTAGCGAAGTTTTTCAAGAAAATGTCCTGTAGTTATTTCCGAGTTAATAAGTTGCATTTGGGCCTCTGTTATAAATTTGTCGATCTCGATCGAATTCTGCGTACGGCGTTTTGGTGTTTGCTTGGTTTTAACGCTGAATAAATTTGCATCTTGATTTAAAACCGTAAGAAGTTTTAATATGGTAGGGTTTTTGTTGCCAACTGCGTTATTTAATTTACAGTGCCAACCTTCTGCAAAGTTGTTTGTACGGTGCCGTTTACCAAAACTGCACCATACTTTTAAAAAGTCACTAGAGGCACTATAACATGTTTGACGTCATTAAAAACAGTCTTATCAATATTAAAAGCTTTGTTTCTGTGGCGGTAGAGAGAATTTTTCTTACTTTCAAATTTAGGGACTGCAATTACATTGTCGAGTCCCAAGTCTTTTATGTCGGATATTGTAGCGTTGAAAACTGTTGGTATGGAAGGTACATCCGATGTGACTATTTTTTTCTTGCAATCTTCCATGACTGTAACAGTCGAGCAGGTTTTTATTAAAATCCGGTGTACATGTGTGGGAAGTCTCCTTTAAAATCTGACTTGCCTGTAAATTATTAAAATCTATATTAAATAAAAATGAATACTTAATGTTACGAGCTTCGGGTTCGTGACAATTAAAACTGCCGATTTAATAACCAAAAAAACGATACTAATAACAACTCGACACACAGTAATTACAAAACACAATTGCACTAATGATCGCTCTAAGTCGCACTTGAAGATCGCTTAGGATGTTTTCGCTTGGGTCGCTAATCTAACACTGTGTCGCTCGCGGCCCACACAGGCCTTATATAGTGCCGCAGGTATTTAGTTCTAGAACCTTCCATTGTAGAAACATCTAGAATGTTCGAGTACATACCGACCCCGACTGACCAGATGTCGACAGTTCGACAAAGTTCTCGCATCGAAATTTCTAGAAGGATCTTGACTACTAGTTCTGCTACTCGATAATAGACGGCGCTAGTGATAACTAATGTCACCATGTACTAGGATTTAATTGTGGCGCGCAACATTAATAACAGCCGCACAGGTCGATCGATCAGATCGACCATATCTTTACATACCGAGACCCCTCCGTGCCTCGGAAAGCACGATAGGGCGTTGGCCCCGGGTGTCATTCGTGGATCTTTGACAGTCGTTAAGGGTCGTCAGAAGCCCGAAAGTCTGACAACCCAAGGTGTATCGTATTACCCAGTACCCAGCAGTGGAGGATAGATAGGCAGTCATGTAAAATTCTGGTATTCATATATAATTAGTTAGTTTAATTCTTAAAATACTTACTTGAATTTTCATTGTACAGACTGCAGCACATCAATGTAAACTTTATACATGTCTATAACTACGACGCGCTGTATAGTGTTAGAAAGAAAGTATCCTTGGTATGATTGGTGGAGTTTTCAACGTTTCTAAAATCACCCAATCGCAACCATACTAATAATTGGCAGCCAATTATCATGTTCACGACTACTAAAAAAAAAACCAAGGCGAGGGTGGATGAATAAAAAGAAATATCGCGCATCAGTAACATTTTAAAGTTGTCTACTGTTAATATCTAAATTCCATGATTCCATGATCTAAATAGCTGGTTGTGATTGTGCGATAATGAACTTTATGAAAATGTGCCATATGGTTTAAATTCTTCAGAATATTGCGCGTATCATCCCAACTAAGGTCGAATTTCAAAACATATTACAAGAGTTGGGTTGGTCTCGTGGTCACTAAGGCAGCTCGATAATCATCGTTATCTGGGTTCGAAACCAGGAGAAACATAGATACAGCTTTTTGTTAGCAATGTTTTGTTTTTAATTAAATATTATGTTTTTTTTTCTTTTTTTTTTAACGAACGAAGTCGGGGAATATCTTTTTAAATGGGTAGTTTGTATAGAAATGAAACAAAATCATTACAAGTAATAAAAATGTTTATTATTTCATTAAAGTAAGATAAAGTAACTAAATGCTCATAGTTCAAAATTATTACATTTTATAATATCATATCCAAACCTAACCATTTATAAACATTTAAAAAAAGTCATTGCTAATGCTTGGAAGTTTGTTATCGATTGTTGTTATTGTTATGTTTTACAGATTTATAGCTAAGTATAATTATGTGTAGTGAATCAACATGTTATTTAAATAGAAAAATGCATTTCCATTTATAACAATAACATCACCACATAATCTGCAACATTAGCCATTAATGGTTTAGCATTCATTCAATTGAGCATTTACTTACATAGTGTGTTTTAAAATACTTATAAGTAGATTAGTTAGTAGCGGAGTGGCGCACCGTCTTCTTCTTTAGCTTTTGTAAGCGGCTACGCATACCGCACACCATGTTCCAACAGAAATCTTTTCTTCTCATGTGCTCCCATGTCGATGACACGCCGCATTATATTGTAGTCTTTGATCTCAGCCAAATTGTTTTTATTTCGCACTTCGGATTTGTCCCAATTTAAAAAGATTTGACCCCATAGGTTTTCTATAAGTATGGTTCAAATCGGGAGTTTTAGATGGCCAGTAAATAATAGTTAAACCTTCTTGAGCAGCTAACCAATTCTTCACAATGCCTGCACGGTGGATCGGGCAGTTATCTTGCACGAAGTAAATATCAGTGTTAGGATAGATAAGCAATTCGCACAGTCGGCTGCATGACGTCACGCAGAATCTCCAAATACTGACTAATATTATAGACAACATCCAGCCAGCAATGTTTTGTATAGTCATTAAGTTGCGACATGACGCTTTGATTTCACCAAATTCATTAAAAATGCTTTTCACGATTTACTTCAAACGTTTTAGAAATGTTTGTGCGCCGCAGTTGCTGTTTAGGCGTAGGTAGACTGACTTTTGTCACTTAGATCAATTTAATATCCATCTACCCCACGAAGTAAACTTTTACTTCGACCTACTCATTTGAGGACTTATAGTTTTTTTTTAATTTACCCACTTGTTTTTGCCGTGTTACTTAAAAGCTTTTCAACTTTAACGACAAGAAGATAATGATTAAAATGGCTTAACAAGATATGCCGACTTGACTAAGACAATGTTGGTCACCGACAGTACGCACTGCAGCACGAAACATTACAAGTAAGGACAGACAAAAAGCTATTGTTACGCCACACTGCCTCAGCCGATGACAGCGCGCCACTCACGCCAGCCAATCCCAGCCAAGCCAAGCCACCGCCATAACTACCAGATGCCCCCGGTGGGGGAAAAGCTATATAAGGCTCTGCGAGCACATTTTCGTTCTCTTGTTGCTGCGATTACACCATTAAGATAAGACTCTGTCCGATTGTATTTAAATAATATTAAATCAGTGTGATTATACAGTCTGCCTTTTTTATTTATGCCCTTCTGTTACATCTCAGAAGTGGGATAAATAGAGAAAGCTATGAAGCGTATTCACACTGATGCGGCAAGGGTAGGGCGCAAGGCAGGTAGGCGTGAATCCCAATATGAAGAAGCATCCGAAACGAGCGGCGATGAAGAAGACGTCACATCACCGGACACGCCTCCAGCCCGGAAAATCCTTAGAAGACTTTTACAAACTGAGGTACAAAAAGCCATGCGTGAGTTAAACGATGAGATACCCTCCAACACCACAAGAAAAGAACTCCGCGCGGCCTCACTGATACCAGAGTTTGACCCCGACAGTGAAGAATGCACTACTGCGTCAGCTTGGCTCAAAAAGATCGATCAACTGGGCGAGATTCATGGCTGGAGCGAAACTACGAAGTCATTTTACCTGCAAGACAGGTTAAGAGGCCAAGCTAGAAGATGGTATAATCGGCTTGATGAATACGATTATTCCTGGGAAGATTGGAAGCAGATGTTGATGCGTGCGTTCCCCAGACATCGTGATTTCGGGAACATGTTAGAAGAGATGATGAACAGGAAGAAACAAGCTACAGAATCAATGACGAAATACTACCAGGACAAAGTGGCCATGTGCTTCCGGTGTAAGTTGTCCGACAATGCGACAGTTTCGTGCATCATTCGCGGCCTACCTCCATCACTCCAAGCGAATGCGAGAGCTTACCAGTGCGAGCGACCTGAAGAATTATATGAAGGCTTTCTTTGTGCACTGGATGATTACCAACCTCCATCAACGTCAAGCGGAACACGTGCGCCAAATAAAGATGCCAGCAATCGACAGGGAAACGATAAAAAATATACTCCTATCAACCCGGACGTCGACCCGTGTCCACGCTGTAAAAAAACTGGCCACATTCTGCGTAGTTGCCCATATCCAGATTCTCGAACATGCTTCAAATGTGGTAAGCAAGGCCACATTGCTACCCGCTGCGTAAACGCCCCAAAACAAGTGACACAAGGCGATGATAAAGTCAAAGAAATCAAGCTTCTACAAAACTACAACGAGATTTACGAAAAAACGGTAAAAATCAATGGCATATACGTTAAATCTTACATTGACACCGGCAGTCAAGTCAACGTGCTCTCCACTCACGTATCAAAACTGCTGGATCTCGAAATCATCCCGTCTAACACCGTCCTCAAAGGATTCTCTGGAGAACATTTACCCAGCCGCGGGAAAGTAACTTTCCAGCTGGAAATCGACGGCATACTTATCCCCTGCGTGGCTCATTTAACAAACGTGGAGATGGGGAACATAAATCTGTTAGTTGGGCAGCCGATTATCAATAGCGACGGTATGACTTTGGTGGTCAGCGGAGGAAGAGCCACCCTCAAACAAGATATCGACTTTACAAGACACATGGATGTAATTGAAGAGCGCACTCGCTTCAAGGTCGTCACTGCAGAAAAAGAGTGCCTACTGCCCGGAAATTCCATCATCAAAGTTAGCGTGCTGGACAATGATGAAGACAACGATGTCGTCGCTGCGCCACAACATTATGAGCTGCTAGGTGTAACCTACTCGATTCCTGCCACCCTGCTACGAGGCCCCGTCGGATATATCAAGATCATCAACAATGGCGCTCAAAACATCATCTGGGAGCCTGGCGAAGTACTGACCAGAGCCGACAGCTGCATCACTTCGCCACTACCGGATATTCAGGTTGGTCTACAAAATCACACTTTGCCATCGACTTCCGCAGCCAAAGTCAATAATAACTATAGCCGTCCTATTGCATCTCTATTACAAACAAGCCTAGCCAATGCAAGCACTATTGGGGGAGTAAACATAGACGATATCAGGTCGGGTAAATTAAGTAAAAAAGATCACGATAGTTTAATAACTTTATTGACAAATTACAGTGACTGTTTTGCAAATAAAACACAAGACTTGGGATGTACAGATTTATTACAAATGAGAATAACATTAACAAGTGAACAGCCTATATACCGCCAACCTTACCGTTTATCTCATAGTGAGCAGGATATAGTTAGGTCCAAAGTCTCCGAGTTATTAGACGCAGGTATAATCCGAGAGTCCGAGTCATGTTTCGCTTCCCCAGTTATCCTTGTAAAGAAAAGGAACGGCGACAGCCGGCTCTGTGTCGACTTTCGGGCGCTTAACGCCATTACAGTCAAAGATAGGTACCCGTTGCCCAACATCGATGATCAGGTCTCAAAGTTAGCCGGCAAGAATTTCTTCACAAGTCTTGATTTAGCGCAAAGTTACCATCAAGTTAGAATCGCACCTGAAGACATACACAAAACAGCTTTTATAACACCTCAGGGCCACTTTGAATATACTCGTGTTCCATTCGGTCTGGCTAACGCACCGTCCGTTTTTATGCGACTCATAAACAAGATCGTAGATTCTATACGAAATTCCAATAACGTTTCTAAAGGCGGTAGTATGAAAACTTGCAACAACTTTTCGAACGAATACGAAGTATTAAGGTAAACGCAGGTATTAACGACCCCCCTAAGGCAATTTTAAAATCAACCATATTTTTTTAGTATACTGGTTCCTCTAAAGATTAATAGTTTCATTTTATATGCTAGAGTTATGTATAAAAAATGTATTTACTGAATCAAATACATTTAAATAAAGGATTATCTTGTAAAAAATAATTTACAAAGTGACTTAGTCGATTGTTGCAATTACCGATCCATAAAAACGGCTGTGAAGCTATTAACGATTTTTATGCAGCTATTCCCGATCGTGTATGAGAGGAGGCCTTTTTCCAGCAATGGAATGAATATAAGCTAGTGATGATGATTACCGATCTTAATAAAATAAAACAAAATAAAAATGCAAATACTTATTCGTATTTTTTTATTATCGTTATTTTTAATAAAAACAAATTAGTAGGTACTTCTTAGTAATACCTATGAACTAAATAATTATAAACTTTTAAATTAATCAACATAATACTATTAATACACATATACAGGGTTATTGGTAAAACATTAACAACCTCTTATGAGGTCATTGTACTCATCATTATGAACAACTTTTACTTGGGACCAAACTCGAAATCGCGAAAAAATAATCAGCTGTTCCACACATTTATGTTCGCATAACTCGTAAAAATGTAGGGAACAGCTCATTTTTTTTCGCGATTTCAGGTTTTGTCTCATAGTAAATGTTGTTCGTAATGATGAGTACAATGACCCCTTAAGAGATTTCGTGTATGAATAGATAGACCTTATATACGATCGGTAATAGCTTCTTATAGTTGCTATTGCCGACCCTCATGAGTCGGTAATGAAGAATGTAAGTATAAACATAAATTGTATTACCGACTCATAAAAAAATTGTTATTTTAATTCAATTGACCTTCGGACTGTAAAATAGATTATAACTGATCAATGTCACAAAAAATATGAACAAATGCACACTGTTTTAAACACAAAAACAATGATTTATTACTGTAACTATTCAATATCGATCCTCGAAAAATATCATAACTTTGGTTAAATTGACAACGCTAAAAGGTAAAAACTAGACAAAAAAGTTTAGTCGCTAATAGATTTTTATAAAGACTGATAGCTTAGATTTAAACTGGTCCATAAAAATACTTGTGTTAGTGTGATATAATAACATAAAAGAAAAATAAAACGAAAAGTTACGTTGCTGCCATTGCCGACTTATGGGTCGTTGATAGCTGCCACGACTAAAACTGATGAAGCTAACACCACCCCATTTTAATTTAAAGTTTTATCGTTTCAAATTACTTTTTATTAATAAAATGTCGTAAGAAATCAAGAGTTGACACTTAAATGAATACATTTAGTAATATAAGATAAAGTATAGACTTCATTTGTTTGTATAAATGTCTTAAATAGAAAAGTCACGTACTTACTTGAAGGAACAAGGGAACAGTACGACAAGTCCTGCGTCCACGCTGCCCCGCAGTAACTGACGTATTTTATCACTTTTTTGCACAGCTACTCACACTAAAGTAAAAGTATACGATGCTCAAGGAATAAACGCGTGTGTATCTTTGCCTACTATAGCTAGAATAGTTCTGGAAACGTAAAGATTTCGAATTACTTTTATAGGTCGGTAATAACTGCAGATTTTCGATGGGTCGTTGATAGCTGCGTTTACCTTAGCCTTTTTAGACGATTTGTTACTACCTTCCGTCGATGTGCAGTCCGGTTTAGATATTTTAGAGAAGGTTCTTCATAAATTAAAATCAGAAAATTTAAAGCTAAATATGAGTAAGTGTTCATTTTTACAAAATAAAATCACCTATTTGGGACATGAAATTTCATCGAATGGCATTCAGCCGGGTGAATCGAAATTGGCAGCGGTGTCGCAGTTTCCCATCCCTAGTAATGTTCACGAGATACGTCAATTTATTGGCTTATGTAGTTATTTCCGTAAATTTATTAAAAATTTCGCTATAATTGCGCGCCCCTTAACAGATTTAACAAAGAAAAACGCTGTCTGGAATTGGGGCAGTGAACAATCTAATAGTTTTGAACAATTAAAACAGTGTTTGTGTACAAAACCCATACTTGCTCTATACGACCCTGCACTGCCAACGGAGATTCACACAGATGCATGCAAATCAGGTATCGCCGGCATTTTGTTACAAAAACAGACAGATAATTCACTACGCCCCGTTATGTATTTTAGTAGGGTAACTAGTAAGGAAGAAAGCATGTATCACAGTTACGAGCTTGAAACGCTCGCCGTGGTCGAATCGTTGCGTAGATTTAGGGTGTACATTGTAGGTAAACACGTTAAGATCGTGACTGACTGCACGGCAGTTCGTGCCACCCTAACCAAACGTGACATTATCCCGCGTATTGCCAGGTGGTGGTTGTCGATCCAAGATTTTGATATGAGTGTGGAGTATAGACCCGGAGAAAGAATGAAACATGTAGACGCGTTAAGTAGGAACCCAGTCGACACTAGGAATGTCAATCGCCTTGAAGTGTCGGACTGGTTCTATACCGTCCAGTACCAGGATGACAAATTAAAGCGAATCATTGACCAGCTTAAGGATGGCTCAGCTGCTACTGAAATAGCCAACAATTATGTATTCATTAATGATAGGTTATATAGAAAGACATTGCATGGTAATCGCCTTGTAGTGCCAGCATTAGCTCGATGGAGGCTGGTCCAAATGCACCATGATGATATTGGCCATGTGGGTATCCAAAGATGTATGGATTTGATAAAAAAAGATTACTGGTTTCCCAAAATGACTCGGTTTATTCAAAAGTATGTTAACGCATGCCTTCATTGTGCTTATGGTAAAGGTGATCACGGAAAGAAAGAAGGAAAATTGTTCCCTATTCCCAAACCCACAGAGCCTATGCTCATGGTGCATGTCGACCATTTAGGACCCTTTTGCAAAACAGTGAAAGGTTATCAGTATATGCTAGTTATGACAGATGCTTTTTCAAAATTTGTTATTGCTGAGCCCACTCGAACAGTCAATTCCGTAGAGACTATTAGAACACTTAAAAAAATATTTAGCTTATTTGGATACCCTGTTAAACTTGTAAGTGATCATGGGAAGGCTTTCACTAGTAGGTATTTTAAAAAGTTTTCAACTGACAGACAGTTTAGGCATATTTTGACCTCAGTTGCATGCCCGCGAGCCAATGGTCAAGTGGAACGCACCAACCGAACCATATTGAATGCGTTGCGTGCCACAGACCCTAGCGAAGCTGCAAATAATTGGGCCAACAGCTTACCTGATATTCTCTGGGGTATCAACAATACCACAAATGAAAGTACAACCTATAGGCCCTATGATTTGATGTTTGCCAAAAGTTCTAGGCCACGTTGCGATGTCATTACTAATGAAAGTATTAGTGAGCCAGTGGAGGTTAGGCGCAACAAAGCCAGTGCTCAGTTAAGATTAGCAAGCGATAGGATGAAACGCAACTTTGACAAGAAACGCAAAACAAGCCACATCTATAAAAAGGGTGATTTAGTTCTTTGGCGGCAAGCACCGACAAGCAGTGTCACAAAAGTTAACACTAAGCTAGATGACATTTACTCAGGTCCGTACGTTGTAACCAAGGTGGTTGGCAATGACAGATATAAGATCCGAAGTATCAAGGGACTCCGAGGTTACAAGGCCTTTATAGGTCTGGTTGCAGCGGATTCCTTAAGGCCTTATAGCAGTACGGTTGCCATATCTGACAGTGCCAGTAGTTCTGATGAACAACTTGAAACTGACGACCTCATTGACCTACTTGAAAGTTAACCAAGTCTTCTCCCATTGCGGGAGCAATCATTGTTTCAGGACGGCCGAATGTTACGCCACACTGCCTCAGCCGATGACAGCGCGCCACTCACGCCAGCCAATCCCAGCCAAGCCAAGCCACCGCCATAACTACCAGATGCCCCCGGTGGGGGAAAAGCTATATAAGGCTCTGCGAGCACATTTTCGTTCTCTTGTTGCTGCGATTACACCATTAAGATAAGACTCTGTCCGATTGTATTTAAATAATATTAAATCAGTGTGATTATACAGTCTGCCTTTTTTATTTATGCCCTTCTGTTACACTATATATCTCTTTCGCACGATTCTCGCTGTTGTTGCTCATAACGCGTTCAAGGTCAAAGTGGGGTAAGTTGATGTGCTGGCAACTGTACCAGTACATTTCGTTTTCTTCCGTAAGTTACATTCCCATACTGTTGCTCCACTTTTATAAGTTGATTTTTTGGTAAATTGGTACCCTGCATATAATAACACTGTGCCGCCCTTTCTATTTATGTATTTCAATTCACTTCTTCCAGATGGGCCAGGCTGAGACTCTTGTGACATGATAATAACGAAAGAACGAAAGTGATCGACGGAAAAGAAAATTTAAAGAAAATTTTCCTAACCAAATATGACTTACTGTCATGTCAAGAATTCCGTTTTGAAAAAAACAATTGCAAAAATGCAAAAAGGTTAGGTTTTAATCATTGAGGTAATAATGTACTACGTAGTACATTATTACCTCAATCAGCAGAGGTAACCTCATCATTTCAGCCGAAAGACGTCCACAGCTGGACATAGGCCTCCCCCAAGCACCTCCACTTCGACCGGTCCTGTGCTTCCCGCATCCAACGGGTTCCTGCGGCCTTCACTAGGTCATCGGTCCACCTAGTGGGAGGCCTTCCAACGCTACGTCTTCCGGTACGCGGTCGCCACTCCAGAACCTTTCGGCCCCATCGGCCATCTGTTCTGCGAGCAATGTGCCCTGCCCACTGCCACTTAAGTTTGGCAATTCTTCGGGCTATGTCGGTTACCTTGGTTCTTCTGCGGATCTCCTCATTCCTGATTCGATCACGTAGGGAAACTCCAGAGGTAACCTATAATCCTATTATTTTCTTCTCTTACTTATACCTACTATTACCACTTAAAAATATTAACGGTTTTAAATAGATATTAAAATGTACTTACATTTGTGTTCTTCTTTTACACTTTTACCAACATCACGTCATGATTTACCACTATCAAGTTCACATTACAAGTTCACAACTCAATTCCTAGGTCCAATTGTCACAAAGGGAGGAATTCTGAACTGGGATTTAGAATGAGCCAATCAGAGCTTCATGAAAAACAATGTTATCTGTGCTTTTGTTCCGCGGCTGCTTCGTCGCTTTGCGCCGGCGCCGCCGCGCGGCGCATCCTTTTAAGCTTATGTGTTATAAGTTTACTATTTTACTATTATGTATGATTATACACATAGAATACTACATATTTTTAAACGCACACATTCGTAAATTATAAATATTTATGCCGCAATCACGTAAAATCTGCGGGACGGATTTTGACAAAATTTCATTGTGGAATAGTTTATACTTAACCGTAAACTACATATTATAGTGTAGGTACTTCGTCTTTTATCCGGTAGTACCGGCGGGAAATAAAACTCACGCGGGCGGAAAGCTAGTAGGTACATACCTATATTACAAAATAGGTATACTACTAGTATACATTGTAGGTAATTTTAAATTTCATGTGTATAGCTATTATTTAAATATTATGTGTTTTTTAATTTTATATATTGGCATTTGTATAGGTATAATATTCTCTCTATTAAGGCACTCTCACTTCTAATTTTAACGCAACAGGGACAACGGGCATAATTTGAAAGGTATTTATTACAATAAATTAACGGGGATAGCGTACGGGGACAACGGAAAGTAATTTTAATCATTTTATTAAATTCCCTTTGTCCCCGTTAAAGGGAACAGCGTACGGGGACAACGGGAAGTAATTTTAATAATTTTATTAAATCCCTTTGTCCCCGTTAACGGAGACAGCGTACGGGAACAACGGGAAATAATTTTCAATCATTTTATTAAATTCCCTTTGTCCCCGTTAACGAGGACAGCGTACGGGGACAACGGGAAGTAATTTTAATAATTTTATTAAATTCCCGTTGTCCCCGTTAACGGGGACAGCGTACGGGGACAACGGGAAGTAATTATAATAATTTTATTAAATTCCCGTTGTCCCCGTTAACGGGGAGACAGATAACGGGGACAACGGGAATACAGGAATTTTACGACATCTTGGTACATGCCAGGCCAGTAGTAGCATAAGGCAAGACGTCGATAAGTTTTGAAAATACCCATATGTCCAGCTGTAGGCTCGGAATGATTTTCAGACATTATGGTCTCGCGGTGTTCAGTAGGTACGACCTCTTTCCACGAGAATTCTGTAGTTAGTTCGTGTTTATTTTTAGATAACCTAAATAAGGAATTATTTTTAATAATAAAATTTGGAAATTTGGAAGGATCATTTAAACAACCGTTATATATATTTTTGTACCAGCTGTCTTTAGAAACTGAATAAGAGTTTGCAATATTGATGGCACTAACCGGAACGATTCGGGACAGCGCGTCAGGAATAACATTATCAACGCCTCGTCGGTGTTTTATGACGAAATTAAAGGCTGAAAGACGTACGCCCCATCGAGCTAGTCGACCAGTAGGGTTACTTAAGGACAAAAACCACTTAAGAGCGCTGTGATCCGTGTAGACAGTAAACTGTTGACCGTTTTCAATGTAGCAACGCCAATGTTCGAGTGCGGTAATAACGGCTAAGGTTTCGCGTCCGGTAATGCTGTAATTCTTCTCAGCACCGGTTAGTGACTTACTCATGTATGCAATTGGGTGCTCTTTTCCATCTATCGACTGA
The DNA here is from genome assembly GCA_916614155.1 of Mesoligia furuncula. Classification (NCBI taxonomy): domain Eukaryota; kingdom Metazoa; phylum Arthropoda; class Insecta; order Lepidoptera; family Noctuidae; genus Mesoligia; species Mesoligia furuncula. The sequence goes on from OU744798.1 coordinate 18,412,258, forward strand.
GTAAGCATTGCACCGACTCCGTAACTGCTAGCATCCGTAAGCACTTCGAAGGGCCTAGTATAGTCTGGACAGGATAGAACTGGTGCAGAAATTAGACATTCCTTTAAGTTTTGAAAGGCAGCGTCAGCTTCAGGGGTCCATTTAAAAGAACGGGTGCCTTTCTTGGATGAAGTTAACTTATTTAGGGGACCAGCGATAGTGCTAAAGTTAGGAACAAAACGTCTGTACCACGTCGCAGTTCCTAAAAAACGTTTGAGGTCCTTACAACATTTAGGTGTCGGATAATTAAGTATGGCCTCAACCTTGGCTGGATCAGTACGTAAGCCAGAGCCATCAACGACATACCCTAGATATTTAAGCTGAGAGCTAATGAATTTGGACTTTTCAAGGTTTATTGTTAGGTTTGCTTGTTTTAACTTGTCGAGTACACGCAAAAGTAGTGTCACGTGACTATTAAAGTCTTCAGATATGATGATGATGTCATCCAAATAAGCAAACACCTTGAGATCAAATTTAGAAAATAGCAAGTCAACCAATCGCTGCTGAGTAGCTGGTGCATTGGTAAGGCCAAAAGCAGTCCGTTTGAAACGAAATGTGCCTCTGCCGGGAACGTAGAACGCAGTCTTATCGCGATCCTCAGAAGCAATCGGAATCTGCCAAAATGCTTTGGATAGATCGATACTGGTCAAATAGCGCGCGTCTCGTAAATTATCTAAGATCTCGGAAATGTAGGGAAGATTGTAAGCATCTCGTTTAGTGACGGAATTGAGTTTACGACTGTCCAGGCAAAAACGAGGTTGGCCATTCTTCTTGGTCACTATCAGAACAGGAGATGACCACGCACTCTCACAAGGCTCGACCACGTCAAGTGAAAGCATCTCGTCAACCTGTTCCACCAAGATACGCTGCTTCTCCGGTGACAAACGATAGTACCGTTGGCGAATTGGTTCCGAGTCACCTGTGTCAATGCGATGCGTGATAAGACTTGTTACGCCCAAGCCCTTGTTCTGATATGAAATGTCTTCGAACTGCTTAATAACATTATCAGCTAGTTGTTTTTGTGACTGATCAAGGTTATCATAGCCTTGTATGAAGGTTGAATTAGAAGTGACCAAAGAACAATTACTACTCTTGGCCATAGCAACGCTGCCAATAAATTTTGGGCATAGTTTAAACTTACGCCAAAAATCTAAACCTAAAATAAGATTACGTTTAATCTCAGGAATAACAAAAGCTTTTAAAATATGAAATTGGTTTTCGAAATAAATTGGAATATTAATATAACCTAAACTCTTTATATTCTGACCTCCCGCAGCTGTCACTGTTATATGATCAGATTCGACAAGTGGCAAGCCGTTAGCACCTAGCACTGAATGAACACCGTTACCCAAAATAGTGACAGCAGAGCCAGAATCTAGAAGTCCCGAAACAGTGAGGCCGTTAATTTTAACTGATACATAGGGTCTATCATCGAGATCGTCTTTATCATCGAGAATTGAGTAGATGTTATACGATTTGAAGAATAGTTTGATAGTGTGTAACCAGTTTTTCCAGTCTTCGCTATCAAATTTGTTTTTTGCACAATTCTCAATAATTAATTTTTTGGGTTGGTTTGTTTGGTCTTACCACACTTTGGACAGTCTGGTGCTTTTACACCTTTGTGGCCACATCTGAAACATACCAACTCATCTTTGCTAGCAGTACACTGCCTCAGATTGTGTGTATTATTACGGCAACGGGGGCAGTAACGCTGTTTCGTGTTTGACTTAGAACTGTCAACTGTATCGACCAAAGTAGGTTCCGTACTGTTATTAGAATTAAGTTTATTTTGGTTATTACTATGTTTAGAGAAATTTTTATGAAAAGAGTTGAAGTTATTATTATATTTAGAGTAGGTTTTACTATTAGACTGTCCTGAATATGCAAATTCAGGAGCTAGTGTATTCGAGCACGGTTTTGGAGGTTCCCTAAATTGAGAAAATCGTGATTGAATAGCCTCATAATTTCGGCACAAGGTTCGCAATTCATCAATAGATTTGATGTCTGATACCGAGGAAAGGGTGTTAGCGTAGATAGGACGTATGTTGTGGAGTAAGATTTCCAATTTATCTTCCTCTGATAATTTTTTCGTCAGACGTGAAAAAAGTCCAGACATAATGGAAAGGTAAATAATAATGTTTTCAGTTTCTCCCTGTGTGCGAGACCGAATTTCTGCCAGCAATCTGTAATCGTAATCAGACTGATCGAAATCACGTCTCAAAGACACTGTAAGATCGTTCCAACTCGTAACCGTATCCCTAATACTCCTGTACCAGTGTAGTGCGTCACCGGTAAATATGTCGGTAGCGTTTGTAACAATTTTATCGTGTGGGATATTTTTAGCGATACAAATTTCCTCACAACGTTGAATGAATGCTCGGACGCAGGACTTGCCGTCGAATTTTAATTTTGAGAACTTATTATTGTTACCATCACAAGTAACGGTGACATTAATCGGTGTCGAAAGAGTAGGTGATAAGCAATCACTACTAGTAGCAGCTAGGGGATCTAAGGCTGACTCACCAAGTGACGTGAGCCTTATTGTGGCCTTCTTGAAAAGGCTAACACATTGTTCATAGTCTTCCCTTAATTTGTCATCACATGTTATGCGGTTTAGCCGGTGGTATAAATGATTAATTAAATTTTGGGTTCGCAGCAATGCGTTCTTATCTAATGACGTAGATTCTAAAGTGACGTTAACCTTTTCGAGAACATCTAGCACACCATTTAAGTCGTCCGTTGGTTCGAAGGGGCTAGTGAGAATATCCTCTGAAGGAAATAATGTTCCACACTTAGCTATTTGTTTGCGCAACTCCTGCACTGTGGCAGCTGGTGATTCACCCCTAATCGCAACTTCATACTCAAGCTCAGACTTTTGAAGCGACATAAACTTCACGGGAAAAGCCATTATAACAATAATTTTAAATGATAGAAAAGAGAATTAAAAAAAAAATAATCTAAAAAATGTTGGGTAAGTGTTGAACAATTTCGGAAAGTGAAAAAACAAAAAGAACTAAGTACTCCGTCTGTTACAATTTTAATTTTAAAGTAAATAACGTCTTGGTTGTTCTTCCACTAAAAATAACACAAACACAAAAATAAAAAAAATCTACATAAATAAAAAGCTCAAAAAAAAAAAATGCAACTAATGTGCACGCACAATAAAACGAAACTCGATAAAAGTTGAAAATATTTAGAAAAAAAAAATTGTTAAGAAAATTATGTTGCTGACTGTACTTAAGAATTAAATAACGTCATTATGTAACGGTAAAAAAAAAGAGAAAGAAAAATAATAATTAAAAAATATTAAAAATGCAACTTATATCGTGCGCTGACTGTACATCATAATTGTTACAACTTTTTCAACATGACTGTACTTTATGAGTACTTACTAACTTTTAGTACTTACTAGTTTTCTGTAACTTACACCTTAGTTACTATGCAACCAAAAAAAAACGTTTCACAAAAATAATGGGTTGATGGAGGTGGTGCCAGATGTCCCTTGTGTAGGCCGCCCGATGTCACGGCAGTACAGCAGCGGTTTACGTGGGCAAATGAACCCGGAACTTGAAACCCTGGAATTTATGTCCAGGAAATAAATAACTGAGCCCTCTGTTAATCCTCTCCTGACGGTGACCACGGCGGCAAAAGCATAAGCGTAAGGCGGATGAAGTACTATTGCGCTTAAGGCGAATGTGTGTAAAGGTCACCTTCAGAATCGGAGTTTACAAAGTTTGAAGAAAAGAGTGTAAAGCACTTTTACATTAATACGAACACAAATAATGACGTAAGCTAAGGTTTATGGTTAAAAGAAATGATTGAAATTAATAGAAATGGGTGTCAAGAAAAAAAGATGATGAAACACAATTTTGCAAATCATTGACCACCACCATGACACATGAGAAAGCAAAGCGTAATTTTGCAAACACTTACCCAATACGGGGAAAACACAGTTTATATTACTAAACTTTTTCTTTAACTTTACTAATAAGTAAGTAGTACTAAATGTATAGTTAGCCAAAAATCTGAGCTTAGAGAGTTTAGAGTGAGACTGCACGTGTGACGTCACGCACAAGTGTAGTATGCGTGAACGCGCGTCTCAACTGACCGTCCTCAAGCCGATCGTGGCTCGCGGCGCGCATAAGTCGTGTGGAGTGGGAAGTAAACCGGTTCCTATGATCGTGAGCGAGTGGGACAAAACAAAAGCGCATTAAGTGATGTGAATGAGTTGGAACTATATCACAACGACTTGACGATTTGGATTGCTTGCCTATTTACTAAAATAATAGTTTACAACGTTACAATTGTTTGAAACAATCACAAAAATGAACGAAATACAAAAAAAAACTTTTTTATAAAAAAAAAACAACCGACTTCCGAAAAACACTACAAAGTGAAAAATAACTTTAATTTCGGAAGTCGGTGTCTTTGGATTTGTATTTTAGTTCTATGCCACCGACTTCCGAAATTAAAGTTATTTTTCACTTTGTAGTGTTTTTCGGAAGTCGGTTGTTTTTTTTTATAAAAAAGTTTTTATTTTTCACTTTTTAGTGGGTCAGTTTGTAATTTATCTAAGTTACAATAGCCTAATGTCAACTGCTCATCACCTTCTACAAAATATTGCTTTACCCGATGCAGGGACGTTAATTGTTGAGGAGTTCCCTTAATAAGAGCCAGGAGAACTGGAGCTGTTTGAGAAGTCACCATCAGCTCCATTTCACCATTATGCATTGTAACGAGCATAAATTGCTTAGCAACCATATTAAAGTACCTAATCGAATCGCAACCCGTGAAATATTTGTCATTGAGTAATTCCGATAGCCATCTGTGGTCTTTATCATCAGCAGATTTCGATAAAATTTTCATGGGACCATTTGAGAAGCATACCCTTTCCAACAAAAAAATAATTTTTCAAATCGGTTGGCAAGCGACGGAGTTATGCGCGAACAAACATAAAAAAAAAAAATACAAACATCCGAATTGAGAACCTCCTCCTTTTTTAGAAGTCGGTTAAAAAAGGAAAAGGTCAAATCATTTGATGTAAAGTTGATAGACACGCGTAAAATAGCACTTAATCCGGAGATTGCGCTCCGTCAGACAGGCAAACTGGAGTAAAAAAGATGGAAGAATAATTGGGAGTGATTAGCAAGTTACCAAGGGATATTTTATTACCTACTCGATAACTGGGTCATGGAGGTCAGATAGGCAGCCGCTGCGTGTAAAATACTGGTATTGTATTCAGCTGCATCCGGTTAGACTTGAAACAAACCCCAATAAAGTTGGGAAAAGGCTAGGCAGATGATGATGACTTGGGAGTGATTCAAAATTTAAGCGTTTACTAAAATAATGTAAATTCAATGTGATAGTGTAAGGATCATGAACGGCAGACTGAATCAATAAAAAATACACGATTTAATTTCTAACACGTAATTGAAAAATACAGGCAAGTTTTAATAACAGAAATTCAATCAGTTTTCGACAAAAACACGAAATCTAACAAAATTCATGCAATACATGCATGGATAGTTTTCAACCGTTGTTGATCAATCCGGCAATACCGCTTTACGCAACAGCCTTTTTATACATTAAAAATAGTGGAGCTATCACAAACAAAAAACATCATTCATGCTGTTTCCCAATCAACAATTGTGGACTAAACACATGATAAGTCTAAGTCTGATTCTGTCCAGATTCATGTTTATTACATGAATCGGACAGAATCAGACTTAGGTTTGATTTAAATTCTCATGGAGTGATGGATGATTTGAAACAGATATTTTAGGTTTCTATTTTCAAGAATCACAGCATTTGCTCTTTTATTTAGGTTTCTTTCTTCAAAACATTTTGGTCTCGTGATTGTAACGAAAGTACGTATATAATTAAGAATTAATTGCAAGTCTCACATAAATGTGGTCAATAATAGTGATAATTAAATAGTTGTAGGACTTATGCATGGGAAGAAACATGCCGATGTTATATTATGTGAGTTCATTGTTGCAAAATGCGCATTAGCTTCCAACCACATCCCTGATGCATTTCTATTATCTAATGCCACTATATTGACTCTGTGAAACCACTCTGCCTGTTTATCTAATAGTATAAAACGGTGTGTATCACTTTGCATAGGCACTTAGGATACTTTAGCACTACAATAGATACTATACAAAAAAGAACCGTCGTTTATTATGAGAATTTTCAGTCGTTCTCTTGTCAAGCGGCCTTTTTTAACATTTTTGCAAATGGCACACAATGACACTTGCAAAAATGTTTTTAAGTAATACGTTTTCTTTTCTGTAAGTATCAATGTAAATAAAATCACATAACAAGCAATTGAGTGAAAGTCAACGCTACATTTTTATTGTTTTCTTTTCATATCTTACCATTTTATTGCGAATACAGCAAAGTTTGTTCTGTAATATTCAGTAGATTTAACAATAAGCTGGATCAATCCCTACCGAGGAGTGTACATCGTGTGAGAAATGGATGGATAACAAAAATTGGGTCGCACTGTGATTTGTGAAAAATATTTTTCATCTCTCATACTCGGAAAGTAGTGTTTGTTTGATCTGAATAGTGGGTGGAAGACGCTGCTTCCCACCCTTGGGCGGGAAAGACTCATAGTAATTGCTTCCCTCCCTAGGGCGGGAATGAAATTTAAAAATAGAACTAAATTTAGTTAGGTTGTCAGCTCAGTCAGACATACGACACCCTTAATTGATTATGTAAATATTTATTATGCTACCCATCAAATCTTATGCATGTGCGTTAATTAGGAGACTTGGATAAAAAGCTTATATGTTAACGCCATTAAATCTTTCATATTTAGCGCACTAGTAAATAATTTACCTTGAATAAATTCAACATACATAGGTACGATAATCGCCATTTTGATGTCAGTTGTGGTCGAGGCTAAAAAACATAAAGACTACAATATAATGCGGGATTTCGAACATCCTGACTTTACCATAGGGGGCTGTGAATATACATCATTTAATTATTGGACGAATTTATCCATAGTTTAAGGTAAATAAGTAGTGGTAATGAAGTTTTTTGATATCTAATGTCGAAGTTTCACGCCAATCGTGTCTTTACATTTTTACTTTTCACAAATTTCGCACACACTGATGTAGATAAGATTTAAGATGTGACAAATGGTATTGATAATATAATAAACAACACGAAAATGCCCAGGTTTTAACGTAATATTGAAACACAGGTTCAATAATACGTATTAATCATTACCACTACTCAATTTGTGTTCAAAATCGCCGACCATTATTGTTTTTTTTATTGCAATGATGTGTGAAAGCGATTATTCCAAACAATTTTTTTTTAAATTTCGTTTGACTCGAGTAATTAACATGACGAATATTGTCTTGATCGATAATATGAATCGATACTTGAAAATTAAATAAAATTCTAATAAGCATTTACATACAAACTATATTTTTCGACCTACCTACAATTCAGTTTATGAAATTTTTATTTTCCAGATAACTAAATAAAGCAGTCAGGGACAAAAGCATTCCACATTTTGAATTATCGAATAAACCGACTATTGTAACTAATAATTACCAATAAGCTGAACTCATTGGTAATGTCAGTCTCACCACACATGGAAATAGAGCCTGCAGTAAACTGAATAAAACAAAAAAGGTTCTTTTACAAATACATATACCGTATTGTATATACACAGGTGAACATAGGTGAACAAGAAGGAAATGGTCGACTTAAAAAAAAATACGCAGTCGCAGCCGTTTATTCAAAAGAATTATAAAAACTAGACTTTTATTTTTAAGGTTTCATTATTTATTATTTTTAAATTATGCTTTTTTTTACGCTGACCTTTTAGAACATTGGCTGAGATTGGTGCTTGTTCCTACTTAAAAATTTCTAGCTTAGCCTTAGCTTCTTCTAGTTTAGCTACAGACTATATTATTAGGTTTTTAGTCGAACAAACATACGAGAACAAAGAAAAAATAAACAGAACAAACATAGTCAAACATTATGAGGGGTAGAACTAACATGGTCCGGATAGTCTCTGCACACCGCCTCTGTGTTGAATTCAAGGAGATTAAATTGATATAAACAAAAGACAACATTGTTAACCTATTGATTATAACAAGATGAAGTTTTATATTGTCAGGTATGCGGTAACACGTGTATTTGTCTTAAATACTTATGCAGATTTAAACCTTGTTTGACGGATTACGCCAGGAGGAGAGTACCTGGCGTAATCCGTTAAAGGTTGAGAGTTAGGCAGAGGTGTAAAAACCCAATAAGTAATACTTTGCCCATCAAACTAAACTCCTCACGCTCAGCAGTCACCATCTCATAACGAGACACACATGGTTTAAAAAGAAAATATAGAAATGAGAAAGACATTTTATTGGAAGTCGTGATTTCTGAGGACATAATTTTCCAGACTTTTATCCTGCACTTAACTGAAAGTCATCGTAGCGGAATAATCGACTTTGACATCAATCGTCAATTTTGTCTAACAAGCGTACGCATGATTCGGCTCCGTTTTTTGATATATTTCCCGAAAAATGTCTCAAGGATACTACTTAAATTGGGTATTACATAATCGAAATGGGCTTCCTTCTTTATCTTCTGACTTTGACAGTGACAAAAAAAAATGTTGATAATTACCTAATTACTTAAGTTTATTTTAAAATTATATCAGTACCTATCTGTAAGAAGCTTGGCCGTTTCGCTTATGTTCAGAAACTTTTAGAGGTAGACTTGTTCTAAGGAACCACGACATCTTTATGTCGTAACAATAAGGGCGCTTTTCGTAGCGCAAGTTTTACCACTGATGTATGAATTATTAGTTAGTATCGAACATACCTACATAAAAATTTCCAATTAGACTTTATAGCAAATAAAATCGATAAGTATACGTTTTTAATGATGATTTTGTTTTGCCCTATGATTCTTTTCCCTCTTTTAATATAAATTTACTTACATTATTATTTACATAAAACTACTACACTACTCTTTTACTTAATTTGTATTCTCGCAGACGAGACGACGCATCAGAACCGATTGTACCCCATTATATACTGGTACATGAACAATTCATATAGGAGAGGATTTAGACAGGTAATATTATCTAATATTTATTGAATTTTTAATTGTCAAGTGTTTTTTTTTTAATGTTCTCGATGCAAAAATCCCTTTGGATGCCACAAATTTTGACTAATTAAATCATTTTCAGCTAATAATTATAGTCGTAGGTATTGTCACTCCTCTGTGCTTATAAATATTTTTGACGATGGTAATCGATTCGATTAATTATTTCTAAACTGGATCCATGCCCGTCGACTCTGATGAATGTGCGAGGCTATAATTTCTGGTTCAGTGGTCGGCAATATTGCTATGTCAATAATTTTTTCGTGTGTTGCTCAAGTGTTGATCTCCGTGACTCGTGGCATTGAAAGTCAATTTCCTCTACGGTAAATAATGTCATCGACAAGGAAGTCCTGATATTCGAAATATCAGTACTTGCTTTGAAAATGTTCTTGAAGGTTTACTAATGTTTGCCATAATTGAAAATGCAATAATTTTATCTAAGTATTATGCTTGTATTTGCCATAATGTCATTAGAATATACGCTTCTGTTGCCATAATCCTGAAATTACATAAAATCATTTTCACTAATTTCATTCGTCGTAATCGATCAAGTATCGTAATAATTGTACTCCATAAATTTATTTGCTATATTTTTCATTTTCAATAATATCGTTTTCCATAACATTTATTCACCATAAGTAATATACATTTTTCATGAAAATAATTATTGTTATATTACTTGAATTATATTGATTAATATATGATTATACGATATAGATTTTTTTATTCACAAGGAAACCTAAAAATAAATCTAATCTACCATGCACGCTCGCTTTGCTCACTCGCCTTCGCGCGTTGTGTGGTCACAGTTCTAACCTAACCTAACGTAGCCGTTTCGGTTTTGACTAACTATTTATTGTCTAAAGATTATTTGCTCTATGCCTTTGACATTATTTTTTGTACAAAACAATAAACGTTTCTAAATTATATTAAATCTGGCTTATGTCAAGTATCGATTATGTAATTTGTTACTTACAGAAACTAATTATTATAACACATGTTATTATGAAAACTTATTTTATGACAAATAAAAGTAATGACTAATGTTGATATGACAAGCGTTATTAGTATAAATGATAATAGTGCAAGTAAATATTATGAGGATGATTATGGAAAACAATAATAGTACAAATTATTTTATGGAAAACAAGACAATACTGTTATTTAAAAAGTAATGATTCTCAGAATGGTAATATCTTAAGTGACAAGATCCTGTCAATAACCTTTATAGTGATCCTACAAAGCCATTTGTGTAATAAGGTACTTCAATTCATGATATTATTCGGTCTTGATCTAAGACGTTTCTACTTTTCCACTACTCGGGATAATATTGTTCACGTGAAATATTACAATCACGTACTTTCATTTAAATTAAGCTATTTTGATACAGTTTTGAAATTTTGTACATATATTCTTTACATAAAAATACTAGATACGTGTTTCGGGTTTCGCACATACTAAAAATAATGTTGTATATAAGTTTGTATGTTCGTGCGTAAGTACCCAGAATTCTTTACAAGAAAAGAGAGGATATAATTATGTACAAATGAAAATAAGACATAAAAATAAACTAAACTTACTAACAGGGTGCGCCAAAATTCACCTAAATTTTCAACTCCGATAATTGGAAATCCGAAAATTTTCTCGCCGTCCCCGGCGAATAAAGTGGTAATCGTAAAAACTAAATTTTACAGGAAAAATAAAAAACAGTTTTTCGTGAATATCTCAATAACTAACATACGTATCGGAATTGCGTAAATACCAAACGAAAGGTGATTTTTAACAACATAATTGTTTACTATATTAAATAATTATAACTTTCATAGAAATGAGTTATTAATTAAATTATATTTACCATGAATTAAAGACACAAACTTAAACTGTAAAGTGACATTACGATACTATTCGTGTAAAATCTCATGTAAAACGTTACCGTAATAATGGATTGCTATGTTATTGTCTGATAAATTGTGATAGGAACCCATATCGTAATGTACTATTACCATTTTATTCGCTGACAAACAATCAATTACAGATTACAGTAATAGCAACTTACGTGTGTATTCCATGGAAAACGTATTATACTAACTGGAGGCAAGTATCTAATACTGAATAAATATTTTGTACGTGTACAAGGTAACGTGCGAAGAAATAAAAGGAATTTGTCTAATTATTTTTTATTTATACATAATTAATAACAACTGTTTGTAAAAATCAACAAATTAGGAACTATCAACTTAAATTGAATACTTAATTCTTTATTATTAAGAAGCAGTTACCCTGTGTAGCTCTACTCCTCGTCGTCTACATGTTCAGAGACTTCAGAGTCTGAAAGTTTGCTCGGGTTAGCCTAACAGCTCGTGAGGCGGTCATTAAACGCATGGTAGTGTTGTGGGATTGCATCGCTGGTATACAAACTTAAAAAACTGCATGTACCGCTTTACTTAAGGGTATTTGCTGATTATAAGCTTGCTTCAAATGCAAACAGACTGATTCATTTCTGTTGCAATTGAGGCTGTCGATCTTCGCCCTCGCCTGGGTCTAGTTATTTGCAACTCCGTTTCTAGTTCCAAATACTCTTCGAAGTTATACTTGAATTGAAGAATTAAATAGGACACCCTCACTTCCATTATTTTTGCCCATTTAATTTTGTTTCCTTCAGTGTCTTTTAGCCAGTTTTCTCACCAATCAGGCTTTTTATATAATAAAAGTCACGCTGCTTCATCTCATGGACCTTATATTTCTTTCCGGTCACTTTTGCATTCATGATGATGTTGTAAACTTGGTCAGTATGTACCTGATACTTTATTTTTCATGGTCCTTTCTATGCATGAATGCATGCTATCACCTTCGTTCTGGCCGTGGCCAGCCTCAAAAAACCTGTGGGTTATATTTTGTTGGTCATAAGCTCTTAAGGCGTAAATGTATAATGCAATAATGTATCTGTTTTTGTTCTGACCAGCGCAGCGCAGCCATTGGAATAAAAAGATAAATTTTTGATACCTTGGAGTCCTTCTTGCTCGATGAACTTCATTAAGCAACTGCCTATTTTAATTGATCCTCTTTTGGTAATAGACAGATGCCAGACAAAGCAATGACCAAATTTGCGCAGTGAGTCGTAGACAGTAAAATTATATACGGGGTATTTCCTCTTGTAGTGAAAAATCCCCACTTCAGACTGAGGACCTTTTCTAGATCAAAAATGGCAATTGTGGTGGTACTTCTTTCGTCCACTACAGCTTTCTTCTTCTTTTAACTGGCGTAATTTATTCTTACTCATCAAATGTTCTCTAAACATAGTTTCTAGACTAATTTTGGTTATCTCATTTGCTTGATCATATTGGGAGCAGATTCCGCAAAAATCTTTCTTTGTATTGAAAAAAAAAGTAATTAAACTCTGTTTTAAAAGTGTAAGTATTCATAATGTCGCTTTGTAGCCTTGTGTTCTGCAGAATAATGTTAATTGGGGAACCAGAGTTCATACAATCGGAACACAAAGCGACTCTATTTGTCAGAGCACCTAAACATTTCTAACATGTACCGATTGTATGACGAAAGAAGTTCCACAATTGCCATTTTTGATCTAGAAAAGGTCCTCAGTATCCCTCACTGAAGTGGGGATTTTTTTACTACAAGACGAAATACCCCGTATATAATTTTACTGTCTACGACTCACTGTGCAAATTTGGTCACTGTTTTGTCTGGCATCAGTCTATTCCCAAAAGAAGATCAATTGAAATAGGTAGTTGCCTAATGAAGTTCATCGAGCAAGAAGGACTCCAAGGTATCAAAAATTTATCTTTATATTCCAATGGCTGCGCTACGCAAGTCAGAACAAAACAGATACATTTTTGCATTATACCTTTACGCCTTAAGAGCTTATGACCAACAAAATATAACCCACTGGTTTTTAGAGACTGGCCATGGCCAGAACGAAGGTGATAAGCATGCATTCGTGCATAGAAAGGACCATAAAAAATAAAGACAGTATTAAATACTTCCGACCAAGTTTACAACATCATCATGAATGCAAAAACGACCGGAAAGAAATATAAGGTCCATGAGATGAAGCAGCGTGACTTTTATTTTATAAAAAGCCTGTTTCGTGGAAAAAGACGGCTAAAAGACACTGAAGGAAACAACATTAAATTGGCAAAAATAATGGAAGTGAGGGTGTCCTATTTAATTCTTCAATTCAAGTATAACTTCGAAGAAGAGTATTTGGAACTAGAAACGGAGTTAGCAGAGAGAAGGTAGCAGCACTCTTGCCACTAGACCAAGGCGGTTTTAGTGACCCGTTATCTTTAGAGCTCAGTTAGTTTACGCTGTTATTAAAAATTTTATAACATGTTATGGTTTGTAACGCAGAACGGAGGAAATAATGCTGCCATTATTTCCTTAGTGTAAGGCAGAATTATCACAGCGTAAATCGTTAAATCGATTACAGAAAAAATGTTAATGAAAGGATACAGTAATCAATATTTACCTTCTTTAATTTTTAATGAAATATATCATAAAAAACTTAACGATTTTAAAATAAAATTGTCTGTTACAGAATAAAATTGTATTAAGCTGTACGCAAATTATGTCGAATATTTTTCCCGCGAATACAATGGTAAGAGCATATTACTGGAAATGTAACGTATCGGAAGTATTGTAATAGTCGCTAACAATTTTATTCGTTGCCATAAGTCTATTAAGTATACACATAAATAATATTGTTAAATTAATTACAATACACATAAATATTTTGTATCTTCTGAGATAACCGTAGGAAATGTTTGAAAAAAATTGACAAAGTGTAATCGGACCTCTAAATATCGAATATGCAATAAAGTTAAAACTATCGTAATAGTACATTACCATTTTATTCGTCGGGGACGGCGATATTAAATCTGGCTTATGTCAAGTATCGATTATGTAATTTGTTACTTACAGAAACTAATTATTATAACACATGTTATTATGAAAACTTATTTTATGACAAATAAAAGTAATGACTAATGTTGATATGACAAGCGTTATTAGTATAAATGATAATAGTGCAAGTAAATATTATGAGGATGATTATGGAAAACAATAATAGTACAAATTATTTTATGGAAAACAAGACAATACTGTTATTTAAAAAGTAATGATTCTCAGAATGGTAATATCTTAAGTGACAAGATCCTGTCAATAACCTTTATAGTGATCCTACAAAGCCATTTGTGTAATAAGGTACTTCAATTCATGATATTATTCGGTCTTGATCTAAGACGTTTCTACTTTTCCACTACTCGGGATAATATTGTTCACGTGAAATATTACAATCACGTACTTTCATTTAAATTAAGCTATTTTGATACAGTTTTGAAATTTTGTACATATATTCTTTACATAAAAATACTAGATACGTGGTGGATGTTGTATATAAGTTTGTATGTTCGTGCGTAAGTACCCAGAATTCTTTACAAGAAAAGAGAGGATATAATTATGTACAAATGAAAATAAGACATAAAAATAAACTAAACTTACTAACAGGGTGCGCCAAAATTCACCTAAATTTTCAACTCCGATAATTGGAAATCCGAAAATTTTCTTCCTAAAATTTTTCATCCTAACAATCGCAATTCCTAACTACTCTGTCTCTAATGTTCATCATTCCGAAGCATTCAACTTCATAATGTCTGTAGCAATAAACACCTATTATACTTTTATTTGTTTTCCTATATTTTTTTCAACATAACCATCTTTTACACTATTATTGAAATTCATATCTTTTTTGTTTAAATTTCTTTTTTTAGATTTTTTTTTGTTTAGATTTTATTTATAGCGGTGACCAACATAATATAATTACAAAAGTAACACATTTGTAATGACAACTTAGGATGCAAGAGCGAGCGAAGCGAGCTCGGGACTTGGAGCACCCCGACTCGGACAGGTTAGGTTCGAAGGGGATGACGGGGGCTCGAGTGAGCGAGCAAAGCGAGCGAACGAGCCCCCGTCATGCCCTTCGTGTTAGGTTCCTTTAAACCCTGTAGACAGAAATAGGGGCCCCGCGAAGCGGGGCTCCGTCGACTACGCCTAACCACATATTTTTGTAGATAAAAAAAAAAAACTTTGGTATTTCTTTTCTCGGCCACTATGATTTTGCGAACTTTGCGGTTTTCAAATTTACACTAAAAAGAGTCTATTCTATCCAAAAAAAAATAGCTACTATCAAAAAGCGCCGGGTGTAGAAGAACAGTGGTTCTATAGACACAACTCAGTACGTTATGTAAAACCTTTGAGTATTAAACCAACTGTAAAGCATACCCCCAAATAATAATCATACCCTCAAATTAAAACTATAAATATCATCTTCCAATATTATGGTAATTATGTTTAGGGATAAAAGCGTTATGATAAAAAAACAGTAGGAGTTTAAATATATTGACATTAATGATATTATTAATTACAATTTTCGGAAACATGAGTGTTATGAACATCGCCGGTAGCACTACAAATAGTATGAATGAAAACTTTAGGATGAAAAATTTTAGGAAGACTGATCATTCGGATTACAAATCATTAGGAAGAACAATTTCGGGTAAAGAACTTTAGGTGAGCCAATATGGACCCTTACTAACATCGCGACTAAAAATGCACTCTATTAGTAGTATACCTTTATCGGGTGAGTAATAAATGGCATACTAACAGTTCATATGATATAATTTTCGTATGGTATTAAAACGTGTAACCTAATTTCATGTGATCGAATGTTATATTTCCTAAAACCTTCTTTTGCTCTAATAACATTTAATATAACGTTCATTACATATAATTTGTATCATCATCATCATTTCAGCCGAAACACGTCCACTGCTGGACATAGGCCTCCCCCAAAAGGGGGGGTTTGCCATAATCGCCACGCTTGGCAGGCGGGTTGGCGATCGCAGTATGGTATGGTGGCGGAATGCATAGAGAACGCTGCTGCCCATTCTCCGGTACGCCCCTTAGTCGCCTTTTACGACACCCACGGGAAGTATGGGGTGGTGGTATTCTTTAAGTCCGGCACCACGCAGACAGATAATTTGTATAATGCTCTTGTTATATAACATTTAGTTGACCTAATTTTCATATTTATTTTTTATTTCAGCCAAAATTCTGTAATTAATAGTAACTAAATATCAGGAAACATTGTACTGTTATAACCTCATCTAACACAAATAATTCACCAACAATAGAGGAGATCTGGAAGTATACTTACTAACTACTCAACTAATAATAACGCTAAGACCCTCCACAATCGCGAGATAAGCAGTCTCAGGGAATATTTCCTAGAAACCGAAGTGCGGATGCATCGAGATGTAGTCATAGTGGACAAGGGCCTCACCCCGCTCTCCTTGGCTAAAGAGAACTGGCGCAAACTATTATATGGCATGGCATTATTGGTATGGCAGAGTAAGGAGCTTCACGGACGCTTTTCCCGAGCCCATGGACCCGATGCAGATCTACTTGCCTGGGTGCGTTTCGGTGACCTCTTTGGAGAAACCGAAGGTTTTGTTTGTGCAATTATGGACGAAGTTATGATGACGAACAATTACCGGAGATTTATTGTGAAAGACGGCACGGTTGACACTTTCGGGCATGCCGCCGGCCCGAGGAATCAATCAGGCATATCATCTCCGGGTGTTCTAGTCTAGCTAACGGAGAGTACTTGCATAGACACAACCTTTTAGCCAGGATAATCCATTAGCAGCTTGCTTTGGAATCGGAGGTGCCGTACTACAGGTATGTGCCCGACCCAGTTCTCGAAAATGGTAATATCACATTGTACTGGGATCGATCCATCATCACTGATAGGACTATTGTTGCTTATAAGCCTGATATAGTGGTGGTGGATCAATCACAGCGGCGCGCAATGATTGTTGACAGAACCGTCCCGTATGATGGGAACTTCGTGAAAGCCGAGAAAGATAAACAGATCATGTATTGACTTGGCTCGCGAGGTTATCGACATGTAGTATGTGGACTCAGCAATCATTGTGGCGATACTGTCGCCGGTTGAGACTGGTCGTCGGTTGAGACTGGTCATCTCTTAACTGCCAATGCTTATTTTTAATCTTATATTTTGAATTATTTCTTCTTTGTGTCTTTTTTTTTTACATTGTTCTCACATATAGAAGCAACAAGAATAATGTACCCAGGATTTTGTAATATCTTGATTTAAAAGAGTGTCCATGGAGTTTCTTGCCCGTTCTTCTCCATAGAGATCTACGTTTTGGAATGGGCAACTAGCTTCAACTTTCGGACTAACTGACAGACTATTTAATTTTGACAATTCAAAAGTGCCTGTACAAGGTCTAATTGAAATAAATGCTTTGAATTTGAATTCAATTTGATAGTCGTGACAGCCAATGGGTTTATAGCCAAGAGCCTAGCCTGAAATGGCGAAAAAACAATCAGCTGTTCCCTAGATTTTTTTCCGCGATTTCAGGTTTGGTCCCATAGCAAAAGTTGTTCATAATGATGAGTACAATGACCTCTTAAGAGGTTGCTAATGTTTTACCAATAACCCTGTCTACATTATTTTTTTAAATCTTTATTTGTTTATAGAGGGTTTGATAAATATGACCATGCCACCCTCATAGGGGGCATTCTATGCTTAATACCTAGGTGTACAATTTTATATAATTTTTTGGCTGTCCTGCATGTCGATTCTGTAAAAATCTCACGGTGAAAACTTGCGTGGAGTGAGCTGTCAGTGTCATCCCACTGATGCTATGGATTGACCAAGCAAACATTTACAATCATAATCGATATTTTAATCATACACACATCAAAAGTGTCTAGGGATCAACATATATTTTTGCAATAACTTTTCTCCTGATTGATATTAATTAAAATTTTCTTTAAGGATTCATCAAATAAAGTGTTTTCGTTTGTCACAGTAACGATAAACCAAGTCACCTTTGCATTAATATAGTAGATTGTTATACAAGGGTCGGAAGGAATCAATTTCCATACGAGGCATTTAGACGCCCGAGCGCAGCGAGGGCGGCTATAGTCCGAGTGGGAATTGATGACTTTCACCCGCGTTAAACACTCTACTTTTCATTTCGAATTTAAGGAAAGTAAAAACTAGTAGTTTTTCTAAAATATTTATTGATAATAATTACATGAATAATAGGTACCTATTTATTAGTCTTTTTTAAATTTGTAGTATGGAACTCACCACGTCACCGCCACATGAGTAGATTCTTTGTCACCACCGCGGGCCGTCCCGCTTAGTAGGGCCCGTATTATTATCATTCTGTCTGCATTCTTACTTTTACCATTTTTCATAAATTACTTAGAAAACACGATAATCTTGATAAAAATTACTAATAATTGTGTTGCGACGTGATACTTTTTAGTGCTGACCGTCCACCAAACTTTCTTATTTCGATTCAAAACTTGCATACAGCCTAATCGATACTCGCAACAAAAAAATGAAAATGAAATTGTAGAAACTGAATAAAAACTCTCTAAACTAACAAAATGTATTCAAATGTAAAGTGTTTGCAGAATATCCAATCTATAGAATTAATTAATTATCATCATTCTCAAAAAAACTTTTGGAAAGCCTACCTAAAAAATGTTTACTGGGAATTCTGTAGTAAACTATTAGAAAGTATCAAAAATAAAATCCACAATAAATAATTGTCCAATAAATTAAAATAATTTTAAACAGCGAGCGCATTCCGAATATAAATTCAATTATAGAAGCATTTCGGCGCGAAATTCAGTAAATGAGGTACCTATGTCCGCCTGTCTGTTATTAACATGATATTAGAAGAGATTGAAATGATATTAGAAAAGCATAAATCATTATTATAAACAATGCTTGTTGTATTTATTGCTTAAAATAAATTTATTTTATTTTCAAATATCGTCATATTAATTACTCGAGTCAATCGAAATTTAAAAAAAAAATTGTTTGGAATAATCGCTTTCACACATCATTGCAATAATAAAAAAACAATAATGGTCGGCGATTCTGAACACAAATTGAGTAGGTAGTGGTAATGATTAATACGTATTATTGAACCTGTGTTTGAATATTACGTTAAAGCCTGGGCATTTTCGTGTTGTTTATAATAGTATTAATAACATTTGTCACATTTTAAATCTTATCTACATCTGTGTGTGTGAAATTTGTGTAAAGTAAAAATGTAAACACACACGATTGGCGCGAAACTTCGACATTAGATATCAAAAAAACTTCATTACCACTACTTATTTATCTTAAACTATGGATAAATTCGTATATATATAATAATTAAATGATGAATATTCACAGCTCCATATGGTAAAGTCAGGATGTTCGAAATCCCCAATTTAAATGTTTTTTAGGCTCGACCACAACTGACATCAAAATGGTGATTATCGTCCTAAGTATGTTGAATTTATTCAAGGTAAATTATTAACTTGTGCGCTAAATATGAAAGATTTAATGGCGTTAACATAATGAGCTTTTTATTCAACTCTCAATAAGGGTGTCGTATGGTCTGACTGAGCTGACTACCTAACTAAATTTAGTTCTATTTTCAAATTTCATTCCCGCCCTAGGGAGGGAAGCAATTACTATGAGTATTTCCCACCCAAGGGTGGGAAGCAGCGTTTTCCACCCGCTATTCGGATCAAACAAACACTACTTTCCGAGTATGAGAGATGAAAAAGAAATTTGCCATTTTCCTAATAAAGGGATTTTTGACATTTGAACCACTAACACAAAAGTTCGAAAAAAAGACTGAAATAACAGTTTTCTTTAAAATTTTATTGGGTAACTTAAACAATTAATAATCCGTGTTTCTACCGCGAACACTAACAACACAAGAACATCGGTTTGGCATACTCAAAATGAGTTCATCCAAATCACGCTGTGGAATGGCCGCCCATGTTCGTTGCAACAACAAAAAAAGGTCTTCTTGCGACTGGATACCCTCCATATTCGGCAGAGCTCTTCTCTGTAGCATATCCCATGCATGCTCAATCGGGTTCAAGTCTGGCGACTGAGCAGGCCAGGGCAGGACATTGATGTTAGCTGCGGCGAGAGTCTGTCTTACAACTCTTGCGGTGTGCGGTCGTGCATTATCATGCATTAACTGAAATAAGGGACCGATTTGCACTTGTAGAGGAACGATGACGTCTGATACAATCGTCTCAGCATAAATTTGAGCGTTGAGGTTGCCTCTGATCCAAATCAACTCAGTTTTTCCGCCGATCCAAATTCCCGCCCATACCATGATGGTTCCACCACTATAAGGATGGACTTCCTGGCAGGATTTTAATCGCTGTTGGCGTCCAGGGGTTCTCCAGTGTCGTATACGTCTTGTATCCGGTCTCATACCAAAACGAGACTCATCAGAAAAGCACACGAAACGCCATTGTTCTTCTGCCCAATTTCTGTGTTCAAGAGCCCATTGATATCGAATCCTACGATTGTGCATTGCTATAGGTGGTACCCGTAGCGGTCTTCGGGTATGAAGGTTCACTTCATGCAAGCGGTTTCTGACTGTTTGGTCGCTAATTAAGTTCCCTGAAGAGTGATGAAGCCTCACGGCTAACATCATGGCGGTTATTGTTGGAGCTCTTCGAGTTAAGATTTGAATGTATCGGTCTTGTCTCCGTGTGGTGCAGCGATACCGTCCTCCATGGCGCTCAGCCACGGTACCAGTGCTTCGGTAACGTGTCCAAAGTCGACTGATAACACTCTGACTTGTATTCAGAGCTAAAGCCACAGTACGTTGCCGGGAACCAGCTTCTATCATTCCCACGGCTCTGAGCATTTCTTCCCTGCTTAAATGACGTCGCCGCTCCATAATAACGTTGGTTTTAATCAGTAGTAGGGAAACAGTAGCACTAATAATGTCTTCAATGCGTTGTATGTTTTTATAGGGAAAATATTGACAGCTGATTTTCATCTTTTACTCGAATTTGATTCACAGTTCCTGATTCAAATTATGAAATGCACCAAAAAGGATCCATATAAATTTATAAAATCATAAATTTATTACAAAGCCACATCTCAATCTCAAGAAATCCGCATAAATGTGTCCGCATAATGTGTATTTTATATGCTGATTCTACTTATAGATCATTTTATATTATAAACTAGTATTTTAGTTATCAAACATTACTTTTTAGGGGGGTTTTAAATAAAATAGCAAAACAGAAACTTAGTCAGAAACTCAATGTTGTTGTTTTTTTTTTTTTCCCTAAACTAGTCCTATTATAGCCTCCTAAGGCGCGAGCGCGTCACGCACGAACAGTAAATAAAATAAGACATTCACGTATAGGACAGCTAGACTGATAAAAATACGCATCGACATTGTTTGTTTGTTATTATGAGCGATTGTAGATCGAGTCTAGTAAAGACTGCGACGATGTTCAGCGTTGTTTTTAACCCAAATCTATTCAATTCTAAGAGATAACCGAGTGTGTCAAGTCATCGAGTGCTAACGGTGTGCCTGGCTGACGGACCATAGAATTTAATCCCACGTAGATAGTTTGTGTCGAGTGATCACGCAATCTCCAATGTGATAATGACAGTGACTAACGCGCTTGCGCGGCGTGCTCACTTCACGCGAATCACAACATTAAAATGTCGTGGTTCGGGTGAAGTGCTCACTTCGCCAATGTGATAATGACAGTGACTAACGCGCTTGCGCGCAGCGCGGCGTGCTCACTTCACGCGAATTACAACATTAAAATGTCGTGGTTCGTGTGAAGTGCTCACTTCGCCAATGTGATAATGACAGTGACTAACGCGCTTGCGCGGCGGGCTCACCTCACGCGAATCACAACATTAAAATGTCGTGGTTCGGGTGAAGTGCTCACTTCGCCAATGTGATAATGACAGTGACTAACGCGCTTGCGCGGCGGGCTCACCTCACGCGAATCACGACATTAAAATGTCGTGGTTCGGGTGAAATGCTCACTTCACGCAGTTTTCATGATGGGTGTCAATTTCGTGGTTTTCGAGGGTGCTGAAACAGATGGTGAAGTCAAAATGAAAATCCAAGATGGCGGATGTGAAAAATGTTACATTTTTCATGATGGGTGTCTATTTCGTGGTTTTCTAGGGTGCTGAAACAGATGGTGAGGTCAAAATAAAAATCCAAGATGGCCGATGTGAAAATGTTACAATTTTTCATGATGGGTGTCAATTTCGTGGTTTTCGGGGGTGCTGAAACAGATGGTGAAGTCAAAATGAAAATCCAAGATGGCGGATGTGAAAAATGTTACATTTTTCATGATGGGTGTCAATTTCGTAGTTTTCTAGGGTGCTGAAACAGATGGTGAAGTCAAAATGAAAATCCAAGATGGCGGATGTGAAAAATGTTACATTTTTCATGATGGGTGTCAATTTCGTGGTTTTCGAGGGTGCTGAAACCGATGGTGGGGTCAAAATGAAAATCCAAGATGGCGGATGTGAAAAATGTCACAAATTTTCATGATGGGTGTCAATTTCGAAGTTTTCTAGGGTGCTGGCTGATACCGACGGTGGGGTCAAAATGAAAATCCAAGATGGCGGATGTGAAAAATGTCACAAATTTTCATGATGGGTGTCAATTTCGAGGTTTTCTATGGTGCTGAAACCGACGGTGGGGTCAAAATGAAAATCCAAGATGGCGGATGTGAAAAATGTCACAAATTTTCATGATGGGTGTCAATTTCGAGGTTTTCTAGGGTGCTGAAACCGACGGTGTGGTCAAAATGAAAATCCAAGATGGCGGATGTGAAAAATGTTACAATCTTTCATGATGGGTGTCAATTTCGTGGTTTTCGAGGGTGCTGAAACAAATGGTGAAGTCAAAATAACAAAATGTAATGTTTCAAATGTAGGGACCAGCTGTTTTTTTTTCGCGATTTCAGGTTTTTTTTTTCGGGTGGTAAGTCATCAAATGACCCCTCCCGCTCTGGTTGGAGCGGAAGGGAGTGTCAGACTCTTACTGACTAAAACCCACCCATGTTCCTTCCTTAGCCCTTTTTTTTTTTTTTTGAACATTGCTCCATCCACCCTAGGAATTTCTCCTGTATCGTGGGTGCGTTTACAAACATTTAAACTCACATACACAACACACATTTGTTCCGTGCGGGAATCGAACCCGCGACACGCAGCGCAGCAGTCAATCGCTTAACCACTGCGCCAACCGTGCCGTGTTAGATTCTCAACCTTTCTATATCTAATTTGGGTATTAACATTCTTATCTATATTTTAATATACAAGGTGTAAATTCAATAACTGAAAACAGCCTAATAGCCTACTTGTAACATTAAAATTGTAACATTTTTCACATCGGCCATCTAGGATTTTTATTTAGACCTCACCATCTGTTCCAGCACCCTTGAAAACCACGAAATTGACGTCCATCATGAATAATTGTAACATTTTTCACACCGGCCATCTTGGATTTTTATTTTGACCTCACCATCTGTTTCAGCATCCTCGAAAACCACGAAATTGACACCCATCATGAAAAATTTTAACATTTTTCACATCCCCCATCTTGGATTTTCATTTTGACTTCACTATCGGTTTCAGCACCCTCGAAAACCACGACATTGACACCCATCATGAAAGATTGTAACATTTTTCACATCCGCCATCTGTAAAATATTAAAAAGGGTTCAAACCGGGTGCGGTGACTTGAGAAAGACGAAAATGTGGAGTCGTTGTTCCTCAATACTAACATACATGTATCTGTTATAATAAGAAATTACGAACTTATGTATTTCAATAAACCCTGTACTTATTTTTGTTGGACGATCCTTCAGGATCAAAAACAAAAGAAAAAGCGGTTCAAACCGGTATGAGAAAGTTTTTAGTGATTAAAACAGAAGACTATCTAGGAGGGGATCGAGGCGGGGGGGGGGGGGGTGGAGGGGGGTTCAGGGGATCAGAACGGAATAATTCGAATAGATTTGGGTTAAAAACAACGCTGAACATCGTCGCAGTCTTTACTAGACTCGATCTACAATCGCTCATAATAACAAACAAACAATGTCGATGCGTATTTTCATCAGTCTAGCTGTCCTATACATGAATGTTTTATTTTATTTACTGTTCGTGCGCGACGCGCTCGCGCCTTAGGCTATAATAGGACTAGTTTAGGGAAAAAAGAAAAAAAACAACATTGAGTTTCTGACAAGTTTCTGTTTTGCTATTTTATTTAAAATCTCCCTAAAATAGTAATGTTTTGGCAACTAAAATACTAGTTTATAATATAAAATGATCTATTTAATATAAAATGATCTATTAGTAGAATTAGCATATATAATATGATTAAAATCTCGATTATACATGTAGAATTAAAACCGTTTTCCATGAAATAGTCACTCCTCTCAACCTCGTTCCGGACACATTCCGCTAAAATATGAGTGGTACCCTCTACCTTATCACACTCAGAACAATTGTGCGAATCACTCTTTCTCATTAAAAAGGCGAAGCTATTCAACGGAACGTCCCGAACGTAGCCTGAAAGCAGTCACAATCTCATTTCGATGCATATCTGTGCTATGTTGGATGGTTCTATACCAAATTCCTTTACTGAGTGACCTCTCATCAAAGTATTATTTCCATAATTCTAAACACTAGTCGCGAACTCGATAGAAGAGGTCACTAAATAAGGGAAAACATTTAACAGGTATTCCGTCCGAGATAGCCTCTTTTGCTAAACGATCTACTTCCTCATTTCCATACAATCCAATATGGGATGGTACCCATTCTAGAATAATTCTTTTGACTTGGACCTTACCAATAGAATCAAACATTTTATAGGCTTTCGGTGCACCTCGACAATTCGAGGTGCATCCGTCCAGGTGTTGCAAAGCACTCCTAGAATCAGTCAGTATTAAATAGTTTCTTTATTGCGTACCATATACATTATGGTACGCAATAAAGTATTGAGAAATAGAAAATAGTATTAATAAAAATGTTAGTATGGAATGAACGACAATGCACAAAAATGTTGATTTCTGGAATCAAAGGGTAGATCTGGGGGCCTAAAAAGACAGACCACTTTGGCAGAATCATAAAAGGATAACACTGTGAATCAAAATAGGGCGAAGACAGTCAGTGTTTTTCTTTTTTTCGCTGCACTATGTAGGTATAACCAAAGAGATTTGGATTGGATTGATTGGTATTTTTTAGCACAGACAAAAAAAAAATAACTGAAAAATCCTTCACCAATGGGATTTATAATTCATAATGTTGTCCTTTTATGATTCTGCCAAAGTGGCCTTTTTAGGCCCCCTGCCTGGACTCTATAAAAAGGTAATTCCAAATATTTGTACTGAACCATAATGTTTTTCGTTTATCTCGTTTGCAATAATTCAGACATAATTTATTAAAGGGTCTTTATTATATTTGCTGTACTATCAACAATATGATATATTAATTTAATGATGCCATAAATAATCTTAACGCATACAAATTGTCCTTGAGGCGACTGATGTGTAGGTAACTATTAACTGCTTGTGTGCAGTAATTACAGACAGTTAAAAAGCCATTGTGTCTCGCGTAGATCTACGTTCCGGCAGACTAAGGGTTAAACAAACGTTTACCTACCGCCACTGAAATATTATCTGAGCTTTTATTTTATGTACATTTATTTATTTTATGACTCTAGCACATCGAGCTACTCGAAACTGTAAATTTTTCCCAATCAACTTTGAACCTTATGCTTTAGCGATAAAGTTGAAAATCTATTAAAGAAATTTGACAGGTTGTAGTAGCTTGATGTACCTACGTAATATTTCTAGCAGATCTAGTTTTATTTCAAAATTGTTTCAAATAAGCTCTTTAAAAGCGTTTTTTATTATTAGTACAAAGTCGATCTTTTGCGTGCCTATGACCTTAATAAAATAATAAATAAAGAAATAAGAGAGTGCCAATGTATGATTTTAAACTGAACATAATAGTGCAACTGATTATTCGAGCCTAAGGCGTCTGGCATACATGGATATGTCAGACTACTACTTCAGCTGGATATCTCAAGAACTACTACCTAATGCTATCAACTTGAATTTTAGAATAGTTTTAGATGACGTTTGCCTAACTATTTAGCAAATAAGAATTTTTTTTTTTTGCAACAGGAACTGTAAAATTCGAAGTGGGCTACTAAGACATGTGGGGTATCATATGAAAGAGCGCAGTTTGTACATTCTCAAAAACTTTTCTTTTTTTTAGGCCCTTTAGTTTTCGACTTTTGATGAAAAATGTAAAAAAAACCGTTCCCCCCTTATCTCCGAAGTTTGCATAGAGAAAAATCTATTATTATTCTATGTGATAGAAGTGTATGTAAAGATTACAGGAAAAATAAAACTATGTCTCTAAAAAGAACACCTTTTCAGAAATCATCAACAAAAACTACATTAGTTCCAGTATCGGCCAAGAGATGGCGCTGTCCCAAAACTGCAATATTCAACACCGCGGCGTGCAGTGTTAAAATTCTCTGACGAATATAGGTCTCACCGATGAAAACTTAAAAACATATGATAGTACGGAACCCTCGGTGCGCGAGTCTGACTCGCTCTTGCCGGGTTTTAGTTGCTATTTCTACTCGCTTCACGTTGATCGCGCGTGGTAAGAACATAATTTTATGGACGATGATGTTTTGAAAAGGTGAGTTACACCAATTTTATTGAAACAATAAAAAATATAAGCACTTTAACTCCATCCAGATAAATTATTATTAAATGTGAAACGAAATAAAATCTTCAAGGAGTGAGTAAAAGTAAAAGGTCAGACGTAATCTGTTTCCGTACGCCTTGCTAAAACCATCTATTGATAATGATTGCAGATTGTTGTCCTTTGATGGTGGCGTATATTAATGACCTTCCTTAATTGAAATTGGTTTTCGTGCGGATATGAACCTGAATGAAGATAAAGGGTGAATCATTTGCCATCGTCATCCCTTAAGATTCTTGTGATACCCAAGGCTTTTTGTGAGTTGTATCTATCAGTGAGAAGGGGTGAAACGATTCATTTCAGCTTGTGTTTTTAACATTATTGTACCTTGATAACTCATAACCTAGTCATACTAGAGTTGCGCACATCTTTGGATTAATCTTTATAATGACAATAACTTTATTTCAGAGAACAATATGGATGTTCTCTGAAATAAAGTTATTGTGTTAGTAAGTATCTACTTAAAAATTAAGTTAGTAAACCAGAAAAAGATTAAACAAACGAAATTAAAAACACGTGGAGTGCGATCCAGTCTCTAAAAAAAGGACCGTCTAAAGAGTTCGCTATTACTTTCGGTTCGCTATGCTAATGCTGTTGGAGATTGCTCGGATAAGGTGCAATATGGAGACCGCTCGCTTTCTCATGGCGGCATGAAAACCATCAATCCTAAAAGCATTATTATATTGTATACGAATCATCTCATTTATGAATCATCTCTCACGGCGCTCACCCCGACCATAGTAAAAACAAATAAGTCAGCCAACTCGAGCCCAAGCGAGCGATAATATACTAAACACATAGGGCTGTCACTTATAGTTTACTATTGACCCAGCGAACTTCGTACCGCCCCGCCAGCCGCATCGAATCACTATCTATTAAAAAAAAACGCATCAAAATCCGTTGCGTAGTTTTAAAGACCTAAGCATACATAGGGACAGACAGACAGCGGGAAGCGACTTTGTTATAAACTATGTAGTGATTAAAACGTGGTTTTACTGAATCATGTATTTATTCTAATAAATTAAAATGATTATGAAATTGTTAAAGGAGGTAGGTAGGTACACGTACAAATTATTACGAGCAGCAGGGCAGCAGCGGCCGCGGAGCGTGCGCGGGCGCGGGCGGTAGTGAGCTGTGAGTATATAATTCATTTTTGCTTTTTATGATATCAGTCACCGGGCAAAGTTCCTACTCTCTTTATTCTTTATATTATAATACACAATTGACGTCTTCACAACAAGACGTGCTTTGTTGTGAAGACGTCAATTTGTCACGCACCCCTTTGTGCTTTGAGGCGCACACAGATAAAATGCGACTTAAGAGCGTTTACGCCGTACGGCATTTCATACTAACTTTCAAGCCCTTATTTTTGGAAATGAATGAACCGATTTTAATGAAACTTCATACGGATAAGCAGGATACAAAGGTCTAAGAAGTTAGTAGAGAACATTTTCGAAAAATAGTGTTACAGCCAAATTAGACCGATTTTAAATTTTCCATAGAAACAGAGATTTCCAGTTATCTTTTTTTTAAATAAGACATTTCGAAAATGTTCTCTACTATTTTTCTAGCCCTTTGTATCCTGCTTATGCGTATGAAGTTTCATTAAAATCGGTTCATTCATTTCGAAAAATAAGGGCTTGAAAGTTTGTATGAAATGCCGTACGGCGTAAACGCTCTTAACGACGCAACATAGCTTGTTCATTTTGTAACATGGCGCACGACTCTCAACATGATTATCGTAGAAACCCAGCTCGTAGTCGCGCTTTTGTGGAAGAACCTATTTTTTTTTTTTTTTTTTTTTTTTTTTATATGCAATATTCAGAACGCAAATGAAGTCAAGGGTATAATATTAGGTACAAAGGCTGCCAATCAAACTGTCCAATGTACCTGAATGTTTCAGAAATGAACACTTTTTGTAAAAACTTGATGGTTCCTTTGTACACACTAACGTCTTTGTCATTTTCACATTCACGAAGATAAAGCTAAATTAATGTTTTTATTTTTTAGATACCTACGTAAGTAATATTTGGCCGAAATTACGTACAACAACATCAATTCCATTTATTGCAATATACGAGTAAATCTGGCTTCGGTGCGCGTCAATACACTTCGACTCACTCTGTCAAGTGTAAATTGTACCTATTATTTGAGATAATCTATAATAAATAAAACATCATCATCTGCCTAGCCTTTTCCCAACTATGTTGGGGTCGGCTTCCAGTCTAACCGGATGCAGCTGAATACCAGTATTTTACATGGAACGACTGCCTATCTGACCTCCACAACCCAACTACTGGGTAATATGATACCCCTTGGTAAGACTGGTTGTCAGGACTTTCGGGCTTCTGACTACCCGTAACGACTGTCAAAGATCGACGAATGACAGCCGGGACCAACGGCTTAACGTGCTTTCCGAGGCACGGAGGGGTCTCGGTATGTAAAGATGGTCACCCATCCACAGACCAACCGCGGCAAGCGTAGCTTAACCTGAGCGATCGACCTGGGCGGCTGTTATTATTTAGCCACGGGCCCCTCTAAATAAAACATATAGTTCTAATAGTTAAATATAATATAATTACCTACTTAATAAAAAAATAACGTTTTATTATTGTTATTATTAAACAAAAAAAAACTTGTGTAAAAATCTAATAAGTATAAAGAGATCAAGTATGTAAGTTTGTATGTAGGGGGTAATCTCTGGAACTGCCAATCGGATTTGAAAAAATCTTTTTGTATTTGATAGCCCAATTCTTGAGGATGGCTATAGGCTATTAACATCACGCTATGGCCCTAAGGAGCCGAGTAAAAAGAAAAAAAGTCAGAAAGAACGCTAAGCAAAAACGAATAAGAAATGAGAATGGCAGAAGCAGAAACCCATGTATTTTCAGTATCACATACATGCTTACCGTTTCAGAGAATGAATATATGGATTCGAATGCTACAATAGAGTCTATCAAAATATGTAATGGTAAGACATACATTAGACTTGGGGATATTAAATTGATATACCTAAATATAACCTCAGGCCTCAGGTTATCATCCTCCTCGGCAGACAAGACAATGCCGGCGATGCCGAAGGCGCGATAAGCGCCAATTATAGTATATACACCGAAGATCAACTGCCGACATTCTTATAGCATGAACAACATTCACAGATCATACCTACATTTACAAAAGTATCATGACGATTCTATTTCATAATGTGGCAAGCAAAGCCGATGTACCGCATTATATTGTAGTCTTTGATGTCGACCATTCTGCCAATGTCAAAAGTGAAGTAGAAAAATATCATGACAATGACGCTATTAGATAAATGTTTTTTTTTTATTTGACATAACTGACAAACACTGGCGCGTAATAAGTATAATAATATAATTGGATCGTTTTAATGCGTTTTGTTTTGCATTAGTGCGTTTTATTTTCGTAACGGGGCTGCACTCTATAATCATGGTTTTTTTAATTACTCCTAACAACTATTAAAACATTTTAGCTTGGAAAATAATTACGGATATAAAACCTATAATTTGCATCTAACTAGATTTTGAAACGTTTGGATTTTGATGAGGTACCCAACTCGCAAATCTCCTTTCACGCGGACGAAGTCGCGGGCAGGAGCTGGTATTTCATAAAGTAGATACGTGAATCTGAATGGTATCTACTTTATGAAATGTTATCTCATACAAATGAGGCAAATCCCGAGCGGGACGTAGGACGTGACTGCACGTGTCTCTTGTTTAAATGATTAGGAAGTTTCGCGACAGTTTGCACCTTCATCAAGTTAGACAATAGGCGTGTGCGAATTTCGTCCGGTATCCCGTGCGGTATTCACCTCAGATTGATCAGAGCTTAACTTATATTGATTGGAACATGAGGTAAACGCGGGTGAAGTCGACAGTGACCCAGAAGTCGTCAAATTGTCTAAAAACTTCAATATCTTTTTCTACAAAATTTTTAATTGGCCGATTTTGATGGCAACATATTTTTGGTAACATAGTGCACAATTAAAATAACAAGACTGAGTTTTAACTGTAATGGTGGCTGAGATATCTTACTTGAAAAGTGTGTCCCACAATTTTTTAATTTTTTTGCAAGTTTAACTGCTAAATGTCAAACTCAGCGCGCAATTTTGGTTTTTATTCACGAAACTTCAGTGGGGTCTACGGTAAGTCTGATCGTTTGACGAATTAGTTAAGTTAATTTGATAATGATGAAACTTGCAAGTTTGAAACAGTTTTATCATAAAAGATTTTTTTTTCGAACGTGACATCTATTGGTACCTAAAATTTCCTACTTGACCCAGAACTCGTCATTTTAAGATCTTACGATTACTGGGACCGCTCAATAGTTGTCCTTAAACTCGTCATTTGAACCTTAGGCTTTAGCTATAAAGTTGAAAATCTCTTAAATTCATTTGACAGATAGTAATAGCTTCATGTGCTTGGCGTCTGTACAAACATAATTATTTAAGGTTTGGGCTACATTTGACAATGAAATTGGGTTTCTCTTAAACTGTTTTCGCTTCGCTCACTCATTGCTTGAGTAAGGGCGCTCTGATTATTCGTGTCTAGAAAGGGCCCCCTTCGCTCGCTGTACCTATTGTAAGCACGCTCCACTCACTCGGCCTTAAGTTTTCAGGTTAATACATGAATATTTAAAAAAATCAGCCCCCTAGCTAGCCTAGCTTTTGAATTAGCTTATAACTGGATTTTTAGGCTTATTGTGTTATATACGATTCAAAACTTTCTTTGGTTAACTTTTTATAATTTCGAGCTGCAGTCGTTATGAGACGAATTATTCTTACTCAAATGTTTTTTGTAAAAAAAAAATCATATGGTTTCTGATACTGCCTTAACCATTGTATTTGCCCGAAACTGGACTTAGTTGCATTGCAGTCCTTATAAACAGACCTTTCACCGTATGTGATATTTTTCAGTTCCAAGCAGATTTACGTTCTTTGAGAGACGATATCTTTATCTTTTTGCTACTTGCTGCAGATTTTCTTTCGTTTTCTGATACTGCCGTAGCTTTTGTATTTGCTCGGCACTGGGCTTTTGAGATTCGTTGCATTCCTTATGATGCAAGCTTACTTTGATTGAGATTTTTTTCATCTCTGGCCAGATTTACGGCCGGTGTGAGACGACATTTGAAATTATTTTGCTATGTTAGGGGAGCCCAGATGGTTTTTAAGCAAGCATATGCAGGGCGAAAATTTGATAGCTGATTAGGTGCGGCATGATGAGAGAACACCGAAAATATTTTTGGCAAAGTTTCTGATGGTCCCTGATGGTTTCTGGTGTTTCCCCGTGGTCAGGAGTTCATTTTCAGATTTTTAAAAAAAGGGCCAAGTTAAAGTGATCTTCAGAGCCGTTAATTTTCGTATGATCATGTGCGGCCTAACCCATAACGACTTAAGGGGCTTACATGACCTAAAGCGCGGTCACTGTCGGACTGCATAGAAAGGAAAGAGAAGCGCGATGACACAACGCTGGTAATTTATTGCAAAATATGAAGCAATTATTTAATTACAAAAAGTCTAGTGATTTTTTAGTCCAAAGGGAATAAAAAATCAAAACACTAGTATTTTCGTATGTTGCTTCTAGAATAATCTGACAAAAAATCAGAATGATTGTATGTATATTAGTATGGTTTTTATTGTAAAAACAAAGTTTTTAGAGGTATCATGATTTTTTTTCTATCGTTTCAAATAAGTTGTATTATGTTTTCAACACACTATCTACCTAGCATATTATTTATCCTGAAGAATATCATATATTTTTCTGATTTTGTTTACTGTAGTCGATCATATACTTTTATTGTTTCTAAAACTTGCGTTAATTGCGTCTAGGTCCTGTAAGCCCCTTAAATAAACAAATCTGATGAATAAATTGTGGGCTTCCCTAAATCTGACTTTGAAAA
This sequence comes from Mesoligia furuncula, assembly GCA_916614155.1. Lineage (NCBI taxonomy): Eukaryota > Metazoa > Arthropoda > Insecta > Lepidoptera > Noctuidae > Mesoligia > Mesoligia furuncula. Next base: position 18,445,052 of record OU744798.1, read on the forward strand.
CTCAGATTTGAATAGTTTTTAAAAGGATATTCGGGGTGAATAAAAGTTATTCTGTGCAATACTGTTACATGTCCTGATATTGAATATATAAATATCTGACGGATTAATGAAGGCTTTTGGCATATATGACGAAATTTCATTGATTCAAACAATTCAGGGTAAGTCATCCAGCTCGGTAGACACAACTTTGATCTTTATCAAAGTTGTGTCTACCGAGCTGGATGGCCGACAGAATAATCCAGTTGGGTTGGGCAGCATTTGGAAAATTTCGTCAAGTCTTCTCGTCGCCTATCCCGCAGTGTTTGAAGACTAACCAGTGCGCCCTGCCCATAATGACCACAGTGCTGAAACGTGGACACCGACGGTCGGGCTGGTCTACAAATCCAAGGTAGCTCAGCGCGCTACTGAAGTGGCAGTGGGCTGACTATGTCTGTCGAAGGATCAATGGCCGGTGGAGCAGACGAATCTTGGAGTGGAGACCGCGTATCGGTAATCGTAGTGTGGGACGCCCCCCAGGTAGATAGACGGACGACCTAAAGAAGGAGGCTGAGGTAGACTGGATGCGGAAGGCGGAGGACAAGGTGTTGTGGCGCAGTCTGGGAGAGTCCTATATCCAACAGTGGACTGCGATAGGCTGAGTTGATTGATTGATCATCGATTCACAAAATCACCCAAAAGTGGTAGTAATTTTGCATTTATTTTTAAATTAACGAACCGAATAGATTTCATTGCTATTTACATTTGAAGCTGACCATTTTGTGAAGATTTGTGGGCATTCAGAAGTTTAAATATCAAACACTTAATAGAAATTATTAAAAGATATGTAGCAAAATTAAAGCGTCGTCAGAGTACACTATAAACAAACTCGATTATTTCAAAATTATACTAAGATACTAATTGAAATTTCAACGTATAGTGAAAACGGAGAGTCGGGCGTATGCGCCTGCACTTGCAATGTGACGTCTGAGATTTCATATTAGCATCAAAAATTGACGACTCAAGATTTTGTGTACACAATGAATTAAATTATATACTTATACAACGTGTAACGGAAAGGGTATAAACACGACGACGTATCAAGCTACACATTTCCAATTTTAGCTGACCTCGCTTTACTTTTCGTACAATGAGAACTCAGCTTCTACTGGAAATGTATTAACTTAATATGTCGTCGTGCGTGCAGTACCCGTGTCATTTGGGCAGTTACGACGACGCTCTATAAAGTCAAACTTTTTCTAAAACTTGAAACATAAAATAACATAACATCACGCCTATTATCCCAGAAGAGTTAGGCAGAGCTTTATCTATAATACACTAACATTGCGCCAGATATTTTCAAGACCCTTATACCTAATAGGTAATGCATAAAGATTGATGTGCCATATAAACGCATGAGTTATGTTTTGTATACCTAGAGTTTCTAACTCTCGACGGAAACTCGTTTACTTAGCTACCCTTTAACACTCTCCCTGCCGACAAAACTTTTTAGGTTCAGGAGGCCATGGAGGCCGCCGGCGGGTTCCAAAGTTTCTGCTTGTGAATGCCGTGAGTCAAAAGTCAAAATTATTACAAGAGGTCATAGGTTCAAGAAAAAAACTTTCAGGACGCCCCGTGGGACCCGCCCTGACCTCCCGAATTGAAATAGTTTTTACAACTACTGGCGTTCTGTTAGGAAAAATGTGGTAAAAGTATTAAAAAATGTGCTTTGGCCTGCTGAACAAAATTTTTTGAGGGTCGCCGACAGTTCCAAGGGCAGGGAGAGTGTTAAAATCTAATGAAAGCTAATGAGGAATTAATTAAAGCTACTAAAGAAATACAAGTAAATAATTTTGGATAATTTGCTGAGCCCCCCATATTTTGTTTTCTTATAAGTTGATTAACCTAAAGAAATTTATGACATAGGTAATTAGGTATGTGATAAATTTCATTTAAATTTCACATTAGAAAAAACCGGGCAAGAGCGAGTCGGACTCACACACTGAGGGTCGGAACCCTCTTGCCCGGCTTTTTAACATAGGATGGTACGGATACCATCCTATGTTTTAAAATTTTCATCGGCGACGCCTATATTCGTCAGAGAATTTTAACACTGCACGCTGCGGTGTAGAATATTGCAGTTTTAGGTCAGCGCCATCTCTTGACAGATAGTGGAACTAATGTAACTTTTATTGATGATTTCTGGAAAAGTGTGCTATTTAGAGACATTGTTTTATTTTTTCTGTAATCTTTAGATACATTTCTATCACATCGAATAATTTCAGATTTTTCTCTATGCAAACTTCGGAGATAAGGGGAAAAATCGGTATTTTTCATCAAATGCGAAAACTCTGCGGCCTAAAAAAAAGGGTTTGAGAATGTGCAAACTGCGCTCTTTCATATGATACCCCACATGTCCTAGTAGCCCCACGTCGAATTTTTCAGACAAACTTTCAGACAAAGTTGCAAAAAAAAAAATTCTTTCTTATTTACAAAATTGGGCAAACGTCATCTAAGACTATGCTAAATTTCAAGTTAATAGCATTAAGCGCGCTCGCACACGGCATACTTTTTGTAGGTCCTACAATCGGTCAGATTATTTCGCCCTATGGTATTTAGACGGACTTTTTGTAGGACGTGTGCGTGTGCTCTATTGCAATAAGTACGTTCTATTTTTCTCCTACAAAAAATCGGTCACCGATTATCGGACGTGAGCGGGCAGCCTAATAGTTCTTGAGATATCCAGCTGTGACAGACGATCAGACAGACAGACAGAGAGTCCCACCATAAGGGTTCCTTTTTACCATTTTGGTAACCTAAAAATGCACAACAAAGTCAATTTTCAACGATGTGTCCACTCGACGACTCAAACGCCAAATGGTTACTATTAGGGGTGAATTTCACCAATAAAACTAAACGCGATTAGCACATGTGTATAAACTGCGTTCAAGAGCCGTCAGTGTCCATATTCCACAACAATGATAACACTGACAGCTCTTGAACGCGGTTCATAGTTGAAATTCGTCCTAAATCTTTTTAGAGACAAAAGAACCATCCCTAAAATGCATCAGCTGTGATTTCTCACAACATTGTTGAGGAAAATAGACTGCTTCTAAATAAGTAGGTAAGTGGTAAGCTTGCAAATCTGCGCGCTCGTTAATGGATTAACCGGTTAAACCCGTTCATTTCTCTTCGTGAGGATTGATGACAAAAATGAAATAGTATAATAGTACTGAGTAGCATATAATTATATTAGATTTAGATAGGCACTTGGAAAAAAATATGCATAGATCTGATGATTGAACAATATCAAGGTAAGTACCTAAAATGGCTACACTATCTACTCCTGTAGTTAGGAGTGGATAGTGTAGCGAAAATAAAAAACCACTTCACTGCATTAAATAAAAACGTATACTTACCTATTTTTTATGTAAACTATTTTTTCTAAATACAAAACACGGTTATTAGTTATAAGATATACGCTGCTGCTGTATAAATATTAGGAAAAAAGAACTGCCACTCCAAGAGTGCCGACGGAAGTGAAAACAAAACACAAACAGAATACTTTACCATCACTCACTGACATATCGGGTATACAGGGCATCCCACGGCTATGCCACATGGAGGGAAAGTACCTTGAATATTGTAGATGGGAACATTTTACTGAAAGAAGACATTATTTTATTTTAAAAGACAATTTAAACTACATTCATAGATTTTTAAATAATTACATGGTTGAACCGGAATCGAACCCGCTACACGAGAAAATTACCCTGTAGCTTTATTATACCGATCGAAAGGCTTCATCATAAGGATTATTTTTTGCTAAATTATAACATAGTGTCAGAAATAAAAGGAAGACCATGAATTTGAAACCTGCAATTTAAAATAATATGCATTCTAGAGTTAAGTTTTTGATTGGAAAACGTTATTGTTCCATTCATCATCATTTCCGTGATAGGGTCTGCGGCGACCAAAAAGTTCTACACATGCATATTATAGTTTGTAGACACTATAATATGCATGTGCACCAAATAGTGTGTAGACACTATAATATGCATGTGTAGAACTTTTTAGTCGCCGAAGACCCTATCACGGAAATGATGACGAATGGAACAATAACGTTTTCCAATCAAAAACTTAACTCTAGAATGCATATTATTCTAAATTGCAGATTTCGCGTGTGTTATGTTCCTATTTTTTTTTTCAAACCAGTCACCTCCATCTTCCACTTCTTCAAGTCCTGCATGCAGCGAGGTAAGGACACGGGGTAAAGCAGCCACCGGATGGACCAGTCGACTACCACAATGAAAAACTGTTTAAGAAACAGGCATGACTACAGCTGTCGCCATCTATTGCGTTGTCTTCGCATATTTGTATCTTAGAGATTAGAAGGGATAAAAAGATTCTACGCGTCGTATCTTTTTATCCCTTATTCTTTCCCAAGTAGGTAATACGTATTACGTAAATAAGGTACTCGGACCATCAAGTAAGTAATCTCGGACAGTTTGTAGTACTTTTCCCCAATATTATGAAGTTCTACTGTAGAAAAGTAAACTAGACTTGGAAAGATTAGGACAATAGTTTAGTGTTAGGAAGTAAAATTAATGGACAGCGAAACAGAATACTTACATAGATAAATCTGCAATTAGGCAATCACATTTTACTTGCATTTTCAGGTGTCCCCAGGTAATTTTATCCATTCCTCCCAATTCATTTTCAAATGAACAGTAATTAAAACCACTCGAGTCGGCAGCTTGAAAAGTTTAATGAAACCAAAAGTTTTGTTCCGCTGGCTGCTTGCACTAAAACACAGATTGCTGCAGTTATTTCGTTAGTAGGTATTTATGGTTCACGCTATCAAATTAAATGAAACGTGTTTTTAGCCAAAAATAAAACAGCTCCGAGCTTTATTCACAACAACAAGCGCGTAATTTTAAACCATGCTAGTTGTCGTGGGGGCCGTCTTCACCTAGTGTGCAACGCACACCCTGCACACTAGGTGAAGACGGCCCTGTATTCAATGTGATAGTGTAAGGATCATGAACGGCAGACTGAATCAATAAAAAATATACGATTTAATTTCTGACACGTAATTGAAAAATACAGGCAAGTTTTAATAACAGAAATTCAATCAGTTTTCGACAAAAACACGAAATCTAGCGATAAGGCCGCCCATTGTATATTTTGTAGTGTTTGATGTATCTCTTTCATGTTACTTATATATTTTTGTGGTGTACAATAAAGTATATGTAAGTAAATAAATCTAACAAAATACATGCAATACATCCATGGATGGATTTCAACCGTTGCGTTGTTGATCAATCCACGGCAATACCGCTTCACGCAACAGCCTTTTCATATGTAACGGTATCTACATAGCCACATGCGAACAGCGAATCATACTGACGTCACGCAAAATCCTGGATCTCGTAAGCAGAGTTTACCGCGCAACTAGCATAGATACAACGGCCCGACATGAATCATCGGGCAGTTGCCCGCCAGACACCCGTCTGGTTGGAGGATCCTCCCTTTTCTATAGAAAAGTGTATATACGAGTATATATGAGTGAACTATTAACTAACAATTCTTGTCTAACCGAGTTGTAGCGGCATGGAATAGGCTCCCGGAAAATGTTGTGACGGCTCCCACACTGAACTGCTTCAAGAATCGACTGGACAGATTAAATATCTCCTAGCTATACGATACACACGCATCAGCTAATTAGCTGCTAGTGTGTCTAACCAAATAATAATAATAATAACTTTACACCCTGTTCCTCATACCTCTATACTGGTGACCCCGAGCATGAACGTCAGCGCAGCCCTCGTGCAAATACTTCAGCGTGACGTCATTCGTCATCATCACTCCCGCAAGCTTTAGAGTGGCGAGTCACCCAGCCAGCCAGCATCCACGGCTTCAACGGAACCTGTAACCTCACCACCAGCATGTAGCGACCGCGCATACCTGGTCATCACCCTCAGCCTCATCAGCAAACTCGGCCCAGCATACTGCACTTTCGGCCTGTCCACAAGCAGAATCATAGAAACCCTCTCCTTGTCAACGCCAGCAGTCAGCCTCAACCCGGCACTGTACCACATCCGACGCACTGGAGCATAATGCAGCGCCATCCCGACTCTCCGGGGACATCTTCGCAGACAGTTCCGACTCATCGTGAACTATGCGGCAACCGGTTCCGACTCGCTGGAACAAGACTCAGCCCACTATTGACCTCCGGTCTCCGGAGGGGAGTTATGTAGCGGTATCTACATAGCCACATGCGAACAACGAGTCATACATTAAAAATAGTGGAGCTATCACAAACAAAAAACAACATTCATCCTGTTTCCCAATCAACAATTTAGGACTAAACACATGATAAAATAAAGGTGAATCTGGACAGAATCAGACTTAGGTTTGATTTAAATTCTCATGGAGTGATGGATGATTTGAAACAGATATTTTTGGTTAGGTACTGCCAAGAATCAGAGCATTTGCTTTACTATTTAGGTTTGAAAACATTTTGGTCTCGTGAATATAACGAAAGTACGTAGGTAATTAAGAATTAATTGCAAGTCTCACATAAATGTGGTCATTAATAGTGATAATTAAGTAGTTGTAGGACTTATGCATGTAAAAAAAATCATGCCGATGTGATATTATATGAGTTCATTGTTGCAAAATGCGCATTAGCTTCCAACCACATCCCTGAGGCATTTCTATAATCTAAAGCCTCTAATATTGACGCTGTGAAAGCACTCTGCCTGTTTATCTAATAGTATAAAACTTAGCATAATATGCTAAGTTTGCACAGGCACTTAGCATATTATGCTAAGTGCCTGTGCAATGTGATACAAACCGTTTCCAATACTTACCAACCTGAGCGAATGCAGAGTTAAACCTTGTTTGACGGATTACGCCAGGTACTTCTCTAAGGGTTAGGCGGAGGTGTAAGAACTCAAAAACCAAATAAGTACATTGCCCGAATTGGGGATCGAACTAAACTCCTCACGCGTAGCAGTCACCAACTCGCAACGAGACAGGCATAGTAAAACGAAAAAGAAGAGATAAGCTTTTATTTGAAGTCGTGATTTCTCTCAGACCGGAATAACTCAATTTTCTGGACTTTTATCCGCACTTAACTGAAAGTCGTCATAGCGGAATAATCGACTTTGACATCAATCGTTAATTTTGCCTATTAAGCGTACATGACTCGGCTCCGCATTTCTTGATATAGGACACTCTCAAGGACACTACTTACTTGAAAAATATAAAAAGCTCAACAATATGTAAGCTTATTTTTTCTAAAAGGTAAATTAAATCGGTGCCTATCTGTATGTTCAGAAACATCTAGAGGTAGACTTGACTAAGGAACCACGACATAAATTTAACGAATCAACCTGTAAGTATTTGTATGAATAGCGCCTTTATGTACCTAGTAATAATTAAGGCGATTTTCGTAGTGTAAGTTTTACCACTGATGTTTGGTTGACTGGTATCGAACATATTACTTATGAATATTCAAATGAATATTCATAAGTAATATTTTCCCCGCGACTAAGTCTAAATAGACTTAATCGCGGGGAAAAGCTGTTAGCGAATAAAATCGATAAGTATAGACGAGACATCGCATCATGACCGAGTGTTTTATGAATCGAAAGTAGGTGTTCGACATTGTTCAACTTTAACAAAATAATAATATATATTATTCAGCTAAAGCAAGGGTGCCATTCTTATACCGAAAAAATATTGTTTTGTTTGCAATATTAATTTTATTTTGTAAATAGATTTATAAAGTAATACACTAGCAGATTTCTTTTAAAGAAGAACAAAAAACAGATTAGTTTTTTAAGTATTTGGTCTACAGCGACCCCTACCCAGACCGAGGTAGGTATAGGTACCTACTCAAATATTGTGTAGCAATTGACGAGACAGGATTGTTTTCTTTCTATCCCAGTTTCTTGTAATCGAGGTTGCCTAGTCAAATATCCAGGGCATTTAGATTATTTTTCCTCTGCACAATACCTACATGTAGAGAGGCCTATGTGAAACCTTTCACATTTTAAACGTCTCCGGGGCCACAATTTTATTTTTGAAATTGGATTTCTAATTGTAACTTAGTGTTTAATTCAACATCTTGTTTTTTATGTTGCATGATGCTTTAATTATTTAGTTAGGTATAATGTTATTAACATTAAATCAAACAAAAAACTAAGATGAATTAAATAGAAAAAAAAATCTCAATAAAGCCAGTTGGTAGTTCTTACCCCATGTTCGGGGCTAGAATTAACAGCCCTGAGGTAAGTATTAACAACAGAAGGGGCAACAATATTAACAATGGTATGCCAGCGAAGCAAGCAAAGAGTAGGTAGGTACAAAAAATAAAAATAGCTACGATACAATATTCAGGCAGCCCACTAGTTTACATTATTACGAGTATATATATTTTGTTCATCATGAATATTATTCATAAGATTCAAATTAATGATACTCGTTAATATTCATGATATTATCTAAATACATAAATGCAATAAAAGGTGTGTGATCAATCTTATGTATCTAGGAGTAGATAGGTTACTTACCTTTTACATTTTCGAAGTAGCACCTGATGCATCTATGGAGGTATACGATGAATATTTCATGAACGAGCTTAGATTGGTATTACCAGGTAAAACTTATACGTAGGTATAATATAAGTTTTAATCACGATAAATAAATTGACCGCCGTATGAGCACGCCTGGAAGAGTTACTGGTCCATGAAGTCGCTGATGAAGGGTGACCTACCTTTATCCCTGAAGCGCAAACTTCCCGCTACGTGCATCCTGCCCATCATAACCTCATCATCATCATATTCAGTCTATAATGTTCCCACTGCTGGGACACAGGCCTCCTTTAACCACCACCCGGGCCCAGTGCGGGTTGGTAGATGTCACTTGTCCTTGGATTTTTTGGGTTCTAGTATATGCCGGTTTCTTTACGGTGTTTTCCTTCACCGTTTTGAGAGCAGTGGTGATGAAATGATTTACATAAAGTAAATCACCTGTTTGGGTTCAAACCCACGATCTACAACTCGTAAGTCGGGGCCGTTACCACTGAGCCACCACTACTCTCATCATAACCTACGGTGCTTAAACTTGGTCTGTGACCGACTCTCAAAAATTCAAACTCAATTTTTGCCAAAAGGCGATGGAGCGTAGCGTACCCAATAGGGTATGAAGCTCAACGATCGAGTACTTTATACCAAGATACGCTCCAAAACAGAAATCGCCGATGCGGGCAATAAGTCTGCTAGACTGAAGTGGGATTGGGCGGGCCATGTACCTATACAGGATACATTGAGACACAGGTTTATTTTCGCCATGTTGTTTCACCTCAAAAAATTCTTTGCCTTATCAGATTTCTCACTGAACAATTACGTAAGTACGTACGTACCCACGTAGACGTAAGATAATCGTAGAACTAGTGTAACTTACTTTATTTGCCTTCACTTAATTTGCGCTATTGCTGAGGGAAACGAAAACACAAGTCAAGTTAGGAAGCACAAGTGTAGTGTCTTATATTAAAAAAACTAAAGCAATAAAAAGGCTGGAATATAACAAGCTAGTATCAACTCCGTCCGCGTGGATTTCGGAAATCCATGAACATGAAGCTGTAACTAGTTGCAATCTAATAATAAAGCTGAAAGTTTGTTTGTATGTTTGTTCAGTCGAGCTAATCTCTGAAACTACCAGTCGGATTTGAAAAATGATTTTTGCATTTCATAGCCCAATTCTTGAGAAAGACTATATATAGAGGCAATCACGCTGGGGCTCTTAGGAGCTGAGCATACTGAACAAAAAGTTGGACAGAATGCTAAGCGAAAACAAAGTAAAGCCCGCGCTAGACAGGCGATGCGATGCGACGGGGTGGGCCGGGGGAACGATAAATTGAACGTAGTAATAATAAGCTTCTGCCTGCGACTTATTATTGGGAAGAGCGACTGTTGCAACCCAGCGCCACGCCACGATAGCGGCGATAAGACCCCTCTTTGAGGAGTGGCTACAGAGGCACCACAGCGCCGTCACCTACCGCCTGACGCAGGTCCTCACCGGACACGGATGTTTTGGGAGGTTCCTGCACATCAGGCGGGAGGAAACGCCCGGGTGTCACCATTGCCAGGATCGCCCAGAGGACACGGTGGAGCATTCGGTTGAGGTCTGCCCAGCTTGGGCGGAGCACCGCCGTGTCCTCGTAGAGGCGATCGGCAGCGGCGGCGACCTCTCGCGTCCGGCCCTGGTGCAAGCCAAGGTCCGGAGCGAGAGGGAGTGGGGGGCAGTCACCTCCTTCTGCGAAGCAGTGATGCTAGCGAAGGAGGTGGCGGGATGGATGAGGGAGAGAGCCTTCCGTCCCAGCCGCCGCGGGAGACGATCCGGGTGTCGGGAGCCGCGTGACAACTCCCTGCCACCGTAGGCGCGGGCCTGCGGACGGAGAGTAATGGGTAAATGTTCCACGCGCGCCTCAAAGAGATGGGAGCATAATTTGAAGGGGTCCGTTAGGGCCGAAGCCTACCGGGTTAACGGGATTGTCCGAAAGGGTTACCGCTACCCCGGAACATAAAGGGCTAAGGAAGGAACACGGGTGGGTTTTAGTCAGTAAAAGTTTGTCACTCCCTTCCGCTCCACCCAGAGCGGGAGGGGTCATTTGATGAATTCCCACCCAACAAAAAAAAAGGTATAATTATGCTTACCTTGTTCAATTTCCTACATGCTACGCAAATTTTAACGAACATAATAAGTAATTAAATTGTAAAGTTGGCGCCCACGAGCTTATACGAAGTTGTTGACGTTCATTATTAAGTTAATTTTGTAAAGATAATTATCCCAAACCGCAAGTTGTTATCTCTTCTTTTTTTTCAATTAAACTGTTAGTAGCTATTAATTAACCGACTTTGAAAAGGTACAGTACATAATATTATGGTAACCTGCTTTCCTAACGGAAAAAACCCAATAACACTGCTCGGCCTGGGTTCGATTCCTTCCCAGGTCGGGCTTTTGGCTTTTTATTGGGTTAAATCATTAGGATTTTCTTAGTAACAGCCCGGACTCCCCGGAGTATGGATAATGGAAGTTGGCGGTGTGATACACCATACATGTCTGCATGAGTGCATCTGTGTCTGCGCACACACTTTAGCAGTAGCTAAGTGTATGCGCAGACACAGATGCGCTCTCTCTTCCCTCGCTCTCATAGTCCGATAGGACGGCACGTAATTCGACACGACCGGAGAGAGATCAGGCGCAGGACCGTGCTTTCTGAAGCACGGGGACAGTGGCGTGCAGTGCATCACACTATAATATTATAAAGGCGAAAGTTTGTGAGTGTGTTTGTTTATATGTTTGTTACTTTTCACGCTCAAACGGCTGGACCAATTTTGACAAAATTTTGTATGGAGGTAGCTGACACCCTGGATTAACATATAGGCTACTTTTTATCCCGATATTCCCACGGGATTAATATTTACGCGGGTGAAACCACGTGGCGCAGCTAGTAAAGGCATATAAGCAGTGCCTACCTCGATAAATCACTATAAGCCTGTTAATGACATTTTAGTGTGTGTGCCCCACATTAAGTGTATAGGTTGCTTAAGGTCCAGAATACATCTACGAGTATCTCGGTCAAATAGTGAGACTACCTGGCCGCCAGGCGAGACAAGAAAAAGAAGTTTCTAGACGTATCAAAAACGCCTGGAAGAGAGATGGAAAACCAAATTGGCAAATTAATGGATATTTGTATATTCCCTATCCTCACATACGGCGCTCAAACCTTGTCTTTGTCAGTTCAGCAGTGATTCAAAGCTAGAGGTTTGCCAGCGAGCAATGGAGCGCAGCATTCTTGGAGTGAGATTAACGGACCGTGTTAGGAACACAGTCCAAAACAAAACGAAAATCGCCGACGTCACCCAAAAGGCAGACAAGCTTATGAGCGTTTACGCCGTATGGTATTTCATACAAACTTTCAAGCCCTTGCTTTTCGAAATGAATGAACCGATTTTAATGAAACTTCATACGCTTAAGCAGGATACAAAGGTCCAAAAGGTTACTTAAGAACATTTTCGAAAAATTGTGTATCAGCCAAATTAGACCGATTTTAAATTTTCCACAAAAACAGAGATTTCTGGTTATTTTTTAAAATAAGACATTTTTAAATGTTCTTAAGCAGCCATTCACCAAAACGCATTCAAAAAGGCAATTGCATTTTATTCGCACAAACGCAGCCCCCAAATGGCTCAATTGGCATCGGCCACTTCTAGAAAAATTAAAATAAGTAGTGACTTACGAATATTTGGGTTTTATTATCATTTTTTTAATAAGTGATAATTTATCTACAAAATAACCCTATTTTTGCTTGTGATTAAATGTTTTCGATTTTTCCTTACTGCTCTTCCCTCATCTCCTCATTCATTGCCTCATCTTTCCTTTTCTCAAAGAATCTTTTTACCAGGACAGGTGTCAGGATACTAATTTATTTCAATTCACTTGTTTTAGTGATATAAGTAAATTATTTGTTTTTGTAGCATATTTTTTTTTCATATCAAAAATTCTCATAAGATCAATTTTACTAGATCCATCATAGTTCTGGCCAATGCCAATGGATCTTCTGAGATTGAACGAATAAATTTATAGATATACTATGTTATTACAGCAGCTCCACGCTGAATTTAAATTGTATGTTTTAATCTGTGTCTGTAACCTTTAGTAGGTCATTAGAAATTAAGTAAAATTGTTCCTAACCCTGTGAACTGTCTGTCTGAAATGAAAATTTTCTATTCTATTTATTACCTACGAACATGAAATATGTATAATATAATAAGTACTGATGTAGATAAATATTTAGATGCATGTTGACTTGTATTCAACACTATTCACATAGCTCTTTAGTTATTTAAGAAACCTTAAAACAGGTGAACTGACAGACACGGAACTGATGGTAAACCATGTCTATCATACAAACCACTGTTTACGTGTTATTGGTACAATTTAGAAATAAACATCGCCGTGGTATTTTGGGAGCTGCTGATTGAAATAGATGAATGAAACAGTTGTTGTATACTGTTAATAAAAATGTTACTAGTTATGTGGGTGGCATATTATTCAAACGTAGGTATTCTTATTAACTCGTGGGGTTGGAACTTATGGCCTCTCGAATAAGGCAATTCGCAGACCGTCTATTTGACAGAATATCGGCGATATATCGCTCTATCGAACACTCGTAACGTAGACCGGCAACAAATCTCATAGATCAAAGTCATCAAAATAAGTAATTCAAAATGTTTTGGCACAAGACAAAATTATTTCCTCTCCGATAGACGAAACTGCTTTATTATTCCAGTGTGTTCTGGGTGCACACTAATAAGGAAAAGTCGACCCGGAAAGACAGAGTACAAAAGAGCACAAATGTCATTTAGGTCAATAAACTAAGTACAAATGTAATGTATGTGTGTATCTATGTAATGTGTGTATGTGTCAAGTAGGTCCTGTTTATTTCGTGTGCGGATTTGCGTAACACACTATTAGTAGCAATAGGTTTCATTTTGACAGTTCAACAACATTTATTGCGATATTTGCATTGTTGAGCAGACACATTTTTCGAACATATGGAGCAATGGATTAGAAATATGCTTCAAAATTATTTAAATTGAGAGTAATAGTGTGCAGTTGGGGTGCTGAAACCCGCGAAAAGCAAGAGAAAATCACACGACGTTCGAGATAATTGGTTAAGCGTATTCTAAGTGGTAGATAACAGATAGACAACCTATTATTGTGCTCAGAGCAAGTTTCCGTAATTGACGATATTCGCAAACGATAGATCATAACTATTTTAGTCTGTGGCAAAGTTTAAAGTTATTTGGCGCCACAGTTTGGAACTGTATACTATGGCATATACTTAAGATATACTTAGATAATAACAATAATCATTTTATTATCAGGCAACTAAGGCCCATAGATAAAATATACAAAATAATCTTATATAATAATAAACTAATACATATTAAAAACCTTAAAACACACACGCACACGCACACGTAACGTAACGTTGTCGGAAAGCGGAAAACGATACCTTTCGTCAAAAAGTCCTCTTTCTGGCAGGTCTGTAGATGTTGGGTTGGAACTCGTACCACGAATGACATATAGGCTTATAATATGGCATGACGGTCACAACAGGCTCAAAACTGTTGCCGGGCAAATTTAGGTGAGCAACATTTCACGACTAAGATCCAATGTGTTTTCCAATACCGTACCCAAACATATATCACTTTAACAAGATCTAAGGCTCAACATAAAACAACAGTAAATATATCAAGATAACGGTAAAAGTTAAAGCTCTCTCGGGATGTATATATATGAGACAGTAGAAAACTTATAAAGATAGAAAGCTAACATTGGAACACCTTAGAAGTTGAAATAAATAAAATATGAACAGACGTCTGTGATGTCTGAAAGTAAGTCAATGGTCTCAATGCTGGGATATAAATTATGAGTGTTAAAACCAATAATTATTAGGTGACACACCATATCATCATAAAAAGCCTGTGATGTCCCACTGCAGGGCAAAGGCTTCCCTACTCTCTTTCCACTTCACTCCAGTTCTTGTTGAAGGAGTTCAACTCGTCCCGCCTGTCCCGCCATCACCGTTTGGGCCTGCCGCGATTTCGCTTGCTATTAAGAGGAACCCATTGGGTCGTAAGTTTGGCCCATTGGTCGTCTGTTATGCGGCAGACGTGACAGACAATATAATTGTAAAATTATATGTTTTAGACCTGAATCAGCGTCAACATTGTTCAAAGCCTGACTTCACCCAGCCAGCCTTATCCGGGTTCTACCCGCGATGGCAACAATGACGTCCATTCGTCTTGCTGCCGGAAAACTGAATGATGATTTTAGATTGTCATGCAATTTGCTAAATACGGCCCACCCAAGCCGTATACTTAGTTACTTCGAATCGATATGTTTTGCTTTTCAGCACAGTTAGTTCCACTACAGGTAAAGAATCACCAGATAAACTATTCAGATTTAGAAAACAAAACTAAAAATAAATACTGGAGATCCACCCTTATGGCGGATCTCCAGTATTTAGTTTTTGCAAATTGCAAAAAATTTTGAAAATTTAAGAAAATTTGAGTTTCCCGACTAAACTGTCGCTTTCGCCTTATGAGATTAGATCTAAGGTATAACTACAATCATGTTTCTACGATTCCATTTTGTATACTACAGCAATACTTTAGATTCTTGACAAGATGCGGGATGGGATAGCCGATCGCTCCACATAGCAGGATGTTGGGTACAGGCATAGGTACTATCAGGGACACTCCCGCCTAACCACCACTAAATTCACTTTTGCTTCCACTCAAAAAATAGAATTGCTCTCTAGCTCCGCGCCAAGGTCAAATAGTTCGTCCGTAAAATTCACAAAAGGAGTGAGTACACCTGAATTTTAAGAACGTTCACAGTCTGATCTCGGTCTGAATCTGTCAAAAACACCTCTAATTTCCCTTCATTTTGACAAGTTTTTGACATTAATTTGTTTGTCGCCGAATTGAGACTGCGACTAGATTATGAACGGTTTAAATTACGAGAATTATTGGCCTTATGATGCGTCACTAAGCTGCGTAGTGCAGGTTGCAACTAATTGCGTTATCGCTTTCCTAATAGGCGAAAACTTTAATGGGGCGTGGCTTGGCGCCGCCGCAAGATTTAAGCGAAAAATTTTTTAAGTGATCTGGCGGAAAAGGCCGCAATGGTACAATATATTAAATTTCAATCTGAAATTGATTGGAGCGGAAACATCGATACTTACACTATTTGGAGTGTACCATCAGTGTAGTAAACAAGTGAGCGTAATAAATCGGAGCTACTTTCGCCCTTTCAAATTCGACTCGATATTAAACCACAGCTATTTTAGTGTCGAGGTGAATTGGAAATGGCTTATTCCGGTAGTGGGCCTATTACAGGAGGTGTGATTGGCATGTTTAATCACATAGTTCGTGAATTTAAAAAATCACGCTTGTTTTTCATGAGGGTAAGCAGAAACTACAGAAGTCATGTGCAATGATCCTTATGTAAGTACTCTTAAAGGTTGATGGTTTATGGTAGATTATAGTTACTGCAATAAAGCTGCAATATGTTTAAGTAGAGTCTACTTTATTGCAGCTTTATTGCAGTAACTATATTCTACCATAATCTATATCTTCACTAGTACATACCTACATAAGGACCATAGATCATAGCATCAATATGTTCGGCCTACAAAAAGATGTACAAATCGACGACAATTCATTTGATTGCCCTCAATTTGTGTTCCACAATACTGTATCATGTGTAGATACGATTAAGCACATACCTTAATGTTTTGTGGCTACACATATACAATATTATGGAACAAAGATTGTAGACAATAAAATAAATTATTTTCGATTAGTCGTGACTAGTCCGACAATAGTCGTGACTATTTCTTATTGAGGTTGCCGAGGGAGTCGCATTACGTCCGCTAAGCGTAAAGTCGGTTTATGGACCTACCTTCTTGAAGGTGATTTTTTCTCAGATCAGTCGCGTTACAGCCGTTCTACCTAAAAGTACACTCAACGCTAGACGAACTTGTTATTAGAAAAACACACAGACCAAATTAACATTTTGTGAAGCATGGTACTAGGCGAGCAGACTTATCAGGAGATACTTTTTGTCGCCCGAGGATTGTGAACAAAACTATTGTGTTTTGGGATCTATATTTTAGTTTTTTGCCACCAACTTGCGAAATTAAAGTGATTTCATAATTTTGAGTTCATTTTTTGGAGTCAATTTTTTTAAATTACTTTTTATTAAGTGATGTTCCAAGCATAGCCCTCTCCATTGCCTTTGGGTGACTTTTAGCCTTCTTATAAGGCCCATTGTGAGCGACCACGTTTCAGTGCCATAAGTCATCACCTGGCAACACGCACTGGTCAAAGACTTTCGTCTTGAGACACTGCGGTATGTGGGACGAGAAGATATTGCGTAGCTTCCCGAACGCTGCCCAGCTGCGTCGGATTCGTCGATTGACCTCTTTCTCGAAGTTAGACCTAGCTAACTGGACAGTTTGTCCTAGGTAAACAAACTCGTCCACGACTTCGAGTGTAGCGTCTCCGATCTTTATGAGAGTGGGTGTTACATGGACATTTGACATGACCTTCGTTTTGTCCATGTTCATTTCTGGTTCTGGAGTGGCAACCGCGTACGGAAGACGTAGCGTTAGAAGGCCTCCCACAAGGTGGACCGACGGCCTTGGGCCGCAGGAACCCGTTGGATGCGAGAAGCACAGAACCGGTCGAAGTGGAGGTGCTTGGGGCAGGCTTATATCCAGCTGTGGACGTCTTTCGGCTGAAATGATGATGATGATGAAGTGATTTTCACTTTTTGTACCTACATTATTCTATCACAACTTTTGATGAAATAATGTACACAAAGTAAAACGACTGTCTAGGTTCGAACCTTTTTTTTTTTTAACTTTGAGAAATGCTCATGCATTCTGCACTATCACGGGGAGGTAGTGCAGTTATGTGGGACTCTAACCCACTAAAACTCCACGGTGTCCTCCTTTGCCGCTTACGGCGGGAACACGGGCACGCGTTAGCACTCATCCGTGAACCCGCCGCGGCTGTCCGTTACCGGACCCTCCTCTGGGGAGTATTCCTCATCACCGGCGCACCAGAACACATAGCACGTCGTGACCACCCCAGGGACCAAACCAGCACATGGGCGCCAGACGACCCCGTGTCTGGGCACCCTTAGTCCCCCTTCGACGGGTCAGATCGTTGGCCCCACCGCCTGCTAATTTTCGGCCGCAGAGGATAGGGAGAGCAGCCAACGTCATACCGACACTCGTCCTCCCCTGCGGCCCCACCGCGTCCGCCATCAGACGGTGGCGACCCCGTCAAGGCCGCGGAAGGTAGGGAGAGCGGCGCACCACAATACCGGCACTCCTCTCCCGCCGCGGCCTCCAACCCTCAGCCGCGATGCCTCACACACGACATCGCGGCCGGCCTCAGCTGCGATGTCGCCGAAGCGGCACCGCAACCTACTTGTTGGCCGCTACGTCGTCGGCTTACAGGCAAAAACCCTGACGAGCGGCCCCTCCTCGGGTTCCTCTTCTCTTCACCGTGGAGTCTAGGTCCTACTACAACTAATAATTCAAGGCCGTTACCACTGGGCCACGGGGCTGCTTTGAAGGCCAATTCTCCTAATTTAAAACGTTCAAAATCAAGTCGCAGTCTCATCTCGGCGACAAACAAATGTCAAAAACTTGTCAAAGTGTAGGGAAATTAGGGGTATTTTTGACAGATTGAGACTGAGATCAAACTGTAAGCGATCTTAAAATTACGAGAATTACTCCTCAGAAATGTTACTATAGGTCGGTAATAGTAGACTAGTAGTTTTACCTACGTTTCACTGGATGTGGTACGAAGTTACGAATTTGAGACAGACATCGATCACTATTCACGAGAAAGCTCATTAATTTGTCTGCGTTATCACTGTGTCATGCTATCCCACAAATCACAGTCACGATGTAAGGTAATAAGAAACTCGAGCTTTTATCCAATAAGATATTTTTGGAACGAAGTTCTTTAACACGGCTTGCCGTAGGTTTACTGATAAAAATCGTCATGTAAATAGCATATGAAATCAATATGCGACTTTCCTTTTTTTTCTGTCGAAATAGTTTACAAGGTTTTCGGTGCTAAAGCCGATAGTGAGGTCAAAATGAAAATCCAAGATGGTGACAATTTCTTGAGAGCATCTAAAAACGTATACTAGATGGCTCTGTATTCAAAACGCGTATTAAATTCACACCTCTCTCTCCCTCCTTCTCTCTTATATAAGAAACTAGCTTCCGCCCGCACCTTCTTTCGCAAGGTATGTCGATAAAAACTATCCTATATCCTTCCCGGGGATGCAATGATATATCTCTCTGCCAAATTTTATCGAAATATGTTCAGTGGTTTAGGCGTGAAAAGGTAACATACAGACAGACAGAGTTACTTTCGAATTTATAATGTTAGTATGGATGTGTGCGCCCGACCGCACACGTTTTTTTTTTCATTCAGTAGGGTAATAGGTATCACTTACAGAAGTTTTAAGGATTTTGAACGTCGAGCCGTATCACTTCGCCACTGAAAGTGAATTGTAATCGAAACTAAACAGACTAATTTCAAACCCATCCCATTATAATTATTAAGAATTTAGTAAGAAAGACAACTCGAATGATGTGGCGTTAACTACAAGATTGATTTATTTACCCACTGCTAGAAAATAGATTAAATCCGTGCTTTTCAAAGGTCTAACCCAAGCTCCAGATCTAATATTAGCAAATCTACAAGTATCTTTGTACTGTGGGCTTACTCTTCAAACTAATTTTAATTCTAATGTAGGTAATGCCAATAAGATTCCAATGTTAATTTTACAATCACGTGATTCGGTACTCTTGAAAACAATATTGTCAACATTGAAATTAAATTGACGTTGCTCCGCGATTATTTTGATACACGCGAAGTTAGCTATGTTACCGGCTTCAATTTATAGTGTAGTTCAACTCATTACGATAAACCGGTACCTAATAGAATTATAAAATGCTTTATCTTTTAAATAACAAGGCTAATAAATAAATATGATTTAAAAAGATGTTTAATTGATTAATTGTAAAGTATTAAATTCACTTGGGCGTACGAAAATTATTAAAATAAAAAATTAAGCATGACTTTGACTTCATGCGGTAGGATCGTTGCCTACACTACTAATAAAAAAGACTCCGTATAAGTTCTCCAATTTCAAAGATAAAGTCAAGTGGTTTTTAGAAGTGAATCCGAACTGTAAGTTTGGTTATGACAATATTGTACGCATTTGGTTATTTTTTAGTAAGAAATAATTAGTGTCCGATAGGCTACTTATCTAATATTACAGTTATAGGCAAGTGGTAAGCAACAACCTCTTTAAAAAGTAATGTAAATAACGAACGCTGAACGCACTCATGTGAATAGTGAACATGACTGAGTTATATACCAGTGAAGAGATAAATATTTTAGAATAAGTGTAAAGTGATAGTGATAGTTAAGACCCTATCCGCGCTCCGGGCGCAAGTAGCGTGGGATTTTAAATGCTCGTAATACTGTTTTTCTGAGTTAGATTTTGATTTTATAATTAGATTTTAAGTGTTTGTATTGTTCTAATTAGCTTTCAAACTTTTTTTATTATTAGTTTTCGTATTCTAATCTGATAGGAATATTAACCTTAAGTATAATTTTTGAGAATTTTAATGAATGAAGAAAAATTATAGAATAATTACGTACATTTGAAAGAATAATCACGTTGACAGCGAGGTTTTTTGTTTATAGGAATATTTGCGAGATTTTAGTTTAAAACTGATATTCTACATAGTTTGAATTATGTAAACCGGTCCACGGATTTTAGAGATAGAAAGAATTTTGTATAACCACAACATGCCGAAGTCCGATTTTAGTAAGCAAAAAAAACTAGTAGTAGTTCTAGAAAGTTGTTATTATACAGAGATAGGATAAAAATGTTGTTATGTAATAGGAAAAAGGAATAAAATCCTTGCTGGCTCTATAATTTGCTTTAAATTCGTATTCATTCATAGAAAACGCTTTGTCCTATAAAAGAAAGACGAGATGAGTGTCGGATGATGCGTTCATCATCCGACACTCATCTCGTCTTTCTTTTCGATTTCAGGATTGTTCAGGGTGCTTCCCTGAACAATCTTGAAATCGGATGATAAATCAAGGCGACGCAATAAAGCCAGTCATTCCCGCGCGTCCTTTTACAGGTCATCGTAACGTAGATAGAGGTCACAGAGTAAACATTTAAATGGCTACTTTTAGAACCAATGAGTGAGAGATTTTAAAACGATTTGCAATACCTAAGATGTGGAAAGAATACTTTGATAAAATATCTAAAGAGAAGGGTAGTAAGTCTCTTGGGTACATTACCAATCGACAGCAATGCAGATGAATTTTTCGACGCTATTTTTAAGTTTCTATATAGTTTATTTAAGTTAGGATTTCATTTTGTTATTTTTACCATTGTATATATAATTTAAAAGAGAAGGGTAAATGGTACAGAACAATTCAGTCTGAATTACCAAGGATTCCTTGGTTCTCTAACTCTGAAGTACAGATGAATAGTTAGCAACAAGCATGCGCCTGCGATCCGGGCACATTACGTTGAATGCATCTCATGATGTTTGTTGACACCCTAACTGTCTGATTTGCAATATAGGGGAGGACACCTACCACGCCTTGGTTGAGGGTGCTTGGGTTGAAGCAGAACGGAGAACTTTGGAATCAGAAGCGGGACTTAGGTTAAGGGATGTTGGCATGTATATTTTTTAGGGTTCCGTAGTCAACTAGGAACCCTTATAGTTTCGCCATGTCTGTCTGTCCGTTCGTCTGTCTGTCTGTCCGTCCTCGCTTAATCTCTGTGACCGTTAGCACTAGAAAGCTGAAATTTTGTAGTAGTACGTATATCAGTTACGCCGACAAACTGGTAAAATAAAATTTTGGAAAATATTTTTTTTAGGGTAGCTCCCCTACATGTGATGTAGGGATGAATATTTTTTTCATCATCTACCCCATCGTGTGGGGTATCGTTGAATAGGTCTTCTAAAATGGCTTAGGGGTTGCTAAAATTATTTTTCGATTTAATGCTCCATTTACGAAATATTAAAGTTTAAAGTGCAAATTTTTATTCCAGTAGGGCGTCCCTCCCCCTCTAAGAGCTAAACTACTGGCTTGAAAAATCTGGAAAAATTCTCGATCATAGTGCATTTCATGAACTTTAAAGGAAAAGTATAGCGGTTAAGATAACTTTATTAGTTTAGCAGTAATAGTCGTTGAACTTGGGTGTTGGATAATTTTGTACCAAATACAAAATCCTTAGCAATAATCCTTTAAAGTGACTAAGATGAAATAGTTGCTTGTTTATAATGGGTAAAGACTTGCATTGAAAACCAAAATATGTTTTTTTTTTACCTATTCAGAATAAAGAACAACAGAATCGTACTACATTGTGATAACGGGCTATTACGGAACCCTACACTGTGCGTGGCCCGACACGCACTTGGCCGGTTTTTTTTTGCTCAGCGGTAGCGCTTGCGACCACTAGACCAACGAATCAGTCATCCTTTTAGTGACCTCAAAAGGAGTTCTCATAAGTCAAAAAATAAAGTTCCTTCCCGAGGTCGCATGCTATTGCTACCATAGCATATGTGTTAGTACAGCGGGATGCGACCACGGGAAGGTACTTTCTTGTTTCATCATTTTCAGTAGTCAGGTTTTAGTTTTTAAACTTATTTTTATTTAATTATTTTGGGGCTTATTTCAGTAATATTTATATTTTTGAAATGTGCTAATTTTAAGCCCTTTCATGTGATACCCAACTGGCATGATTATAGATATATTTTTTTTAGATTGTGCATTTATGCCCGCTAGAGGGCGCCATTTTCAATTAAATGTGACGTCACATAGCCTATAACCTGCGCACAATCCAGACGTTCCCAACGATACCTCATTTGTCCTATTATGACAAGGAGTTTAGAAGTTATAAGGGAACAGATGAACATACATACATACATACAAAAGAAAGAAATCTAAATAAAAGAAAGTTGTGTTCGTTACACTATTTATAACTCAAGAACGGCTGAACCGATTTGGTTGAAAATTGGTGGGGAGGTAGCTTAGAACCGGAAGACGGACATATGGTACTTTTTATCCGGTTTTTTTTTTTCTTATAGGAGTAGGGTAGGAGTAGTCATACCCTACTCCTACCCTACTCCTAACCTACGTTAGGAGTAGGGTAGGAGTAGGGTATGAGTAGGGTAGGAGTAGGGTAGAAGTAGGGTAGGTAGGAGTAGGGTAGGGTAAGGGGTAGGATACCACGCAAACGAAGTAGCACCGGGCAGCTAGAAATAATGTATACGGCAAAACAACGTCCGCTGGGTCAGCTAGTACTTACATATATAGTACATACATACCGGTCAAAATCATAACCCTCCTTTTGGCTTCGCCGTAGTCGGATAAAAAGTAAATATTATCAATAATGGTGAGCAGGTAAATATAAATCTAGTGTCGCAATGCTTGAATGAAGCTTAACTACTAGATACTACACACGTTTTCCAATGCTAGGAACTAGCGACTGTAAGGCTGGGTTCACACGGCATTGTCCTGCACGTTTTCTTTGTATTCGTTTTTCTAACGTAATCACCCGGGTGTTCATACGGCAGGTTTTCATTAGTGTAAAAAACGAATAGCAGCAGTCTTCACACAGTTGTCACAGTGAGTAGACGTCTGTGATGGATCCAGGCTTGGTTGTACTTTTATATTGGTATAATCGAAGGCGCCAACGGTTTCGTCGCCGACAAAGCAGAATGTTTTGGGTACATTCTATTAATGAAGAATCAGGGCTTACTAAACTATTTGAGAAGTTATATGATAGACGCCATGATTGTTCGGTTGCTATTCGATGAAAAACGTATGAACATTCTGTCGTGTGAACGAGACAGAGCCACTGCAAGCCGAATACGTTAAAGTTCATTCGATTTGCTTGACAAGTCCGTTGAGTATTCGTTTAAACGCATAAACGGTGTACGATTTTTCGCAGTACAAACGACATGTGAATGGTTCTATGTACAATGTATGTGCCACTATTTATTCGTTAAGACGTATACTGCAAAAAAACGTGCAGGACTATGCCGTGTGAACCCAGCCTTACGCAATAGCAGCTGCATACTAATGTTCTCTACATAGCTCACTAACAAGGTAGGTCGTGCCAGCGTATCCTAAATCCTTTGTGTCGCGGTAAAACTAAAGGTAGCAATCAACAGTCAGTCAGAAACACTAACTCAATGTTGAGAGTTGTCACTTTTCCCTGTATTTCCTAGTACCTACCGTGTCACTTCTGAAGCAAAATAGATGTGGCTTCAATATCATCTAGAAAACTTACTATTTGAACCCGTTCATGAATTATCATGAACGGGTTCAAATAGTAAGTTTTCTGATTGCTGTAATATGGAGCAAACCTATTAAGGTTTGCTCCATATTACAGCAATGGTGGCCCAATGGTATTGCCCCCAACTTTCGAGTTGCAGACCGTGAGTTCGAACTCAGCCAAGATCATTACTTTGTGTGTTTAATTTCATCACCACTGGTCTCAAAACGGTGAAGAAAACCGTCCTGAGCAAACCAGTCTTAGTCTTAGAACCCTAAATTCAAAGACATGTGATCCACTAACCCGCACTGGGCCTACATGGTGGATTATGGCCAACTCCCTCTTACAGAGAGGAAGCTTGTGTCCCAGCAGTGGGAACTTTATAGGCAGATTAGTGTGTTAGTGTACAACCTAACCCTTCGGGTTTCTAAAAAAAATCATAAAAAAAAACTAAAAATATTTAAATTGATAGGCCTGGTAGTGTTTTTTTTAATTATTATTTTCTTTGAGCACTTTGCGAAGTGATTGAAAAAAACAAAAATTGGTCATAACTATTGCACCGTAAAAGAATTCACCGATATTCGCAGGGTTAAAAAGTTTGGAAATGACCTTACCCACGCCCCTATTCGATTTGATCCATACTTCCAGGGACATCGTGTACACAGGAAAACAAAATAACCAGTGCGCAAGCTGTAACTATTAATTCAGCATAATTATGATTCCAGACCACCTAGCGTAGAAATTTTACGTCGGTTATAAAAAAAAATCAGAATTCATGGTTACAATCTGGCACTGGTAAACATTTTATCCTGTATATACAGGGTTATTGGTAAAACATTAACAACCTCTTAAGAGGTCATTGTACTCACCATTATGAACAACTTTTACTATGGGACCAAGTCTGAAATCGCGAAAAAAACCAGCTGTTCCATACATTTTGTAGAGTTATACGAACATAAATGTAGGGAAAAGCTGTTTTTTTTTCTCGCGATTTCCATAAGTCCTCTTCACCATAGCCTGAAACAGCGACCTAGACTACTTTTCATTTATTTCGTGAGCTCTCACTCAAAAACTTGTCCTTATACATAGACAAGAATTAATTTGCTGGTCTACAGTTTGTGTTTCATAATCAGTTTGTGTCAATGAGTAGCTACGGTAGCTACAATAGGCGTGCCGACAGTATCAAATAATCAAAAATTTAATGATGTTAGGGGAAAATACATATTAAAAGGATTTAAAACAGTGATTTAGTTTAATTTAAAAACTTGAGATTAATCGGATTTTCACAAAAATAAAAGATTAAAATACTGCAGTCGGCTATTTTGACTGAAACACCAATCACAGCGCATGACGTCACGGGTATGTAAACATCACTGTGGTTCACAGAGTACCTACACTATAGATAGTATGCTGACAACATTTGATTTTTACCTAGGCGTGACATCAGATCCGACGCCATGACACTGTGAGCTGTTTTCGCGCCCTATTGAAAAAATATTAGAAAAATGGCTTCAAACTTCGTTAAACTTTAGTTTATTACCGAAATATAGGTGTTTTCGTAAATAGTAAATGTGTACGTACATTACGGAAGAGGATTTGAAAATCATTCGTCATGCCTATTATGTACCCAATGTGTAATTTGTTTTGTGGCTAAACATAGATACATTATTATAGGGCAAAAAATTTAGACAATTAGATAAATGAATTCTTGTCGATGTATCTAAGGTATATCAGTGGCGAAGGTTCCACAACTCGATTCCTACCGGCTTCCCTTTGAAAATGGCACAATCACTCTAAACAAGTAATATAATCATATTAAAGATATCTACTCCGGCTTACCTCTTACAAAAATTGACCCTTCGCTACTGAGGTATATATCTTTTGAGACGGACTGAACTACTTTTGGACAACCAAGAGGAGTTTGAAGTATGCTCTCTCCGTTCCGTTCTCCTTTCAAGTTCAATCAGGCTTATACTAGTGGCAAGTGAGTGCACGAAAGTGCTCCAAAAGCTTGACTTGCATCGTAGGTACTCAACTCGGTATATAGCTGTTAGCAAAACGAAGTTTGCAACGAATTTTTCATTATTGAAAATATTATTTTGCAATTATTGATGCACTGAGCTGTAATAGTGCCAGTAACAAAGCGATAAGTTTGCAATTAACCTTGATAAATATTTATACCTACTGTTACTGGTAACCCTACTGTTCCCTGTACTGTACCCTGGCTGTTCCTTACTGTTTGACGAGCTATTCGAACATCAATGTAGGGAACAGCTGATTTTTTTTCGCGATTTCAGGTTTGTTACCATAATAAAAGTTGTTCATAATGATGGGTACAATGACCTCTTAAGAGGTTGTAAATGTTTTACCAATAACCCTGTATATCGCGGCGGGATTTTATCGCGTACTGGATTTTTAACTCTCGGTGTTGAGCCGAGCATTGAGAATCCAACAGAGCGCATTTCAGTGCGTCAAAACACACACTCTTGTATTATCAACCTTAGGCGCTAAGCAGTGCGATTAAAATCCAATGCGCGAAAAAAAACGCCGCGGGAAAAACGCGCCCTTGCGAATCTGGGCTTAAGCGAGGAAAGTATAAATAACACTCGTAAAATCGGAGTTCAGTCCAAGGCTCTTTTGTAACCTTCATAGCCATGAAGGTGCGAACTATCCTACCACAGTTATGACACCCAAGTGTGATTTGCTCATAATATATCCTTACTCTAATAAAATAGCCATTTCAAAAAGGAGCGATAATAGATACCTATCTTGTACTTACCAATACAACAAGTATTGGTTTTCACTATCTTTTTACGGCCATCTTTTTGTGAGTGTTCAATAAGTTTGTTCATTCACTATAAAATGGCTTCGCGTCTTGATAAAGATAAAACCATAATAATATCTATGTAAAGTGTCAACATAAAAGTATATTTTTGTTAAAGAGAAAAGAAAGGAGGTAGGTTTATGGCCACAAAATTTTCTTAAATACATTTGGTAGCACAGTACTCTCCTGTCTCAGCTTGGTATGATGATGACCGCAGTGGTGTGCCACGCTGAAGGCGCCAGGGAAGGTGACGGTCGGCAGATGGATTCGCCAGACTCGTAGCGACCTCGACACGGCCACGCGGGTAAAATATGTACCTGGCGTGGAGCTCAATGATGCCCGGATTTGCCGGAAGATGGTGTCTCAGAACGCAGCGTACGGATGCCTCCTGTAATTCACGTGAAGTAACCTAGGACGTCTCTTATGCTATTACGTCTGTGATTTGACTTGACATTTTATTGTTGTCATTTTGTTATCTTAATGAAAATAACGATACAATTCCATTATTTCATTATGACACGAGTTGCTACTGACAAGTTGGGGTCGGCATGATTCGGTGGCTTATTCCCTGGAGCTCCGAATCTATTGTTCTCCAAACAATTTTGCCTTTGATTTCCAAGAGCTCCATAATTTTATTAGTTAAAATAATAAAATACTAAAATTGTTCCCAGCGGCTCCAAACCAAATTGCGTAAGATCAACAAAACACAAATTGCTAACATTATTGTTATAATTTCCTGGTAAATAGTTTTATAAAAGGGGTCGAAATTTTCATTCTTTTTGCGATAGGACACGCCATTTAAGCAAAAGAAAAGAAAAAAAAGATACAGTACTGTTTTTGTACAATGCCTACTGTGTTGGTTTGAATTTTAGTTCATGACAACTAATTTTATTCCACACCTTTTTAATCGCGATTCAAAATAGTCAGATTTAGTTAGACAATCAAAATTTTTGGTGAAAAACGTCGAATTCAGAATAACAAAATTGCCATTTTCAATAGATTATTATCTCAGCGCCATCTTAGTGCTGTCAAACTAAAATATACAGGAATTCATGGTTACAGTTCGCGCAATGGCTAAAAATGTATCCTGTATACAGAGAATTTTCCAAGTGGGCGTGGAAGGCCAAATCCGAAACTATGAGGAACAGCGAAAAGTACTCAAAGGAGTCGCGGGCTCGATTTTGATGAAAACTAAAACTGCATCATTGGATTTTTGAAAAATCAATATTTCTAGCCAGGAATTGAACCCGTTGATTTCGAAAAAAAAACACACACTGTATTATTATACCATTCCAACCAGAGGATGCCCCCAGGGTGGGGTCGTGTCCCCCCTTCTATGGAATCTGGTGATTAATGACCTCATCACCAAACTCAACGCCAACCGCTATTACACAGTAGGTTATGCCGACGACCTTGCAATCCTGGTTTCGGGGAAGGTAACGGGCACGATATGCAACTTCACTCAACAAGCGCTACGTATCGTGGAGAAATGGTGCAGGGATTTTGACCTTTAAGTGAACCCCGCTAAAACTGAACTGGTTATGTTTACCCATAAACGAGCTTTAGGCCCTTTTCGCCTACCTCAACTGTTCGATACTGAACTCCTATCCAAAACAGGTAGTGGCACAGGAGCTGGAATCTTCTCAGAGGGCTTCAACATACATATAGCCACACCATTGGGGGTCCACAACACAGTGTTCCAGGACGAATGCTCGGGCATCTCTCTAGCCGCTTCAGCCATTATGGCCAGGGAAGTTAAGGAACACTCAATCCGCATACTCTCAGACAGCATGGCTGTTCTGCAAGCGCTGAACAGTTACACAGCTGACTCTGGGCTAATATACGAGTGTCACCAGCGCCTCAACCAGGTGGGTAACCTCAATAATATAACCATTCAATGAATCAAAGGACACAGCGGTTCGCTAGGCAACGATGTAGCCGACGAACTCGCCAGAAGAGGGTCGAGTATGGCACCCGTGGGACCGGAGCCCATCGTGCCACTCCCCTTCGGGTACATACTCACTCTGGTAAGGAAACGTACAAGAGAGCAACACAACAAAATATGGACGGACCAAGGTGAATGCAGGCAGGCGAAGGAAGCACTTCCCACATTGGATAGCCGCCTCACGAAACAGGTTCTCCGTCTAACAAAACAAAAGCTGCGTATAGTTACCGCAGCTTTAACTGGCCACGGGTCATTCAATAAACACCTCTTTGTCATAGGAGTAACTGACAGTCCGCTGTGCAGGGCCTGCATGGAGGACGACGAGACAGCGGCACATGTGCTTCTAAACTGCCCGGTGGTCGCCACGTACATGGCAAAGTACTTCGGTAACCCAGGTACCTTACGTGAGACGGTCAGTAACATCAAGGCGTTGCTGGCTTTCCTTGAGGAGCTGGGGTGGATTGAATAGTCGATTTTCCCACCCATGCGCAAAATACGCGCATTGACGTGGAGTCGCGGACACCAGCCCGTAGTCCATATTACCTATTATACCATTCGATACTGTCGCTGATAAGGATCGAATTCTGGGAAGTAATGACATACGTAAAACTAAAGAAAAGAGCTCATTTTTAACAAAATACTTTTTTTTTTTTTTGCTTATGTTACTTACCTATTAAACCTTAAGAGACCAAACTTAACCAAACTTCCAACCCCTTCATCATCTGCCTAGCCTTTTCCCAACTATGTTGGGGTCGGCTTCCAGTCTAACCGGATGCAGCTGAATACCAGTATTTAACATGGAGCGACTGCCTATCTGACCTCCACAACCCAGTTACTGGGTAATACGATACCCCTTGGTAAGACTGGTTGTCAGACTTTCGGGCTTCTGACTACCCGTAACGACTGTCAAAGATCCACGAATGACAGCCGGGACCAACGGCTTAACGTGCTTTCCGAGGCACGGAGGGGTCACGGTATGTAAAGATGGTCACCCATCCACAGACCAACCGCGGCAAGCGTAGCTTAACCTGATCGATCGACCTGTGCGGCTGTCATTATTTAGCCACGGGCCCCTCCAACTTCCAACCCCTTATTTTTCGAAATTAATGAACCGATTTTAATGAAACGTCATACGCATAAGCAGGATACAAAGGTCTAAAGAGTTAGTAGAGAATATTATCGAATGTCTTATTTAAAAAAAAGATAACTGGAAATCTCTGTTTCTATGGAAAATTTAAAATTGGTCCAATTTGGCTGGAACACTATTTTTTGATAATGTTCTCTACTAACTTTTCAGACCTTTGTATCCTGCTTATGCGTAGGAAGTTTCATTAAAATCAGTTCACTCATTTCGAAAAGTAAGGGCTTGAAAGTTTGTATGAAATACCGTACGGCGTAAACACTCTTAACTGATTAATTGTTCAAAATGATGTTTTCAAAATATAGCTGGATTCGACGTCTCAAGGATTGTATAGTTACCGGCACGTAACTTGGCAAGAGATTTTCGTAGTGGGGGAAGTTCGCGCATATAAAAATGTATGAAATTGTGCGTGCGCAAACTTCCCCCACTACAAAAACTCTTGCCAACTTACGTGCCGCTACTTGTACTGCAATCGAAATTTGAATTTATAACATAATGTTGTGAAGGTGACTGCGCTGCGGGTGTACCAAAAGTGTATAATCAAAGCATTTATTACTAAGGGTTTGGATCCAGTGTAGAAGTATCAAAACTTGGTGTAAAGTTGTTCGCATAGGAGTTTATGGAAGTAACGTGTGTTTTTTGAAGTGAAAACTTCTTTAGCGGCATTGTACACTTTTTTTGTAATGGGTAAAAAATGTTAAACTCGCGTCAGGACACGTGACCCTGATCGAAAATTCGTAAGATTCCAAAATATCAAAAATTGAAAACAAGTATACAGGATCAAATTAAATTAGCTAGCGAAACTTAGCCACCAGTATACAGGATCAAATATAAATTAGCTAACGAAACTTAGCCACAAGTATACAGGATCAAATTAAATTAGCTAGCGAAACTTAGCCACAGGTATACAGGATCAAATTAAATTAGCTAGCGAAACTTAGCCACAAGTATACAGGATCAAATTAAATTAGTCAGCGAAACATAGCCACAAGTATACAGGATACAATGGCAAAGTATTAATATGAGTTTTGTTTTCACTTCTGTCGGCACTCCCGGAGTGCCACTGTTTTTTTTTTAATCAAATACAACGTGTTCGAGTCCTGGCTAGAAATATTGATTTTCAAAAATTCAATGATGCAGCTTTAGTTTTCGTCACAATCGAGCCCGCGACGTCTTTGAGTACTTTTCACTATTCCTCATAGTTTCGGATTTGGCCATCCACGCCCACTTGAAAAATTCACCCTGTATAGTTAAGTTGTGTCACTTTAGTCAATTTCAGAATGTGATATTATCGTTTGACAGGAATAAACTAAATTTTGGTGATTTTTAGTCTAGTTTAGAGGCTTACAAGAGAATTGGCACCATTGTCGGCTCAGAATCGCTAAATACCAGATTCGCAAATTACCAGACTTGCAAAACACCGGATTCGCCATAAACCATATTATGCAAAATACCGGAAACGCAAAAAAGCAATATCATATGAATGGGAAGATTTTATTTTATATTGTTTTTTTGATTCGGATTTTAAATTATGAAGCGCCTGGGAATAAGCCAATTCGGCACCAGCCGGGCGTGAAATAGAATGTATATAACGGCGCAGCAAGTGGCGCCATCTTGTTTTGTTACGAAGTTACTAGTAACCGAAGAGGTCGATTAAGAGTGATACTGGCTGCAGTCACTGCAGCAAAGCGTCGCATCGATGATTGCAGGATGGCTGTCTTCTGAGCACAGATGATGTCGGGATGGCTGTCTTCTGAGCACAGATGATGTCGTAACAAGACCACGACAAACTGCTATATCCTGGCACAATTCTGATAATATGAAGCTGCTGAATCAATAAACAAGATCACTTTTGGTATTGGTACCCGAACATGTTTGTAGCAGGCCTGATGATATTAATTACGCAAGCAGTGGATGCTTGCGTAATTAATATCTGAATAAGATGCAATCTCCAATAGCCAACAGGTGGAACTAATACTACCTATACTTACCTATCGATAGAGTTCTGTACAAAGTTAGTATAGTTATCTTGACTTACCTTGTACGTTCACTGAACCTACATTACACGAGGAAGCCTACAGACAAAAAAGAGATCTTCTCTTGTTAATGAAATAAAATATAAGAAGGAACTTACATACATATAGTATAGGCTGATAACAAAATATCCTCTTTTGCGTCGCTTAGTCAGGTAAATAGACCTGTCTTTTTGTAGGACTTTCTTCTTCAACGACTAGATAGGTGCAAACCCGAAAAATATACCACAAATAGATAAGTATAAGGAAAATCGTTGTAATAAAACGATAAAAGTAATATTCATATTTTATTTATTTATTCGATTTCAAGGCTCCCATGGCAATTTTTGATAACGACATGAAGGCTCCTTCCCGTAGGAAGGAGCCTTCATGTCGTTATCAAAACCCCGCCGGCCTTGCCACCGGCATAGTGTGTACACTATGCCGGCGGCACATCCGGTGGGTTTTTGCCGGGTATGCCGCCGGCACTTGCCGCTGGCGGCCGCAGAGCATCATATCAGTTGTGACAGCCGGGTAGAACGCTAGTAGTAATGCCGGGAGCGAACTGACGCCGGCTCCCCGCGCAAACCGCTGGCCTACATGGCCATGCAAGCGGCTCGTTTGTGCGGCAAGCCCCGCCGGGAATGCCGGCTGGGCCGCCGGCATAGTGTGTAGGAGCTTTTAATAAGAACGTGCCTTTCACTTGTGGTGACATCTACAACGCCACATGCGAACTACGCATCACACTGACGTTACGCAACATCTTGCATCGCGCAAGCAAAGTTGTTCACGCGACGAGCATATAAGAGTATCTATGTCGCACACCAGGCCCAGCACTCGGAGACCCAGGTCACCCGGTCGGAGAATCCTCTCTTTTCTATGGAATGAATTAGTGAACTTTACACCCTGTTCTTTATGGCTAGAGGTAGAACCTCTATACTCTAATAACCGCTTCCAGGAAATTGAGTTAGGAATTATAATTTTTGTTGCGAGTTACGTAATGACATTTCTGAAACAGATGACGAATATTATACAGTATTTTTAGAGAAATATAATTTAAAGCCCATAAAAGATATTAATATTCCATTTCATTAACGTTAAGCAGCCTAGCTGACATGCAGCCTAACAGATTTTTTTTTGCAAGAATTGCATGGCTTGGTGTTGAAAACTGCAATTTGCCTGATTTATTTTATAGAGATATAAAAAGCTCTCGCATGGTAACAAAACTACCTACCCATGACCAAAAAGCACTATGAGCTCATGACCAGCTCATACTCTGGATACCTTGTGCTCTAAGGGGCCATCTCCACGAGCGAGAGAATCGCGGCGATATTATCGTCGTACCACGTATTTCTATACACTCTCTTAGAACTGTCTTCACACGCGATATCGTCGCGGCGAAAATTTGATGGCACGGCGAGACTATCGCCGCGATTCTCTCGCTCGTGGAGACGGCCCCTAAGCCATTGTTATGCGTCACAAAGAGCTGCACGACTAAAATAAAGTTTCTGAATGAATTTGATCTAATTGAGTGTCCTTAAAGGCTTTATTGCCGTCGAATTCTGACTATAACCCATCCCATCAGTTACCTCGAGCATCTCGTAACATCGATTAAGGGTACGTCACTGTTACAAACAAATAGATTTGTCTGTATATGTGCTAAATGACACCATGAAATCGCTAAATCGCCTGGCGAGTGCCATGATATACTTTCACTGCTTTGAATCATAACTAATTTGTATAAAAGCCTAGGAATTAATATTATAGATGTGTAAGTTTGTATTTGGATATTTGTTACTCTATCACGCGAAAACAGCTGAACTGATTTGGATGAAATTTAGCACAGATAGTTTATAACCTAATATTTTCCGACATCGAAGTGGGCGAACCCGCTGGCAAATGCTAGCGATACAATAAACACAATTGAGGTCGTGAAAATCCGCTGGTGCATCCTCTAGAATCGCAGGACGGGTCATTGGAAAGATCATTAAATGCTGGACATAGGCCTCCCCGACCTATTTCCAGCAGTTACGTTCGGCAAACTGTTGATAGTAATGTGATTGTAAAAAGAAGTAAAAAGAAAAAGTAAAAAAAAAGAAAGAGAAAGTAAAAGTGAGAGAGTGAGTGTGAGAGTGTAAAAAAGTATTATAAAAAGTATGGCAAGAAAGAAAGAAAAACAAAAGAGGAAAAAAAAAAGAAAAAAGAAAGAAGGAAAGAAAAAAAGGAAGAAAGAAAGAGAATTGAAGGAAGAAAGTATTAGTAGTTCCTTATTAGCATCCAGGTCCATCATCAGGGTCAGCGGGATTGTCCGAAAGGGTGGCTGCCCCAGAACATAAAGGGCTAAGGAAGGAACACGGGTGGGTTTTAGTCAGTAAGAGTCTCACACTCCCTTCCGCTCCGCCCAGAGCGAGAGGGGTCATTTGATGATTTCCCAAACAAAAAAATAAAAAAAAGGTCCATCATCAGGTAAGGTCTTCATCTAATGAGCCCACATGGGTTTCCTAGTAACCATTCAAGGGTACCGTTATCAAGCGTGCAGGTCTATCATCCGACCAGCTCGATGGTACCATATTATTTTGTTATCATCGGAATGCATACATTTGCGAATATTCAAACTAAGACCACTAGAAGTGATTAATTATTCAAATACAACATACTGTTACGAGCTTCGGGTTCGTGACAATAAAAACTGCCGATTTAATAACCAAAAAAATGACACTTTAATAATCAACACTAATTACAACTCAATTGCACTACTGATCGCTCTAAGTCGCACTTGAATATCGCTTGATGTTTTCGCTTCAATCGCTGAATCCAAACTGTGTCGGTCGTGGCGCGTCTCGGCCTTATATAGCGCCAAAGAGAGTTCTAGAACGTTCCATTGTAGAAACATCTAGAATGTTCGAGTACATACAGGCCCCGATCGACCAGATGTCGAAAGTTCGGGAATGTTCTAGAAAGTTCTTGCATCGAAATTTCTAGAAGGGTCTTCACTACTAGTTCCGCTACTCGATACTAGATGGCGCTAGTGGTAACTACTGTCGCCATGTACTAGGCATTAATTGTAGCGCGCAACACTGCCCGCTCCTAAGACATGCTCGTCCCGAGCATTATCGGCCCCATAATAACGCGCCAGTCGATCCACGTGGACGATCTTAGGAGTACCTCTTGCACCTTTCTGTATCCGGTAGGTTACGTCATTGATCTTTGTCACAATCCGGTACGGTCCGTCCCATTTAGCTTGAAGCTTAGGCGATCTCCCTTTGCTGCGGACTGGATTGTGCAACCACACTAGTGAACCTTCGTCGAACCCTTTATTGTTCATTTTACGGTCATAACGGGTTTTCATCTTTTCAGACATTTGCTGGCCCGATTGTCTGACGTGCTCATAAATGTCATTCATTTTGTTCCGCAAGTCATTTGCATACTCGGTTATACTGCGTGGGGCATCAGGTGGTATTCCGGTGATCAGGTCTGCAGGCAGCCGTAATTCTCTTCCAAAGTTTGCGAAAGCTGGTGTCACCGATGTACTTTCGTGAACAGCGCTTCGATATGACAACAAAAACGGTTGTATGTGCTTGTCCCAATCTCGTTGCCGATTTTCCACAACTTTGGCTAGGTACCTCTCCAGTGTCTGATTAAATCGTTCCACCATTCCATCCGATTGTGGGTGGTAAGAAGTTGTTCTTGTTTTATGAGTACCCATAACTCGACAAGTTTCCTGGAATATTTGGGACTCAAAATTCCTTCCCTGATCGCTGTGAATCTCCAAGGGTACTCCAAAACGGCAGAAGACTTCATGAACCAGTTTATCTGCAACTGTTGAAGCTTCTTGGTTTGGACACTTAGTGAAGTAATCCATCACAACCATGAAATACTTGTTACCACTTTCACTTACCGGAAACGGCCCGCAACGTCAAGGGCTATCCTCTCCCATGGTGCACCAACATTGTACAATTTCAATGCACCTCTACTACGAGTCTGAGGACCCTTTACAGCTGCACAACTTGTACATTTGCGACACCAGTCCTCGACATCGTCCCGACAGTGGACCCAGTAAAACCGTTCTCGTATCTTCAATAGAGTCCGTTTTACTCCCAGATGGCCTCCTGAACAACCATTATGGTACAGCTGTAGAACATCCGGTACTTGAGCTTTAGGGACAACCATTTGCAAATAACAGCTGTTTCCCCGAGCGTTTTCCCATTTACGGCACAGGACTCCATCCTGAATCACCAAGCTGTCCCATTGGGCCCAATAGCTTTTTGTGGTCGAACTCATTGCTGAGACGTCGCTCCACCTGGGCTTAGGAGCTCTGGCCGTCATCCACTCCAGAATCGGCTTGATGTCCGAATCTTCCTGCTGTGCACGTTGTAGGCTTTCCTTCCACTCGTTACTGAGGTCTGTCTTGAGCATCCTCACAGGTACGACTTCTTTACTTTCTTGCCTAGTACAATGCTTGCAGTTTTCAGGACAAGGTCTTCTTGACAATGCATCTGCGTTGCCATGAGATTTTCCGCTGCGATGTTCGACCTCGAAGTCGTATTCCTGCAGTAGTTCGATCCATCTCGCAACTTGTCCTTCTGGTTTTTTGAACTGCAATAGCCATTTAAGTGCAGCATGGTCAGTTCGTAGGTGGAATTTCCGTCCCAGAAGATATTTGCTAAAGTGCTGCAATGACTTTACCACAGCAAGCAGTTCCCGTCTCGTAACACAATAGTTCCTTTCAGGTTTCGACAATGACTTGCTGAAGTATGCTACCACAACCTCTTGATCGCCGTTCCGCTGAGATAACACACCGCCAAGTCCTATGTCACTTGCGTCTGTGTCAACTATAAATTTCTTGCCCGCATCAGGGTACCCCAAAATAGGTGTTTTGCACAGACGGTCCTTTAGCTCCTGGAATGCGATGTCGCAACTTTCGTCCCAGCAGAAATGTCGCTTCTCCTCGGTAAGCTTATGCAGGGGTTTGGCTATATCTGCAAAGTTCTTGACAAATCGCCGATAATAGGAGCACAAACCCAGAAATGCTCTGACCTGCGTCTTGTCTTTTGGAATTGGCCAATCCTTGACAGCGGCGATTTTCTCTGGATCCGTGCGGATACCTTCTTCAGACACTACATATCCCAAAAAGCTAACTTGTCGTTTGAATAGTGAACACTTCTTCGGACTTAACTTGAGGTTGGCACTCTGGATCTTCATGAGTACGCGTTCCAGGTTATGAAGATGTTTTTCATACGTGCGGCCTACGATGATGATGTCATCCAAGTAGACCAGGCAGGCATCGCCAATTAGTCCGGTAAGTACAAGTTCCATCAACCTCTCAAATGTTGCCGGAGCATTGCACAATCCAAACGGCATAACTTTAAATTGCCACAGACCCTTTCCTGTCGAGAATGCAGTTTTCTCCTTGTCGTTAGGATCAATTTCAACTTGCCAGTAGCCACTTTTCAGGTCCAGCGTGCTAAACCACTTTACTCCAGTAAGCATGTCCAGCGTGTCATCAATTCTTGGCAAAGGATAGCTGTCCTTCTTTGTAACGTCGTTCAGACGACGATAGTCAACACAAAACCGCATACTGCCATCCTTCTTTCTTACCAGCACTACAGGTGAACACCATGGACTACATGAAGGTTCAATAACACCATCCTTCACCATTCCCTCAATCATGGTTTCCACTTCTTTTTCACGTGCTACCGGCAATCTACTTGGCCGCTGACGGATAGGCAATTCTTCTCCTGTGTTTATTTTGTGTTGAACTAAGCCAGTCTTCCCGATGTCAGCCTCGTTTGACGAGAAAATATCGGCGAACTTGAATAACATCTTCTTCGCCTTGACCATTTCATTTTGGGACAAAGCGCTGCGACAGTCTTCTAAGAGTGTGTTCACTTTTGTTTGTGCGTCCTTGCTAAGGGTCCCAGTCGATAGATGTTGGCATCGACGCAACCAATCCACTTCCTCGCAAGTACCAACATGTGTGCCTTTTTCTATTATCTGTTCCTGATCACAAAGGTTCAGCACACGTACCCCTGAGATGTCAGTGGCTCTGACCAAAGTCCGTGCCACTTTCCATGGAAGGTCATTGTCTACCCTTTCCACGAGTACACAACGATGAGTTTGCCCAGGATTCCGAGGAAGACTAACCGGCACAATCGTTTCCGATCTCGGCGGAAGAACAATCTTCTTAAGGCTGTACACATTCCCAGGCAACGCCCCTTCCATGAAAAGTTCCTCTTCTCCACATTTCAAAACACCTTGCTTGACGTCAATCTCGCAACAATTCTTCCTCATAAAGTCTAGGCCCAGGATGCAATCGTCCATTATATCAGCCACGATGACATTATGCAGGTAGATTCTGTTGCCTAGCGTCAATTCCATTTTCTTCTCTCCATGGACGGGTATGCGCTGACCGGTGGCTGTTACCAAATTAATGCGTTCCCGGTTGTATGCGGAGTCCCCAAGGGACCGACTTGTAAGTTGGGAACTGACAACCGTGCGAGAAGCTCCAGTGTCTATGGTCAGCTTACACGGCGTTCCGTTGACCTCGCCCTTGATGATTAGGCTGTTCCCGTCATGGGTTTGTGTGATCGAAACCCTTGGGGCTCTTTGAACATCAGCCAGCACCCGCCCCGCGGTTCTGGCTATTACTCGTTTCCCTGCTGCTGGTGCTGCGCGGTGCTGTTAGCCGCACTGCCCTCTGGAGATCGGTCGACTTCTCTTTCTACAGTTCGCATAGGGCAACTGGATCGAAGGTGGCCCTTTTCCCCACAGCCGTAGCACCTAGGGCTGTATCCTTTATTGCGTTCGCGAACTGTAGCTGCTGCAACCTCCCTGAGGCGATAGGAACGATGATCCTGCCGCACAGCTTCCACCTCCAGTGCATGGGCCAAAGCGTCCTTAAGCGTCCTGTGGTGCCCGAGCCTCACAGCAGCTCTCACTTCAAGGTCGCGGATGCCGTCGATAAATGCCTGTACCAGGTTTCCATCAATAAGCGCAGGTACGGACTGGTAAGCTTTACGAACCAGCTTCTCCACTTCAAGGGCCCACTGCTGCAGGTTTTAGTTACTGCGTTGCACTCGATCCTTGAGCTGCGCACGAAACACGTGTTCCAGGTGAGCGTCGCCATACCGAGCCTCCAGTGCCTCAAGGAGCTGTTCGTAAGTCACTTCCTTACCGAGAGCTTCCAGGACAGTTAAGGCCTGGTCACGCAGGCCTAGGGTGAAAGCAGTTATGGCCTGGCTTTTATTTCACCTGTTAGCCTTCATGACAGCCTCAAACTGGATTTTGTAGGCTGACCAGGAAGAAGTTCCGTCGAACGGTGGCACTTTGAATCCACGTAGCGAAGGTGTTGTAGCTACGGGAGCTGCGATTCCATCCCCAAGTTTGAGGTAATCCAGCATTTTTTTCACGTCAGCCATCACGGTTAGCTTCACGTCAGTCACCACGTTGTCAACCCGATTATTCACTTGGTCGATTCGGGTTTCAGCTTCCGACAGGCGGTTGTCATATTGAGCAACCTTATCCTTCACCTCCTTCATGTCTTTCCCGAAGGTAGCGTGAAGGTCCTTCATAAGGAGCATCTGTTCTTCCTGGCGGCGCGTCTGCTGCTCCTGTCGGCGGGCCTGTTCCTCTTTATCACGCTGGAGCTGTTCTTCCAGCTGACGAGCCTGTTCCTCCTGCCGGCGAGCCTGTTCCTCCTGTCGGCGAGCCTGTTCCTCCTGTCGGCGGGCCTGCTCCTGCAGCATCATCATCAGAGCAGCCAAATCTGGTGCTGCTGATGCTGGAGCTGCTGCGGACGGGCCGGCCTCCATGGTCGGTAGCTGGCCCTCCGACCTCTGTGGCGTAGCTCCACCAAATCGCCTCTGGTCCGTCTCTTGCTGGCGTTGACTCCGGGTACGGATACCCTCCGTGTCGTCTTTGGGTAAAACCGGCATGATTTTAAATCCCCTTTTCTGACACCAATTGTTACGAGCTTCGGGTTCGTGACAATAAAAACTGCCGATTTAATAACCAAAAAAATGACACTTTAATAATCAACACTAATTACAACTCAATTGCACTACTGATCGCTCTAAGTCGCACTTGAATATCGCTTGATGTTTTCGCTTCGATCGCTGAATCCAAACTGTGTCGGTCGTGGCGCGTCTCGGCCTTATATAGCGCCAAAGAGAGTTCTAGAACGTTCCATTGTAGAAACATCTAGAATGTTCGAGTACATACAGGCCCCGATCGACCAGATGTCGAAAGTTCGGGAATGTTCTAGAAAGTTCTTGCATCGAAATTTCTAGAAGGGTCTTCACTACTAGTTCCGCTACTCGATACTAGATGGCGCTAGTGGTAACTACTGTCGCCATGTACTAGGCATTAATTGTGGCGCGCAACAATACATACCGTCCAGGTACGAAACATCGCCATCTTCACACAGCGATTTGAAACGAACCACCATAGTAGTTATTGCTCTATATTAAAATTTCTATATAATGACATATGTTTGGGTGTTATTGGTCATTTTGTCCGGTCCTCATTTGGGGAGAAGTAAAAACATCACATCTGACAACCCTGGATCACCAATGCTCTATCAAAAAACAACAACAGCGTCTCGCAACACCAATTAGCAGGTTTTTCAGCCACTTATTATACTCTATATCTCTATAAATGCGCCATCTAAATGATAACAAAGCGTTTTACTATTGCAGTAGCCATGATATAATAGAAAATATAAATCCCATAAAATAGCCCCCTCTGGTGTCGAACAACGAGCAAATTCCAAGGCAAGGTGAGCAAACAGTGTAAGTTTGAAATATTAAAAAAAAACGCACTGCATGGCTATTTATTGAGTATACGAATAATGTAAGCTATTTAGGTTTCCGTACCCGAAAAGTGTCAAAGGGTCCTATTAACAAGGCTCCGCTGTCCGTCCGTCCGTCCGTCTGTCTGTCACAGGTCTGAATCTTTTGAACCGTAACAGGTAGACAATTGGATTTTCACAGAGTGAAATTTTGACAATTGAAATTTTCACAAATATTCACAGTCACAGTAGTACACTACTGTGGCTGCTATAACAACAAATAATAAAAATAACATTAATTTAAAAAATAATGTAACGTGTATACACAAGAAATATGTTTTTTTTTTTAATATAATACATAATTATGTAGTGTTCAATATGTTACGGTGTTACGGAACCATACAAATGTAAAAAACAGGGAACCCTTCCTGTTGCACTTGCAAGTCGGACTTTTTTTATATGTATTTATATTTTTAAGATTCCTTGACACGTGAAAGGTGCATTATAATAGGACTATGATTCCATTATCTCCGCTATTCACTGTTTTTAACAAATGACTTTCAATATGTAGGTACGAGTATTAGATAAGCAAGTAGAAATAAACCATTTCAAAATAAAAATAAAATGTGATTTCAAGTATTTTTTTAAAATAGACTTGTGCTGTTTTTTATTGACACGACAAGATAGGGAAGTGAAGGCCTGGCCCGTTCATAAAAGAGGCTTTTATGTCGAGTTTTTATGTGTGTATCGTCATCCAAATGGATAAGCTATTACTTCAATTCAAATAAGATTATTTGATTCCCTTTGTCGACAGAGGAAATACAAGAATGTGTCACAACTATGATATCGCAGGACAGTTCCGAATATTACTTTGTTTTGTTTACCGTTTCTTAGAAAACTTTTATCTAAGTATACTAATAATAAAGCTAAAGAGTTTGATTGTTTGTTTGAACACGCTATTCTCTGGAACTACTAGTATGACTGACTGGTAGTTCCAGAAAATTATTTTCCAAATAATTTTCCATTTGAAAAATTATTTCTGAATTTGATAGCTCAATTCTATAGGGAACGCTATAGGCTACTTCACGCTAGGACCCAGCTCAGGAGCCAATCAAAATAAAAAAAAGGTACAAAGAAGGCTTAGCGAAAGGAAACAATAGCGCGGGTAGGCGATACGATGCGACGGGGTGAAGTTTACGCGGACGAAGTCGCGGAAGAAAGCTAGACATATAATCGTAAATTGTCCGTCTTGGAAATATCCGTACCGATTTCTTTTTACAAAATACTATTAGTATACGCGATATTGTAACAAAATATTAAAAAAGAAATATTTTTCGAAAATTCCTATAGGGGGAAGTCCCCTAGTGGCGGACATATAAGGTTTTCCGAAAATAAAATTAAAACTACTTCGAGAAATTTGTATTTATTTCCGAATTAGTTAAATGAACAAAATATAAAATCAAAATCAATTAACAAAAATACAACTTCTGCGTAAACATAACCTTGGAACGTTAATTAAATTTAGGTAAAAAAAGATTAGTCTTTAACATTGGCACCTAGTACCGGACAGGTTAATCTTCACACCCCAAGCGCCGG
Source organism: Mesoligia furuncula (assembly GCA_916614155.1). Taxonomy (NCBI): domain Eukaryota; kingdom Metazoa; phylum Arthropoda; class Insecta; order Lepidoptera; family Noctuidae; genus Mesoligia; species Mesoligia furuncula. The sequence goes on from OU744798.1 coordinate 18,487,337, forward strand.
ACATTGTTAAAACATTGTGCATCTATCACATATAGGTATTTATTTAGGTTCATGATAAGTACTTAAGAGCTTTTTCGCTGTACGGCATTTGACAACAAACTTTCAAGCCCTTGTTTTTCGAAATGAATGAACCGATTTTTACTGAAACTTCATACGCGTAAGCAAGATACAAAAGTCTAAAGAACATTTTCGAAATATCTTATTTAAAAAAAGATCACTCCAACTTATCTCTTTTATTAATGCACCTATATAATTTTCAGGGAATATCCTAAGGCTGAACATTGTTTATGATTTCAAGCGCGAGCACATTTGGGGCTTTATCCCGACATGTGTCGCCCGAATTACGCCGTGGAATAGGCATACCTACGCGTTTTAGCAACGTATGTTTTGAAGACGATGGTGTTAAATCCAACGTGACAGTGGGACGAATGGACAGCTATTTGGATTCACACACCCTGGGCTGCTACCAAAAAACTTATAAGAAAAACTCGGAAGAATTTGTTTGAACTAGGATTTTACACTTCTTGTCATGTGAAACTACACACATCAAAAGTGTCTAGGGATCAACATATATTTTTGCAATAACTTTTCTCCTGATTGATATTAATTAAAATTTTCTTTAAGGATTCATCAAATAAAGTGTTTTCGTTTGTCACAGTAACGATAAACCAAGTCACCTTTGCATTAATAAAGAAATTTGCCATTTTCCTAATAAAGGGATTTTTGACATTTGAACCACTAACACAAAAGTTCGAAAAAAAGACTGAAATAACAGTTTTCTTTAAAATTTTATTGGGTAACTTAAACAATTAATAATCCGTGTTTCTACCGCGAACACTAACAACACAAGAACATCGGTTTGGCATACTCAAAATGAGTTCATCCAAATCACGCTGTGGAATGGCCGCCCATGTTCGTTGCAACAACAAAAAAAGGTCTTCTTGCGACTGGATACCCTCCATATTCGGCAGAGCTCTTCTCTGTAGCATATCCCATGCATGCTCAATCGGGTTCAAGTCTGGCGACTGAGCAGGCCAGGGCAGGACATTGATGTTAGCTGCGGCGAGAGTCTGTCTTACAACTCTTGCGGTGTGCGGTCGTGCATTATCATGCATTAACTGAAATAAGGGACCGATTTGCACTTGTAGAGGAACGATGACGTCTGATACAATCGTCTCAGCATAAATTTGAGCGTTGAGGTTGCCTCTGATCCAAATCAACTCAGTTCTTCCGCCGATCCAAATACCCGCCCATACCATGATGGTTCCACCACTATAAGGATGGACTTCCTGGCAGGATTTTAATCGCTGTTGGCGTCCAGGGGTTCTCCAGTGTCGTATACGTCTTGTATCCGGTCTCATACCAAAACGAGACTCATCAGAAAAGCACACGAAACGCCATTGTTCTTCTGCCCAATTTCTGTGTTCAAGAGCCCATTGATATCGAATCCTACGATTGTGCATTGCTATAGGTGGTACCCGTAGCGGTCTTCGGGAATGAAGGTTCACTTCATGAAAGCGGTTTCTGACTGTTTGGTCGCTAATTAAGTTCCCTGAAGAGTGATGAAGCCTCACGGCTAACATCATGGCGGTTATTGTTGGAGCTCTTCGAGTTAAGATTTGAATGTATCGGTCTTGTCTCCGTGTGGTGCAGCGATACCGTCCTCCATGGCGCTCAGCCACGGTACCAGTGCTTCGGTAACGTGTCCAAAGTCGACTGATAACACTCTGACTTGTATTCAGAGCTAAAGCCACAGTACGTTGCCGGGAACCAGCTTCTATCATTCCCACGGCTCTGAGCATTTCTTCCCTGCTTAAATGACGTCGCCGCTCCATAATAACGTTGGTTTTAATCAGTAGTAGGGAAACAGTAGCACTAATAATGTCTTCAATGCGTTGTATGTTTTTATAGGGAAAATATTGACAGCTGATTTTCATCTTTTACTCGAATTTGATTCACAGTTCCTGATTCAAATTATGAAATGCACCAAAAAGGATCCATATAAATTTATAAAATTATAAATTTATTACAAAGCCACATCTCAATCTCAAGAAATCCGCATAAAAATGCTTGATCCCTAGACACTTTTGATGTGTGTACTAGAACTAAAACTTTACGATAGACCATTTCAAAAAGGGTCGCGTGTACCACAAACCACTGAATAACTATACGTTACGTTAAGCGCTAAACGCATTAACCCTTCGAACCACAGAGTACATTTGTATATGCTTCGAACGTGGATCCAAGCAAGGCACAATGGATTTTTAATTGTTTCTGTAATTACAGCATTCAATCTGTTAAATGATTTTTGGTGCAAGAAGAAACAAAATGTTTTTCATATCGTGATTTGTAAAGTTTCACAAAAGAGCGCGCATTTATAATAATGAGAAAGTAATAATAATAATGACCTTAATATTATAATAACCTTGTCATTATTATACTTTTCGGGTCATTTAATTACTCTAAACAGCAGTGCGATTCTGTAACCATCTCACAGTGAAAACTTAGGTGAAGTGAGCGTGGAGTGAGCTGTCAATAGTGTCAATTCCTAGCAAAAACAAACTCACATCACCTAAGTTTTCACGGTGAGATTTTACAGAATCGACCGGCTGTTATCCCTAACAGCCGGTCGATTCTGTAAAAATCTCCACTGCCACATTTTTACAGCGTATAAAGTGAGTAGGTATAACTCCCTTATACCTACTCACTTTATACGCTGTAACAATGTGGCAGAATATTCTATTCAAAGGATTAATCGGGAGAGAATAATCGTTTCTATTGAAAGTTCCCAGAGTAACGAGTTGCTTGATTATTCAAATAAGTACCTACAGTGGTTCGCCAAGCTATGGAATTAATTACCTAATGAAATGAAAACCTTATTCCATTAGAGATAAGATGGCTGTCTATTAGTAATCAGATTCACGTTTATGAAGATTAAAGGAATACCCAATTATCCCCATTTTCTGCCGAAATGATTTATGCTCTCCAAACCCTCAGTAATGTCGGACCATCAAAGATTCTGTTAATCGTTTCGGAAATAGTTGGGAAGTATTAAAGATAGTTATCGAATGCGTTTTAAATACTAAAGCTTTACTTTCAAACCGCAGATATTTCCCTTGTAATGAAACACCTGGTATAAAGTGATTATGGGAACTTACTACTATCAAGAATGAGGGCCCTTCTTTTAATAGAGAAGTACGGCCGGATATTACGGAATCTCGGCGGATATTTCTGATTTTAAGTTGGACACCTCACTTTCTTGTTCACCTGTAACTACATTGTAGTAAAATGTAGGCACATTTAAAAGGGATGTCCTTTGGAAATACTTATGCATTTAATAACGATTTTGAAAAATACTTCGTTTGATTTTTGTCCATTCAAAATTCCAATCTGAGCTGTTCATCGATCAAAAAGTTTCAGCCCCTATTGGGGAATTGGCCTTTTGTTCAACTTTGCACATCTTTAATAACTCTAGCAATTATAAAAACGAATTTAATACTTAAGCTATTATTGAAATTGAAATTACTTTCTCTAACTAATAGGCCCATTAGGAAAAAGGGTAATTTAAGGCCTGGCAGATTTTATGTTAAATAAAAACTATAATATAGTGAATTTATTATACTATTACCGTAAAAGTAACACCGTACCTTCGTTTGTAGTGAAGCATTGTAGCGGTATCTACAAACGCAACATGCGAACTACGCGTCATACTGATATCACACGAAATCCTGCATCTCGCAAGCAGAGTTTACCGCGCAACTAGCATATATAAAATGGCCCGACACGAATCATCGCGCAGTTGCGCGCCGGACACAACACCCGTCTGGTCGGAGGATCCTCCCTTTTCTACGGAGGATAAGTGAATTTCACACCCTATTCCTCATACCGCAATAGCATGAATAAATCTTGCTTATCTACAAATGAGGGTGGTGCGATTTCTAAGGCAGTTTCAATATCTACTCTTATCAGATGATTTTGCACCACTGTTGGATAAAGACCGCCCATTCCTCTTAGAAATATTGTTCAAGTACCTTGTATATACACATGTCCCGTTTTCCAAGACTCATTTTTACCGGGTGGCCTTTGGATCAATCAGAAACATACGCTTTGGCGAGCAAAGGGTAGGTAATGTACCTGCTAAGAAGGTACGCTCTAGTAGGTAGGTACACCTTTTACAATTAGATTTCTGAACGTCAGAAAATATTTCTGGATTTAATAACCTTACTATTTCAGAAGCTGGTCGTGTGGACGGTACTCACAGAGAGCATAGCTTCGCGAATTTAAATAAAAATATTCGTTGCGCGTATACTTTTGTTACGCACACATTCATTCACCAATTAGTTAATACTAGCTTCCGCCCGCGACTCCGTCCGCGCGGATGTCGGTCTTCGCGTGGATGGTTTATTTCTCCATTTTGAGTAACTCTGACAATGACATCTTATAAATATCTATTGGACCCAAATACAGCTAAGCCTATAATAATTAAGGAGATCCCTCTATTGAGCTACTGCTGTTGAGCTCGCGTTCTGTAGTAAGTATTTTTTCCATAGTAATTCCGACCTTGATAAGTAGCATGTAGCAGTAAATTACTGACAGTGACGAAAAGTTTGCAATAATAAAAAAGTGATCGTGACAATGCGACAGAAAGTTAATTGAGAGCTTCAGCATACACAACATTGTTAGTGAGCTCGTCCGGAATATGAACATGAAGATTTCTTGGACTGCTCACATGGGAAAGAGCTACGTAACGTTGCCCGTGTGAAAAACAACTCGCGGTAAGATCTACGCCAGCAACTCCTAGGGTCTGACCTTGAGCCTTATTTATTGTCATGGCGTAACACAAAGCTACAGGAAACTGTATTCTCTTAAATTGAAATGGAAAATTATCCACTACGGGTAATACAACGTGTGTTCGCGGTTCTACAGAACAACGTCTATGAATAAAACCGAAAAATAAGATTTTTTTTTCTACGTATTTTTCCAGGATAAAAAGTATCCTATTTTATGCCCAGGATAATAAGGTATAATTATACCAAGTTTCATCGAAATCGAACCGTTAGTTTTCACGTGATGCCTGCATATACAGACAGACAGACAGACAGACAGACAGACAGACAGACAAAAATTTTTTTAATCACATATTTGGGTTTGGTATCGATCGAGCAACACCCCCCGCTATTTATTTTTTCAATATTTTCAATGTACAGAATTGACCCTTCTACAGATTTATTATATGTATAGATTTTAAGACTAAACAGAGTTTGTGAATAAAACATATCTGAAATATAAAAACGTGCTTAATTTTATGATGCTATAAAAGGACTGTCATACTGAACTTCGAAGTTCAAAATACCGATGTACTGTATTCATAAAGTTTAAAATTACGAATTACGTGAGTTAGAAGGTGACGAATTACTTTATTTAGAATGTTCATGATCGCGATGAACGGAACTTCGAAAGTTTGTTATGACGAATTACTTCATTGAGAATGTTCATCATCGCGATGTACGGAACTTCGAAAGTTTGCTATAACGAATTACTTCATTGAGAATTTTCATCACAGCGATGTAGGTACTTTGGCATATTTTGAATTGATTAAACTGGGGGCCATTGCCAAGGCGACTAAGGGAGACCGGAGAATGGGCAGCAGCGTTCTCTATGTATTACACCATCATACCATACTGCGATCGCCAACCCGCCTGCCAAGCGTGGTGAGTACCTTCTAACTCACGTTATTCGTAATTTTAAACTTTATGAAAGTACATCGGTATTTTGAACTTCGAGGTTCAGTATGACAGTCGAATAAAGTGAAAACAAAATGTTCTTCCACAAATAAATTTATTCAAAGAGATTATAGAGCGTAATTCTTCGAACTTCCACTTCGAGTTTCCCGACCTTTTAAGATCGTAAGAGAAACCTGTGTGTTTAGGTATATTCTACGTAATTCACGATTAAGTAGAAAGAAATGGCGACTTCGTCCTAATAGAAAGCGACCATTGCACGAATATACGATCTCCGGCTCATTTAGAAACCGGAAAGCGCCTTTTGTCAGTCCGACGATACGTTCGGGTTTGCCGAGTCAAGGAACGCGACAATCGCCTTAATTAGGACACTAATTATCTAGGTAGATACTTAGTTGTTGCATTGCCTTGCGCGAAAGTTTAGTCGCAATTTAAACTATAATCATTTCAATCATAAAAGTTCAATGCCAATTTGAATAGCAGGAATCATCATGTCCCATTTTCGTCTTAATTTGAATTAAAAAAAATAAGAGCATCAAAAAGGTGGTTGCCAGCCCGGGGTGCTCCGACATGCATTTGATTATCGTCATGTGGTGGCAATTTTAATGCACATCCTACTTAGGGTCCGATCACACGTACCAAAACGACAACACGTGGTCGGGCGCTAATTATAAAGGTGAGTATAGACTAGAGCATTTACTTGTAACAGAACATCGAGCATTCGCCGTTTTTAAATGTTATCGAACCGCACTTCGAACACGACCCTCGATGTTTTGTTACAACCTGATTTTAAAAACCAACGAGCGTATTTGTGTAACATTTTATCGAGCAAAGGCTCGAGCGGTACCTGAAGGTCCGACATTTCATAATGAACGCAAGGTAGAAAGAAATGTTACAGGTAAATGTTCACTGGCCGTGAGCATTACATCGAACGCAGCGTCGAGCATTCGCAGAAACGTTACACTACATGGAAATGCTTTTGGAATCTAAGCTTTTGCCTGTATTGTACCATTCGTAAGAACGTTACATTACATGGAAATGCTCGATAAAATGCTCTAGTGTATACTCACCTTAAGAAATTGAATATTTTATTCACATAGACCACACTTTGCCGTCAAAATCAACCGTGTGGGAGATACCGTTCGGGAGATATCGACAACATCAAGGCCACGCCATAGCCCCAAAGCTACCACAAGTGAGACCGCACACTAGGGGCCGGCCACATCGCAAGCACAACGTTGCGTTAACGCGACGACATGAAATTGTGGTGTGAAGTTACATGTGAATAGTGATTCACACGAAGGTAACTTCACTGCTTGCCCTCATTTTGTCACTGCGATGCGGTGTCGTTGTGGTACGTGTGAACGGGCCCTTAGATATCAGCCGAAAGACGTCCACTGCTGGACATAGGCCTCCCCCAAAAGGGGTGGGTTTGCCATAATCGCCACGCTTGGCAGGCGGTTTGGCGATCGCAGTATGGTATGGTGGTGGAATGCATACTGAACGCTGCTGCCCATTCTCCGGTACGCCTCTTAGTAGCCTTTTACGACACCCACGGGAAGTATGGGGTGGTGGTATTCTTTAAGTCCGGCACCACACGGACCTAGATATGAATATAAATAAATAAATCATTAATTTGGTGCAGCACAGCACAGAAGAATAAGTACAACACATAAATTAGTGTTTCTCATTGAATTGTACATGTACGTAGCTACATTTATACGAAAAAAAACATGCGCAGGTATCTCAAGGTTGCCCAAATGGGAGCCCAGTTCAGCATGTGTTAGGAAAATATTCCTGACCCTCCTAGATATTCTGCTGGATCCCTGCAGTGACATACGGACGTCGAGCACACGAGGTAATAAATACGCGAATTATTGGTGGAGGAATTGTTACGTGCGGAGTGAAATTACACACATCAAAAGTGTCTAGGGATCAAGCATTTTTATGCGGATTTCTTGAGATTGAGATGTGGCTTTGTAATAAATTTATGATTTTATAAATTTATATGGATCCTTTTTGGTGCATTTCATAATTTGAATCAGGAACTGTGAATCAAATTCGAGTAAAAGATGAAAATCAGCTGTCAATATTTTCCCTATAAAAACATACAACGCATTGAAGACATTATTAGTGCTACTGTTTCCCTACTACTGATTAAAACCAACGTTATTATGGAGCGGCGACGTCATTTAAGCAGGGAAGAAATGCTCAGAGCCGTGGGAATGATAGAAGCTGGTTCCCGGCAACGTACTGTGGTTTTAGCTCTGAATACAAGTCAGAGTGTTATCAGTCGACTTTGGACACGTTACCGAAGCACTGGTACCGTGGCTGAGCGCCATGGAGGACGGTATCGCTGCACCACACGGAGACAAGACCGATACATTCAAATCTTAATTCGAAGAGCTCCAACAATAACCGCCATGATGTTAGCCGTGAGGCTTCATCACTCTTCAGGGAACTTAATTAGCGACCAAAGAGTCAGAAACCGCTTGCATGAAGTGAACCTTCATTCCCGAAGACCGCTACGGGTAAAAAATCCCTTTATTAGGTAAATGGCAAATTTCTTTATTATTGCAAAGGTGACTTGGTTTATCGTTACTGTGACAAACGAAAACACTTTATTTGATGAATCCTTAAAGAAAATTTTAATTAATATCAATCAGGAGAAAAGTTATTGCAAAAATATATGTTGATCCCTAGACACTTTTGATGTGTGTATGTCAGCATACCCGCAATGTTTATTAATCTATATATTTAATTATTGCAAACATATTTTGGTCATGTCAAATCGTTCAAGTTTGTGACCCTGTTTGAATGTCCCTTGTGGCGACGAATTCATTCATATTATACTATATAATACTCATTGCGTAATAATAAGTTTAATAAATTATAATTATTTTTAAATGATTTAGCATACTTAATTAGCCTACACCTATTATGAGGGGCCCGTGGCTAAATAATAACAGCCGCACAGGTCGATCGATCAGGTTAAGCTACGCTTGCCGCGGTTGGTCTGTGGATGGGTGACCATCTTTACATACCGTGACCCCTCCGTGCCTCGGAAAGCACGTTAAGCCGTTGGTCCCGGCTGTCATTCGTGGATCTTTGACAGTCGTTACGGGTAATCAGAAGCCCGAAAGTCTGACAACCAGTCTTACCAAGGGGTATCGTATTACCCAGTAACTGGGTTGTGGAGGTCAGATAGGCAGTCGCTCCATGTAAAATACTGGTATTCAGCTGCATCCGGTTAGACTGGAAGCCGACCCCAACATAGTTGGGAAAAGGCTAGGCTGATGATGATGAATTAGCCTACAATTTTCCCATTGCTGGGACGCAGGCACAAAATACAGATAGTGCAGAAGGCAATCTACATACAAAGTGCGCTCGAGCAACGCACATATACACACATCAAAAGTGTCTAGGGATCAACATATATTTTTGCAATAACTTTTCTCCTGATTGATATTAATTAAAATTTTCTTTAAGGATTCATCAAATAAAGTGTTTTCGTTTGTCACAGTAACGATAAACCAAGTCACCTTTGCAATAATAAAGAAATTTGCCATTTTCCTAATAAAGGGATTTTTGACATTTGAACCACTAACACAAAAGTTCGAAAAAAAGACTGAAATAACAGTTTTCTTTAAAATTTTATTGGGTAACTTAAACAATTAATAATCCGTGTTTCTACCGCGAACACTAACAACACAAGAACATCGGTTTGGCATACTCAAAATGAGTTCATCCAAATCACGCTGTGGAATGGCCGCCCATGTTCGTTGCAACAACAAAAAAAGATCTTCTTGCGACTGGATACCCTCCATATTCGGCAGAGCTCTTCTCTGTAGCATATCCCATGCATGCTCAATCGGGTTCAAGTCTGGCGACTGAGCAGGCCAGGGCAGGACATTGATGTTAGCTGCGGCGAGAGTCTGTCTTACAACTCTTGCGGTGTGCGGTCGTGCATTATCATGCATTAACTGAAATAAGGGACCGATTTGCACTTGTAGAGGAACGATGACGTCTGATACAATCGTCTCAGCATAAATTTGAGCGTTGAGGTTGCCTCTGATCCAAATCAACTCAGTTCTTCCGCCGATCCAAATACCCGCCCATACCATGATGGTTCCACCACTATAAGGATGGACTTCCTGGCAGGATTTTAATCGCTGTTGGCGTCCAGGGGTTCTCCAGTGTCGTATACGTCTTGTATCCGGTCTCATACCAAAACGAGACTCATCAGAAAAGCACACGAAACGCCATTGTTCTTCTGCCCAATTTCTGTGTTCAAGAGCCCATTGATATCGAATCCTACGATTGTGCATTGCTATAGGTGGTACCCGTAGCGGTCTTCGGGAATGAAGGTTCACTTCATGCAAGCGGTTTCTGACTGTTTGGTCGCTAATTAAGTTCCCTGAAGAGTGATGAAGCCTCACGGCTAACATCATGGCGGTTATTGTTGGAGCTCTTCGAGTTAAGATTTGAATGTATCGGTCTTGTCTCCGTGTGGTGCAGCGATACCGTCCTCCATGGCGCTCAGCCACGGTACCAGTGCTTCGGTAACGTGTCCAAAGTCGACTGATAACACTCTGACTTGTATTCAGAGCTAAAGCCACAGTACGTTGCCGGGAACCAGCTTCTATCATTCCCACGGCTCTGAGCATTTCTTCCCTGCTTAAATGACGTCGCCGCTCCATAATAACGTTGGTTTTAATCAGTAGTAGGGAAACAGTAGCACTAATAATGTCTACAATGCGTTGTATTTTTTTATAGGGAAAATATTGACAGCTGATTTTCATCTTTTACTCGAATTTGATTCACAGTTCCTGATTCAAATTATGAAATGCACCAAAAAGGATCCATATAAATTTATAAAATCATAAATTTATTACAAAGCCACATCTCAATCTCAAGAAATCCGCATAAAAATGCTTGATCCCTAGACACTTTTGATGTGTGTAGACACCGCTCACGGACACGTTATCTCGGAGTGGTTGCGAACAGTGCGAGTGCGGGTGCCATCCGCTGGGTACGTATCAAAATCCCGAAAGTTCATAATACCCATGATTGAAATACCGACGTCCATAACACCGAAATTCAAAATACCGAAAGTTTTAAATGTCGATAGTCGTTATATCGAAACACAAAATACCGATATTCAAATGCCCGAAAGGACGAAATCCCGAATGGATGAAATCCCGAATGGACGAAATACCGATGGATGAAATCCCAAAGAGCGGCGACGTAGTTCCCGCGATTACTCATAGATGGCACTACAACACAGTTATGACGGTGGGCATTCTGCTTAACATGTCTTAATATTTTTTATAGCGGGGGTAGATCTCGAAAAAATATTTTATTCCGTAATGTTTTATTAATTTGTAGTTACTGTTAGCTACTTAGTACTGAGTGGTTGCTATAATGTGTGAAGATACTTTTAAAGTGTTCAAATCTGAAAAAGGTGGATATAAAATACAGGTAGGCGTTTTTGCGTTTACAAAGAACCGGCAAACCCATTTGCTACTTAGTAGCTAACACATTTGTAATGACGACTTAGGATGCAAGAGCGAGCGAAGCAAGCTCGGGACTTGGGGCACCCCGACTTGGACAGGTTAGGTTCGAAGTGGTTGACGGGGGCTCGAGTGAGCGAGCAAAGCGAGCGAACGAGCCCCCGTCATCCCCTTCGTGTTAGGTTCCTTTAAACCCTGTAGACAGAAATAGGGGCCCCGCGAAGCGGGGCTCCGTCGACTACGCCTAACAACATATTTTTGTAGATAAAAAAAAAAACTTTGGAATTTTTTTCTCGGCCACTATGATTTTGCAAACTTTGCGGTTTTCAAATTTACACTAAAAAGGGTCTATTCTATCCAAAAAAAAACTATCAAAAAGCGCCGGGTGTGGAAGTACACTGTACACTGAAATAGGGGCCCCGCGAAGCGGGTCTTCGTTGACATAGAATGCAAGAGCGAGCAAAGAGCACCCCGAGGTTAGGTTTGGTTAGGTTACTTTAAAGCCTTTATACAGAAATAGGAGTCCCGTGTAGGGCTTAGTCAACATAGGAGACAAGAGCGAGCGAAAGGCACCCCGAGGTTAGATTTGGTAAGATTACTTTAAACCCTTTACACAAAATTTCAACAATTTGACAATTCAATTTTTTGACAATTTCGGGATTTTCAACTTCGGTATTTTAAACTTCGGGTTTTTAAACTTCGGGTTTTTAAACTTCGGAATTTTAAACTTTCGGGCAAATGAACTTTCGGGATTTTAAACTTTCGACCAAACAACCATTCGGCGTTTCAATTTTAGGGATTTCGTCCATTGATATTTTAAAAATTCGGGATTTTAATACGTACCCCATCCGCTTGAGACACGTGTCTGTGTCTGTGAAGTGCAAAAATGGAGCAACAAAAAATGCCTATCTAAGCTCGATTTATATAATAGTTTCCTATTTTGAATCAGTTTAAACTAAGCAACTTTTTTGTAAGGTAAATTCACGCCACCAAAGGGGATTTAAAGTTGTGTTATATTTTTAAAAACTTTTTTTTATAAAAAACAACTTCACTTTGACCTTCCTTTTGACCTTTCTAGGTTTCCAGGTATGGTCATAATAATCACCCTATAATGTTCCCACTGCTGGGACACAGGCCTCTTCTCTGTGAGAAGGATTGGGCCGTAATCCACTGCGCGAGCCCAGTGCGGGCTGGTGGATGTCACATGTCTTCGATTTTTTGTTCTAGGACATGCCGGTTTCCTCACGATGTTTTCCTTCACCGTTTTGACAGCAGTGGTGATGAAATTAAATACACAAAGTAATGATCCATGAGACCAAAAAAATTATAACAATGACGGGGAAAGTGATTCTCTGCTTCCATTAAGTGTCTTTTTACACCTGTTATACGATATAGAGCAGTATAATAATTTTTGGGCAGATTAAAAATACTAAACTGAATGAAATCGGTGGACAACAATATGTACACTTGCACTGGCTGGTATATGAAAAAGGAAAGCGGTGCTATATAAAAAAACTGGCCAAGTGCGAATCGGACTCGCACACGAAGGGTACGGAACCCTTCGTGTGCGAGTCCGATTCGCACTTGGCCAGTTTTTTTATAATGCATTTCAATGCATTTCACTGCACTGAACACCTTTTTAGGGTGCCGTACCCAAGGGGTAAAAACGGGACCCTATTACTAAGACTTCGCTGTCTGTCCGTCCGTCTGTCTGTCAACAGGCTGTATCTCAAGAACCGCGATAGCTAGACAGTTGAAATTTTCACAAATTATGTATTTCTGTTGCCGCTATAACAACAAATACCTACTAAAAACAAAACAAAATAAATATTTAAGGTTGGCTCCCATACAACAAAACTGTTTTGTTTCTGCGTTTTTGCCTTGTGGTACGGAACCCTTCGTGTGCGAGTCCGACTCGCACTTGGCCAGTTTTTTTTTTCATTATTTTCTTCTGCAAATATTTCGGTTATTAGAGACCGTTTTCATCTGATACAAAAAACCGTGCATTTATTATGTAATCCTCAAATATTGCAGGTTCAAAGGGTACAAAGGTCTACGGTAGTTACCTACTTTATTCAGCCTAATGGTTGAACTAAAAAATAATTCGGGTGAGGAGACGGGAAATTGGATCGGTAAGTAGGAAATCAATAAATTCTGACATTTTAATGTATAACAGCTACTATAATCTTTATTTATCGATGACATTTCGTAATTATTATATGTATATAAAAACCATAGTTATAGTCAAAGGATTTTTTCGCAGAAGACTGGAAAATAAGTACCTCAACATACTATTTTTAATTGATCTAAGCAGTTCTGTACTTAGAAAAATTGTGAACGCACGGAGGCGGCTCTGACTGGGGTATTTGAGAAATTTCCAGGAGAACGAAGTGGTTGTTTTGACGAGCATAATGTACAGGTGGTACTTTTGCTGCCGTTGAATACTCCAGCACTTCTGGATATCTGGCATCTGCAGACGAAGATGCTGCGACGACACGCTGTCCCGGAGCCATTAACACCAACCAGTTCTATAAACAAACGTAAATAAATGAACCTCTTAAAAATGTGAGCTGTGTAACTTAAGACATTCAAAAGGTTAACCTTTTCGACAACCGGTTTTATGGTTAACCGGTTCGACATAAGCAATTGTCTTTCTATTGTGTCTCTAATTACGGCATTCGATGAGTTAAATGTAGATGGTCAAATTAAATTAACTGACAAAACTTTACGGATTGGTGTCCAGCTGGTGAAAGGTGGATGTACCATAATATTATACCCCACTCCTCCTCTTTCGGAAATAAAGGCGTAAATTTATAAAGTTATGATGCATACATTGTTGTCTTATCAATATCTGACGACATAGACAAAACTAATATTTGAAAGTAATTGCGCCCCACGGTTTCACCCGCTTATGTGTCGATCCCGTGGGAATATCGGGATAAAAAGTATTCTATGTCCTTTCCCGGGACCAAACTATCTCTATACCAAAGGAGGTGTTTCTTTTTTCATACATTTGTGGCCAAACAATGTACCTTATGAACACAACTATTGAAATACAGGAAAAAAATCGCAGAATCTGAATAAAAATATATTGGATTTATTTATACATTTGTACCACATGAAATTGTCGTTCAAAGATGTTAATAACTTGCAACCCATTAATTAATTTGCCAATCTCATGACACATTCTTCCGATGATGCGTTTCGTTACTTCATTTTATAAATGTAACATAAAGAAATTATCCTGTAATTATACTAATTAATATCTTATTTTTGTATTAAAAACTTTTTTGCATAAATAAGTGTTGGAGACAAAACGCAGCACCACCGCCACTGCGACTACGAGAGCGGGGCAGCAGCGCGCGGGGATCGGGGGACGAGGCACGACTAGCCGCGGACCTACACTGCCCTTCACTTGAGATACAACGGTCCGAGAGGCGCGCGTCCTGGTGTCCAATATACGAACCATAACTACAGTCCGCTACTTTATTTAAAACACCTCTGAGAATCGCCAACATAATATGGTCCTCTCACCGTGGAAAAGGACACTAAGGACGTCTTGAAGCTTATTTTGGAGACTATTCCGTATCATAATCAAGAAACTTGACGAATCGTACGCGCCGGCCATTACGCGACGACTTTCGAGGAGGTCAAGGAAGGACATTTGAAGGACGAACAAACCGTCTCGTCGCTGGATAGGATAAGACATCTTGTGAGTTCGTTCCTATTTATTCCTCTTATTCCCTCTTCGCTTAGCTAGTCAAATTCATATTTCCTTTCTAAATATCATACTCATCTTGCTAAAACTTAAGTCGGTGCTTTGTGCATTCTTCATACGTTACAACTCGTAGAATAAAATATATCCTGTTATCTATAACATTGCAGTTAATCTTGCAATCATAAAAACTCGAGCATTGAATGCCTATCGCATGAATCATCTTGTTTACTTCAAATCGATGCGCACAGTCATTGAGCGCAGCTACCTACCTGGTTAAAAATTATTGCTTACATATTTTTATAACGGTGCATCAATTAGCTGTGTGTGTGATTGCTAATTTGAAATCAGCTGTTGCCCTTATTGTGATTTGAGGTTCGTTTTGTGATCATGTCCGAACTTAAAACTTTAATTAAAAAACGCTCGGCTATAAAATCAAAGCTTACTATTTTTGGCAATCATATAAGATTAATTGAAACTTCTAAAACATTAACGGAACTGCAAATCATAGATTTAGAGTGTCGCTTACGAAAATTTGAGCCCTTATGCGAGGAATTCGACACGTTACAGACTGAAATCGAGATCCTATCAGATGAGCCACCAACCGATGAAGTTTCCGCGGAGCGTGTGCAGTTTGACAACGACTACTACCCGCTGGTGGCCACAGCCAAGAGCCTGCTTGCTGCCGGAGGCAAGGGCGGCGGCGGGTCTGTGTTGGACTTCAGCGATGCAGAAACAGGTGGGCGAGTGAGAAACTTGGTTAGGCTACCGAAAATTGACTTACCACATTTTAGTGGTGGCTATCAAGACTGGCTTGAATTTAAAGACACATTCCTTTCTCTTATACATAACAGTGATTGCATAGATAACATAAATAAATTCCACTATTTACGGGCTTCTCTTCAAGGAACTGCTGCTTTGATAATTAAAAACATCGATTTTAAAAGTGACAACTATAAAATTGCGTGGGAATTATTGTGCGAGCGATTTGACAATAGTCGCTTACTGATTAACAACCACATACAGGCTTTGTTTAACGTAGATCCTATTCGATCAGAATCGTGTAAGTCGATTCAATATCTCATTGATGTAACTAACAAGAACATCAGGGCTCTCACATCATTGAATGAACCCACTCAGTACTGGGACACGCTCATAATATATATGATGTCAACTAAACTCGATAGTGTGACGGGTCGAGAGTGGGAAGAACACAGAAATACATTGACTTCATCCCCCACCCTATCACAGTTCATAACATTTTTAAATAACAGAGCCGACTTATTAGAAACTTTAGAAGAGAACAATAAGAACAATAAAATAAAATCAGAACCCGTAAAGGCGAAAAGTTTGGTAATAAATAATAATAGCACTAATAGCAAAAATAAAAATATTAAATGTAAATCATGCCCATTGTGTGACGATGAGTCACATCAGCTGTTCAATTGCGAATCGTTTAGAAGTCTTCCACTAGAAACTCGGATTTCAAAAGTAAAGGAGTTCAAGGTGTGCTTGAACTGTTTGCGTTTCGGTCATGTAGCAAAGAAATGTTTTTTGTCACACTGCAAATATTGCAAAGAAAAGCACAACACTCTTTTGCACGTAGAAAAATCCGAGCAATCGGCTTCTCGTGATTCGTCTTCATCGTCTTCAAAAGATATAGTACTGACAACTGATGTTCTACCGGTAACTACTCCGACGCGTGTTTTCCTTTCCACAGCGTTGGTGAAAGTGGTTGATGGCAGGGGCAGCAAACACACCGCCAGGGCGATCTTGGACAACGGTAGCGGAATAAATATCGTTTCCGAAGCTTTCTGCAGTAAGCTGGGTTTAACGAGGCGGAACGTGAGCTCCACGGTATCAGGTTTTAACAATCATGTATCCAATAGTACACAGTCTTGCAATTTCACAATTGAGTCATTGAATTCTAGCTATAGGACTAACATTGATTGTCATGTGTTTACCAACGTCACCACAGCAGTACCAATCACATACATTGACACACAACACATACAAATCCCAGCAGGCTTATGTCTATCAGACCCCTCTTATAATATACCTTCTAAGGTCGATCTTCTTATTGGGGCAGATATCTTTTGGGATATTCTAGGTAACAAAAAGATTAGCCTAGGCAAGCATCTACCTGTGTTACGTAGTTCGGAGTTCGGATGGATAGTCACTGGACACATCTCGAGTCCGAAAAGTACATTCAGTCAATGTCTTTTTACTCAAGGTCAACTTGATATTGACCTCACTCGTTTTTGGGAAGTAGATAGTGTTTCTCTTGAGCATTCTCAATCTGCAGAGGAACGTGCGTGTGAAAATCATTTTAATGTCAACACAACTCGACATGACGATGGTCGCTTTGTCGTCACCGTACCTCTGAAGCAAGATCCTCAGGTCTTAGGCGATTCTTTTGAGATGGCTAAGCGCCGCTTTCTATCGCTTGAGCGAAAATTCGAACGAGAACCAATATTCAAGGAAAAATATATAGACTTCATGAAAGAATACGAGCGGTTAGGTCACATGACTAAAAAATAAAACCCTTTTTCCATACAGTAACAATGCCAACTACTACCTTCCTCATCATGGTGTACTTCGGGAGTCCAGTACAACGACAAAGTTGCGTACAGTCTTCGACGCTTCTGCCGTCACCACTTCAGGAATTTCTTACAATGAAATTCAGATGGTCGGTCCTACTGTCCAAGACGATCTCTTATCTATTCTCCTCAGATTCCGCCAGCATAAATTTGTAGTATCGGCAGACGTTGAAAAAATGTTTAGATCTATTGACATAGTACCCAGTCAACGCTCGTTACAGCAAATAGTATTTAGGTATGATTCCTCTCAACTCTTAAAAACCTACACACTTAACACAGTTTGTCAGGGGACTGCTTCAGCGCCATATCTCGCGACAAAATGTTTGAGTAGTCTGGCATCCACAGTCAACGATAATAGCGTCAAATACAGTATATCGCATGACTTTTACTGTGATGATTTATTAAGTGGATCCGGTACTGTAAGCGAAGCTATAAAGTTATGTAAGGGAATTACTGCCGCCTTACATTCAGCAAGATTCAATATTCGCAAATGGAAATCTAATAATGCATTAATTCTTAACGAGCTGTTCTCAGGTAAAACAATAGATTCAAACACTGTTTTAGATCTATCAGATAATAACAAAAATACATCATCAAAAACATTAGGTTTATATTGGCTTTGTCAGCAGGATACCTTATCTTTCTCAATTAACATTGAACTTCATGAGAAGGTTACCAAACGCCACATTCTTTCAGTTATAAGCCAAATATTCGACCCATTAGGGCTTGTAGGTCCATGCGTTGTCGAAGCTAAATTGATTATGCAAAAATTATGGGTCAATAAAAGCTCTTGGGACGAAGAAGTTTCGTCAGAGATCTTACATCTCTGGTCTTCATTTGCTAACACATTACCCTGTCTTAATAAATTACAAGTTCCTCGATGGGTTCTTAGTGATCTTTGCGTAAAGATTGAAATCCATGTATTCACAGATGCATCAGAAAGTGCGTATGGGGCATGCGTCTACATTCGGTCTGTGTGTAATTCGGGACTTGTGCGTGTTCAGCTCTTAATCTCAAAAAACAAGGTCGCACCGATCAAACCGACAACTATTCCCCGTCTTGAGTTGTGTGGGGCCCTATTAGGTGCAAGACTGTGTACTAAGGTAAGAAATTCACTTACTTTAAACATTAACATGTGTCGGTTTTGGTGCGATTCCACGATCGTCTTAGGGTGGTTATCCACCCCTTCAAATCAACTTAATCAATTCGTACGTAATCGTGTTAACGAGATCAAAGAAAGCACCAGCGGTCACACGTGGAGCTACGTGCCGTCTAAGGAGAACCCGGCGGATCTTGTTTCTCGCGGGGTGAAGGCTGATATCATCAGCGACGCCTCGTTGTGGTGGTCGGGCCCATCGTATTTGCTTGAGTCAGATCATTGTTGGCCAAAAATGCCTAATGAATCCCAGAAACAGGACCTACCGGATCTCCAACCTTGTCTTGTTATAAATAACGACGTTAGGAAGAACGATGATGATAAACTATTTACAAAACTTATACCTAAATATTCACAATTTACACGTTTACAAAGAGTTATAGCCTATATACACAGATTTATTTATAACTGTAAAAACAAAATGAATAGACTCTGCGATCATCTTTCTTGTGAGGAATTGCAAAATTCATTTAATTTTATCATGCACACTGCACAGTTAGAAATGTTCCCAAATGAATACCTTATCTTAAAATCAGGTCACGCATTACCAAAGAAAAATAAATTAATATCACTGACCCCATTTCTGGATTCAAATGATATCTTGAGAGTAGGCGGTAGACTTGATAATTCACCTTATAGCTATGACACCAAGCATCCGATATTATTATGTAGCAAACATCATTTAACGAAAATCATATTTCATATGCATCACTTAAAGCTTTTACATGCGGGGCCTCAGTTATTGTTGTCTAATATTCGTCAAACTTTTTGGCCTTTGGGAGGAAGGAATCTGTCTAAATCCATAACGAAAGGATGCATAAAATGTTTCAGATTTAAAGCCAGCAATGTTCAGCCCATAATGGGACAGTTACCTGAATCCAGAACTACACTGGAATTCCCTTTTTTACACTGTTCGGTGGATTATGCAGGCCCAGTTAAGATAGCTAACCGTAAAGGTCGAGGTTGCCAATTAACTAAATCTTACTTGTCCATTTTTGTCTGCTTAGCTACTAAAGCCGTGCATTTGGAACTCGTTACAGACCTAACTAAAGAAGGATACATGGCCGCTCTAAACCGGTTTGTGGCTCGTCGAGGGAAGCCTCAAAGTATAACCTCCGACAATGGGACTAATTTTGTAGGTACATGTAACGAGTTACATCGTTTCTTACAGGAATCAAGTTCCCAAATTAGTTCTGCAGTCGCCCAAGAGGGTATAGACTTCCTCTTCATTCCGAGTTACACACCCCATTTCAACGGTATGGCTGAATCTGCTGTCCGTTCCACTAAATAACATCTTCGTAGGCTGCTCCAACTTACCCATTTCACTTATGAAGAAATGCACACTTGTCTGACTCAAGTGGAAGCCATCCTTAATTCACGTCCTATTACCGCCTTAAATTCCGATCCTACAGACTTCACACCTTTAACACCCGCTCACTTCCTAATAGGACGACCACTCGTGTCTGTTCCACATCCACAGCTGACAGAAAGAATAACAAGCCTTGAGCGATACAAACGAATCGAGTTCGTCAAGCAACATTTCTGGAAACGATTCTCCAACGAGTACGTCACCACGCTGCAGCAAAAGACGAAGTGGCCTACTGCGTCAAGCGAACTCAAATTGGGTTCCTTAGTCCTTATAAAAGACAAGGCATTGCCTCCGTTACGTTGGGCCCTGGGTCGTTGTGTGGCCGTTTTCCCAGGGGCTCAGGATCAAGTTGCTCGAGTCGCCGATATAAGGATCAAGGGAGGAACTATTATTCGAAGGGCATTTAATAACATTTGTCCCCTTCCAGAACCTGCTTGTTGAATCAGCTGCCTACCTACTTCAACCCGGGGAGTATGTTGGAGACAAAACGCAGCACCACCGCCACTGCGACTACGAGAGCGGGGCAGCAGCGCGCGGGGATCGGGGGACGAGGCACGACTAGCCGCGGACCTACACTGCCCTTCACTTGAGATACAACGGTCCGAGAGGCGCGCGTCCTGGTGTCCAATATACGAACCATAACTACAGTCCGCTATTTTATTTAAAACACCTCTGAGAATCGCCAACAATAAGACATTATTTTTGTGAAACATTTAGCGTACAGTCGGTGACCAACATTGTCTGACCCACCCAACATTGCCCGACCCACCGGCATATCTTGTTAAGCCATTTTAATCATTATCTTCTTGTCGTTAAAGTTGAAAAGCTTTTAAATAACACGGCCATACTTACTACCTAATCTTTAATTTCGCGTATTCTCAACCAGTCATTGTGGCTTCGCGGTTCGATGCTGGATTCGCGACGAACAACATGTGGGTTCGAAAACACAATCCACCTTTTATCAATTTCTTTATAATTTCTTTTTCTTTATTTGTTTTCATTTATGATTTCTACAATATTTCTTGCATTATTATAGAACGACCAATAATTATGATTTTTACCTAACAATTTTTCTGGAAAACAAGTGGGTAGATAAAAAAAAACTATAAGTCCTCAAATAAGTAGGACGAAGTAAAAGTTTACGTCGTGGGGTAGATGGATACTAAATTGATCTAAGTGACAAAAGTCAGTCTACCTACGCCTAAACAGTGACTGCGGCGCACAAACATTTCTAAAACGTTTGACGTAAATCGTGAAAAGTATTTTTAATGAATTTGGTGTAATCAAAGCGTCATGTCGCAACTTACTTAATGACTATACAAAACATTGCTGGCTGGATGGTGACGTCCGGCTGCCGACTGTGCGAATTGCCTATCCAAATACAGATATTTACTTCGTGCAAGATAACTGCTCCATCCACCGTGCAGGCATTGTGAAGAATTGGTTAGCTGCTCAAGGTATAACTGTTATTTACTAGCCATCTAAAACTCCCGATTTGAACCCTATATAAAACCTATGGGGTCAAATGGTTTTAAATTGGGACACATCCGAAGTGCGAAATAAAAACAATTTGGCTGAGGTCGTGTCATCGACATTGGAGCACATGAGAGGAAAAGATTTGTGTTGGAACATGGTGTGTGGTATGCGTAGCCGCTTACAGCAAGTTATAGCAGGAGACGGTGCGCCACTTCGCTACTAACTAATCTACTTACTTATAAGTATTTTGAAACACACTATGTAAGTAAATGCTCAATTGAATGAATGCTAAACCATTAAAATGTAAGATTCTGTGGTGATGTTATTGTTATAAATGGAAATGCATTTTTCTATTTAAATAACATGTTGATTCACTACATATACTTAGCTATAAATCTGTAAAACATTTCACAAATTCATTCATTTTCTCGCATTTATACATCAATGTTTTCTCGATAACACACTTCCAAGCAATTACCATTAGCATGACTTTTTTTAAATGTTTTAAATGGTTAGGTTTGAATATGATATTATAAAATGTATTAATTTTGAACTAAGAGCATTTACTTACTTTATCTTACTTATGTGTATTTTAATGAATTAATAAACATTTTTATTACTTGCAATGAATTTGCTTCATTTCTATACAAACTGCCCATTTAAAAAGATATTTCCCGACTTCGTTCGTTAAAAAAAAAGTAAAAAAATAGATAATAATTAAAAACAAAACATTGCTAACAAAAAACTGATAGGTTTTTCCTGGTTTCGAACGCAGACAACGATGACTATCGAGCTGCCTTAGTGACCACGAGACCAACTCAACTCTTGTAATATGTTTTGAAATTCGATCTTAGTTGTGATGACAGACGCAATATTCTAAAGAATTTGAACCATATCGTATATTTTCATAAAGTTCATTATCGCACAATCACAACCAGCTATTAAAATGAATCACGGAATTTAGCTATTAACCGTAGACACCTTTACAATGTTACTGATGCGCGATATTTTTTTTTATTCATCCACCCTCGCCTTGGTTTTTTTTTAGTAGTCTTGAAACTCATTAGCCTTTCAACCTTAACAACAACAATATAATGATTAAAATCGCCTAACAACATGATTTATCGAAATGCTTGCACGGAGTATTCCAAATGTTCACGATAAGGTTCAAATTCGCTATCACTCAAGTGGGTCAGATAATGTTGGCCACCGACTGTACCTACAAGAGTTAAAAAAATACATTTATTTTTCAGATTATTGTATGCGATTATTTTTTATTAGTTCTTGCTAAGTACCAATAATGTCATCATTCCGCTTCGGTTCCTCGCCTTTGTTCGTTGGTTTCCCGACTTTTGGAGTGCTATTTCGTGCGTGATTTCATAATTGTTGATTCGGCTATTCTTCCCTGGACTTTCGATTGATTTCTTACATCTTGAAGACCTGGCTAACCCATTTAGACTTGACACTTATTTAGTTTAATTTGACAGCTGTCAGCTGTCACTGCTGTTATGAACGTTTCGTTGAAAGCAGTTACGATGGTAGTGATTTTTTATTTCTTAATCTATCCAATATTGGAGGATTTTAAATACTGCTAATAACACAATTTATTGCAAGGATTGTAACTTCTAATTTGTACCTCGGTACAAGTTTGGCCTAAAAAAATATACCTCCTTTCATCTGAATCGGTTCAGCGGTTTAAGCGTGAAGCGGTAACAGACAGACAAACTTTCGCATTTATAATACCAGCAGCGCCCCGCGGTTTCACCCACATAAGTGTCGATTCCGTGGGAATATCAGGATAAAAACCATCCTATGTCTTTTCCCATGATGCAATCTATCTCTCTGCCAAATTTTATCAAAATCCGTTCAGTGGTTTAGGCGTGAAAAGGTAATATAAAGACAGACAGACAGAGTTACTTTCGAATTTATAATATTAGTATGGATTACTAGCAGCGTCCCGCGGTATCACCCGCATAAGTGTCGATCCCGTGGAAATATCGGGATAAAAAGCCTTTGTGTTAATCCAGGGTGTCAGCTACCTCCATACCAAATTTTATCAAAATTGGTCCAGCTGTTTGTGCGTAAAGAAGTAAGAAACATATCTCATTTCTGTCCCACTGCAGGGCATTGGTCGCCACGACCACGCTTGCTCAAGACGGGTTGGCTATCACACTAATATTATAAATGCAAAAGTTTGTGAGTGAGTGAGTGTGTGTGTGTGTGTGTGTTTATATGTTTGATACTTCTTCATGCTCAAACGGCTGGACCAATTTTGATAAAATTTTGTATGGAGGTAGCTGACACCCTGGATTAACATATATGCTACTTTTTATGCCGATATTCCCTCGGGATCGACATTAATGCGGGTGAAACCGCGAGACGCAGCTAGTAATAATATAAATCCATCGCTTTCCATGCATTTTTTTTGTAAAAAAAATAAGTATTAAAGTAGGTAGGTACATTTAAATTGAAAAAGTCACATTATACCTTCGTCACAACCTCGTGCGTAAGAGGCGAGGCCTAAACCACTGGGCCATCCCGACATTGACCCGCCCCTGCTTTGCACGGTCTTTACTACTCGACAAACCATCGACAATAGTTTTCTTATTTTTTTTCTCTCTTTATATTTTTCCTTAATAAATTCTCTGAATGATGGTGAAAACCGCATCAGAATCCTTTGCCAACTACGGCAAAGCCAAAGGAGGGTTATGATTTTAACAGGCTATTATGTATGTATGTGATGTGTCATCTTCATGGTGCTTGTTACGTTCGCCCACACCAGTGTCTTCCTTGACAATGGAAACTCGTAGAAAACAGCTTAAGCCATCTCTCACATGTATGTTCATCTGTTCACTTATAACTCCTGAACTACTACTTACTCCCGTAAGCAAAATACGCGCATTGACGTGGAGTTGCGGATACCAGCCCGTATTACCTATTACCTGTGCTACTTACTCGAATTTTGACAAACGATATCGGCAACAACCCTGCAAAGAACTGCCCTATGGTTCATGTCGGGCCGTTGTATATATATGGTAGTTGCGTGTTAAACTCTGCTTGCGCGATGCAGGATTTTGCGTGACGTCAGTATGACGCGTTGTTAGCATGTGGCGTTGTACATACCGCTACAGTATCATTGGAAGCGTAATGTTGTTCCGACAGAGAGATTGAGAGATATTTCATGTGAGGTCATATATATCTAGGCTAAATGACGTCACATAAAATCTAAGATGGCGGCATATAACGGATGTAAAATGTTGTTTGTATAAGGTAGACTTTTTTAATTTATAAAGGTAAAATACATTAATTTAATTTTGCCTTATCACAAATTATGTGAAACAGTACAGTTTGCTATCATTCCATTTTCTCTGTTTTGCCCAACGCAATTGCTGGAAAATTACAATTGCCAAGATTTAATTCTGACAATGATTAATTACGGTAAGCCCCGTAGCGGAAATTACGTAGAGTACCGTGGCAATCGACAGATAACCTAATTTGCAATAAATAAGTCAGGTTTTCGAGGAAGCGAAGAGAAGAATAGAAGAAGAAGAGAAGAATTTTTTTTTAAGTATCTATTTACTTAAACAATGACATGTACATTCACTGTATAAAGTATTATATTATTTTATCATTTTTTATCTGTTTTCCTTCTTAGTTTTAATCATGATCTGGCAGTTTGAGTAATTTACGCGGCCTACCCAAATGTCCTTTCTTTGGTATTGTTCGTCGAATCGTTGAGCTCCTCAATTTCTGAGTTGAGCTGCACGATTTTTGACAAATGCGTGCACTGATTGGACAGGTCCGCTCAATCTGTGTGGTTCTTTCCTCAAAAGACCATTTCAGACATCAATCTACATGGTCTTCACACGATCTGACCAAGATTTTGTCTGGACTTTAAAAGAGACTGTGACCTCTGAGTTTGTTTCGGCCTTTCTTCTCAGAGTAGTCAGATAGGAAACGCCGACCACATCTAGTTTAAAAAATATGATGACGTGTAAAAGTGTTTGTAAAAACCTACTTACAGAAAATAAATCATTTATCATTTAAGCAAGTGAAATAATGTAGTTATCTAAAAAAAATATGGAACCTTTTTGTGTAATTTTATATACTCGGCTCTCCCATCCTTCACAACGTCTTTTAATTTTGTGTTCAAGTGCGAAAGTATTGAGTCTTTGTGACACATGGCGTAGCACCATCTTTGTACCTATTTATCTATTCCTATAATCTTGTCTGTTTATATGTGTGTGTATGAAGAACAGGGTTTAAAGTTCACTCATCTTCCATTGAAAAGGGAGGATCCTCTGACCAGACGGGTGTTTTGTATGATAGGATACTGCCCGACTATTGATATCGGAACGTTGTATACATGCTAGACGCGCGGTAAACTTTGCTTGTGCGATGCAGGATTTGTAATGTGACGCATAGTTCGCATGTGGCGTTGTAGATGCCGCCACATGAGCATGGTTAAATAAATAAATAGGTGCCTATACAATCTGTGAGGTTAATTAATCCTTTTAGTTGTTCTTATATTTAGTTTTAGGTATTCCGAACTGAAACCAATTGTGTTATTGAACTTTAAGTTGATTGTAAGTTGTATAGTTGATTTACCTACTAATAGAAAAAAAAAATGTTTGTACATGTTTTCAGAAAGTTACTACTAGCAAAGGTAAAGTTTGTTATAAATCGTTTACGGAGACCGCTTTAGAGCTTATTTATAGTACTCACACCTTTGCTACGCAATTATATAATACAACAAAGGAGATTGAGAATTACAATCTTCAGCAGCTCCAACAGTATTTTCAATTTTTAATCGATTATTTGCAGTTGTGGAGCAGGACCAGCAATGAGCCAATCGTTTTGTCACCGATAATCCTTATCTTATAATATGCGTATCTGCATAGTGTGCGTTTTATACAAGATTTGAATTTCGTCTCATTCAGTTGAAGTGTGTGTGGAGGTATTTTATTGTAACATTTTAAACAGTACCCCTTAAAAGATGAGTCTACTTAGCCAGGCTGAAACTTGGTTGCACTAATAGGTCCCTATTTCTAGTACTATAATGATGTCTTTTACCTCTTTTTACAGCTCGAATAGTATTTCCCTACTTGTCCTAAGTCATTTAGTGACCCAGTTGCTAAATAAAAACTTAGGGCAGATGTATTATTGTTTTTCTTAAAATAATTATTGAACTCGGTATGGACTACCGAAAAGAATTCTTTGTAGTTAAAAAATAGTAACATTGATCATTGTAAAGTTCTGATAACTGATAAGTTAAGTTTAAGTGCTATTAACCTTTTGACCGCCACACGTCAATAAATCAAAAATGTAGTTAGTCGATCCGTGGCGTGCTGGGCACATTTTTACCCGACTGCGCGACGCAAAGGAGTGGTAATGTGTTCATCAGCCTATGTATGTATGTATGTATGTTTATATGTTCCTTTGAAGCACTATACAGACCAAATGCTGGGCCGATTTTTATGATTCACACGTTAATCGATTCCTTTTAGTCCGGCGAGTGTCACTAAAGAGATGACGTTAGTGAAAATTCAATATTGCAACTACTGGACGCCATATTAATTTTTTTTTTTTCGAAACCTATCGAGTGGGATATTAAAATAAAGGGTTTTAAAAGGTGATTACAAAAATATATACAAAATATATACTTAAAAGCAATTCGAAGTGACAAATCGCAAAAATACACCTACCAAGAACTAAATCGTCTGCGAAATCTTTCAAATTTGTAAACTAAAAAGCTGGAAATAAAAAAAGTTATTTAAAAAAATCAAAAAACCCGACTGCGGTAAAAAACTTAGGTAAGTTAAAAGAAACTGAAAAGCTAAAAACAAGCCCATTTTAAATTAAATAAAAGTTGGAAGCAGGCGGGACCCATTTGAATTTGAAAATACAATAAAAATGATGTGGGTCCCGCCTGCTTCCAACTTTTATTTAATTTAAAATGGGCTTGTTTTTAGCTTTTCAGTTTCTTTTAACTTACCTAAGTTTTTTACCGCAGTCGGGTTTTTTGATTTTTTTAAATAACTTTTTGGTTTGTCATCTATAGGTACATGACTGTGGCGGTCAAAAGGTTAAATTTATTTAAATTAAGAGATGTTATTCGTCTGAATTGTATATGCACTTTTTGAGTTAGTATGTTGGACTCAAAAGTTACGGTTTGACCGCTGTGATTAGAAAGGAGATAATTAACGACGGCTTTATCTAAATAATCGCGGCAACAAAATCAAACAAAGATTGGTAATTACGGCAAACTAAATATACCATTGACCCTTGAAAGTGGTTTTGTTGAACTGAATATAAACTTTTATTAGTTTTAATATTATTCTCAAAAGCAATTTAACTTTAAGAACACAGGGGCTTAGTGCAAACAGGACAGGCCCATTAAATGTTTTTGAGCACACGGCCTTTGAAATTGTAGTTCATTTTGTAAATTAAAATCCGGTTCGCATCAAAATAAATTTTAATTTAAAAATAAATGTAGTAAATTTTACGAAAATAAAAGTATATTTTTATAAAACTGCCACTTCTGTTGTTGTTTGATTATTCTTATTAAACTATACTTTGATTATTCTTCTTAAACAATGTATCAACATGACATACTTAAAGCATAATATTATCAACTTGTTACACAAAGTAAGTATAGTGTACACTGTATCGATAACAATGCCTCTAGCCTCAAAGTCAAAACTATGATTTGCACAAACAATGTCCCCGGAGTTATCACATGTCCCATGTTTGACTATAGTTATAGGTAATATAACTATAGTCAAAGGTCCATTGTCATTGGATCGGTCTGTAGGGAAATATTCAAATCGATTCCATACAGTTGTGATTCATTTCTATAGAAATATAGGACATCATCATCTGCCTTTTCCCATCTATTTGTGGTCGGGTTCCAGTCTAACCAGATGCAGCTGAATACCAGTATTGTACATGGAGTCACTGCCTACCTGACGTCCACAACCCAGTTACTGGGTAATACGACACCTCTTGGTAAGACTGGTTGTCAGACTTTCGGGCTTCTGACAAATGACAGCCGGGAGTGCTTTCCGAGGCACGGAGGGGTCTCGGTATGTAAAGACCACCCATCCACATTCCAACCGCGGCAAGCGTAGCAAACCTGACCGATCGACTTGTGTGGCTGTTAATATTTAGCCACGGACCCCTCAAATATAGGACATGTACCTACTACGGTTTTAATAATATTCTCTAATATTCTGACACAACGTCTCAGGAATAAGGAAAAGTACCTAAGTACCGTGTTTTTTAGATTTATCGGATAATTTTTCGGAAATTGCTTATTTTTATTGCGAAAGGCCTCTGTTATGAAAAGATTGTTAGCATAACAGGTTTGATAAACGGACAGTTTTCCGTAAGTACCAACATTCGCGTTGTAAAAGTTGTTTGTTCCGAAAATAAATTGCTGCCGTCACTGAAAAGTGTCAATGTGTTATTCTGATAAGCTTGTCACTAATATTTATTGACGACCTACAATAAAAAGATGTAGATTGGCAAAAACAAATTACAAAGGTCAATTTTTCATCAATTTTGATAAAAACATATTATAATAATTTACTATATTCAATGTCCATTTAAATGTTTAAAAAAACATTACTGCAACAAAAAAGTTCGAAACAAGATGACGAATCTCAGATACAAAATTGAACTTATTTTTACCCGACTGCGTCAGAAGGAGGGTTATGTTTTTCGAGTGTATGTATGTATGTATATTTTTTGGCACGCTCTGTAGCCTAAACGGCTTGATCGATTTCAGCTTGAGAGGTGCCGTTAGATTCGTCTTAATTGTGAGAGTGACACTGGGTATATCAAAATTGAAAAAAAAAAAAATGGCCGATTTTTGGCGCAATATGTCTTCAAAAAAAACTTTTTTTTCCTCGAAACCTATCGAGTGGGGTATCAAAATAAAGGGTTTACAAGGTGATTACAAAAATGCATATAACTTATATGGTTAAAAGTAATTCGAAGTGACAAATCGTAAAAAACACGTACCAAGAACTAAATCGTTTGGGAAATCTTTCACATTTGTAGGTAAACTAAAAAGCTGGAAATAAAAAAAAGTTATTTAAAAAATAAAAAAACCCGACTGCGAAACTGAAAAGCTACAAACAAGCCCATTTTAAATTAAATAAAAGATGGAAGCAGGCGGGACCCATACCATTTTTATTATATTTTCAAATTCAAATGGGTCCCGCCTGCTTCCAACTTTTATTTCATTTAATTAACTTTATACTTAGACAAATCACACACTACAACGTGCCACGCGATGGGGTGCGGAAAACGCCCCGCAAAAGTTTTTAATTGAATTTGTATGTAAAAAGTCACGCGCGGGGTCCGTTACCTGCGCCACAGATTACTTACTAACCTGTGTTGCGTGAGTCGTTGTAGTGTGTGATCCGTCTGTGTTTTCGGTAGTTTTTTGGGGTTCCATAGTTCTGACAAGGAACCCTCATAGTTTCGTCATGTCCGTCTGTCTGTCTCTCCGAAATTTTGCTAAGAGACCGTTAGTACTAGAAAACTGTAATTTTGTAGGAGTGTGTATACATATCAATTACGCCGACAAAGTGGTGAAATAAAATTTTGGAAAAAATTTTTTTTAGGATAGCTCCTCTACATGTGAAGTGGGGATGAATAGTTTTTTCGTCGTCTACCCCATCGCGGCATCGTGTGGGGTATCGATGAATAGGTCTTCTAAAATGACGACAGTAATAGTCGTTGAACTTGGGTGTTGGATAATTTTGTACCAAATATAAATCCTTAGCTTTAATCCTTTAAAGTGACTAAGACTTGTAGTTGCTGGTTGTTATTTTAACCATTAACTCCCAATATCTCTTTACCATTACTTATAATCAGAATAAAGAACAACAGAATCGTACTATATTGTGATAACGAGCTACTACGGAACCCTACATTGTGCGTGGCCCGACACGCACTTGGCCGGTTTTTTTTTTTGTTCAAACCTTTTTGTGAGCTGTATTTTTTAAATCGTATCGTTTTTATCGCATGGTTATTAGATTTTTAAAAATCTCGATGAGATTGATGTCCAAAATCTGCCATGTTGATTTTTTTTAAGCGTCACTAATATTTGTCTCATGAACGGTCACGACAAATCCAACGTCGATAGAATCAACAAAATACATTTAGCCTTCTGGATACTACCAAGATAAAATAAATACACGCCAAAAACATAAACCTGGTCAGCATTCGGAGAAACACAAATTATGACTGAAACACGCGATTTGAGCGGTGGATGATAATTTTGTTGACATTTAGAAATTTTTCATAGAACCTTTAGAAAGTTTCCCGTTGCTCTACAAAAAACACAGTAAGTATTACAAAGTTAAATGTTACTCTCCAATGTTCTTAAACATAAAGTTGTAAGTTAAAACGGTTGTATGTTTAAGGTAAAGGAAAGAAAAGGGAAGTTATCTTTTTCTTTTTGTCTTTTACTTTACTTGTCTTTGATAGAAAATGGGCTAGGCTCGGTTCGGAACTGTCATAATCAGCCTATAATGTTCCCACTGTTGGGACAAAGGGAGTGGGCCATAATACTCCACGCGAGCCAACATATCCACCAACCCGCACTGGGTTGGTGGTTGTCACATGTCTTCGATTTTTTTTGGTTCTAGTACATGTTGGTTTCCTCACAATGTTTACCTTCTCTATTTTGAGATCAGTGGTGATTAAATTAACTACACAAAGGAAAGTGCCTGCATTTCTGCAATTCGTAAGTCATCTCGTTCAGGACTGCCCGTAAATTATTCGTAAAAATGCTATTAATTATCAAATCGTAAGTAGTGATTAGGTATTACATACTATGTATTTTTGGGCTATTGCATTCCATGGGTTTCGATTATTAAAAACATACTCCTTTTACTTCGTCCACCTATAACCCTACAACACACCTGACCTCACCATTTGCAGGACATCAACAATAAAGTCAGTTGGTACTTATGTATATTATGTCCTTTGAGTTAGAGCAAACGTGGTGCTTCCACTTACATCCTCCTTGTAAGTCGTTTGTTATTCGTCAAAGAACCAATTCCGCTTTGAAAATAGATAGTTTTCTTACCAGATAAAGGTATGCCTTCACAAATACTTGAGCGCTGATAAGGTCTGCTGGAGTCCTTCTTCTTCAAACACAGCAGTCCGCCGAGTATCTACCGAAATAAGAGAAAAATAAATAAGTGGTCAATTTTCCTCAACATGAAAATTCTTTTAGACACAACACATTCCCAGAAATCATTGCAATGCCTTTACGCGACGGGAAATTAATGCATTATTAGACCATGATTAGCCCTATTTGTATAGCAATAAAACATTTTTATTTATTTATCGTTTTACTATGATAAAGTATTAAAATATTTGTTCATTCATGTTTATTTGTATATATATAGGTATTGATTATTCCAAACTACTAAATAAATACTATGATCACGTAAGTTATGATCTCTTGCGTACACCTTAAAAACACCTGCAGCTGAGAACCTTATTTGGAAGAGTCCGGAGCTTTTATCCTGACAGTGACGGTAGTCACTGAGTTGAAACCAACGAGGGGCATCATTTAGAGGTCACGCACTTATATTTGCCCCGGTCCAGATTTTTGAAGTGTACGCTTCAACCCGGGCAGCATGTTGGGAATCGAACCCTACGCAGTACCTTGCGCACGGCCTGCACGCGCAGGCAGCGTGATCAGCGCGTCATCATCGGCAAGCTGAATCGCGGCGTGGCGCCGACACCGGTCGGCCGATGACCACTCGCTTCAACGGACTCCACCGCGACGGACGACACTCTTCACTTGAATTAATTAACTGTTTGTCCGGAAGTTCATATTGTAAATAAGACCGGCAATAAATCATTTCCCCTAAAATACAGTCCACTCTATTCTTGCTCCCCGCGCTATTGGTTAATTGAGTATTATTGAGTAGGTACCTATTATTGTATTGAGGTTTGTTTAGGTGGTTTTAAAGGGCAACCTGTGAAACCCCTAAAAACGAAACGATACATCAGGTTGATGTTTTTATGCAAATGTAGTCAGACACAATGTAACATTCGTGCATACCATTACTACCTTATTTGTTTCACCTTAATTCTTTCATAAAATATTGGAAGCTAGTTTTTTTTGCCACGGTCGAATATGGACTCATCATCATCATTTCAGCCGAAAGACGTCCACTGCTGGACATAGGCCTCTCCCAAGCACCTCCACTTCGACCGGTTCTGCGCTTCTCGCATTCATCGGGTTCCTGCGGCCTTCACAAGGTCGTCGGCCCACCTTGTGGGAGGCCTTCCAATGCTACGTCACTCCAGAATCTTTCGGCCCCATCAGCCATCTTTTCTCATCATCTTTAGCGAGCAATGTGCCCTGCCCACTGCCACATAAGTTTGGCAATTCCTTGGGCTATGTCGGTTACCTTGGTTCTCCTGCGGATCTCCTAATATATCTCTCTCGGATATGGACTAACAAAACATAACCTTGTACGACTTACGTAATAGGACAAAAAAAGCGCCCCATTTTGGCGAGAAAACACATCTGAATTTCAAAGTAATTGGCACGGGTGACCTTCAACTTACTGTTATTTCGAATTTCTGGAAATATGAATGACCTTATTTCATAAACGTGCACTTGCCAGTCATGTTTTAAAGGCAACTTGGAGTAACTCGTCTATCGACACATATCTAGGTCTATTTCTGGGCTCTTCGCTGTGGGTCCAGTATAAGACAGATAATTTTAAACAGTTTCTTGGCCGTTCTTCTCCATAGGAACCTATTACGCTTTGAAATAGGTAACTAACTTCATCTTTCCGATTGACCGATTTCTTGACAATTCAAATGTGCCTGTAAATGTTTAAATTGAAATAAAAGCGTCGAGATTAGCTTGAGTTTGCATTCCTCAGAATACTGAACAAAGTCACAAAAAATGTATACGAACCATTATTGACGGGACGCTGAGACCGAAAAACCTGATATGTATGGCCCGACCTTAAGTAGTTCTTGTATGTACTACGATATATCTATCATATAGTCAAACGCCGATAAGAAGCCTTTTCGCCGAACGACTGGTTTAAATAAGGTTTGACCAACAGCTTTCGGCAAACCCCGAAATAAATTCCAATTTCTGCCTTTGACTAATGTAGTTTAGGCAAACCTAGGAAGCAAAGTAATCTGTTTCAGACTTTGCCTAGTCTATCCTAGAAGCACCTAAGGCAAATTCATCAAACGTCGGTTTGTACTGCACGGGTTGCATGTTATATTTAAAAGGTTTATGTGGGCTTTAGAAAGTTGACTATAGCCGCGCGATTTTAGATGCAGGGTGAAATTCGACTGCCTAAATGGCAATTCGGCTAGACCACAGGTGACTAAAATCGCAAGTTCTAAAGTAGAGTAGGTTTCCACTTTTGTCGTGCAGCGGCGGGTCGCTAAACTCGACCGTGAAAATGCTCAGACGCAGGCGATCGCACGCCGTATAAAGGTCGATTGTGTTTTATATGTTTTTTTCTTTCTCATTTTATTTTATGCTATGGTTTCATTGTTTTGCATATAGATACTATTATGGAACATCATAGTAGGTACTCACGACACAGGGAATCCTAGTGTGAGGACCAGTGTTGATGTACAGACACCAGCACATCAAGCTACCCAAAACTGTCAAATATCCCCAATCAACCTTGAACCTTATACTGTAGCGATTAAATTAAAACATTATTAAATAAATTTGACAGATTGTAGTAGCTTGATAAGCTGGCGTCTCTACATGTTTGCAATTTTTTAACGATACACCAGTATATATTATATTATATTATATTATATTATATTATATTATATTATATTATATTATATTATATTATATTATATTATATTATATTATATTATATTATATTATATTATATTATATTATATTATATTATATTATATTATATTATATTATATTATATTATATTATATTATATTATATTATATTATATTATATTATATTATATTATATTATATTATATTATATTATATTATATAACCGATATTTATTTAAAGTTCTTTAACAATTACCTCTTTAAACCCCCGTCGGTACCGCACATTCATGTAGCAGTAGATCATTGGGTTGTAGCAGGAGTGCGACATTGCCAGCCAATGACACGCGAACCACATGTACGGCATTCCGGGCCACATGCTCCACTCTTCATCATCTTCGTGGACCGTCCACAGCACCTGACAGCAAGTATAGATAATCATGATAAATAAATAATACAGACATAAGAAAAGAAACCAATAAAAGCAGATTTAAAAACAAATTAAAAAGATGTTATTTAGATTAATGTTATAAAGTGCTATACCGAAGTCTAAAGTATGAATTTGTAAGTGTGTCTAAAGACTCGTCAGACCCCACAGTCAAACCATTACTACGGTTTTGTGGGGCTTAGTTTGTAACTTTTTTTTGCATGATGTGAACTTATAATAAATAAATAATAATAATACCTTATTTCAGACCAATTATTAGAACCCATACAATAGTGTTACTAAAGAAAACTTAAAACTAAATTAAACTGAATTGTAATTAGCATACTATCGACGTAATATGTAGTACGTAAGATACACGTTTGTATCGCTCGTACGTATTCATACGTCTGTGTGAAGCCCGACCCAGTATGGCAGCATTGAACAGTCCCACCTACTGAACAAAGTGCTCAGGAGTCAGCAACCGAATTGCGTCGTCGTTTCAGCCGATAGACGTCCACTGCTGGACATAGGCCTCCCCCAATACCGAATTGCGTAACACACAGAAATCATTCAGATGGTGATGGAAAATTCCATAGGGAATCATTTTGAAGAATATTGCTAATTTATTGCTACATAAGTTGGAAAAATATGTCTGTTCAACAACGTAAATAACAAAAAGCCGCCGGTCGCTGAAGTCACTGTGTATTCTTTTGGCATTATAAATTAATGGGAACGTGAAGTCGTGGTATTTTCGTAAGAAATTAATTTAAAATAAATGTAATTCGTTTTGGATACAGAAATAATAGGTGATATTAATGTTTTTTTTAATGCTTCGGGGAATTCCCCAACATTAAACCATAGATTACAAATAATTTTAATCAGCATGGCTTGGGGGCAGCCATCTTAAGAAAGTAAGGAGTAATACCATTCCATCCCTTAGAGAAAGTCTTAAAAGGATTTATTATTCCAACCATAAGTCTATACCAGAGGCTATTTTCTTCATCCTTATTATGTTTATTTAAGGGTACTACAGGACCTAAACGCAAAAACGCAAGTTTTATAATGCCTTAAAGTATATGATCGACTACAGTAAACAAAATCAGAAAAACATACTTATGATATTCTTCAGGATATATGCTAGGTAGGTAGTGTGTTGAAAACATAATACAACCAATTTGATACGATAGAAAAAATCATGGAGTTAACTCTAAAAACTTTCTTTTTACAATAAAAACTATACTCATATAGGTACATACAATAATAAAAAAACAAACAATAAAACAATACAATACAACATACAATATATAATTATTATGTATCAATGCTAGCTCTATGTTCAGTAACATAATAGTCCACTAAAGCACTCAGTGTTGTCTGGTTCGAATAAACCTACATCAGGCAGGTCGCTATTGAATTCAATAGGCCTATAACCAATATAATTATTTAAGTTATACACTAGATTTATTTTAGGCATAGTTTAATAATTTTCTTCATAATATTAATATGTAACTTTGTAATGATGTAACTTCTTTGTAATTTATATGTGAACTTATGAATAAAAATTATTCTATTCTATACAATCATTCTAATTTTTTGTCAGATTATTCTATAAGCTACATATTAAAATACTAGTGTTTTAATTTTTTTGTCCAAACGATAGATTTATTGTAAATAGATATTTGATTCATATTTTGCAATAAATTACCAGTGTTGTGTCATCGCGCTTCTTTTTCATGTTCTATGTCCGACAGTGACCGCGCTTTAGATCATGTAGCCCCTTTAAATCGTAATAAGCTTGTGCCTCCGCGGCACTGTCGAGTTGCCGATCCTATTAGCTACGACACTCGTAGCATTCAAAGAGGGTACATTCCGAAAGCTGTCTAATATTTCGCTGTTTTTATTTATTTGCCAATATTATCGAATCAAATTATTAAATACAGACCTTTGATATGGGCAGTAAGGGCAGGTACCTGTACCGTTGCAGCTACAGGAAAACGCTCCTAAGACTCTGTGCTTAACTTTTTGATAAATTTTGATCTGAATTCACAATTTTTGTAAAAATTGTACAGTCACCAACAATAGACAATTTCCAAAAAAACTATTTTTGATGCCTGAGAAGCAGATTCAGATTCTATGAGCCCAACTTCGGTCATGGAGACCCTAAAACCGTTTTTTGTAGCGAAAACAATTTATGGTACCCCAAAAATTATACCCCAAAAATTATACCCCAAAAATCCACTCTGTATATATTTTGATTAACTGCTATGCTCCATAAAGGTATAGATAGTGTGATGATAATCATCTAAAAGGTTAAATATGTAACTATCTGCAATATTCTAACCTTTTGGCTCGTCCTTTTACAATTTGCAGTAAACTATAGAAGAATACGAACAAATTGCAATGTTGCTCAATTTGCTCATCCATCATACCAAAATAGTGAGATAATTTATAGCCTACAGACTGACCAGACCTATAGAGAAAACCAATGCAACATTTGAACAAAATCTATCCGATAGTTTTTGCATGCATTCAGAGAAACAGACAAAAATAAAAAATTCAAATCGTTCCCAAACCTCGCAAAAATTACATTGAAAAAATTCAATGTACTTACTGTTTTGATAGATGAGAAAACAACAAAAACAAATACAGACTATCTTTGAAATGTGAAACAAAACAGATTTATACAGCAATCAGTACAAAAAGTTAACAAAAAACGTATTTGAATGAAATGTGAAACATAAATTGTTTTCGTTTAGTTATATACTAGCTTCTGCCCGTGACTTCGTCCGCGTGAAATTTCACCCTCCCCCCGTTCTCCCTCTTAGGGGAGGAATTTCGAAATCCCCTTTCTTAGTGGATACCTTAGTCTTCACAAAGAACACGCCCTCCAAATTTCGTGTCCCAGGACCAGCGGTTTAGGCTGTGCGTTGATATATCAGTCAGTCAGGACTTTGAATTTTATATAGAAGGTACGTTTATCTGTTATTTAATTCCTTTACATTTGTTTATTTCTTTTGTACTTCAAGTTTCTTTTTTATAACATGATATGGAATATGGATTTAGTTAGTACCTATGTATTCAAAATATTCCAATTTATTTAATTAGCCCAGTAATTAGTTAATTGTCTATTAGATCAATGGGTAAATAAAAAATATGAGCTCAAACATCACATCTTTATTGAAAAGACTGGCTTAAAAAAAACTGCCTTTTTTAATCAAAACTTTTAACAAAAATTCAATGGATTTGCTACGGTTTCAAAACCATTGAGGACATTTCAAGTATTGAGGACTGTACTTTCGGAAAACCTCTTGAGCACTTACGGCTGCGGTCGAATGATATGCAAAACACACACTCGTTTAAAGTAAAAAGAGAGAGAGCGGGAAAGTGTGAGTTTAATACACGTTTTTAATACAGAGCCATGTAGGTATGGTAGGTGTATATGGTTTTAGAAGCTCTCATGAAATTGTCGCCATCTTGAATTTTTATTTTGACCTTACAATCTGTTTCAGCACCATCAAAACCATGAAAACGACACCCATAACAAAAAACAACAAAAGTTTTCGCAGCGACTATCCTGGATTTTGATCTCACTATTGGCTTTAACACCATGAAAACCATGAAAACTATTTATCTCTATCGTTCTACTATACAGGGTTATTGGTAAAACATTAACAACGTCTTAAGAGGTCATCATACTCATCATTCATCACCATCATCATCATTTTTCTCATCATCTGCGCTGGCGGGACCAAACATGCTGCTGCGTCCAGCAATCCCGACCAGACTGCACCACTCCACGAAAGTTGAGGAGATCGTGGAGTACATGCGCGTGAAGACCAGCTGGACTTTGAGGGTCGAGAAGTTGGAGTCGCGTCACAACACGAACTTCAAGTCGTTCGTGGCACTAGTTCCGACACATCATCTCGAGAAGTTCCTCAAGGAAGAGTTCTGGCCGAAGGGTGTTGTGTACCGTCGTTTCGTTGCCGGCTACATGACACCAGTCAGCGAAACACGACGCAGACACTTCGTGTGCTTTAGTTTGTTAGTGTAACTTTAATGTGTGTATGCCTGAAAACAATGAATGAATGTGTGTATGCTTGATGCCTGAAATAAATGGATAATAAATAAATAAATAATTACTGACAACTTTTACTATTTGACCAAACCTGAAATCGCGAAAAAAAAAATCAGCTGTTCCCTACATTTTGACGAGTAAAACGAATATAAATGTAGGAAACATCAGATTTTGTTTTTTCTTGATTTCTGGTTTGGTCCCATAGTAAAAGTTGTTCATAATGATGAGTACAATGACCTCTTAAGAGTTTGTTAAAATTTTACCAATAACCCTGTACATAATAGAAATTCGTATGGAGCTTTTTCGTTACGTGACGGTTTCTACCAATTTACTCTTACCGCAAATTTCGTTCCAAAAAACTTTATTGTGACGAAAAGTTCTGGAAAATTCATTTTCGAAACTTTCGCCGGTAGTCGCTACAAATGTTACTGCTGTTTGAAATCGCATCAAGCCAAATTTTGTACGAGAAATGGATACAGCTGTAAATGTGGGATGTGTATTTGTTTACTAAACTTTTTAATTTGTTTGATTTATGTATGAAGACTGATAATTATCTATTGATGTGGATGAGAGTTAATAAATAAATAAATGAAAAAACTGCGGGGTAACTGCGTAACACATTAACAGTAGGAATGGCTTTTATTTTGACAGTTCAACAAAAATTATTGCGTTATTTAAGTTGTTGGGCAGACAAATTTTTCGAACATCTGAAGCAATGGATTGGCAATATCGTTCAAAATTATTCGTATCGTGATTGATAGTGTGGGCAATTAGGTTGCTGGTTTATGATTAAGTTTTTTTTTAATAAGAGTAAGCACTTGTTTTTTTATTCTAAATAAGTACTTAAAAGTTTACAAAACTTTAAAACTAATAAACCAAGTCAGCTAAATGTCCCTGGAGATACGTGACCCTAGACATTGGTCCCCGTGTAAGTTTATTGTATCTACTTACAATGAAAATGTTGAGTGGCAACCAACTCATCGTGAACACGGTGACGACCGTCAGCATCATTTTGATCATCTAAAAAAAGAAAGACAAACACATTATGCCATATATCAAACTAAAAAACGCCAAACTTAGCCGGACAGTGTTATTAGGTTTTTCTATCGAGAATTTCTCCGTAGCAGCCTGCATGGAGTCTGGGTTTGTGCCCAGTTGATGGCAATAGGCTCGCCCCCTTTTGCATGGAAAATAAACATATTTTAAATTTCTAAGCACCTTTCTAGCCTGAAACACAGGTCCTACCTAGTTCAGGCAAATGAGCAACTGTTTTCTTTATAATTTTTAAGATAAGTTATTGTAAATCTGCACCTTTTTTTATAAATAAACGATATTATTATTATAACCGGCGAAATGGTTGCTGCACTATATAAGGTCTATCTATTCGTACATGAAGTATCTGAAGGGGTCATTGTACTCATCATTACGAACATTTTTTACTATGGGACCAAACCTGAAATCGCGGTAAAAAAATCAGCTTTTCCGTACATTTATGTCCGCTTAACTCGTCAAAATGTAGGGAACTGCAAATTTTTTTTCGCGATTTCAGGTTC
Organism: Mesoligia furuncula; assembly: GCA_916614155.1. Lineage (NCBI taxonomy): Eukaryota > Metazoa > Arthropoda > Insecta > Lepidoptera > Noctuidae > Mesoligia > Mesoligia furuncula. The sequence continues at coordinate 18,527,780 of OU744798.1, forward strand.
GATCCCATAGTAAAAGTTGTTCGTAATGACGAATACAATGACCCCTTAATAGAGTTCGTGTATGAGTAGTTAGACCTTATACAGGGCGGAATTTTGTAATGCCACCTGAAGGGAAAGTACTGTAGATAGAACATTTTACTCGAAGAAAACATTCCTTTATTTTTGAATAGAAAGAAAATTGCATTCAAAGATTTTCAAAAATTCGCTTGCCACACCGGGGAATCGAACCGACTAAAATCTGTAAAAATTACAACCTGTACTTTTATTGCATCGATCGTTAGGATCAATTATAAGGATGAAATCTCTCTAAGTAACTTGATAAATTAAATGAATGGAACACCACGAAATCTGAGAGTTTATTACGAAATTACGAAATTAAGAGTACTTTCCCTTCAGGTGGCATTAGAAAATTCCACCCTGTATATACCTATGCTAAGTAAAATATGGCACATTAGCTAGCTTATAGTTACTCGAAAATAGATACTTACAGTCACGAGCATAAATGTATTAATATGGACAGCTTGGAAATATTATCTGATGATATATTATCATGATTCATCCATTAATATACGACGCCAAATATGTGATCATTTGTGGAAGACATGAACAAGTGGCAGCGCAGATATGTGAAATCAAAGGAACGCCAAAACTTTCTGGCGAGACAAGCGACGCCGGAATATAGGATGCTGCATTTGCTTCATAAATATTGTGTTAATGAAATCGTCATCTGCCTACTCAGTTAAATTCAGAAGCATGTAATACCTCGTTGTGAATAAATTTTATTTATAATATATAACCATTTTATTTTTCAACTGAGCTGATATTGACCATTCTGCCAGTATCAATTACTTACCCATTTTAAAGTGGATGAGTATACATTTAAATTCAGTCAGAATCTCGATAAATCGAATTTAAAGGGAAAAATTCGAGTTAATGAGTTTGAGCTTAACAAGAATTTCGAGACTAAAGGCTAACACTAATTGCTAGGGCTAGACTAATTGCTAGGTATATTTTTCGAGTTGTAAAGTCATAGTGAAATAAAAAAAAATACTTAAGTTTTATGGTACATATTATTGAGACAAATTATTAGTGAAGTAAACTGTACAAACAACTACAAAAAATCTGATAAATCTTATTTTGATTTACGTAGAATACAAGTCGTTATTTTCCGTTTAGTTCTCATGATGTACCTATTTTTCTATTATTTTCTTCCTGTCTGTTTATATATGTGTGGACATAAATGGTTAAATAAATAAATAAATACTGACCGATAATAAAATTCTTTTTAAGCAATAATCACAAACATAAGGTACACAGATGTGTTAACTACTTAAAAAGTTTAATTAATAAATTCATTCATTGCACATGTACAAAGTACACGCTATGGCAAACAAAGGCACCAATCATTCCTTTTTTCGTCCTAAGTCTAAATAATTCATACCGCGTATTTAGGGGTACAGCGGAGGGGAATAGCAATTTTTTTCGTCTTACTGAGGATTACACCTTAACGAGATTCGAGTTATCGAGACTCCTCTGTATACTGTTCATGTAAATCAGATATTATTGCCGAGCTGTCTATAATCATTATTTTTACGCTCGTGACTGTACCTCATAATAAGTATGCAGTTAGGTACCTTGCTTATTTATTATTACCAAAGTAAATATACAATTTTAATAAGTGATCGGGCCAGAGTTTTGCTATTTAAATAACATGAGATTAAAAGCAAATATCACACCCACCCGTGAAATCGGGTCATTTCAATTCATTAATCTCCATTGATAATGACATATTGATTACACTTTTATGGCTGAGCGGCGACGTGTTCGTCTGTCAAAATATCAGCACGTATTCAAAAGGAATACTCTGAGCCGGCGCCAATTCGCAGATGAAAGGTCACAGACGCAAATAATTTGCGGTCACCAGCCCGTGTGCCGTGTTTGGCCCGTTCTAAATAACCACTGAATCAAACAGTGCGAATAGTATCTCTTTGGCACCATCTCGTTAAAAAATCGATCAAAACATTGACGCCTTAAAGATCAACTTACAGAAGTAAATTATTATTTCATTTTATTTCTACATTCAAACATATCCTTGACGATTGAAGGTAGAAACATGCTTTTTAAGACTACCTATGATCCTAAGATTTTGTAGAGATGAGCTCAGAGAGGATTTTTTTAATCTTCACCTACCAAGCCAAATGGGGGCTTGACGTTTGGGCAGAAGGCAGTAAAAACTGAAAACTATTAAGTTGTAAGCGGGATTGGTCCATGTTGGCGCAAGATCGAGTTGAGTGGAAAAAGGAAAGGGAGAGGTCTTTGCCCTGCAGTGGGATAACACAGACTGTTTTATTTAATACTAGCTTTCGCCCGCGGCTTTGCCCGTAAGGTATGTCGATAAAAACTATTCTAAGTCCTTCCCCAGGAATCAATCTATCTCTCTGCCAAATTTTATCGAAATCCGTTCAGTGGTTTAGGCGTGAAAAGGTAACATACAGACAGACAAAGTTACTTTTGAATTTATAATAGTATGTATATTAGTAGCGACCCGCCCCCACTTCCCACGGTTGAAATCTACTATGTAGTGCTACTGACATTAAGATGTCTGTGTTATATCTAAGTTAAGTAATAATGTATTGTACATATAAACCTTCCGGAATAAGTTTTCTACATCTCCACATGAAGGTAAAAATTGTATGAAAATCATAATCATAATCATTGTGCAGTTTCGATGAACTAAACGGTCACACAGCACTCACACTGCACTAAACTAACTCAAAAGTATTCACTTTTGAGTTAGTTGACTTAAACTTACATGCAAGTGCTGACTAGTATAAAGACCACGTGAATCAAGTATCATCCCCTTAACATATTCTCTTGCCTTTAACCGAATTTATTTAGGGTCGACGCAACATGTTTTTTTCTTCCATACTTCTCTATTAGTCGTCATCTCGGTAGTCACCCCCTTCTAACCATATCATCTTGCACACATTCCATCCATCGTTTCTTTGGTCTTCCCCTACTCTTATAGCCATCGATATTCGTACCTACTCAAAAGTTTCCTCACGACATTTTCCTCATTCCTCCGCATCACATACCCGTTCCGTGACAACCTATTTGCGCACAAGCTTCCATTTACTGCCACTTTCAGACCCTCTTATGTACCTCTCATTTCTTATTATATCCCTACGTGTAACATTACACATTCCTGTGTCTATTATGTCTTCACTTTAACATGATGAATAAGAAAGACGTTATTGAACTAGGCTAAATTCTAATTTGAATAAAGTATCACCTGTGAAACAGTGAAACTTTATATATATATTATATTATATTATATTATATTATATTATATTATATTATATTATATTATATTATATTATATTATATTATATTATATTATATTATATTATATTATATTATATTATATTATATTATATTATATTATATTATATTATATTATATTATATTATATTATATTATATTATATTATATTATATTATATTATATTATATTATATTATATTATATTATATTATATTATATTATATTATATTATATTACATTATATTATTAAACCTTTCGGCAGAAGTTCTCTACATGAAGATGAAAAACTCATGAAAATCCATTGTGTAGTTTAAATGAGCTAAACGGTCACAGACACGTGTCGTGATTCTCGTGATTTCATTGATTTAATTTTAAAAAACATGCATTATTTTAATACCGTATTATAATATCCACTGTGGCAACACTATCAAAGTACAAATTATTAATATTGTAACAAACTTTTAAAATGTATTTCCACTATGGCAACTAAATGTACCTACTATTTTACTTTGGCAACACTTGGAAATAACGGTGATGATATTACTGAGCGTTATTTCTGGGTGGGGCAAATGTCGTTTTAAAATGGTAAAATGTAGCGCAAAGCTAGTCGTTGTTGGATTGTGAAAGAGTACAGCTGTTGTGCGATTAAAAAAGTATTAGCAAGAAAAGGGTCTATTTCATTTTACACGAAAAGCAACTTTTTAGGGTTCCGTACCTAAAAAGAAAAACGGAACTCTTATAAGATCACTTCGTTGTCCGTCTGTCTGTCCGTCGGGCAAGACAATTAATATCAAATACGGCTGCAATACCTTGAAGCAATGAAAAAATCAAACTTCTAAGTCAACGCAATCAATACGGGCATTTATTTATGTTCCGGAATCAAAACCTATAGGGTACTTCCCGTTGACCTAGAGTCATGAAATTTGGCAAGAAGCAATGTCATGTAGCGTAAAGGAAAAAATCCAAAAACCGTAAATTTGTAGTTACATTACAAAAACAAATGTTTTTTTGCCGTGATAAACTATTTACATATACTTACATACCTACAGATTTGTACGGAACCCTCGGTGCGTGAGTCCGACTCGCATTTGACCAGTTTTTTCTAGGTACTATTTATTGATATAGAATTAATAAACATGTTCTTTTACCAACCTTTCGTTTGGAGTGTTGCATACGTGTGTCTCGTGCATCCTGTGCCTCCCCGGGCGGGCGCCCACCCCACACGGTCTGCGCTATCCGTGCGTATGTACACACCAATGCACTGAGAGGAAGCACGAACTGAAGCACCAACAGTGCATAGGTATACTGTCGGCTCATCTCCGGACTGGTCCATAGCTCACCACAAATGTCTCTTTACAACATAACACACGTTACGACATCGCCTTTTTATGAAATTAAAGCAAAATATTGTTCGTCATGAAAATCGTTGGTACAATGCTACAAGATTCTTTTGATTCTTGGCGCATGGCCTAAATTGGAACTACCGCAGCCATCTTGTTTTGTTAATATAACCTCTGCGGCAATTTCACAAATGTTGACCCCTTTATCAATGCCATCCAGGCGCCAAAAGATCCTTCTAGCACTCTACGTTTACATTTGACAAGTAGGGCATGAAAACAGTAACAAAATTAAGTATAACGCGTATATGATATTTGACAACGTTAATTAAGCGAAACACAGTATCTGCCTACTACGCATCAATCCTAACAAGTTGAAGTACATACTCTTTGCTTACGTCATCATACAGGCACAGGCCTCCTCTCTGTGAGAGGGAGTGGGCCGTAAGTCCGCCACGCGGGCTCAGTGCGGGTTGGTAGATGTCACATGTCTTCGAATGTTTGGTTCTAGGATATGTCGGTTTCCTAACGATGTTTTCCTTTACCGTTTTGAGAGAAGTGGTGATGAAATAATTTACACAAAGTAAAGCGCCTGTCTGGTTTCGAACTCGTAAGTCTCGGCCGATACCACTGGGCCACCGCTGCTCTACAGACAGTTAATTAAACAAAAGCCTTTGTATACGTCAGGCTCTTGTTTAATTAATTGTTTGTCACGTCATTCATTGGACTTTGCTCTCCAAACTCGTAGAAATTAAGCAAAAAGAGAGGAATTTTTATTGTTGTTCTTTGATGTGGAGACTTAGTATAAAAGACACAATATACTACATGTAGGATTATGACTAACCAAACTGATACATACACTTCACACGCTCGGTGCCAGAGTGAAGGCCTCTGCAGTGTGGACACGATAGGAATGGGCGCCGCGGTGATGAACGCTCCGCTCCACACAGCAAACACAACCAGCTTAGCAGTCGTCTTTCCCAGCCGCGGCTTCAACGGATGCATAATAATAATGTACCGGTCTATCGATATCGCGAGCAGAGTGTAAGCACTGACCAGAACCGATACCGCTTGCGAAAAGTTCACAGCCTTACACATAAATGCACCAAACGGCCAGTAGCGCAGTAACAACATGGACACAAATGAAAACGGCACACAGAACAGTGTCATCAGAATGTCTCCCACTGCTAGGTTCACTATAAAGTAGTTCGTCACTGTCTTCATACGCGGCGTCGTGTGAACCACTGCACACACCAACCCGTTACCTACCAGAGCAGCTACGAACACTGCAATATACATCACGTACACAAATATTTTGAAAATACCCGTTGTAATATCCTCGTCGGTATGCAAAATACAAACGAGTTCGTCCGGATAAGTATAGTTATGATTATAATACGACTCATTGTGGCAGTTGCTGCACGAATAGTTATATTCCAAAGCATTTTCACTGTCGTAGAACATCTTCTACCATTCACATGCTCGCTCAGTCAAAATTCTTCATGATTTTCTGAAACAAAAAAAATACAAGTTTGTAGTTTGAAGGTGCTTACACGTTTTCAGTCGGACATTATTTGTGTTTAATAAAAGCACAGAACATATTCATACATCACGCAAAACAAACAAGTAAACATATTTTAACTTGTTTTTTGCGTTCAGTTCTTTTATTAGCATTCATATGACTGCGAGGAAATATTAACGGAAAAAGGTGCGTGTCGAGACTACCAAACAGGTCCCAACGTACACGTCACAACACTGAAAAGTTGTGAAATATTACGCTGATGCGAAAACAAATGTATGTAGCTGCAGACAACGTCACGAGGTAAAGTTCTCATAATATGAGAACTTAATTAAACCTAATGAAAACTTCATTATTAATTCATCCCATATTATGGGATGAATGAAACCTTCGTCATTAATTCTTCCCACAAAATGGGATGAATTAATGATGAAGGTTTAATTATCCTCTGAAGTTAATAGAGATAAAAAAAACACCTTTCTCCACGTACAGAAGTAGGTATTTCATCCTGTTTTCTAATTGTTTTGGTGGCGTTAGATTCTTCCTCCGCCATATTAAGTCAATTTGTGCAAAGACTCGTGACTCGATTTGTGTCTAGACAGCTTTGCTTGTGTCTTGTTGTTAGATCGTCTTTCCATGAATTCGTCTTTCTGTTACTAGCACTAGTATTTTATAGTTGCCTAAAATAAAGTGATTTCATTCATTTATTTTATTTTATATAAACTAGCTTTGGCTCGCGGCTTCGCCCGCGTGAATGTCGGAAAAAATCCCACGGGAACGTACTACCCGGATTAAAAATACCTATGTGTTAATCCAGGTTATAAACGTTCGGCCGTTTAAGCGCCAGTCCGGAACATCATCCAGACAAACAGACAAACGGTCAAAAATTCTATAGCCTATATTTTCGGTTTTTTTTTTAATATTCAATGTTCAGTTTTGACTTCAATACTATTTTATTATTATACTAGCTTCTGCCCGCAATTTCGTCCGCGTGAAATTTCACCCTCCCCCCATTCACTCTCTTAGGGGTGGAATTTCGGAAAACCATTTCTTAGTGGATACCTACTCTTCACAAAGAACACACCCTCCAAATTTCATGCCTCTAGGACCAGCGGTAGGCTCTGCGTTGATATAGCAGTCAGTCAGGACTTCGAATTTTATATGTATAGATGTAAGTAGATAGATACAGAAGTTGATTTCTATTATACGCCAGCATTGTTAGTCGGTGCAGTTTATAGTTGAAAACAATTTTAATTTCCTGCAACGCATTGTAAATCGTTCAGTCAAATATTTTATATTCTCCGATTGGCACCGGATTACGGCTACCCTGCGGGTTAGCCGCAATCGGGTACGTACGAACATTGCGATGTGAGTTGTCTTATCGGAATATTTTAATTTGAATTAATTAAATATTTTGAATAGTCTTATTACATGTCATAAAGTTTAGGCAGGTAGTCCGGAGGTAGTCGACTTTAACCTTTTGAATGTCTTAATTTACACAGTTCGACATAAGCAATTGTCTTTCTATTGTGTCTCTAATTACGGCATTCGATGAGTTAAGGGGCGGCAGTCAGAGGTCAATCTACTTTAGGTAGAAACCTGATTTTTTACAAAGTCTAAAACAAAGTTATCTTATTTCAGTGTTATCTTGTTGTTTATGTACAAAGGTTAATAAGTAAGATCATGAATAATTTATCAAAAAGACGATAAATAAAGAGATAAATAAAAGTAACAAAAGAGGTCGGTTAATAAACCATAAAGCAATTTATTAACTGTCCAATTACCAATTTAACTAACGACGTTATGTCTCTTTGATGTTCTCAAAAAAAGTTAAAAGTTTTTATGGCAATAATCCTATTTAACTAACTGGTTTTATTTTAACAGCGTTCCCAGTACTGACAATTAAAGCAAAAAGTGTAATACGGCAATACGAAAGCCAAGTTTATTCTGCACAAATTGGTTATAAAGGCTGCTCTTGAAACTGGAAAATGTTCATTGAACGTAAAGTAAATACCCAGAAATAATCACCGAGATCGTTAGTTAAATTGATATTTGTACAGTTTATAAATCCGTATATTCTTCTTATTGTTTATTTCGTTGCTTTTATTATTTCTCTCTCTCTGTTTATTGAATTGGTAATGTATAAAGATTATTGTCCGTACTTATTAAGCTTTGTACGTGAACAACGCAAAAACAACACGATAAAAATTAAATACGATAACTCTTTTTGGACTAGGTGACAAAGTACGTATCTACCTACCTTAAGTCTACTATCTGCCTGCCTGCCTAAACTTTAAGACATCTGAAAGGACAAAATATTTCATTATATGATATGATGCAGAACTATTTCACTTTAAACTATTCCGTTATGAAAACTCACACCGCAATTTTCGTTTGCACCCGATTGCAGCTAACCTTTGTGGGTTCGTCGCAAGTCTGAACCGGACAATCAAATATTTGAAATTGTTTTGAACTGTAAACTGCACCAACTAACAAAGCTGGCGTACAACAGAAAACTACTTCTATATCTAGACCAAGAGAGAGAGAGCTATCAATATTTTGTCTGGCGTTTAAAAGAGACTGTGACCTTTGAGTTTGTTTCGGCCTTTCTTCTCCAGAATAGTCAGATAGGAAACGCCGACCTCATTAGTTTAAAAAAATATAATTGACGTGTAAAAGTGTTTGTACAAACCTACTTACAGAAAATAAATCATTTATCATTTATCATCAATCATTTATCATATAAGTATCTACTCATATAGTTAAATAGTAATGAATTCAAGACTGTACATTGAATATTCATGAAAAAAGTAATTGCTACGAGGTGGGAACGAGTCTGATAACGGAAATTTTGTCACCATTTCTTCTCAGGGGTAGTCTGATAGGAAATATCGACTCCATCTAGCTTATTTTTTTTTATAATATGACGTGTAAAAGTAATTCCCAAAGAAATAATAATAATAAAAATATTTATTGATACAAAAACCTTTGACATTGCTTAAGACTAGGACACATAAGTTGGTTAACTAAAGGTAATACAGATAAGGTAAACCCTGACTCCTAAACTAGGTGATCCTGTGACTTAGAAAATCCTATTTACAGAAGAAGAAATGTCATTTTATTTAATTTAAAATAAGCTAGATGGAGTCGATATTTCCTATCAGACTACTGATAGGAAATATCGACTCCATCTAGCTTATTTTTTTTATAATATGACGTGTAAAAGTAATTCCCAAAGAAATCCTATTTACAGAACAAGAAATGTCATTTTATTTAATTTAAAAAAATTGCAAATTTTTGGTGGCGCCATCTTGAATTTTGATTTTGACCTTCATAATAGTAATTGTCGGCGCCCTCGAAAACCATGAAAACGCCACCCATGGCGAAAAATTTGTAAATTTTGGGTAGATCTAGTTGAATTTTGATTTTGACCCCATTTTTGACCAGCGACCTCGAAAACCATGAAAATTACACCGAATAATCAGCTGTTCCCTACATTTTGACGTTTATACGAACATAAATGTAGGGAACAGCTAAATTTTTTACGCGATTTCAGGTTTGGTCCCATAGTAAAAGTTGTTCATAATGGTGAGTACAATGACATCTTAAGAGGTTGTTAATGTTTTACCAGTAACCCTGTGTATGGATCAATGGATTACCAATATCTTTCAAAATGATTCAGATTGTGGTTGATAGTGTGTTACGCAATTAGGGTGCTGGTGCGCTTCGTAATGTTTTAAGGACGTGGAAAAAAAAAACGGGTTTTTTTATTATAGCTACGTAAATTTAATATTAACTAGCTGCGCCCCGCGGTTTTACCCGCGTAAATGTCGATCCCGTGGGAATATTGGGATAAAAAGTAGCCTATATGTTAATCCAGGTTGTCAGCTACCTCCATACCAAATTTTATCCAAATTGGTCCAGCCGTTTGAGCGTGAAGAAGTAACAAACATATAAACACACACACACACTCACACACACACTCACACACACACTCACAAACTTTCGCCTTTATAATATTAGTGTGATGTGATTTACGTAATGTATGTATGTTTGTTGTGTGCCTTCCGGAACAAATTCTCGGCTTCAATCAACAATCTAAATGTTGGTGAAAACCGCATCAAAATCCGTTGCGCAGCTTAGAAGAACAACGCGGACTCAGAGCGAGTTTAATTTAAAATATGTATAAATATTGGAGCCCAGAGGGTTTTTGAGCAAACATATGCAGAGAGTAAACTTGATAGCTGAGTAGGTGCGGCATGATGTGAGCACACCAAAAATATATTTGAAAAGTTTTAGATAGGAGTTTTATATACAGGGTGTCCCACGGCTATGCCACATGGAGGGAAAGTACCTTGAACATTTTACTGAAAGAAGACATTATTTTAATTAAAAAAAAAAATTTAAACAGCATTCATAGATTTTTAAATAATTACTTGGTTGAACCGGGAATCGAACCCGCTACACAAGAAATAAAATTACCCTGTAGCTTTATCATACCGATCGAAAGGCTTCATCATAAGGATTATTTTTGCTAAATAACATAGTGTCAGAAATAAAAGGAAGACCATGAATTTTAACATTTGACGTGTGTGATCTATGAATGCAGTTTAAATTGTTTTTCAAATTAAAATAATGTCTTCTTTCAGTAAAATGTTCCATCTACAATATTCAAGGTACTTTCCCTCCATGTGGGGCATGGCCGAGGGACGCCCTGTATATACAGGGTATTTGGTGCATCGTTTGCCAAATGGAATTGGCCGAAAGGAGAGGTCATTTGCTATCTCTTAAGGCCCAGTAACTCATTCCTTGTTTTAATTTTTATTTGGAGAAATACAAGAACTCTGCATTTAAGCTTATTTTTTTTTAAAGTTATGAGTATAGCCTTCAATTTTTATTTTAATTCTTATGTTTACTGTTGTACGGTTCTATGAAATTAAAAATTTACTTGCTAATAACATCTAGTTCCTTTTTAATAACTCCCAAAGTTTTTGAAAAAAGGAAAAATACACTTAACACTCAACTTTAAATTGCTGTAAAAAAAAAACTAAAAGCGATGGGGACCTTCGAATTCTTTTAAAAGGTTCTCTAGTTTGTCCCCTTTCCAACGGTGTGCAATATACTAAAAAAAACGTTTAATAACTTCAGTAATTCGCTAAATTTGTAATCGAGACACATCAGGCTGATATTCGATATTACGGTAAGTACACTAGTTTTCACATAAATAACATTCTTTGAGTAAGTGGATAGTGTGATCTCACTCTTATGCAGTCTCTTATCTATTTCTAGGGTTTTAACTTTCTTCGAACTTGAAATAAAAAATAAACTTTTATTTAATAAGTACCTAATTATAAATTTTGTTCAAATTGTCCTCCACTATTGCGTACACACGCGCGACACCGCACCAAACACCCTGTATAACTAGATTCCGCGCGCGACTTCGCCCGCGAGGTATGTCGACAAAAACTATCCTATGTCCTTTCCCGGGATGCTATCTATCTCTCTGCCACATTTTATCGATATCCGTTCAGTGGTTTAGGTGTGAAAAGGTAACACAGAGACAGACAGACAGACAGACAGAACGGGGTTACGCTCGAATTTATAATATTAGTATGGATATATTAAAATAAAATTTAAATGAATTTTCATGTAAATTATTTAATTTATTTACTCTTCTCTTGTCCTTTTTTTTCTAAAAAGATTAGAAAGTATAATTTGGTGTCTAATATGGAGACTAAGGTAAGACCTAAAAATATTATTTTTAAGTTCACTTTGGATTTTAAGTTCAGATTGGACTGCAGATTAAGAATACCTACGAAGTTTAGTTTACTAATCCATATGGATGTTGCTTAAGCGAAATATTTTATTTTAAATAATTTTCTGAAAAGTTTTATAACGCTTCCATTATAAGGCATAAGTTCAGGCTGACAATATACAGCCTTTGATTACGTCGTAAAATTCTAATAGTACTTACCTCTGGACTTTGAAAGTGATGTAATAAAACTATTCCGTCCCAATTGGACAGCCGAATAAAGGAAAATTTTAATTCACATTCAAGTGAATAAAGCTGTAACAATCAGTCTTACCAAGGGGTATCGTATTACCCAGTTACTGGGTTTGTGGAGATCAGATAGGCAGTCGCTCCAAGTAAAGTACTGGTAGGTAGGTATTCAGCTGCAGCCGGTTAGACTGGAAGCCAACCCCAACATAGTTGGGATAAGGCTAGGCAGATTATGATTCAAGTAAATAAAGAAAAGATTGGAACACGAACTTTTTTTTTTAATTTAGAGACAGTACATTTTTTTATTCAATACGAATTCATTACATACAAATAGTTTTAATACCCAAATATAATACCTTTTTAGGGTTCCATGTTATAAATTGTGGCTTTTTAGGTATGTGTTTTTAGGAGCTCTCAGATGGCTAAATAATAACAGCCGCACAGGTCGATCGATCAGGTTAAACTACGCTTGCCGCGGTTGGTCTATGAAGGGTGACCATTTTTACATACCGAGACCCCTCCGTGCGTATCAAAAAGCACGTTAAGCCGTTGTTCCTGGCTGTCATTCGTGGATCTCTGACAGTCGTTACGGGTAGTCAGAAGTCCGAAAGTCTGACAACCAGTCTTACCAAGGGGTATCGTATTACCCAGTTACTGGGTTGTGGAGGTCAGATAGGCAGTCGCTCCATGTAAAAACTGGTGTTCAGCTGCATCCGGTTAGACTAGAAGCCAATCCCAACATAATTGGGAAAAGACAAGGCAGATGATGATGATGTATTCGAAATATGTCGTTAGGAACGTACTAATTTTAGTTCAGCGAAAGAATTTGAGTTAAGTAAGTCATGAATTATTTACAGCGTTGTTCCGCATACCATCGTACAACAAAACTTTTGGCCTAAGGAAAGCTTATACGCGGAATGTAAACTTGAGATCCAAGCCACGATGACTTAGAATGTTAATAATCCTGTAACGAGATGAAACAAGAAATAGTGACTTACTTCATAATGTATTGCATTCCTCTCCAATAGGCTGTAATTTACGGGTTACCTGCTTAAGTTGTCTTTGGCCGCGTTCACACCAATTAAAATAAACTCCAAATATTCTATTTTACATAACCTACATGGGCACAACGTCAGAAGCTAGATGCACTGTTCTAATTGGTCGTTACCTATAGTAAAGAGTCAGCAAGAAACTCCACGATTACTCTTTTAAAAATAATTGCCTTTTTACAATGTTTACACCAAACCTATATGCATGAAAAAAAAAACGGACAGACCGTCGGCGGCTAAGCTTGTATTTAATAAAATAAATAAAAACGGTGTGAATGCGGTGTTTCAGTTACAAAAGGCCTTATGCTGTTTCATTGAATGTAGGTACAATAAATTCTTGAATTTCAACACAATGTAATTTTTAACCGACTTCAAAAAGGAGGAGGTTCTCAATTCGACTGTATGTTTTGTTTGTATGTTTGTTACGCGATATATCCGGTAATTGTAAATCGATTTCAAAGATTCGTTTTTAATGTCACTTTTCTTTAAAAACTATTTACAGAACTATTTATATTATTTAACTAACTAGTCAGGGGTGGTCCCATATAATAGTACATTATGATACATGTGTGCTATGTTGATCATTATGCTCGAGTAAGAAAGCCGAGAGTCTAATGATCACTGCACACGCGTTTCATACGACGTTTTTCAACACACTTGCGAGGAAAAAAAACAGACTTGTATCGTTAAATATTAACTTGTTTGGAAAATGGCGCGCTAGTTTTATTTTTCCGCGCGCCGTGCTAGCCAGCACTAGCGATGCGCGCACAGGTGTAAATAAAAGCACCACAGACTTCTTAGACATACTACGTAAAAAGCACTGAATCTCATTTTAAATATGTTAGTCTGTGGCACTGACAATACTTCTAAACAGCCTATATAAAAAATATAATAAACACAAAATAATGTGGCAAAAATGTGTGTGGGGGAGGCCTGTGTCCAGCAGTGGACGTCTTTCGGCTGAAACGACGACGACGAATGTGTAGACTGATCGTAGTGTTGTCGTTTGTCAAATTGTAGTTTAGTTAGTATAGAATTAGAAAGTACTATTGGCATAGAGAAATATACATTAGTTCAGTGAGAATCCGCAATAATAGAACGCCAGTCAGGGTCTTTTCCGTTTGGTTTCGGAAGGGACCATGGACAATTTAAGGTGGATAATGAGGGATTTTCTTTTTATTTATTTTTTTACTCTTCCCTAGTCGCTGGATAGATGGCGCTGAACTTGGTAAGTTACTGCAAGGAACAGAACTTCACATCATTTTTTGATTATTACACTTGATGTAATTTTGAGATCGTAAAACGAAAGCAAACGAAAGTGTCAGTCATCGAGCGTATGTGACGTAAGGCAATGTTTTTTTTTTCCAAGCGTTTTGGTTTTGGCACCTAGTAACGTAGTCAGTTCAACGCCATCTTCAGGGTTCTTGGAAACTATGTTTTTTTTTTTTAATACTCAAAAGAAAAACCTCTCATTAAAATTTTCTTACGTTTTTTTTTATAATTTGCAGGTCAGTATCAGGTTGTATCTTGATCAAATATGATTCGCGACTATAATATATATGTATTTACATAATTATAGTCATTAGAATAGCAGCGTTTTACCTGAAATAAAACGCATATTAAAATACTTACCTCACTGGAAGCTTTATTATGAGATGGCATTTCCGTTTCCGTCGATTTCTTACCAGTTTTCGTACTTTTATCCCCTCTATACTTCCGGCTCAGTGGCGCCACCTGGTGGTTGCGGGTAGTTTTATGTTCTTGTAAAACGTATCACGCCATTTTGTTCATTGTCTCATATAACCAGGCAGAAATAAAGTGAAAGCTTCCAGTGAGGTAAGTATTTTAATATGCGTTTTATTTCAGGTAAAACGCTGCTATTAAACTACCTGACCGTCACTGGAAGCTTTATTATGAGATCTGTTTGTTATCGCCTGGTGACGCCACTTTGATGTATGTACTTGGAAGTATGTAGGTAGTATTATATTAAAGGCCAATGTGATAAAGCATGAAATTAAACAAAAGTGTAATTAGTAAGTATGCATTTATTCAAATAAATGTATAAGTAAAGCATTCAATAAAAGTACCTAGATAAGTGTACTTTAGCTTACAAATATAATTAACATTTTTTTTTTTTTTTTTTTTTTAAGTATGATAAATCATAAATTCTAATCATTAACTATCAATTTATGAATATCCGTTCTAGGTAAGTAAACAAAATATTTATGCAGCAATGTTAATCGATTGGATTGAAGAATTGTGTCACGTTTTGTAAATCAGTACTTTTCATTATTTCTCGTCTATAAAACTTCTGGAATGTATTGGCTGATTGCCAATTTCCACGAGCCAAGATTTCGTCGAGGGGATGATTTTGAAACCAGCTTTTGGAAGCTACAGCAGACCGGGTGCTACCTGGAGTGGCTGCAATGCCAGCTTCCCCAAACAGGGTCTTTACCCACCCTGCAATGACCGTACGTGAAGCAGGTTTAGCCGCACCTCTTACTGTAATAAATAAATTAGTTGATTTTGCCGCATTACGTCTGTTTTTTAATAATGCTATTGTTCTTTCTATCCAGAATATAGGGTCAAGATTAGGACTATCGGTATTTAAAAGCAATTTCCAGCCAGATTGCCTATAATTACTGGTGTCAGTTTTGGAGCCAAACCGAGGCCATAATATTATGCTGTTATCAGATCTTATGCAATGATTAGGATCAATATTAAGCAGAGTTAGATCGTGTATTCGCCTACCAGAGCATAGCAACAGTAAAATTGCAGTATGACGTGACGTTTGAAATAGGTTATTTAAATCAATTGTGTAATTAGTCAAAAATGAAATTAATTTACCAACATCCCAAACTGGAGGCTTAGTGACCTTTGGATTTTTTAGGGCAATTGATTTTAAAACATGTCTTACTAGAACGTGTGAACTTAACCGACTTGAATTTTCGGCGCTACCTAGTGTAGATATTACCGATTTATGTAAAAGTATTGAATTATACGACAACTTATCAATTAAATATAGATCACATAAAAACTGCGCTAATTGTGAACCAGGGGGATTCATTAAGTCAAGGTTTTTATTACGACACCACAACGCCCAGCGTTTCCAGGCTACCTCATAGGTTTTTAAAGTCGATTTTCGCCATGAATTTTTAAGCAGTGATAGTTGTTGAGCGTTCCATGTCTTTATCGTGTCGGACCACCCCCACATTTCCAAACTTCGAGGACGATGTTCTCGACCTTCGGTGGTGGGAGGCCCGTCGACGTGTCTATTAGGTATCTGTGTAGGTTTCTCAGAGTTAATGGAGACGCCAGCGCTCGGGCTTTGAGATCCGCTCGCCAGAATACCCTCTCCCATCGAGGTACTACTATTAGGAATATTCCTGTCGACTGGTTTAAGTGAGACAGGACTTTGGGGACTAGGAATGGTGGTGGAAATATCCATGCGAGCTGGTAATTCCATGGGACACTGAAGGCATCGTGGAACAGAGCTTGAGGATCTTTTAGATCTAGAGACACATAATTGTACACTACGTGAGCAGTCGCCGAGGCAAATAGATCTATTATTGGGGTTCCCCATTTTGCAAACACTGTTTTTACACAAGTCGGTAGTAAGTGCCATTCTGGAGGTTGGCGAAGGCGCGATAAGTGGTCCGCATGATTGTTGTATTTGCCCGGAATGTAGTGTATGTTGAAGTGTATCTGATGTTGGTCTAACAAATTCAGAATTCGATAGGTTATTTCCAACAGGGATAATGTCCTCGTACCTCCTTCCTTTCGTAGGTATGTGACTGCAGTTCTGTTGTCGCTTTGAATGAGGAGCGAACTTTGATGAAGCCAATGAACTTGGTAGCTGAAGAGCGTATAATATTGCTAGCATTTCTTTTTGATTGCAATGCAGCGTTTTCTCTTCTTGTGACCAAGTTCCTAACAAAGCTAAATTGTTCAGTTGTGCCCCCCACGCTTGATCTGATGCATCTGTAGCCAGAAAATTTATTGGAGGAGGGTACTGAAGAGGTGTTGACCTTTGACAATTTTGGGCCCACCAATTTAGTTCCTCTAAGACACCTTGTGGTAGTGGGTAGGTCTTTGGTGGCAGGACTGGCAGTGAATTCATGAAAATTACTAACTGTCGATGATTGAGTCGACCCCGTGGAACAACAAAGCTGGCAAAATTTAAAAGTCCTACTATTTTCTGCAACTTCTTCAGAGTTAACTGCTCTTGTTCGAGAGCCTGATTTATATTTGTGATGATGCCCTGAGCCTTTTCTTTCGGTAGGATTTTTTGATTTTCCCAAGGTTTCCATATTATCCCTAAATAAATTATACTCTTTTGAGGAGACAAAACAGATTTTCCGAAATTTATTTGCCACCCCAGTTTTTGTAATATTTGTACAGTTATTTTGACATGCTCGCGAAGCGTGTGAACATTTTGGTGTACTAGCAAATAATCGTCCAGGTATACCAGGATCCTCATGTTCCATTTTTCCCGCAATGTTTGGGCCACCCAGTTCGTGAGCATGGAAAAGGTTTTTGGAGCAGTGCTCAGACCGAATGGAAGACAAGTCATTTCTAACAACTCCTGGTTGTATATTAGGCGCAGAAAGCGTCTGTGCGATTTGGTTACGCTTTCATGAAAATATGCTTGGGACAAATTTATTTTGCACATCCAGTCCTGAGATTGTAGAAAGTCTGGAATGCGGTACATATTTATTAAATGAAACGGCTCGGTCATCACATATTCGTTTAGTGATTTGAGATTGAATATGGGACGGGCAGATCCGTCGGATTTTGGAACCAGAAATAGAGGTGAAATGAAGCTTGGCGAGGGTAGCGCTTTCTTTAGAATTCCCTGCTGTTTCATTTTGTCTACAATTGAAGACATTTGTTCTGAAACAGGAGTTTGAAAAGACCCCTTCGTTACATCTGGATAGACAAGTGGGGGCTTTTGAAAGAAAGGTATGCGATACCCTTGAATTAATTTTAGGACTATTTCTGTTGCTCCCATTTCCGCCCATTGTGTTTGGTAGTGTATCAACCGACCCGCCCGAAACGGTGTCATGTCATTGTTTATACCTTTTCCCCCTGGAACTTTTTGAGGAGTTTGCACGTCCTCGTGTACTTCCACGTTCGGGCCGCGAGCCTCGGTTTCGAAATGAACTTCTAGTATTGAAGTGATCACCTTGATGACCCGAGGAGTTACCTCTGAAAGAGTGATGTGTATGGTGGCACTGACCATGGTATTCACCCCGCGAGGGTGGATTATGACAGGTATGCATATTCGATCCTGGTTCGTTAAATTGAGTTCCACGCGATGGAACTGTCGGCTTTCGTGTGCTTTGCCCCCGCGAGGGGCGGCTACTAGGTTGGTATGGCTTTTGTGAAGACCTTTCTGTTTTTGGGGGCCAAAAAGCCTTACGGACCCCGCCAGCCTTCTCTAGAGTAGAGGTAAAGGGCTCGGCATTAAATATGTAAGTACTTGAAGGAGGTATTTTATTCAAGAATGCTTTCACTAGTGGATCTCTAACTTGACTCGTTATAGTTTCTCTACGCATTTCAATACATTCGGCTCTATGGCCGCAGGCTAATTGCAAAAGGTCTGAGGATATTTTATGAAATTCGCCCTTCTGAAATAACTCGTCAATCTTCCCATTTAAATTATCAAAATTGATACATTCTGTATTTTTTGCCCATGAAAGAAGATTACGAATACCTTCCTGCAATGATTGTCTTTGTTTTAATATGCAGTAGGTTAAGGCTGCATAGGATTTATCTGCATGTGCCAGATGACGTAAGGTGTCATAGGCTTTTACCTCCTCATTTGTTTCCAGGTCTATAAAGCCAGGAGTATGGTTATACAATTTTTGCGTATCGGCGTATCTTACTTCTGACCAAGAAGTACTACCAAAACGCTGGATATCTACCAACTTCTTCAAAAAACTATCGGGGGTTTTTGGAACTAATGGTTCCTTAAGCTTAGTATCAATGTCAAAAGTGAAATCTAATTCTGTATTTTGATGATCTTGATTTGAACAACCCTCGTCACTAATTTGTTCATAAAGTTGACCACTAATTCCAGAACAAACAGAAGTGTTATCATAACAAGCTGTATCAATGTTACTTGTAATATTAATTTGTTTGCGAAGCTCACCCATTTCCTTAAAAAGCTTGTCCATCATATGACTGGAACGTCGAGCACGTTTCCTTTTCTTATGGCGGCGGCGGCGATGGTTGGACCGCGCTTTTTTGCTGCCCAGAGTAGACGTACTTGAAGAACTAACACTTGAAGCACTACTGCTGCTGCTGCTACTTCGGTCTCGCTTGCGATTCAGCCCACTCGGACCAGCCACAGCCTGTGGCTGGGTGTCAGAGTTGTGGTTATCATCCATCCCTGCAAACGAATTACGTTAGGTCTCATGCAATGGGTTTATAACACTTTACAGTTACAATTCAAATATTGATTACGAAAATTTACTGGTAAAAATTCAAAGTAAAAAATTACAGCTAGTGATCCGAACGGAAAACCCGTTTAAAAACTTTGATCACGTACGAATTATTCGAAAAGTGTTACCTCTCTAAAAGAGGGTACTTACGGTCCAAGACTTATCCTCTTTGAAGAACACTTTACACTTTTTTTTTTTTATTTTTTTTTATTTTTTTTTTTTTTTTACTTAATTTATAAAATATTCACTTAATATCCACTTTTACGTATTTTGCAACTGTGGCGGACGCAGGCACTGCGCACAAGTTGCTTCGACGAGGAATAAAAAGCCAATGAACAAAATGGCGTGATACGTTTTACAAGAACATAAAACTACCCGCAACCACCAGGTGGCGCCACTGAGCCGGAAGTATAGAGGGGATAAAAGTACGAAAACTGGTAAGAAATCGACGGAAACGGAAATGCCATCTCATAATAAAGCTTCCAGTGACGGTCAGGTAGTTTAATAGAATCTTTCAGGTTAGATTTTTTCCCTAAGAACTTTTCCATTAGAAAGATGAATTAATGATTCGAATGATTATCATTCTGTAAAAACGTACCTGTTATAGTCGCAAATCATATTTTGATCAAGACACAACCTGACACTGACCTGCAAAAAACCTAAGAAAATTTGAATTTCGTGAACTACCACTGCGCATTCACCTTAAATTGTCTGTGGTCCTTGCGCATTCACCTTAAGGTAAATAAATATTAATTAATTTTGGGACCAAGGACAACACAGACTATTTAAAAAAAAATGAATTGATGAGATTAAAAAAGCGCGCATCTCCGACTAGTAAATACATAATTATCTGTGGAAATAAAGCACCTGTGGATTAAAGTAAAGCAAAAGCACGCGTTTTTAATACACTGCATTATGGACCTAAAAGCGGTTCAATAAGAGCCACTTTACGAGCAAGTGTGTTGAAAATTTTATTACCTTTGCTTGGGTAGTTTTTGAGTTAGTTTCAATAATACGTATTTTTTCCACTTACTTTATGTATATTGATGACTTCCTGTCACTGATATTTACATAGCAAGTAGTGTTACACGAATTTGTGAGAGAGGCTTAAAAGTGAAAAATAAAAACCTTTTAACAAAAAAAACAACCGACTTCCAAAAAAGACACTAGAACTCAAAATAATTTTATTTTCGGAATTCGGCGGCAAACAACGAAAATGCGAATCTAACGACACCGACTTCCGAAATTAAAGTTATGTTTCACTTTGTAGTGTCTTTTTTAGATGTCGGTTGTTTTTTATTTTTATTTTGAAAAAAAGCTTTTTACGATAGTTATATTATTATGCAGATTGCAGTTTGTAAAATACTTGAGCGAATCTCGTGAAATAAGTCATTTAAATCCGTACTCTATGACGTTGATATTAATTATGCATACGACGTTACAATTGGTAGGAAATTACAAACCAATATTATTTTGTATAGAAAGGATAACCAATCCCTGTATGCTGTGGGTAAGTGACTACATCGTGAACCTACTTTACAAATATTTAAGCAAACCGTAGTTAGTTGGTTCTAGATATCATCGTCCTATAATCTTATTTGACGTTCAATATTGATCTGTATTGTTTATTTACTTAAACCTCATATATAATAACGATACAGCCAATCCTAACCCTTATTGATTTTAAATAACGGTACAGCCAATAAACCCTTATTGATTTTAAATAACGATACAGCCAATCCTAACCCTTATTGATTTTAAACAACGGCACAGCCAATCTTAACCCTTATTTATTTTAAATAACAACACAGCCGATCCTTACCCTTATTGATTTTAAATAACGATACAGCCGATCCTGACCATTATTGATTTTAAATAACGGTACAGCCAATCTTAAGACTTATTGATTTTAAATAACGACACAGCCAATCCTAACCCTTGTTGATTTTAAATAACGATACAGCCAATCCTAACCCGTATTGATTTTAAATAACGATACAGCCAATCCTAACCTATAAGGGTTATTCCAATGAAACCACTCGCAAACCGATGTAACAGTAAAAGGTATTTATTGTTCGATTCACAATAACAACTTTAACTACACACTAATGAACACAAGTACTACAACGACCGTAATACTCGGTACGACCGCCCGATGTCGGTTCCGAGATGGATGCCGACCGTGCAAGCCAGAGAGCGCTCAACTGCCCGAAACCGTTCCGAAGGAAGCGTGTCCGTGCGAGCCGAACTGACGCTCCGATGCCGCGTAAGCCCTTATATACTCTCCGGCCGCGGAGTGGTGGCGGCGGCGTGCGCTTGAGTGGGGCTCGGTGGGAGGAGCGTGCTGACGTACGCGGGCGCGCTGTGTGGTCGCGTTACAGTCTCCCCCTCTGTCTTCGAAGACGCCCCGGTGAGGAAGACAGGACTTAGGTAGGCTGCTGCTTCTTTGGTGGCCTCCCACGGGGTCGGGGCTTGACTGTGGTTGTCTGGGCCTCCGGCGGAGTTGGCTTGTTCTTCCGCGGGCGACCTCGCCGGCGTAATGGTAAGACCGGCTCGGGCAGGGCGGCTGATGCCAGCCCTTGGTACGGACGCAGGGCTGAGGAGTGATACAACCCTGCAGTCTGGTTTGGAGTGGCGGGATCAGCAATCTGAAAAGAAGATGGTCCATGAATGTCTTTGATAAGGTATGGGCCATCTCGGCGAGGTGCTAGTTTAGCACTGAAACCTTGTGACGATTTGCTTAAGGCATGAACATCAACCATAACTTGATCGCCAGGCTGATAGTTAGGACATGATTGACGTCTCTTATCAGCGTATTCTTTTCGCTTCTCCTCTTTCATCTCCTGTATTTCATGGGCTCTTTTCAATGTAGTAGCCATCATCAATAACTTCGGTGTTATCTCGGGAACAAAATTTTCATTTTGTACTATGTGTCGCAGATCATGATTTATGTCGTCGATCGTGCAAAGATCTCGGCCAAAAGTTAAGTAGGCTGGCGTGTACCCAGTAGATGAACAGACAGCTGTATTCATGGCAAAACGTATGCTTGGCAAATGTTCTGACCAGCTGTTATGGTTATCTCCTACTAGTATTGCCAACTGTGTTTTTAAATCTCGGTTGCGCCTTTCGACTGGGTTGGTTTCAGGATGATAAACGGGAGTAAAACCGTGTTCGATGTCCAGGCAGTATGTCAATTGCTGCATCACGCTGCTAACAAATTGAGACCCGTTATCGCTAATGAACCGTCTTGGTGTGCCATACCGAAGAATGATCTCATCCAGTAATACTCTAGCGCATTCCTCTGCAGTAGCTTGCTTCAATGCGAATAACTCAACCCATCTACTTGCCAGGTCTTCTACAATGAAGATCCATGTCTCATCTTTAGCCGTTTTAGGTAAAGGTCCGAACAAATCGAAGGATACGACTTCAAATCTTTGGTTAAGAGCCGTAGTTTGGAGCAGGCCCGCTGGTTTGAGATTGCTTGGTTTGTATCGCTGACATTGGATACAATTCCGGATATAACTTTCTATTTGGGTTCTCATCCCCTTCCAAAAGTATCGCTTGGCAATTCGTTCAATAGTTTTCTCCACTCCATAATGACCAGCGGAGGCTTCATCATGATATACACTGATAACTTTTGCTTGCTCATGCTTGGGTACAACTAGTTGAGCATTTTCATTATCATGTTCTGATTTGTACCTGTAGAGTAGCCCTTGATTCATAAGATACCCTTTTGTACTCCAATACCTTCCGTTTTCATATTGGTTTCCTTCTAGTTCGTTAATTATTTTCTTTATGTCTTTGTCTTTTAATTGTTCTTCTCTTATTTCTTTTGATTTCTTCCTTGGCATATCAATTACCATACTGCATACTCCACAGTCTTTTTCCATTGTAGGATCGCAATTAGGACGTGACAAGGTGTCGGCGACAACATTCGTTCTTCCGTTGATATATTTAATCGTCAGATTATAGGGTTGCAGTTGCAGGGCCCAACGAGCTAGTCGACCGGTTGGGGACTTCAGCGACATAAGCCACTTCAGGGCTTGATGATCGGTCAGTACAGTGAAATTCGTTCCCTCGATGAAACCACGAAATTTGTTCACAGCCCAAATTACAGCTAGTGCTTCTCGCTCTGTTGTTGAATAGTTCCTTTCAGCTGGAGTAAGGAGGCGACTAGCATACTCAACTGGATGTTCCTGTGCCCCCTCCCCCTGCACCAAAACAGCACCGATCGCGTAGTTACTTGCGTCTGATTTTATTGTAAAAGGTTTGGTGTGGTCTGCCTGCACCAATACCGGCGCTGTGACTAAAAGTTTCCGCAGCTCGTCAAACGCTGTTTTCTGTTCATCGTTCCAGGTCCAAACAGAATTCTTTTTCGTCAAACGAGAGAGTGGTTCGGTGATCTTTGCAAAATTAGGAATGAATCGCCTGTACCATGAACACATTTGCAGAAATGATATCAAATGCTTCAAGTTTGTTGGTGTGGCCATATCCATTATGGAAGCAACTTTGTCTGGATCCACTTGAAGACCATCAGGTGTTATATAATGTCCAAGGTATTTGACCTTAGAGCAGAAGAATACGCATTTGTCCTTGTTTGCTGTGAGATTGTACTCATTTAAGCGATCAAATACGTCTTGCAGGTCCCTAAAATGTTCATCTAGACTGGTGGACATGACTATTAGGTCATCTAAATATATGAGGAGCTTAATATGACTAAGGGATATGCGAAACCTGTCCATAAGGCGCTGAAAAGTAGCAGGTGCATTTCGTAGACCAAATGGCATTCTCAAAAATTTGTACATACCGAAAGGTGTGATGAAGGCTGTCTTTACTGGGTCTTCATCCTTAACATGAATCTGCCAGTAGCCGGCGCGGAGGTCTATGGTGCTCATGTAACGCGTAGGCTTAGCACTGTGTAGGAGATCGTCGATACGTGGCAGTGGATACACATCTGCAGTCGTGATCGCGTTCAACTGGCGGTAATCAACACAGACTCGCGTACTGCCGTCTTTCTTTGGAACTAGTACGACTGGCGCTGACCAAGGTGAGGAACACGGCACAATAACTCCTTGCTCACACATCTTCTGTATTTCTACCTTCAGGGTTTGCATCTTAACTGCTGATAGCCTGTATGGTGGAACAGATATAGGCTTGTGTGATCCCGTATCAATGGTGTGTTCAGTCTCCGTGGTTGGCTTGCCATTGGATACGAATACCGCTTTATTTCTCTCAAGGAAATGTTCTAAGCGCTTGATCTCTTCCTCCGTCAGTAGGCACTCATGGCTGGACATGGAAACCGAAGAGATCTCAGTTCCTGGGAATAAACCAGCAGAGTCTGGTGACAGCTCGACGTCGGCGTTATTGATGTTCCTACGCGCATCCTCGTACAGGGCATCAATAATTGGAGAGTATCCATCGAATAAGGTAGTTCGTGATCTCTTGGGCGGAGTCGAGAATCCTATGGGTATTAATGGTCCATAAGGTCGTTCCAAGGCTTGCTCTGTTGCTCCAGGCACAATAAAGTTACTTCTCTGAGGGGAATGTGGAGGCGTCATCATTTGCATAGACGGTTCCTCTTGCTGTTGCGGAATGAATTTTGTCATACCAACAGGCGATAGTCCAGGGCTGGGTGTGTTCATCATTGGCGATTCCATTGCTGGCAAGCACACACTTGATAAAACACCCGCTATGTCCCTTGATTCATCCAGACTCTCTGGTTTTAGGTCGTACTTCTTCTGTGGTTCATCAACAAAATGACAAGTTCGTTGGGGAAGGTCTAGGGCCAACATAGCATCCTCTATAAATCCTACCCCAAGTAGTGTCCTATTTTCTCGGGCGTCAGGAAAAATTATGAAGGACGTGGTTATGTCTCGGCCATAGAGATTGACAGTCGTCTTGACTGTAAGGACGTCCTGCCTGCGTGGTACTCCATCGGCGAGGGTTACGTACATTATCTCCTTCCCAAAATTTACGCCGTTTCGTTTCTAGACGTGTATATAGTTGGTAGGAGGCAACACTCGACTTTGCACACGTATCAATATACGCTATCCCAGTCATTCCTTCGACGGTAATAGGTACAGTAGGACGTGGTCGTACATCAGCAGTCATATTGGCTGAGCAGAAACAAAAATCGACTGCCGTTAGAGACTGCTTGGTTTTGCATTTTGGACAGCGACTGCGTATCACACCTGGCTCACCACAACCATAACAGGCAAACTTCGGTTTGTCTTCGTTTTGGGTGCTCGAGGTAGTTTCAGCCTTCACAGCGACAACATTATGCTTATCTGCTTCCTCTCTTGCCTTCTTTCTGCATATCTCAGCTGTGTGACCGGGAAGACGACAGTAACCACAGCGTGTCTTATTTTGTTGTTTATTATTTTTATGTTGTGTTGTTGTATCTTTATCGTGTAAATACTCTGATTCCTCTTTTTGATTACTTTTCTCTACCAGTGTTCTTTCAATATCCCTTGCCCTTTTTAGTAGTTCATCAAAAGTTTTTATAGAATCCCTACAAATTTTCTCCCTTACGGCGAATTTAATCTGGCCAAAAATGAGGCTGATCTCTTGCTGTACCGTATGTGGTTCTGACATCTCGGCAAGAAGTGCCCGCTTCTTGGCAATGAAAATCTCGGTCGGGGTCTGGTTATCTTGCTTAACACCAACTATTTCCTGATAGATTACGTAGTCCAATTTCTTTGGAGCAAACGTATGGCGTAAGCGTTCCTTAAAATGTTCCCATGTCTTCACGCTGCTTTTGACGCCTTGCCACCAAATCGCTGCGTCACCGATCAGAACTAAAGGTAGGCCTTCAAGAGCGTTCTCGTCAGATATCTTTTCCACTTCCTTAAACACCGTCACTGCCGCTAAGAAAGCTTCAACTTCCACCTTTGATCCTCCAAATTTAGCTGGGCATTGTGCAAAGGTACTCCTCCCTCGTGTGCCGGTGGTGATTGCAAGGATGAGCTCCTTAAACTGGCTGTCCGACATGTTGATAGCCATTTCTTCAGGTGAACTGCTTCCAAATCGAACTGGTTTGCGAGTGGGCCGTGGCCTTAAATATTTTCTATCTTCGGCCTCCACGTTGTGCGCCACTTATAAGGGTTATTCCAATGAAACCACTCGCAAACCGATGTAACAGTAAAAGGTATTTATTGTTCGATTCACAATAACAACTTTAACTACACACTAATGAACACAAGTACTACAACGACCGTAATACTCGGTACGACCGCCCGATGTCGGTTCCGAGATGGATGCCGACCGTGCAAGCCAGAGAGCGCTCAACTGCCCGAAACCGTTCCGAAGGAAGCGTGTCCGTGCGAGCCGAACTGACGCTCCGATGCCGCGTAAGCCCTTATATACTCTCCGGCCGCGGAGTGGTGGCGGCGGCGTGCGCTTGAGTGGGGCTCGGTGGGAGGAGCGTGCTGACGTACGCGGGCGCGCTGTGTGGTCGCGTTACAAACCCTTATTGATTTTAAATAACGATACAGCCAATCCTAACCCTTATTGATTTTAAACAACGATAAAGCCAATCTTAACCCTTATTGATTTTAAATAACAGTATGGCCAATCTTAACCATTATTGATTTTAACTTTCTTGGAAACATACCATTTCGCTTGAGACTGCCTGACAAGAGTCAAACTGAATGGAAAAAGTTTTCGCAAGCATTCTGCGGTGATAGACGCTAAAACTTATTCCAGTCCTAGTTATTCTAACAAGTAAAAAAAGACACTACGTTAAATGTCAGTAAAAGTTTACGACTCTCTTGGAAGATGGACGGTTACCGCCGAGATTACACAAACAGCGACACACTTTCACAGAACTGAGACCAACTTTTACTAGCACAAGACAATAGATATGGATTAACGAGGCAGAGTCTACGGAACGTCAAAAATTATTAACACCCAAGAATAGTATTCTTACCTTCACTTCAGATAAATGGATCAGTAGGTACTCTAATTGCATAACACACTATCACTCTCAATCTAGCATTTTTAAGAATATTGCTAATCCATTGCTTAATAATATGTTCGAAAAATGTTTACTGGGTTATTGCTGGTAAAACGCGAAAAAAAATAAGCTGTTCCCTACATTTATGTTCGTATAACTCGTCAAAGTGTAGGGAACAGCTGTTTTTTTTTCGCGATTTCAGGTTTGGTCTCATAGTAAAAGTTGTTCATAATGATAAGTACAATGACCTCTTAAGAGGTTGTTAATGTTTTACCAATAACCCTGTAAATGCTCAACAATATAAATAACGCAATGAATATTGTTGAATTGTCAAAATGAAACCCGCTGGTACTGTTAATGTGTTACGTAATTACCCTGCTGATTGGACTGTAGATTAACACCATACTGTAGATCTTTTCTTCCGTACGTCTGTTTCAGAAAATTTAAGCTTTTTTTACCCGACTGCGTCAGAAGGAGGGTTATGTTTTTCGAGTGTATGTATGTATTTATGTATATTTCTTTGGCACGCTCTGTAGCCTAAACGGCTTGATCGATTTCAGCTTGAGAGGTGCCGTTAGATTCGTCTTAATTGTAAAAGTGACACTGGGGATATAAAAATTAAAAAAAAAAAATGGCCGATTTTTGGCGCAATGTCTTCATAAAAAAATTTTTGTTCTCGAAACCTATCGAGTGGGGTATCAAAATAAAGGGTTTTAAAAGGTGATTACAAAAATATATATAACTTTTATATTTTTAATATATTTTCAAATTCAAATGGTCCAACTTCCAACTTTTATTTAATTTAAAATGGGCTTGTTTGTAGCTTTTCAGTTTCGCAGTCGGGTTTTTTTATTTTTTAAATTACTTTTTTTATAATCATTACTATAGTAATGAAATTTTTGATTTTACAGTACAAAACTTAAAAGTACAAACACGAAATGTGGAACTTTTTCTAAAATTCTATCCTAATCCCTAATTTACTGCCGGGTACTGTCCGACCTCTCGACCTTTTATATAGAGTACGTGATCGTGGAAAATTTTGCGTTAGTAATATAAATTACTCATGCATAAAATGCGCGGCTTTACAGGATTTGACACTCACTGGGTCGCGATGGGTGACACGGGAAGATAAACCCACGCCAACCCATAATTTTGTCGTTAGACCACAGATAAGCAACAAAATATAATTTTAATGCATGCAGAGTGAGTTGCTAGGGGGAGGACAATATAACAAACCAGCTGTTGCTCGCGATTACAGACGTCTAAAAGTAATAATTTGGTGATAATAATTTATTTATTTTCACTTCCAGACACAAATATCAGTGTAGCCCTGGCTCTTGTACTAGGAGGTTCTGTATCACAAGAGCCAGAAAATTAAAGTATGACTTTATTTGGCATTATTTAATCTAACCTCACTTATTCTCATTTTGCTTGCCTAAAAATATTATTAACCACTCTAAAATAATGTATACTCTTTCTGTGAACCTCTAATAATTCCTGTTTTTGGGTAACTGTTAGAAAAGGACAAGAATTCAAAAAGACACTCATTTATTTATAAAATGTGCATCATTAGCAACCCAGCAGCATTTATTTTAAAAAGTGTATATCATTAGAAGGTCAATAAGTTATTAGAGCATCAGTTAAATATTTCCCATTTAATTTCACGAACCAAGAAAAAGTCGAATTTTTAACTTTCAACCTTTAGTAGCTTTATAGCTCAACCAGTAGTATGCCCATCACTAATTTCAGTGGTTGGTATATATAATGATGGACTCAAACTCAAACTCAAAGCATTTTGGATGGAGGAGATGGTCCTACTAACATCAAAGATCTATAGCCAGGAAACCAAGTACAATAAAACAACCATTTTAATCACAAATATAGCATTATGTATATTTCTTATAAAATCTTAATGGAATACAGTCTTTGAATCAAGATAACATAGAAATATTTTAGGTTAAAAAAAAATACGATTGGCCATCTCACCTAGAGTGTCCGGGAGTGAGGGCTCGGGGGGAGATGGCCAGTACTTTTTTGCCTTTTCCTTTACCCGTCCTGTCTCTTACGAAGGTTAGGGAAAGAAAAAGAGAAGTCCTTTTCTTTATTTCCGTGTTTGAGCACATGTCTTCAAACTTTGTGCAGTTTCGTGCACCCACAGCTTGCAAATATTACACTGCAACCAATCTTCGACTAGTTGTGTCTTATAATAGTTCTCGCGACAGCCTCGGCAGTTGTCCACTTTATTTTCGTCGACTTCACTTCCAGAGGAATCGTGAAAATCTATTGGTATTTCTTCGCAACTGCTGTCTGTCGACGGTATTATGGGATTACGGTCATCTAACCCAAATGCACGGGAAAGATGGCCAAATCAATTTCAAAAAGTATGATGCAGTCTCCAACGACTGTTTTTAGGTTAGAATACGGAAAAAGTCATTAAGTTCACAATAAAATGTCAAAAACAAGCGAAATTGAAGAAACCTTTTTGTGACCTCATAATATGTTAACCCCTTTTCTTAGATCATGCACCTGTAATAAAAACAATACGGAATTTACTTACTTTTTCAATTTTGTTTTGCAAAAAAGCATGCAGCAACTTGTTGCCGATCACACACCGAAGCGAACTAAATTACGATTTACGCCATTTGTTGTTTGTAACTCGCAGTACTTTCTACTGGTCATCTCTCCCGTACGGCCATCTCCCCCGGAATTACCCTAAACTTTGTACAGGCATTTTGAATTGTCAAAATTAAATAGTCTGTCAGTTAGTCCGAAAGTTGAAGCTAGTTGCCCATTCCAAAACGTAGATCTCTATGGATAAGAACGGGCAAGAAACTCCATGGACACTCTTTTAAATCAAGATATTACAAAATCCTGGGTACATTATTCTTGTTGCTTCTACATGTGAGAACAATGTAAAAAAAGACACAAATGAAGAAACAATTAAAAATATAAGATTAAAAATAAGCATTGGCAGTTAAGAGATGACCAGTCTCAACCGACGGCGCCCGTTCACGAACACGACGCGTGGATCAGCACCATCCAGCTCAACCAGTTTGTAGGGAACCGAATGATCCAACACACGCGCCACCATCGGTGAGACATTTAAGTGAGCATGACACGTTCTCAACAGCCATGTTCTTTCAAGTCAACATAAAAAAAAAATTATAATAAACGGAAACGTGGTTCTACACAATTTAAAAAATGCTTCTAAATTATACAAAACCATAGTTTGCAATTTATTTAAGAGGTTAATAGAATTTTACTACCAAACAGGAAGAGAAATTAAATATAAACGTATTCAACAATTAAAAGTTGATTGAATAAAATAAAAAAGTTATGTTCGTAATGTCAGAAACACTAAAAAGGAAAAAGGGAAGCACCTCTTTCAAATATTGAAATTTTAACTAGTGAGTCCAAGTGCCTGTGGAGCATTTTGTCTACGATATAATCATCCAACTTGTAATATGCTTGTCTACATAGTGTGCGTTTAATGCATGTTTTAAATTTCTTCTCATTTAATTGAAGAATATCGAGTGGTATTTTATTATAACATTCTACACAGTAACCCATAAAAGAAGTTTTTACTTTAGACAATCTGAAACGCGGTTGATCTAATTTGTGCCTATTTCTAGTGTTAAAATTATGCGTCATTATCTTACTAAAAAGATGTAGATTTTTTCGAACGTGCATAATGTTTTCATATATACATATATTGACAAGGAACCGTCATGATGTTAATTTTTTTAAACAGTTCCCGTAGAGATTCACGTCTTCTGAGCTTGTAGATGGCTCTGACAGCCCTCTTTTGCAGAATGAAGATAGATAGAAAACGCCCACAACAAAATACCGTAAGACATGATGCTATGAAAGTAACTAAAATAGATCAGTCTCGCGGTATCCACGTCTGTTAATTGGCGAATTTCCCAAACAGCGTAAGCGGCTGAACTTACCATAATCAGCCTATAATGTTCCCACTGCTGGGACACAGGCCTCCTCTCGGTGAGAGGGAGTGGGCCGTGATCCACCACGCAGGCCCAGTGCGGATTGGCAGATGTCACATGTCTTCGAATTTTTGGTAATACCAAATTATTTACAGTGAACCATAAGAAGTCTGGAACAAACATGCTTTGCTTTACCCAATATTAGCAAACGGTCATCAAATCAGTTCAATTTTCGTTCTAGGCAAACATCAACATGGAGCAACAAAGGAACATTTTGGTAAAAGGCTGATGTTTAGTTTACTCGCTAAATGGCATTACAATCAGACAGATTTCAGAGTAAACGATACGAGTAATTTTAATGTATCTATCGCTCACGAAGTGTGCTACGCCGTAGCACAGCGTGGGGTTCGTCGTAGCGCTACGGAGGCTTGGGGCTACGGAGGCTTGGGGCTACGGTCGCTTGGGGCTACGGTGTAGTTTAGTGGCGCCTCGCTAGCGTAAGATACTATGAAACAAGTCGATTTAATTTCTGAAAAATCAAACTCAAACTCAAACCATTTATTTCAATTAAACCATTACAGGCACTTTTGAATTGTCAGGAAGTCGGTCAGTCAGAAAATATGAAGCTAGTTGCCCATTCCAAAGCGTAGGTACCTATGGAGAAGAACGGGCAAGAAACTCCATGGACACTCTTTTAAATTATATTTTTACAAAAATATTAGTTACATCATTAATGTTGAATTTACAATTATATGTGAGAACGATGTAAAAAAATACGTACGCGTTAAGAGCGTCCAGAGTACAGCAAATAGTAAGAAAACAACAATTCAAAAATAAAATAATTAAAAATAAGCCGAGGCAGCTGAGTGATGACCAGCCCCAACTGACGGCGCCCGTTCACGGACTTGACGCATAGATCAGCACCATTCAGCTCAACCATTTTTAAGGGAGCTAAATGATCCAACACACACGCCACCGTCAGCGAGACGTTTGTGTGAGCATGACATACTATCAGCCGCCAGGGCACATTCAAGTCAATGAAAGACATACCCGGTAAATGGTAAATAAGTTATAGTACATACATAGAACTCACATCTGTGCTATGCAATTATACAATACAAAGGAAATTGAGTCTATACAATGCAAAGATAGTCTTACAATCTTCAGCAGCTCCAACAGTATTTTCAAGTGTTAATCAATTAGTTGTGGTTGTGGAGCAGGACCAGCATTGAGCCAGGCATTTTTATCCGCGATGTAATCCCCTAACTTATAATATGCCTGACTGCATAGTGTGCGTTTTATACAAGACTTGAATTTTGTCTCATTCAGTTGAAGAATGTGGGGAGGTATTTTATTATAACATTTTAAACAGTACCCCATAAAAGATGAGTCTACTTTAGCCAGTCTGAAATGAAAGTTGAGTTGTAATTGTCGAAGAAGAAAACCTGTGTAACAACATAATGTTTGGATTTAATAGAGAGTTCTTCTCCATATGGAACCTACTTCGTCTTAAAATGCGCAACTAGTTTCACGTATTAATTCAAACTGAATGACTCCTTGATTAATGATTTTTGATAGAAAGAAAGTAAAAGTATTTATTACGACTCGTACAGGAAGATCACAAACTAAACTAAACACAGTAAAATAAAAATCCAAGTTATATAAAAAAAATAAACAAAAGGAAAATGAAACAGAAAGTCCTACACGAGGCCAAAAAGCTCCTATCTCAGCATGATGCGTTCACAATTTTTTTTTACTTTTAACTATTAGCTACGAATCATAATTTCGTCACTTACTTTTTAGTCCCTATTGTTAACTAGGTATTTAATTTTTTTGGATTTTGAATTTTGGATTGTTCTCTTGTTGCACTCGTTATCGCGTTCTACTGTTTTGAATTTTGAATATGAATTTTACTGTTAACTTTTTTTTTACTTTAATCATAATGCTTTAATTTTAATTCTGATTGTAATGATAATTTTGATTTTAATTCATCATCTGCCTTTTCCCAACTATGTTGGGGTCGGCTTCCAGTCTAACCGGATGCAGCTGAATACCAGTATTTTACATGGAGCGACTGCCTATCTGACCTCCACAACCCAGTTACTGGGTAATACGATACCCCTTGGTAAGACTGGTTGTCAGACTTTCGGGCTTCTGACTACCCGTAACGACTGTCAAAGATCCACAAATGACAGCCGGGACCAACGGCTTAACGTGCTTTCCGAGGCACGGAGGGGTCTCGGTATGTAAAGATGGTCACCCATCCACAGACCAACCGCGGCAAGCGTAGCTTAACCTGATCGATCGACCTGTGCGGCTGTAATTATTGATTCTAATATCGATTATGATTTTGTTTTGTTCTTTGTTTCTAATTAATTTCTCTATTCTCACTATGAGCAAAAAATCTTGTTAGAACATATATTTAAGAAGTTATTTTTTATGTAAGTGCTGTGTACGCCTGTAAGTGACTAATACACCATAACTCAATGCCTATGTTATTTATTATTATGTATATTTCTAGTGAATAGGTCGTTGGTGTACCTTTTAAATATAAATAAATAAATAAATGCACAATACGTGACGCCATACCCCCCCCCCCCCCCACGGAGAAGAATGAACCGATTTAACAGAAATCGGACAAATCCTTGAATTTGACTCGTCTGCCAAACTAAGTGTTATACTTATGGCAGTTTTGTAGTGGTTGTTTTATTGGCGTCTGCGTTTGGAGATGGATCTGGCTGTTTTGGTTTTGACGTAGATGTGTCAGTGTGTTTGTTGTTTTCGTCGGAGGATCAAGGCCTGTAGGACTGGCGTGTTCCATGTAAGCCGGCTCGACGCGATCAATAAATAAGTCATAGTTTTGCCTTCGCTGGTGGGATCAATGACTTTCTATGGACCTGTGTACGGTGGTTGTGAGGGGCGTCTAACTGTACCGTCACGAAGAAAAATGTGAGTTGCTGACGAGAGATCTTTGAAGATAAAAGATGATGATTGAGTATGACGAGATGCAGGGATTGGTCGTACAGTCGCCATTTTACATTTGAAGTTGTACGAAAAGTCTGCAGGGTCGTTCGCAGTATCAGTTTTGAAAATAGCGCGTAGTTCACATGTGGCGTTGTAGATGCCACCACAGTTTATTATGATGCTCCCCTGACCTGGGCTTAGGGGAATACTGTCGTTACGCTATGTTGTTATGACTACTCACGTATTCATAAGTCCGGGACCCTAGTTTGTAGTCATTTAACTTCATACGTATCGTCATTATTTATAATGTATACTTCACAATGTGTTCAATATGTATATTATAACGAGGATACAATCGTTGTTAAGTTTGGAGCAAAATTTGGAGTATTTTTACCCTACCTTGAACTCCCATTTCGTCGAAGGAAGGTACTGAACTTTTTCTAAAGCTATATTATCGGGGTATGTACTACTAACAGAAGACAAAGTGACATGTTATTTTAATCAAAACTTCTTACTATAATATTTGCTCGACTGTACCCGGGAACCGTGAGTTAGGTTCCAATTCTAATTTAGTTTCATGTTTAAAATCGTCGGTGCATATCAAAGCAAACTCATTAATTAAAAAACAATGTCGCAGAATTAATAACATTTGTAATCTCTGAATTATCTAATAACAACACTAAACCATTACGAGATATGAATTGAGTACAATTTGCTAATGATAGCCTGATCAAATACTGCACTCACGTAATCCATACCTAATAAGTTCTCGGTAAGTCGTGAGTCACAGAAAACATATTGCTATCGTGGTCTCGTTTCTGAAATAGTACTGTGATATAGGGAATACAATAATCTCCGTACGCGGCACCAGTTTGATATGCGTTCTAGAACATTTTTGACTTCTATTACACCTACGTCTGTAACTGAAACACTGACACTGACTGACACTGACTGTATTTATATTCCAATTTCAGATTACTCTTATTAATTCTGTAAGTGACAGACAGAACGACATGGTACTCGCTTGCATGTAGTCCCGGGTCTAAAGCTGCAGTGCAATACTATGCTATGCATTTATCAACAAACCGTTGGTCTGGAAACACGGTAGTCTCAATAAGATCTGAGTATTGCTGAACCTAGGTAATCCAGCTAGTTATAGTCAGTTGTTGCAAATAGCTCTTTCAAACACGAGATTAATCACTGCTAAACTACTTTGTACCAACTTTATAAAATAACTTAGTTTTGTAGCACTGCAGTACACATCTGAAAGAAAATAAAGTAAGTATTTATTTTAATAATGAATTACTAATGCTTCGCACGTTTTTTAAGACTTCACAAAACACCGAGAGAAGAAGAAGAAAATAAAACATTTCAATTCATGATGAACTGAAATACAACTGATTACAGAGTAGTTCCCAATTCGCTAGTATTTGGCATCGCAATTATATTTCAGTTCATCCTTCATGAAATTGTGATCGGATTTCACTTAAGGTAAGTTCGTCTGATTAATCAATTATATTGGAAGCAGTATTTCACAATTTATCGACAGTTTACAATCACACGAGATAGATCTAACGGTGTTCACAATCTTACAGTGACGTATAGATGTAGATGAATCCAGGATCACTCGCGAGTGTAATATTAAAATTGGCTGTGGCTCATCATGTGTGATCAAGGGAGCGTGAACGTGTTACGCACCACTAACCCGCTGTGAATTATCTAATACAGTCTCGGATATCTATGATTACAGTATTGCTAACGCGCAGTAAGAACTCGGCTGTGGAAAAGGGATTAGTGTGAACAAGAAAAATGTATATACGAATAAACTTATTATAGTATGAGCTGATGGTGTCCCAACTCGGAAAGTAATCCACACTTTAAACTGTGCCTTGATGTACATGTTTGATGATCCCCGTTTATGATCACTAAGAAAATCGTGTAAGTTTTCTTAAAAAATACTATTTAAAATACCTTCTTCTTTTCGTATCGATGGTACTCTTACTCGTTGTTTTAGGGTTCCGTACCAAAATGGTAAGAACGTAACCCTTATGGTGAGACTAAGTCTGTCTGTCTGTCACAGCTGGATATCTCAAGAACTACTAATGCCATCAACTTGAATTTTGGAATAGTTTTAGATGACGTTTGCCCGACTATTTTGCAAATAAGAAAGAAATAAAAATATATGTGACGGGGAAAGTATGGTGTGTCTCGTTATTATCAGACATATTTGAATTAGAGTGGGCTACAGTGGGCTACAGTGGGTTGTGTGTTGGATAATGCGCAATAGAAAAACGGTTTTCAGTTCAAATGAGATTATAATTTCACAAACAATTTAATCACGCTAGCAAATTACACACTAGGTAGGTACACGACACAACCAGATACGGAACGCGGGACAGTTTCTGAGCACATGTTGTTCGTACGATGTCCAATGTCCAAGAGAGCTCCACCGTTCTTCTCGCGCTGCCTTCCAGCGTCGACCCCCCACGAACTCAGGCCAGACTCTGTCAGCGCCACCAGATGGCGCTAGCGTTCCGATTCCGGTTGTCAAGTCAGCTCCCGTACCAATGACGTTTCCGACACGGTCATCCTGCGATACACACGTCCTCGTGTGTTAATCTGTAAACAAACATACCCGCAAAGTATCACATAGCTCGGTCACTCCTGACCAATATGGTACAGGCAAAAACACAATGAAAATTCGAACAACCTAAAAAATTGCAGAGTTCAGAGCATTACTCATTATTTGATTAACAAATCTCAAGATCACAAACTAAATAATCAACTAAGGTGCATGTGTCTCATACTATCAAGTAACCTCCAGTTACTCAACCATTCATTTGCGCATCCCCTCGGATCGCCAAGTCACTCACGGACTTTGTGGTTTCTCACAAAACCCCACACATAACACACACACACACAACTTAATCTCTGCTCTGTTTCATCAACAAGACTTTTACTTGGCTTTCCTCAAATTCGTCAGTAATACTCTGATCCCTTGGCCTGTGCCATTGCATGTGCCTTAGCGTCATGAGCGTACTTGATTCAACCAGAGCCATGTAATCAAACTGTAATCAATCATAGCAAAAAAAAACATCAACCATAGCCATGTACCATCGTTATCCACATTACAACAAAATCTTTTTCACTAAGAGCCTTAGGCACCTGGAAACCCACACACGAGTAAACCACTCTAACGCCACGGCGCTCCGGCCGACCAGCAATCCACATTGCTCTCACACATCCAGCGCATGGATCCACATCCATCACCCTGTGACTACACACAACTTTACTACGCCCGCGCCCGTTAGAGAACACCTACTCGCGTGGCTCCCACTACATAGGCTTGCTCATTGCTCATCACCACTGTGATCACTATCTACTTCGACTGGTACATGACCTACTGACATCATTCTTAAACTAACGTGAGCTTATTTAAAATTGCATTGTAAATTAGATTGGGCTACACCCAACAATGTAACCATTTTTACTGTTATCTACCAGGGAAGCACTCAGTACCAGAGTCAAAACAAAATGAAAACGGCTCACCAGATTCGGTAGACAATCCACTCGCCGTCACTGCCTCTCTGGCAGAAGTCGTGAAACCTCTTGCACGAAAAGCACCGTCCCTGATCAGCGAGCACTCCCACAGGAGATCCAAAGAATGCAGCGCCGCCCGACACTGTCATCCCGCCCGCACACGCCGCCGCGCGCCAACCTGTAACCACAAAAAAAACCAACAGCAGTGCATGTTCCACTCGGCCAATTCTGACCAATTACGGCTTCTAACTTTTGAAATCAAAGCTTTAATCCTCTTCTCATTGTTTTTACAAAACAATACCTCTAAATTAACTAAACAAACTTTGATTAATCATAGCAAAAACACCCAATGGCCTGAGCCATGTAAACAAACTTTGATTATCTAATCAAAGCGAAAATTGTTGTAATTGTATCACTAACATAATTGTAAGTTTAGTTTATTGTTACTAACACTGTATGTTACTCGCAATAAAGAATTTAATTTTTATTAATTACTTTTAATGAAAATCATTACCAACTCTTTCTCTCAAAGCGACATGTTGAACAACACCCATACTCATTCAAATAATAGAAAGCTCATTAAAATATTGCAGCGCTCATGCTCTGACCTCCATCAGGTCTTCATCATCACACTTATAACTTCCATCCAGTTATAAGTATCAAACCAAACGACCTCCATCCGGTCTACATCATCACACTTATAACTTCCATCCAGTTATAAGCATCAAACCAAACGACCTCCATCCGGTCTTCATCATCACACTTAAGACTTCCATCCAGTCATAAGCATCAAACCAAACGACCTCCATCCGGTCTTCAACACGTAACCTCCATCCGGTTACTAACACAACAGGCAACCTCTATCCGGTCACCTCCACATGTAACCTCCATCCGGTTACACACTACTCAAACGAGCCACAAGCCTACGAGCCTTTATCAAAATAAACTTAAACTAGGTCTGTTCAACATGTTACTTTAATTGTCCTATCATAATATTACTTTGCCAGTAAATGTCGGGTATAAAATCTCAAGTCTTTGCTCGCTAATTGCAACGCTACATATGATTTGTTCTGTGCTGAATACACGCGTTTGACCAATACTAGTCAATGCAACAACGTTATTAACTCGTTTGCCACTTAATTTGGCTGCACAACTCACTTTTACTAACGAGCATTCAGCACCAGAATCGTAAACAAAACAATACAGCTCACCTTTATTTTCTAACGTGCCTGAGAGTAGCTGTACGACGCAAACGTCCACTCGCCGCTGCTGCTTGCAGCACGCGGTCCACCTCCACCATCTGCCTGGCTGCCACTGCTCGTGCACCGGGCCGCGGCCCATGACATGTCGCGACATGTCCTGGATTCCCTCACTTGCAGCACACGAAGGGCTTCACCGACGGCCGCAGGGCTGCTTGGCTCGATTCTTGAAATCACCCCACGTCACTGGTAGCTCCACGTCGTACTCCTACGTCCTTGGCTCCCTTTGTGCGCCTTAATGACGGCCACACACAACAATTTGACCTGCTTGCAGTGAATTTTCAGCAAAACACAAATCAGCTATCGTACTGTGTGCTGTTACGTTTGCACATGACGCGTCCTACCGTGTGTTCTTATTACGAAAACAAGATACGACGAACTTAAACGCCGGTTACAGACACACTTTCTTTTTTCTTTTTTTTTTTTTTTAACATGGCGGTAGGGCGCAACTGGCGCGTCACTGCGCAAAGGTATTTCTGCATACAGCTTATGTCCAAAACAACATGTACTACTATCGCGCATCCGTATCTGGTTTGTCTAGGTCGAACTTGGACAGATCCACACGATTATTTAATAAGCGTTCGCATGTTTGCACTTTGTTTATCAAATGTCAACGATCACTTTAATTTTAAGCGTTCTGATTTTGCGCATGAACCAACACTAATCCCAGTTCTGATGACGGGGAAAGTATGGTGTGTCTCGTTATTATCAGACATATTTGAATTAGAGTGGGCTACAGTGGGCTACAGTGGGTTGTGTGTTGGATAATGCGCAATAGAAAAACGGTTTTCAGTTCAAATGAGATTATAATTTCACAAACAATTTAATCACGCTAGCAAATTACACACTAGGTAGGTACACGACACAACCAGATACGGAACGCGGGACAGTTTCTGAGCACATGTTGTTCGTACGATGTCCAATGTCCAAGAGAGCTCCACCGTTCTTCTCGCGCTGCCTTCCAGCGTCGACCCCCCACGAACTCAGGCCAGACTCTGTCAGCGCCACCAGATGGCGCTAGCGTTCCGATTCCGGTTGTCAAGTCAGCTCCCGTACCAATGACGTTTCCGACATATGTATATTTTTTGCAACAGGGACCGAAAGGGGGACTGAAAAATTTGAAGTGGGGCTACTAGGGCATGTATCATAAGAATCATAAGAGCGCAGTTTGCACATTCTCAAACATTTTTTTTTCTTTTTTTTTTAGGCCACACAGTTTTCGCCTTTTAATTAAAAATGTAAAAAAAAACGTCCCCCCCCCCCCCCCCCCATCTCCGAAGTTTGCAGAGAGAAAAATCTGAAATTATTCTATGTGATAGAAGTTTACGTAAAGATTACAGGAAAAAT
Organism: Mesoligia furuncula; assembly: GCA_916614155.1. Taxonomy (NCBI): domain Eukaryota; kingdom Metazoa; phylum Arthropoda; class Insecta; order Lepidoptera; family Noctuidae; genus Mesoligia; species Mesoligia furuncula. The sequence continues at coordinate 18,568,460 of OU744798.1, forward strand.
AAAACGAAGTCTCAAATTGCACACTTTTTCAGAAATCATCAACAAAAGTTACATTAGTTCTACTATCGGTCAAGAGATGGCGCTGACATAAAACTGCAATATTCTACACCACAGTGCACAGCACAGTGTTAAAATTCTCTGATGAATATAGGCCTCGCCGATGAAAATTTATCCGACTCGCTCTTCCCCGTTTTTTTTTATATACAGATTGTATATACAGTGTGTATTTTTTATATACAGTGCCCAGTAGGTGGCATCGTTGCGGCATCAGTGGCATTAAAGTACCGTAAATTAAGATGAGAGAACCTGCCTACCTGTAAGTAATGAGGTGTGTGTGGGTTTTTTTTTAAACAAAACGTCCAAATGTGAGAGCAGGGGTGGCCCAGTGGCCGCGACTTACGAGTTGAAAGTCGGTGGTCGAACGGGCGCTTTACTTAATGTAAATTATTTCATCACCACTGCTCTCAAAACGGTGAAGGAAAACATCGGCATGTCCTAGAACGAAAAATTCGAAGACATGTGACATCTACCAACCCGCCCTGGGCCCGCGTGATGGAATACGGCCCACTCCCTCTCACAGAGAGCAGGCCTGTGTCCCCGCACTGGGAACTGATTATGCTATGCTTACGATAACCAAATATGGTGATGTAAATGTTTGAATTATTTTCTTTTCTTTTTTCAGTTTTCTCAAGTAATATGTAGATGTATTGGTGAACTAAAGTTTCGAAGTTTCTCACCTGTTGTTTAGATAAGAAAAAAAAATGTTCTCTAGAGCTTTCATGTTATTTCGTTTGTTCCTATTACTTTCAAAAATGCTTGTTGTAGGCACAAAACCAGTAGGTTTTGTTTCGGCTAGTAAAAAACGAACAAAATACATACGGTCTACTTATATTATATTTTGTTCGTTTTTAAAAACTTTAAAAAAAATCTGTAAATGACAGCGTTAAGGCAAAGGCAGACGAACATGTGGCAGGACAAGAAAGATGGCGTAACTTTAGAACAACAAAAAGTTAGTATACTTACACAATTTTCCTTGCAACAAATTAGCGAGCCATCAGTCTTACGGAAATGTCTTTCGTTCCGGTCCCTCCTTGACATTATCGACGTAACGCCGGCGTCAGGCGTTCTATATAGAACGTCTGACGCCGACGCTACTTCGATAAAGGCTTAGTTGATAAAATTAATCCTGTTCTTAAATTACAGATAACAAACATTTTATTATCCTGTTGTAAAATCAACCGTAGATCAGCAGTCAACACTTGTACAGTCGGTGGCCAACATTATCTAACCCACTACAAGTGGGTGGGTCAGACAATGTTGGTCACCGACTGTACCACGAAAGTCGCCTTTACTGCTATAACGTAAAGGCGCTGTCAATGTCAAATTGTTACTACTGATGTTTGACCGACTGTACTGGGTCCGAGGAATCGTTTGGAAGAGATAACAAAAGATTTCTTGATCTTTCACTAAGTGGACATGTTCTTTGCATCGCTGATCCAATGAACTCAGTGTTTATTGTGTAAGGAACTTGCTGTTTAATTTCATCTGTGTTGCTCCGTATAATAAGACAGAATAAAAGAATAAAGCTTGTTTTTGCAAACAAATGTTTTTTCTCATAACTTTCTCAAAAGATCTAAAAAAAACAACTACCTACTTTGTTTTACACAATGTCTGTATCTCAATGTACCATGCCAAAAGCTCTTCCTGTAAAACATAATGTTATCCACTTCGGATATTACTTCTTTGTATACAATTTAACTAGTGCCTTAAGCTTTATAGTAAACAACTGAGTTATATGTATTAGCATTTGCTTTCGATGGCTAAATAATAACAGCAACCCGGGTCGAACAAAGGTTAAGCTACGCTTGCCGAGGTTGATCCGTGGATGGATGACCATCTATTACATATCGAAACCCCTCCGTGCCTAAAAAAGCACGTTAAGCAATTGCTTAACGTGCTTTTTAGGCACGGAGGGTTAGCTGTTTTTATTTAGATGGAGTTGTTGGGTAGTCAGAAGTCCAAAAGTCTGACTACCAGTCTTACCAAGGGAAATCGTATTACCCAGTAAATAGATTGTCGAGGTCAGATATTTTCCTTGTAAAATACTGGTATTCAACTGCATCCAGTTAGACTGGAAGCCCACCTCGATGATGATGATTTAAAATAATTAAGCACCTTTACGCAGTACATTCTCAGACAGACCGGTTTTTTCTGTAGATCGATATGTCATATAAGGAACTTTTAAAAGTGACGGGCAGTGTGCCTATTATTAGCTGTTAATTACTTAAGGCCCATTTCCTTAACCAAGAATCAAGCCACCATAACGAACAATCAGTGAAAATGTCACCGACTTTCCCGTTTCGTTACCCAGATTGAAATTAATGAGACTGTCATTGTAAGGCGTTTAAACAACAATTCTTTTAACATCTCTGAGCTCTTTGTTTATACCCCTAGAAGTCGAAGTCAAGTCATTATTTTCAATTAGACACATAAAAGGCACTTTTGAACGTCACAATTTACAAGAAAATTAAAATGATTCTTTCTATTTTGCCCCTTCCAAAAGGTAGTTTTGTATGAAGAGGCAAGTTGTTGAGCAAGAAACTCCATAGTTACCTACTCTTTTAAAAAGTTTTACATATTATGTATAGGTAGGGAGACTGGGGCTGGTCGTGACGCCAGCACTTTTGTGAGAGGAGCCCTGCATTCTGCCGTCAAAACCGCAGATTAGTAACATTTTCGTTTTTTCGTAATATTGGTAGTTTCTGTTTAGGTTTATAATTTTCTTCCTTCTAGGTTGGAAGTTATCTACGCTTTATTTTTATGAGGCATAAGACAAAAAAATAAGATTACACCTAATTTTGTTCAAGGCTAAAAGTTACTGTTTTTGTTTTAATGATACAAAATATTGCGTTGTACACATTGTCCATTGACATAACAATTTGTTTTTATTAAAACGAAGGTAAGAAACTGTCATTGTAGGTTTGTTTTATTTGCAAGTATCAAAATATGTCACATATGGCAAACGCAATAAAAATACGATTTTACTTAGAAAGATGATTTATTTAGAGCTCCAAAGGCCTTTACTTAGGGACCTAAGTAATTGATATTAATTTCAACTTGAAATCTTTACGCGTTCCTGAGAATAAAGGTCTCGTCGGATATCTATGGTCTTGACTAACTGACAGACAGACGGACGGACAACGAAGTGATCCTAGAAGGGTTCTGTTTTTCCCTTTTGAGTTACGGAATTCTAATAAATCAAAGATATTTAAATCATTTGTGTGATAGATTCACGGTGCTCACATATTTACAAATATTGTAACCTTATTGTAACCCCTAGTTCAACTGTTATATTATTATACGGGGATAGTTTAAATGTTAGAAAAAAGGACATAATTGAATGTGTCCATTTGATGTTACATCTTCATGAGACCAATAACTGTAAATTTATTTTTTGTGCCTTGCCTTATTCTTATTATTTATCTCATGAGCAAAATAAGCTTATTTATAATTTAAATATGTTCATTTATAATAGGACTTGTCGTCACAGTGACGCTATTTTATATTTTGATTGTAATCAATTCATTACTGATTACAAACTGACAAATTACACTATGTATTTGCCACCTAGTTGTAGGAGACAAATTGCTAATCTTTTAGCATACAATATACTCAGTGACACTGGTACTTGTAGTGTACCATCGATTACTGTTAGTAGTGGTACTAACACTACTTCTGATACGCCTTGTAGTTTAAACTATTAGGTGCGACAACGGGTCAGCCGCATATGTTGAATGTTGTACATCAAAATATGCAGGGTCTGTCCGGCAAAGAGCTAGAATTAAGTTTATTTATGGAGAACTACAATGTTCCGGTGTTATGTTTGACTGAACACTGGTTGAAAGAACATGAAGTAGTGTTTATCGATGATGATAACTTTACCGTACAGAGTGCATTTGTGAGAAAAAGTGCTATTCGCGGTGGCTCTTTAGTTCTTGTTTCAAACAAGTTGAAATGTAAACAACGTTTAGATTTAGTTAATCTTTCAATTGAGCGCACTATAGAATTGTCTTGTGTTGAACTTGAGCGATATGTTATAATTTGCGTTTACCGACCCCCCTCTGGGGATTTTAGTAGTTTTGAATCGGTAATGGAGGATTCTCTCAATAGGTTGAAATCAAGTAACAAAAGTATTATTTTATGTGGAGATTTCAATATTAATATTTTAGATGTTACTCCATTAAGTATTAGACTTCTCAATCTGTTCAGGTCTTATAATTTAATTAACTTGTTTTTTGAACCAACCAGGATCACGGCATCTTCGTCAACTTGTCTTGATAATATATTTAGTGATTGTGATGCCAAAAATAAATTAGTGTTAACTGACTTAACGTCCGACCACTGTGGTTTATTAGCTAGCTTCCCCATGCCATTAAATAAAAAGCCGCATAAACTTGAATGCAGGCCTTATACAGCTAGTCGTTGCAAAATGTTTAAAAATAATATAGCTCATAGAATTACACCATCTATAGTAGAACAAGAGGATCCTAATGAAATTTATGGTGCCCTTTTTGATGTTGTGCAAAAAGAATACCAATCTACTTTCAAGACCAAAACCATTAACATTAATGGCTCCTCGGTTGGCTTTAACCAATGGGCTACTCCAGGTATTTATAAAAGTAGAGCGAGACTATACGAGTTATATGGTTTGAAAAAATACAGGTTTGATACTCCTTTCCTAGATTATGTTAAAAATTATTCAAAATTATTCAAAAAGATTAGTGCTTTTGCTAAATCAAAATTTTTAAGCGATACAATTAAAAATTCTAATAATAAAGTAAAAACAACTTGGAAAATTATTAAAAATGAAACTGGTAAATCGGTTAAACAAGAAAAACAACTTGAGATTATGGTCGACAACAAATTAGTTAACAAAGCAGCTGACGTAGCTGAGGCATTTAATGAGTTTTTTGCCAACATACCTATAACTACGACTCGCTCCTTAAATTCCTCCCCGTCTAAAGCTGAAAACCTTTTGCATAGCAGTGTACCTAAATGTAGTCGCTTATTTAGCTTCGAACATGTAACCCCGCGTGATGTAGTTAATGTTTTTAACACACTAAAGTCTAAAAACACCGGTGATTACTGGGGCATCTCCATTAAACTTTTAAGTAATATAATAGACATCGTAGCCCCCTATCTAGCTGTTACTTTTAATAAATGTGTTGATTTAGGAACGTTTCCTGACCTCATGAAGAGTAGTAAAGTCATACCATTATTTAAATCAGGTAATAAAAATGACGTTGGCAATTTCAGGCCTATTTCCATCTTACCTGCATTTAGCAAAATATTTGAAAAATTAATACTCAAGCAGTTGCTAAGACATTTTAATTTAAATAGCCTCCTTCATAATGAACAATATGGCTTTACAAAAGGTCGTTCGACTACAGATGCGGGTGTTGCTTTGCTAAAACACATATATAATGCATGGGAGAATTCGAAAAATGCTATTGGAGTTTTCTGTGATCTCTCCAAAGCCTTTGATTGCGTGCACCATGACACGCTTTTACGTAAACTACGTCATTACGGTGTCCAAAACGAAGCTCTCAACGTAATAAATTCTTATTTACATAATAGGTTCCAATGTGTGGATGTTAATGGTGTTAAATCTTCCGGGCTACCAGTTCAGTTAGGTGTACCGCAAGGCTCAATACTGGGTCCTTTCTTGTTCCTAGTATATATCAATGATTTACCATTCCATTTAAAGGGCATCTGTGACGTTGTACTGTTTGCAGATGATACCTCTCTTATTTTTAAAGTTGACAGGAATAGACAAGATTTTGACGACGTAAACAGTGCGCTCTCAATAGTTACGAATTGGTTTACGTCAAATAACCTAGTTCTCAATGCCAAGAAGACGAAATGTGTAAAGTTCGCCTTACCGAATGTTAGAAATCTAGGACCCAACATCGTCTTAGATAAAGAGTTGCTTGAAACTGTGGACTCGGCAGTTTTTCTGGGAATAACAGTAGATGCCAAACTTCAGTGGAGACCACATATATCAAGTCTAGCAGGAAGGCTCAGTACGGCTGCCTACGCCGTCAGGAAAGTAAGACAATACACTGACGTTGATACAGCTCGTTTAGTCTATTTTAGTTATTTTCACAGCGTTATGTCCTACGGTATTCTGCTGTGGGGCAAAGCCGCTGATATACAAAATATATTTGTCCTGCAAAAACGAGCTGTTCGAGCAATATACCAGTTAGGTGCCAGAGTTTCTCTAAGAGATTTTTTTAAAGATATTGGAATTCTTACGGTTGCATCACAGTTCATCTTTGCCAACATTTTATATATTAGGCAAAATATACACTTGTATACTAAAAACAGTGATATTCACAATGTTAACACTAGAAATAAGGACAAACTACGCGCTCCCTTTCACCGGCTTCATAAGGTTCATAACTCATTTGTTGGGCTTGGTATAACCTTTTATAACAAGCTACCTTCTTCATTACTAGATTTGCCTTTTAATACATTTAAAGCTCAAATAAAATACAACCTTTGTTCAAAGGCATACTATTCCATCAACGATTACTTAAACGATAAGAATAGTTGGTCGCCCTGATTAACTCAAGACAATGTTTATGTTCTTTCTCCAGAATTAGTTTACTGACAAGTTATATGAGTTCATATAATTGTTTTTTTATTATTTTTTTAAATTCTATTAACCTCTTAAATAAATTGCAAACTATAGTTTTGTATAATTTAGAAGCATTTTTTAATTTTGTAAATGTAAGAACCATGTTTCCGTTTATTATGATTTAATTTTGATGTTGACTTGAAAGAGCATGGCAGTTGAGAACTTGTCATGCTCACTTAAATGTCTCACCGATGGTGGCGCGTGTGTTGGATCATTCGGTTCCCTACAAACTGGTTGAGCTGGATGGTGCTGATCCACGCGTCATGTTCGTGAACGGGCGCCGTCGGTTGAGACTGGTCATCTCTTAACTGCCAATGCTTATTTTTAATCTTATATTTTGAATTGTTTCTTCATTTGTGTCTTTTTTTTTTTACATTGTTCTCACATATAGAAGCAACAAGAATAATGTACCCAGGATTTTGTAATATCTTGATTTAAAAGAGTGTCCATGGAGTTTCTTGCCCGTTCTTCTCCATAGAGATCTACGTTTTGGAATGGGCAACTAGCTTCAACTTTCGGACTAACTGACAGACTATTTAATTTTGACAATTCAAAAGTGCCTGTACAAGGTCTAATTGAAATAAATGCTTTGAATTTGAATTTGAATTTGAATTAGACGATTCTCCTTAAGGAGCTTGTGGCTAAGTAATAATAGCTGCACGGCTCGATGGATCAGGTTAAACTATGCTTGCCGCGGTTGGTCCGTGGATAGGTGATTATCATTACATACCAACCCCTCCGTGCCTCGGAAAGCACGTTAACCCGTTGGTCCCGGCTGTCATACGCGGATCTTTGACAGTCGTTAAGGGTAGTCAGAAGCCCGAAAGTCTGACAACCAGTCTTACCGTAGTTCGTAATATGCAAAGCGAGTCGTTTTCTCTCCAAATAAAGTTTTTATGTACAACCAGCTGCTGCAAAAAAAGATTATAAGTCATAAGTTATTTATTTCATAACAAAATACATTGTGTTGAAAATATTACAGTGACGATAAATAACACGGTTTGTATACGGAGCGAAAATATTATTTTATCCAGCGTAAATTCAGGACATGGTCTTTCTGCATACTTTCAGAATCCTTACAACCGTGATTGATTAACTATCACTTTGTTGCAAATTTTCATATTCATAATGCCAAACGGTAGCTATAATAAAACCCGTGAGAGATAGATAGCGGTTGGGAGTGTTTTATTATTTATTTATTTATACTTTTCGCAAAAAAGGTACAAAGGCGGTCTTAATTCCTTAGGCATTCTCTACTAGTCAACCAAGGGTGGTGAAGAGATTAGATGGCAGCTGCTGTGGCTGAGAGGAACAATGATGAAAAACTATTAAAATGAGGTAATTACACAAATACATAAATAAAATATATTTATTATAATATATATATACAAATTCAAGGGAGTGAGGTGATAAGATGATTCTCCATTTGTTTTGAAAATAACTCTGCAACCGATTGGTGGCCATCCTGATATCAAGAGGAAGCGCATTCCACAGAAGAATGGACTGAATCATCATCATCTGCCTAGCCTTTTCCCAACTGTGCTGGGGTCGGCTTCCAGTCTAACCGGATGCAGCTGAATACCAGTATTTTACATGGAGCGACTGCCTATCTGACCTCCACAACCCAGTTACTGGGTAATACGATACCCCTTGGTAAGACTGGTTGTCAGACCCGGGCTTCTGACTACCCGTAACGACTGTCAAAGATCCACGAATGACAGCCGGGACCAACGGCTTAACGTGCTTTCCGAGGCACGGAGGGGTCACGGTATGTAAAGATGGTCACCCATCCACAGACCAACCGCGGCAAGCGTAGCTTAACCTGATCGATCGACCTGTGCGGCTGTTATTATTTAGCCACGGGCCCCTCAAGAATGGACTGAATATGAAAGGTAAAATGAACAAAGTCAGAAGTATGAGAAGTACAGAGTAGGGGAAGATTGTTTTCGCTTTCCTTACGATGTTTTCCTTCGCCTTTTTAAGAGCAGATGATGAAAATAAGTACACAAAGTAAAGTGCCTGTCTGGGTTCGAACTCACGACCTACAACTCGTAAGTCGTGGCCGATATCACTTGGCCACCACTGTTATTCTTATCTTCAATTTTGAAAATAAATTTATCGACATATAACTATATAACACACTACAACACATATAACACACACACGGTAAGTGAGAGGTGTAAACCTACCTATAATACACCCACATTTCGCCAGATATGTTCAAGTCCCACGTAACCTGACCTATTCTAGAATTTTAAAAACATGTATATCAAATTCACAATTAATAAATAACAAAAAAAATATATGTAACTCTAAAAATAAATGCAAAGCGACACGGTCTATCATAAAAAATAATGTAAATAATAATATAATGATAAAAATGACATCAAAGAGTAAATAAAAAAAGATAATATATTTAATGATCCTAATGATATATGTAATTTTATAGAAAAGACCAATAAAAACATTAGCAATAGTAATAAAGTAAGTAACATTACCACAGTACTGGTATTCAGCTGCATCCAGTTAGACTGGAAGCCGACCCCAACATAGTTGGGAAAAGGCTAGGCAGATGATGATGAATAACGTAAGTAACATTGACATTAGCACTAACTAATTAGTGGTAATGTAAATTTTTCCAATGTCTTGTTTACTGAACAAGACATTGTAAAAATTATCAACTCTTTAAATGATACTAACGCTAATGGATATGATGAAATAACCACAAAAATAATAAAACTAAGCAGTGAAAGCATAGTAGCACCTTTAAATTATATAATTTATCTGTCATTTGAGACAGGAACATTTCCTACTAGATTAAAACAATCTATAGTCAAAGCACTATACAAAAAGGTAACCGCTATTAAAGATTTTTAGGATAATAATCAACTTTTTAAATAAAAACGGCATACTTACTGAAAACCAATTTGGTTTTCGGAAGAATAGTTCAAGTTCAGTTGCTTGTTTTACTTTGGTCAAACTGATATCTGAAGCCCTCAATAACAAAATGTCTGTATTATTTTTAGATATGAGCAAAGCATTTGATTTTGTTGCACATAATCGTCTACTTTCAAACTGGAGAAATACGGCATAAGAGGCAAGGCGCACGACTGGCTTAAAAGTTATCTATAGAGTCGCCAGCAAAGGACAGTAACACAAAAAACATACTGTTCAGAGTTAAAAATATATATTATAGTCGTGGTGTTCCTCATGGAAGCGTATTAGGGCCTCCATTATTTATACCTTTGCAAAAGCCTAAAACATAATTGTACACTATTTTCTGATGACACTACTCTCACCATAAAATCTTCAAATAGGAATGACCTAGAAACTAACACTAACAATGCATTATTAAAAGCAATTAAATGGCTGGAATCTAATAATTTACGTATAAACAGTGAAAAAACAAAGTTAGTACAATTTAAAACACACAATTCTTTGGTAAAACCACCTCAAATATACTACAATCAATCAATTTTGGAACCCGCACCTTCAACCCTATTCTTGGGAATAGTTATTGACGAAAACATAAAATGGAAAGAACATGTAAAAAAAGTCTGCACTCGACTCGACAAATTTGTGTTTGCTCTTCGAAAACTGAGACGAATAGCCAGTAAAGAAATAGCCCTCAATGCGTATCATGGCTATGTTGAAATTCGGTAATTTTCGGTTTTATTGTGCAATGAATGCTCTGTAAACAGAGCATTCATTGCACAAAAAAAATGTGTTAGAGCTGTGTATGGAGAGCATTGTACTCGTAAGCCACTATTTAAAGAACTAAAAATTCTTCCTATATATTTATTCCATGCCTGTATATTTTTTAAATATGCATGTTTATAAAAAGGTATTCGCACATGTTCCCATTGTATGAACACATTTCTAAAAGAGTGAAAAGCAGAAGCCCAAATAAATTACTTGCACCTAGCCAGAGACTACAATTGTATAGCAGGAATTCCAATTGCATGGCGATCAAAATCTTTAACAATTTACCCCCACGCATAAGTGTGTCGCCCACAAATAAATTCAGAAAAACAATATTTGCCTGGCTTTTAGACAACTGTTTCTATTCAGTTAATGAATTTTTTAATTATAAATTTTGACATTCCATTTTATCAATACTTACTTTGTGTGTGTATGTATATCTACCTATTGACTTGTACTGTTTTTTTTGACATTTTTCATTCATAAATAATAAATATAATAAAATTGTGCATAACACTTGACAATGTATAAAAATTGCCAATTTTCATCTGAACTAATTTATAATTTTATTAATGGGGATATACCTATATCTTCATCTTAGCGTTTTGATAACAAACTAACAACTATAATTATATTGTTGCAGCCTAGAACTTGGCCACTTTGAAAAGTCCAAGTGGCCAAGTTCTAGGTTCTAGGTAGAATTCATTTACAAAGGTAAATTAATTTCAATATTTCTACACCGGCAAAGGTAGTGTATGTGAAACTGTTTAATATTAAGATCTTAATGTACAGACGCTAGCACATCAAGTACCCGAAACTGTCAAATTTTCCCAATCAACTTTAAACCTTATGATATAGCTCGTACTCGGACTCGCGATTTGGCCGCGTATCGATGCGGACGTGTTGCTGATGCTTATATTAGTGTAAACCGAGTAGCGCGGCGCAAGCCGTCGCTCGTAATTATTTTGTCGCCATGAGTAGTCAACTAGTGGCGAATGAATTGCTCCAGTTCCTGCAACAGAAACTGGACGTGATGGACGAGGTGTCCGCAATCCAGATCTCCTCAACCAACTTCAGCGAGGGAGATATAGCTACCTCCAAGCTGCTACTGTACAGGTCTACTAAACTACTAGGACTAAGAAAAGCCTCCGGGATATTATCACGCTGTTGAAGGAGACCGACCCTGAAGAGATGCCGACGTTTGTGGCGAAGGACCAAAACCAGCTTCCCCCGTCACTTTCGACCACGTCGACGTTACGAGCCTATTGAAAGACATCGTTTTTCTTAAGGTCAGCCTAGCGGATGTGCAGAAGAGATTGGATGCATCCCAAAACACCGTTGCTGATTTGCGTAATGAACTAATAGAGTTGCGTAAAGCTGTAGCGGTGACTGGGTCACCATCGAGTGCATCTAATATCAACACGCGTCGCGGAGCGTGCCTCAATTTATCGGGGGCAAGTTTCGCGTCAGCAGTTATGTCTTCGTCGTCGCCGAACAATGCTGAGTGTGCAGAGCGTGCGTCATGCGCGCCCCGCAACCCTTCACTCGCCCCTGCGGCAGCTCCTCGTGTCGCCGCTCGAGTTACCCGACCCGCTGACACAATGTTCGTGTCTAAGGCGCCTGTGGGAGTTAATGACCTCCCTAACGCTCCCGCAAAGAAACTCGTGCCTGAAAGGCATCGATTCGGGCTGATGATGATGGTTTTGTGACGGTACAGCGGAAGAAGCGCCAACAATGAACCAACAAGAACCGCTGCGGCACAGCTCCTATCAAGCCCGACATCCCTGTTCGAGCCACCCAGCCGAATACTCCCATATATATTTCTCGCCTACACTATACCACTAAGGCCGAGGACATTGTGGAGTACGTGTGCCAAAGGACTAAGTACAGGCCGAGAGTGCAGTTGCTTGAATCGCGCCACAACGTCAACTTTAAGGCGTTCGTGGTGCGAGTTCCTACATGCTACCTGCACCTCGTCATGGCAGAGGACTTTTGGCCGCAAGGTGTAATGTTCCGTCGCTGCCGCGGACAAGTGCCACACGATCGCACAAAGACAGTGCTCGAGTGAAGTGAGTTTTACTAACATAGTTTTAAGTTTATACACTAACACACATTGTATAATATAAATGTTAGTCTGTAAGGTATTTCTATGGGCAAAAGTAGCCTGAAAATAAAGGTTTTATTATTATATAGCGATAAAGTTGAAAATCTATTATAGAAATTTGACAGATTTTAGTAGGTTGATGTGCTGGCGTCTGTACCATATACTCAGAAATAAATAAATGTAATCTAATCTCATCTAACAGGCGGCGAGCCTATTACCATCAACCGGACACAAATCCAGACCCCTGCTTCTGACCGAAATATCTAGAAGCATAAAGTCGGTCCTACTATATTATTTTCCGAGCAAAGTTTCCGCTACCCTGCTTGCAAACAAATCGGTACAACGTGTATTATAAGTTTTACAAAACTTCGAAGACGTTCGTGGGTAGATATAGAATACATTTTTATTACATTGTGCTACTGTAAATAACGCGAAGAGCACGATTTCCCGTTCTGTGAGTTTTTATAGCCTAACACACTGCCTCTCGGTCGTGCTCATTGTAGACAAATAAACACGATATTATAAATTCGTTTTATAAACAGTAATAACGTCGCGAGTCGGTGTCCTTGTTTGTAATATGCAAAGCGAGACGTTTTCTCTTCAAATAAAGTTTTTATGTACATAAAAGGTTTTTACACAGACCGAGTCGTTCTCGCGCACCGAGGGTTCCGTAACATCATATGTTTTTAAATTTTCATCGGCGAGGCCAATATTCGTCAGACAATTTTAACACTGTGCACTGCGCCATGTCTTGACTGATAGTGGACTAATGTAACTTTAGTTAATGATTTCTGAAAAATGTGCTATTTAGAGACTTCGTTTTATTTTTTAGAATAGAATAGATTTATTTTCTTACCACAAATTACAGCTTAAAGTTAAATTAGTCTACAGATACAGTTTTGTACTTAATTTGTGGAAGACTAGTGCCTAAACGAAGTTTTTTAGAAAACCTGTAAGTCAGGTCACCAGGCCCCCTTAACAATTTATATATTTCAAGTATTGTACAGAAGACGTTTATTTGAAATCACAGTAGTATTAATTCAATTATTATTTTAAACATTTTTTCTGTAATCTTTACATAAACTTCTGTCACATAGAATAATTTCAGACTTATCTCTTTGCAAACTTTGGAGATAAGGTAAGGTAAACGGTATTTTTTTTTACATTTTTCATCAAAAGTCGAAAACTATGCGGCTTAAAAAATAAAGAAAAAATGTTTGAGAACGTGCAAACTGCGCTCTTTCATATGATACCCCACATATCCTAATAGCCCCACTTCGATTTTTGCAGACCCTCTTTCAGTCCCTGTTGCAAAAAATATGCATATATTTTTGTTTCTTTCTTATTTGCAAAATAGTTGGGCAAACGTCATCTAAAATTATTCCAAATGTCAAGTTGATAGCAATAGTAGTTCTAAAGATATTCAGCTGTGACAGACAGACTGAGTCTCACCATAAGGGTTCCGTTTTACCATTTTGGTACGGAACCCTAATAAACGATTGACTATAATACTGTAAAAGCAAAAGACTATAAAAACTGTAAGTTCTAAACTAGATCAAAAAAAAATTAAATTCCCATTAAAGGACATTGACAATCTATGTATGGATATTGAACCAAGTGCTGCCCAGAATGAACACATAATGCATTGTGTTCCATACGTCATTACTAACATATAAACCGAAGCGCTCCAAATTCTGTTCAGGGAGTCAAGAGAAAAACAAGTTTTTCTTTGGGGAATTATTTATCGACCAAAAATGAAATAGGTATAAATAGGTACTTATACAGGGTGGCAGGTACATCGACGTGTTACCATGTTACCATGGATGCAGTACATGATTCTGAACGCGCCTGCGTAAACTAGCTGTTCCATACATTTTGGCCGCGCACTTTTCTATGAAACAGCAGATTTTTTTTTTTGATAACCGAAGATAAATTTCTACGCTAGGGGGTCTAGAATAGCATCCGTCGCGTGACGACTCCCGGCCACCGTAGGCGCGGGCCTGCGGACGGAGGTAATGGGTAGCTCACCGTCCGATCAGGACCAGGCCCGAACCGGACGCGCGCCGCAAAGAGACGTCAGCATCAATCGAAGGGGCCTGTTAGGGCCGAAGCATAGCGTGAGCCGAAGCCTGCCGGGTCAGCGGGATTGTCCGAAAGGGTTACCGCTGGCCCGGAAAATACAGGGCTAAGGAAGGAACACGGGTGAGTATTAGTCAGTAAGAGTCTTAGGCCTCTGCCTCGAATCTTGCGGGCAGCGGGGCGGCAGCGACGGCAGCGCGGGAGCGGCGCGGGCAACGCAGACCCGTTCTCGAAACCAGCGGGCAGATCGCGCAGCACTATAGCGGCGGAGTGTTGTGTTCGTGGTTGTGTCGTCGAGATAATTATTTGTTTTTATTCGCGAACGAAATATCTGTACAACGGCGCCAACTACGGTTTGATTCAAATTTATCCCTAACGCTCGATTTATTGTGGGCAAAAGAAGAAGTAAATCCTTAATGGGGACGCGCGGGCGGTCACTGCTTGACTGGAGTGCACCGCTCGTTGCCCGCTCCCGCGCCGCTGTTTTTGAGGGCCGGTCCATTTGATTTTACGCATTAGATCCTGCCCCTCCCGCACCGCCGCCGCCGACGCCCCGCTGCCCGCAAGATTCGAGGCAGAGACCTGACACTCCCTTCCGTTCCACCCAGAGCGGGAGGGGTCATTTGATTATTTCCCACCATGAAAAAAACCAAAAAAAAAGGGGGGTCTAGAATCAAAAACATGGTCTATCTACATAGGTACCTCTCCGAATCCTTTCGCTTTACAACCGTGATTGATTAACTAACACTATTTCGCAAAATTAATACTGCCAAACGGTAGCTATAACAAAGCTGTGCAAGATAGATAATTTAAGGTTCTAGTTCATTTGCTTAACAATTCATTTCCCAGACTTTACCTTTAGCATAATCAGCCTATAATGTGCTGGGACTCAGGACTCTTCGAGAGGATGTGGGTTGTAATCTACCACGCGGGCCCAGTGCGGGTTGGTAGATGTCACATGTCTTCGCATTTGTTATTCTAAGACATGCCGGTTTCCTCACGATGTTTTCCTTCACCGTTGTGGGAGGTGGTGACTGCAGAGTAAAAACCCACGACCTACAACTCGTAAGTCGGGGCCGGGGCAGGGAGCGTGAAGAAGTAACAAACATATAAATACACTGCACACTCACAAACTTTCGCCTTTATAATATTAGTGTGATGTGATAAGTCGAATGTCCCTAACATTCGAATCATTTTTTTTTTATTGGTAAATGGGTCTGCTTTTGACGTCGATCACACTTGATGGAAAGCGATGGATGAGGTCTATGTTGAAACGAGCGTGCCCAGAACATGTATTGTATATATCTATATATATATGTAAAAGAAAGTCGTGTTAGTTACACTATTTATAACTCAAGAACGGCCGAACCGATTTGGCTGAAAATTGGTGGGGAGGTTGCTTAGAACCAGGAGACGGTCATAGAATACTTTTTATCCGTTATTTTTTCCGTTTTTTTATTTATTTTTTTTATCCGGTTTTAGAAGGACATAGTATTTAATTATTTTTATTTACTTATTGGAGTAGAGTAGGAGTAGTGTAGGAGTAGGTTAGGAGTAGATTAGGAGTAGGGTAGGAGTAGAGTAGGAGTAGATTAGGAGTAGGGTAGAAGTAGGGTGGGAGTAGGGTAGGAGTAGCCTACGGTACGGTACCTCCCGGGTAGGGCACCACGCGAACGAAGTAGCGCCGGGCAGCTAGAAATAATTGGTATGGCAAAACAACGTTTGCTGGGTCAGCTAGTATATTATAATTGTAACGTAACATCCCGAACATGACGAATTTCAAACCTAAAACACATCCAGCTTTATTGTGGTATGCAAAATGCACACCAACACACACAACACACACACACACACACAGACACATGAATACACGGACACTTAAGGAATAGCACCAACCCATACTTCCCCTGGGTGTCGTAAAAGGCGACTAAGGATCGTACCGGAGAATGGGCAGCAGCGTTCTCTATGCATTCCACCACCATACTGTACTGCGATCGCCAACCCGCCTGCCAAGCGTGGCGATTATGGCAAACCCCCCCCCCCCCCTTTGGGGGAGGCCTATGTCCAGCAGTGGACGTCTTTCGGCTGAAATGATGATGATGACACACAACACACACAGACACAGACACATGAATAAAGCAAAAAAACTGATATCAAATAATATTATGTTCCTATCAAATAAATATAATAATTATTCAATTTCGCTTCGTTACGATAATTCCACAGAACCAAAATACAGCTGAAAAATCCCGAGCGAATTCTTTTGTTCAGAATATTTCAATTTTGTCAAAAGCTCTATGCCGTAATTTCTATTAAAATTACCGTCGCATTTTGCCGGAATTATTAAGACCAATACTTAAATTGTGCCTCTAATTTCATGAAATAAGAGAATTAAAAATTAAATAAAAAGGTTGGCTGCAATAGCCATTGGCGCCGATTCTGTTGTTCACAAACTAAACTAAATTTAAGTTCATGCATCTTTTTCTTTCTATTTCATTAAGAAAAGGACAGAAGATGAATATTAGTTTAGTCGCCGTAGCCAGTCAAATTAAGATACTCCATAGACAACTTTAGACGAGATTTAAAATTGGCTACTAAAAATACGTCAATTTACGCTAGGCGCTGACAAATTTGACAGGACTAAACTAATATTTATCTTCTGTCCTTGTCATAGTGAAATAGAAAGAAAAAGATGCCTGAACTTAAATTTAGTTTAGTTTGTGAACAACAGAATCGGCGCCAATGCCATCCTGGTAAATATCGCCGATAGGTTAGACTGCCCTTATGTCCAGCATGGTTGTGGCAGGCATGTTGCTGTTCCAATGCCGGTTAGAAAATTATAATTAAGTACTGTTTATTTATTCTTTACTAGCTGCGCCCCGCGGTTTCACCCGCGTAATTGTCGATCCCGTGGGAATATCGGGATAAAAAGTAGCCTTTATGTTAATCCAGAGTATCAGCTACCTCCATACAAAATTTTATCAAAATTGGTCCAGCCGTTTGAGCGTGAAGAAGTAACAAAGTTATAAACACACACACACTCACACACACACTCACAAACTTTCGCCTTTATAATATTAGTGTGATTCTTTGATGACGTGATTTAATTTAGTTTTAATTTTTTCTATATTTGTGTGTGTATTGTTGTTTAATTTGTGTGCCTAATAATGAGTATATTGTTACTTGATGACGAATAAATAATAACAATAAATAAATAAGCTTGTTCGGGAGTATATAAGTCTTGTTGAAAAGCAACGATGATCATGAGACACAGTTGAAGTCATAATTAAAAAGCTCTTTGAAATTTTAATTCTAGCTCAATAAACGATTTCTTTTTATAGGATTTAAAGAAATCTTTGATTAAGGATGGTGATGAATGAAGTCTGTAATGGAACGAGCGTACCTAAAAATGCCGGTTTACCCGTAGCCAACAAAATAAAAGCATTTTGCCGAATCAGCCATACTTAATATTATAAATGTGAAAGTGTGTTTGTCTATTACCTCTTCACGCTTATACCGCTGAACCGATTTAAATAAGATTTGGTATAGAGATAGTTTGAGTCCCGGGAAAGGACATAGGATAGTTTTTATCCCGATATTCCCACGGGGTCGACACTTATGCGGGTAAAACCGTGGGCCGCTGCTAGTAATTAATAAAAGCACTACTTAGACTGTGCCGGTACTCCCAAGAACTAAGAGAATTAAAAATCAAAGAAAAACTTTGTCTGCAATAGGCTTGTTCGGGATTGAACTTTATTGAAAAGCGACGATGATCACAAGCCTGCAGTTGAAGGCATAATTAAAAAGCTATCTGAAATGATATTTTCATCTCTCATACTCGGAAAGTAGTGTTTGTTTGATCCGAATAGCGGGTGGAAAACGCTGCTTCCCACCCTTGGGCGGGAAATACTCATAGTAATTGCTTCCCTCCCTAGGGCGGGAATGAAATATGAAAATAGAACTAAATTTAGTTAGGTAGTCAGCTCAGTCAGACCATACGACACCCTTAATTGATTATGTAAATATTTATTATGCTACCCATCAAATCCTATGAATGTGCGTTAACTAGGAGAGTTGGATAAAAAGCCCATTATGTTAACGCCTTTAAATCTTTCATATTTAGCGCACAAGTTAATAATTTACCTTGAATAAATTCAACATACTTAAGTACGATAATCACCATTTTGATGTCAGTTGTGGTCGAGGCTAAAAAACATAAAAATTGGGGATTTCGAACATCCTGACTTTACCATATGGGGCTGTGAATATACATCATTTAATTATTTGACGAATTTATCCATAGTTTAAGATAAATAAGTAGTGGTAATGAAGTTTTTTTGATATCTAATGTCGAAGTTTCGCGCCAATCGTGTGTTTACATTTTTACTTTTCACAAATTTCACACACACAGATGTAGATAAGATTTAAAATGTGACAAATGTTATTGATAATATTATAAACAACACGAAAATGCCCAGGTTTTAACGTAATATTCAAACACAGGTTCAATAATACGTATTAATCATTACCACTACTCAATTTGTGTTCAGAATCGCCGACCATTATTGTTTTTTTTTTATTGCAATGATGTGTGAATGCGATCATTCCAAACAATTTTTTTTTTAAATTTCGATTGACTCGAGTAATTAATATGACGAATGTAATCGATATTTGAAAATAAAATAAAATTATTTTAAGCAATAAATACAACAAGCATTGTGTATAATAATGATTTATGCTTTTCTAATATAATTTCATTCTCTTCTAATATCATGTCAATAACAGACAGGCAGACATAGGTACCTCATTTAGTGAATTTCGCGCTGAAATGCTTCTATAATTGAATTTATATTCGGAATGCGCTCGCTGTTTAAAATAATTTTAATTTATTGGACAACTATTTATTGTGGATTTTATTTTTGATACTTTCTAATAGTTTACTACAGAATTCCCAATAAAAATTTTTTAGGTAGGCTTTCCAGAAGTTTTTTTTGAGAATGATGATAATTAATTAATTCTATAGATGGGATATTCTGCAAACACTTTACATTTCAATACATTTTGTTAGTTTAGAGAGTTTTTATTCAGTTTCTACAAAAATTTTTCATTTTTTTTATTGCGAGTATCGATTAGGCTGTATGCAAGTTTTGAATCGAAATAAAAAAGTTGGGTGGACGGTCAGCACTAAAAAGAGTCACGTCGCAACACAATTTTTAGTAATTTTTATCAAGATTATCGTGTTTCCTAAGTAATTTATGAAAAATGTTAAAAGTAAGAATGCAGACAGAATGATAATAATACGGGCCCTAGTAAGCGGGACGGCCCGCGGTGGTGACACAGAATCTACTCATGTGGCGGTGACGTGGTGTGTTCCATACTTCAAATTTAAAAAAGACTAATAAATAGGTACCTATTATTCATGTAATTATTATCAATAAATATTTTAGAAAAACTACTAGTTTTTACTTTCCTTAAATTCGAAATGAAAAGTAGAGTGTTTAACGCGGGTGAAAGTCATCAATTCCCACTCGGACTATAGCCGCCCTCGCTGCGCTCGGGCGTCTAAATGCCTCGTATGGGAATTGATTCCTTCCGACCCTTGTATAACAATCTACTATTTAATTAAAGTTTAAAGGACCAAAACGTAATCGTTTAGTTTTCCATTGGATTACTACTTTATTTATTTTTATTCTTGAACTCTTTCATGCCTTTAGGATAGAGATGGACGAAAAGAGAGAGAGGTACTAGGTCTGCGAAGGAACGAGCGTACCCAAAAATGCCTGTTAAACCGCAGCCAACAAAATGCAAAGTCGTTACCGCCCATAATAGACACCTGCGACTCTCCCAAGATATGGCTGATTCGTGGGATAGTTAAACACAATGTTCAAATATCCCACGTTACTTAAATTTCACCTTACGAGGCATACCTACAGTGTCAGTAAGACGGCATTTTTCCTTAGCAGCAGAATTAGTAGGAAATACTCTTGGATTGACACAGTACTATACTAAGTTTGCTTGCAGTTATTTAATTTTTCATACCTAAGCACTGTGTAAGGAAGCGGTATATTTGTTTACACTCTTATCTTCTAATTGAAACACTAGCTGTACCCGCGGCTCCGCTCACATGACTTTGTATTCTTTTAACTTACCGAATAAATGGACACTTGAAGTTGTAGTACTGATGTTGATGTTGTTGTGAGTTATAATTGTTGGATAATTATATGTTTATTTGTTCAGCAAACAAACGGAAACAATTTTCAATATCCGAAAAATTGCTTATATTAAAAATAAAGATTTCGTTGTCCTCCACGTAATGAAATATTGATCCTATTCAATGACAAAATAAATCTTGTTCAATCTTGTAAAGAGATTCTCGGTTCAGGTAATATTCTGGTTACCTACTTTTTAAATTATGGTAGGTACATATTTCTTACTAAGACATACTTATTTATAAGTATCGATGAACTAAATACCCAACCACATAATTCTTACGCATATTCAAAAATATGAGACAACCGCAAACACTACAACTTCAGCATAATTATCACCGAACAAACAACACGAAAATGTTGCTCTCTACAAGTTTGTCATAATCTCTTTGAGTAGATACCTTACAAGATAAAATAATTATACAGAGACAATTAATTCAGCAGTAACGAACTAAAACTTAACAAAGCTTCGGTGCTTTTAATGTGAATATTTTAATGCTAATGTTCATTGTCAAAGGCATGAGTTCATTGTCACTTAAGTCTAGCTAGAACCACGTACTGAAAACCTCGTTTTGAAAAACACTTGGCGCCGACTTATTCCATAACAGGCAGGTGATACATCACCTGTCTCTCTGTGAACGGATCTCCTATACCTACTATTCGAAACGTAGGTATCTATACTCTTCGATCAATCTAAATACACATGGTGTAACGCAACCTCAACGCGCAAACTGTACCTAACCTGTAATGCTATTCTATAAAAATCTCATCGTGAAAACTAAGGTGAATTGAGCTTAAAGTGGAATGACCGCTCACTTTAAGAGCGTTTACGCTGTACAGCATTTCATACAAATTTACAAGCCCTTGTTTTTCGAAATGAATGAACCGATTTTAATGAAACTTCATACGCATAAGCAGGATATAAAGGTCTAAAAAGTTAGAAGAGAACATTTTCGAAATGTGTTATTTAAAAAAAGATAACTGGAAATCTCTGTTTCTATGGAAAATTTAAAATCGGTCTAATTTGGCTGTAACATTATTTTTCGAAAATGTTCTCTACTAACTTTTTAGACCTTTGTATCCTGCTTATCCGTATGAAGTTTCATTAGAATCGGTTCATTCATTTCGATAAATAAGGGCTTGAAAGTTTGTATGAAATGTCGTACGGCGTAAACGCTCTTAAGCTCACTTCACCTACGTTATCACGGTGATATTTTTACAAAATAGCACCGCTGCACTAAATCCATGGTATCAAGTTGCGCGTCCCTGCCTGTATACACGACGGTGGAATATTTTTATCAATAATAAACAATTGGCTATAATACTGTAATAGCACAATACTATAAAAACTGTAAGTTCTAAACTAGATACACGAATACATATTGTCATTGGAATCAAATTCCCCTTAAACTTTTGTATTGTGTGACATATCAAGCTATACCTACATTTCCAGTTTATGCTGACTTCTCATTATACAATGCGAGGTCAGCTAAAACTGGAAAATTTATCAACTTGATGTGTCGTCCTGTGTACCTATATAAAATTATTAAACATACCGTAACTAATCGGTAGACTACCCACAGCATGATAAAAATACATGATAATTCAGATCAAAATCTGTAAGTACTTATTTACAAAAAATGGTGTATAAAGCGCAACGTTTTTTAAGCGCCACCAACTAAGCGCAACTAAATTATTCCTCAAAGCGCAACCATCCCAAAACGAATCTAAAGAAGAATAAAATTCGTATGTTCGCCAATTCGCGCCGAACAAAGAGTTCACACAAAAAACACACACTACCAACACTTACTTGAAGTCTGATTAATGAAACGCCGATAACTATTTTGAGTTTCGACCTTCGACTGATCTGATCGCCCTTTCTGGGATTAAGCGAAAATTCGTTAAACAAAGGGTCTTCTTCTAATGAATTCTGACAAAGGTCAAAATCAGAATTATGGCTTATAAGGCTGGCCGCATACGTCCGGTTTCCTGATTCGTCGTCGATCGTCTCTAAGCGCATACGTTCTTATATTTTCCGAACCGAAATACATATTTAAGAACGTATGCGCTTAGATACGATTTTGTATGAAATGCGTCATGCATTGCAGGGTGTCCGAATCTGAATTCCTGATCAGGAAACCGAATTAGGAAACCGGACGTATGCGGCCGGCCTAACTGTGAGGGTTGACTAAGCAAATCTATTGAGTAAGCTTCGGCCTTTTATTCAAACATAATTAATGAATCCGTTTTTTCATACTACTTTTTTAATACCAGTATTATTTACTAGAAAGAAGCAGTCAACAAAGATTCAATCATTCATTATTTATGTAAGTACGTGCCCAACAAATACAGCAGTTTTTTTTCTAAAGAAACTTCAGCTGATGAGCCAGTCTAGAATAACTCGATTTTATAACAACAACAGAATTGATTAAGAACGTTAAAGTTTTCTTATTTTAATTTACTAGATGTTGAATAATTAAATTAACTGATTAAGCCACAGCTGTTCTAGCAAGTTTATCATTTTGTTAATTTAAGAGAAACACAGCCTTGTTTTAGAGCAGTAAGACTAATTTATAAGTATTTAATACTCACCAAAACCCACGATTTTGCCAAAGAACCATTTAAGTTCTTTCGTCAGTAGTTTTAGTCCACTTTTACATATTATTAGGATTAAACAAAACTTAACTGGAACTTCACATCACGGTGTTATATTTTATCGCTAAACTTGGCATGTCTTCGAACTGTGTTTAACAAATAATTACTGGTCACAGGGTACAAACTTCTTTACTCTTTTAATATTTACGACACGTTAAGAGATTGTAGTTTGCAGGTGACGTGACGGCGGGAACGCGCGCTTCGGCCCGTGGATGCGATCTCTATGACACGAAACAAACAGAAGCTTCAAAACGGGAGCGCATGCCCGCTTTCAAACCTCATCACTTCTATGATAGTTATATCATGATTTAATATCTATTCGATCTGCATTAAATTAATATCTTTAATATTTATTCTGAAGGAGCTTTTACTGTAAATATTGAAGGTACTATCCACGCCAAAAGTCCATGGGCATTTTACAAACTAATTGCTTAACGTTTAGTTTGACTTACGACCTTCTTTTAATGAGTAATTTGACACACACACCCGCAAATTACTCGAATAATCACGCTTTTGAATATAGTTCCGTGTCATGTTCGTCTTGTTCACATAATTCGTAAAACTTTATGAGTATACCCACAGAAATCTAAATAAATAAATTAGGTATGGAAGACAGATGCAGGTAACTTACGGCTCATTCACCGCGACTAATAGAATGTTGTTCGTTCTTGGTTGGTTTTTGACATTGTGGGTTAGTGACGTGTGTTTAATCTATTAGCTGTGTTCATTTTGAAATGTAAGCTTTGAGATGAAAGCGGATATTATCGCGCAGCGTAAAAGTGGACTTAATATTATATCACAAATATTTGATGAAACCGGACTGACTGTGAGTATTATGATTTAATTATTTTATCTAACATTTAGCTAGTTAAAGTAGGTATAACTTGTGATCCTAGTAATTATTTTTTTAATCGTATTTACTATAAGGTCTAAATAGAAGAAAAAAATATATATTTCCATAACTTTATTTATTTACTTTTGGAATGATGAAACATATTAAGTATAATTATAATACTGTTACTTAGTAACATTTTTATTTTCAAAATAATTTTGTTTCAAAATAGTACTTAATATTATTTTATAATTTTGCTAGTAGCCTAACTTAAGTATTCCATTTTTGTTTTAGAGAAATTATCTACTGTGAGTCGGAGGGTCAAAGGAAGAGGGTAAGCCTTCACTTGCCAGTCGAAAGCGTAGTGGAAGGCCCCAGCTGGTCAGTGAATATAAAACAAGTGGTTTAAACCAACGAGATATTTTGCCAAATTATTCGACACGTCTTCACGAAGCGTTCGCCATGCAAACGAAACCCAGCTCAAAAACTATATTTGATTGGAAATCATAAACAAGAACGTTTACATTTTGCGATAAGATACAGCGATGATAGATACAGTGATGGGAAGGATGGAATGCGAGATCTGATGAACAGTTGAAGTTGCATTCATGGAAATATGCAGATATTATTATGTTTAAATAATAGAGGATCCCTGCGCCAGGGTTTACTTGATAGCATTGATAATAATGGGGGTTTTTCGAAGTATTAAGTTATAAATTACAAATTGATTTTAGTAATATTAAAATAATATTGTGTCATATCCGTAATAAGGATTATTTTGAGGTTTAGTTTCAATCTTCTTTTCATAATGAAAATGAATACTTAAGCTATAACCTCAATAAGTCCTAATAAGTACGATTTGTTAACTTTGACGTTTGAGATAGTGCACTGACAGTATAAAAAAGTAGTACCACTGAGTAATTTAATTGTATTGTGATATATGTATTGTGAAGGATTCCGCACTTTTTTTTATTTACGTGATTAGATTTGCTAGTCGTGGTTTGTTGGAGTGACGGTAGTAATTATAGCACAATATTATTATATTACTAAGATACAATATTTAAAGTCTAATGATCGTAGTTCACTGATTACCTGCTTTACTTCAATTAATTGTTCTTTATGAGAAAATAAACTGTTTTAACTAAAAATGTATTTCTAAAATTATAACAAATAAACATTTTGAAATCACTTCAGTATACCTAAAATATTTTTATTTTTATTTTGAATCCCATATAACTTAAGCTTATCAATATAATAATAAAAATATTATAATTATTACATTATTATTCTCGTTTATTAATCTATAGAATAATAAAAAAAACGAGACAGATAATTGTTGAAAAAAAAAAAAAGTCTCATCACGAGATTTGAACCCAGACCTCCGCGTTTGCTAATCCAATACGTAAAGTCACTAGCTATATGTGCTCGCTGTGATGAAGTCAATTTAGCAATCCTATGAACCCACCAAGGTCATATGATTACGTACCCTGTATGTAAAAGCGGCGATATATTTTTGTTTCGTTCGATCACTTACACACACAGATGTAGGTACGGGCCTGTGGCGCGCGGTGGTCTTCACAGCAAAAACGCTCTTATCGGGCTTAAGGAGTTCTGTTGCATACTGTACCTTAATAAAGGAACGACCCATTTGCCGCCTTTTTCGACTCGCTTCACAGTTAATTCAATGTTTAAAGGGTACGGACCCTTCCTAAGCCACAACATGTTTGTCTGTGTATGAGTCCATATTTGCTGTGTATTTTTACAAAGGTAAATAATGATGTATTATTCTTATCAAGGTGTCCGGTAATTAATGGATAATCTCTTACTCTTCACGGGTCCATTGTACTTATCATTATGAAGAAATATTACTATGGTACCAAACCTGAAATCGTGAAAAAAGAATCAGCAGTTTCCTACATTTTGACGACTTTTGCGAACATAAATTTAGGGAACAACTTTTTTTTTTTTTTCACGATTTCATGTTGGTCCCGTAGTAAAAGTTGATCGTAATAATAAGTACAATGACCCCTTAAGAGGATATCCATCAAATTCCGGACACCCTGTACATAAAACAAAGTCGTGTTAGTATTAGCATTCAAACGGCGGCTCAAGAACGGCTGGATAGATTTTTATGATCTTAGATTCGTTGAATTTGTCTCCGTCTCGAATAGCAGGAAAAAACATAGGAAAAATTTACAAAAAATAAAAATAATTAATTTTGGCACACACACCTAAATAAACTTAAATTCTCTTCTGCTTGATTATTAAAGGCAAGATGCCTGGTTTTGGAACGAAGTTCTTTAACGAAGCTTGCAGTAAAGTTCAGACCCCGCCACCCGCCCCCCCAGGGCGGTGGTCATCCATGAGGATTGTCCACACCGGAAACAAAAAAAAAATGGAGTAAATTGGGAGAAATCGTCAAGTAACGAAAAAGCGTTATGCCCCTCCATGCGACTTTTCATTACATTTAAGTGAGATCAAAATGATAATCCATGATGGTGGCTGTAAAAAATTAAAATTTTTTCGTCATGGGTATATCGTTTTAATGGTTTTAGAGGGTGTTGAAGCCGTTAGTGAGGTCAAAATGAAAATTCAAGATGGCAGCTGAAATTTTTTTCAATTTTTTCTTTATGTGTGTCGTTTTTATGGTTTTCGAGGGCAACACCCTCGAAAACCATATAAATGACACCCATAAAGAAGAGACAGACAGAAAGACAGAACTTCGTTCCTGCCGGGGGTCCTTCGACCGCACACGTATTTTTTTATTGTGGATATAGCGTGGAACAGTAAAAATCTCGTAGTGCACAAAAAGGTCCGCTTTACGACCGCTAAGGGCTTCCACAATCACCCGACTGATTACCAACATTTAATCGTAATTAAAACTTTGGAATAACTTTTCCCTTTTCGCCGGAAAGAAGGAGGACAACAGCCATTTTTAATACCTGAACAAAATATGTCCACGACAACAACACAATTTTCAATCGGCAACAATCGCGGTCGTTGCTGACATAATAATCGCACGGCTGACATAACAATCGCAGGTACTAATTACATGCAATTAACTGCATTTCATGGAACGTTTTGGTTGCAGTAACGCCATTTAAATACCAAAATATCTAATATTACGTCTCTCTCATTAGATTAGACGATAAATTGAAACAGCGATTAATTAATAAAAAAAATAAAAAAACCCGACTGCGGTAAAAAACTTAAGTTAAAAGAAACTGAAAAGCTAAAAACAAGCCCATTTTAAATGAAATAAAAGTTGGAAGCAGGCGGGACCCATTTGAATTTGAAAATACAATAAAAATGGTGTGGGTCCCGCCTGCTTCCAACTTTTATTTCATTTAAAATGGGCTTGTTTTTAGCTTTTCAGTTTCTTTTAACTTAAGTTTTTGACCGCAGTCGGGTTTTTTTATTTTTTTAAATAACTTTTTTATTTCCAGCTTTTTAGTTTACAAATTTGAAAGATTTCGCAGACGATTTAGTTTTTGGTAGGTGTTTTTTTGCGATTTGTCACTTCGAATTGCTTTTAAGTATATATGTTGTATATATTTTTGTAATCACCTTTCAAAACCCTTTATTTTGATACCCCACTCGAGAGGTTATGAAAAAAAAAATAAAAAAAATATTTAATATGGCGTCCAGTAGTCGCCATATTGAATTTTCACTAACGTCATGTCTTTAGTGACACTCGCCGTACTAAGAGGAATCGATTAACGTGTGAATCATAAAAATCGGCCCAGGCGTTTGGTATGTATAGTGCTTCAAAGGAACATATAAACATACATACATACATACATACATACATAGGCTGATGAACACATTACCACTCCTTTGCGGCGCGCAGTCGGGTAAAAAAGTGGACGCTGCAGACCAAGCCATCACCTTATGTAGTTGGTTAAACAATTGGCCGTCTGTAAGTGCCCTAACTTTTGATCAATCATTCGTAAGTGCTATAGCCCTGCGGGCTTAGGTATAATATAATGTGTCGACTACAAGCAATACCACTTTTGACTCTCTTTTGTACGTATACTTACCTACGTTATACCCACGTACTGGATTGCGTGTGAAAGAAGTTTGTTTTGATGTTGCGTACGTTTATGTATTATAAGAAAAAAGTTTTGATACAATAAACAATGTATTCAATCCCGTTTTTATCTTTGGCTGACTTTGTAATTGCGTTACTGCCCTATAGACGAATGTCACTTGCAGGTCATGAAACGATAAGTTATATTAGTCGATATGATGCAGTTAGATAGTTTCAACCTTATTTATTTATTTATATGTACTTTATTATACACCATACGTATGTATGTATTTATTGTAGGTATATATATGTAAATGGTACACCACAGACTACCTGCACTGTTGTCTCTCCTTTCTCTCTAAATCCAACCAACGCAAAGGTTGTTTTATCGATAAGACCGCCCATTGTGTCACACCTTGTAAAATTTCTACACTTACATATATTTGTAATATTTATGGGGTACCTACATAATAAAGAATATTCTATTTCTATTACACCACAATAATACATAACAAAAAAATAAATAAAACATTACAAAATATACCAACAATGGGCGGTCACCCACCGCTCATAACCTTACCAACCAACAACCAACTATCAACCTTTTTTTTTTTGTTTCCGAGGATGAAAATCCTCATGGATGTTTGCCGCTCTGGGGCGGGCGGCGTTGTCTGTCAGACTGTTACTGGCTAAAAACCACCTCGGTGCTCCATCTCAACCAACCAGCATCATTAATCCAACCTTACTGAAGTTTTAATTTATTTATTAAACTGTACAAAGTCGGTCTTAATGCCCGAGGCATTTCCTATCAGTTAACCTTAGGGTGCCGCAGGGACAAAATATGGCAAGTGTAACTAACATAAGGGATAGATAACTCGAAAAAGTATAAATGGTAATACATACATATGTCGCATCCGGTCATTCGTTTGACTATTCGGAACGCTGGCGCCATCTGGTGGCGCTTGACAGAGCCTAGCCTGAGTTCGTGGGAGTCGACGACAGCTCGACAAAACGATGAGGAGCGTGGAGCTCTTGGACATTGGACATCGTACGAACAACATGTGCTCAGAAACTGTCCTGCGTTCCGTATCTGGTTGTGTCGTGTAACTACAGTATGTGATTCGCTGGTGTGATCAATTTGTTCGTGAAATTATAATCTGGTTTGAACTGCAAACTGTTTTTCTATTGCGCAATAACCAACACATACCCACAGTAGCCCACAATAGTTAAAATATGCCTGATGATAACGAGACACACTGTACATTCTCCGTCACATATAGACAAAATAAACTTTGTCAGGAAAAATAACGATAGGTAGAGAAAAAATCGAGCCCAACAAATCAGCGCTGGGATAATTCTGCCAACTCCTTACGGATATGTTCACGTGCCTTCGCTTTAAAAGATAACCAACAGGTTGCCGTCCTGATATTCAAAGGGAGCGCATTCCATAGAATCTACTGGGCATTGTATAGCTCCGTCTCTCTCTTACACTGAAATTATGATGGCATTAAGCCGTCGTAATACGGCACCAGCGGGGTCATTGCGTAACACACTAACAGTAGCAATGGCTTTCAATTT
Source organism: Mesoligia furuncula (assembly GCA_916614155.1). Classification (NCBI taxonomy): domain Eukaryota; kingdom Metazoa; phylum Arthropoda; class Insecta; order Lepidoptera; family Noctuidae; genus Mesoligia; species Mesoligia furuncula. The sequence continues at coordinate 18,598,349 of OU744798.1, forward strand.
GACAGTTCAACAACATTCATTGAGTTATTTACGCTGTTGAGCAGACACATTTTTCGAACATATGAAGCAATGGATTAAAATGATTCAGTTTGTGATTGGTAGTGTATTACGTAGGTACTTAATTATAGTGCTGTACTCACTAACATTAGGCAAAGCCTTGCTGTTCTGGGTACACCTACAATTTGCAAATATTAGCATTAAGTCCTACATAAAACATTTACCTCCTCATTCATAAAAACTTAACATTTATATTTTATGTTAAGTTTTTAGCTAGCAGAACCTGTGTAAAGACGTTTACGACAACGGACTTAGTTTCCTACTAAGAAGAATTATCTGATTTATCATGTTTATTTTTGCAAAGCCGTTTTGCTTCAATGTTAGGTTTATTTACTTAAGTTAAGTACCTAGGTCAAAGGCGTAATACGACAAAACCTTCCTTTTTTTGATGTCGGTCAAAAAAGGTTTTTTCACACCATCTGCTCGACAATGTCAAATTATATTTCATGCAAACCCAACCTAAAGTAAGTCATTCAAGACCTGGGGTTTAGCAGAGCAATAATATAATGTTTTTATAGATATTAACTTAGAGTGACACAGGGTGTAAGACCCGTTAAATAGCCGTCACCTACACATTTGAAAAAATGTGCTTGTTCGTTATAGTAACTTTATAAGTTTACGGACTAAGGATTTAACATTTTGGTGTATGTTTTTGACTATATGACCAAGCATCCTATAAAAAGCAAGTATCTGATTATCGGAGATAAGTTGCGTCGCTGATGAGCCTGTCGGCGAAGAGTTCTGTCGGCAAAGTGTCCTGTCGGCGAAGAGTCCCGTCGAAGTAAGAAGTCTTGTCGGTGTTCAGTCTGTCGGCGTAGTGTCTGTCGGCGTTTAGTGGTACACTCATCAAATAATCTGCCAACTACAGCTATCGGTATAAGTGAAGTATCATTTCTTTTATACAATTAATCAGTAATATTTTTGATAGAGAATGCCAACCACTACTGTACCTACATGAAAATTGATGCCGAATTATATTCTAGTGATATCGCAAGCGTTTCTTAGTAAATGGATGTCAAAATAAAAAATATATTTATACATAATAGTAGGAAAAAGGCTACACTATAAAGTACATAAGAAAGTCCATTTTGGTAAAACATTTACCGAAAGTAGGATAATTATTAAGTTACTGCTTTTGCCCGCGGCTTCGCTCGCGTTAAGTATTATTAAAAAAAACTAATACATTTACATCGGCCATCATCCCTTATTTTATACCCATGGGGGTTGAATTTATCAAAATCCTTTCTTAGGGGATGGCTACGTCATAGTAGCTATATGCATGCAAAGTCTCAGCCCGATCGGTTTAAAATTGACAAAGTTTCATACAAACTGTCATCCCCTATTTTATCCCCTTGGGGGTAGAATTTATCAAAATCCTTTCTTAGCGGATGCCTACGTCATAACATCTACCTGCGTGCCAAATCCCTCCAGTGGTTTGGGCTGTGCGTTGATAGATCACTATGTCAGTCAGTCACCTCTGAGTTTTATATATTTAAATAGATAGATATTAGTAAGTATTCAAGCAAACAACTTCACAGTCTAGCATAAGTTGAGATTAAGACATTAAACGGTTATGGTGACGGAGTGTGGAACTTAAGATAGAAACACGCTTGTACGATACGACTACTTAGAGAAAGCATGGCTAATAGAAATCTCTATTCCTAGACAGCACGATTCGCCGAAAACTTTGTTCGTAAACATCTCGGTTCGTAGGAAGCACTGTTGACTGAGATCACTGTTCATAGATAGGACTTCTTGCCGGAAACTTTGTTCATGGAAACCACTGTTTCACCTTGGTTCACAGAAAGCGCCTTTGGTTCACGGAAACCAATTAGATCAATATTTTTAAGTAAGCTGTATTCCCATTCGCTCGCTCTTGCATCCTATGTCGACTATTTCTGTGTAAACGGTTTGAAGTAACCTAACCATTTTTTTCTTTTATCTTGGAGAAATGCTCATGCACTACCACGGTAAGATAGTGCAGTCATGTGGGACTCTAACCCACTAAAATTCCACGTTGTCCTCCTCTGCCGCTTACGGCGGGAGCACGTCACCGGACCCTCCTCTGGGGAGTACTCCCCATCACCGGCGCACCAGAACACATAGTACGCCGTGAGCACCCCAGGGACCAAACCAGCACATGAGCGCCAGACGACCCCGTGTCTGGGCACCCTTGGTCCCCCTGCAACGGGTCAGGTCACTGACCCCGGCACCTGCCAATTTTCAGCCGCAGAGGATAGGGAGAGCGGCCAACGTCATACCGACAATCCTCCTCCCCTGCGGCCCCACCGTGTTCGCCATCAGACGGTGGCGACCCCGTCAAGGCCGCGAAAGGTAGGGAGAGCGGCGCACCGCAATACCGGCACTCCCCTCCCGCCGCGGCCTCCAACTCTCAGCCGCGATGCCTCCCATACGACATCGCGGCCCGCCTCAGTTGCGATGTCGCCCGTGCGGCACCGCAACCTACTTGTTGTCCGCTACGTCGTCGGCTTACCGGCAAAAGCCCTGACGAGCGGCCCCTTCTCGGGTTCCTCTTCGCTTCACCGTGGGTGACCAAGCCACGGCTACTGAGCCCCTCGCCTCGACAATGCGGGAACCCACCGGGGGGGGAAGTAACCTAACCAAACCTAACCTCGCTCGCTCTTACATATTACGTTGCGTTTTTTTAACCAAGTTAACTGGAAACAGTGGTTTCTATGAACAAAGTTTACGGCAAGAAGTGCTATCTATGAACAGAGATCTCTGTCAACAGTGCTTCCTATGAACCGAGATATCTACAAACAATGTTTTCTATCAACAAAGTTTTCGGCGAAACGTGCTGTTTATGAATAGAGATTTCTATATTAGCTGTGCTAGTATGTAGTCGTATCGTACAAGCGTGTTTCTATCTTAGGTTCCACACCGATGGTGACGACTTATAGGTAGTTACATCGAACAACATGAGCCGAAGTTCAAAGCAGACAACTAATTAGAAATGCAGATTGCATTATATTTTATTTATATAGCTATCGATCAAGCAACCGCTCAATGACTACCTACTACTGTGTGCTAATTGCAAAAGTTGCTTAATTGGTGAAGTTCCTTCAGTTTCCTCGCTTTCCTACAAGTTCTAACTTATTATATTGAAACTGCAAGCAGCATTCAGTTTATTATTTTACTCATTGATTCAGATCTTCTGAAAGAAAATTATGGTTTCGCTGCATTTTTCTTTATTACAAATATTTTTTTAATTTTTCTTTATTTGCTATAATAGATTTCAAAGAAAATAAAATTGTTTAAGACCATCAATAGACAGTTCTGAAAGTCAACATTTACAATAATTAAACTGAATTGCATTCGTGAACATAAAAGATGCACATTGCAGCCCTATAACGTTTATTCCTAGACTTCGTAGGAGACCAAAGGTAATCGACATAGCCCGAAGAATTACCAAACTTAAGTAGCAGTGGCAGAGCACATTGCTCGCAGTAGGATGATAAAAGAGAGAAGGAGATGGCCGATGGAGCCGAAAGGTTCTTGGAAGGCCTCCTACAAGGTGAACCGATGACTTTGTGAAGGCCGCAGGAATCGACTGGATCCGAGAAGCACAGAACCGGTCGAAGTGGCGGTGCTTAGTGAAGGCATATGTCTAGCAGTGGACGTCTTTCGGCTAAAATGATGATGATAATGAGACCTATTTTGAGCCAGTCTATTAAATAAATCATCATCATCATCATCATCATCATCATTCATTTCAGCCGAAAGACGTCCACTGCTGGACATAGGCCTCCTCCATGCACCTCCACTTCGACCGGTTCTGTGCTTCTCGCATCCAACGGGTTCCTGTGGCCTTCACAAGGTCGTCGGACCACCTTGTGGGAGGCCTTCCACGGCTACGTCTTCCGGTACGCGGTCGCCACTCCAGAACCTTTCCGCCCCATCGGCCGTCTGTTCTGCGAGCAATGTGCCCTGCCCACTGCCACTTAAGTTTGGCAATTCTTCGGGCTATGTCGGTTACCTTGGTTCTCCTGCGGATCTCCTCATTCCTGAATCTTCTACTAATCTTCTATTAAATAAAAATCTTAATTCATTCAATGACAGACAACTCACAACGTAAACCGCTTCGTCTAGAAGCATAAAATTTTGCACAGGAGTTTCTTATATAACTGTCACAGATGGACTGTCGAATCCGCTGTTTTATAACAGCGGTTATGTATAAAAGCGGATTTGACAATCGATCTGCGACATAGCGAAAGTGAGCGATGAGGAAAGATTTTTGAAAATTCATCGCCTAAAGGGATTCAACAAATTAACATTTCCTCTCTCCTTAAACATCGTCATTATATTTTATTTTCTCCTGTTTCATGAATATTATTATAAGACGGCGCGAGGGTGGGCGTACCGATAACAGGGCCATCATCATTTCTTGGTACGGATTCCATGAGCAAGGTAGGTACTCGGGCAAACCAGTAAAACGTAGGTTGAAGCACAAATTAATCACAGTCATGTTTATTCGGTAATTGACAATGAGTTTATGAGTAGTAAGAAACAAAGGATTGTACGGTGAACGTGACAGTGTCGATCGTATGCTCTGAACTTTAGGGTGTCAGCTACCGCAAATCAAACGCCGCCTTTTTCAAATGGACTCTGTATACGTGTAGAAAATAGCGAGAAATTAAAGCGCCACCTCACGTCGTTTACTGAACTAACCGTTCAACCAATGAGAATTAAGTTACAGTTTGACCAATATTAGGAAATCAACGGGTACCTAGTAGCAAGTAACTATTAAGTAATCTGTGAGTAACTATTTAGTAATCTGTGTTTGATAATGTTGTTGTCTTGAAATTGCTTGCGACGACACATTATTATATATATATTTTTATAAAGATTAGTATATGATTTATGTATGTATTTGTATTATGTAAATGATACACCACAAACTACCTACAATATTGTCTCTAGTTCCTCGTTTTAATCCGTCCAAAGGTTGTCTTTAAAATATCGCTCTTAGCCATTGGCGCTGATTCCCTTGTTCACAAACTAAACTAAATTTAAGTTCAGTGCGTCTTTTTCTTTCTATTTCATTAAGAAAAGGACAGAAGATAAATGTTTGTTTAGTCCTGTCCTGCCTGCAGGGGATGAAAGTTTTAAGGGGAGTTCGTCATTTTGGCCGATAGGTACTTAAATCAGTAGGAACGGGAGCAAAGTGCAACTCGGCGCGGTCATCGAGGTAGGCATTGTTACTGGGTTAGTCTATTATCAAATTCGCAGAAGCAGCCGAGAGTCTGGATTTGTGCTCGGCTAGTAGCATTATGCTTGCTCTTACACAGGACTTATAACATAACATTACGAAATGTGTACAACACGGCTACACATCAAGCTATACATTTCCAGCTTCAGCTGACCTCGCATTGTCTAAGTTTTTCGTACATTCAAAAGTCAGCTTATACTGGTTATGTATAATAATAATAACCCCACCGCCGCCGTATCTCTACGTTGTAGGCACCTTTATACTGTGCTCTAGGCCTGTGTCGACAGAGTTTACCTTGCCGGAACAGAGTTTACTTTGCCGGTGAGGATCCAGACCAAGAGAGATACAGAAACCCGCATGTGGCGAGCTGTTGGGCAGTAGCGACCCCAAGGAGAAGTCTTGTCCCTCACCTCTGGCTTGTCTTTATTGGCCGGTTAGAGTGAACAGTGACGAGCAACAGAGCTCCCACCTCATTCTTGCCTTTATTGGCCGGCTTGAGTGGAGATTCGCAAGAGCAAAAGAATTCTAAATCTCAGGAGTTTCACATAACTCAAACAAGACCTAGAAGGAGAATCGTGGCAATTACTGGCGCCTTACCGCTTCTGCCTGCTGACAAAATATTACTAGGACTAGATTATATAATAAAAAAAGAACGCGAGAGGTTACGTTAAAAATTTTTGGCTAAAAATACATACTCTTCAGTGTTTACGGAGAAAGACATCGGACAACCAATGTTTTATGAGTCGTTTCATTCAAAATTAAACAAATTACTAAATAAGGATACAGTAACTTTGATGCGATTGTTAAATGTCTTACACAATATTCATAAAACAAAGGTTACTCCTAAAAAACGTCGAATGGAACAAATTATTAATTTTGATGATTTTATTAGAGAAGTCCAAATGAAGTTATTGCACAATGAAATCACCATGCATTAGACAAATTAAGTGTTTTTAGTTTAAGTTAAATAATATTAGTATTTGGACCGATATTGTTTTACAATTTTTCAAATCCCAAAACACTATGGTGGTATGGTTCAGTCCCGTCCTACCCCCAGGGGTAAGGCCAGGGGTATGGTGGGTCCGAAGTGCTCTCCACTCCTCATAAGCACCTCAGGACATGTTGCCCCCTTGTCGCTACGACACTACGTGCTAGCGACCGTTTTCGGGGGTCCATAGTGTTCAAGTCACCCCCTGCCACTTTTTTCTGTGAATGTTATATTATCATTGGTCAAGCAGGGGACATACTCCTTCCATAGTTCAAGGTTACCGATTCACTAATAGCCAACCAAAACCCATAGCCCAATATATTTTGTTCCCATGTTCTGCAATAGTCCTGCACAAACCGGGGGTTGTCCTTGGGTGCACTTGCATAGTGCATACAGGGATAATCGTCGGTTGGTGCCTCCTTATCATTTAAAATTGTCTAAGAGGCTTTTGTGAGTTGGCTTCGGCCCCTGGTACGCCTTCCAAAGGTCCGGGCCTCTAGGCTCCCGAGATATATAAAAGAAAGAATAATAGTTTATTTAAGTCACACAAAGTGATCTATGTTTATGTTAGTAAGTAGATATACTTATAAATTATGTTAGTAACCAAAGAATAACATACATGCCACAATAATACTATAGCTATAGCTTGATATGTAGCCGTGTGTACCTAGGGCTTCGGGGAAATCATATGTGTTATGTAATATTATACTAGTCAGTTTAAGGATTCTCTTAATAACCAAAACTCAAACTAAAATATTGATTGCAACTATGTTGTGGTTATATTGTTGTTACAAAAGTTTCCAGTAAGTAGACATATGAACCCTGCGAAATAATGTTAAACAAATGTTAGGATTAATTCCAATCTTTACATAGTATCAGGGGATCAGAACGGAATAATTCAAACGAAGCCGCTGTCTGTACGTTTGGATCGTTTAAACTATGCAACGGATTTTAAGATAGAGAAAGGAGTTAAGCAAGGCGACCCGCTGTCCCCGAAACTATTCACAGCTGTGCTGGAGGAAGTCTTCCGAAAGCTGGCAGCGGGCTGGATGGAAAGGGGCATTATGGTCGGCCATAAGAGATTATCTAATCTCCGTTTCGCCGAAGATATTGTGCTCTTTTCGTCTTTAGCCTCCGAGTTGACACATGCTTGACGATCTTTGCACGGCAAGCCTAGAGGTCGGATTTCAGATGAATATGTCAAAGACCAAGTTGATGACGAACAGCGCGCATCGCAGGATCATTGTGGTGGGTAGGGAGGTTGAATACATTGATGAGTATCTCTATCTTGGTCAAATAGTCTCTTTCCTGCCAAGACAAAACAAAGAAGTTGCAAGACGCATAGAAAATGCCTGGAGGAGCTATTGGGCCATAAAAGACTTAATTAAGGGTGATCTTTCTTTGTCACATAAAAGAAGACTCATTGACGTGTACATACTTTCCATCCGCACATATGGTGATCAAACATGGGCTATAGAACGGAGTATTCTGGGTATCAATCTAACAGACCGGGACAGGAATACGACCATCCGTTCCATCACAAAGATAACTGATGTTACTTGGAAAGCTGCCACGCTAAAATGGAACTGGGCTGGACGCATCTGCCGCATGTCAGACAAACAATGGGTCAAACTTACGACCCAATGATCTTGATGGCAAGCAACTCGTGGCAGGCCTAGATGGAGATAGCGGGATGAGCTGGACTCCTTCAACAGGAACTGGTCCTTAGCAGCTTTGAACAGAGAGAAGTGGAAAGAGAGTATCGGAAGGCCTTCGCCCTGCAGTGGAACATCACAGGCTAATAATAAATAAAAAACGGATTTGAATGCAGTTTTAGCAATAGATAGAGTGATTCAAGAGGAAGGTTTATATGTATAATACATGCATATTATAGTATAGAAAAGCCGAGAAATTCAAAGATTTGTAGTGTGATGTCGTAACAAACATATTTTGGGCGCTTACATTGCAAACGCTGGCTAAATCTTATGAGATAGACCAATGATATTCTAATAAACAGATATGTTATACACTTACAAAACAACAGAAAAAAGTGTTCCGCGCCGAGAGGCAGCACACATACACACTTTTCATTCATTTTACATTTCACTACAAGTAAAAAGGATAGCTTGATAAAACCAATAAGAAAAAAAGTGAAAGCTAGATGTTGTCAATTGCGCGTGAATATAAACAAATATTATTCGGGCTACCAATCACCGCACGTTGGCATCATAGACTAACGAATTAACTAGGCAGAAAGTACAAACCGCGTGTACAGTATTTCTAATCGGGATTTGTGCCTATGCAACGAATAAACACTATTAAAAGGTAGGTAGGTGAAAAATAAAACACGTTTTAAAAAGAAAGAAATACAATTGTAAAAATAATCATACACCTTCGAAAAGATTTAATTTTAATCGCAATGGTAGGTTTATTTTAACACTATCTGTGACATACTATGGTAACGATAAGCTATTAATATTTTCTTTTCCTACATATTATGACATGTTTAATTTATAATTAAATATATCAAACAAAATTATAGAGAAAAGTTATTAAAAGGGAAACTAGAACTCTGCTGTAAAGATGACTTTACTGCCTAATATTCGCCTCTGTACTTTTATTCTATGTCCGGAGTGCTCGCATCCTTGTCGTTCTTACGACAAAAAATGTATTTTCCATCTTTTTCTTTTTCCTAACCTCCAAATATCAGAATATTAGGAAAATAATTGAAATATATTAATAAATCGAAGTATAATGTGTACTTTCGTGTGGTATGAGATTCCTTGTGTTTTATTAACTTTGGTATCATAATTGGTACACTTTCTAAATACACAAAATGGCATTTTGGATGGTAATTATGTAGCTGCGCGCACCGTCTCACTCGTAGACGTGCGTGACACAGACTAAAGGCAATACGTCCCAATTAGGACGTTTTCTAGTCTTCACGACTTGCGCGCTCATAACATATCTGTTTACTAAAATATCATTGAGATAGACCAAATTAATGTACATACTACGGAATTGTATATCTTAAAAAGATCGAAAAAAAGTCCGCGATGGTATATATTTATCCCCTAAGGATAACCCACAGTAACCATTCTTATCTTTTACAATTACAAAAATATTATGGGTTATTTACCAAGCTACTTTAAACAATACAGTATTATTTCTTATCCAATTAAATACATTAGATACGTTGTGCATTTCATGTAGATCAAAATTGCCCTATAAGTACATCCATATCCTACATGCACATTCTTAAAATTAATGTCTTAGAAGATATCAGAGATTTAAAAAGTGGGGGCAGAGCGGCTGGCGGGGCGGTACGAAATTCGCCGGGTCAGCTAGTAATTAACAAATGACATAAATTTTGCGATTATTTCACACCTAATGGTCGACTTACACTAATCCGTATACTCAAGCTCTTGTTCAAGCAGTAACGGCCGTCTTTATTGATAATAGATCTTCCTTTGTGAATAAACAATTGTTTAATTTTCGTGAGCGGAATATAAAGCGGGACCCCAATTGCGTAGCACAGTTTCTTTCACCATCCGAAGGATTTTGAAGGAAATTCTTAATCTATTGCTTCATGTTTGAAGAAATCATCTGCTCAACTACGTCAATAACGCAATGAATATTGTTGAATTGTCAAAATTAGCATTTGGTGTTGCGCAATAATTACCCCGGCAGATTGACTTAATTGAAAGACTGCAGACTTTAGCAACACAGATCATAATTTGGGTAGTAGTAGTAGTGGACACTTAAAAAGCGACCTTAATAACTGTGTAAGTCTGTACACAATAGGATCCTTTATTATGAAACAAACGTTTTATTCCACTCCAGATAAAACCACGTTTGTGTCATCGCTTATTAAATTACGTGTAGAACAGTGCCTCAATAACTCTGTGAAAATGTAAACGAACCCTGTTCTGGTTAAATTCTTACACAATCTTTCACTTTAGTAACGCATTTATCTGTATTTAGAAGATTTCAACTTTATAATTTTCAACACTATTTCCAACAACTATTGTTCGAATGACATTATTAGATGAATTGTAATTAAAAATCATCGATTAAAAGTTAGGTTATAAAATTTACCTCAATTGTCAAATAAAAAACATCTTTACGAAGATTTTAAATTAGAATTTCGGATGTAAGTATTCAAATAGGTAATCCATCAATTTGTAAGTGTTAGTAAAAATTGGCATCCACAGGTACATTTTTAGTTTTAGATCTATTTGCTTACATTTTTATCAGATAATTTTTTAACTGAGTATATTCTATTTTCTTTGTTAAAGTTCTATGTTAACGTGTTTATCAAACTGCACAACAGTGTTAACATTAGTAGTCAAGTCGCCAGCGGCAAGCGACATAACGGCAGTACATAGGTAGCTTTCACACGATTGATTCAGTTTCGTTCAGATCACCTTTCGCACCAGCCTAAAATTCTGAAAACCACACAAACGATTCCATCATTGTTGCTATTGTAGGACATAATATTTAAGACACTTGTATATCTATATCTACGCTGACCTAAAAACCTATTAAAACCAAATAAACAATGTTAAAATAAGGACAATATGCCAGTCACATAGAAGTTTTTTTTAAACGCTGAGTCGAAGGAAACATCGTTAGGAAATCAGCATGTCCTAGAACCAAAACATTTGAAGACATGTGACATCTACCAACGCGCACTGGGCACGCGTGGTGGATCTTCTGCCACAGAGAGGAGGCCTGTGTCGGGGTAGTGGAAACATAGGCTGATTATGCTGTAGAAGCTTTTAACCGCATCGATAGAACCGCGCCATGGAAAGCCGTAGATGGCATCTTCAATATTTCGCCTACGCTAGATAGAAAAGGACAGGCTGTTTAACTTCAGCGGGATTGTCCGAAAGGGTTAACGCTGGCCCAGAACATAAAGGGCTAAGGAAGGAACACGGGTGGGTTTTAGTCTGTAAGAGTCTGACACTCCCTTCCGCTCCACCCAGAGCCAGAGTAATTTGATGATTTCCCATCCGCAAAAAAAAGGCTGTATAACTTTGAAGTATTTATACACAGAAAAATGAAAAATAGAAGTTTGCATACCAATAATAAAACCGAACTTTCAACCGAATTTCATTAAAAAAAAGATATAAAGATAATAATGGTATGATTTATGATATGATTATATAGATTAATTATTACAGACTAGTGTTGTGTGTAACATTACCTACATTTGATAACTTGCGACGTAATCAGAGTGCAATGTTACGTTACAGTATCATCTTCTAACGTTAAGCTCTGGTTTTATAAGATAGCGATGAACGGGCACATAATAACGGCTGTCCAAATCATCATCTGCCTAGCCTTTTCCCAACTATGTTGGGGTCGGCTTCCAGTCTAACCGGATGCAGCTGAATACCAGTATTTTACATGGAGCGACTGCCTATCTGACCTCCACAACCCAGTTACTGGGTAATACGATACCCCTTGGTAAGACTGGTTGTCAGACTTTCGGGCTTCTGACTGCCCGTAACGACTGTCAAAGATCCACAAATGACAGCCGGGACCAACGGCTTTACGTGCTTTCCGAGGCACGGAGGGGTCTCGGTATGTAAAGATGGTCACCCACCCACAGACCAACCGCGGCAAGCGTAGCTTAACCTGATCGATCGACCTGTGCGGCTGTTATTATTTAGCCACGGGCCCCGGCTGTCCAAATACGAGCGTTTATTGACACCTTAAGGGGTTTACAGGACCTAAACACAAAAAACGCAAGTTTTAGAATCAATAAAAGTTTATGATCAACTGCAGTAAACAAAATCAGAAAAATATCATATATTTTTCTGATTTTGTTTACTGCAGTTGATCATAAACTTTTGAAAACATATAGTGTGTTGAAAACATAATACAACTAATTTGATACGAAAGAAAAAAATCATGAAGATACCTCTAAAAACTTTCTTTTTACAATAAAAACCATACTAGTATACATACAATCATTCTGTTTTTTATGTCAGATCATTCTAGAAGCAACATACCCAAAAGTGTTTTAATTTTTTAGCCCAAACAATAGATTTTTTGTAATTAAATAATTGCTTCATATTTTGAAATAAATTACAAGCGTTGTGTCATCGCGCTTCTCTTTATTTTCTATGCAGTCCGACAGTGACCGCGCTTTAGTTCACTAGTGAAAATCACAGATTTTCATGATGGACGGGGTATAATATGACGGAACCGTTCTTCTAAGAAAAAGTAACTTTAAGACGCCTGTTACAAAAATGCGCGTATATGCATGATTTTCTCGTTGAAATTGAATACCATTCGTTGGTTGGTATAAATAACAATTAATTGGTAAAGATAGTTTTCTCTTCTACAATAATAATAAAGCGATTTTTATTTATTTATTTATATATACTTTATTGTACACCAGAAAAAACAACAAAAAAATACGATTTTTATTACAAAACATTGGGCGGCCTTATCGCTTTCTGCAGTCTCTTCCAGGAAACCTTGGAATGTACAGTGAATTCGTGGATATAAAAAATAGGGTTGTTAGTGGTGCAAAATAATATACTATAATAGATACAAAGATATATACATGCATAATGCTGTATAATAGATACATAAATAAATACATACTAAATATACATAAAAACAACGAAAATAAATGATGACTACAGATTACTGCAGCTACGAAAACAAGATCACAACAACAAGTAATGTTCCTTCACGAGTCTCTTAAATACAGCTTACGATTGCGCGCGTTTTATTTGAACTGGCAATGCATTGATTTTTGTTTATTATTTATCTGTTTATTTAGCAATAATCGTTCTCCTGATGCATGTTTAGGCAAAACATAATGGAGAGCTGATTTGAGAGCTTTAATTTGCAGATTCTGTTGAATATAATCCATCAACACAATTTTGCTCATATCACAAGTATCATATACTTTTATAATAATAGAATACATTTTTGTTATATGCCTTATAAATAAAGAAAAAACAACTGGACCTAATTAAATTTTCTACTGGAAACAAGTCTGAATATCTCCGAACTTCTTTCATCATTTTCACGTATTATTTACACCAAAATAGTCTCCAATAATTGCTTAAACAACGTCAACTTAAAAAAATATATTGATACTTTGATTTTTATAAATAAATTAAAAGTAGGTACTAGATATATAATTATTTCACTGCGCCGGCGATGCGCGCTCGCCCTATCTGGAGGCCTTAATTTATTGAGGCATCCACAGCCAACCCCAGTTAAGCAGACGACAACCTCATAGGTTGAACTGCCAGATGCCATTTATAAGCAAAAAAAACAAAAACGATGCGCGCTCAGTAGGTACCAAAATGTAAGAGGGCTCTTAATGTCACTGCCGCTGAAATATTACTAAGGTACGTGCACGGCCTACCTTACTGTGGGCCTAGTACGAACACAAGGATGAAAATGTAACGTAAATTCGAATGAATTGAAAATTAAAAATACTCATGTCGCAAACTAATTACCGTTATTTTACCTCTGATTTTGCATCACTGTCCAAATCACAGTGATCTTTATTCTTATTCTAATAAAGTTGCTGTTGGGTTGCTGCTGTCAGAAATTAAATAACTATGAACGGACTGTGTATTACTTAGTTTTAAGACTTCATTAAGGCTAGGCACGGTCGTCAGTATTGTATGGATCAGTATGGAAGCTTGTTGACAGAAAAAGCGGCACTACCGTAAAGAAACCGTGCCGTGTACGTGTACAATGGGTCTAATTGAGCTTGTCCCAAAAATTAAAAAAAAAACGACGGATGCACTCCGGGAGTGCCGGCAGAAGTGAAAACTTGAATATTAACGTTGTGCATTTTTGATATTTTGGAATCTTACGAATTTTCGATCAGGTCACGTGTCCTGACGCGAGTTTAACATTTTTTACCCATTACAAAAAAAAGTGTACAACGCCGGCCGCTAAAGAAGTTTTCACTTCTAAAATTAAATCCCCGACGCGTAATGTCGTAAAAAATATGAAAATAATTAGGTACTACAATATTTTGATCTTGATGCATGAGACTTTTTGGTACGACTTTGGGTCAATCTCCTTTAATTTTTTTATTTTATTTTATCGTCTTTTAGGTATTGTATTATTTTATTTCGTGTTATTATATTTCGTGTTATTATATTTTATTTTATTTTAGTCGTGTTATTTTATTTAAACGTGTAAAAGATGACAGATGTCAACCGTGCCGTCTTTCACATCTGTCTGTAACTGTAACTGCAACTGCAACTGTAACTGTATCTGTAACTGTAACCGTAACTGTCTGTCTGTCTGTCTGTCTGTCTTCTGTCTGTCTGTCTGTCTGTCTGTCTGTCTGTCTGTCTGTAATTTGATCCTGTATACTTGTTTTCAATTTTTGATATTTTGGAATCATACGAATTTTCGATCAGGGTCACGTGTCATCTTACGATCAGGGTCACGTCTATAGATGGGCAATCCACCCGGGTTTAAACCCGGTGCTTTGATAAACACCCAATTTTGTGGGTGTTTATGGGTGTTTACGGGTGTTTATCGGGCGTTTATCAAAAGCACCGGGTTTAAACCCGGTGGATTGCCCATCTTTAGCACGTGTCATCTTACGAATCTTACGATCAGGGTCACCTTGTCCTGACGCGAGTTTAACATTTTTTACCCATTACAAAAAAGTGTACAACGCCGCTAAAGAAGTTTTCACTTCAAAAAAAACATGCTTTAAGCCGGTACTATTTTCAATTAAAATAGTAGATTGTACAACTAGTGCATAAAAGAAACCATTTTAACCCGAGACGTTTATATCCACCCGAGCTGCAGGCGAGGGTGGATAGTTAAGTCGAGGGCTCTCTGCTTTTCACTTCGATTGCGAGAAAATGAAACGCATAAAGTATATAACAGTATTTTCACATTTCAAAAATGTTGCAAAGTGGAAGCAGAGAATAGCTAATTTCCGCCACGAAACTTTTTAAAGGTTATTTGTTTTTTTTTCAACATGACATGTGTCATTCGACTTGGGTAGGTAGGTACTTCATACTGCCAAGTCATAAAAACCGTTCACGTCGCACGTTCGTGCTCGTGTTCGTGTGTTCGACTCTGATTACAAAGGGATCCCCGTAATGTGAAATTGAAGCACGTCTTCTTTAATTATACTCACTTAGCCTGAAACAACGATAGGCAACTGACACTGGTTTATTAAAATGTTTCTTGGTCGCGCATGGTGTGACCAATCGGTTTCGGCTTATGACTGCGGTCTGTCTGACGACCAATTCCAGTAATTAAAAACGTCAAAAATCTAGTCGCAAATTCGCAATCTCATCTCAGCGACAATCAATTTCAAAAACTTGACAAAAATGCAGGCAAATTAGAGGTAGGTAATTTTGACAGATTGAGACAGGTCACACCGTGAAGGTGCTTAAAATTACGAGATTAGGTACTCCTCACACCACACGCCGACCGCGACCGGCGACGTGTAGCCGTCTGTCACCGACGACGGCCGAATGCTATGTTTGTAAATATCTTAAATATACAGTCATAGTCTCGCTCGCACGCCGCCCACGACGTCCAGTTGTGACGGCCCATTGTCCCACACTATCCAGATTCCAGATTTCCAAAGCCTGCCAAACAAAACACTTTGTCTGTCTTCATGTTCACCCTTCAACCTTATACCTTTGTTACCCTCACCTTGTCAAAGTTTCTTACTTAATTTTAATTTCGATCTTTCTACCTCATCTTAGCTCGTGTCAATAACTTACAAAGTCATAAATTTTCACAATTCTCATAACATTTTCATAGGTACACGCGTACGTATACACGTGTACCTATGAAAATGTTAATATTAAAAATTCTGGAATCCTTCGCCTATCTTTCTGTAACTATCTAACAATAATAACTTTTGCCAACGTCTGGTGACTTGTGTCTTTTACGCTCCACTAGTACGAAGTTCTTAGAAGTTGTTCTCACTCTAAGTTCGCAATAATAATTTATGTCCTAAATTGGATTGGATTTGAACTTTTCAACTGACGAAAAATAAGAGGAGGTTCTCAAGTCGACGCTTTTATAATTTTGTTATTTACAGTGAAATAATAACATACATAATCTGATTATAATTTTACCACTGCTGGGTCACAGACCTCTTCAGTTAGAGGAAGTGTCCCCAGGATTTCTGAGAAATATATACACGAACAACTTTACTATTTCATGGTGATTAAAGTATTTTTAATTCATCTAAATGTGTTTCATTCTGACTGTACGTTTTTATCATTTCGTGTAGAGTTAAGATTTTTTCTTTGGTTATTTTAAATTGTGTAGAGCCGGGATCGGTGAGAGTGGGGACGAAGCCATTATTAGGGGACTCAAAACGTTAAGCTGGTACCTATTTGTTTCTGCAGCCCTCCAATCTATTTAGAAATTTATATTGACTCGGAATCATATCTGGTTTGGACCTATATTGTACAGGGTGACAGGGATATCCACGAACAAACTATTACCATGGATTCAGTACATGATTCCGGACCTTTGCCCTAAGTTTTTATTCAGTGACTGAACTTAAGGAATCAGGAAAAGTAGGGGAAGAATTTTTGAACTGTATGGCCTTAAGCCTTATATTAATACGGATACTTTTAATAAGTATGTTGATACTTATTCTAAATTTTTTTCAAATATCTGCACAGCAGCTAAAGCTTCTAACAAGGTTAAATCAGCAGACAATAAAATAAAGACAGTTTGGAAAATTATAAACAATGAAACGAACAGAAACAAAAAACATAATACTGATTACACACTGGACACTTCCCGCGGTCTCATTAGCGGTAACATCAATGTTTCTCAGCCTGTCCTGTGGAATTTAAATTTAAACATATAAATCCTATAGTCATTTACAAAGGCATTTAAGCAACTTACGATCAAAATTACCGAAGATCTTGTGGGGCATTTCTACTAAAGTTTGTCAATCTATTATTGAGACAATTGCACCCTATATTTAGCTTTAATATTTAATTAGTGTGTAGACCAAGGGGTTTTCCCGGATTTAATGAAGTTCAGTAAAGTTATTCCACTTTTCAAATCTGGGGACAGTAAAGACACTAATAATTATAGACCCGTATCGGTTTTGCCGGTCTTCAGCAAGGTGTTTGAAAAAGTAATGTTAAATCAAATGCTCAATCATTTTAATCGTAATAAGATCCTACACGATCAACAGTATGGTTTCACCAAAGGACGTTGTACAACCGACGCCGGTGTCACCTTATTAAAACACATCTTTAACGCATGGGAAGAGGCACAAGATGCAATAGGCATTTTTGCGACCTATCCAAGACATTTGATTGCGTGAATTACGAAACACTGCTCTTGAAACTTGAGCATTACGGACTGGGTAAACCTTTTTTTTTTTGGATGGGAAATCATCAAATGACTCCTCCCGCTCTGGGTGGAGCGGAAGGGAGTGTCAGACTCTTACTGACTAAAACCCACCCGTGTTAGTTGTATGTAGTATGTTCCGGGCCAGCGGTAACCCTTTCGGACAATCCCGCTGACCCGGCAGGCTTCGGCCCTAAGGGGGCCCCTCCTCGATGCTGACATCTCTTTGAGGCGAGCGTGGAACACGTACGCGCCGTCCGGCACGGGCCTGGTCCTGATCGGACGGTGAGCTACCCATTACTCTCTGCCCGCAGGCCCGCGCCTACGGTGGCCGGGAGTCGTAGCCGGCTCCCGACGCCGGGGGCGTCCCCCGCGGCGGCCGAGACGGGAGGCTCTCTCCCTGAACCGTCCCGCCACCTCCTTCGCTAGCATGACTGCTTCGCAGAAGGAGGTGACTGCCTCCCACTCCCTCTCGCCCCGGACCATGGCTTGCACCAGCGCAGGGGACTGGGTAAACTTGCTCTTAGCTTAATAAAATCATATTTAAATGATAGATTTCAGCAAGTTCAAATTAACGGTGTGAATTCATCGGGCTTAAAAGTCAAAATGGGTGTACCGCAGGGCTCAATATTGGGGCCATTCCTATTTTTAGTATATATGGTGTTATTTGCTGATGACACATCACTGATTTTTAAAGTAAACAGACGTGCACAGGGGCTTGACGACGTAAATATCGCTATGCTTGTGGTCCATAATTGATTTACTGTAAATAATTTAGTTTTAAATGAGAAAAAAACTACATGCATTAGATTCGCCTTACCGAATGTTAGAAGTAGTGAATGTCATGTTGTATTGAATAAAGAGATACTTGAATTCGTCAAAAATACGGTTTTCTTGGGGATCACGCTTGACTCAAAGCTACGGTGGGGTCCAAACTTAACATCACTTGCAGGGCGGCTAAGTTCAGCCGCTTACGCTGTTTGGAAAATTCGCCAATTAACAGACGTGGATACCGCGAGACTGGTCTATTTTAGTTACTTTTATGGCAGTTTGTCTTACGGTATTTTGTGGGGACGGGCTGCAGATATTGATTCTATCTTCATTCTGCAAAACAGGGCTGTCAGAGCCATCTACAAGCTCAGCAAACGCGAATCTCTACGGGAACTGTTTAAAAAAATTGACATCATGACGGTTCCTTGTCAATATATATATAACGGGGAAGGTATAGTGTGTCTCGTTATTATCAGCCATATTTGAATTAGAGTGGGCTACAGTGGGTTGTGTGTTGGATAATGCACAATAGAAAAACGGTTTGCAGTTCAAATCAGATTCTAATTTCACGAACAATTTAATCACGCTAGCAAATTACACACTAGGTACACGACACAATGACAAAACCAGATACGGAACGCGGGACAGTTTCTGAGCACATGTTGTTCGTACGACGTCCAATGTCCAAGAGCTCCACATCGTTCTTGTCGCGCTGTCCTCCAGCGTCGACCCCCCACGAACTCAGGCTAGACTCTGTCAAGCGCCACCAGATGGCGCTAGCGTTCCAATTCCGGTCAAACGAATGACTCCGTCGAAGCTTGTCGTCACAGCGCTTCCCGCCTCGTTGTCAAGTCAGCTCCCATACTAATGACGGGAAACGTCATTAGTAAAGCTGACTATTAATAAAACATTATGTACGCTGATATATTTAAGAAAACATTATGTACGTTCGAAAAAATCGACATCTTTTTAGTAAAATAAGTGACAGGCAGGCTTTTTAATCGCGATTAAAAATAGATAATCAGATTTAGTGAGACAATCAAAATTTTAGATGAAAAACAGAATAGCAAAATTGTCATTTTCAATATATTAATAACTCAGTCTGTCAGTCTGTCAGTCTGTGTGGTGCCGGACTTAAAGAATAGCACCACCCCTTACATCCCGTGGGTGTCGTAAAAGGCGACTAAGGGTCGTACCGGAGAATGGGCAGCAGCGTTCTCTATGCATTCCACCACCATACGATACTGCGATCGCCAACCCGCCTGCCAAGCGTGGCGATTATGGCAAACCCCCCCCCTTTTGGGGGAGGCCTATGTCCAGCAGTGGACGTCTTTCGGCTGAAATGATGATGATGATGAAGTGACAGGCATAATTTTAACAGTAGAAATAGGGACAAATTAGATCAACGCGTTTCAGATTGTCTAAAGTAAAAACTTCTTTTATGGGTTACTGTGTAAAATGTTATAATAAAATACCACTTGATATTCTTCAATTAAATGAGAAGAAATATAAAAAATGCATTAAACGCACACTATGTAGACAGGCATATTACAAGTTGAATGATTATATCGTAGATAAAAATGCTTGGCTTAATGCTGGTCCTGCTCCACAGGCACTTGGGCTCACTAGTTAAAATTTCAATATTTGGAAGAGGTTTTTCTTTTTTAGTGTTTCTGACATTACGAACATAACTTTTTTATTTTATTCCATCAAGTTTTAAGTGTTGAATACTTCAATATTAAATATCTCTTCCTGTTTGGTAGTAAAATTCTATTAACCTCTTAAATAAATTGCAAACTATAGTTTTGTATAATGTAGAAGCATTTTTTAAATTTTGTAAATGTAAGAACCATGTTTCCATGTGTTTGTTGTTGATTATGATTTTTTGATGTTGACTGCAAAGACTGGTCATCTCTTATTGGCCAAGGCTTATTTTGAATTGTTTCTTTATTTGTGTCTTTTTTACATTGTTCTCACTTATAGAAGCAACAAGAATAATGTACCCAGGATTTTGTAATATCTTGATTTAAAAGAGTGTCCATGAAGTTTCTTGCCCGTCCTTCTCCATAGAGATCTACGTTTTGAAATGGGCACCTAGCTTTACCTTTCTGACTAACTGACAGACTATTTATTTTGACAATTCAAAAGTTCCTGTACAAGGTTTAATTGAAATAAATTCTTTGAGTTTGAGCCCCCTGTTTTTTTAAAACATATTTTTCTTCTTTTATGGGTTACTGTGTAAAATGTTATAATAAAATACCACTTGATATTCTTCAATTAAATGAGAAGAAATATAAAAAATGCATTAAACGCACACTATGTAGACAGGCATATTACAAGTTGAATGATTATATCGTAGATAAAAATGCTTGGCTTAATGCTGGTCCTGCTCCACAGGCACTTGGGCTCACTAGTTAAAATTTCAATATTTGGAAGAGGTTTTTCTTTTTTAGTGTTTCTGACATTACGAACATAACTTTTTTATTTTATTCCATCAAGTTTTAAGTGTTGAATACTTCAATATTAAATATCTCTTCCTGTTTGGTAGTAAAATTCTATTAACCTCTTAAATAAATTGCAAACTATAGTTTTGTATAATGTAGAAGCATTTTTTAAATTTTGTAAATGTAAGAACCATGTTTCCATGTGTTTGTTGTTGATTATGATTTTTTGATGTTGACTGCAAAGACTGGTCATCTCTTATTGGCCAAGGCTTATTTTGAATTGTTTCTTTATTTGTGTCTTTTTTACATTGTTCTCACTTATAGAAGCAACAAGAATAATGTACCCAGGATTTTGTAATATCTTGATTTAAAAGAGTGTCCATGAAGTTTCTTGCCCGTCCTTCTCCATAGAGATCTACGTTTTGAAATGGGCACCTAGCTTTACCTTTCTGACTAACTGACAGACTATTTATTTTGACAATTCAAAAGTTCCTGTACAAGGTTTAATTGAAATAAATGCTTTGAGTTTGAGCCCCCTGTTTTTTTAAAACATATTTTACGTCGGTCATTAAAAAAAATTGCTGTTTTCTAGAAAAGTGCAATGCATACGCGGTCAAAAAGCATGGAACAGCAGTTTTTTTAATAACCGACGAAAAAATCAACGCCGGACAGTCCAGAATCATGTACCTACTGAATTTTCATTCCATGATAATAGTGTGCGTGGCTGTCCCTTTCACCCTGTTTTTTTATTTTTTATGCAACATGTCCCGAAATTAACCTACACATAGGTAGATTCTTGAACCACTTTGGTTTGTTTTGACTGTACAGCAAAAAGTGTGAATGTAAAGCCGTGTCTCCTGCGCGTGTTTTTTTCGAAACATTACACAAAAAAGCTACACATAAACATTTGTGTTCATTTACATTTCTATGGTTCATACACAAACTGTCTCCTGCGTATTAAAATATTTTTAGATTATAGTCAACTATTCACAAGACAATATTATAACCTCAAAACCTGTGTCAGTTGGAATTAAGCTTTCAAAATGCTAAACGTGCGCGATGAGCGTGGCGGTTGAAAATGAAACAAACCCTTCCCCTTTTTACCCGCGCGGAGAATGTCTTCCATGCAGCTCGGAAAACAAAAACATCGTGTTTTCATACACAAATGTGTATGATAATAATAATAATAAACTATTTATTTTCGGGTAACAAAGACCCATAGATACATACTTTAACCTAAGTATACATAACAATATAGTAACAATTTGTATGTATGGCCACACGCCTCTTTGTTTTGACGTTTTTTGTAATGTTTCGATAAAACGCGCGCGAGAGTTTTAATTTTTTTGGGATAAAAAATTACTTTCATTAAAAAATACAGAAATTGATTCAGTAAACGAGTCTGAACAAACTACGTTCATAATGTGCATAAATTCAGTTAAGTACACATTTGATTCATCGATATTTCCATGAATGGTTAATCGATTATGAATTTTATTTTTCATTTGGTAGAGGAAGCTTGCGCGGTGGTACATAAATTTTATTAACTCTACTTGGGTAGTTTTTGAGTTAGCTTCAATAATTCGTATTTGATCCACTTGACGTACCTAGTTGATGATATAATATTATAAAACTTCCTGTCACTGTTGTTTACATAAAAAGTAGTGGTACACGAATTGGTATGGGATAAGTACAATCAGCAACAAAAGTCGATTAACACTTCACAGTTTTTTTAATCTCAGTTATTGAGCAAAATGTTTGTTCAAAATTGCAGCAGAAGTACCTACAATGCAATTTTGAACAAATATTTTGCTCCATAACAGAGATTAAAAAAACTGAAGTGTTAATCGACTTGATCATACTTACCACTAGAGTAGAGATTTTTGGAAGTGGGCTTTTTTTTGTAATAATGTTTTTTATTTTATTTGTGATCTCCCTGTGCAAGTCCCAGTTAATACTTTTCTTTCTCTCTTTCTTTTTTCTCAGCGGTGTACACCAGCGACCCGTCAGGTTATAGTGGTTCTTGGAGGTAGTTCGTAAATAAATCCTTTGCGGCATGTACTCCGGAGTTCTCTAGGCTATAGCACAAAATACAGACAGTACAGAAGACAATCTACATACAAAGTGCGCTCGAACAACACACACATAGACACCGCTCACGGACACGTTATCTCAAACGGGTTGGGAGTAGTGCGAGCGCGTGTGCCATCCGCTTGAGACACGCGTCTGTGAAGTGCAAAAATGGAGCAACAAAAAATGCCTATCTAAGCTCGATTTATATAATAGTTTCCTATTTTGAATCAGTATAAACAAAGTAACTTTTTTTTAAGGTAAATTCATGACACCAAACTATTACGTAAGTTGAAAACATGATTTTTTGTTTGTGTAGATATTGTGTTGCTTTTAGTGTCACTTGATAGGTTTAGGTCTAAAACGGATAGGGCAAAATAAATTGTGTAAATAGGGTAATCCGTTTTGAAGTTATTGGGGATTTTCGATAGTGAAAATTTACAAAATGTAAAATTTTATGTTTTTGTTCTGTAAACTTTTTGTATTGTAATAGGTAGGTACTATGTTTATTGTTTTGTTTTAATATTTTAGAATAAGCTCAACAATTAATCAAACAACTAGATACGAGTGCCACTACCACGATAGTTTTTTGTGCATAAGCCAATGTTGACAACCATAGCGCGACCGCCGAGCGCAGGTATGAAAAGTGAAGTACTTACACGTGATTGACTTAGTACTATCTGTATTTTGTGGCTATAGGTTGTTAAGAATTTATCTTCTTGCTAATAAACAACAAAACTGGCATGTTCGTTGGCTTAGTAGATTTAATGCACAGGCAGCCTCAGGCAAGTAAACAATGGTTACGTAAACAGTTCGTCATCTGTAAACAAGAAGGAACGTTTACTATCACAGCCAATCTACGTATGTAATATACCTACCTATATTATGGTTATGAAAAGATTATTGTACTCTGTGATAACTTGATAAGAGCCATGTTCACGATCAACGTTCAACGTTCCATGCTCGCGAAAAGTCGGATTTCACATTTCTCATTATACATGCCGCGATAACTTTGTATGAACGTCTACGTAAGTAATCGAAAGTCAAATTCATAATCGTAATACTAACTGTAACAATGGAAGCCTATAAGTAAATGTAAAGCTCTCAATCGATTAGGAATCGAATAGGGCGCTGCAGACACAATTTTTCGAAGTAGGGGATTACCGATCCAATACCTAGTGGGGTGGGCGGATCTCCTCAAAACAATATTCTTGATACAAATAATTAAGATTTTCTAAACCTCGCGGCAGAGCTTCTATTTAAGTCCAGATGTATAGATATATCAAATATATAGTATGTTGTAATGAAGGCACCCCAAACTGTCCATTAATTTTGGATATTTTTCAAAATCATTAAAAAACGTTGTTGCTGATAATGTCACATTGTGAGAATAATGACGTTATTGTAAAAAATAATGACGCAATGTTGCCGACAATGAGTTGAATAAGTATTATAAATATGGAGATGAATTTACATGTGACTTAAATACTATTTTGGTTATTATTTTGTTCTGATATTATGATATGAACAAGGAAAATAAAATGCAATACATAATAAAAAAAATTAATATAAAAATAAATTTAAATCCTCCTAATGTATTGATTCTTTGGTCTCCTGATTGGATATTTTGACGATAACAGAGTTTAATGAAATAAAAAACGCTCGACTTACGCTATACATAAACATTAAAAAAAATAACAGACTTAGAGAGACCATAAATTATACTCAAATACGTTTTTAAGCCACTAAACTAAACCCTGATTGTATCTTAAAAATGCTATTTACTCTCCTAACAGTTATAAAAGCCTTCAACGGTCTCTAAACTAATCAGACTTTTATCCTCTGATAAACCCTTATTAGAATATTAACAATAATATTTTTTGACAAAACATTTAAATCTTCTAAAGCAAAAGGTAACTAAAATTATTTTACATAATAAGCTCCATAATTAACAACGATAACCACAAAACAATTGAATCTTAAAAACGATATTCTAATAACAGTTTTATAAGAAGACGATGATTAACAAAAGCCTTTAATTTAACATATACCTCGTTTTGAGGTATATGTTAAAACGTTACGCATTTGTTGAAATTTTTGCCAATTTCTATTGCTCAGCAATGTAGATACAGTCAGACAGTCGAAGAGCTCAAATCGATCTACACACGATTCTATTGTCAAGATAATTAGAACATCATCATCATCATCATCATTTCAGCCGAAAGACGTCCACTGCTGGACATAGGCCTCCCCCAAGCACCTCCACTTCGACCGGTCCTGTGCTTCCCGTATCCAACGGGTTCCTGTACGCGGTCGCCACTCCAGAACCTTTCGGCCCCATCGGCCATCTGTTCTGCGAGCAATGTGCCCTGCCCACTGCCACTTAAGTTTGGCAATTCTTCGGGCTATGTCGGTTACCTTGGTTCTCCTGCGGATCTCCTCATTCCTGATTCGATCACGCAGGGAAACTCCAAGCATAGCCCTCTCCATTGCCCTTTGGGTGACTTTCAGCCTTCTTATAAGGCCCATTGTGAGCGACCACGTTTCAGTTCCATAAGTCATCACTGGCAACACACACTGTTCAAAGACTTTCGTCTTGAGACACTGCGGTATGTGGGACGAGAAGATATTGCGTAGCTTCCCGAACGCTGCCCAGCCGAGTCGGATTCGTCGATTGACCTCTTTCTCAAAGTTAGACCTACCTAACTGGACAGTTTGTCCTAGGTAAACGTACTCATCCACGACTTCGAGTGTAGCGTCTCCGATTTTTATGAGAGTGGGTGTTACATGGGCATTTGACTTGACCTTCGTTTCGTCCATGTTCATTTTAAGACCCACTCTTTCGGAGGCTCTACTGAGGTCATCGAGCATTGTTCTGAGGTCCTCCATAGTCTCAGCCATGACTACGATGTCGTCGGCAAACCGAAGGAGAGTTATGTACTCGCCATTGATGTTGATGCCAGCCCCTTTCCAGTCCAGAACCTTGAAGACATCCTCCAGTGCAGCGGTGAACAGTTTCGGAGAGATAACGTCTCCCTGTCTCACACCTCGCTGCAGAAGGCTAGGTTTCGAGGCCTGATCCTGGAGTCTGATTGACATAGTGGCGTTTTCGTACAGACACGGTGCCAGATCGACTATCGGTACATCGAAGTGCTGAACTTCGATGTACCGATAGTCGATCTGGCACCGTTGAAGAGACTGCAGCACAGCCCATGTCTCGATCGAATCAAAGCCTTTCTCGTAGTCCACAAACGCTAAGCAGAGAGGCAGGTTATATTCATCGGTCTTCTGTATAACCTGTCGCAGCGTATGTATGTGGTCTAAGGTGCTAAAGCCTTTACGGAATCCGGCTTGTTCGGGAGGCTGGAAGTCGTCAAACCTGCGCGCGAGACGTCTCGTGATGACTCTCGAAAACTGCTTGTAGACATGGCTCAGGAGTGGGATGGGCCTATAATTCTTAAGGAGGGCATTATCGCCCTTCTTAAAGAAAAGTATCACCACACCTCTGTTCCATGCCTGTGGTGTTTTGTCCTCGAGTATGACGGAACCAAACAGCTTCTGAAGGGCCTTAAGAACGGGTTTTCCGCCGACCTTC
Source organism: Mesoligia furuncula (assembly GCA_916614155.1). NCBI lineage: Eukaryota > Metazoa > Arthropoda > Insecta > Lepidoptera > Noctuidae > Mesoligia > Mesoligia furuncula. The sequence continues at coordinate 18,624,859 of OU744798.1, forward strand.
AGCAACTCGGCCGTAATTCCGTCATCACCTGGTGCCTTGTTGTTTTTGAGCTGCTTCAGAGCCATCCTAATCTCGTACAGGCTGACGTCCGGGATGTCTTTGGTATAGTGCCGGGTCAATCTAGCTCTTGGGTCGTTTGCCAGATTCATAGCGGGGTTATTTGTTGACGTGTATAACTGTCCATAGAACCTCTCGATCTCTCTCAACAGCTCAGGTTTGTCGGATACGATCCTGCCATCATCGGTCTTCAGTCTCGTAAGCTGGCTCTGCCCAATAGACAGATCTCAAGCAAAGACCCTGGAGCCTTTATTTCGCTCTATCGCGTCCTTAATACGATCTGTATTAAAGCGGCGGAGATCGATTTTCAAGGCCTTAGAGATCCGTCTATTGAGTTGCCGGTAATTTAGCGCATCATCCGTAGACTGCAGGATCATATCGCGCCTCTCCTTCATGAGCCGCAAAGTAGGATCAGAGAGCATCTTTTTTGAATTCGTACGGCGGGTCTTGAAGATCTTAGACCCGACCGTATGGACAGTTTCCACGAACCCATCGTTATAATCGTCCACGGAGCTCCCTAGGCATTCGAAACGATTCTGGAGTTCGAGCTGAAAGCTCTTGGGGTTTTGGATCTGGGTCGGTGCTGGACGGAGCGTAGACTTCATCAGCCGAGATCTTTCCAGCTTGATATTTAAGTTCAATGTGCCTCTTACCATACGATGATCACTTCCGGTTTTCACCGCGTTGATCACAGAGACATCATTGAATACTTGCTTCTTCGTCGACATAATGAAGTCAATCTCATTTTTAGTTGCACCATCCGGGCTCTGCCAGGTCTACTTTCTATGCTCACGTTTTCTGAAGAAGGAATTCATCATAAAGAGGCCTTCCTTCTCCATAAAACTGGCCAGTAGGTAGCCCCTATGGTTCCGGCGTCCAACTCCAAATTGCCCCGCTCGCAGCTCATCATCGTTACGTTTACCCAGTTTCGCGTTAAAGTCCCCCATGACAACGGTAAAGTGAGTTTTAGAGCCATGCATGGCTCTGGAAATATCCTCATACATGGTCTCTACCTCATCGTCGGGGCGTGACGAGGTCGGGGCGTAAACCTGTACGACCTTCAGCGAATACCTTTCGGATATTCTGAGTATAAGGTACGCCACCCTGGTCGACGAAAAAAATTTAACAAAAACCTCGAAACGAACAATAGCACCATGCAGACAGATAAAATAAATAAAATAACGCAATTAACCATATACCTATTCAATATAAATTTGTTAAAAAATAAAAGAAAAAGTGTATTTTTCCGAATTTGCCAAAAAATATGTTATTTTACCAAGCTTTATGCCGCAATTAACGGAAACAAAAACACGATATATCTAACTATTAGGTCGAATACTAAAATCATTATCGGTAACAATCGTCATTGCTCACTCAAGACAATATCATTGTTAGCAACACGTGTCTTTGTCGTCTCATGCGACGTTGCTGAAAATGATGTTGCCAATTATGACGAATTCTAGAAAGTTCACCATTTTACAAAATAATTAGGTATATTCGTCGGAGAGAGTGCCACATGCAGTATTAGTTTCACACATACTTCAACTTTGTTACATAAAAACACTTCATTGTGAAGAAATAATTGAGATACAGTCAAAAATAAGAATGACGATTGTAATGACAAATTTTGGAGAATCAAAATGAAATACTTACTGCTCAAATCGCGCGATGTCCTTACACTCCAAAGCGTATCGGCCGGCTAGGGCGCGGGGTGAAGCGTCGCTTAAACATCATTCGACCCTTCGGTCGCGTATCGTTATAAGTAAAAAAATTACATACAACATTGTTGCCGATAATGACGCTTATTTTGTGAACATTGTTTGATTACATTTTAGAGTAACTTTTAATAAAGTTTTCTAACATTATTGTAATGAAAAACGTTCTTTATTTATCTAAGTTTAATATTTATTCACACAATGTATCAAATTCAATACACTGAATTTTTTATGTCACGAAATGTTGGAAACTATACCCAGGCGACACGCCAAATATTGCCGATTTTTAAAGTAATATTTGAATATCTTTATTTTGTGTGATTTAAAGCTCAAAATGGCTCCGATAGCATCTTTATCATTTATTTAAGTAATGGAATAAAAATGTTTGACTTTGAAATTTTTTAATATTGATGAGTATTGTAGCGAGACATAAATTTTGGCTCTCTGAAATATTCACCCGAGTGCGGTATCTCTAATCAGACAGTATAATATTATGTGTGACCATGCCCCATTTGCTGGGGTGCCCTAAGTGTCCGTTCAGTTGCACCTTGGATGACTAAAAGCCGGAGCACACGATGCGTTGGGGCGCCGCACAGCAAAGATTTCGCCGTATTGGCGGGCACACGAGCTGCTTGTGTGAATCCGGCACTAGAGCCGTTCCACACGGTGCGGTGCGGCTGCGACGCAGCGCCTGAGCAGTGCCGCTGCGGTTACCTACAAATAGCGTAATAAAAAAAAATGAATTAAAAAATTAAAAACAAGCTAAAATATTTTAGTTGCCACGTCAAACGACGATTTCCCAGTCTGAAATTGACTAAAGTGACACGACTTAACTATATTTTAGTTTGACAGTACTACGATGGCACTGAGTTATTCATCATCATCATTTCAGCCGAAAGACGTCCACTGCTGGACATAGCCCTCCCCCAAGTTGGGGGGGGTTTGCCATAATCGCCACGCTTGGCAGGCGGGTTGGCGATCGCAGTATAGTATGGTGGTGGAATGCATAGAGAACGCTGCTGCCCATTCTCCGGTACGACCCTTAGTCGCCTTTTACGACACCTACGGGAAGTATGGGGTGGTGCTATTCTTTAAGTCCGGCACCACACATACTGACAGACTGAGTTATTAAAATATTGAAAATGACAATTTTGCTATTCTGTTTTTCATCTAAAATTTTGATTGTCTAACTAAATCTGATTACCTATTTATAATCGCGATTAAAAAGGTGTGGAATAAAATTAGTTGTCATGAACTAAAATTCACACCAACACTTCAACTTCAGGTGCAAAAATAGTACTGTATCTTTTTTTTCTTTGCTTTTGCTTATATCTCGAAAATGGTGTGTCCTATCACAAAAATAATGAAACTTTCGGCCCCCTTTATGATATCCATAAGCCACTAAAACTCAACATGAAGGTAATAATAAAAAAAATCATATTTTCCAATACAAAAAGTGAAAAAATTCACTAAAAAAAAATCACGGGCAAACAAGTAGGTATCACGTGGAGTCACGATTGTCAAATTCGATTTTAGTTGCGTCAAAATTATTTCGTAAATCGAGATTTGAGACTTTTTTTTGCAGAATAGCTTTAAGATTCTCATAGTCAAATGTAAGGAATTTAAGTGATAGTTTAGTTCTGTGTTCTGTGATTGATTTTCAGTTTGATGACATCTAAATCAAATGAAATATCTTTTTAGCTTAATATAAAATCAAATCAATCAATATTGACTTTCAATTGGTATAAATAATCTTTAGTTAAGTAATGGAAACATCCCAAACGATTTCTCAAAATTCCACCCCTTTGAGGTGAGAAAGAGGGGAAACAGTTTATACGATAAATCTTATTCCTTTGGCTAATAAACTTGAAACTTGGCAATATTTTCCTCAGTTAGTAATTAAGATTGGCACTTTTGGTTTCTTTTAAACAGCACCTCGCAGGGGATTTAGAGGGTGACAAAGTTTATAGTCAAAGTTAGTAAAGGCGCTACCGGAATAACTCGAATCTCGGTACTAATATTTAAACCAAAAAATAATGAATACGTAATTCAGGATCTCTTAAAAATCAACTCTTAACACAGCAGTAAAATCTAAACTTTATTACCCTTCTGCACTCCGGAAAAGGGTAATAAAACTGGTATTTTACTGCTTGCTTCAATTAACTCGAAAATGGAATAAATATCTAATGTACAATGGAAACAGTTTTTTGACGTGAATACGTCTTTAAAATTGTTTCATTGGATTTTTTGACTTGCCCCCGCAAGTCAAAAAAACCAATGTTAACAAAATCGGGACATACAGTTTGGTGTTGCACTTTCATATGTCCAAAATGGTGAAACGGAACCCTTATGATGGTGAGACTCAGTCTGTCTGTCTGTCACAGCTGGATATCTCAAAAACCACTAATGCTATCAACTTGGGAAAATTCAAAATTCAAAGCATTTATTTCAATTAGACCTTGTACAGGCACTTTTGAATTGTCAAAATTAAATAGTCTGTCAGTTAGTCCGAAAGTTGAAGCTAGTTGCCCATTCCAAAACGTAGATCTCTATGGAGAAGAACGGGCAAGAAACTCCATGGACACTCTTTTAAATCAAGATATTACAAAATCCTGGGTACATTATTCTTGTTGCTTCTATATGTGAGAACAATGTAAAAAAAAAAAGACAAAGAAGAAACAATTCAAAATATAAGATTAAAAATAAGCATTGGCAGTTAAGGAGATGACCAGTCTCAACCGACGGCGCCCGTTCACGAACATGACGCGTGGATCAGCACCATCCAGCTCCAACCAGTTTGTAGGGAACTGAATGATCCAACACACGCGCCACCATCGGTGAGACATTTAAGTGAGCATGACAAGTTCTCAACTGCCATGCTCTTTCAAGTCAACATCAAAAAAAAGAACATAATAAACGGAAACATGGTTCTTACATTTACAAAATTAAAAAATGCTTCTAAATTATACAAAACTATAGTTTGCAATTTATTTAAGAAGTTGATAGAATTTAAAAATTAATAAAAAACAATTATATGAACTCATATAACATGTCAGTAAACTAATTCTGGAGAAAGAACATAAACATATAGTTTAGGAATAGTTTTAGATGACGTTTGCCCAACTATTTTGCAAATAAGAAACTCTAACCTAACCGGATGCAGCTGAATACCAGTATTTTACATGGAGCGACTGCCAGTGTGATATTATGTATGTCATGATAATTTACCAAAAAAAACAAAAACCTATCAATCATATAGAATAAAACCGGTCCTTGGGACATGGACATTGAACTCTGTGGTACATAATAATGGCATCCTATGCCAATCCTTTTATTTTAAAAGCCAATCCTTTTGTTTTAAAAAAATGTAAAGCCATGTCGGCTTTAAAGTTTTTTTTTGGTTCAGAGGCGGAAAAAAATATTTTAATTTTAAAAAGGTAATGCTTATAAAGGTTGCCTAAAACATATATGTACATATACCGTAAAATGCTGCAACTTTGCCTTGATTTTGACGTTTTCTGTTCGAATCTCTGAACCTATTTATTATAATGGATTTTTATTACTTTTAAATGGAAAACAGACCTTATGCCTTGGCAAGTAGAACTCCCCACCAAATGTCTTTAAATCTTGCTGTTTTATTCGAATTACAAGCACCTAAAGTCTTAGGCAAAGTTTTAGGTACCTACCGTAATAGACACCACTTTGCATAGAAGGACATATAAAAAAACCGGCCAAGAGCGAGTCGGACTCGCGCACCGAGGGTTCCGTAACATCCGGGTTTATGCATAAGGTTTATGTTTATGAAATTAAATGTTTTTTTTTTATATTTGAGTTGATTGAATGAAAGGTAAATTGCGGTTTACGATTTATGACGAATTAAAAAAAAACTACTTACTAGATCTCGTTCAAACCAATTTTCGGTGGAAATTTACATGGTAATGTACATCACATATTTTTTTAGTTTTATCATTCTCTTATTTTAGAAGTTACAGCGGGCACACACATTTTACCACTTTGGAAGTGTCTCTCGCGCAGACTATTCAGTTTAGAAAAAAATTATATTAGAAACCTTAATATAATTTTTGAAAACCTATCCATAGAGACGTATGGGTTTGACGAAAAAAAAAAATTGAGTTTCAGTTCTAAGTATGGGGAACCCCCAAAATTTATTGTTTTTTTTCTATTTTTGTGTGAAAATCTTGATACGGTTCACAGAATACATCTACATACCAAGTTTCAACTGTAGAATAAGAACTATCTTATAGTTTCAGAAAAAAGTGGCTGTGACATACGGACGGACGGACAGACACACAGACAGACAGACAGACCGACAGACAGACAGACATGACGAATCTATAAGGGTTCCGTTTTTTGCCATTTGGCAACGGAACCCTAAAAATATAATGTTGAACTTAAATTTTTGTAAACAACAAAATTACGAGCTCCTGGTTTTCTCCGACTTCGCTTTTTATTGTTTCCTATTATTCATATAACTGCAATAGAAATAAAACTTAGGTAAAAAATCACGCCTTTAATCCCCTTAGGGTTAGGCAGTGGTGCACTATGTAGAGGTCTGCACTGGACCTCTACAGTTCCTTGTATAATTAAAAGACCGTAGACTTGGAACTATTGTATTGTTGAAAAGAACCTCACAGCTTTACAGAAAATATATGAAATAATATATAAATATATGAAAATACACCACATTTCCCCAGTTATGTTAGGTGAATAATAATAATTATATTTGCATCAAGTTTTATATTTTACATTAAACACATGGTAGTACATACAGTTTAAAGTAAATTATACAATAGTGTGGCGACACCAACACCCTTGCATGAAAAATATACCATTAATAAAACCCGACAAGTGGCAACCCTAGACCCAGGCAAAGTTAAAACAGTGCACAACATTACCTACTAAGTTACTTTGATGAAATCAAGTTAGACCCAGGCAAAGTTGTGTTACACAAGTTTCCAAAGCAGTCCACAGTATTACCCACTAAGTTAGTTTGATGAAATCAAGTCTTTTAACCGACTTCTAAAAAGAAGGAAATTCTCAATTCGGATGTTTATATACAGGATGTCCGGTAATTAATGGATAACCTTGAAAAGGCCTATAGCAGAACATATGGCCGTTAAAAAAAAAATACAAAAAAATATCATTCCGGGGCAGTGATCCAACTGTTCTGTACAACTAGTTGGACCATGGGTCTTTACCAGGGGCAGTTGTCCAACTTTAAAAATAGTTGGACCACAGCACCTTTTGAGAGTTCCGTGGTCCCATTCATTTAAAAAATAACTTGCCTACTCTCAAAACCTCAACTGCATCTTTGTGTGTATGGTACCTACTGGTTTACGATTAAATTGAACCTCTTTGCAGTAAAATAACAAAATTAAAGTCATATATCCTAAGTGGTACCTAAGATATGTTTTTTTTAAAGACTAAAAATTTTGACCTTCATCATCATCATCATTTCAGCCAGGCGTCCACTGCTGGTAGAGATGGGTCGTCGACGCATTTTGCGTTAACGAAACTAGACCGTCCATTTTTGTTCATCGACTAGTCCATCAACTAGTTGAATTCGTCGACTAGTTTATGCGTCGACTTGGTTATGCAGACGATTTAAATAAACTTTGCAACGAAGTCTACTACGGTGACGGCAACGTAGGCAGTAGACTAGAGACTCCTCTGACACACTGAACTGAATCGACTAGTCCACCTAAACAATAAAGAAATAAAATAATCGCTCAAAGAAATTTTAACTCTAAATCTAGCATTGAGAGAGTTGATATTTGTACGGGACGGATGTGATGATGATTTCGTCGTATACAAATATCAACTCTCTCCTGCTAGATTTAGAGTTAAAATTGGTTTGAGCGATTATTTTATTTCTAAGGACAAATGAATTTGTGTTACTTGCCTACGTTTTTGAGTCGATAGTCGCATTCGCATTCAGTTTAGTCGTTGACTGCCGTTGAGACGTCTACCGATTCGACTAGTCCATGGATTGTTGGTGAACCGTCGATTCGTTCACAGTACGGTCGAATTAACTAGTTCGTTCATTCAACGCTCATCAAGTTGGGGGGGTTTTCCATAATCGCCACGCTTTGTAGGCGGGTTGGCGATCGCAGTATAGTATGGTGGTGGAATGCATAGAGAACGCTGCTGCCCATTCTCCGGTACGACCCTTAGTCGCCTTTTACGACACTCACGGGAAGTATGGGGTGGTGCTATTCTTTAAGTCCGGCATCACACATTTTGACCTTATTTTACATTATTGTACGCTACAAATGAATGAATTCCATCGGTTTTTTGTTGTAAGCCTCTAAGACGTTGACTTATAGAAACTGGCAGAAATTGGCTTTCATGTCGCATATTTTGACATTCGCAAATAAATTAAAAACCTTAAGGGTTTTAATTATTTCCGTTGAGCTAGAATCACTAAATTTGGCAAGAAGCAAGGTCTCACAGCACAAATAGGTTTTATTCGGAATCGAAAATTTATAGGCCGTACCTTGAATTTAGTTCATTGAACTCGGTTTACTCTCCAATTTAACAAAATATTTTTTACTGTATAGTAAGGTGTGTCCTTCAATCCGGATTGGAAATTCATAGGCTGTATTACTTGTATGTCCGTGAATCTGTTACCAGCATCGGAACAGATTCACGGACATACAATAATATGCCTACTTGCACAGTAGGTAAATTGAATAGAGCCGTTTTATCTGATTATTGTGCGTATACTTACTACAGAAGATATAAATTTAAATTCAAACATAAATATATGATTTATTCCGGTCGAGTCTGATCCCGTGAACCCCCCTCCACCACCAAAATCCCCTGTTAGTTCGTCTTCTGTTTTCGCCGGGCGAAAAGTTTCTGCTGGCGGGAAGGGATTGTGTTGTGTTTTCATCGTGTTTGATGAGAGGGGTAGGCAAGGAGGCGCGGGTGAAATCAGATTTTATCCTGTCGTCAGGCCTGCTCTTAACGAGTCGATGTCCCTGCCACTCTGTATAACAAGCAAGTAATTCCGTTAAGGAGACCACGAACTAGTGAAGTGAACTTATTCGTACAACTATACTGAGACACAAAACGATATTTTACAATTTAGTTAAATCTTCGCTCGGTTACAAGATCACTGTTATCGGACTTTAGAACGCAAAGGTACGGTTATTGCGGACAAAAGAATCTCCACAGAGTCTAACATGCAGGCTCGACAAATATAGTGAGGTTAAAAGATTATGTGAAACAGGGAAATTAATTGCAAAACAAAATGACATCCTAGCGCTACGTCAATTTTATACAACTGTCAACGAATGACAGTTGTGATTTGAACATAGGTCACTAACCTGTGTTATACATGTTTAATAGAAGTCAATGACATAGATACAGACAATTTAAGTTGGTAGAGTTGGAAGTCGACGCAGGCAGAATAGTCGACATCGGCTCAGTTGTCAAAAAGGTAAAAAACTACAAAAAAAGTTGGTTCTCATTGAGAAATTAATTTTCTTGACTTTTCATCATCATTTCATCATGTCAGCCGAAAGACGTGCACTGCTGGACAAAGACCTCCCCCAAGCACCTCCACTTTGACTGGTTATTTGCTTCCCGCATCCAGCGGCTCCCTGCGGTTTTCACAAAGTTATCGGACCGCCTTGTAGGAGGCCTACCAACGCTACGTCTTTCGGTACGCGGTCGCCACTCCAGAACCTTTCGGCCCCATCGGACATCTGTTCTGCGAGCAATGTGCGCTGCTCACTGCCACTTAAGTTTGGCAATTCTTCGGGCTATGTCGGTTACCTTGGTTCTGCAGTGGATCTCTTCATTTCAAGAAGACTGAAATGAATGAAGACTTTACATAGTTTTAACTATTTACCAACGTAGTGATTATTTAACTATATCTGCCTCGTGGACAATGAACGTTCAGAAGATAGTCTCAGAACAATTTACTAGATAGTTAGCACTTAAACTAAACTGCCAGTTTACGGGAGATAGTTTGCACTTTAATTAAACTGAATCGCAAACTATTCAGTAACTTTGGAACTCTACGTTCTAACTTCTATTCCCACCAATACCGATTAGTGTAGCCAATTGTATAGCCTATAATGTTCCCACTGGTGGGTCACAGGCGTCCTCTCTGTGAAAGGAATTGGACCGTAATCCAACACGTGGGTCCAGTGCGTGTTGGTGGATGTCACATGTATTCGACTTTTTGGTTCTGGAACATGCCAGTTTCCTCACGATGTTTTCCTTCACCGTTTTGAGAGCAGTGGTGATGAAATAATTTAAACAAAGTAAAGTGCCGGCTTGGGTTTGAACCCACAACCACAACCTACAAGACGTAAGTCGCGACCGTTACCACTGGGCCACAATCAAAATGAAAATTGGCAATAGCTTAGATAAATAAAATATGGAACATTTTTTCTATTTTATTTAAACACAAAATGTTTACAATTCGTCATAATGTGGATTTCATATTAATAGTTTCCGCTTATCCTAATTTATTTGGGGTCGACGCAATATGTCCTATTTCAGAAATAAAAGTTAGTCTCAGTTATTCAATGTAGAGCTACGATGCGTAATTTCTGAGAGATCTAGTTTTAGTGAACGCGAAGAAATCCGTGCGATTTCGGCCGGGTGTACCGTTACATCAGAAGCGTTCCGTCAGAGAGGTTATAACATCAGTTATCTACCAGTGAAAGTTCTGTTAAAATCGGTGATAATGATCGGTGAAATATGAGAAAACGTGGGGAGAAAAGAAAAATTAAAACAAATAAACTAAAATTCTACATCCAATACTATTTACATAGCAAGTAGTTTCTTAGTTTTATTATTAATCGTCTGTATCTCTGCATATCATTCTAGATTTCAAGGCATTCTTCTTCTGAGTGTTATCAAGGGGAAAAAAAACATTTTGAAAGGCATTCAGTAGAAATTAAATAACTCTAAGCCACTCCTCTATAAAAGAAAATGCTTTTAACTAAATAGGTAGCTTTGGAAGTCGCGTTTACTCATCAAAACCACCCACTGGTGGTGTAACTACTTTTCTGTTGTCATTATGGATAAATAAAAAATATTTGACAGTTTTTCTCCCAAAATCAAAGATAAAAAATAAGATAAACTATCAATAACAAAATGTTTATGTTGCGCTTGCGGCTGTTGCTATATATAGTTGCTACGAACTACATTATCACCGTGACTCATCTTAAAATGTTGTTATTCAATAAAAGCATAATATACATTTTAACATACCTACCCTCGGTATACCCTGTCACTATCTTACTTACACGATAAATTAATATTGTCATTGTTTTAAATGAATACAAACTTAGCCTAAACTCGGCATAAATTCCCCGGGCTCGGACCCGGATTTTTATTAGGTATATAGCCTGGTACAAAAGAGATAAACTGGGTACCTAACAATTTCTTAGATTTAACTCATTATGGATAAGTAAAAAATATCTGATAGTTTTTCTCCAAAAATCAAGGTAAAAAATAAGAGAAACTATCAATAACAAAATATTTATGTTGCGCTTGCGGCTATTGCTAGTTGTTACGAACTACATCATAACCATGACTCGTCAAATATAGCCTGGTACAAGAGAGATAAACTGGGTACCTAACATTCTCTTAGATTTAACTTTGCTATTTTTGCTTGACTATAATTGAGTAAAAAATAGTTAAGTACAATAAATTAACTGTTACTCACTTAAATTGTCCGTATAATCAAATCCCCTGATAAGTGACAGTTATATGAAATGGCCATAACTCGGAAAATTGACGTAGGGTGACAATTTGCTCAACAATTAATTTCGTGAAAAGTCGTCCAAACCGCGGGCAAAACTAGTTATTACGTAGCCTACTAACCACAGATAACAAAATGATCTCGAAATAAAAACTAACATAGTAAGCATGATACAGCAGTAGCGAAGGGTCAATTTTTGTAAGAGGTAAGCTGGAGTAGATATCTTTAATATGATTATATTATTTGTCTATAGAATACTGACTGTGCCATTTTTCAAAGGGAAGCCGGTAGGAATCAGGTTGTATGGGACCTTCGCCACTGATGCTACACTTATGCTCAACTACGTAATAGGTAAATACGTAATGGAATATTAAAATTGGGGATGGTGACTTGTTTTATTTATAGTGTTGTAATATACATTATGGCGGGGTTGAGTAGGGGTTGTGAAGCATCAAAATTTTTAGGATTGTTGGCTTCATCGATAAAAAAATTGAGATCTAAATGGATGCTAAGTTCTATAAAATTGAAAGAAAGTATAGTTTGTAACGTTACTTTAGCAAGTTTTCAAAGCAAAAGTTTCAACAGTTACAAACGAGGATCCTTATAATTTTTCTACTTACTTTGGCACCCATTTACATAGCTGATGTCAATTCTTTTATCAGTGAACCCGACTATCCTGTACTTACTTCTTTTATACCGAACTGGGCCTCTTTCTCAGAAATGTTTTCGGCGGGGATTTTTGTCTACTCGCAAACTCATAAAGGACCACTTTGTTGTCCATCTGTCTGAACATTGTTCTCAGGAATGCGTCGAGGCATCAAGTTGAAATTGATGTAACATAGTTAGATCGGTCCCTTGGAGTCGTAAAAAAGCGAGCTCCCAAGAAATTTACTTAGAAACTTGTCATAAATTTCCATTCATATACCTAGTATATTTTGACACTCGCATATAAATTAAATCCCATAGGGCTCATACCGTTGACCCAGAATCTTGATATTTAGCAAGAGCCAAACTCTTATAGCACAAATAGGAAACTACAAGAAAATATCCGAAAATCTTTAAGGCTCCGTGCACGAAAAAAAGCTACATTAATTTGTCTATTTGATCTGTATGATTATAAAAGTACAGTTTCCGTAGCGCTAAACCATACGTGCCCGTCACAGCACTTTTTCATCACTTTTGCGCTCTCGAAAATATAGCTTATTTCGCATTTGATTTACTTAATCAATGTTTTGCATTATTATAAGATACAATTGAGATTTTATTACAAGGATAAGTGAAGATTTATGTGTGACTTTCAAATTTCTTAAAATGGTTCGCAAAATATTAGGGAAAAATCCATAACCGACTGGGTTTTTTTTAATAGGTTTTTCAACATTATTTTTCTGCTATATTTTGTATGAAAGTTGAAAAAGTGGTCGAGCCGCGTGCAAGTAGACCATATAATAATGTTGATGATATTTTTTAATGCTCAAAATCAAAAGTTTCTTCTAAACATTTTTTAATCAAACGTCAGTCTCGCGTCATTTTTCGGAAAACATGGTGCGAATAAATCACTAAGATTTTCCATGAACACTTATTTGAAAAAATCCTTTCAGCCAAATGCAAAACAAAGAACTCGAATTTTCAAATCACAAATAATTTTTACCGACTTCAAAAACAAGGAGGTTATCATTTTGACACGTATGTTATCATCTGCCTAGCCTTTTCCCAACTATATTGGGGTCGGCTTCCAGTCTAACCGGATGCAGCTGAATACCACTATTTTACATTTTGACACGTATGTATGTAATATTATTGGAAGCCCTAATAGATTGTCATATGTGATATGACATATTAAAAGTTTATTTAATTACATTTATATCATAAGTCTGACAACCAGTCTTACCAAGGGATATCGTATTACCCAGTAACTGGGTTGTGGAGGTCAGATAGGCAGTCGCTCCATGTAAAATACTGGTATTCAGCTGAATCCGGTTAGACTGGAAGCCGACCCCAACATAGTTGGGAAGAGGCTAGGTAGATGATGATGTGAATTTAATTCACATATGACAATCTGCTTCCAAACAAATATACAACATTTTATAGATGTATTTGTCCACGCATTTCTCCGCAACTATTAATCAGATCGTGACCATTTTTATTTTATTGGCTTACATTTACTTCAACTTAGGGAAAAGGCTAAGCTCGGGTTAAACTATTGAGAAAAAAAATCATGCAGATATCCTCTAGGACATAATTACAATGATTGCTTAATTCTGGATGGATTGAATCTGTCTAGGGGAGGCAGAAAGATACGTGACTTACCTCCGATTAAACCCATACGATATCAGTCTTCCTTCATTACTTAAGTAATATATGAAAGTTTGGCATGGGCTATTGTTTACTTACTGAAAATTTCAGTAAACAATATCCCATTTAGGGTTCCGGACTTAAAAATAAAGTACTTAACAGAAACCTTTCTTCCTTTTTTTTTCTTTTATGCTTAGTTTTATTCTATTATATTTTTATCTACGGCAATTTTAACTACATAGGTAGCTTTCTATGCATTGGATGTCGCGTTTACTCATCAAAACCACCCACTGGTGGTGTAACCATTTTTCTGTTGTCATTATGGATAAATAAAAAATATTTGACAGCTTTTCTCTCAAAAATCAAAGTTTTAAAAATAAGATAAACTATCAATAACAAAATGTTTATGTTGCGCTTGCGGCTGTTGCTATATTATAGTTGCTACGAACTACATTATCACCGTGACGATGTTGTTATTCAATATAAGCATAATATACATTTTAACATACCTGGTGTCACTATCCTACACGATAAATAATAATTAATATTATCATTGTTTTAAATTAATACAAAGTTAGCCTAAACTCGGTGTAAATTCCCCGGACTCGGGTCCGGATTTTTATTAGGTATATAGCCTGGTACAAAAGAGATAAACTGGGTACCTAACAATCTCTTAGATTTAACTTTGCTATTTTTGCTTGACTATAATTAAGTAAAAAATAGGTAAGTACACTAAATTAACTGTTACTAACTTAAATTATCCGCATATTCAAATCCCCTGATAAGTGACAGTTGTATGAAATGATCATAACTCGGAAAATTGACGTAGGGTGACAATTTGCTCAACAATTAATTTCCCAAACTGTAGCTATGTGAAAAGTCGTCCAAACCGTGGGCAAAACTAGTTATTACGTAGCCTACTAACCACAGACAACAAAATGATCTCGAATTAAAAACTCTAACATAAGCATGATACAGCAGTACCGAAGGGTCAATTTTTGTAAGAGGTAAGCTGATGGGCATGGGCTATTGTTTACTTACTGAAAATTTCAGTAAACAATATCCCATTTAGGGTTCCGGACTTAAAAATAAAGTACTTAACAGAAACCTTTCTTCCTCTTTTTTTCTTTTATTCTTAGTTTTATTCTATCATATTTTTATCTATGGCAATGGTGCCGATATCGAAAATTCTGCCAATGTCAGATGTGATATGAGAAAACGAGGGGAGAAAAGAAAAATTAAAACAAAAAAAAAGTAAAATTCTATTTCCATAGCAAATAGTTTCTTAGTTTTATTATTAACCGTCTATATCTCTGCCTATCATGCTAGATTTCAAGGCATTCTTCTTCTGAGTGTCATCAATGGGAAAGAAAACATTTTGAAAGGCATTCAGTTGAAATTAAATAACTCTAACCCACTCCTATATAAAAGAAAATGCTTTTAACTAAATAGGTAGCATTCTATGCATTGGAAGTCGCGTTTACTCATCAAAACCACCCACCGGTGGTGTAACCATTTTTCAGTTGTCATTATGGATAAATAAAAAATATTTGATAGTTTTTCTCCAAAAATCAAGGTTAAAAAAATAAGAGAAACTATCAATAACAAAATGTTCATGTTGCGCTTGCGGCTATTGCTAGTTGTTACGAACTACATCATCACCGTGACTCGTCTTAAAATGTTGTTAGACAATATAAGCATGTTTTGCTCCAGCCCATCGCCATATTCGAAAGCGTCGCGTGAGTCGCGCGATAGACGTGCTGTGCTTGTTTTAGTGAATTTGTGAAAAATAAAAATAATTAAATAAAATGGCTCCTCAAATTAAATACACTAAGGTTTGTACTTCTCTCTACTTCTCATGGCCAAACATGTAAGATCATAACTTTATTTATAAGACGTTAGTGTAAGTTTTAAAACAAACTTAAATATAGGTATTTTTATTCTCCAGTTTCTTATTTTACATAGTTTAAATACATTTAAAAAAAAACACAAAAAATCTAATTTTGAAAAACATGTAGGAAACTTTTGTTAAGTATTATTTCTTTTAATTATTAATATTTCTGACAAATAATATCCGTTTCTCAAAAAGTGTAATTTTTAAAAATATTTTTTAAAACTACACTTCACAAAAGTTTTGTTCCTAATAACTTAAAACTCCCTAATATTTACTTTTATAACGAAAATAAATTGATTGATTTCTAATTAAATATAAATCAAATAAAATGTTTTTAAGCACAAAATAATGTAGATTGATGGTACCTACCTACTAGGTAGGTATATATTTAAAAACGAATTTTGAGCTAAAACACTTAGTAGTTACATAGTGACATTTTTAGTTTTTAAATCAAATCAATCAATATTGCCTTTATTACATATTTTTTGAAGAACAAAACATCTAATTTAATATTGATGCAAGTCTATTTTTACCGACTTCACAAAAAGGAGGAGGTACTATGTTCGGATGTTTGTATGTTTTTTTTTTTTTTTTGTATGTTTGTTCATCGATTACTCCGCCAATTGTCGACGGATTTTCAAAATTCTTTTTTTGTTCGAAAGTAGATAGTTCTGAGGTGGTCCCATTGTCATCAAGTTAGGATCTGATGATGGGATCTTAGAGAAATCAAGAGCAACCCTCAAATTTTATAAGCTCACTTATTGTTTTTCGCATATTTTATGAAGTATCTTGTGTATTTGCGTACGGTTGTCACCATCTCAGGTAGCTGGGCTGATGATGGAAGGTTCAACTCCTTAACAGTAAGAAGTTACTCGAACAGGCAAGGACTGTTTTAGTAAATTGTTTTGATGTTTGATAGGGCATTTGCCACATTTGGTCTCATGATCATCAAGTTATGACCTGATGCTGCAGTCAGGATAGTCTGCACAGTACCTAACTCCTCGACAACTAACAGCAGATATATCGTGTTTAGGCTCATTGAAAAGGGCTCGATGTGTGGATAAACGTACTGTTAATGAGAAACACCGAAGTACATAGAGACCTGATGCTGAAGCCAGTCGAGCATCAGAAAAAGTACAAACCTTGAAATTACAGCACCGTAGTCATGTTTGGGCTCATTTTAAACAGGACTAAATTTTAAGTTCAATGCAATGTTGACATAAGTCTGGCCTGATGCTGCAGCCAGGATTATCAGCATCTAGTCTAAAAACTAATAAACACTTCTTAAAGTGAAATACTTTTGCGAGTTTTTCTTCTGTATAATTATCCTAACAAAGGTTGCCGTTAGTGGCTAGATGAGAGAAGCGGAGGATCGCGAACGTTGGCGCAAACTTCGGGAGGTCTACGTCCAGCAGTGAACTGCAATTGACTGATGATGATTTATAAAAGCCTCAATCGTTGCATTTCACGCAATGCCTTTTCGTCATGTGGTCTATTTAGCAATTTGGTAGGTTCCAAGTCGCATAATACAATGTCATACAGCGTCTTTACACGACTAAGCGTAACATAAACTTGGCCCTTAGCAAAATTTTTCTTGCCTAAGTCTATTATTAAAGTAACTTGAGCATTTGCTCTCGGAAATTATGATTTGGTAAAGTGGAGCTGATGATGAAGACCACAAATGGCACTACTCAATGACAAATATTTCACGGGTTGCGATTCGATTACTTTAATATGGCTGCTAAGCAATTTATGCTCATTACAATGCGTATGGTGAAGTGGAGCTGATGGTGACTTCTCAATCAGCTCCAGTTCTCCCGGTTCTTACTAGGAGAACTCCTCAACAATTAACGTCCATGCATCGGGAAAAGCAATATTTTGTAAAAGGTGATAAGCAGTTGACATTAGGCTATTATAACTTAGATAAATTACAAACTGGCCCGCTAAAAAGTGAAAAATAAAAACTTTTTTACAAAAAAACAACCGACTTCCAAAAACACTATAAATAAAGAGAAAAATAACTTTAATTTCGGAAGTCGGTGGCAAAAACTAAAATACAAATCCATAGACACCGACTTCCGAAATTAAAGTTATTTTTCTCTTTATTTATAGTGTTTTTGGAAGTCGGTTGTTTTTTTGTAAAAAAGTTTTTTGAGCTGTGCAGTTGTAGAATTATTTCCGGTTTTAGCTGTTTTACAATATAAAATAAAAATGCCAACAACCCAATGTACTTAATAATATTAATGTTGCCAATGTCCTTATTTTAAAAAGTGTAGGTATGTAATCGTTAATTTTTTTTTTATTGGTATTTATTTTTTTTAGTCTAAGAAGTTTTAATTTAAATTTTAATGTAATTTTGTAGAATTAGCATAGATATAAGCGATTTGGTGTAAACTGTTAGCTTATATTTGATTAATAAATGAATATTGAATAGCTAAACAAAATATTCCTGATGAACATAAGCCATGACCAATATTATTAAAATACATATAAAACCCAATAAATACTCAATAATTTAACTCCGCCCTTAAGACGACCCACTGACCACAAATAGTTTTCATCACCATTTCCGTAACAAAAAAACCTCTAGCATGATATTGCACTATACATACTTGTAACTGCACTATAGCACTTTATCAATGTCGAGACGCTAGCACATCAAGCTACCCGAAACTGTAAAATTTTCCCAATCAAGCCTTAGCGATAAAAATGATAATCTATTAAAGAAATTGAACAGATTGTAGCAGTTTGATGTGCTGGCGTCTGTACCAGATAGAATAAAACCGGTCCTTGGTACACGGCCTTGAACTCTGTTGTATATAATAATGGCATCCTTTGCCAACGGTTTTTGATACGGCCGGTACAATAGCATCATGATGTCATACATAACAGACTATTATACAAACACTAACTGATATTTACTTTAATTATAACGGGTGAACGATTATAATCAGGTCACGGATTACCGTTTTTAGGTACACCATAGATAATACATAAATAAACTCAAAGCATTTATTTCATTTAAACCAATTACAGGACCTTTTGAATTGTCAAGGGGTCGGTCAGTCAGAAAGATGAAGCTAGTTGCCCATTCCAAAGCGTAGTTACCTATGGAGAAGAACGGGCAAGAAACTCCATGGACACTCTTTTAAATCAAAATAATATGGTTACAAAGTCTTGTTTACATCATTCATGTTAAAAAAATGATGCATGTGAGAACGATGCAAAACGTTAAAAGCGTCCGTAATGAATAGACGAAAAAAAACCGGCTAAGTGCGTGTCGGGCCACGCACAGTGTAGGGTTCCGTAGTAGCCCGTTATCACAATGTAGTACGATTCTGTCTCTCTTTATTCTGAATAGGTAAAAAAAAAAAAATTACATATTTTGCTTTTCAATGCAAGTCTTTACCCGTTATAAACAAGCAACTACTTCATCTTAGTCACTTTAAAGGATTAATGCTAAGGATTTTGTATTTGGTACAAAATTATCCAACACCTAAATTCAACGACTATTACTGCTAAACTAATAACATTATCTTAATCGCTATAATTTTCTTTTAAAGTTCATGAAATGCACTATCATCGTGAATTTTTCCAGATTTTTCAAGCCAGCAGTTTAGGTTTTAGACGGGGGGGGGGGACGCTCTACTGGAACAAAAATTTGCACTTTAAAGTTTAATATTTCGTAAATGGAGCATTAAATCGAAAAATATTTTGAGCAACCCCCAAGTCATTTTAGAAGACCTATTCAACGATTCCCCACACGATGGGGTAGACGACGAAAATAATATTCATCCCCACTTCACATGTAGGGGAGCTACCTTAAAAAAAAATATTTTCCAAAATTTTATTTTACCACTTTATCGGCGTGATTGATATACATATTGGTACCAAATTTCAGCTTTCTAGTGCTAACGGTCACAGAGATTAAGCGAGGACGGACAGACGGACAGACAGACAGACATGGCGAAACTATAAGGGTTCCTAGTTGACTACGGAACCCTAAAAACAATTCAAATATTAAATTAAATTAAAATAAGTCATGGCAGCAAAGAGATGACCAGTCCCTACTGACATGAACATGACGCATGTATTACCACCATTCAGCTCAACCATTTTGAAGGGAGCTAAATGATCCAACACACGCGGCACCATCAGCGAGACATTCGAATGAGCATGACAATATACTTTCAGCCGCCAGAGCACATTCAAGTCAATGAAAGGCGTACGCAGAAAATGGAAGCCTTATAGTATGTACATAGTACTCACACATGTGCTATGCAATTATACAATACTAGGAGATTAAATATATATAACGCAAAAATAGTATTTTAAAATCTTCAGCAGCTCCAACAGTATTTTCCAATGCTAATCAATTTATTTGTGCGTCCTTATGGAGCAGGACCAGCGTTTAGCCAATCATTTTTACCAGCGATGTAATCCCCCAATTTATAATAGAAATGCCTGGCTGCATAGTGTACGTTTTATACAAGATTTAATTTTCGTTTCATTCAGTTGAAGTATGTAGGTGGGTATTTTATTGTAACATTTTACACAGTAGCCCATGAAAGAAGAGTCTACTTTAGCCAGCCTGAAACCTGTTTGAAGTAATTGGTCCCTATTTCTAGTGATATAATTGTGTCTTTCGCCTCTTTTACTAAAAAGATGTAGATTTTTCCTTACGTACATATTTTCATAGATATATTGACAAGGTACCGTCATGATGTTAATTTAATATCTTTAAACAGTCCCCTTAAAGAGTCACGCCTGCGGAGGCTGTAAATGGCTCTGATGGCTCTTTTCTGCAGAATAAAAATAGACTCGATGTCTGCAGCCCGTCCCCATAGTAAAATACCGTACGACATGATACTATGAAAGTAACTAAAATAGACCAGTCTCGCGGTATCAACATCAGTAACTTGACGGATTTTTCTCACAGCATATGCTGCTGAACTTAGCCGTCCTGCAAGGGATGTTAAATGAGGACCCCATTGAAGCCTTGAGTCGAGCGTGATCCCTAGGAAAACAGTTTTATCGACGAATTCTAGTTTCTCTTGATTCAATACTATCTCACAATTAATACTTTTGACATTTGGTAAAGAAAATCTTATGCACTTCGTTTTTTTTCCCCATTTAATCAGCGTTGCCACACGTCCCGATTTTGGCGGGACGTCCCGATTAAAAATCAAAATTAAATGTCCCGCGCAGGACAGGACAGTCGGTCCCGCTTTTCGCGAGAGCGCACGATTACGTACGAAGGAATAACGAATACAATTTATTTGGAAAGCAGTGAGCAAGTAGTTTAATTACATAAAGCAAACAAAAGTTTAAGTTTTTTACCTGATTTTGTTCGTAAATTACTGGATTACGTAATTTACGGAAATCACATAATTTTACTTCAAATAAAAAGATAAATACTTACTTGAAAACTTTTCATTATTGTATACGTTTTTTTACTATGTCCCGCTTTCGACGAAAGAATCCCGCTGTTTTCACTCAAAAAGTTCCAAAATCCCGATTTGGTAAAAAAACAAACTGGCAACGCTGCTTCTAATACTGAATTATAAGCAGTGAACCAATATTTGATCTACAGTAGGGCGTTATTTACGTCGTCAAGATTTGATGCACGTCTATTAATTTTAAAAATCAAGGAAGTATCGTCAGCAAATAACACCATTTGTGGTTGGGTTTTTAACAAATGGGGTAGATCATTAATATAATTATACTGAAAAGAGGAAAGGATCTAATATCGAGCCTTGTGGTACACCCATTTTTACTTTTAAACCGAGTGAATTGACACCATTTATTTGAACGTGCAGTTGTCTATCAATTAAATAAGATTTTACTAAACTGAGCGCAAGTTTTCCCAGTCCGTAATGCTCAAGTTTTAAGAGTAAGGTTTCGTGTTCGACGCAATAATATGAAAGAGTCTCTCTGTTTGTTACGCAATCAGAACCGATGTTGATAAAACTTGGTTTGGAATTACGTAGAATATTATGAAACGGGCATAAGCATAAGAGTTCTCCAAAAAAAAATTCTAAAGGGCAATTTCGGTGTTGATGTTTGTATGGGAAAATGATTAGAGGGAAAATGTGAAACCGACTCAGACGAAGTAGTGAGAAATAGACTCGTAAATACTTTCCTAATATTTAATCATTTTAAATTATATTCTTTCAGTTGTTCATTGACAACGAATGGGTGGACGCGAAAAGTGGCAAGACCTTCGACGCTTACACTCCTCATGATGGATCCGTCATCGCCAAAGTCGCCGCAGGTGATAAGGTATGTAGATGTACTGCAATACCTAAGGTTCGAAGAGAATATAACTAAACACTCCATTTGTCCAAATTGGTGTTGGTAATAGAAGATCACTATGCTGTTGCAAAACATATCAAACTCAAAACATTTTTGCAGGTTCTTTTAAATTGTCAAGGAGTCGGTCAGTCAGAAAATATGAAGCTAGTTGCCCATTCCAAAGCGTAGGTACCTATGGAGAAGAACTGGCAAAAAAAGCAAGGAAACTCTTTTAAATTAGATTGTTACAAAAATATTAGTTACATCATAATGTTGCATTTATAATTATACTAGCTGACCCGGCAAACTGGAGAATGGGCAGCAGCGTTCTCTATGCATTCCACCACCATAGGTACCATACTGCGATCGCCAACCCGCCTGCCAAGCGTGGCGATTATGGCAAACCCCCCCCTTTTGGGGGAGGCCTATGTCCAGCAGTGCGCGTCTTTCGGCTGAAATGATGATGATGATGACCCAGCAAACGTTGTTTTGCCATATACATTATTTCTAGCTGGCCCGGCGCTACTTCGTCCGCGTGGTGTTCTACCCCTTACCCTACCCTACCCCTACCCTACTCCTACCCCTACCCTACTCCTACCCTACTCCTACCCTACTCCTAACCTACTCCTACCCTACTCCTACACTACTCCTACCCTACTCCTACCCCACTCCTACCCTACTTCTACCCTACTCCTAACCTACTCCTACCCTACTCCTAAGCTTCTCCTACCCTACTCTTAACCTACTCCTACACTACTCCTACCCTACTCCTATAAGTAAAAAAAATATATATATAAAAGTATCCTATGTCCGTCTCCTGGTTCTAAGCTTCCTCCCCACCAATTTTCAGCTAAATCGGTTCAGCCATTCTTGAGTTATAAATAGTGTAACTAACACGACTTTCTTATAAACATATAATGCAAGGTGTTATTGAATTAACCCAAAAAAAAAATCAGCTGTTTCCTACATTTTGACGAGTTATAACAACATAAATGTAGGGAACAGCTGATTTTTTTTTCGCGATTTCAGGTTTGGTCCCATAGTAAAAGTTGTACATAATGATGAGTACAATGTACATTAACTACCTCTTAAGAGGTAGTTAATGTTTTACCAATAACCCTGTAGTGCCTCAGATAGTTCTAGAACCTTCTACTGTAGAATCATCTAGAATGTTCGAGTACATACCGGCCCCGACTAACCGGATGTCGATAGTTCTAGAAAGTTCTAGCATCGAAATTTCTAGAACGATCTTGACTCTACTAGTTCTGCTATTCGATACCTACTAGATGGCGCTAGTGGTAACTAATGTCACCGTGTACCAGGCATTCATTGTGGCGCGCAACAGAATGAATGTCGCTGGCTATAAGAGTAGGGGAAGACCAAAGAAACGATGGATGGACCGTGCGAAAGATGATATAGCTAGAAAGGGAGTGACAACTGAAATGACGACTTATAGCAAAGTATGGAAGAAAAAGGGCAGCTTGCGCCGACTCCAAATAAATTGGGATAATGAATGATGATGACTGATCTAAGACAGAATTAAACTAGACGATGTTCGCTGGTGATGTATAGGTTCTTATGAAACTTAATTAAATGTTCCGGGCAATTTTCTCAAAAGACATTGGTCTTTTGAGAAAATGAATTTGTCTTTTCTAAATTGTCAGATTATGGCCTTCCTTTTCTGAAATATACGGAAAACATCTCGATACTGACATTTATTCTCAGAACTAGCCTGATATTTATAATAAATACCAGCCCTTACAAGCTTATTAAAAAAAAATACAACCGCATAAAAGTGATTTCAGTATCTAGTGGTTTAACTATAAAACGTAATTCCTCTTAATCTTTCCTTGAATACTGCACGATCTTCCTTTCCACAAACAGGTGATTCATCCGTGGTGCAAATTATAATTACCTACCTATATGAATATTTTAGGCGGACATTGACTTGGCAGTGGCCGCAGCGAAACGCGCGTTCCACCGCAACTCGGAATGGCGGCAACTGGATGCCTCTCAACGAGGAGAGATCATTCGCAAGTTTAGTGACCTCCTCGCGAGAGACGCCAAGTACCTCGGAGAGCTGGAATCCTACAACAACGGCATGGTTCTTAACTTCGCATCAACATTCATTAACATAGCTGTTAACGGATCTCGGTTTATTGCCGCTTGCGCTGACAAAATTAAGGGCGATACCCTAGCTGCTGGTAAGAACGAAAAATACACAGTCATAAATGACATGCAAGATTATCTTGCCCTGGTCTCTCTACAAGTCTCGTTCGTTGTCAACAGATGGTGAAGTGTTCTCATACACCCTGAGGCAACCCGTCGGCGTGTGCGGTCTTATTCTGCCATGGAATAGTCCCATTTTCGTATTCGTCAACAAAGTTTGTACTGCATTAGCTGCAGGTAAGATTAAATTTAAAAGTTTAATAAAATATATTCAGACTTATTGAGTCTGATTTGAGCTTGTATATTTATTAAAAGTAGCTTACGAGGTACAGACCAAGCTACTTTATACTAAGCAAACTTACAGAATGTCTAAAATCAGCAAGCAACTAAACATATGCCTACCTAGTGGGGCTGAGCAAAGCTAACAACAAAAACATATTTTATGGACTGGACTTTTTTTTGTAGATTATTAAATATTAATCCTATCTGTTCAGGTTGTACCGTGGTGGTCAAACCAGCAGAACAGACTCCGTTGACCGCGCTGGCACTGGCAGCGCTGCTGGTCGAGGCCGGTGTGCCCAAGGGTGTGGTCAACGTTGTTAACGGGTTCGGACCTGGCGCTGGAACCGCTCTTACTCACCACGGAGACGTCACCAAGATTTCTTTCACCGGATCAGTTGAGGTAATTCTAAGTCGTACAGAGTTACAGAGAATACATATACACTGGCCTGCAAAATTAAGTACTTACTACACTTTTAAAATTTCAATTTTTTCTAAACTATAGAAATTAGAGATTTAAAATAAAAAAACGTTTTATGTGTAAAGTGAGAATCGAGACTCATCTGTGAACAAAATTCTTGACCACTCTTCTTCATCCCACTGTATGTGTTCACCGGCGTATCGCAGTCTCGCTACTGCTCTCTCTCGAGTTTGGGGCCACTTGTGGTTTTAGGGGTTTCAGATTTGCTTCAGCAAGTCTTCTTCTCACTGTACTGTCACTAGTGTAGTCCCTTCGGGTGTGAAGAAGTGTTGCTGGACTTCAACTGCGTTATGGTGGCGATTTCTCAACATAGTGGAAACAATATAACGATCTTCTCGGGCACTAGTACACCTGGATCTGTCATTACAAGGTCTCCTCAGATGGTTAACAGTCTCTTCGTACCTTCGCTTCATCTTCTGGACCGTTCGAAACGTCACACCCACCATACTTGCAATACGACGCATACTGATGCCTAGTTCCAGAAAAGTCATGATCCTAGCATATTCTTCAGGTGAAAGGGGCATGATAAATAATATTTATGTGCTATTGTCTAACTTAGCTTTTGTAACAAAACAAAACATTTGAAAACAAAAACAGAAACAAAAAAATGAATGGTAAAATTGTAATTCGAAAAGGATTTTTTTTTAAGATTTTTCAGCCATTTCATAAAAGAAGGTTCTCGACTATGAAGTTTTTTATACAAAATTAAACTCTTTTTCGAAAGTAGGTATATCTTGTGTACTTAAAAAGTTATTCCAATTTAAAAAGTGTGATACTTAGTTTTGCAGGCCAGTGTATACCCATACCTAAGTTTTCTTTGGTAGTAGTAGTTTTGTATCGTAATTTTCACTATAAAGCGAGACACCTATTGAACCTTAGGCCCGATGAACGTAAAAAGATCGAGTATGTTTGCCTTTTAAGAAAAGTCTACGCATACGAGTACACTTTAATATTATGCACTTACAGGTCGGCAAATTAATTCAACAAGCAGCTGGAGCCAACAATTTGAAGAGGGTCACACTTGAACTCGGCGGCAAGAGTCCTCTAGTCATCATGAACGATGCTGATTGTAAGCTGTTCAATAATTTTAATTATCATAATCCACCTTTTCAAACATTTGCTTACTAGCTTGTTTATTTGATTTCAGTAAATATTGCCGTACCTTACGCTGCCAATGCAGTATTCTTCCATCAAGGACAGATATGCATAGCTGCATCCCGGTTGTTCGTTCAATCTGGTATCTATGACAAGTTTGTGGAAGCTGCTGTAAAACACGCAAAAAGCATCAAGGTCGGCAACCCTGCGGATTCTAATACACAGAACGGCCCACAGGTAAATTGGAGACAAGACTAAATTTCTTGTTAGGACCTCTTTATTGATCCAATAGTGATATATAATAACTTACACATCATCAACAACAACAATAATAATAACACACAACATCGGTTATGTATAACGTATATGCTTTTAATAAATTAATCAAATGAAAATCTTTGTAGATTGATGGGGAAATGATGACGAAAGTGCTTGGATACATCGAGAAAGGCAAAAAAGAAGGCGCGAAGTTGCTATGCGGAGGCAACAGAATCGGCACAACTGGTTTCTACATACAGCCTACAGTTTTTGCTGACGTCACGGATAACATGACTATCGCAAAGGAAGAGGTAAACCAACTAACATAAAGTTATCCTAGTTTACCTGAAGTTTTTCTCCTTGAATAAACAGACTCAACCTCGTCTTAACTGAAGGTCTAACTCTGAATTTTCTACTTGTAGATTTTCGGACCAGTGCAGAGTATTCTGAAGTTTGACACTTTGGAAGAAGTCATTGACAGAGCTAACAACACGAACTATGGCTTGGCGGCTGGAATCTTCACAACAAATGTCAACAGTGCCCTACAGTTCTCTAAACACGTTGAGGCTGGTACAGTTTGGTAAGTCAACAAAAATCATTTACGACATTTTAGTTAAGATATACCAATAATTTAAGCAACAGTATGACTGTCCTACCTTAGATAAAGCTTCTGTGTCTCGCAATAACTTTATTGGGTTTTTAATATTAAAAGCGTGTCCGAAATACTTACAATGTTATTCGTACCTAGATCCTAGACTAAATACAGATGAACTAAGTACCAACCTAAGTACCGACTGCTGATAACCATGTGTGAACTTTATTTACTACAAGATTATTTTTAAAACATTATTTACTTTACAGGGTCAACACATATTTAGCACTTACCGCGCAATCACCATTTGGAGGGTTCAAAGAGTCAGGAATTGGTCGTGAAAAGTAAGTTATCTCAGAGATTTGTTTCACTTATTTTTTAAGTATATCTTCTCTTATGAGCTGCGTCAATTAAGAAATAATTAAAGTCTCATTCGTTACGTTATCTTATTTCTAATCAAGTTATCATAAACAATCAACAACATTTTTATGTTGTACATCTTCATAATATGAGTTTTTCTCTTTTCAGCGGCATGGACGCCCTCTTAGCTTTCACAGAAGTGAAGAATGTCGTCGTTGCCTTGCCCAAAAAGTTCTGAAGTTGAAACTAGACGTTACGACCATAACGTAACGTTTTCCTAGATAATAACTAAGCTACACGTACCTATAATGATAATATCTGTATTATTATGCATTGCATGTATATTGAAAGAAGTGATTTATGAGACAGGATTATTGATAGTACAGACGCCAGCTCATCAAGCTACCCGAAACTGTCAAATTTTCCCAATCAACTTTGAACCTTATGCTATAGCGATAAAGTTGAAAATATTTTATACAAATTTGGTAGATTGTAGTAACTTGATGGGCTGGCGTCTGTACAAAGTGTATTTATGTAATGTACGTGTTTAGACCGTTTCCTAAATAAATGTTGTTAAATATACAAGCATATTTGCATTCTAATTTAATATTTTATATTCTACCCCATACAATATCTGTGACAAAAAACGCAAACAGTATCGGTCCTAAATCAGAACCGTGCGGTACTCCTGCCGTTGGTACCAATTAGATAGGCTGAACAACATGTACAGGCATGGTTTGAGTTTGCGCCTGAAACCATGGAGTTACCAAACTAGGTATAGTAAATGTAAAGACATGTAAGAATATTTGTGGCTTTACTTAGGTTAATTGAAAAGATGGTCATCTGCAAAGAACGCTCTCTACAGATCTATGCAAGCTGATAAAAGCGGTAATAGAGATGTTTGCAAAGTCCGTCTTGTAACCTGTATAATTATGTTATCTCTGTGTGTGTAAAACAAACAAACGAATTTGATAACATTACCACTATAGGTTCTTATGAGATAAGTCAAATAACGTTATTTAATTATCTCATAAGAACCTATAGTTTGAATAACTACACTGTTATCAATTAGAAATAAATAATTATTATTCTATATTCTATAGAATTATGTTATTATTAACCGATTAAAATTGTCTAAAACGCTTAGTCAGGAAATTGGTATTAACTGTGAATCATTCACTAAATCTCTGTTGTAACCAAAATTTCGCTTTCGCAGTTTCACTAGAAGAATAAAACACGAGACACACGCCAGCACATCAAGCTACCCGAAACTGTCAAATTTTCCCAATCAACTTTGAACCTTATGCTTTAGCGATAAAGTTGAAAATCCATTAAAGAAATTTGACAGATTGTAGTAGCTTGATGTGCTGGAGTCTGGGGGTCTACTCCCTAACTCCGTTAACGAAGTAATGAGCCCGTCCGATAGTAGTCCGATACGTCGGAATGAACCCTACTCCCTAACGATTTCGGATTTATCAGTTTCAAACGGAATCATAGACAATATTCGTGAACGAACGACGCATGGCGATAGAGTTGCCCTATTTTACTGGTCGATTACCGGTTTACTTATTTTGTAGTTTTCTAGCTTATTAAACAAAAATTAATACTTTTGTCGTTAGAAAATTACCATATTTAAAAAAATATCCTTTTTATTATGTCTTTAAATATAGAATTGAATTATTTTTGCCATTTTTGTCCGGAAACCGGCATCATCCTGTTGATACCTTTGCCTGTTTACTTTTTGAAGGACATTTTCCACAGACTACTTTTGACACTTTCAAATGAAATGTCAAATTGTCAACCGGGAAGTTTTAAAATTTCCAATATTTTATTATGCTTACTAGTTATTTTTGTTTATATGGCCCCAACCGCTGCAGCAACACACGGGCAAATTGAGGCCCTTCTCGATTTTATGGGTGAGAACCATGAATTAGCTCGCGGGTTATTGAGGGGTGCCGACGGGAGAGTTCGCTCAAAACGGCTGTAGGAAAACCTGTGCAACTCCTATAACTCAATGGGAAGTTGCACTAAGTCCGCCTAGCAGTGGCAAAGGGTGAGTTTTATACATTACTCGTCAATATTAATATGATTTTAAGGTCTTGTCATCAGTAAAGTGAATCCAATGATAATAATCAGTCATCCTCCAAATACTTATCTGTAGGAGTACTTAGGTACGAGTATAGTGGTGTTTATATAGCTTCATAAAATTAACCAAATATTCAAATTTTAGGTGTGGTCTGACAAAAAATGCCTTGCCAAAAAGGCTGCTGAAGCTGCCAGAAGGTCAGCAAGTGGAGGCCCCTCTGAACCCTCTCCCAAGTGGAATTAAAGATACTATCGATAATGGGAGAGGGTTTTAGAGAGCTGGAAACCGGAGCAAGAGTGCCAGCTTTTCCATTGGTAAGAATGACATTTATAATTTATGATAGTAAGTCTGTTCAGTGGTAAAAAAACTAAAAGCAATAAGTATTGTATTTATAATTATGAGTCTTTCCCGTGACTTTTTTTTATTAAATAATAATAAATTACAGATAACTAAACAATTATATATGTTTTGATGTATCCGTCAATGATATTCAGTTTTTATTGTACAGCTTCCACCTGTAAGAGATCCAGAGCCAGTAGCTACCTCATTCACCCACTCATGCTCCTACACGTGCCGACCCACTCTCCCAGGAGCAACTCTCTACATCCACTGAGGAAAACCTAAGATGTACCTACCAACTCTTGATGGTGCATAATGAAAATAAATGAAATAAACGATTAAAGTTAATTCATTGTTTTATTCCAAAAAAAAATCCAATATTGGCAAAACTTAGCATGTACTAAACTCTAATGGTAAAATCCCGAAACATTGTCTCTTTTTACCCGACTGCGCGGCGCAAAGGAGGGTAATATGTTTATCAGTCTATATTTATGTACTTATGTATGTACCTATGTCTTCAAAAGAGGAATTAAATCCGCACATAAGTCCTCGAATTATTCCCGAGTGAGCCTATAGTTCCCTATGAACTCAACGTCGGGAATACTCGCCAACCTAAAGTTTTGGCGAAAATTATATCGACGTTGCTTCCGCTCTTCCTGTAAAGCTTCTTCAATAATTAAAAAAGCAGCCATAGTTCAAATTCTTAACTTTCGTCTACAGCACGAGAACTATTTTGATGTCGTATCAACTGACATAACTATCCGTCGAAACCAATGTCAAGTTCAACTGTTCGGACGGGCAAAAACACATCGGGAGTAGGGACAATTGTCAAATCGCGTTGAAATTCATTCTTCGCTCGGACCCCGAGCGAATCATCCGTCCGTTGGTCATAGGGAGTAGGAAACGCCCATAACGAAGGCCGAAGCGACGGACTTCGTGCTTAGGGAGTAGACCCCCTGTATATACCTACGTAGTGACTTTATTGAATACCTATTTAAACTAAGTAAATGATGTTAAAACATATAATAATATATGCCAGTCACATACGAGTAGAAGCTGTTTTCGCGTCGATAGGAACCTGTCATAGAAAACAGTCGTCAATATTTTTCCTGCCTCAGATAAAAAAGGACAATCTGTATACAATCTTAAGAGTTTTTGTACCTTACTCCTTACTCAAATGAAACAAGGATTTTTACTTACCCATAATAAAACCTGCAACTTCTGGGAGCACCCGTTCCATCACAGACCTGATCCATCACTTTCCATCAGGCGTAATCGAAGTCACGGGCAGGCCCATTCAGCAGCAAAAAAAAACCGAACACAAAAATAAGCAAACCGTAAAATTAATTAATTTGAATGTAATGTAAAATTAATAATAAAAAATAAATGTATTACCTACATACATCATAACTTGAAAAATTCGCACCCTTTTTTTTTTTTGGATGGGAAATCATCAAATGACTCCTCCAGCTCTGGGTGGAGCGGAAGGGAGTGTCAGACTCTTACTGACTAAAACCCACCCGTGTTCCTTCCTTAGCCCTTGATATTCCGGGCCAGCGGTAACCCTTTCGGACAATCCCGCTGATCCGGCAGGCTTCGGCCCTAATGGGGCCCCTCCTCGATGCTGACATCTGGCGGCGCTGATGGCTGGCGCGCGTGGAACACGTACGCGCCGTCCGGCACGGGCCTGGTCCTAATCGGACGGTGAGCTACCCATTACTCTCCGTCCGCAGGCCCGCGCCTACGGTGGCCGGGACTCGTCGCGCGGCTCCCGACGCCGGGGGCGTCCCCCGCGGCGGCTGACACGAGAGGCTTTCTCCCTGAACCGTCCCGCCACCTCCTTCGCTAGCATGACTGCTTCGCAGAAGGAGGTGACTGCCTCCCACTCCCTCTCGCCCTGGACCATGGCTTGCACCAGGGCCGGACTCGAGAGGTCGCCGCCGCTGCCGATCGCCTCTACGAGGATACGGCGGTGCTCCGCCCAAGCGGGGCAGACCTCCACCGTGTGCTCCACCGATTCCTCTGGGCGATCGTGGCAATGGTAACACCCAAGCGTTTCCTCTCGCCTGATGATGTGCAGGAACCTCCCGAAACTAAGTTTTTGAGGAGTGGCTAGAGAGGCGCCACTCCTCAAAGAGGGGTCTTATCGCCGCTATCGCGGCGTGCCCTGCGCTGGGTTGTGACAGTCGCTCTTTCCATGCCGCCATGAGATCGCGCCGGAGATCCGTCCGCTCCGCAGCGATTTGCCGCGGAAGCGGATCCTCCCCCGGGCGCAGTGCCTCCGCGCGCCACTCATACAGTCGCGCGAGGCCTATCACCTCCAGATCCCATGGCGGCAGTCCGGCAAGGAGGCTTGCCGCCTCGCCCGAGATCGTGATACCGGATAAGCCTTATGGCTACCCCCTTCTGGGGCGCGTTCAGGTAGTGGGCCGCTCGCCGCCGCAGTGAACGCGCCCACACCGGGGCCCCGTATAGGGCCATGGACCGCACGACCCCCGCGTAAAGCCTCTGGCAGGAGGCGTTTGGCCCCCTCAGGTTGGGCAAGAGCCGCTTGAAGGCGGCCCCGGCCTGTTCCAGTTTCGGGGCCAAACGTCGGAAATGCTCGACGAAGTTCCACCGGCTGTCGAGGACGAGACCCAGGTATTTCATCGTCATCTCGACGCCCAAATTCGCACCCTTCGCTTACCTTTCTGTAACTTACTAAATACGATAATAACTTTTAAAAATTGTACTAAATTTAGTTAGGTAGACAGCTCAGTCAGGCATACGACACCCTTAATTGATTATGCTACACATCAAATCTTATGAATGTGCGTTATTTAGGAGAGTTGGATAAAAAGCTCATATGTTAACGCCATTAACTCTTTCATATTTAGCGCACAAGTTAATAATTTACCTTGAATAAATTCAACATACATAGGTACATACGATAATCGCCATTTTGATGTCAGTTGTGGTCGAGGCTAAAAAACATAAAAATTGGGGATTTCGAACATCCTGACTTCTCCATAGGGGGTTGTGAATATACATCATTTAATTATTGGACGAATTTATCCATAGTATAAGGTAAATAAGTAGTAGTAAATAAGTTTTTTGATATCTAATGTCGAAGTTTCGCGCCAATCATGTGTGTTTACATTTTTACTTTTCACAGATTTAAAATTTGACAAATATTACTGATAATATTATAAAAAACACGAAAATGCAAATCCAGGTTTTAACGTAATATTCAAACACAGGTTCAATAATACGTATTAATAATTACCACTATTCAATTTGTGTTCAAAATCGCCGACCATTATTGTTTTTTTTTTATTGCAATGATGTCTGAAAGCGATTACTCATTACTCCAAATTTTTTTTTTTTCGATTAACTCGAGTAATTAATTTGACGAATGTAATCGATACTTGAAAATAAAATAAAATTATTTTAAGCAATAAATACAATAAGCATTGTTTATAATAATGATTATGCTTTTCTAATATCATTTCAATCTCTTCTAATATCATGTCAATAACAGACAGGCCATAGGTACCTCAATTATTGAAATTCGCGCCGAAATGAAGATTATCGTGTTTTCTAAGTAATTTATGAAAAATGGTAAAAGTTAGAATGCAGACAGAATGATAATAATACGGGCCATATTAAGCGGGATGGCCCGCGGCGATGACACAGAATCTACTCATGTCCGCCACATGACGCGGTGTGTTCCACACTTCAAATTTAAAAAAGACTAATAAATAGGTACCTATTAATCATGTAATTATTATCAATTTATATTTAGAAAAACTACAATTTTTTACTTTCCTTATATTCGAAATGAAAAGTAGAGTGTTTAACATGGGTGAAAGTCATCAATTTGAAAATTGATGAATGATGATGATTTGGAAATTGATTCATTTCGACGCTTGTATAACAATCTATTATTGCCAACTTGTCTGTGTGGTCCCGGGCTTGTCTGTGTGGTGCCGGACTTGTCTGTGTGGTGCCGGACTTAAAGAATAGCACCACCCCATACTTCCCGTGGGTGTCGTAAAAAGCGACTAAGGGGCGTACCGGAGAATGGGCAGCAGCGTTCTCTATGCATTCCACCACCATACCATACTGCGATTGCCAACCCGCCTGCCAAGCGTGGCGATTATAGCAAACCCCCCCCCCCTTTTTGGGGGAGGCCTGTGTCCAGCAGTGGACGTCTTTCGGCTGAAATGATGATGATGATGATTGCCAACTTCTGTCGACATATTATGTCTTTTATCACGTTCTCTAGTCGACGCGTAATATTATACGGTAAAGTATGCCCGGAGAACCTATGACATCCTCAGAGTGCTTTTTTTCAGTAGGTACCTAATGCCTTCAGAGAGCTGTTGCCGCTGCCCCGATTTTGTAGTGCATCACTCTGCATCAATGCCTGATGCAGAGTGATGCACTATTTGCTGAGCCTCTTACAGATGATTATTTCGCAATCCTGCGCAAGTGAGCTGCCTCTCTGATGCAAGTAGCTGTGGATGCTGAGGGCAATTTATGAAAGTATTGATAGTACAATACGAAATCAATGCAGGTCTTGCATGCAATGTAACCTCTGGTGCTTTCGCATTGGATAATTGTAGTTACAAATATTCTAATCATCAACTTTTTGATGATAGTGTTAGGGTTTGTGAATTTTGATTTTGCTAATCGATTATTTTAATTGATATTCATTCGTATTAATAGAGCTTCCATTTTAATATTTTACACTGGTAACTTTACCCTTTTACTATTTCATGGTCGCCCGGTCGTTCGGTTCATGGTGGACGCAAAATAACGGGAACCAATCAGAGAACTCGCTTCTTCCCGCTCAAAAAGACAGAGGAAAAGGTGGATCAACGGATCGCTTGGCTGGTTGCGCGGGCTTAGGATTTTGGACGCGACGCGATAGGTTGTGAGAGTTAATAAGTAACTAGCGGGGTAGGTATTGAGATTTTTATATGGGTAGTTGTGGAATTTAAGTCAGTTAAGTACTACAGTATATATTAGCCTATGATCATTGAATTAATTTGACTACGTCCCATTGATGTTGGTGTTTCCAACATTTCGGAAGTGGGATAGCAACGTAATTAAACGCCCATTAATTTGAAATTATCTTTATTTCTTTGTCAAATAGCCACTACTTGGTAACATGTTTTTCATAGTTGTTAATAGATATTATAGGCAGTCTGCTTAACAACTACATAGCAGAGATAAAGATTTCAAAGGTTTTTTGTAATTATTTTACATAATCATGATTGTGTACCTATCCACACTAACTTTGCGTTACACTAATCTGTTACCGAGTAAAGGCATTGATATTCTATGATTGGTTATGTTGTGTTATTAATCTCAGTCTAAGTAGTGTGAATCATTTATACGAAATAACATTTTGGTAAGATTGCCAGCTTTGAATTACATACGCATACAGAGTACATAGTTTCACTGTAGAAATAAATACTTACACAATACTAAGTATACCTACTTACGACAAGAATTTACCGACATCACGGATATTCTGAAAATCCTTAAATCGCTTAGATCTAAAGCTTAGGTTGTTTTTGTTTTCTCTTTTGAGCCCTTGCATCATGGATGGGACATCTAGACGCCTAAGCATGGAATCCAGTCATCGAAGACTTGAGACGCCCTATGCGATGGAGCACCGAAGTAGGAGCCGGGTGAGAGACCACAGTCATAGTCGGTTGCGAACTCGCAGCTCATTTTGCAACCGGGATCAAGAACTAAGTTTGAGCCATGAACGAGTCAAGCTCCTAGAGAGGCAGCTGCTACAAGAACGGGAGCGTTTTCTACATGCCAAAACCCGCAACTGGAGTCGCAGCCAACGCAGCGCGCGGCGCACATCGTCGCAGCACGCCATCGCCACCCAGCATAGCAACCGGAGTCGCAGTAGACGCAGCGCGCGGCAGACATCATCGTGGCAGCGGCACGCCACCCAGCGTTTTCCTCACGATGTTTTTCTTCAACGTTTTGAAAACTCAGATTTGGACAATTTTTAAAAGGATAATCAAGACAATGTACGTATTATATTACGCGTTCTTTATGTATTCCACCATCATACCATACTGCGATCGCCAACCCGCCTGCCAAGCGTGGCGATTATGGCAAACCCTCCCAAAATTGGGGGAGGCCTATGTCCAGCAGTGGACGTCTATCGGCTGAAACGAATCAAGACAATTAAAAGTAAGTAAAAGTTACTGATACCGTTTTCCTTAATTTTTCATAGATATTCGTTATTCATCACGGTTACACTTTCCTTTACTTTTCCGTATGTTATTACTTCCCAGAATATGGTCCTTATTAGCGACACCATCGACCGGTGTTGGCTGTGTTAATTTGTCAAAATCAACAAGTTCAATTTCTTGCTAAACAAATAGGTTTTTCAGAAATCTAATGATGCAGTTTTAGTCTTCATCAAAATCGACCCCGAGACTCCTTTAAGTATTTTTCCCTGTTACCTATAGTTTCAGATTTGGCATCCATGCTAATTTGAAATTTTCTATATTTACAGACGAATTGATTTTTCTTTTCTGTAATCTACTTAACACGCAGCTGGCGGCCTAAACAGAAGTGTTGAGGCTTATTTAATAAAACTGATAAATACGAACTATCACTAAGAATTAGAGTCTAAACAGACGGACTGCATTTGAACTGCAACTTTGCAGTTTGGATGCAGTTGACCTAACTAGGTTTCGAAGCAGTTAAAGTCAACTGCATCCAAACTGCGATGTTGCAGTCCGTCTGTAGGAAGCCATAGGGGCGATATCAGTAACGATATCGAGTACAGAGGCTCTTAGTTACAATACTACAAAACCTTCAATAAAAAAGTGATACGACGCTACAAGGCGTTAATTTAATTTTTTCGTTAATTTTAATAATTGTGGTTTTCCGTCTTTGCCAGTTTTCAAACAATTGACGAGCATATCTGAATATTTTTAGCATGTTCAGCCTCAGGCAGGTAAACAATGGTAATGTAAACAGTTCATCATCTGTAAACAAGAAGGTACGTTTACTATTATTGCCCATAAATATATCCACATACCTATGTGTTGTGAAAAGATTATTGTGCTCTGTGATAAGAGTATAAGAGCCATGTATAAGACCCATAAAAAAGGTAGAAATGTGTGTTTGCGTGTTCGGGGTTATAGATTATTTATCTCTGTATTATGTTGTAGAAATTTTAACATGAAGATAATAAGTTTTAACATAAGATTTTATCCTTCGATTAATGTAGGTACTTTTCGTCAGTTTTGAAAAATTGCTCACTAGGAACGAGCTGTAATGAAATATATACTTACGAGAGAGTAATTTAGGAAGATATAGTCAATACAAAAGTAGTCGCATAGGGAATAAAAAGAAACATTTGTTGCAACATTTTGATGAAACTGGCAACCACCAAAAAATTAAAAGTAGACAAGCGACTAACTTCCATCAACTCACATTGGGCTCGCGCGCGGAGGAAGCCTGAGTCCTAGCTGTGTTGATAAGTTATTTGAGCGTGAGCGAAGTCGCGAGCAGAAGCTAGTAGTAGTAGTTACCTTTAACAATGATAAGGCGAAGATATTGAAGATATGTACCTATGTAGAAAAGTGCGTTTCAGGGTTATCAATTCATTATCGGCCATGAGTTTCAAATGTACTTACTTCGTACCAACTAAATTATAGAAAATAACTGCATTGCAGATAACTATACCTAGCTTTGAAACTCTTGTTGATAAAGTTCCCACTGCACTGTACAGGTCTCCTCTTTGTGAGAGGGACTAGGCCTTGAAGCCACCTCGCAGGCACTGTGAGTGTTGGAGGATGTTGAAGCTGGGAGCCATTGAATTTTATCAGCTGAGCTGATCAAGTAGGGAATACTAAAGTGAATCTGATTGCATGACCTAGAATGATTCAAAGTTTGCTTATAGCCGGGTCAGGAAATACACAAAAAAATATATTTAAAAGTAACTGAACTTGTTATTTCAATTTTAATTGCATCAAATAATTATACATATAAAAACCATACCTTTTGACACGTTTTTGTACATTTACGGCGATGATTATAAATTAATTTCTCATTTTCAGTTTTTTTTTTTTGTTCCACATTAAAGCTGTATTATATATTTAATGATAGCTTAAACAAACCCATAGGAACAGTATTAAAATCACATTTTAATTCCGCATTATTTAGAAGTTACAACTTACAAGTAATATAAATTATATCCGGATTTTTCGTAGTTAGGGTTGTCACTTCAATATAGTAATAGTTAAGTAGTTAAGAGTTATTATCATCTGGATATAAAATGTGACAACCCTGAAGAAAAAAATAATTAGTTTATATCTTCTGAATAACGCGGAATTAGAGTTTAAATACTGCTCATAAGGGTTTGTTTAAGCTAGCATTAAATATATGAATCTCTTTCTAATACGGCGTTAATGTGGAACAAAAAAAATAAAACTGAAAATGAGAACTTAATTTATATCTCCTAATTTAATCACCGTAAATGTATAATTATTTGATGCAATCAAAATTAAAATAATTAGTTCAGTTACTTTTAAATACATTTTTTTGTGTAGGTATATTTCCTGACCCGGCTATAAGCAAACTTTGAATTTTTTTTTCTGAAGACTATAAGTTATTTCGATTTCGGAGTTTACTCTTATGTTTGTAATGATAATAACTATGGAATTATTCAATAAAACCAAGGTGAGACAAAATGAGGTTTTATAACACACCGTGTTTGACAAAATGAGGTGTTTATAACACACCGTGCATCAGTAGCTTTCTATCAATAGTTTATTTGGTTCGGCGGGTTCAGCCGTAAGTGAAATTCATTTGAATGATCGTGTACCTATGTATACAGAATAATTTGTCATTTTTTTGGTTTTCTTAATAAGTAGTTCAACGTTTGGTAGGTAGTAGGTACCTACACTACGAAAAAATAGCTTTTGAATTTTACTAAGTTTATACCTAGGTACATCTTTGCTCGTCGCGACTGTATCACAAGATTTCACTCCAAGTGAACATTTATGAGTGTATACTTCATGGTGCTATAATTAGATAAGTATTTATGTAAATATTATGCTCATAACTATGTACTGCATTACCTTATCAGATGAGATTCCATTTAATATGCTATACAATATTCAATGTGTGCTTGATACCGCTCATTAGTGCTTTTGAGTACGTTAATCATATTCATTAGTCGTTTGTACAATCATTACTTACCACCATACCATTATTTTGCTACCTACATATCAAAACCTCACTCGTAGGTACAGTTACATACTTGGCTTCTTCAATCGTACCAAATATTTGAAATTTTAAGTACTTTGTAAAAGCAGAGCGTAAAGGCATACACAAGCTATTAGGTAAAAACAATGTTTGCATGTTTGCTAGTAAGTAGTAGGTATGCTTATTTATAGTTTATTATAGCCTGCTCTCCGTGTGTGTAAAATAATTGGCTTATTAGTCAATTGGCACGAATTTACTCGCCCGTAACGGTGAATCGTTACTATTAAATGATATAATTTTTTCTTTATGCAACTCGCTACGAATCGGCACAAAAAGTGTCAAAGTATAGAAAAAGGACACTAGCGTACAGAAGTGTCATGAGTTAAAAGTGTGCTTTATTGTTCAAAGACTATAATATATAACCACTTGACTGCGCATACAGTGCCCCGACGATCGAAATCTATTGGCTTTCGCTACGGTACTAGTAACCATTTTAGTTGTGCCCAAATGTTAGACCTCTGTGCACGCTAAATTAATACAATTTTTTATTACTTTTTATGCAATTATAACGCATCAAAATGCCTTCATGCGCGGTGAAGTGGTGTGGGAAACATTCCAAGACATCTAGTTACAAAAAGGATGGTATAACTTTGCACTGGTAAATAAACAGTACGAAAATTTTATTTTTGATTTAATCAGATTATGAGCCACCGCCACCGCAGGGGTCTATCTAAAATGGTCGCTGGGTAAACGAGCACATTGTTTTAGTTTCGCGTTGATGTCTTTTGGAAAAGTCTCGTTCTTGTATTAGATAATTGTAATGCCTCTATCCCTTTCTTTTTCTTTGTACGCTTATAGTAAAAGTTGATATCGAAAATAATAAAATTTAAATGAATACAATTCTTAATCAATTCACTTACTGTAATAAAATACCTATCTACTTTTAACCGACTTCAAAAAAAGGAGGAGGTTCACAGTTCGTCGGTTTTTTAATGTATATTCCGGGATTTTTTTGTTCTCTCTCTCCCCGACCGGAACCGATCGGTCCAGGATAATTTTTATGTCGTCAGGCACCGCTGGGACCCACATGCTCTGTGCTGGGACCGATCGGTCCCAGTGCGGTCGGGCGATTTTACACCCAATTATTACGAATCCACAGATACCCACAAATTAGTAGAACTTTCACTTGGATTCTCTACAATTTCGTGGAAGACGGTCATACAATCATACATTTGTTGTTTTGTTAGTATAGTAAATATTTTTCACTTTGTAGTTTTTGAGGGCGGTGGTCTGATATGTAAAAAAGATTTTTTATTCTGTTTGTTTGACATACATATTTGTGTGTTTTGAAATTAATTAAGTACCGATTATTTTTTAAGGCCGGTTTTAAAATCTCTGATTGGTTATAATTTATTCCCGGATATTAATTTTCATCAATTTGAAATAGAATCAATAAATCATTTAATTGAATTAGATGCATAATTCAAAAATATGTAGACGCTTGTTTATATTTTTTTACAAAGAACAATCAGGACCCTAAAACTTTAATTCGTGAAACATAATTATACACAATTAATTCATTTTAAAAATCAATAATAACAGGATACATGTTTTTTTTTTTATTGGTTAATTTTGCTTAAGTAAATATTATTTCTATGATTTTAATTGAGTCATCTGCCTAGCCTTTTCCCAACTATATTGGGGTCGGCTTCCAGTCTAACTAGATGCAGCTGAATACCAGTATTTTACATGGAGCGACTGCCTATCTGACCTCCACAACCCTGTTATTGGGTAATACGATACCCCTTGGTAAGACTGGTTGTCAGACTTTCGGGCTTCTGACTACCCGTAACGACTGTCAAAGATCCACAAATGACAGCCGGGACCAACGGCTTAACGTGCTTTCCGAGGCACGGAGGGGTCTCGGTATCTAAAGATGGTCACCCATCCACAGACCAACCGCGGCAAGTGTAGCTTAACCTGATCGATCGACCTGTGCGGCTGTTATTATTTAGCCACGGGCCCCTCAATATGATTTTAATTGAGTATTTTTCACAATGTTAAAATCCATTTATCGATTCGACTATTTTCCCTTAATGAAGTAGAGCAGCCCTAACGACAGGCATACCTACCAGAACTGACTAATTGCAGCCGCGCGTTCTTCCTCGCCCCCCGGCCCGCGATAGTGAGTCGTGTGATTCGAAAAAACCGGCCTATACGCTCTCTAGTGGTTATATTTATTCTCTTTGGCTTTATTCTATCGGAGTCGCGACGCGCCGTCGCGTCGCGCCTTTCTGAGTGAGCGTTCATGGTAGGTACTATCGGTAATTGCAGGCCATACCATAATGATCAGTCATATTCATATCACATGTGATACCGCAGACGGTCTATCATGATTGCTACCTACATAAATACATATGATTACAAGGTTACATGTTCGCTATCATAAGGTAATAAGAACAAATAATGGGTAAGTAAATTGGCTTCTTCCTAGTACTTAGATTGAGATAGATTCGTTTTGATGAGACAACGGCTACATCAGCCTGTCGTGGTCCGCTGCATCTCCTAAAGAAAGAAAGAATAACATTTATTTGGATTTTGGACACAATCAATTCATGAAACACAAAATACAAATACCTAACAAAATAAAAAAGTGAAAATAATGTTTTAACTAGAATAGTGTGTGCCGCCCCAATAAAGTTCATTTCAGCAGTCTGAAGCTGCTTTCTAATGAACCTTAAGTTGCAATTGCGATAGACCAGGTATTCAGGCATTCCATTCCCAGTCTGTTCCAGGCTCCCAGGCGACTTTTTGAGGTCGTCGGACCAACTAGTGTCGTCTCTCGCAATGCTTGCGGATTCACGGTCTTTACTCTTGAGCTCTATTTAACACAACTGACAATGCGACAACATTGACAAAAAATTTAAAAATTGACACATTTTCACGACGAGTGCTGTTTAATAAAGTAGAAAAGTATGAAAGAAACTTGAAAACCTTGAAAGTATAATGAAAGAATAAGAACATAGTTGCGATGTGAGAAAAGCATTTCTTAGTTTGCAACCAATAGCTAAGATAATGAAAAAAAAATTGAATTAAAACGAAAAATCGCAGTGTTAATTACTTATTATATATTTTTTCACTTAACAAAAACATAAAAACTTAATAAACGAAAATGAAACTTATAAAACGAAATATTCTTCTTTCTTACTTGCAAAATTATAGTATATTTTTCGAAGGAAAAATTAAACTATTTTTCGAAAGGCCTTTTCCACTCTTCTTTGGGCAAATAATTTCTACGCAATGCCCAACGCTACTTATTCCGGATATCAGGTCTTATTGCCGAATCGATTTTCGCATCTATTTCTTCCTATTCTTTATATTGCTTACTTTTCCTAAATCAAAGCATGTAGGGTCTGTGTTTAAAACTATAGATTTGGTTTTATGCAACCTATGTCTTTATTTATTTTTGTATGCCATGCTTCTTTATGATTGTTTGTTTTTATTTTTTCATTTTCACAGCAGCAATAATTCCGTATTTTTTGCTTTTTGACCCATCGTTTGTATGCAAATCCACAAAATCGGGTACACGAAGGTGGTTGCGAATAAGGAAAAAAATATGTTTTGGCGTAACTGGTTACGAAAATTAATCATCAAGATGCCTAGTTGCGGTTAAGGAAAAAGCTTTCTTGATTCGAAAACGGCCGGAGGGGTTTAACATGCAGGCTCGACATTTTATTGTGAGGTTAAAAAAATTATGTGAGACAGGGAAATTAATTGCAAAACAAAATGACATCCTAATCTCTTAGATTTAACTTTGCTGTTTTTGCTTGACTAACATTGAGTAAAAAATAGGTAAGTACAATAAATTAACTGTTATTAACTTAAATTATCCGTATATTCAAATCCCAACTGACACCTAAGTGAGAGTTGTATGAAATGGCCATAACTCGGAATATTGACGTAGGGCATTGATGTATAAAAAACATCCCATCAATGACGTAGGGTGACAATTTGCTTAACAATTTAGATTTTATATTTTTATTCAATTTAATTTAGATTAACTAAAACTAGCAAGTCATTTTTATAACAAGTTGCCAAAGCCGGTAACAAAACTTCGCGATGGAAAGTTCAAAACCCTCATCAAACGTGTCCTTATCAAAAAAGCATAAGTATTATAATATTAAAGACTGCGTTGAAGACAAGGTAGTTTGGCAAAAATTCCTTCTGCACATGTGGCTTCCCTGGCGCCTCATTGACGGCATAACTATGTAAATGTCTATTAACAACTCTCAAATTACGATTTTACATACCTACTTCTTTGACATTATTTTTTTATTATTTGACATTATATACAGACAATTCTAATGTTTCACCTCTTTATTAGTGGTTGTAATGGCAATCATACTCGTATCACTTGGTTTTAGTAAGTTTTTATATTTTATTTTTATTTATCCTTCTGATAGATTCTAAATGTGAGGACCTTGTAGGCCTTGTAGACTTTAGATCTGTAGATATTTTTTTATATTATCCAGTACCTGGTACTTTTTAACAGGCCTACGCTGTCCTCCCATACCTACTGTAATTTGAAAACATTGTAAAAGCCAATTATTTTGAAAAAGAGTAACCGTGGAGTTTCTTGCGGGGTCTTCTCCATAGGAAACGACCAAATGGAACCGTGCACCTAGCTTCTGACGTTACATAAGTGCCCATGTAGGCTCAAAATATTTTGATTTCGAATTAATTTCTATAACTCTACCTACCTACGTAAAAAGTCGTCGAAACCGCGGGCATAACTAGTTATTACGTAGCCTACTAACAAAATGATCTCGAATAGTAAGCATGATACAGCACGTTTCGTAAAATAAGTAAGTACGATTAAAATTATTGCACAATGATTTCTGTACGAATCCGAAATAGCCGCGGCTAAGCTCGGGTTAAACTATTGAGAAAAAAATCAAGCAGACACACAATCTAGGGCATAATTACAATGATTGCTTGGTTCTGGATGGATTGAATCTGTCTAGGGGAGGCAGAAGGATACGTGACCTAGGTACCTCCGATTAAACCCATACCTACGATATCAGTCTTCCTTCATTACATAGGGAATCTATGGAAGTTTGGCATGGGATATTGTTTACTTACTGAAAATTTCAGTAAACAATATCCAATATTTTGCATAACAATATGTAAACGGTATCAAAAAAGAAAAGGTCATGTTTGATGAATATTTTAGGGTTCCGGACTTAAAAATGAAGAAGGTACCTACCTACTTAACAGAAACCTTTCTGCCTTTTTTTTATTTTATTTTTAGTTTTATTCTATTCTATTTTTCTCTATGGCAATGGTGCCGATGTCGACAATTCTGCCAATGTCAGATGTGATATGAGAAAACGTTGGGAGACAAGAAAAATTA
The DNA here is from genome assembly GCA_916614155.1 of Mesoligia furuncula. Lineage (NCBI taxonomy): Eukaryota > Metazoa > Arthropoda > Insecta > Lepidoptera > Noctuidae > Mesoligia > Mesoligia furuncula. The sequence goes on from OU744798.1 coordinate 18,669,168, forward strand.
AAACAAAAAACTAAAATTCTACATCCAATACTATTTCCATAGCAAATAGTTTCTAAGTTTTATTATTAACCGTCTGTATAGGTATCTGTCTATTATACTAGATTTCAAGGCGTTCTTCTTCTGAGTGTCATCAATGGGAAAAAAACATTTTGAAAGGCATTCAGTTGAAATTAAATAACTCTAACCCACTCCTCTGACTGGTGGTGTAACCATTTTTCTGTTGTCATAATAATGGATAAATAAAAAATATTTGACAATATTTTTCCCAAAATCAAAGTTAAAAACCGGCCAAGTGCGTCTCGGGCCACGCACGGGTTCCGTGTAGCCCGGTTATCACAATATAGTATGATTCTGTTGTTCTTTATTCTGAATATAAGTAATGGTAAAGATATTAGGAGTTAATGGTTATAATAACAACAAGGGTGTCCAGAGTAAAACAAAACTTTAGCACATAACGTAACCACGGAGGTCATACCTTGCAAGCACCGCGATCTACAGAAGTGACGTCACGGCACAACGCCATCTGTTATCGAATAGCGATACTAAACACAACAAAATATTGATTTTCGAAGATAATTATTAAACAGATTAGACATTAACTAATAAGTACCACTTTCTTCCCTGTAAAGCTAAAAAATAAGAGTACGATTGCTGCCAAGTTATTTATTCACAAAATTGTAATTCGAAAATTAAACAAAGTTCGTTTGTGACTTCCATCGGTACTCGATTGAAAGCGTAACCCGTTGGTTCAGCGCCATCTTGCGGCAGTATTGTGAAACTGATCATTTATTATTGATTTTTTATTTCATATTTTGTTTTTTAATGCAAGTCTTTACCCGTCATAAACAAGCAACTACTTCATCTAAATCCTCCTCTACACGTAGACAGATTCATCAGCAGATGGCCATCTGCGAATGCCTCCGCCGACGTGTAGACGGGGTAATTTGCTAGTCTGTGATAGGTATTTAGCATCTGCCGACGTCAAATACCTACCACAGACTAGCAAATTACTAATTAGGATTTTGTATTTGGTACAAAATTATCCAACACCCAAGTTCAACGACTATTACTGCTAAAGTAGGTAATAAAGTTATCTTAACCGCTATAATTTTCATTTAAAGTTCATGAAATGCACTATCATCGTGAATTTTTCCAGATTTTTCAAGCCAGCAGTTTAGCTTTTAGAGGGGGGGGGAGAGGTTATTGGAACAAAAATTTGCACTTTAAGGTTTAATATTTCGTAAATGGAGCATTCGATTTAATGCTCCATTTACGAAATATTAAAAAATAATTTTAGCAAACCCAAGTCATTTTAGAAGACCTATTCAATGATACCCCACTCGATGGGGTAAGACGAAAAAAATATTCATCCCCACTTCACATGTAGGGTAGCTACCCTAAAAAAAAAATTTTTTTCCAAAATTACATTTTACCACAATGTCGGCGTAATTGATATATACACTCCTACAAAATTACAGCTTTCTAGTACTAACGGTCTCTTAGCAAACCCTCGGACAGACAGACGGACATTACGAAACTATAAAAACGAACTACGGAACCCTAAAAAATTAGAGAAACTATCAATAACAAAATGTTTATGTTGCGCTTGCGGCTGTTGCTAGTTGCTACGAACTACATTATCACCGTGACTCGTCTTAAAATGTTGTTATTCAATATAAGCCTGTTTTGCTCCGGCCCACAGCCACATTCCAAAGCGTCGCGTGAGTCGCGACAGACGTGCTGTGCTTGTTTTTGTGATTTTGTGAAAAATAAAAATAATTCAATAAAATGGCTCCTCAAATTAAATACACTAAGGTTTGTACTACTCTCTACTTCTCATGGCGAAACATGTAGTAAGATCATAACTTTATTTATAAGACCTTAATGTACCTACCATGTTTTAAAACAAACTTAAATATAGGTATTTTATTCTCCAGTGTCTTATTTTACATAGTTTTATAAATACATTCAAAAAACAAAAAAACACAAGAAATCTAATTTTGAAAAACAAATAGGAAACTTTTGTTTAGCATTATTATTTCTTATAAAAATATTTAAACACAAAAGTTTTGTTTCTAATAACTTAAAACTCCCTAATTTTTTAAAATTTAATTTAATTCGTTATAAATTTCACTTTTATAACGAAAATAAATTGATTGATTTCTAATTAAATATAAAGCAAATAAAATGTTTACTACTTAGGTAAGTATTATATTTAAAAATGAATTATGAGCTAGTAGTTCGTAGTTACATAGTGACATTTTTAGTTTTTAAATCAAATCAATCAATATTGCCTTTATGACATATGTTTTGAAGAACAAAACATCTAATTTAATATTGATGCAAGTCTATTATGAGCTGTGCAGTTGTAGAATTATTTCCGGTTTTAGCCGTTTTGGAATACAAAATAAAAATGCCAACAACCCAATGTACATAATAATGTTAGGTAATGCTGCCAATGTTCTTAATTTAAAAATTTTTTGTAATCGTTCATAGCTAAACAAAATATTCCTGATGAACATAAGCCATGACCAATTATTAAAATATAAAATCCAATAAATACTCAATAATTGAAATCCGCCCTTAATACGAGCCACTGACCACAAATAGTTTTCATCAACATTTATGTAACACAAAAAAACTCTAGCACGATATTGCACTATATCTACCTACTTGTAACTACACTATAGCACTTTATCAATGTACAACATAGAATAAAACCGGTCCAGACAGAGTTCAAGGCCGTGTACCAAACACGGCCTTGAACTCTGTTGTATAATAATGGCATCCTTTGCCAATTGTTTTTGATACGGCCGGCACAATAGCGTCATGATGTCATAACATAACAGACGATTATACAAACACTATCTGATATTTTCTTTAATGACAACGGGTGAACGATTATGTTTTTAGGTCATAGATTACCGTTTTTAGGTAGGTATAACTAGTTAATATATCATAAATAATATGAAAGAGTCTCTCTGTTTGTTACGCAATCAGAACCAATGTTGATAAAACTTGGTTTGGAGCAAAGAATACAATATAATGCGTGGTTTGGAGATACGTAGAATATGTATTATGAAAGGGGCTTAAGCATTATGCATATGTTTTTTTTTTTTGGAGAACTATATAAGTTCTCCAAAAAAAAACTCAAAAGGGCGATTGCGGTGTTGTTGTTGTATGGGAAAATGCTTAGAGGGAAAATGTGAAATCGACTCGGACAAAGTAGAGAGAAAATGACTCGTAAATACATTAAAATCCTAATATTGAATAAAATATAAATCCTAATATTTAATCATTTTAAATTATATTCTTTCAGTTGTTCATTGACAACGAGTGGGTGAACGCGAAAAGTGGCAAGACCTTCGATACTCACACTCCTCATGATGGATCCGTCATCGCCAAAGTAGCCGAAGGTGATAAGGTATGTACCTACTGCAATACCTAAGGTTGGAAGAGAATATAACTAAACACCACTCCATTTGTCCAAATTGGTGTTGGTAATAGAAGATCACTATGCTGTTGCAAAACATATCAAACTCAAGGCATTTTTACAGGCTCTTATAAATTGTCAAGGATTCGATCAGTCAGAAAATATGAAGCTAGTTGCCCATTCCAAAGCGTAGGTACCTATGGAGAAGAACCGGCAAAAACTCCAAGGAAACTCTTTTAAATTATATTGTTACAAAAATATTAGTTCCATCATTAATGTTGCATTTATAATTATATGTTATGACGGAGTAAAACAGACGTCATATATTGTGTGGATTAAATACTAAAATCATTGTGACTTTTTACTATTACCTACTTGTAAGCCAGTAGGTGCTATGAAAAAAACAGCAGTTTTTATGTAAAATCATTAACAGACCGTCTCGGTGTAACGGGAAATACGTAGATACCTACTCACATAATAAGTGTTATTTCGGATTCACGTTACGATTTAAGTGTTTTATGTACTAAAGTTTATGGCAATAAAAGTCTACTACAAAACACTGATTACAACTAAACTAAATCACGTTTGAGAACATGATTTTCATTTTTACGAGTTTTCTGTAAGAAACAAGTTCCCTTTTCTTACTTTGTTAATAAAAAATTGAGTTAATTAACTATTGGTAACTTTATTTATTTATTTAAACTTTACGCACCAGTCAACCAATGGTGGTGAAGAGATTAGATGGCAGGTGCTTTGGTTGAGAGGAACAATAATAAAAAAAACTATTAAAACTAGGTACACAAATACACTGTAGTTCGCGCGGAACTAGTTGGCGGGGGCAGACCCTTACGTGGGGACCGGGGGTGAGGTCGGCAGGGTTGCCTAGTGTTCGCAACGCACGTACAGTCACGAGACCCAATATGTCAACACTTGGCAACTTTAAATTGCGATTTTTTCACGAAATAACGAATGCAACGTTGAAATACGACACTTTACATATACCTATGGGTTCGAAAATACTGTGTTCCTTCTAATATAAAATTACATTCATAAATAAAGGAGAAAATCGCCTTTGAATAAAGCCAAGTGTATACATACTTTTGCGCGTGACTGTACTGAGTAATGACAAAGTACCCCCGCCCCTCCGTCCCACCGCTCACATACCTAAGGCGCGGCCAACTAGTTCCGCGCGAACTATAACTAACTTCTTCTTAGGTACTTTCTTCTTTGGTAGCTTTGATATTATTTATTGGTAATATTTGACAAAATCAAAGTGGTTGTAAAATTTATTATTTATTGACATTGATTTACATTCTGTAATTACTATAACTCACACACTTACGCAGATAGGTTTTTATCAGCTTATGCTTAGAAAAACTCCTTTCCCCAGTATCCACAGTTACAGATAAAGTGATTAATATTCGCAATGCTATCCATACATTTGGATACAGTTGTTGTAAGTTGCGATCTTTGATAAATTTTAAAATAAAGACAGGAATAACCAATGGGAGTAACCACATTCTGATCAGTGAGTTCATCGCACAACACAACATACAATCTAAGTATATTATCTGATTTAGAGTCTACAGTTAATTTCAATTGGAGTGAACTACAGAGTTTGAGAAGGTCTGGGGGGTCTGGTTTATGCGGAATCTTTTTTATATTGTACAAAAAAGACCTAGATTCCGGGTATTCATTTTTAACTGTTCAAATCTTTCATTGAGTGCATTTATGGTAGTGTCGAAAAGACAGTTGAAAAATTTAACTTCAAACTTTTCTGGAGAAGTTATAGTTTGTAGCTAGATTTAGGGAATTTACTGGTACGTCGGACTCGCTCTATGGACAAGCGGATATAAAGGGGCGAAGCAGGCGCCCCTTCAAATCTGGCGGCCTGGGCGATCGCCCAACCACGCCCTACCCTAACGCCGCTACTGTATGTTTAGTGACCTACTCAATAATTAACAATTGAAAACCTTCATTGGATGACTTACAATAACATAATTAATAGCAACCACTCATTATCCCGTAAGTAAAAACAAAACCTTTACGAATGACAGGATGTACATTCAATATACCTACTCCTATATATAGATCTAACTTTTTAAATATTTATATAATTATTTTTCTTCTCGTCAGCTAAACTAGGAAACAGTGAATGGTGATGTTTTAGATGACGTAGAAAAAGTCAAAACTGGTCTTACGTCGTGTTCCGAAGTCAAAGTAAAAACTTCATTAAATTAGGAATTCAAAGTAGAAAATTTTAATAATTAATGACGTTTTACTTTGACGTCGGAATATGTACCTTAATTACTACTTACATATACACAACTATTAAATGTTCAGTATCTCATATAAAATATTTTTCAAGAAAATACATCTCGTTTGCTGTCTGACCATACCATTAAGGAAAAATAGGCAAGTTTGACGTGACAAGGCCGGCTGTGTTTTTATTTGCCATTTGTAAGTTGGCAGTTATTACGAACTCGTAATTATGCTGTTTTCTTTAGCAAAATATGGTCCTAGTTTTATGCAATCATAGTTCTTGAAGAAGCTATTTTTTTCAAAGAGAAATAATAAAATCCCCCGTAAAGATTAACACAATTTGTACCTATCTGTATAGGTACTGGTTGAGTTTTTAAACAGTGACCACTGTGGCTACTTTTCAAAAGATATAATTAATTATATTTGCTGTCAGAACTTTGAAAACATTCAGTTAAATATGACTGACATAAGACACGATGAGGAGGAATGAGGAAAACGTCGTGTGGAAAGTTTTGAGTATAAATGTCGATGGCTTTATGAGTAGGGGAAGGCCAAAGAAATGATGGATGGACCGTGCAAAAGATGATATAGCTAGAAATGGAGTGACAACTGAAATGACGACATAGCAAAGTGGAAAAAAAGGCATGTGGCGCAACATGACTCCAAATGGATTACTCCAGATGATGACTGATCTAAGATAGAATTAAACTAGACGATGTTCGATGGTAATGTGTGTAGGTGATTTCTTATGGAACTTATTTAAATGTTCCGGGCAATTTTCTCAAAAGACCAATTCAGATTATGACCATTTTGTAAAATAAATACGGAAAACATCTCGTTATTGACGTTTGTTCTCAGAACTAGTCTGCTAATAATAAATACCAGCCCTGACTTAGATATTATTAAAAAAAATACAAGCCGACAAAAGTGATTTCAGTACCTAGTGGTTTAACTTTATAACGTAATTCCTCTAAATATTTCCTTGAATACCTACCATACTGCACGATCTTCCTTCCCACAAACAGGTGATTCATTCGTGGTGCAAATTATAAATTACAATACCTATATGAATATTTTTAGGCCGACATTGACTTGGCAGTGGCCGCAGCGAAACGCGCGTTCCACCGCAACTCGGAATGGCGGCAGCTGGATGCCTCTCAACGTGGAGAGATCATTCGCAAGTTTAGTGACCTCCTCGAGAGAGACGCCAAGTACCTCGGAGAGCTGGAATCCTACAACAATGGCATGGTTCTCAACTTCGCATCAACATTCATTAGCGGAGCTGTTAACTGTGCTCGGTTTATTGCCGCTTGCGCTGACAAAATTAAGGGCGATACCCTAGCTGCTGGTAAGAACGAAAAATACACAGTCATAAATAAATGAGATGCAAGATTCTCTTGCCCTGGTCTCTCTACAAGTCTCGTTCGTTGTCAACAGATGGTGAAGTGTTCTCATACACCCTGAGGCAACCCGTCGGCGTGTGCGGTCTTATTCTGCCATGGAATGGTCCCATTTTCATATTCGTCAACAAAGTTTGTACTGCATTAGCTGCAGGTAAGATAAAATTTAAAAGTTTAATAATACATATATTCAGACTTATTGAGTCTGTTTTGAGCTTGTGTATTTATTAAAAGTAGCTTACGAGGTACAGACCAAGCTACTTTATATTAGGCAAATTTACAGAACTTCTAAAATCAGCAAGCAACTAAACATGTATCTACCTCCTAGTGGGGCTGAGCAAAGCTAATAACAAAAACATATTTTATGGACTGCACTTTTTTTTGTAGATTATTAAATAATAATCCTATCTGTTCAGGTTGTACCGTGGTAGTCAAGCCAGCAGAACAGACTCCGTTGACCGCACTGGCACTGGCAGCACTGCTGGTCGAGGCCGGTGTGCCCAAGGGTGTGGTCAACGTTGTGAACGGTTTCGGACCTGGCGCTGGAACCGCTCTTACTCACCACGGAGACGTCGCCAAGGTTTCTTTCACCGGATCAGTTGAGGTAATTATTCTAAGTCGTACAGAGTTACAGAGAGTACATAATATCCTTAACTAAGGCTTCTTTGGTAGTAGTTTGATAGTAGTAGTTTTGTATCGTAATTTTCACTCTAAAATGAGATATTAAACGAACCTTAGGCCCGATGTAAAAAGATCGTGTAATTTAGGCTTATATGAAAAGTCTACGCATACACTTCAATAATATGCACTTACAGGTCGGCAAATTAATTCAACAAGCAGCTGGAGCCAACAATTTGAAGAGGGTCACACTTGAACTCGGCGGCAAGAGTCCTCTAGTCATCATGAACGATGCTGATTGTAAGCTGTTCAATAATTTTAATTATCATAAAGACTATAATAATCCACCTACTCAAAAATGTGCTTACTAGCTTGTTTATTTGATTTCAGTAAATATTGCCGTCCCTTACGCTGCCCATGCAGTATTCTTCCATCAAGGACAGATATGCATAGCTGCATCCCGGTTGTTCGTTCAATCTGGTATCTATGACAAGTTTGTGGAAGCTGCTGTCAAACACGCAAAAGGCATCAAGGTCGGCAACCCTGCGGATCCTAATACACAGAACGGCCCACAGGTAAATTGGAGACAAGACTAAATTTGTTGTCTGTTGTTTGGGTCTTTTTATTGGTCCAATAGTGACAACACATAATAACTTACACATCATCAACAACAACAATAATAATCAACAATAATAAACATCAGTTATGTACAACGTAGGTATAATCTTTTTAATAAATTAATCAAATGGAAATCTTCGTAGGTTGATGGGGAAATGATGACAAAAGTGCTTGGATACATCGAGAAAGGCAAAAAAGAAGGCGCGAAGTTGCTATGCGGAGGCAACAGGATCGGCACAACTGGTTACTACATACAGCCTACAGTTTTTGCTGACGTCACGGATAACATGACTATCGCAAAGGAAGAGGTAAACCAACTAACATAAAGTTATCTTAGTTCACATGAAGTATTTCTCCTTGATTAAGCAGAATCAACCTCATCTTAACTGAAGGTCTAACTCTGAATTCTCTACCTGTAGATTTTCGGACCAGTGCAGAGCATTCTAAAGTTTGACACTTTGGAAGAAGTCATTGACAGAGCTAACAACACGAACTATGGCTTGGCGGCTGGAATCTTCACAACAAATGTAAACAGTGCCCTACAGTTCTCTAAGCACGTTGAGGCTGGTACAGTTTGGTAAGTCGACAAAAATCATTTATGGCATTTCAGTTATGATATACTTAATATTATTTTTGCTTAATGCCTTATCGTTACCAATTTTAAGCAACAGTATGACTGACCTACCTTAAGTAAAGATTCAGTGTCTCGCAATAACTTTATTGGGTTTTTAATATTGAAAACGTGTCCGACTTATATATTACTTACAATGTTACTCGTACCACTCGTACCTAGATCCTAGACTAAATACCGATGAACTAAGTACCAACATATGTACCGACTGCTGATAACCGTGTTTGAACTTTATTTACTACAAGATTATTTTTAAAACATTATTTCCTTTACAGGGTCAACACATATTTAGCACTTACCCCGCAATCACCATTCGGAGGTTTCAAAGAGTCTGGAATTGGTCGTGAAAAGTAAGTTATCTCAGAGATTTTTTATTCACTTACTTTTTAAGGAGTTTATTCCTAAATTGTGTGATCTCTCTTATGAGCTGCGTCAAGAAATAAAGTCTCATTCGTTACGTTATCTTATTTCTAATCAAGTTATCATAAACAATCAACAACATTTTAAAGTTCTATAATTATATCTTCTTAATATGATTTTTTCTATTTTCAGTGGTATGGACGCCCTCTTAGGTTACACCGAAGTGAAAAATGTCGTCGTTTCCTTACCAAAGAAGTTCTGAACTTGAAATTAACCGTTACCATAACGTTTTCTAAGCTAGACCTAAGTATTCAGTGTATATTGAAAGAAGTGATTTATAGATAGGATTAATGACAGTAGGTACCAATGGTAATTTTTCTAATGTGCGTATTTAGATGGTTTTGTAAATAAATGTTGATAAAACTAAACTAGCATATAATATGCATTCTTATTTAATATTTTATTTTCTCCTTAAAACATCTGTGACAAACAATGCAAATAGTATCGGTTCTAAATCAGATCCTGCCTGACGTTGGTACCAATTAGATATGACTGAACAACGTGTACAACGACCATATGGTCGTTGAACGTGTACAAGCACGATTTGAGTTTGCTCCTGAAGCCATGAAGTTACCAAAGTAGGTATAGTACCTGTAAGAATATTCGTGGACTAACTGAAAAGATCATATCAACTTTGTGTCATCTGCAAAAAAGCTCTCTACAGATCTATGAAAGCTGACAAAAGCTGATATAGAGATGAATGTATATGGCCCACGCAAATATCCTACAGATCTGGTAGCGTCATGTAACTGTTCGTTGAGCTCCCTAAAACAGGCTTGAACTTCAAAAGGCCCTTCCAGACATGGCCCTGATTGAACTCTATAAAAAACCATGATGTCTGAGTTTGTTTCGGCATTAGTTCTCAGGGATCAGTCAGCCAGGAAATGCCGGCGGCATCTAATTTTAAAATGTTCACCAACAAAATACTACGACTTATTGACGTAAAAAGTGTCTTGAAAGATCTACTTACAAATTTTAATAAACATTTTATTTCATTTCAATGGTTGTCTGCAAAATCCGTCTTGCTACCTGTATGACGTATTGGTATCATGTTGTTTAATGAAGTACTGTCCTTCCTAACGCTTACGTGTGGCTGCTTACCGACAAAGACTCCATCAACCATAATTAAGTAATTATTATAGTCTCTAATTTTTATTAGTCCTCGTAAGTGCTGTTGCATGTTAATAATACTAATCCAATGTTGACGACGCAAGATTTTGCGCGATCATGTAAGCGGCCACGTATAAAGATTTTAGGCATTTTTTGTTGTAAATATAAGTAATACATGGCGTAACTGAATAATAACCGCGTTATCGAGCGCCACTCTAACAAAGCTTATCAGAAACTGCCAAAGCCCGAAAACATTCCGTGAATGGAATGTTTTCGGAATTAAATCCTCAGTACTAGGTAAATAATAATGCCCAGTGTACCTACTTTATTTGGCTTGATGTGATTGTGAGTCAGTCTTTCTTGAGCAGACGAGTAGTGTTCTCGAGACTTCGCCCAGTCAAGTGTACTGTGTACCTACGGTTCATACCATGTTATCTCTGTGGCATTGATAAACAAATAACGAATTCGATAACATTATCATGTAACTAGGTACCTACTGTTGCTTATCTTAACGCTTATGATCTTTTATATTAATAATTAATTGTTCTAGACACCTAGCTGTTTTCACCTACCTACTAAAAGTGATTTTAAAACGCTACGTCGAGTACCTAATTGAGATTGGAAATTCATTCATTGATTAATCTTTAATGCAATCGATATCCCTTTCATTAAAAGAATACACCACTTCGCCACACACAGTTTATGACAGCCGATTTGTCGCTAACAATATCAAAATAACTGTATTATCTAGCTATATACTCGTTTCATCATTCATCATCACTCACTCTAGGTATAATGTAGTTTTTAAAAAGTAATAGGTACTTATAAAAATAATAGCCCGCAGGAGTCTGGATTTGTGCCCAATTGGTAGCTCGCCCCCTATTACGTGGGACTTAAAGATAACTGGTGAAATGTCGATTTACTAATATAGGTACACCTCTGGCTAACCCTTCAGGATACAGACTGTTATGGTGTTGTTGTTGTTGTTGTATTATAAAGTTTACTTAATTTTTTTTATTAAATAAAATCTAACTCGACTAAATACACTTCCAACACGCACGCACGGTCTGTGTGGTGCCGGACTTAAAGAATACCACCACCCCTTACTTCCCGTGGGTGTCGTAAAAGGCGACTAAGGATCGTACCGGAGAATGGGCAGCAGCGTTCTTTATGTATTCCACCATCATACCATACTGCGATCGCCAACCCGCCTGCCAAGCGTGGCGATTATGGCAAACCCTCCCAAAATTGGGGGAGGCCTATGTCCAGCAGTGGACGTCTATCGGCTGAAACGACGACGCACGCACTAGCTGTCATTAAAACGTCAATGTCAATTTGCTGTAAAAACACCAAGGTAAACAAAGTTACAAACAAGTTGTCTTGTATTAATTTTAATAGTCAGCTCTCGTTATAGAGTAGTGTATTCCTTGAGTGCTTTGTAAATTATCTTTATTATTGCTAAGTATCCAAATTCATTTAAACAATCGCAGAATCAAAACTTTGTAAAGGAAAATGGACGAAATCCACGTGAATAATACTGCATTAAACTTCGAAAAGGGTCAAGTAAGTATAGTCCGACTTTTAATTAGCTGCAGTAAAATGACACTTCTTAATAACTCATTTCGGACTGAGTTTAGAGATATGCATGTCAAATAAGTTTCGTTTGTTACATTATTCTGTACTAGAAAAACAAGATTTGGTTGATGGCCGCGAAAAAACAACAATTTCAGTCATTTAGGTAACACATAAGCTGTCATTTCATTGCAGCTAATTAAAAGTCCGACATTGTAATAAATAGATTTAGAACTTGTAAGTATCACTTATTTTTACAAGTTTGTTATTCTTACTTCATAATATTAAGGCATACATAGACTAACAGCAATTTCAAAAGAACTACAAACTTTTTTGAAGGCACCATTATTTGATGGCTTGCCTCTGCTCATGCTACGTTGTTTTGCTATACAATGTATCTTTAGTTTTTTTTTTATGAGTGCTACGTTAATCTGGAAAACTGCAACCAAAAATTATTTCACAATAATTTCAAAAGAACTACAAACTTTTTTGATAGCACCATTGTTTGATGGCTTGTCTCTGCTCATGCTACGTTGTTTTGCTATACAATGTATTTTTTTTTTTATGAGTGCTATGTTAATCTAGAAAACTATGACAAAAAATCTTTTCACATTTAGAGTAGTAATAAAATAAATAAATAATTTAGAATACAGACAAACAGTTGTTACCACCCAGTAACAACTACAATGATCCAGAGATTAGATAAAGGATTGTACAGCTTTACTTTTTACTAACTTTATCATGATACTGTTATCCCTATAATTGTAAGCCGCAATCCAGTGTTATGTAATAGCAATATCCATGTAATCACACTAATATTATAAAGGCGAAAGTTTGTGACTGTGTGTGTGTATTCTATTACATTAATACTAATTTAACTACCGCTTCCAAAAAATTATTACATTCTAATATGTAAACCCGGATAACACCGGGACAACAGAATAAAATATACAAAACCATATTTAAATTAATGTCTACGTAAATACAAGAATTTAAATAATTATGAATTATGTTGAACAAAATTAGTATTACACAATCATATTGTACCATATTCAGTTATAGTTCTGACTTTGTTCCTCATTAGGCTTGTTCTTTTGCTGTTGATTTTTTACAAATATTATAGAGGTTTACAATATAATAAAATTATAAGATGTTCTTTGACATTTGCATTCACTCATTGAATGCTTTACCGTACCAGGCACAAATCTGTGTTTTTAGGGTTCCACCACACTCCACTGTCCATCTGTCTGTCTGTCTGACACCAGGCTGTATCTCATGATCCATGATAGCTAGACAGTTGAAATTTTCACAGATGGTGTATTTTCTGTTGCCGCTATTGTCGTTTCAGCCGATAGACGTCCACTGCTGGACATAGGCCTCCCCCAATTTTGAGGGGGGGTTTGCCATAATCGCCACGCTTGGCAGGCGGGTTGACGATCGCAGTATGGTATGATGGTGGAATAAATAGAGAACGCTGCTGCCCATTCTCCGGTAAGACCCTTAGTCGCCTTTTACGACACCCACGGGAAGGAAGGGGTGGTGCAATTCTTTAAGTCCGGCACCACACAGACAAGTCCGGCACCACACAGACAAGTCCGGCACCACACAGACATCATAATCACATTGCCGCTATAACAACAAATAATAAAAATAAAATAAAGTTAAAATTTAAAGGGGTATAAAAAAAAACGATTTTTTCGGTGTTTTATGCTTTGTGGTAAGGAACCCTTCGTGTGCGAGTCCGACTCGCACTTGACCGGTTTTTTTTTATTCATACTTAGATGCTTTTATATTTTTTGTAAAGTTATTTTTTTATGTATTTTCTGGTGTAAGTATGTTAAAGTATTTATAAATAAATACAGCAATCAAAGGTTTATCTCTTCTATTTATTGCATTTAATTAAATGTGTTATGAATTTATGATTAATGATATTAATTGCCTTTTATTCTAATTAATTAAAATTACCTAGCTGTATTGTTAAAGAAAGTAAAAATTGCAACTAAATAACACAACTTTGCAACCGTACACTAGGTAACTGTGCAACTGTAGGTACCATGCATGGGCAGCGGCGTAAAAACTGACGGTTACTAGTTACCGCACCTAGTAACCAACCCGAACCGATATAGGTACAACTTGCAAAGAATCGCGGTCGTATATCGTGGGATGGACGGAGAATATTTGGTAGGTATGACATTTCTAAAAACTCTATTTTGAGTGATATTTCGCTTCTGCGTATTATGACCCCGGCTCCCACGAATTTATCAAAGATAATAAAGTAAAAAAAAAAAAGTTCTCGCAACTGTTGCTTCAATTTCGCTGCACTATAAACCGATTAATGTGCCTCTCTCTGAAGTCTCTTAAGCTTTAACAGGAATAGTCCCATTGAAGTTTATTAACTTCGTCGTGTAAGTTACTCTTCCCGTTTTATACAACAAGAAACTTTGGATCTTAAATGCATTCCTATTGTAGCGTACATTATGCATTGCATTGCAGCTGTGGATGGATCTTCTATGTTCTATGTTAGACTTAAGAGGGTTTGGTTTCCGCAGGTAGTCCTTCAGGTGGACCATTGTGCGTGGGCCATGGCTGCCGTCCGTGGTTATTCCAACCTGCTGCATTTGTGGAACTTTAGGTTACGTATCATACGTACGCCTTGCAGCTAGGACGAACGAAGAGTCATGACATGAGTCGGCTGTTGTATAAGGGTCAGGACACATTGATCGACGGCGTTCGATGGTTTGTCCATACTAAAAGAGAGCAAAGTATGGAACGTCGTACGCATCCTTTCGCATCGAAGCGACGCGACGCGACGAACGCGCTCCGATGCCGGACTGACACAAAAACGCGATCCATAAGCTTTGGATCCGGCATAAAGGTACCTACTGACAAACATGCTCATTACTAGCATGCTCAAACCAATCGGAGCACGCGAAAATCAAAGTCACGTGAGTTTCGCGTGCTCCGATTGGTTTGAGCATGCTAGTAACATGTGTGTCAGTACCTTAATGCGTACTAGTGTGCTCCTTTTCAATCGGCAAAGTGCGAAAAGCCGTCAATCAATGTGTCCTGACCCTAATCAGAACATTAAGCTGTCTTTTCAAAAGCTTACACTACGTGGCTGTCAGCTCCTTGCATAGTATTTAAAGACGTTTAACATGCTATACATCAGCTACCTACTGTTTACAAAAATATAATCATGAAGAAATGCACATCTGTGTATCACAATGTTGAGCACACAGATACAAGTAGGTACACATTGCTAGCGTACTTGCAAGTGGCAAACAATAAAATTGAAGCAACAAATGACTTGCATCGTCTAAACAATGTTTAGGTGGTGCAACTTTAGTTGTTGGGGACGCCACAGCAACTAAATTGCGGTGAGGCCAGCGAACTAATCCTACAAACTTGACACACTTGTGTGTAATCATGTCAAGAAATAACTTCATGCATCTGCATGCTAAAGTGTGTGCAGTAATTAAATTATGCATGATGCCATAAATACGATGTCACGAAGAAACTGCACCACATTATTTTTCTAATCTTTCACGAACTTGTGTAGTTAGAAGTGCCTCTATT
The DNA here is from genome assembly GCA_916614155.1 of Mesoligia furuncula. Classification (NCBI taxonomy): domain Eukaryota; kingdom Metazoa; phylum Arthropoda; class Insecta; order Lepidoptera; family Noctuidae; genus Mesoligia; species Mesoligia furuncula. The sequence continues at coordinate 18,684,808 of OU744798.1, forward strand.
TTTGTTATCTTTTAACTCAATGATGTTATAGACAAGGGTCTATTCAGTTACCTATTATTAATTACGATTTAATCAGCTTATCTAGGCAGTGAAGGGCGTGATTTTATAAATTGTGCACTTGGTTATACCATATACGGAAGCAGTTTTCAATTATTTTACGAGACAAACGTGCATTACTCCTAATCTTCAGTTTTCTTATACATACAGTGAAAGAAACAAAAATGTAGTAAATTTATTGCAAAGATATAAATCTGTGATTGCAGTTGATTAGGTACGGAAATACGTAGTGGTTTTCAAAATGCCGTCTTATATCAATACCGTGTCCAGAAAACTGTCGGAAAATGTTGGCAACGTTTTTAATGTTGGCATCATACTCCTTACTTACTTCGAATCGTATTTAATTCCCTTGGGCATCTACAAATTGTTGGTATTGGTAACAAAGTACCGGGGTGTAATTACTCGTTTGAGAAGAGCTGAAGATTCAAATAAGGTGTTAAAAACGCGCTTCACATATAAATTAGAGCTGTTAACAATCGAACATTTTGTGCTACCTAATTATAGAAGAGAGGAACACATTTCTCATGTCAATATTTTAGTTGAGGAAGAAGAAATTCAGGTGAGGTTAACGCCATTATCTCATAAAATATTCTGATGATGATACCTGGGGGCCTGAAAAGGCCAGTTTGGAGAATCATAAAATTATAAATTATAATATGGCGAAGACAGTCCTTGTTTTTCTTTTTTTCGCTGCTCTACGTAGGTATAATCAAAGAGATTGGGATTGGATTGATTGGTATTTTAGCACAGACAAAAAAAATAACTGAAAAATGCTTCACCAATGGGATTGGATACGATTAACTTAACAGTTAACTGTCCATTATGTTATCCTTTTATGATTCTGCCAAAGTGACCTTTTTAGGCCCCCTGTATTGCACCACCAAACACCCCAATTAGAATATTAAGTATGTTAATCATAATACATACTTAGAGGGGCCCGTGGCTAAATAATAACAGCCGCACAGGTCGATCGATCAGGTTAAGCTACGCTTGCCGCGGTTGGTCTGTGGATGGGTGACCATCTTTACATACCGTGACCCCTCCGTGCCTCGGAAAGCACGTTAAGCCGTTGGTCCCGGCTGTCATTCGTGGATCTTTGACAGTCGTTACGGGTAGTCAGAAGCCCGAAAGTCTGACAGCCAGTCTTACCAAGGGGTATCGTATTACCCAGTAACTGGGTTGTGGAGGTCAGATAGGCAGTCGCTCCATGTAAAATACTGGTATTCAGCTGCATCCGGTTAGACTGGAAGCCGACCCCAACATAGTTGGGAAAAGGCTAGGCAGATGATGAATCATAATACATACTTACACAGATTTTTTGTATTAAGTATAAAACATTATTTACTGATTGACATTACAAATCTACGCATACACACGGTCGCACACGTATTATATGTATGTATAAGCGTCTAACGTGGTAAGTAATTCGTCCATTTTGGTTTGTTTTGACTGTATTGCGAAAGTGGGACTGTAATTTACGTAGTTTTAATTATTTTTGGAATAAGAAATTACCTTTAAGTACCTATTAAAAATGACAGAAATCGATTCAGTAAACGATTCTTAACAAACTACTTTCATAATGTTCATTAATTCAGTAAACCGATAAGTGATAATAATATCGAGCCTTTACCGCCGTTTTAGCGCAACCGACAAAAAACAAATTTTACAGGAGAAGGTTTTTTTTTAAATATTTTTAAAAAGAAATGTGCTAGTAAATTGAAATTTTACATATAGGGGGAAGTCCCGTAGCGCCGGACGGCACCTAGCGTCGGACACTCGTACTATCTCGACAAACGACAACGCGATCTATTCAAATATCGGTGAAAGGGGCGCGGGGGAACGTAGCGATACAGGATCACGCGACGCGGTTTGCCAGTGAGGCGCACAGCCGCGATGGGAGAGGTGGATTGCTGTTTTTGGCAGGAAAGCGTTGCGTCACGTTAATTTCAAGTGAGTATTACTGCTATGGTTTTGTGTTTAATCGTTTTTGTTATTTGTTAATAAACACAATGTTCCATTATAATTCTTAAATTGTGAAAGTTTTTATTAATTACTTAAACAGTTTTAGTATGAAATACGTAATTTTGGACATTCCCTGTCCCCTACCACCGGCCACAAAGGTGTCCCTTACCACCGGACAGTTTATAGGCTGGCTATTTTACTAAGCATATATACTTATCATAATAATGATTGTTTGTTGTTTTACAGGATAGAAGGAAGAGATATTTCAACATGGAAGAGACAAAAAATAAAGGAAAATGGGATCAGCAAAGTAATATCTAATATGGAAAAACTACTTGTCTAGTGTGTTTAGAGGACAACGACGAGGACTGGATACAATGCTCCAGCTGCCAAGAATGGGTCCATGAAGCATGTGCAGACGTTCCGGAATGTGGAGATACCTATATATGTGATAGATGCACAATGTTTTAACAATGTCCGGCGCTTGGGGTGTGAAGATTAACCTGTCCGGTACTAGGTGCTAATGTTAAAGACTAATCTTTTTTTACCTAAATTTAATTAACGTTCCAAGATTATGTTTACGCAGAAGTTGTATTTTTGTTAATTGATTTTGATTTTATATATTGTTCATTTAACTAATTCGTAAATAAATACAAATTTCTCAAAGTAGTTTTAATTTTATTTTCGGAAAACCTTATATGTCCGCCACTAGGGGACTTCCCCCTATTAATGATTTTCAGACATTTACATATATGTAAATGTCGGAAATCATTAATATATGTTAAAAAAAACCTTCTCCTGTAAAATTTGTTTTTTGTCGGTTGCGCTAAAACGGCGGTAAAGGCTCGATATGTTGTTCATGTGAGTGTTATCTTCGTATGTAATATTACATAGGTACGTACAGAATAATGTATTATGTACAACCTACAGTATTGGATTAGAGGGATCAAGGCTAAAGAATCGACTATTCGCCGTTTTAATATAGATACTTATGTATATCCGGAACGAAACCCCTATTTGCGCAAAATTTGTTCTCTTCAGTAGCAATCGAATACTAAATAAACCCATAGCAGTGAATTTTCAGCAACAGTTTTCAGTTCTTTTCAGAATCTTTTGAAACTTAGTCGTCTATGTATAATGTATATGTAGTAGGTATGTATTTGTCACCGTATGAATTGAATTGAACACCGTTAGTTTAATAATAATATGTATATAATCTACACACATCAAAAGTGTCTAGGGATCAACATATATTTTTGCAATAACTTTTCTCCTGATTGATATTAATTAAAATTTTCTTTAAGGATTCATCAAATAAAGTTTTTTCGTTTGTCACAGTAACGATAAACCAAGTCACCTTTGCATTAATAAAGAAATTTGCCATTTTCCTAATAAAGGGATTTTTGACATTTGAACCACTAACACAAAAGTTCGAAAAAAAGACTGAAATAACAGTTTTCTTTAAAATTTTATTGGGTAACTTAAACAATTAATAATCCGTGTTTCTACCGCGAACACTAACAACACAAGAACATCGGTTTGGCATACTCAAAATGAGTTCATCCAAATCACGCTGTGGAATGGCCGCCCATGTTCGTTGCAACAACAAAAAAAGGTCTTCTTGCGACTGGATACCCTCCATATTCGGCAGAGCTCTTCTCTGTAGCATATCCCATGCATGCTCAATCGGGTTCAAGTCTGGCGACTGAGCAGGCCAGGGCAGGACATTGATGTTAGCTGCGGCGAGAGTCTGTCTTACAACTCTTGCGGTGTGCGGTCGTGCATTATCATGCATTAACTGAAATAAGGGACCGATTTGCACTTGTAGAGGAACGATGACGTCTGATACAATCGCCTCAGCATAAATTTGAGCGTTGAGGTTGCCTCTGATCCAAATCAACTCAGTTCTTCCGCCGATCCAAATACCCGCCCATACCATGATGGTTCCACCACTATAAGGATGGACTTCCTGGCAGGATTTTAATCGCTGTTGGCGTCCAGGGGTTCTCCAGTGTCGTATACGTCTTGTATCCGGTCTCATACCAAAACGAGACTCATCAGAAAAGCACACGAAACGCCATTGTTCTTCTGCCCAATTTCTGTGTTCAAGAGCCCATTGATATCGAATCCTACGATTGTGCATTGCTATAGGTGGTACCCGTAGCGGTCTTCGGGAATGAAGGTTCACTTCATGCAAGCGGTTTCTGACTGTTTGGTCGCTAATTAAGTTCCCTGAAGAGTGATGAAGCCTCACGGCTAACATCATGGCGGTTATTGTTGGAGCTCTTCGAGTTAAGATTTGAATGTATCGGTCTTGTCTCCGTGTGGTGCAGCGATACCGTCCTCCATGGCGCTCAGCCACGGTACCAGTGCTTCGGTAACGTGTCCAAAGTCGACTGATAACACTCTGACTTGTATTCAGAGCTAAAGCCACAGTACGTTGCCGGGAACCAGCTTCTATCATTCCCACGGCTCTGAGCATTTCTTCCCTGCTTAAATGACGTCGCCGCTCCATAATAACGTTGGTTTTAATCAGTAGTAGGGAAACAGTAGCACTAATAATGTCTTCAATGCGTTGTATGTTTTTATAGGGAAAATATTGACAGCTGATTTTCATCTTTTACTCGAATTTGATTCACAGTTCCTGATTCAAATTATGAAATGCACCAAAAAGGATCCATATAAATTTATAAAATCATAAATTTATTACAAAGCCACATCTCAATCTCAAGAAATCCGCATAAAAATGCTTGATCCCTAGACACTTTTGATGTGTGTATCTCGAAATTCTAAACTGTCGATAAATTGTTAACAGTAGGTACCATGCATGCTGCTTATAACGTATTAAGTTTCGATAGTTAAAATCTATCCATATCAAACCGTCAAATTATGAACGTCCCTGCACTTAAATACCGACAGGGATCACAATCTGTCCAATTTTATCACCCGTAAAATTGTGAACCGTCCCTAATTTGTCGGTTTTGAGGGTCGCAGTAACAAAGCACCCCAACCAAATGGGATTGTGACCAACCGCGCCTACTTTCAATTTGGTCGCAGTTCCTTGGCTATTTAGTATTAGCGCATGCAAATTTGGTTTGTCATTTGCATTTCACATTTTGTCGGTTTGCCATGGATAGATTTATATTTATCTATCCATGGCAAACTATCGAAAAACAATGGTTTGTTGCGTTCACAATTTTTCGATAGTTTATAATCTCGCGAGATAGATTGTAAACTAACGATGTTCATAATTATACGGAGACATAACTACATACCTACATAACTTGTACCCAAGATCAATGTTTCCAAACCACGCATCTCTACGATGACCGCACCTCGATATGAAATAAGAACGATAACCGACCTACGATACTTCTCGGCAGAGCTGTCCGGTCAGACTGCATTATTTACATTCATTTATACAAAACGTCCAAAAATAATTGTCTTCGCAAAAATTATTTGCCGTCTATGAAAAACTTATACTTACCTAGGTATTCAAGTGAAAAGAGTCATTAAAAAAAACAGGCCCTCCTGCTTTTGCGTCAAAAAATATGTTTACGACCAAAATCTAATTTCAATAAAAAAATATAGGAACTCAGTACCCAAGAACAGATAAACCTGGACATAACTTGATCTTAAGGGCCATAATATTATAACGGTAATACAGTTAGAACGCGCATCTGTTACATCGTCGGTAATAAATAGGTTGTTACGACGCTAATAAAATGACCCGCACTCCCGCAGTAAAGATAAAGCAAGTACAATACGTCCAAATGAAACCAGTAAGTGACACGACCGTAAAATTCTTCCAGAATAATGTAACTTTACCTTGGGGTCAGGAAGGACATAAATTTTTTACAACATACTTCGAGGTTTTAGTAGGTTATTAATACAACTTAATTATGAATTGTTTCTCCTCTCTATGGTTCTGAAACAGGCTGCCTGTTCATATTACCTACCCATTAAAGAGCTTATGAATTTTGAATTCTAATTAGGTTGAATCTGAAACAATCGGGCACAGTTGTCATGCGTGCTCGTAAAGTCGCAAGTGTCGCAACACAATAACATATTATGACCTCGAATTACAGCACCAAGTTTTGGACACGAGCCCGAACCGGTTTTCAAAATTAATTATGCCACTGCTATCAGGAGCCGGTTACTTAGGCATATCGATTATTTATGCCATTAGCTATGAGTAGCTTAGTTCTTCGAGATATTCTTTCTTTCCATTGCATTTTCATTTTCATTGAAGCAATGGATTAGAAGAAAATCTGTAAAAGAGGTTATTTATATGGCTTGTTAATGATAGATGGGCGTACATAATATAAGTAAGTACTTGATGATCCTTTACCAGTTTTAGAGCTTTATAGCTAAACGTTTGAACGTCGTAATCCAACAAATTTCATCAAAAGGTTTGGATTAAGAGCGAATGTCATGCTCATGTACGGATGGAAGAAGAACGTATAGATTCGTTCCTTATCCACCGCGCGACTGACAGCAGCTCCGTATGGTATCCACGCAGCCTTTGAAATCACGTTGATAATAATTATCAACGTGATTTCAAAGGCTGCGTATAATTATTATGGGCGATGCGGGACGTCGGCGGTTCATAAGGGTAAATTCACACGTACCACAACCACACCACAACGACGCCATGTGGTCGGGCGTATATTTTGTATTGAAAATGAATATTACAATTTACACGTACCACATTTTGCCGTTGTTATCGACCCAGGTGGTCGATAACAACGGCAAATGTAATACGACCACATCGCAACCACATCGCTACGGCAACGCCACCACCGGCGGCGGCACCGCGGCCACATCGCCAGGACATGACGTCATCAACAGCGCGCGCCTAGCTGGCGCCCAGTGTAACTGTGTAACTGCACATGACCACGTGGTTACCACATCGCAACGACAGCGACAACGCAACCACATCGACATTTTGTCGGTACCACAACGCAACTGCAAAAAGCCGCTGCGACACTATTCACACGTAACCACAGCTTGACCACATTTTGTCGCTGCGACGTGGTGTCGTTGTGGTACGTGTGAATTGACCCTAATTCTCTTGACAAGTCTTTGTTCGTGAATATCCTTTTATTCTTTGTCTGAATCGTGACATCAGTGTGTTTGTACTCTTACCCATAAAACTAATAACTGATTGCATCTTGCGAAAAATATGTAGGACTATCCCACGCAATCTTTTCATGCCTCGGTTTGCATGAAATTTATCTCAGACTAAACGGATAGATAATCCATCAACGACTCATAGATTAAAAGTTACTCTGCGACAATCTCTCCACAAGAAACTTTTGCTGTAAATTCCTAAAAATACCTTAAAAATTTTACTTTAATATTTTTGACATTTACAGCAAAATTAACTGCAGACTTTTGTCTGCAACGATAAAACTACAAAAATATTAAAGATTTGTTGGCCCGATACACAACTCCAGTTTACGAAAAAAGTTTAAAACCCCAACAGAAAGTTTTCGCCTTAGGCGGGCCCTACACGATCAATTACCTATATTGTCAAAATAAATAGGTCAAAATTACTTGACCGTTAATTGATTGTTTAGGGTTAATACTTATTGAAGATTGCGCAATGGTTGAACAAAAGTTTGAGCAAGTTTAATTTTAATTACGTACACCATATTTTTGTTTCACCGAGTAGGATAAAGGTATGATTCCGATGTCGGCAGCACGCAGCAGTGCTGCTGCGGCAGTGTGGTCGCAGCACTATTCCGAGCACGGCAGCAATGTTGCGCAGCAATGTCGCGCAGCATTGCTGCCGCTGCTGCGCAGCAATGTTAAGTGGAGAGGTATTCCACGGCTATCAGGACTATCCCGGAATTACGGTCAAGATCCCTACCAGCATCTTACTAGAATACTTCCGTCCACGGAGCACGTTTGCTCTTGCGAATCTCCACTCAAGCCGGCCTATAAATAAAGGCAAGCCAGATGTGAGGAACAAGACTTCTCCCGGGAAATAGGGTCCGTGGGGTCGCTACTGCCCTGCGAGTTTCTGTATCCCTCTTGGTCTGGCTCCTCACCTTAGACCTGTTCCGGCAAAGTAAACTCTTCCGGCATAGGCCTAGAGTTCGGAGCGCGCAAGCCCCATCACGACGTCAACGTACGAGGGATACATCGGCGGTGGGGTTATTATTATGTTGCCGTGTCACATTGCGCAATATAAATATGGTGCAAACATGTTGTAGGTGTAGGGGCCGCCTTAACCGACAACGGAGTCACTATATCATTGTTACAAACTGGAAAGTCGCATGATCTGATAAGTGCGAACGTCCTTTTTCTGGAAACTTCCGAGTTATCTCGGTCAAGTTAAGGTTTAGTTGGAGATTAATGAAGTCGTTGAGTCGGGTTGACTCTCAGACGAATAGAATGCCCAAATTAGCGGAATTCGGTCATTCTATTTCGGTCTGAGATTCAAACCCTTTTCAACCAATTTGCTCCTCCTTTAATTTGTTGATCAATGTGTTTTTTAATATCATTTGAATTGACGTAATTTACTTCTTGATTAGCTTTCGTGACTATTATTTTGTGCTGTTACATTGATATCTATAATAACGCTTCGCATGATTGTAAAAGGCAGAAGTAATGTTCTAAACAGACCAGCGCAGCTATTCACAACCATTCGATACTCTTTCGTGGCGAATCGAACATCAATCAATGACAAAAGAGTCCTCTAAACGCTGTTCACAAATCTAAAACTCGAAAATTTTGTCAGTTTCAATCAAATAGACGACCGCCATCCTTCCGACAGCTTTTTTCTGTGGGGGGCAAGGCAAATTAGTGATTGAAAATTTATCATTTTCGATTCGACAACTTATTGAATGGTTGTCAATAGTTATGCAGGAGACCTAGTTCTGGACGGAGGTGGGTTCGTTGGAATAAGCAACGACAGCCGTCATTCATAGCCCACGTTCAAAGGTCCACTTGAAGGACTAAGTGCGGAAACCAAACACTTTAGCATAGAACACAGGCAACAGTAATTTGGAAAAAATAAAATAGTTTAATATCATTGATAAAGATAAAGCAAAGATCTTCGAATGACAATAGTATTTTCGTAATATCCCAGAACTGGGCCTCAAGTCTGCTATTACAAGTGTCAGAATGGTCTACCATTGATTTCATAATTGTTGATTTTGACAACGTTGGTAATCTACTAATATAATGGCGTCATTATGACTTTCCAATGGTCTAGCACTGACATTCCATTGAAAGAAATGGCATAGGTATAGAATGGTAATCTCGTACATAATTAAAAATTAATTAGGTACTGACTTAGGCGGTAATCTGCTAAAATTTTGACAGTTCCTTTGATCAGTGACCTACCATAAGAACGTTATTCTGTAGTCATTGCTTTTAAATCGTTACGAGTATCGTATATGTTCTGTGCCATTGACCAACCATTATGAATTTAGCAGATTAGGAACTTTTAGCAAAATGACAATGGAATGGTGGTGGGATCGTGTTGGAATGACGAATTTATAAAAATTTTGTATGGGGGCTCCCATACAAAATTTATTTTATTTTAATTTTATTATTTATTATTAAAGTAAAAATACAACTGAGTATTTTGTGAATATTTCAAGTGCCTACCTGTTGCCATTTTTGATATCGAGCAAAAAAGGGCAAAAAAATCGCGTTTGTTGAAAAGTACCGTAAGTAGGTACTTTCATATACATTAAGTAAAACGCTGTTATTTTAACATTACAAACAGACACTTCAATTATTTATTTGCATAGATTGTCACATCCGTCACTGGTGAATGAAATGAATGATTGAATGAAATGCACCGACCCCAGCGTGGTTTGACCCAGTTTGACCAGACTCGATTAATCGAATGAATATACATATCTACAACATAACATTTACGTAGGTACTTACTTTTATGTCTGCCTTCCATATGCCAATACAATATTGTGTCTGTCAGTAAGTTCATGAATATTCTAACTTGATAATATCATCAATGAGTATTATGTTAAAATGTATGTCAATAGGAATGGTGTGTCCTTTTCCATTCAAGACTTTCTATGTTAAACTTTTGATATATTTATTCATCGACATACATATATATTTATGTATATTAGCATTTCAATAAGACGAAGTGAAATATAAATATGTTTCCTAATTTATGGGTTTTTTAGGATTCCGTACCCAAAGGGTAAAAACGGAACCCTATTACTAAGACTTCGCTGTCTGTGTCTGTCTGTCATCAGGCTGTATCTCAAGAACCGCGATAGCTAGACAGTTGAAATTTTCACAAATTATGTATTTCTGTTGCCGCTATAACAACAAATACTAAAAACAAAATAAAATAAATATTTAAGGGGGGCTCCCATATAACAAACGCGATTTTTTTGCCCTTTTTTGCTCGATATCAAAAATGGCAACAGGTAGGCACTTGAAATATTTACAAAATACTCAGTTGTATTTTAACTTTAATAATAAATAATAAAATTAAAATATAATAAATATTTAAGGGGGGCTCCCACACAACAAACATGTTTTTTTCGGCGTTATTGCCTTGTGGTACGGAACCCTTCGTGTGCGAGTCCAACTCGCACTTGGCCAGTTTTTAATTAGGTAGTTTTGGGAGCAGTGGTGACCCAGCGGTAAAGGCCCCGACTTTGTAGGTCGTAGATTCTGACCGCTTTACTTTGTGTAAAATATTTCATCACCACTACTTCCAAAACGGTGAAGGAAAACATCGTGAGGAAACCGGTATGTCCTAGAACCAAAAATTCGAAGACATGTGACATCTAAAGCAACCCGCACTGGGCCCGCGTGGTGGATTGCAGCCCACTCCCTCAAGAAGAGAGGAGGCCTGTGTCCCAGCAGTGGGAACTTTATAGTCTAACTAGCTGCGCCCCGCGATTTCACCCGCGTAAATGTCGATCCCGTGGGAATATCGGGATAAAAAGTAGCCTATATGTTAATCCAGGGTGTCCGCTACCTCCATACAAAATTTTATTAAAATTACAGCCGTTTGAGCGTGAAGGAGTAACAAACATATAAACACACACACTTACAAACTTTCGCCTTTATAATATTAGTGTGATTATGCTTATGCTTATATTCATTTGTTTTAGTTAAGCTACTGCGGTCAAGATTGCCGGAGGATACCACCAGCGTTACAAAAAATGTATGGTGCTAAAGTGAGATGCTTAGATCTAAGGTATGCATCTGTCATTAATGTGAGATTTCACATGGATACTATGTTATGCTCGAATGTTTATCTTCTCTACAGCGTAGGACCTATTATTATAATGTCACTCAGGTACTTTTTTCCAATTCACTGAGATGTTTTTATCACAGTTTTTAGGGTTCCGTACCCAAAGGGTAAAAACGGGACCCTATTACTAAGACTTCGCTGTCTGTCCGTCTGTCTGTCACCAGGCTGTATCTCAAGAACCGCGATAGCTAGACAGTTGAAATTTTCACAGATGATGTATTTCTGTTGCCGCTATAACAACAAATACTAAAAACAAAATAAAATAAATATTTAAGGGGGGCTCCCATACAACAAACGCGATTTTTTTGCCCTTTTTTGCTCGATATCAAAAATGGCAACAGGTAGGCACTTGAAATATTTACAAAATACTCAGTTGTATTTTAACTTTAATAATAAAATTAAAATAAAATAAATATTTAAGGGGGGCTCCCATACAACAAACATGTTTGTTTCGGCGTTTTTGCCTTGTGGTACGGAACCCTTCGTGTGCGAGTCCGACTCGTACTTGGCCAGTTTTATTTTTTAGCAAATGTTTTATTTTTTTATAAATACACTAGCTTCTGCCCGCGACTTCGTCCGCGTGAAATTTCTTGTTCCCCGACCCACCCCGTCGCATCGCATCGCCTGCCCGCGCTATCACTTCGATTTCGCTTAGCTTTTTCTCCTTTTTGCTCGGCTCCTAAGGGTCATAGCGTGATGTTAATGAGCCTATAGCCTTCCTCAAGATTTGGGCTATAAAATGCAAAAAGATTTTTTTTTAATTCGACCGGCCGTTCCAGAAATTTACGCGTCTAAAGTTTAAACAAACTCCTCAGCTTTCTAATATTAGTATACCAAGATCAAAGACTATTAAAACCACCTCTTTGGTATAGATAGATAGCTAAGTAAATCATAATTTTGGAAATATGCCCATGCTAAGTAATACGAAAGTAAGTCCTTTCGCACCTTAGCGTCTGAACTTTTGGATGCAAATTGGCGCACGGATAGACCGTCATGACCGAAGACAAAGTCATGACAAAGGATACTATTCTTCCCTGTAGTACGCTAGTACGTTCCCGTGAAATAATTTCCGACACCCATGCGAGCGCAGCCACGAAGCCGCGTGCAAAAGCTAGTAAGTACGGTCACCAAAGGAGATAAGTAACCGGGTCGTAGGATATAGTTGAAATTTAGTAAGAAACCGATGGATGTTTTCGAATAAAATTTAATTTAATTAATAGAAAACAAACGGGTCATTTATCCGGTTATCGGTTTCTTACTAAACTTCAACCAAATCCGATGACCCTGGCTACTTACCTCTTTTGGTAACTATACATGGCTAGTACTCAATATTTATGTATGTATTAGGTTTGGAGTTATTTTATTGATTAATGGGCCCGCTCTTGACCTCAATCACGCCTGATGGAAAGCGATTAATGAGGTCTATGATGGAACGAGCGTGCCCAGAAGATGCATAAGGCACTGGAACTCCCACGCAACGACGAATCACAGCAGGCTGCTTGACGCCGGACTCCGGTGGGAGGGTTGGTCGCAAACCTGGCGGGCGTTAGCCCAACTACCGCAAGAACTTAATAATGTTGCTTTTCTGAACAAGAAAAGTCTTTTGGAAATCGAAAAGGAGTAAAGGAGTGGAGTTAAGAAAAGAGTCATGCAGAGTTCTAAAATATCAGTCTGCTTTCAGTTACAACAGTATCGAGACGTTAAAAGGACTGGAACAGTTTGGTCGACTGGAGGAACTTATATTGGACAACAATAAACTGGGCGACGCCATATCCTTTCCATACTTGTCCAAGCTAAGGACTCTTTCGCTCAACAATAATGAGGTGGGTTGAATTTGCACGCTAAGGACACACTGGTTCAAGAAGGCATGATTCGGCAAGATCAAATCAATCAAATCAAATCAATCTTTATTTGTGAACATAAGTACAAAAAGGTGTTATTTATACATTTTAGCTAATCTGAATGTTCGGCCAATAATCGGCATACAAATATAATATTAGTAAGCAGGTTATTTTTACTATCATAATTAATAAAGTCTAGGATAAAAGAAATGCAGCAATTGAAAAATGTCATGTGCCGCATAAAATAAAGTAAGTAATTGAATTATATTATTAATTATTAAGAATGTCAAAGAAAATTAAATTTTGTCATAATTTGTCATTTAAAAAGTCTTCAATCGAGTAATACGTCTTTTCAACTAGAAACAGGAACAACTTTTTTTTTAAATGGCTGACATTTTCCTCACTTCTGATACACTTTGGCAATTTATTGTATAATTTAGGAGCCATTACGAAAATACTGTTCTTGTATAAGATGCGGGACAGTCGGGCCGCCCAGCTTCGCCCTGCCGCCCGGCCTTGTGCCGAATCAATTCGGCCCACCCAAACGTGTGTAGCACCCCTAAAAATTAAAGAAAAATACTAAATGTTAACACCACATTTTCTTTATCTTTTTTCTTTGTTTGTAATACGCAAAGTATAGCAAAATCAGATTATGCTATACTAATGATACTAATAGGATTTGGATGAAATTTGACGCACAAATAGTTAAGTAATCCTTCAAAATCCTCAGATTGTGATAGAAAGCATGTTACGCAATTAGGTTAGGCTCTCCCTACTCTTAAAACCATTCACATACATAAGCACTTAAAACTTTCTACACTTTCTAGACCACATGAACCTACTTACCTCAAATCTGTCCTCCGGTCTCATGTCCATGACCCAAAGTAAAAGTACTTACCACTTTAAAACAACTCATTCAAAACATCCCTAAAATAAAATGGATAAACTCATTCAAACATTCTTCTTTTTTTTTGACATCGATTTACATTCTGTAAATACTTTAACTCACACCCTGACTTATTACTTGTAAAATTTTTTTTTATTTAAAGAAAGTCGTTTACTTAAAGAAAGTCGTCTACCTTGTTTGTCAATATGTGAGCACCATGTACGTATCAGAATAATTCAAAATCAAAATGTTTTATTTCACATAAACCAACATGGGCACTTATGAAACGTCAGAAGCTAGGTGCACGGTTCCAATTGGTCGTTTCCTATGGAGAAGAACCGGCAAGAAACTCCATGGTTACTCTTTTTAAAAATAATTGGCTTTTACAATGTTTCCAGATTACAGTAGGTATGGGAGGACAGCGCAGGCCTGTCAACAAATACCAAGTACTTGATAATATAGAAAATGGTCTACAGATCTAGTCTGTAAGGCCTACAAAGTATAGAATAGATTTATAGAATAGATTTATTTTCTTACCACAAATTACAGCTTAAAGTTAAATTAGTCTACAGATACAGTTTTGTACTTAATTTGTGGAAGACTGGTGCCTAAACTAAGTTTTTTACAAAACCTGTAAGTCAGGTCACCAGGCCCCCTTAACAATTTATATATTTCAAGTATTGTACTGAAGACGTTTATTTGAAATCACAGTAGTATTAATTCAATTATTATTTTAAACATTATTTAATTTATTAAAATTATTTAGTTTCCTCACATTTACAAAATAAGAATCTATCAAAAGGATAGATAATTAAAAAAGAAAAATAATAATAAAAACCTACTAAAACCAAGTGTTATGATTCTGATTAAAACCACTAATAAAGAGGTGAAAAATGTCAAGTGTCTGTATATAATGTCAAATAATAAAGAAATTATGTCAAAAAGTATATAATGTCAAATAATAAAGAAATAATGTCAAAAAGTATGTAAAAAAAAAAACTTCGTAATTTGAGAGCAGTTAATAGACATTTTCATAGTTATGCCGTTAATGAGAAGCCAGGGAAGCCACATGTGCAGAAAGAATTATTGCCAGACTACCTTGTCTTCAACGTAGTCTTTAATCTTATAATATGCTTTTTTGATAAGGACACGTTTGATGAGGGTTTTGAACTTTCCATCGCTAAGTTCTGTAACCGGCTTTGGCAACTTGTTATAAAAACGGATGCTGTTTACAAGAAATGACTTGCTAGTTTTAGTTAATCTAAATTTAGGTAACACAATTTCATTTTTACTACGTGTATTTATATTACGGAAATCGCTTCTTATTTTGAAGAGTCCTAAGTTTAATAATTAATTTATATGTCATGGTTTAATTTTTAATTATTTTACCTATTGTGGTATAGTAATTTTATTTTAGGTGCATCGTCTTCACATATTAATAATTACCTAATGAATGCAAAATATTGTAAAACATTTTAAAAGAGTAACAGTGGAGTTTCTTGCCATTCTTCTCCATACTAAAACTACCTTTTGGAATGGGCGACTAGAATCAATTCTATTTTATTGTAATTTTTGACGTTCAAATGCCTTTTATGTGCCTATTTGAAATAAATGCTTTGACTTTGAAGCGTGCAGCAACCATGCTGCGCAGAGTGCGTGCCAGCTCCAACAGTCTCCAGAACCCTAATGGCGTAACAGACTTACAATCACAGTCTGAATCATTTTAAAGAATGGTGCTAATCTACTGCTTCATATGTTCGAGTGATTTGTCTGCTCTACAACGTAAATAACGCAATGAATTTTGTTGAACTGTCAAAATTAAAGCCATTGCTACTGTTAGTGGATAACTGGAAACTGGATTGCCGTATCATTATTATTTAATCCAGCTACATGTACCTGCTAATAGGAACTTAGTTAAGTCATAATGTTAGTTATTGTAAATATTACTAACATAATTTGTAAGTAAGTTTTTACTAACGTTATGAGTTCACACTTAAGATACTGCACCTACCACATTCATTATTGCACCTACCACTGTTTGTCTCTGCATCACCCAAAGGTTGACTGGTAGAAAATGCCTATGGCATTAAGTCCGCCTCTGTACTGTTATGTGCTTGAAGTGTTAAATAAATAAATACTTGAAAGCTCAGATACACGGTAAGATACTTCACAGCAAATGTTTTTTTTTAAATATTTCCTTTATTTCATTAACGAACATACAAGTTATATTTTTAAATATGTAAGTATTAGAATATAAAAACATTTAAAAATATATAAAATAGAAGCATTTTATTAATACTTATTATTACTTTAAACATACATTTTTTTCACATTTTATAACACTTTCAACACTAACAAAGATCATTAAAATGTTACAGCTAGATACTTACAGGAAAACAAGATCCAGAGGCATGAACATGTTTCATACGTGAAATCATGATTGAATTCATTAAAACTCAAGTCTAACTATGTTGAACATGTAATATAAAGTTACACGTGAATTGCGAAACTAATGAAATTCTCTTATAATCTATTACTAAAGTTGATGTTAGCAACTAATACTGGATAACCTACATTTGCTTGTCGTCTGGAATGTTCTTCTTGTCTAATTTTATCCTTGGAAACATGCGATTCTCAATTCTGCCGTCATAAAGAAAAAAGGCACAACTAACATTTTTTCCAAAATTGAGTAAAAAAGCTGGCATAATTATGCGCCTTTTTTCTGATTCCAAATATGTATATAATTCAATTTTGGAAAAAATGTTAGTTGTGCCCTTTTTCTTTATGACGGCAGAATTAACCTTCCAATTATTTTCTCCAATTTCCAGCTTTCACTGAAAGTTGTTCTACTGAAAACTATGGCAACATAAGTGCGCTGTGGTTTGTTTGCTAAATAGAAATAGGTAGTAAAAAGACTCTAAGGGCAGATTTTACGAAAGTCAAAGATCTTTTATTCGTGGAATAAAATTGACGTCTGACAGTTCTAGTAGATATGGAAAATCTGTCAAAAATTCAAAATTTATTCTCAGAATAAAACTTATTCTATGTATAAAAATTTGGTGGAATGCGCCCTGAAACGGCTAATTGGACTACGCAGGAACACCTATAGTTAGAGATTCTTCTTTCTGAAGGATTCAATTCCCGTAATCAAAAACGTTCAAAATCTTGTCGCAATCTCATCTAAGCGACGAAAAACGTCAAATATGTAGGGAAATAAGAGGCACTTTTGACAGATTGTGACAGATCAGACTGCGAACGATCTTAAAATTACGAGATTTGCCCATCTGAAGGCCAATTCTACTAATTTAAAACGTTCAAATCTAGTCTCAGTCTCATCTCGGCGACAAACAAATGTCAAAAACTTGTCAAAATGTAGGGAAATTAAAGGTTCGTCGTCGTCGTTTCAGCCGATAGACGTCCTGCACTGCTGGACACAGGCCTCCCCCAATTTTGGGAGGGTTTGCCATAATCGCCACGCTTGGCAGGCGGGTTGGCGATCGCCGTATGGTATGGTGGTGGAATACATAGAGAACGCTGCTACCCATTCTCCGGTACGATCCTTAGTCGCCTTTTAAAGGTTATTTTGAAAGATTGAGACTGCGATCAGACTGTGAACGCTCTTAAAATTAGTAGAATTGCCCCTCTGGTTTCCATTAATGCTGTCGTTCCCTATGACTTCTCAGTGGTTCAGGATTACAGGATGGTATATAATAATTATAATATAAATGTATTGATTTAATTTCAGATAATCGACCTAGATGAGCTGGTAAATAAAATAAGCAAGCACTTCCCTGCACTCTCTTATTTGAGTCTACTACGCAACAAGGCGTGCCCCAACCAACTGTCAGACATTGATAAAGATGATTCAGACTACCAAAGATATAGGTAATAAAAATACATTTGAAACATACATTTTTCTACACAACTCTACTGTTTTCAGATAGGTACTCAACACACTGCATACGACTAGGAAAAGTTTACATCAGCTGTCATTGTTAAAGTAACATAAATTTTCTAAACAAAAATGTGGGAGGCAATTTTTAACAGACTTCAAAAAAAGGAGGAGGTTCTCAATTCGGTTGATTTATTTATTTTTGTTTGTTACCTCAGAACTCCGTTATTTATAAGCCGATTAGCAAAATTCTTTTTTTTATGGATAAGCCTCAGGAGTGGTCCAATATAAATATTAATAAAAAAAAAAAAGAAAATGCAGAACCAACGACGCCGACTTTCGAAATTAAAGTTATTTTTCACTTTGTATTGTTTTTATTTTGGAAGGCGGTTGTTTTTTTTTGTAAAATGATTCTAGTTGTTTATTTATTTTGGACCTCCAAAAGATATACTTGTGATATGATGATATCTCATACAATATCCAAGCAGAGTTAGCAATAGTTTTTTGTATCTACGCACTACGGCGTGAAATAGTACTCATAAACTTCAAATACTAATATAAAAACTCGTAACTAGGACTATAATTCAGTTTTTTGCCCTAATGAGCCACTGACCTGTATAAATACAAGTGTATGATAGAGGTCAGTGTAATGAGCACTAAAAATGTGCATGTTTTTCGTGTTGCTCAAACATTTAATAATATTCTTTTGCAAGGCGAACCTATCGAAATATTCATTATAAAATAATTTGGCATTAGGCAACTGACAACAATATTAGTATGATTTATGTGTCTATACTATTTTTATTAATCATCGCATTTTAAATTAAAGCGTAGAATTTAAATGCATGCATATTTCATTCATTATTTTACATTCTAAACACATCAGATTAATATTTTTAATTATTTACAAAAGAAAAATCGTTTAAAATGGTATTTAAATTCCCATAAGTAACACAGGATCTAATCTAAACTATTTATAATTTAGGTATTCAATATAATTCTAATAATTCTTCTCGCAGATATTTCGTAATATACATGCTGCCGAACTTGCGGTTTCTTGACTCTCGTCGCGTGTCTTCGGCTGAGCGAAAGGAAGCGGCGACACGGGGCGAGTTCATGCGCGTACGCCGGCCGCCCATCGATGAGTTCGATGCGCCCCTCACTCCGTCACTACAACCTAAAGGACCACCAGTTCGACCATTGCCCTTGGACTTAGGCGCGTTAGGCAAACATAGAGGTATGCGATATTTGTAACAGGTGACCTAATTGATAACGTAGATAACATAAGTGTACTGATCCCAAGAAAAGGATGCGCTTCGGGAATCATCGTGAAGCGCATTGTCTATCTTCGGAAATACGAACGCGCGGTGATGAGATCTATTATAGAGCTGTTATAACCATGGAAGTATTTGCCTATTTTGTATTACCATTATTAAAAAAATATTGATGAAAAACTCTATGAAATTTGGAAACATGACGACTACCTTTTCTGGTTCACCTGTGCCTACTAAGTAAGTACTCAAGTTGGCGGGATCAGTTGGTGGAAAGGCGAACGATCGCGAACAGTGGAAAGAATGGAGGGAGGCCTTTACCCAGAAGTGGATTAGAAGTAGGTACCTACTCGGCCCACGTGGACTAAATATGAACAGACCACAAACTTCGTTGACCAGACAGACGGTGTGGTTTATAATATTGACGACACGCCCTTACGAGTTGATAAAACAGATTTCTTTATTACGTGTAATGTATTGCGCACATAAACCTTCCGGAATTCTCTAAGTCATGGTAAAAGCTGCATCAAAATCCGTTGCATAGTTTAGAAGAACAACGCGTGCACACAGACAGACACGAAAAGAAAGTTTTTTTTTATAATATGTAATGACTGCGTCGGTAAGGGCTTTCGGACCTTTTGGTATTTATTTGAATTTAGAAATTCGGTTTTATTTATTTATTATTTATTGTACCTACACCGGAACATACATAACAAAAAAAAAATACGATTATCAGTACAAAACAGACAATGGGTGGCCCTAACGCTTTCTGTAATACTATACGTTTTATGGGGCTTATGACCTAAAGCGCGGTCACTGTCGGACTGCATAGAAGAGAAAGAGAAGTGTAATGACACAACCCTGGTAATTAATTGCAAAATATGAAGCAATTATTTAATTACAAAAAATCTATTGTTTGGACTAAAAAATTAAAACACTAGTATGTTGCTATCTGAAAAAAAATCAAAATGATTGTATGTATATTACCTAGTATGGTTTTTATTGTAAAAAGAAAGTTTTTAGAGGTATCTTCATGATTTTTTTCTATCGTATCAAATTAGTTGTATTATTTTTTCAACACACTATCTACCTAGCATATATCCTGAAGAATATCATATATTTTTCTGATTTTGTTTACTGTAGTCGATCATATACTTACCTACTTTTATTGTTTCTAAAACTAAGGTTTAAGTAATACTTGACCTTTTAAAATCTGTTTAACAAGAAGTAATTAAGTTTGTAATGAAGTTGTATCTGGCCACATTTTTATTAAGTAGTAGGTTATTATTTCTATGTACCTACCTAAGAGTTTGGTATTTGTTACAGGTGCCTATGGGAAATGCAACTACAAGTACACCGGGAAACATTCGGAGGGCAACCGATTCATTTCAAATAGCGATTTATGACCGCGTCAAGGATCATACATTCAAAAGTGCTAAATAGTTAGGTACTAAATAAGAATATCGAAGGATCATTTAACGCATGAAAAAGTTCGTCCTTGTTAAAGGAAATAAGCATCCTAGATAAAACTAAATGGTTCTCAATTTATTTAGGTATATAATAATGTAGTAGATACGAAGTATTAACAACATACATAATTATGATTTTGGTGCTAGCTGTTTCAAAAAATAACCTAATAGAAGTTAACAAAACAAAATATTTTATTTCACATAGGTACTTAAACCTACATGGGCACTTATGAAATGTCAGAAGCTAGGTGCACGGTTCCAATTGGTCGTTTCCTATGGATAAGAGCCGGCAAGAAACTCCACCTACTACGATCATCATCATGTCATTCATAAACAGAGTTTGTAAGTAACCTCCATTCATTATTAAAAAATATGAAACGAGCCATCTGACAATGATATAAATATGTATTAATTAGGTTTTATTGATCAGCGTAAACCCAAGAATTCGCATTTAGGTACCTAGTCCATAACATTCCATACTGTCAAGTCAACATGGCATGGTTTATAAGGTGCGATTCCTACTCACGTAATACGGAGGAAACTGTTGAACTTTGTTCGTTGGATTAACAAGGCTCACGAGTTTGTATTCTTAGCAAGGATGAACTTCATATTTTAATTAGAAAAATTTGTTATGCATTCGCCGCACTATAAAGCCGGCCATATGCGTGATAAGCAAAACTTCCGCAACATAATTTGTGTTGTGTGCAACACGCAATGTTACACTGTGCAACAACGTAACTGCAACGTGTTTCGTAACTTGTGCACTTGCGGACAAAGCATTAGGAAAGATCAAAGTTCTAAAGGGATTTTAACACATTTTAATCTTTTAAATGCATTTCAATAAGCTCGATATTGGATGTTAATAATGTATATTGTGTAAATGCAATACTAGTACCTATTGTGTTCGACTGCAATTTGTACCCAAAAGCCTTAAATTCTAAAAATTATGTTTTTATTTTTGTTATGTTTGCTTATTAATTAATAAGCAAATACTTTTGTAATTTTTGTTAAGTTGCGTCCCCACTTGTCACAAACACGCCAACAACTCTCCCAATGTTCTGCGAACTGTAAATCCCACCAATTTTTGACAAATGCCACGGACAAGGTCATTAAAGGTCAGTAATTTAATCTATAAAGTCAACGTCGCGTCGTGTGATTTTGTATGAGAGTTTGGAATGGATAACGCTACGCCACATTTTGCTATTCGTATTTCACTTGTTGGAAGTTTTATTGGTGAACACGTTACAAGTGGGGATGCAGCTTAAATAAAGATACGAAATATTTTTCAAAATGTCTTCTTTTATTTTACATCCCGCTAAGTGTCAATACAATGCCTTGGACTTGCAACTCTGCCAACCTGCAATGCAACAATAGATTCTAATAAGCGGCGTCGATTAATATTGAGCCATTATGATTTTTTTCAACACACTTGCTCGTAAAGTGACTCTTATTGAACCGCTTTTAGGTTCATAATGCAGTGTGCAGTGTATTAAAAACGCGTGATTTTTCTTTATTTTAATCCACAAGTGCTTTATTTTCACAGATAACTATTTACTAGTCGGAGATGCGCGCTTTTTTAATCTCATCAATTCCCTTTTTTTTTAAATAGTATTGTATTTGGTCCCAAAATTAAATAATATTTATTTACCTTAAGGTGAATGCGCAGGGACCACAGACAATTTAAGGTGAATGCGCAGGGACCATGGACAATTTAAGGTGAATGCGCAGTGGTAGTCCGCGAAATTCAAATGTTCTTAGGTTTTTTGCAATTTTCAGGTCAGTGTCAGGTTGTATCTTGATCAAAATATGATTTGCGACTATAACAGGTACGTCTTTACAGAATGATAATCATTCGAATCATTAATACATATTTGTTATGGAAAAGTTCTTAGGGAAAAAATCTAACTTGAGAGATTATATTCTAATCATATACAGGGTGTTTGGTGCATCGTTTGCCAAATGGAATTGGCCGAAAGGAGAGATCATTTGCTATCTCTTAAGGCCCAGTAACTCATTCCTTGTTACACCGGTTTTTATATTATGACTTTTTAATTTTTATTTAGAAAAATACAAGAACTCTGCATTTAAGCTTAAATTTAAAAAAAAGTTATGAGTATAGGCTTCAAGTTTTATTTTAATTCATATGTTTACTCGTGTATGGTTCTATAAAATTCAAAATTACTTGCTTATAACATCTTGTTCCTTTTTAATAAATCACAAAGTTTTTGAAAAAAGGAAAAATACACTTAACACTCAACTTTAAATTGCTGTAAAAAAAAACTAAAAGCGATCGGGATCTTCGAATTCTTTTAAAAAGTTCTCTATTTTGTCCCCTTTCCAACGGTGTGCAATATACCAAAAAAACTTTTATCTCTTTTATCTCTTTCTCGGGTTCTAACTTTCCTCAAACTTGAAATAAAAAGTAAACTTTTATTTCATAAGTGCCTAATTATAAATTTTGTTCAAATTGTCCTCCAATATTGCGTACACACGCGTGACATCTTCGTCTTATCTCGACTGTGTAGTGGTGTGTAAACGTATTTCTGCTTTGATAGTGATGAAAGCCGCCTCAATGCGTTGGACTATATCATCCCTAGTCTCTACTTCCGTGGCATAAACAAGTTCTTTGGGCCGTCCCCAAATGTAAAAATCTAACGGAGTCAGGTCTGGGGAACGGAGGCCAAGGAATAGGGCCATTCCTCCCAATCCAAGAGTCTGGTAATGCAACATCCAAGTACTCCCTGACGGTTAATCTCCAGTGAGCGAGACAACCGTCTTGATGAAAAACAAAAGACTCACTTCAAGAGGTCTTCACTGAAAATTGGTAGCTGAGCTAATAATTAGGGTAAGTCTGTTTGTAGAAATGCTTTTTAAAAAGTTCGGATCATCCACGTCCGAGTGTAATAAAAAACGACAAAACTGGACACGGTTATCATAGCCTTGATTCTCAAGACCTATACAAAATACCTACGCGTAAGAATGCATTATTTTCTCACAAGGGGAATTTTTTATTTAATATTAGTAAAAAGTACAATCCGTGCGGGATAACATGACATCTGGCAGAGTGACGTCAAAGCCGTTACCTAGAACATCGGTGAGGTACGCAGTAGAGCTAGAAAGGGTTTGCATTCCATGTTAGCGCGTACGATTGTAAGTCACTATCAAAGAAGAAATACGTTTACACACCACTACATTCGAGATAAGACGAAGATTTCGCGCGTGCTTACGCAATAGTGGAGGACAATTTGAACAAAATTTATAATTAGGTACTTATTAAATAAAAGTTTGTTTTTTATTTCAACTTCAAGGAAAACTAGAAGCCTAGAAAGACATAAGAGACTGCGTAAGAGTGAGATAACACTATAAAACTACTTAACGAATGTTATTTATGTGAAAACTAGTGTTCTTTCCGTAATATCGAATATCAGCCTGATGTGTCTCGATTACACATTTAGCGAATTACTGAAGTTATTAAAAAAATTTTAACGTATATTGCACACCGTTGGAAAGGGGACAAACTAGAGAACTTTTTAAAAGAATTCGAAGATCCCGATCGCTTTTAGTTTTTTTTTAGAGCAATTTAAAGTTGAGTGTTAAGTGTATTTTTCCTTTTTTTCAAAAACTTTGTGAGTAGTTAAAAAGGAACTAGATGTTATTAGCAGGTAATTTTGAATTTCATAGAACCATACACGAGTAAACATAAGAATTAAAGTGAAATTTGAAGGCTATACTAATAACTTTTTTCAAAATTTAAGCTTAAATGCAGAGTTCTTGTATTTTTCTGAATAAAAATTAAAAAGTCATAATAAAAAAACCGGTGTAACAGGGAATGAGTTACTGGGCCTTAAGAGATAGCAAATGACTTCTTCTTTCGGCCAATTCCATTTGGCAAACGCTGCACCAAACACCCTGTATATTATAGTCGCGAATCATATTTGATCAAGATACAACCTGATACTGACCTGCAAATTACAAAAAAACGTATGAAAATTTTAATTATCCACCTTAAATTGTCGTGGTCCCTTCCGAAACCAAACGGAAAAGACCCTGACTGGCGTTCTAAAGTGTTTTTCAAATAAACTTGCGATAAATGTCATTCAACCGCCCTGTACCAAAAAGTCCAAATAACTTACGATAGATATCGTTCGTCATACAAAACTGTCGCTAACATTGGTTGAGTTTCATAATACCAAACACGGAGTAAGTCAAAAATAAGTAAATTTTGGGAATTAATTTAGTAGTTTTTTTTTCAATTTCTAGAATACACATTTAAACACGGAAATTATAATTTGCTATTGTTTACGGACTTAAAAAAAAGAAAACATGTCGAACTTTTCTTTTTCGATATTACTGAGGTTTTTAATTTATATTTCAGTACAAGAATATGTTATATCAGGATTTATTCAATTAAATTAACTTATATTCATGAAAATAAGCAACTAACAAAAAAAAAACAACAAAATTTTAACATCCTTACTAGTAAATAAGATATTTTGAGTTATGCCTTCTCACTTGGCGTCGAGTTTGCCGTCAGGGCACTGACCTCTATAATACAAGTACGCTGGACTGCAGACTATGGATGACAGATTGAAGCCATTTGATTTTCGCCATTTTGGCGCTGATAGCAATGTGAAGGGACCATAGAACTAATATTAGAGATGGGATATATCCTACGATAAAAAAATACTTTTATGAATTTTATCGACCGTTATAACCACTGAGAGTAATTTATTACTTAAGAGAATAATATCGGATCACTCCCAGTTATTTTTATGCTTCATTTTTAAGTAATAGTGTAATTGCTCTGCAAAAGTTAAGGGGCCGGCGGAGCATGCGTAGTTCATACAAACGTACCTAATACCAAAATAATTTGTAAATCAAACATATTTTTAATGTAGTGTGCATTTATTCCGATTGGATTACAGAATATCTAGGTTCCCATATATATATTTTGAATGGACGCTGATTTAAAGACAGACATGACGCATGACGGTCAGATCAGTGAGCTTTAAATATGAGGATAGGCTTAGAATTTAGCCTAAAAACTACTATGGTGGAGCTAATATCTCCTGGCTCAACTACACTAGTTTTACAATCTGAACTGGGGTCACATTAGTTCGCAATATGAACTAAAAACTAAGTTGCCATTTCGCTCTAACCTAGTAAATCCAATGGCAGCTGTATTCTTCGTGACTTTGTGTTGTCACTTTTGGTGTTCAATTTGGAAGAATTGAACCATGTAGGAAACAAAAAGCAACAAACAGCGTCCATACAAATTCAATCAAATCCACTCAAATTGAATGCCTAAAGTGAACCTTGTAACATTACCATGTAGTTATTACTAGCGGAAAGGAGAGGGATTCCATTTTCATTATTGCGTGCGTACTAATGGAAAAAAAACACAAGAAATAACAAAGTCTAAGTCAAATAATTTATTTCAAATGAAATAGACACTTTTGAACGTCATTATTTTATTTCAAATAGGTACATAGGCACTTTTGTCAAAGTCAAAGTCAAAACATTTATTTCAAGTAGGCACTTAAAAGGCACTTTTGAACGTCAAATATTACGAAAAAATAGAATTGATTCTAGTCGCCCATTCCAAAAGGTAGTTTTCGTATGGAGAAGAATGGGCAAGAAACTCCACCGTTACTCTTTTAAAATGTTTTACAATATTTTGTATACATTAATTATATAATATGCGAAGACGATGCACCTAAAATAAAATAAAATTACTATACCAAAATAGGTAAAAGAATTAAAAATGAAAACATGACATTTAATTATCTAATAGATACATGGTGCTCACATATTTACAAACATAGTAAAAATAAACGATTTTCATTTAAATAAAAAATTACAAGTAATAAGGCAGTGTGTGAGTTTAAGTTATTACAGAATACTTATAAATCAACGTCAAAAAAAAGAAGAAAGAATCAATTTTACAATTAAATTAGCAACCAGTTTGATTTTGTCTAGACTCTAGATTGTCCTATGGAGCAGGACCAGCATGTTTCCAAGCGTTCTTATCTTGGATATAATCTTCTAATTTATAGTATGCTTGTTTACAAAGTGTACGTTTAATTACGATTTTTGAATGTCAAACATACAATAAAATAGAATTGATTCTAGTCTTCCAAAAGGCCGTGTTCGTATGGAGAAGAGCGTAAGTGTAGAGTGTTTAACGAAACAGTCCGCAGTGAAATTGCTACAAAGATGATAATTCGATTTAGGACTCCAATTTTCCATTTTCATGTTTTTGAGCCCTGCTTAATTGATTTGGTGGGAAATCTGAAATTAAGTATTTAATTAAGGTAAAACTGACTAAAGTATACAGTACATTGTAGATGACAAGTTTTATTTTGATGTTAGGTCTTTACTTCGGAAACAAGTACACATTACATATAATACTATGCTTCCGCTCGCGGCTTCGCCCGCGAGATATGTCGATAAAAACTATACTCTGCCAAATATTGAAATCCGTTCAGTGGTTTAGGCGTGAAAATGTAACATACAGACAGACAGACAGACAGAGTTACTTTCGAATTTACCTATAATATTAGTATGGATTTATCTGTTGAAATTAGAAACTAGTATTTGCTAATTTGTTTTAGGTAGGTAATCAAATTGCAGAAATTTCTGGCGACAGTAAATTTTTCTTTGAAAGACGTAAATTTAAAATTATTAACTGTCTGAAGAAAACTATCGACACATTATCGACATGGAACATTTACAACCCTATTCAAATTATTGTATTCACTAAATGTGAAAACTGAGCCCTAATTACACTTAAATATGATGGGATATTAATGAAAACAGTTATTCTAAATATAAGATAGTAATAAAAATGCTCACAATAAGCAATCGAAACATTTATAGTCGTAAAATACACTTACTTGTGAAAAGTTAATCCGCTGTCTTTTTGGCAGCGAGTTTTACAAAATCCGCATGCTTTCATAATAAAAATGTTCCAAATATCACGTAGTAAACACAAAATACACAAATAAACTAGTTTTTCACGATTTAGACCTAAATCATCAGAGACGAAGTAAACAAATCAACGTCCATTTGAAAGAACGTGTCAATTTTAGTTCCTTGGGGCTACGACCTGGGGGGTACACGTAACGTGTACCCCCGCTCGTAGCCTACGAGCGGGGCGCTTTGAATCGGCACAAAAAACAACTGTCATTTCGTAGAGTATCGTTAGTCCAGCGTACTTGTATTATAGAGGTCAGTGCGTCAGGGGCACATCACCTGTCCGCCATTTTGTAATAATGTCCTTCCGTCATTCCGAGTTTGGAATGCGCTTGGGATAGACTAGTCAACTTGTGTACTCTACTTGGAAAGTTTTCTCGCGTTTATTATTATTTTGTTATTGCTGTTGTTTTGTTACTTTGATTATTTGTAATGAGTGAAGAAGTGACAATGGATCAACCTAAACCAGCCCAAACAAGATGGCGAAGAAAGCGAATCATTGAACCTCAAGCATTAAATATTTATATAAAAATAATACTATTTATTCGTTTTATTTTAGTATTACAAAAATAAATTATAGATGTGCCCGACTAGCCGGGAAAATCGACAAAACATACCTATTCAATATTTATAGTCTGCCCATATAAAATAAATAATAACGACTGATCATAATTTTGACCAAAAGGTTTGTAATCCATTCCTTGTTGCATGTACTGTCATGCGACAAGGTCGCCTCTTACCACGATACACTTGTTTTGATCGTGTTACCGACACTGCCCATACATTTTTTTCGTATCGTTTGGAAATATTGGGATACATTAGTAGAAGGAGGTGAACAAACTTTATCGCAAGTTTATTTGAAATGAACTTTATTATTGCGGATTCTCACTAAATTAAATGTATATTTCTCTATGCCAATAGTACTTTCTAATTCCATACTAACTAAACTACAATTTGACATACGACAACACTACGATCAGTCTAAACATTATTTTGTGTTTATTATATTTTTTCTATAGGCTGCTTAGAGGTTTTGTCAGTGCCATATACTAATATATTTAAAATGAGAGTGCTTTTATTTACACCAGCGCGCGCATCGCTAGTGCTGGCTGGCACGGCGGGCGCGCGGAAAAACAAAACTAGAGCGCCATTTTCCAAACAAGTTAATATTTAACAATACAAGTCTGTTTTTTTCCTCGCAAGTGTGTTGAAAAACGTCGTATGAAATGCGTGTGCATTGATCATTATAATAATATAATAAAAATAAATCGTTTATTTCTTAATTAAAAATTACAATATGGAGGTATCATTGGTCCCAAACTAGGCACGGCCTGTGTCTTCGGCACCATTACATAGGTAAACCTAAAAACAATAGAATTCTTAAAATAGACTCTCGGCTTTCTTATGCGCGAGCCGCAATAGCAGACACGTATCATAATGTACTATTATTCGTTGTTTTGGTTATAATTAATTATAAGGCGGCGTCTATTGATATAGCCAATGACAGTAGGTATAATTGATTTATAATCAATTTTATCATTGCATATTATAGTCAATATTAATATATGGGAGCCCACGAGCAACTTTTGTCAGTGTTGTCTTTGTCGCATCGCTACATGCGCGCATTTTTATACAAACCCGTGGACATGATGTAAGAGACAAAAGTTGCTCATAGGCGGCTCCCTAATTCTTTTACCTGTCTGTGACATTAACCCTCCGTAGCCGGAGCGTGGATCCACGCGAAACACAATAGATTTGAATTGTTTCTGTTATTACGGCATTCAACCAGTTAAAAAGTTGTAATAAGTCATTAGTCTTGTAATTTACTTACGGGATAGTGAGAAAAACACAAATAACTGGTTTATCCATAAACATAGTTTATTATTTAATTTTATTAATCATATGAATATTTTGAGTTGTTTAAATCGTAGGAATGCATCGTCGGAAGTATAGCATACATAAAAATAAATTAAGTACTAAAAATTACATCAAAAATTGTCCTATATCATACAATGTTACCTAGGGTTTATCATATAAACCTTTATATTTATTGTTATGTACTTTTCACCAAGCTTTTATGTACAACATTTTAAAAATAACTAGTTGTGTATTTATATTTATTTACATAATGAATTAAATGCAATTGCGATTAGCTCAAAAAACTGCTCCTAACAAAGATAATAATTAGCTTGGTGAGTTTTGAGAAGCAACAAGGAGTTGGCAGCGAAATTCATAGACATTTTATACATACAAATTCGGGTTAGATGTTTTTCTCCACGTCGATATATTGTACGAAAAAAGTCATCATTCAGTTTCCAATCTTATTACATTCATAGGCCCGTTTGCACAGAATTTCCAAATAATTTAAGCGCTAAACTGATTTAAAACATCGTTCCGTCTCTGTAATCTTCTTACGATTGACAGAAACGAAGCTATCTTTAAATTAGCGTTTTGTGGTGCAAGCGGACCATATGAGTAAGTACACTCTCCTACTTTTTGTAAGGGGCCAATTTACAAGCTGAATAGTGAATTACTGCTACGAACAAAAAGACATTACGTTTAAAATTTTATTTATAACACGACTTTATTAAACCATTGATTGAATGTATTACTTAAATTAGTTTTAGAAATGCAACTTGTGTACATAAAAATGCAACAACACCCAAATAGATACTTCTTGAGTCAATGCAAATTCAAATGACGCGAAGCTTGACCAATCTCGCGTGTATTGACTACCTGATCATTATTTACGTAAGTTTATCAATATACATCTGCAGTCTATAAAATCTCAGGTACGACCCCGTAAAAATAATACAACACGAATCTCATTTCATATACAAAGCTGTCTGTGAACGACTATAATCTTTCTAGCTACTTATTAAAATACGTTGTATTAATTTCAAAGTTACAATAACATTAAAATCGCGGTGTTCTTGAACTAAAGGAGGGGACGATCGCGATAGCATGGTTTTTACACTTCAATTAAAATATGAAATTGTAACAAAAATATCTGATTTTTCGGCTTTTAATAAGTTGAATAAACTTTTAGGTCGAAATCAAATCTCATCCAATTAAAATTCTATAAAATGTTTGTGTGACTCAGTTTGTGCATGATTAAAGCCATTGGAACGTTTTACAAAGTTAGTTTAAAACATACCGTTAGTTAGGCATCGTCTATCACATAGTAGCCTAAAACTACAACCTCTAGAATAATACTAAGCATTTATTTATTAATTAACAACTATATTAATCAGTTGCCATGATTCAATCGTTATATAATATATCTATTTCGAATAATTTAATTGCCAACACGAGGTATACAATGGATGGCCAAACACAACCTGGGTTTGAATTTTCACAAATAATAATTACACGTTGAATTAGTGTTACTCGTTTTCAATACAATAATGATCCAAAATCGATTTATAATTAATTCAGAAATAAATATGTATCGAGATATGTCTTACAAAAAGGTACACTCGGTGTCTAAATAAAACGTAAACAATCTCTGTACAAGTACAAAAATATATTAACTGTTACATAAAAATATTGATCTCGATAAAATATAATATGTGTCAATATTACATTGTGTTACCTAATGCCGTTCCAAAGGAAGCTTTGGTTAATACAATGCGCCCAATAACAGATCGAATCGACATTACGTACATACTATACTATAAAAGTCAAAATGGAATGTTTTAATCACAAAATATTAGGCTGACGTAATCTACTTGCATCACATGTTACTTAATTTTGTATTACACATAAAAATACGCTTTCAGTTAAAACATTAGCATGTGCATCGATCAAATAAAATGGCACAAAATTTTGTTAACGCACACGACGCTACTATAATCTACGCTCACCTGACGAAAGCACTTATTATTGAAAATAACAAAAAATACTTAAAATTAGCCCAGGTAAGCACGGGCGCATTTCTCCTGCGGCTATTTTATTTTTCGCGCAAAGGATTTTCAACGCACTGTTTAGCGCCGACAGTTGAAAATCTAACAGCATTTTTTTTTTACACTCTGGAATGCGCTCTGTTGGATATCCAATGCTCGGCTCAACACAGAGAGTTGAAAATCTAGTGCGCGATAATCTAGTCTCGTCGTATTAATATTTATACGTCCGGGCTTACGCATTCACTTATACTTCTATAACTTGAAAACGATACATTAGTGAAAACAACAAAATAGGCAATAATATAATAGAGCCTACTTCAGCATTGATAAAGATTATACAAATATTGAACAATTTAGGTACAAGTAGTTACCCTCTTCTGGTCTTGATATACACGATATAAAAGTTACTCTTAAGACACTACGGTTATTAGTGACGGTTAAAAAATGAGAAATACAAGAACAAAACTGACTAAATAAGTACCTCAATCACTAAGCGAGCTACTTAGCATCGCCGAAGTCAATGATGACAATCATTGCAAATACACCATCATGAATATTGTAAAAGCTTATAAGTATTGACTTACAAAAAATAAATCGCTATCTGAAGATAAAGCAGCCTACTCAAGAGGCCGTCCAAAAGGGTAGAACCGGTCGCGAAACTAAAAAAAAATGAGCGCACTCGCGAACTAGCACTTGACGAATAAGCAGAATAGTCTTTTACTTTTGGGCCTAGCTAGAAACACGGCCCCGTAACACAATGAACGCGGTTTTGGAAATAAAGCCTTACAATAAAAAAAAGGTTCCGACGAATTGAGAACCTC
Source organism: Mesoligia furuncula (assembly GCA_916614155.1). Taxonomy (NCBI): domain Eukaryota; kingdom Metazoa; phylum Arthropoda; class Insecta; order Lepidoptera; family Noctuidae; genus Mesoligia; species Mesoligia furuncula. Next base: position 18,717,146 of record OU744798.1, read on the forward strand.
CTCCTTTTTGAAGTCGGTTAAAAATCACTTGAAAAATTGAACAAAATCCGGCAACAAGGTAAATTCAGCTAAGGAGCATTAAAATGATTTATTTCAAACTGAATTAAATTATTGATAAAATAATTTTCATTTTATTGTTCCAAACATTTTTTTTTTTTTTCAAAATCGCGTTCACCGGTACACACGGCACTTAACGTTGGGATCTAACTAGAAATGAACGTAGCTAGAGTATTCCCTTGAGTTGGCGCGTCCACGAGCGCAGGCGCTGTGCTCGAGTGGAGGCCGCAGCAGTGGCTACACTTGCGTCACACAGTGTGCCAGCTTCTCTAGCTCGGCTTGCAACGCTTGCCGCTTCTCACTCTCTTGACTCAGCTTGGCTTTTAAGTCCTCGATGGCCGTGTTGAAAACTGTATTTTGTACTTCTATGAGCTTCTCCAAATTCGTTATCTGTAGATGAAATGTTGAAATTATTCATATTGTACGATATTCAAGCACCTGGGCAAGATCGTTCCATCGTAGACCTCGTCCATGGTTTTTCATCAGGCAAGATCGAGGTCAAGAGCAACCCCATTTCGCAATATAAAATATATAAAAGCAAATCGTTGACTACTTACCCTATTATTGAGCTGCGCAATCAACGCGTCGTTGGTTTCAACTTTTTCCGTTTTGACGGAATGCATTCGCCTCTCCAACGTCCCTGTGCTGGGTTTGTCTCCGCTGACGGCATTCGAAGGTATTTTCTCTAATGACTTTTCTATTCTCTCGATGGTGCTCGTTTTGCTCGTTTGCCTGGTGAGTGCGGTGACTTCGGGCATGAAGGGTGTCTTGTCGGGTTTGGCGTTGGGGGACTTGTCAGGGGTGACGTGTGCGGACAGTATGCTGGCCGACAGCAGCGGCGCGGGCGACGTGGGGCCTGCGGGGGGCGCGGCCGGGGGGGGGCGCGGAGCTGGGCGGCGCGGGGGGCGCGCTCGTGGGCGGTGGGGGCGCGCTCGTGGGCGGCGGAGGCGCACTTGTGGGCGGCGGGGGCGCGTGGGGCTTCTTTATCTCGTCCAGCATAGACATGATCGTGCGACCTGCCAACCAGTAACAATTTAGTAGTACCTAGTAAGAATTTTACCGCATTAGTGTGTGTTTCTGATCCTAAGCAATTTTCTTTAAGTGTTTTGGAAATAAAAACCATCTAAACTATGGATACTTCAATAAGCATAACATCACGCCTCCGGGTCAGCGCAGACCGAACTGCAAAATGCTCGCGCATGCTCGACTACTGCTCGAATGCATACTCGAACACACAGTCGGCTTGCTCGAGCATGGTCGAGCATCAAATTTGGACGTATTCAATTTTGCGAAGTATGATAATAATCATAAGATATTTTTTTCAATAATCTCAGAAAATGCTCTGCTCTGCTCTTGGTGTGCGCTGACCCTCACAGTGTTTTTGGGGCAATAAAAACACTGTGCGCCTGTATACCCCGAAGGATAAGGCAGAGGTGCACTATCGCGGACACTCCCGCCTGACCACCACTAAGTTCATTTTCGCTAGTAAGCGCGTCAAGGTCAAATAGATCGTCCGTAAAATTCACAAAAGGAGTACACGTGATGCGCCACTAAGCCGCGCATTGCAGGTTGCAACTAATTACGTTATCGCTTTCCTAATAGGCGAAAACTTTAAAGGGGCGTGGCTTGGCGACGCCGCAGGATTTAGGCGAAAAAAATTTTAAGTGATCAGCAGAAAGCTTATATTGTATAATATGTATTGCGATATACCTGCAGCGGTGGGTGATTGTACGGGTTTGACAGCGTGCGACTCGGTGTCGCGGGGTGCGGGCGTAGCGTCCTTTTTAGAGTCCAACGAATGACGAACTTTTGTCTGTAAGAATACAAGAAATTTTAAAAATAATATCCACTATTTATGACAGTAATGTTTCTAACATTGATCTATTTATTACGTTACCTCCTCAAAGCTCTCCATTATTGACATTCGACTGCTAATCGATGACGTGCTTTTAGACATTTCCATAGAGTGAGTTGATCTCTTTTCTTCTAGACCACAGTCTAGGATTCTGAAAGTAAAAAAGTTATAGTTGCCGGCACGTAACTTGGCAAGAGTTTTTGTAGTGGGGGAAGTTTGCGCACGCACAATTTCATACATTTTTATATGCGCGAACTTCCCCCACTACGAAAATCTCTTGCCAAGTTACGTGCCGGTAATTGTATATTCATAATTAATGGTAAACTGTAAACAATGTTAAAATTACAAGATGAACACTGGGAAAAGTAATGTCTCTTTTTTTTTCATTACAAATTGCTTCTAAAGTAAATTGTTGTTCTGCAAAATCAACCACCCAAACCCTAACGGCCTTATTACAAAATAAGATGTATATTGTTGTTCTGCAAAATCAACCACCCAAACCCTAACGGCCTTATTACAAAATAAGATGTATATTTAAATCCAGATTTGAACCATTTTGGAATTTTGAACTTTTATCCCTCTCGACAAAGTTCAAGTTCGAAATAAAAATACTACTACTAAGTATAAACCCGAGTCTAAGTTGTAATTTTTTTACTAAGAACTTTACCTCAGTCGAAATAAGGTTCTAAATACAAACACTGTCTCGATAGTTTAAGCTGGGACTAAAGTTAGTACTCAATCTATACAGGGCGTCCCACGGCTATGCAACATGGAGAGAAAGTACCTTGGATATTGTAGATGGAACATTTTACTGAAAGAAGAAATTATTTTAATTTTAAAAACAATGTAAACTGCATTCATAGATTTTTAAATAATTACATGGTTGTACCGGGAATCGAGCTACACGAGAAAAAAAATTACCCTGTAGCTTTATCATACCGATCGAAAGGCTTCATCATAAGGATTATTTTTTTTCTAAATAACATAGTGTCAGAAATAAAAGGAAGACCATGAATTTTTAATTCTTTCAGTAAAACGTTCCATCTGCAATATTCAAGGTACTTTCCCTCCATGTGGCATAGCCGTGGGACACGTGGGTAAATATAAAATGGTTTTTGTATAAAAGTCCAGTTTACCTGTCCGTACTGCCGCTTCCCGCCTTGCTCGCGACGCCAATTTCTGGTCCTGAGAGGCGCGACTTGCCGTCTACTATGAAGCTGGTCTTCTTGGCCTGGTTCAGCTTCAGTTCCTCCATCCACGGCGCCTTATGTTTCTCCCACTCGCGAGTCCGAGGTTTGATTTCTTCCGCCGCTTCGGGATGCTCCGTCCGTACCGCTTTCTCAGGTGGTTTTTCGGCTGTAAGTAAGATATTTTTATTTATTTATTAATCGTTGTGCACAACAATGGTGCAAAGGCAGACTTAATTCTTCGGGCATTCACTACCAGGGCAGGACAGTCAACCAAGGTAAAACAGGGTACAGACACACTCCCAGTGTGTGTGTGTGTGTGTCTATGTGCAGTGGTAGGTTTAACCTTTTGACCGCTTATGTCATTGTACGACATGTCATTTATGCGGCACATATTTCCGTGCCCCTACCGCTCGTGTCGTATTTCTGCGACAGAGAACATGTATGATTATTTCGTTCTATTCCACGATTGCTACTCCTTATTTATTGTAGGTATTATTTTATTGATTTGTAGCCGCGCGCTAAGGGCACGGCAATTGATATTTAGCCAAGCGCTTGAAAGGTCTAATTTGGTTAATAAAATGGTGTTCGTTGGTAAGCGCATCACTTGAGAACTGCTCGACTCATTTGGCTATTTTTGTTTTAAAATCTTCGAAATAGTCCAAATGAAGTTGTGGAAAGAAAAATTGGAAAAGATTTATATTCGCATAACTCGTCAAAATGTAGGAAACTGCCGATTCTTCGTGATTTCAGATTTGGTCCCATAGTAATAGTTGTTCAGAATGATAAGTACAATGACCCCTAAAGAGATTATCTATTAATTATCGGGACATCCTGTATAAATTCATAGAAAAGAGGAACTACTAGGTACAAGAGGTTTATAGTTTTCTTCTTTGTCCTTTCGTAATGACTCGCACATGGAATACGCTTGGATGAACCTTGGCCCGAAGCCAAACTCATTACAAACTTGGTACCAATGACGAAAATTAATGAGGTAATAACAGTCACAGTAGCAAGGTATGGCTTGTAACTTGCCTAGTGTCTTATGTCCCATATTTAATTTCTTAACCTCACCAATAGTTAACGTATTATTATTACATACTGGCTTCTGCCCGCGAGTTTAACCGCGTGATTTTTTTTTTGTTCCCCGACCCACCCCGTCGTATCGTATCGCCTGCCCGCGCTATTACTCGTTTCCGCTTAGCGTTCTTTCTGTTTTTTTTTTGTTTTTGCTCAGCTCCTAAGGGCCCTAGCTTGATGTCAAATAGCGTATAGCCTTCCTCAAGAAACGGGCTTTTTTTTATTTATTTGAAATGGGTTTGCTCTTGACTCTAATCTAGGTCAGAGGTCACAGAGACAAAGTCGACGATGGAGTGAGCTTACCCAGAAGAAGCCTGTTCACTCTTACTTTGAAGAGATTCGGGTTGTATGCACTCGGAAACACAGACGCAGGTAAAGAGTTCCACTCTTTTGCTGTGCGCATTGATATTATCTATGGGCTATCAAATGCAATAGGATTTTTTCGATGATTTCAAGATTAGCGCGTTCAAACAAACTATTAGTATAGATATAGTAATTTACGATAAAACCAAGATGTCCTGTAAATAGGCGCCGCGCTTGTTGTACTTGGCTCTAGATATCCGTTATCAATGTTACATACTATTAGATAAAACTGATACGAATTAAGTGTGGACTGACTGATAACAGAGAACTTATTGTTATCAATCAGTTTTTATATTTTTCAGTTTGAAGTAATAAACACGGTAATGATAGGCTACCCTGGCGCTTCCCCCTTAAGTGCAAAGAGAGAGAACAAACAAACAAAGACAATCATATCAGAACCGCGAACAAGTAGCAAGTTTTACTTAATTTTCATACAATCGATCGTTTCATTCCGTTCGTTTCGTTTCGTTTTCAGTTTTACAAAATATTACGCAAAATTAGGTATTGTGTTTCAGTTAGCTATTCTATGTGTTTAATGAAGTTTGTATTGTATTGGACAAGGCCAAGGTTAGGAGAGACAATCAATGATTAAGATGCCTGCCCAACGGAGCGGAGTCAAGCGGAACACTAATAACCAGCGGATGACAACAATAACAATGCACGCGTCATCCTTAAGAGCCTATACTACCTCAAATGGCTTAGCATGATCCTCCGATATGTCGAAAATACCGCAGCATTAATTTTGAAATAAATATATGTTTAAGTGGAGGATTAATGTTAACTACTATGTTAGACGAAAACACGATTCCATAAAATTTTCTCGATAGAAAAAAAATCCAAAGTTACCTCCAAACCGAACAATAAACCACTGGTATTAAAAAAATACTTCAAATTAGATTATGAAACTTTGCACACTAACTGAACTAACTATAAAGCAGGTCTTATGTTATTTAGTTTTTTTGGATTACCTTTATCTTCACCGTAAAAAGGAAATACCTAAACTATTGGTGCTGTCTTCCGCCCAGCACCGCACTCTGTCTCGCTCTCACACAGTCCGCGAGCAGTATCGTGCGAGCGAGATAAAGAGTGAATTTTAGCTGAGGTAGTATAGGCTCTTGAGGCGCTACCTCGAAAACCTACTAAGAGAGCGAAAGTGATGCAATTGCTTTTGAAACGCAAAGAAGAGTGATGGCTATAGTGTGCGTGCGCTCGGAATAAAACGACGTATGTGCCAAAACGAATACACTACTTTTTTTTTATGAATTAATTAAATTTAAAACTACTTTGAATAAACTTTGATAGGATAATTCTCTATGTTATAAAGTAAATTCCATTGAATAACTCTTAAGCGTTACGCCATGATGTCGAAAAAAGTATTTTTTTTGTATCGAGATAAATTTATTGAATCGTGTATTCCTTTTACATGATACTAGACCAAAGAGTCAAAAAACATATACCAAAATGTTAAATCCCTATTCCACATACTTAACAAGTTACACGAAATAGAAAAACCACGTTTTTTTTTTCAATATATTATCACCTTAAAATATTCCTGTAAATTGTTGTCTGCTACGAATAATTTATTTATATTCAAAAGTTGCAGCTTGGTCTCGCTTTTTTTTATTTTGTATTTATTGTTTTGGGATTTTTCTTCGGCAAAAATGAAGAACTTCCATAGAAACTTTCATCCCCTATTGGACTCTTCTAGTTGTTGAATTTTGAAAAATCCTTCCTTAGTACTTACTTTCGTTATGTAGGGAACTCTTTTGGAAAGTTGCATGCTTCAAGACCCAGCTGTTTAGGCTGTACGTTGTCTGTCAATGAATTTAATATTTTTATTAAGTAGATTTGACAGATTATGAAAATAGGGAATGTTTCTTCCCAAAATAAATCCTTACACCAGACCTTCCAAACCCGTCTTGTGACACATGTCTTTACATTGTTACTGCTCATGCCAATTACATTCCCAGTTCATCACAAAATACGAAAAAATTTGACAGTTATTCCAGACCGTATTACAGCCACGTCGGCCAATCTCAACGGAGAATAACCTTCGGCGCGGAAGATATTATAGTGCACAAGTGTGTGCGCGACACAGGTGCACTCTCTCTTCCCCTCTTCCCTCATTTTCATAGCCCGATGGAGCGGGAATCCGACACGACCGGAGTTAGTCAGGCGCAGGAGCAACGGCTTAAACCTTCCGAAGCTGGGATAGCATACAACGTGGCGCTTCAATGGTGACATTAATTTAACACACATATACGTTTTCACATTTTCATTTCATGAAGCAATTATATTTCCATTAAACGTTATTATTTACGGATTTATTTAAAATTTTAGAAAATAGTATTTTAGAGCAACCTGTACTTAAAGAACTGTCGCGCAGCGGTCATTTGCCGGGGTCACGGATCATAACATCGCATCAATGAAATAAAACGAATAAGCAATACTATTAGGATGAAACAAATGCAAAGAGTAGGCGAATTGAAGGAAAGACATATGACTCTTTGGCGGCACCGACAAAGAGATATTTCTTTCCTTCCGCCGCCTAGCGGCTCCTTTGTCGCTTGCCGCCAAAGAACATGGTGCAGGTGACTGGCGCCCCCTCCCGCCCGCCGCGCCCCCGCATGCACTCGAATTCTTTTTTTGCCTTTGTAGTAATCTAGTGCAAGCCGAACCCGTGTCCTTGACACACTTCGTCAAACTAGTGCGCATAATTACGTCGTGAATATTGTTGTGAATGTTTCCGCGAAAAAGACGCTTACCTATTGTTTTACTTATTTATTTTTGTGTAATTAGATTATGGTACTTAGATAAATACGCTTTGCTATGTTTTCTAATCGCGGGCATGATCCTAATTTATGGAGAATGTCATCAAAGTGCCGCCCTTGCGATAAGGACATATCGCGAGAGATATGGCGATTCAAAACAATGCCCTACTAATCCTCTATTGTAGGACATCTTCAGCGCATCCACGAAAACCGGCCAGTGGATCCTAGGTCTTTACGCCCAGACCGACCGCCTACACGACAAAATGTGCTACAATATTTCGAAGACTAACCCAAAACTGAGACAAAATAAAAGCAGTGATTAGTGATGACTGTGATGAGTGATGTGATGATAGTTATAACTAATAGTACTTAACAAGAAAGGGTGACGTTAGACTAAGCACCTCGGCTGTAGGTACCTACGCCGCGCCGCGCCGCTCGGATTCTTTGATAAATGCCGACAAAGAATCGGACCGATGATCACGAGTACGATCGCGCGAAGCGTAGGTAAGTAATTTCATGAATGAATTTTTGCAAGGGTGATCCCAATTTTAGTTACTATTATATTATTTAGTTTGTTTGAAAAAAATTTTTTTTCAATTTACGAATTATTTTAACCTATACTTATATATATGATTAATAGGCACTAGCCCTACCCGTGTGTTAAATTAATGTCGCCATTGTAGCGGCACGTTGTATACCGCGTCATAAAGAACACTGCCAAACGCCAGGAAGACGTTCCACTGGTAAAAGATGGCCATCAACTGGACCAAAAGGAGTCAGCCAGCATTCTGGTGGATACTTTCTTCCCGGAGGACCTTGAACGTGAAGACGACTCAAACCACCGGCAGACCAGAGTCCTTGCAGCAAATGCAAATAACTGGGTGCATGGTGAGATACATGACCCAGCATTTACGGCCGAAGAACTCCGGGCCGCGACGGAGAGCTTTAATCCAAAAAAGGCTCCGGGAATGGTTGGACTCACCGCAGACATCTGCAGCCAGGTTGTCTCCAAAAATATGGAACTTAACCTGGCGCTCATGAACAAGTGCCAGGAACTTGGCCACTTCCCAACTCCCTGGAAGGAGGCGACGGTGGTGGTTCTGCGAAAGCCTGGCAAGGACGATTATACAAACCCAAAGTCCTACAGGCCCATTGGCTTGTTACCGGTCATGGGGAAGATTCTAGAGAAAATGATAGTAGGGAGATTAAAGTGGCACCTGCTCCCGAGATTGAGCCCTCGACAATACGGCTTCATACCCCAGAGAAGCACCGAGGACTCCCTCTATGACATGATACAACATATAAACGGAAAACTAAACGATAAGAAACTGGTAACCGTAATATCACTGGACATAGAGGGAGCCTTCGATAGCGCCTGGTGGCCCGCAATTAAGATGAGACTCGCTGAAGAAGAGTGTCCGGTAAACCTCCGGCGACTCATGGACAGCTACCTAAAGGATCGGAAGGTCCGGGTGAGGTACGCCGGAGAAGAGTACACAAAGGACACCCACAAAGGATGTGTGCAGGGATCGATTAGTGGGCCGATTCTCTGGAATCTTCTCCTTGATCCACTCCTCAAGGGACTCGAACGCCAGGGTGACTATTGCCAGGCTTTCGCAGATGACGTGGTGTTGGTGTTTGCCGAAAATACGGCGTTGGAGGTGGAAAGAAGAGCCAATGCCGCACTCGCGTATGTTCGGGCGTGGGGTGACAAAAACAAATTGAATTTTGCGCCACACAAGACACACGCAATGGTGCTCACCAGGAAGTTGAAATTTGACACACCACGACTGAGCATGGGCGGGATCAACATTGGTCTGTCCAGCGAGATAAAGATCCTGGGGCTCACCATTGACAATAAGCTGACGTTTAACAGCCATGTGGCTAACACATGCAAGAAGGCGTTAAACATATACAAACAGCTCTCACGAGCCGCCAGGATCAGTTGGGGCCTCCACCCTGAAATAATCAGGACAATTTACATGGCCACAGTGGAGCCAATCGTTACCTACGCAGCCGGTGCTTGGGCTAAAGCAACAAACAAGATCGGGGTAAAAAGGCAACTAAATGCGGTGCAGAGGGGCTTTGCGCAGAAGCTGTGTGGAGCGTACAGAACCGTTTCATTGAACTCGGCGCTGATGCTGGCTGGGATACTGCCTCTCGACATCCGGATCCGGGAGGCAGCATCGTTGTATGAGGCTAAGAGGGGAATACCCCAGCCAGCACTAGCAGACAGAGAGGTAGAGCGCAGACTGCCCTTCGCTGAAACCCAGCACCCGGCAAGACATATGCGCCTCGATTTCATAAGTCTGGTAGACCAGGAGAATCTGAATTCCCATGTGCACCAAGCAGTCTCGATCTACACCGATGGCAGCAAGATTGAGGGCAAAGTCGGAGCAGCATTGTCTCTTTGGAGCAATGAAGCCGAGACCAAAACTCGCAAACTTAAGCTGCCATCATACTGCACGGTCTACCAGGCAGAACTCCTGGCTATATGTCACGCCTCAAAAATCATCTTGAAACGAAGCGAGGCTAGTTTTGCTATTCTTAGTGATTCACGCTCTGCCCTGGAAACGATTGTAAACCCCTATTCCCTCCACCCCCTGGCAGTCGAAACTAGAGCACACATCCAACAAGTCAGACTTCAGAACAAGGAAATCTCCCTGTTCTGGATTAAAGCACATGCAGGACTGGAGGGGAATGAGCGCGCGGACCAGCTGGCAAAAGAAGCTGCACTGCACTCCAAGAAGAAACCCGAATACGACAATTGCCCAGTTTCATTCGTCAAGAGGCACATTCGTTTGCGGTCTCTCGACGAATGGAACGTACGCTATCAAACGGGACAAACAGCGGCTGTCACTAGGATGTTCTTCCCAGACGCGGTGGAAGGATTTAAAACGGTGAGGAAAATCAAACCGGCAGGCTTGACGACCCAAGTGATGACGGGGCACGGTGGGTTCTCAGAATACCTGCACCGGTTCAAGTGTAAGGGGGACCCATCGTGCATTTGTGAGCCGGGCGTCGCGGAGTCTGTCCCACACCTCCTGTTTAGCTGTCCAGTCTACGCCAAGCTTAGATTTGAAACAGAGCAAGCACTTGATTGTGACATAAAACCTGAGAATATACATATAATAGTAGCAAACAAGCAATTAAGACAAAAATTTATAGAGTACTGTGTGCAAATAGTTAAGACAGTTGTAAACAGAAATAGATAAATAAGTTATGTTTAATATATATTTGTAAATTATATATCATAAACATATAAATAAGTAAGCAGAAAATAAAAATAAGTAAGGCGCAGAGTAATACATGGGATAAGGTTAAAATTGTCAAATGTAGGTAATAAAAAGAAATTGTTAAAGTAAGTAGATAATAAGAAAACAGTAAAAATAAGTTTGTTTTCTAACCAGCGAATGAAAAAATATGGTGATACAAAACTAACTCAAAGAACTATATAATGAAAAATATTGTTAGTTAAGTAAAGTGGGTAATTAAAATGAAAGTACTGTATAATTTAAACGATATGATAAGAAGTTGCTTATAAGAATTCGTTGAAATACTCTGTTTTGAATCGTGAAATAAATGTAGTAATAAGTAATGTAAGGTAAAATGTAAGGACTGTTTGAAATAAATAAATAAATAAATATACCCCCTGGACAAAAAAGGTCTCTGATCATGTCAGAGGAAACATGCAACGCCCTGTGATTACGGGTAAATATAAAAAAAAAAAAAAAAAAAAAAAAAAAAATTCCGAAGCACGGGGGTATCACACCACCAACTTCCAAATTCCGGACTGTTACTAAGAAATTCCTAATGAAGAAACCCAATAACTCTTAGCCCGACCTAGGAATCGAACCCACGACCCCACGTCAGCAGTCGCGCGAAACCATGAATTTTATTAATTTTTGTATAAAATCATATTTTCTAATTTAAATTGAATTGCATGTATTCTTATATATTTGTACCTACATCTAATAATGTTGTTAATGTTTCATGCTGGATTATATTCGAATAACGCAATATGAATTGTTATTGAATAAATTGAATTGAATTGACCAGTTCTAAAATAGGTCACAGCAATACAATCTGTGTCAAATAGAGTTCCATTCATGATATAAGTGAGCACGCTTTGTATATTGGGTGGCAAGTAATCGGTACGGGTTATCTTAGGTTAGATGTTACATTGATTTATAGTGGACAAAGATTCTTAATAGTGGGAGATAAAATAAAATAGGTTTGGTCAGAAGTCCGATCGTGATATCTCATTGAGACAACATATAAATGATGTAATGTAGCAATATGTTTCTTTTTACCAATGCTTCGCTACTGCAGTACAAGGCCATGTCCTAAAAATCGTGGTGTTGTCTAAGATGAAATATCATCAACTTGTCCATGTATATGGTGGAACATAGGCTACCTAAGATATCAAAGTGACGAATACTAGGTAGCATAAGCCTGTTAACACCGCTGGGAAAAAGGCCTCCTACCGGTGTGAGGGAGTGGGCCGTAATACACGCGGGCCCAGTGCAGGTTGGTAGAAGTCACATGTCTTTCTGGGTCTAGGACATCACGATTTCCTCACGATGCTCTCCAGTGCCTACTCCAGTCTATCAGTGGATAACTGCTGTTAATTTTGCAAATAGCCTTTTATTTTATTCATGAGTCACTGATATAGAGATTGGGACCACCATTTGCCATATTTATTTGATGCGTTATTAAATTGAAAGATTACCTTCGTGTCCGTTGCTTAATCCTATTAGTTGTGGCGTATCTTCGCGGAGTGCTTGACTAGGTGGCCGGCGCCGAGGTGCTTTTACTCTGAAATATCAATTTATATGTTTTAGCTTCAAGAAATGAGATAACACATGTAATGAAAAATACTTGAATTGCATCAGTATAGAATTGAATATAATACAGGGCGGCAGGGGCATCGACGCGCCAAGAATTCAACACATGATACTAAACCACCCAAAAAATTTTCGTCATTAAAAAAAATCTTCTCTGTGTTACAGAAGAGGTATGGTGACCAGAAAGTTTAGTCGTAACTATACTGCTGGTTTCATGAGGGGCCCGTGGCTAAATAATAACAGCTGCACAAGTCGATCGATCAAGTTAAGCTACGCTTGCCGCGGTTGGTCTGTGGATGGGTGACCGTCTTTACATACCGAAACCCTTTCGTGCCTCGGAAAGCACGCTAAACCGTTGGTCCCGGCTGTCATTCGTGGATCTTTGACAGTCGTTACGGTAGTCAGAAGCCCGAAAGTCTGACAACCAGTCTTACCAAGGGGTAACGTATTATCCAGTAACTTGGTTGTGGAGGTCAGATAGGCAGTCGCTCCATGTAAAATACTGGTATTCAGCTGCATCCGGTTAGACTGGAAGTCGACCTCAACATAGTTGGGAAAAGGCTGGGCAGATGATATACAGCTGCTTTCATGATTGACCTGAGATACTGAGACAATGAAACGACGAGTAAACACCAATTTCATCACTAGTTCATCTGCTGGTTGATAAAGAATATTCGGGACCAGTGATTTCTGTCCAGGATCAGGGCCCAGATACGATCAGTAGCAGTGTGTATTTAGACGCAACGCGAATCTATAAGTGCCTAATTAAATAAAGAAATAAGGAAGATTCGTGTTTCCAGCACAAACAACCGTGATACTTATAAACAACTTGTTGCTAAAGCTTTCCGTTCTTACCTGCCAGCTCTCGGATCGTTGAGTAAGGAGTTCCGCTCGATGTGATCGAAGGTGTTGGCGTTGTTGGCGTTGTTGGCGTTGGCTATTGGCGTGGTCTTGCTGGGCGCGGCGCCGTCGGGACGGTCCCATTCGCCGCCGCTACTGCTACCGCTGCTTGATACTGTCGTTGATGAAGATTTCTCTCTAGAAATATAGCAACGACCACAAAACAGTTAGTTAGTGTTCTGTTTGTGTTTTGTTTTCACTTCTGTTGGCACTCCCGGAGTGCCACTGTTTTTTTTTTATTTATTGAACGACGATGATTTATTACGAAAACGAGCTTTAGGGGGCGTATAAGTATTACGAAAAAACTACAAGATGTATTTATTCAAAATAATCTGTACGGTAACAATTTTGATACTCAGGGAGATATTTATTTACGCCCAAAGATGCGATGAAATAAGTGTTATGAGTGTTAGGCTGGTTTGATACTAACGTCGTATGGAGTTTACTCCACTGTTTCAGTGTACAGAACATAGATAGTACAGTGTATAGAAATTATAATTATATTTATCTCGTCATTATCTAGACCTGCACGGACATAGAATAAAAAAAAAACAAAATATTTGTTTGAAAGTTATCAGCGTCGAAAATTCCATTTTAAGGCTGGTTTTAGAGTAGCGCTGACCGCACGCTGACCGTCGGCGCTGACAGCCGAAACGTATGAAACGCACGCGCTGATAGCTACGCGTTATTCTAAAACGCTTACTAGAAGTTCATACGTTTCCAGCTGTCAGCGCCGACGGTCAGCTTGCGGTCAGCGCGACTCTAAAACCAGCCTTAAAATGGAAGTTTCGACGCTGATAACTTTCAAAAAAATGTCCGTGCAGGGCTAGATAATGACGAGATAAATATAATTATAATTTCTATACACTGTACTATCTATGTTCTGTACACTGAAACAGTGGAGTAAACTCCATACGACGTTAGTATGGAAGAATGACTGAGTAGTGTAACCTTAATCCCTGGGATTGCATGGGTATTTACGATTGACGTTGTTATTGTTTTACAAAACTTTTTAACTGTATTTTTTACGCTACGTGATTATTTACAGAGTAACACTTACTTATCTGTAGACGATAACATTTTATTCTTGAGCCCGCTGAACAAACCGCCCACTCCTGACGTGGGCGTGGGACTCTTCTTTAATGGCACCGGAGGTTTCTTCACCTGAAATACATAAATTATATCGTTACTGATAAATCTATACTAATATTATAAAGCTGAAGAGTTTGTTTGTTTGAACGCGGTAATCTCAGGAACTGCTGGTTAGAATTGAAAAACTCTTTTTGTGTTGAATAGTCCATTTATCGAGGAAGGCTATAGGCTATATAACATCACGCTATGACCCTTAGGCGCTGAGCAGCGGGTGACACCGCGGGGAACAGCTAGTTGATAATAAAGCTGAAGAGATTTTTGTTTATTTGAACGCGCTAATCTCTGGAAACTCCAGTCGGATTTGAAAAAATCATTTTGCATATGATAACCCATTTCTTAAGGAAGGCTATAGGCTATTTAACATCACGCTAGGACCCTTTGAAGCGGAACCAAAAGGAAAAAGTCTGTGTGGTGCCGGACTTAAAGAATAGCACCACCCCATTTCCCGTGGGTGTCGTAAAAGGCGACTAAGGGGCGTACCGGAGAATGGGCAGCAGCGTTCTCTGTGCATTCCACCAGCATACCATACTGCGATCGACAACCCGCCTGCCAAGCGTGGCGATTATGGCAACCCCCCCCCCCCCCCCCCCAAATTGGGGGAGGCCTATGTCCAGCAGTGGGCGTCTTTCGGCTGAAATGATGATATGATAACCCAATTCTTAAGGAAGGCTATAGTCTATTTAACATCACGCTAGGTCTCTTAACAGCCGAACAAAAAGGAAAAAGTCAGAAGGAACGCTAAGCGAAAACGAAGTAATAGCGCGGGCAGGCCATGCGATACGAGTGGGTGGGTCGGAGGAACAAGTAATTTCACACGGACGAAGTCGCGGGTAGAAATAATACAGTATTATTATAATACAGGGTGTTTGGCAGAACGTTGAACATACGAAAATGGTGGATTGGTGGGGTCATCTGCTACTTACTCAGCCCTAATTTATTTGGCCCTGGCCACCTGGATATTAAAAAACAAAAATTTTGCTTTCTTCTAGTTTCACCACTTTCTTAATGTTAAAGTGTAATTTTTATCAAAAATGGGTAAAAATATTGCCCATTTTTAATAAAAATTACACTTTATAGTATAGCAGAAGCTGAGGGCTGAGTATGTAGCAGAAGACCCCTTCTGCTACATACTCAGCCCGAATTTATTTGGCCCTGACCCCCTGGACATTTAAAAAAAAAATTTTTTGCTTTCTTCTAGTTTCACCTATCCACCATTTTCGTATGTTCAACGTTCTGCCAAACACCCTGTATAACTTCTTGTAAATTAGTACATTCCAACAATTGCTCGGACTCAACAAGTTGTCCCATTTTCGCGTTATCTATAAATGTTCAAGTACAAGAACTCGTAAATGGTCAGATTACTTAAATACTAGTACAAGTTATATTAGGATTGGGAACTAATCAAAATCAAAAGCCATTTATTCAAACTAGGCTGAGAATCGGCACTTTTCGAACGTCAAAATAACAAAAGACAGTCCCCCAAAACGGCCGCCCTTCACCACTTCCCAGTGCTTTCGCTGGGGTGAAGAAGTGGCGCAACAAACTCCCCACCAGCACAGCTGTCTGTTCAGTTAGAAAATACTAATAAGCGCATTGTTGCACATAATTAGTTAATCAAGGACGGGACAAGACCACTCTGAATAATGTATACAGGGTTACTTTTCAAAGACCAACCAAATTTTTACATGGTGTTCTAAAAATTAGCTGTTTCATACATGGTATTTAAGTTTTGTATGAAACAGCAGATTTTTTTTCGTGATTTCCGAGTTGGTCCCATAGTGAAAGTTGTTTATATTCATGGGTAGAACGCCATGTAAAAATTTGGATGGTCTTTGAAAAGTAACCCTGTATAACGGGTGTATTAATTATAACGTTAAGCTGTCGTACTTCGCTCACAGTTAAGTGAGTAAAATAGCTTAAACTCTGATTTTTTATTTCCTAGACTAAAATGACAGCTGCGATTGACGTTTTTTTTTTTCAACATGACATTAATGTAATGATCGCAGCTAACTAATACATTTATCAGCTCTTAATCAACTAGGTTACCAATAATAGAGTGATCCAAGAGATGAGTAAAGTTTTTATAAAGACCTATTTGGGGGTTGGGTTATCACATTACAAGTACCCTAGTTCCTTAGTGAGAAAATAAATATAAAAGTAATATGTAGAATGTTACTGACTACTTTCCCAGTGCAATCAAGAATTTCTTAGGATGGAAAAAATACGATGCATTCGCAACCGACTTACATATGCAAATAAATGCAATAACCTCACCTGTTCCAAAGATCCATCGATGACGGTCTCACTGTGTATAATCTTCTCCGACTCATTTTTATTTGTGTGTGTGACTGTACTTTGTGTACTCGTATCCTTACTGATTGTGTTCTCTTTATGCACGCTGGAAACATAAAAATAGTCGTAAAAGAAACGTCATGTAAACACATCTAAGGCGTTGTGTTTTACGATGAATTCCTTAAGAGAATTTATTGTTCAACCCGTTAGTCTTCGGCCCACTTTAATTGACTGTATTCGAAACGGAATTGTTCCAGTTTTTTTTTATTGTTGTGATTAACATAATATGTGTTTATATATTTTAATCAGACATGAATGTCTAGAGGCTTAGCCTTTGACCTCTAAAGTGTCACTAAATTGATAGAAAGCTGCTCTTTACTACAAACCAAATATAAGTTGAGCTCCTTAAGTTTTAAGATGAGCTGCACGATTACTAACAAATGCGTGCACTGACTGGACAGGTCCACTCAATCTGTGTGGTTCTTTCCTCAAAAGACCGTTTCAGACATCAATCTACATGGTCTTGATGGTCTGGGCTTTAAAAGAGACTGAGTTTGTTGACATCTGAGTCTTTCTTCTAAGAATAGTCAGATAGGTAACACCAACCTCATCTAGTTTTTAAAATATGATTGACTTGTAAAAGTGTTTGTACAAACCTACTTACAGAAATAAAACCATTTATCACTCAGGAAAAACAAAACAGGAACTCAAACTAAACATCACATTGTCACTGCACTCAACAGATGAAATAATGAAACTAGGACTACTGTGTAAAAAGGATTCTACTGTGTAAATAGGATTCTACTGTGTAAAAAGTAAGACTGTGTGATCTAATCCTAAATCATATCGAGTCCGTTTACTAACAAGTAGGTCGCCATAGCTAACTCTAATCTCTCGCTTGATAAGAACTCTAGAAAAAGATTAAAGTATAACATACCTTATTTTAGACGTGGTCAGTTCCTTGACGGAGGCAGTTTTCTCAGAGTACTTGTTTGTTAGAATGGGGTAGATGGCGTTCGTGGTCTTGACCGGCGGTCGGTCTGGTTTCTTCTCTTCCAATTCTGTCGATACTGTAAGTAAATATAGGATACCTTAGTTATTAATGTTGCCCGGTTAAATGATTTCGTCACGAGTAGAGGCGTCAATTGAATTTATATTTTCCTTTTAAATTACTATCTGGCCTTCATAAGTGTATTGCTGTCTCAGTAATCTATCGTTATGATAGCAGTTTATTGTCAAACAAATTTTAACCGGAAAGTTGAAAATAACTTGTATTATTGGTTATTAAATATTTTAATAAAAATATTCTGAAGTTAATTCTGTTTCATCCCCTAGAAATATTCATTCACACTTACACATTTTGGCAAATATATTTTGTTCACTTGCAAACATTTTTCTAAACTGCAACATTATTATTATAACAGCAACAAATACTTGTTTATAAAATGTCATTCAATTAAAAATAAAACTCTACGCATCAAATAAACACTTCATTATTCCGATATTAAGTCCGTAAAAGAGATCACACAAAGAACACAAATGTCTTATAAAGTTTCACACACATAAATAAAATTTTTATCAAAACCGACTCACTTTCAAAAACCATTTTAGAGAATCACAATATCGAGGAAATCAGTGGAACAACGTGCAACATTGGTGTTACACCAACGCGGTTAGTGAGGCAACTAGTTATAAAAAGACAGTGTCGAGACACAGCGTGCTGAGGCAAGTTACGCAAAATCACGACTCGATCCGCAACCTTCGTGAGAAATGTCAATAGCAGAACATCGAATACTAGAGTGGGCGGTGTTTACCAACAGGCTGTGCGTGTGTTAGTGCGCTCACGACTCCACTAGTACTTCACGCGCGATCGCGAACGTGAAGGTACAATGTTATTGTTTAGGCGGCTATGAGTACGTAAACTTAATGCGATTAGAGTTAATATTAATGTCCTTGGAGTATCTTGCCCGTTCTTCTCCATAGGTATGCACTACACTTTGGAATGGGCAACTAGCTTCATCTTTCTGACTGACCGACCCTTGACAATTCATTGGTTTATTTGAAATAAATGCTTTGAGTTTGAATATCAGGAATGTCCGAAGTGTTAAGAATTCTAGGTTGCGCCTCCATGTGCTACTTATGTTATCCGGTTTAATACGTTTGGATAGTCTAAGAAATGAGCAAATTACGCGCTTATAATACTTAAAAGCATTCCTTTAGAACATTTATTTTCGAAGCTGACTTCCATAGAAATCATCATCTTCCTGCCCTTATCCCATGTTACTCGGGGTCGGCGCAACACGTTTTCTTCTTCCATTCTCCCCTGTCAACCGTCACGCTATCATTCACTCCCTTCTCATTCATATCATTCCTCACACAATCCATCCATCCATCCATCTTTTCTTCGGCCTTCCTCTCCCTCTCCATCCAGCAACATGTATATTCATCACTCTTTTAGTCACATGCGTTTCGTCCCTTCTCATCACATGCCCATACCAAGCCAAACGATTTCCTTTCAACTTTTCTGTCACTGGCGCCACTTTCAAACTTCCTCTTATATACTCATTTCTTACTTTATCCATTCTCAACACTCCACAAATCGAAATATTAAATAAAATTAATAACACAAATTACACAAATCAATCCTTCTATTTTGACAGTTCAGCAACATTCATAGCGTTATTTACGTTATTGAGCAGAAATTTTTTCGAACATATCAAGCAATGGACTAGCAATATCCTATAACATGATTCAGATTATAATTGATAGCGTGTTACACAATTAGGGTGTAGTTCAAACGCCAATTTTAAAGACGACCGTGACGTTTGTATTAGCCTTGAACTCAATTAACAGAGTAGATCCAAAAAACTGGCCAAGTGCGAGTCGGACTCGCACACGAAGGGTTCCGTACCACAAGGCAAAAACGCCGAAAAAAAACATGTTTGTTGTATGGGAGCCCCCTTAATTTTTTTTTTTTTATTATTATTTATTATTAAAGTTAAAATACAACTGAGTATTTTGTGAATATTTCAAGTGCCTACCTGTTGCCATTTTTGATATCGAGCAAAAAAAGGCAAAAAAAATCGCGTTTGTTGTATGGGAGCCCCCTTTAAATATTTATTTTATTTTGTTTTTAGTATTTGTTGTTATTGCGGCAACAGAAATACATACTTTGTGAAAATTTCAACAGTCTAGCTATCGCGGTTCTTGAGATACAGCCTGGTGACAGACAGACAGACAGACAGACAGACGGACAGACAGCGAAGTCTTAGTAATAGGGTTCCGTTTTACCCTTTGGGTACGGAACCCTAAAAATAGGCCAGTTTTTCTTCATCTGCATACATCAATAGCTGCACGCTAGTTTCGATACGCATAAATTAGTAATATTGCGTGTCTTGAAAACGATTGCATTCGGGCAGTGTTACAAAGTTTACGTCATCTTAGAATATGTTATCATACTGTATTATGAGTTTGTTACCGGACTTGTTAGTAACCTTGTAATATATTAGAGTGTAAGATACATTAAAAAAAACCGGGCAAGAGCGAGTCGGACTCGCGCACCGAGGGTTCCGTACCATCATAATTATGTTTTTTAATTTTCATCGGCGAGGCCTATATTCGTCAGAGAATTTTAATACTGTGCACTGCGGTCCATCTCTTGACCGATAGTGGAACTAATGATTATGAGGCCTAAAAAAAAATTAAAAAAAAATGTTTTGAGAATGTGCAAACTGCGCTCTCCCCACATGCCCTAGTAGCCCCACTTCGAATTTTTCAGACCCCCTTTCAGTCCCTGTTGCAAAAAATATACATATATTTTTATTTCTTTCTTATTTGCAAAATAGTTGGGCAAACGTCATCTAAAACTATTCCAAATTTCAAGTTGAAAGCATTAGTAGTTCTAGAGATATCCAGCTGTGACAGATAGACAGGCAGACATACAGACAGACTTAGTCTCACCATAAAGGTTCCGTTTTTACTATTTTGGTACGGAACCCTAAAACGTGCAAATATCAACAGCAGTGTAAATTAGCTTCTCAGATTTTCTGTATGTTCACTATAAAAAAAAATGAATTCTTCAACGACTATGCATCAGCATAGCATAGACTGTGTGGTGCCGGACTTAAAGAATAGCACCACCCCATAGTTCCCGTGGGTGTCGTAAAAGGCGACTAAGGGTCGTATCGGAGAATGGGCAGCAGCGTTCTCTATGCATTTTACCACCATACTATACTGCGATCGCCAACCCGCCTGCCCAGCGTGGCGATTATGGCAAACCCCCCCCAATAATGACTTGGGGGAGGCCTATGTCCAGCAGTGGACGTATTTCGGCTGAAATGATGATGATGATGCATCAGCGTAGAGAGAAAAATCGAAAAAGGCCACTCTTTAACACTTTCAAGGGCACTATACGGCTATAGCCGTCATAACGATAAAACTTCTATGGTGTCTCGTTTACCGCGCCGTAAGCAAGCTGCCTGAAACACACCTGTCAGTCCCGTATTTTTTTTAAAAGATTTAAAAATGCATCATCAAAAAACACAAGTAATTAAAAAAAATAACCGGGACCCATTTGAGTTTGAAAATGTAATTTAAAAAAATGGTATGGGTCCCGCCTGCTTCCAACTTTAATTTAATTTAAAATGGCCGTTTTTAGCTTTTCAGTTTTTTTAACTTAATTTTTTACCGCAGTCGGGTTTTTTATTTTTTTTTTAATTACTTGTTTTTTATTTCCAGCTTTTTAGTTTACAAATTTGAAAGATTTAGCAGACGATTTAGCTCCTGGTACGTGTTTTTTACGATTCGTCACTTCGAATTACTTTTAACCAAATAAGTTGTATATATTTTTGTAATCACCTTTAAAAACCCTTTATTTTGATACCCCACTCGATAGGTTTCGAGAAAAATAATTTTTTTTAAGACATAATATTCCGCCAAAAATCGGCCATTTTATATTTTTTCAATTTTGATATACCCAGTGACACTCGCGCTACCAAGACAAATCTAAAGACGTATAATTTATCAAAATCCATTCATTCGTTTAGAAGTTACGAGGGAACAAAGAAACGGACATACATACATACAAACATACAGGTCAAACACATAACCCTCCTTTTGGGCTTCGCCGCAGTCGGGTAAAAAAGACATTTCCTGGATGCCCCTGATAAGTATAAGAGTCACGAACTCACTACTAACCTTGCAAATAAATCCAGAGCTAATAAACAGCAAAACTTAAAAACTCTTGTGTTCAACATCCCGTGTTCTAACACACAACGTTCCTTTAGAATATAATCTGACATCACTTATTGAGTGACCACTATTACAAAACGAGTTTTTAGTTAAGCATCAACACACAACATTTATAAGTTGTTTAGGAGACAGAGTACATCATAGGCACTATAAATAAATTCAAGGTGTGTGTAATGATTACATCAGTTATCTGTCATTGTACTGATACAACAAGAAAAGCATTTATGTACTTAGTAAGCAGACACTAGCGCACTCTCACTTTATTGATATAGCCTTTTTATTGATTTGCTAAGCAATGTGTGACGTCATTTAATCTGTAGTAAACCCAACCCAGTTTTGTTTTTTATTTGTGCAATTTACGAAAGAATAATGGGTTAAACGAAAAGCAATTAATTGAAGGCGTTATAGTGCAATCTGTGTAATAGCCTGGGTGACACAACACAATGTCATCATTTAATTGATTTGAGCTTCGCAGACGCTATTATCTTTTACAACTAAGTACAGTCGCCAGCACATCAAGCTACTACAATCTGTCAAATTTCTTTAAGGTGAATGCTCCAACCAGCCCGCGAAATTCAAATTTTCTTACGTTTTTTGCAATTTGCAGGCCAGTGCTAGGTTGTATGTTGATTAAAATATTATTCGCGGTTGTAAGACATATATAGGTACAGAATTATAATCATGAAAATCATCAATAAAACGCTCTAAGTTCATAAAGCTGTTAGAATTACTTTTTCTGTTTTTTTTTTGTTCTTACACCTTTATGAAGTTGGAGGGTTGTATTGGTGATTTTGATTATTATAATTCTGTAACTACATACGTCTTACAGCCGCGAATAATATTTTAATCAACATACAACCTAGCACTGGCCTGCAAATTGCAAAAAACGCAAGAAATTTTGAATTTCGCGGGCTGGTTGAAGCATTCCCCTTAATAGATTTTCAACTTTATCGCTAAAGCATAAGGTTCAAAGTTGATGGGGAAAATTTGATAGTTTCGGGTAGCTGTACTGGCGTCTGCACGTTGAGCTTTTAATAAGTATCTGTTGCTGAAAGTTAAGACTGTTTAGAAGTTATAATAAATAAGTAAAAGGATTTGTCAATGATTTGTGCTTTTAAAACTTATATTTACTACTAGCTTCTGCCCGCGACTTCGTCCGCGTGAATTAATCATTTATTGTTCCCCCGACCCACCCCGTCGCATCGCATCGCCTGCCCGCGCTATCACTTCGTTTTCGCTTACCGTTCTCTCTGGCTTGTTTTTGTTTTTTTGTTAAATATATGTATATTATGATTCCTCAAAAATAGGACATCAAATGCAAAAATATTTTTTCAAATCCAACGGGTAGAACCAGAGATCGCGTTCAAACAAACAAAACAAAAACAAAAAAGGCAAACAAACTTTTCAGCTTTATTAGTATAAATTATCGTCATAATATTCTATAATGTCAACAAAACGTCCGCTGTTTCACATAATTATGTAGTCCCAAGACTGCTATTATGAAACAGGACAAACACTATCGTCATAACCACCACGACTGCCCGACAAATCAGTGATGGCAGTATGTTGCGGTATTTATGCATGGGAACTAGAAAGGAGCTTTCCATTTTCAATCTTCCTGACGTAAGCCCTTGTATTTGACGACGCCCACGCAAGAGGTGCGGCCGGACCATATTAATCACTTGCATTCGTGATGTACATGCCACAAGCCTCTAGATTACCTTGAATACGAGCATTACGTAACTAAGTTTGAAGAACCCTTTGTTTATTTATTAGTTACTACCTCTGCCCCGCGGTTTCACCCGCGTAAATGTCGATCCCGTGGGAATATCGGGATAAAAGTACCCTATATGTTAATCCAGGGTGCCAGCTACATCCATACAAAATTTTATCAAAATTGGTCCAGCCGTTTGAGCGCGAAGAAGAAACAAACATAACACACACACTCACAAACGTTCGCCTTTATAATATTAGTAGGATTAAAAGATGTATGAACATAAACGAGGCAAAAGTAGTATGTAATGATCGTCAAAGGTGGCGTTTTGTAGTTTCTACATACCCCCATGGGATAAAGCCCGTAAGTTTTATGTTATATGTATGTAGTCATCAAAAAGCGAATTTAACAATACTATCTTTACGGTATGTTTGAGTTGATGTGATATAAAATTATGATAATTAAATAATCGAAATCACTATCGATACGATAAAGATCATAACGTATATTTATTGACATTTATAAAATACCGCTATATCTACCACATTGTTCATATTCTATTCATATTATACAATATGATTTAATAAGATGACTCGCACGACACGCATACAAATATATTAGAATAGGGGTGTAACCAGTTTATGGAGCCGTCCGTATATATTATTTAAGTATGATGACAATTAACTTATATAACCTCTGTATTTAAATGTCATTTGCTTGCATATTCGCGTAACCTTTCGGTACCGTTCACATCCTGGAACTACAGTATTCAAATCTGCTCAATTTCGTTGAAATCTTGTAGTATTTATATCCATAGTCACTCAGGGGAACTATACCATAACAGTAATGCGCAGATTCGTATTCAAGACGTTATGTAGATGATGCAATCAACTATTTTTGTAACTGTTGTACTCAAGAGCGGAAGCAACGAAGAGCAGAGAAAATCCATAACTAATATTTTATAGTATGCAACCTTTTATTTCTAGAGTTACTTTTGGAGTTGCGATTTTGAGTCGTAGGACACAATTAGAGCGCAATGACGTCATTAAAGGCAAATCTCCTCGAGGGAATAGCACATTTTATTAACCACAGGAAATATTAGCTTTTAAGGTGCAGTTCGTTATTTTTCGTGACCAATCTTTATTAAAGAAAATAACTACATAAGGTATTTTAACCGACTTCTTAAATCTAAATATTAGGTTTTGAACCAAAGTTTGCTAGCCGCATACACGACCTCGAATAATTAAAAAAATCATTGCATCAGGGAGATGAGTTGCAAAAACCACCTTTTGAATGAAAAATAAGCTAGCAATCGTCATTTTGCGCTAACCTATAACATCAGGATAACATCCCTACCCAAAGCTTATACAAAGGACAGCAGCAGAGTAACACAAACAAAAACACGTTCCACGTCAAACTGTTTGCACTTTTCTAAGGGTGAGTTTACTGCCAAGTGTTAGTGTAAATTTGCGCGAGCGTGCTTTCAACACACGCCACAGGGAATCATCGTTTGCACGCTACTTTGCATTGTATTTTATATTTGAATTTAGTTCATGATCATGATTAATAACAACGCCTTAACTCTTACGTTGACGTCGTGGTGGGGCTTGCGCGCTGCGAACTCTAGGTCTGTGCCTGAAGTGTTTACTGTTGTTGTACTGGTTTTTTAACCGAAAAGTCACATTGGTACTTGCCCAGATTTGAACCCACCACCTTGTGTATGAGAGGCGAGGCCTTCATGACATGATCGATTAGACTTACCAACTGAATTTCGACAAACCGTAGTACGACAAGATTTTATTCCGACAATATGGAACTCCGACACGTCTTCATTTCGACAATACTTAAGTTCGAAATTACTGAAGTCTGACACTACTGAACTCCGACAAAGCGTTTCTTCGACATGACTTAACTAGGAAACGATGCGACTTCGACGACATGCTTCTTCGACAACAATGGTAGTCCGACATGAGTCAATTTCGACGTACTCATCTCCGGCATGCTGTACTTCGACAATAGCTTACTTCGACGTGATATATCGGAGACACGATGGTACTTCGAAATTATTTTGCGACATTAGGGAACAACTAAACTTGTGAAAGATGATATGGCTAGAAAGGAGGTGACTACCGAGATGACGACTAATAGAGAAGTATGGAAGGAAAAACATGTGGCGCCTACCCCAAATAAATTGGGATAATAATTATGGGTAAGAGAATTATGATAAGGAATAAATAATAACATAATTAAACAATAAATAATATTCAGCAGAATTGTCGAAGTACAGCATGCCGGAGTAGAGTACGTCGAAATTGACTCATGTCGGACTACCATTGTTGTCGAAGAAGCATGTCGTCGAAGTCGCATCGTTTCCTAGTTAAGTCATGTCGAAGAAACGCTTTGTCGGAGTTCAGTAGTGTCGGACTTCAGTAATTTCGAACTAAAGTATTTTCGAAATGAAGACGTGTCGGAGTTCCATATTGTCGGAATAAAATCTTGTCGTTCTACGGTTTGTCGAAATTCAGTTGGTAAGTCGATCGATTAATCAATGAAAAAAACTGCTTGAGCATATTGGTGCTCTGTTAGCGTTGACCCTTATTGACCCACATACAAATACTTTTACTAGCTAGTACTTTTACTAGCTAGTAAAAGTATTTGTAGTTGTGTGTGTACTAGATAGCTATCTAGTATTTATAAAGAGCAGTGCTAGCCTAGTGGAAATGAGTTGTAGCTCGTATGGTAGGTTCAAACCCAGGCAGGCACTTTGTGTAAATTATTCCATCACCACTGCTCACAAAACGGTGAAGGAAAACAGGGTGAGGAGACGACATGTCCTAGAACCAAATTCGAAGACTTCTGACATCCACCAACCCGCACTGGGCCCGAGTGGTGGATTATGGCCCACTCCCTCTCACTCACAGATAGGAGGCATGTGATAGGCTTATTATGCTAAGAGCTATTTGAGCTTTGCTTCATTAGTATTCCGATCTTGCCTATCTATTATAACCACCCTGGACTAGGTGTGGGCTCTCGCCACCGCATAATAATATTGGTTGGTACTGATGTTATACATACCTTGTGCAGGAAGCGCTTGCACGAAGTTATCAGGGAACAATCCAACGCGCCCGTGTAGTTCACCGCGCCACCAGCCACGGTCAGGCGCCTCCTTCGACAGGATAGTCACGATGTCGCCTTCCGAGAGCGTCAGCTCGTCTTCATTCACAGCAGAGTACGGGAATAGCACGCGACACAGTTCCTTTACTGTGTACAAATATAGCTTATTATTGCTTGCAACTAGTGAGGATATTTTCATGAGACTTCAAAGAACTTCGATGGAGATTAGGATGTAGTCTAAGGACAATGTCTTGCTTGTCATAGTTGTCACACAATAGTTTCATTTGTTCACGTTTTTACATCTAACGCACTGTTATCATTTAGTGACTAAAAAAGATAACAATAAGGGCTTTGTACGAAACAAGAAAACAGTTAAGTATCTTTAAAAACAATAATAACATTGTTCACAAGTTCTTCGAAAACCACACTAAAACTTACATCAAATTATAAGAGCGACGACATTGTCGATATAAAACGATTACGCACACAGTTACCACACATTTTTTCACATGCAAATTTGAAAACATCCGGAATTTATCGTCAGCGGAAGATGCAATCACCAAAACGATAAGCCGGGCGTCCCCTTAATGTCGGTGTCATCGCTTCAAATTAACGTAGATATAGCAACAATATATCAATAAGACTGGGTGAAGAATGAGCTTCGTACAGTGTTATAAGATTTATAGTCATGACTCAGACCCTATGAGAAAAATATCAACTAGTAATAGAGCATGAATACCGTAAATAGCTACCTTCA
Source organism: Mesoligia furuncula (assembly GCA_916614155.1). Classification (NCBI taxonomy): domain Eukaryota; kingdom Metazoa; phylum Arthropoda; class Insecta; order Lepidoptera; family Noctuidae; genus Mesoligia; species Mesoligia furuncula. The sequence continues at coordinate 18,744,485 of OU744798.1, forward strand.
TTGTATGTGTAGAATCTAAGCAGGAGATTGCAAGGATTAATACCGACTTAGTGTTTACATTTTTATTCATAATTTCATATTAACGAGGTAAGCCAACTATTTACAAGGAGATATTGCTCCTATACAGCAGTTGGCAAATGCGGTTTGCATTTCAAATGCCAACTTAAGGGCCGGTTTCCACTTGGGCGAGAGAGACGTGTAGGATTCAACCAATCACAGACGAGAATTGAGAGACGTGATGTGGATTTCAGCCTATGTGATTGGTCGATTCCTGCACATCTCTCCGCTTCGCTCGTCTCCGCCTCAGTGGAAAGTCATCCTAATACTTGGTATCTTTCGTGAGAACTGCACCCTAATTGCGTAATACACTATTCACCGCTCGATAAGCGAACTAATACCAGCAGGTCCATCCCCTACCATCCTCTGAGTAATTAGCGTTTTTCAAAATTCACAAAAGATTAAACAATTTCAATAATTGATGCAGATTATGAATAATTTTGAAGGATATTGCATTATCCATTGCTGCTGCTATGCCATTCCTATTATACTGTTAGTGTGTTACCCCTTACCCCGCAGATGTAATGTTCTATTTAAATAATAACATTTTTTTTTCCTGCATCTGTTTAGAAATAATGTTGAAAAACGCTGATTACTATCAGAGGATTGTAGGCAATGTCCCTGCTGGGATGAGGTCGGTAATCTAGCGATTCGCCTACAGAAGCGCTAGCTGTTATATGAAAAATCCACATCCATATAATGCAGTAATAAATTGCATTATCCTTTATCGTCCCACTGCAGGGCAAAGGTATTCCTGTACACGCGTCTGTCATCTTCAAACGATTGACAGGAACAGAACGATGTTTTAAATATGTTGAGCGCTAAACACATTTAGTGATTTGTGGTGCAAGCGGCCCTAAGACATTGTACAGTAATATAAAGAGAAAAGTCCACTCCACAACTCACCAGGTTTAGGCGGGAGCGCAGGCGCCGGCTCGAAGGGCGGCGCGGGATGCAGCGGGTCCAGCATCACGACGAAGTTGGAGGGGAATACCCCAACGCGGCCCTGCCGGCGACCCTGCCACCACCCCTCCTCTACCTGAACGGTCACACGGGGTCAATAATACTAGTATCTACTACACAACCACAACACACGCGTCAGTCAGAAAATGTAAGGCGAAGCAGTTTCAGAAACTGCACATGTCCTTCACTTTGATTCGTCACGTCACACTAAGTAATCGCGACCGAAGATTTTTTTGTCCAATTATGATTAGATCTAAAAACTTTCGCAAATACTAACGAAATGTTTTAAATATTTTTAAATTACACTACAGAACCACTGCCGCGTACGGCCACTAACGGATTGCAATCTTTAAAGAAACCCACAACAACTTTGTGTGTGGTGAAATTTCTTTTTTTACATATTTGGTCGTTGTCTAGTCTGTGACGCTACCAAAAAGAGACTAATTTAAAACACCTACAGTGAACTGATATCTACAAATTAGAAAACGATTACCAGTTATGAGAGTGAGTCATATATGTTCCATTAATGTACTAATTTGCCTTTGGTATTACGTTGTTTTATAGGTTATCGACAATAAGTAATTCGATTATGTTTTAGTAGCAATAAAAGACACTTCAATTGTTCCATTACAGCTAAATTGCAAGTTGAGAAAAATGAAGCCACACCTAGGAGCGGCGACACTGCATGGATGACGTGCTATACAAACATGAAGAATAACGCATACAAGTTCAATTACCTCTCCAAGAACTTCGAGGACGTCACCGACGCTTAAAGGAAGCTCGTCCGGGTTCGCGGGCTGGTAGCTGAACACCGCTCGACATCGGCCCTGCACGCCCGCCGGCCTAAATTCAACAGACGTCACTCTTCTTTACCAACACAATTACACTACAGTACACAGTAATGCGATTTAAAAAATACAATTTATAAGTTGCCGACAGCATTTTTTCATGTTTGCGTGTTAAATGTAGTGCGTTGGCTGAACATGTGAAATTGACGCCAATTAACAGAAGCTCTAAGAATCCAGTATATGTATGATATGTAAATTTTGTAATTGATTAACTAGTCTGGTTTCTTTGATGTTTAACATTTATTCATAGACAACACTGAGGTGGAAGAAAATGAGGACAGATTTCTTTAGTATTCTAACAGTCAACAGATGATGTAAACGACTGCTACAGTTTGCTCAACAATTTTCATGTATAAGAGATTTATTTCAGCTATAAAAGAACTAAGAACTGGCGATCGAAAAGGTTCTAGAAATACTTAAAATCTGCTTAAATAATTAGCAACTTTCCCATGCAAAAGCTGGGCAGCCCCTAGCCAGACAGATCACAGTATGTGCGGTTGCACACTATAGTCATATTATAGTCTGCACATAGGCGCGTATTTAGATAGCGCAGTTTTACAGAATTAGATATACCGCTGTTTGTCATTACTACACATTTCACCTCTTGGTCCGACTGACACATAATTATATTGTTTATCATTTTCATACGTGATACGCCTATAAAGTCAGGATGTATGAAACATCAAAATAAACGTTTCTGAATCACCTACCTTATCAATTTCTCCTGTTATTGGCAATATTGTTTTAATATTAGTTCCGACAAAAAAACTTAAGACAGACCAAAACATATCACTAAGGGCCCACACAACAAACACTGACTTGCTGATGCTGACCGCGCTTCTTATCGCGCTATCCGAACTGATTAGATAGTACGTACAGTCATTATTATTCTACTAATCGAAAACGTAATTTAAAAGCCATATCTAGAGATGGGTCGAGGGCAAAAACAAATATGGACAAAATGGGCACAAACTTGGCATATTGGGCATAAATGAGTTTACGCCCAAATAAATGCCCGATCACTGGGCATAAAAATGAATAACTTTGTTTTGTAAAAAATAAAGCAGGAACTTACCTTAAAATGAAACTTAATGTCAATAGGTATTCACACTCCTCCCGCTCTCGGTGGAGCGGAGTGTCAGACTCTTACTGACTAAAACCCACCCGTGTTCCTTCCTTAGCCCTTTATGTTCTGGGCCAGCGGTAACCCTTTCGGACAATCCCACTGCCCCGGCAGGCTTCGGCCCTAAGGGGGCCCCTCCTCGATGCTGACATCTCTTCGTGGCGCGCGTGGAACACATACGCGCCGTCCGGCACGGGCCTGGTCCTGAGCGGACGGTGAGCTACCCATTACTCTCCGCCCGCAGGCCCGCGCCTATGGTGGCCTGGAGTCGTCACGCGGCTCCCGACGCCCGGAGCGTCTCCCGCGGCGGCAGGGACGGGAGGCTCTCTCCCTGAGCCGTCCCGCCACCTCCTTCGCTAGCATGACTGCTGCGCAGAAGGAGGTGACTGCCTCCCACTCCCTCTCGCCCCGGACCATGGCTCGCACCAGGGCCGGACGCGAAAGGTCGCCGCTGCTGCCGAACGCCTCCACGAGGACACGGCGGTGTTCCACCCAAGCGGGGCAGACATCCACCGTGTGCTCCACCGTGTTCTCTGGGCGATCCTGGCAATGGTGACACCAGGGCGTTTCCTCCCGCCTGATGATGTGCAGGAACCTCCCGAAACTTCCGTGTCCGGTGAGGACCTGCGTCAGGCGGTAGATGAGGGCGCCGTGGCGCCTCTCTAGCCACTCCTCAAAGAGGGGTCTTATCGCCGCTATCGCGGCGTGCCCTGCGCTGGGTTGCGACAGTCGCTCTTTCCATGCCGCCATGAGATCGCGCCGGAGATCCGTCCTCTCCGCAGCGATTTGCCGCGGAAGCGGAGTTTCCTCCCGGCGTAGTGCCTCCGCGCGCCACTCATACAGGCGCGCGAGGACTATCGCCTCAAGATACCGTGGCGGCAGTCCGGCAAGGAGGCTTGCCGCCTCGCCCGAGATAGTGCGGTAGCCCCGGATTAGCCTAACGGCTACCACCTTCTGGGGCGCGTTCAGGTAGTGGGCGGCTCGCCGTCGCAGTGAACGCGCCCACACCGGGGCCCCATATAAGGCCATGGACCGCACGACCCCCGCGTAAAGCCTCCGGCAGGAGGCGTTTGGCCCCCTCAGGTTGGGCAAGAGCCGCTTGAAGGCGGCCCCGGCCCGTTCCAGTTTAGGGGCCAAGCGTCGGAAGTGCTCGACGAAGTTCCACCGGCTGTCGAGGACGAGACCCAGGTATTTCATCGTCGTCTCGACCTCGACGCCAATGTGAATCCCTCCTACCGTTAGTTGGGATCCCGATGGTGGCGCGTTCCGGGGCCCATGAAACGACATGGCCTCGGACTTGTGCAATGCAACCTCGAGACCCAACTGCCGGATCCTCTCCACGGCTATCGCATCCCCGCGTGTCATCGCGTCGGCCGCTGCCTGATGCGACCTCCCCTGCGAAAGGACCAGCGTGTTGTCAGCGTAGCAAACCACGCTGACGCCATCAGGGAGGTCGGCCCGCAGCACCCAGTCGTAGCCGATGTCCCACAGGAGCGGCCCCACAACCGATCACTGCGGGACACCGCACGACATCTCTCGCCGGTTGCACTCCCCATCGCGACCGGGGTAGATGACGGCTCTGTCCGTCAGATACGCCTCGTCTATTCGACGGAGGTAGGGCGGCACTCGGTGATACCGGAGTGCCTCCACAATGCAGCTCCAGGGCAGGGTGTTGAACTCGTTGGCGATGTCGAGTGACACCGCCACGACGACCCCACCCCGGGACACCGCGTCCCCCATCGTGAGGGCTCTCAGGCGCAAGATAGCGTCCACCGTCGAGCGCCACTTGCGGAAGCCAAACTGGCTGTCGGCAAGATCCGGCCCCGTCCTCACCAGGTGCCCGACGAGGCGGCCCGCAATCACTCTCTCAAAGGGCTTGGCGACCTCGTCGAGCAGCACGATGGGCGAAAAATAAGCTGTTCCCTACATTTATGTTCGTATAACTCGTCAAAATGTAGGGAACAGCAGATTTTTTTTTCGCGATTTCAGGTTTGTTCCCATAGTAACAGTTGTTCATAATGATGAGTACAATGACTTCTTAAAAGGTTGTTAATGTTTTACCAATAACCCTGTATGTAGTTAACCTGTTAAGCAGGGAATTCCCTTTATAATTACGCAGCATATAACGGGTGCGCGCCCGGAGAACGTAATTGCGCAAGCGCAACATATATTTCAAGGACGTATTCCTATGTCCTACCCGTACCACAGATTAACCCGTACACGCTATAGTTTACGTTTGACTCGCTTAACAGATAAAGCATACTCTTAACCTTATTCTATCAATTTCTGGTTTATTGCAATATGTTAGCTATAATCCAATATGTTTTTGTGAATTTACCTTTTCCGCACACTCAAATACAGCTATTTGAATGAAAAATTTAATAAAAGTTCTGTTAAAGTTTTTGCCCAGGCAAAGGGCATTTATTGGGCGTTTATGGGCATTTATCCGGCGTTTATTCAATGCGCCCAATATGCCAGGGCATTAACCCATCTCTAGCCATATCCAATTATTTTACAATAAACGGTAGCTGCTGTTGAACGACTTTCGCCAGTAGTGACCGCCAAATTAACCGGATGTCGTCCGAAATTAAAAACATCAACAAAATTGAGTACCTCTCCGAAGCTTTAAAACCATACTGCAAACCAAACAGTTTGTAACATAATCATTCCTTAAGAGAATGACATCACTGATTGTGTTAGCAAGTGTATGACTAAAACGGAATAACTTTGTATGTGTTGTAACTCAGCATAGAAAATGTCTTTGTCAACAATACAAGTATTAAGTTTTTATAGACAATTGATTACTGAGCGTTTAAATGATATAGTATTCTGTTTCATATTGTCACGATTCTGGTTTCTTTAACGGTACAATTTCTAGGTAGCAGAATCTATTAATTATTGTATGGTACGGAGAATATTGTCGTCAATAAGAAATTTTGGTTTTTATATAAAGAAATGATTAATTTCTCACCACAATATAATTATAAGTACCTACATCAAAAGATCAAAAACAATACATAATGGTTTAAATTTAAATTATACTGTGGGAGACTGGTGCCTAAGCTAGGCGCAAGGCCAGGGCACCAGGTCTCCACCCCTTCAGAAGCAGAGAGATTTATTTTCAAACAAGATACTTAATATTTACATAATATAAGCTAACAGACTTAAAATAATATTAATAATATGTAAGTCACGTATATAAAAAAAGACAATTTGAAAGCAAAACTATTTTGAACTTCTATTGAAATAAATGAAGATAATGGGGCCTAAAAAGGCCAATTTGGCGAATAATAAAAAGATAACATTATGAATGGCAAAACAATTATGGCAAAGACAGTCCGTGTTTTTCTTTTTTTCGCTGCACTACATAGATACAATCAAAGAGATTAGGATTGGATTTGGATTGGATTGATTGGTATATTGTCTGTGTGGTGCCGGACTTAAAGAATAGCACCACCCCATACTTCCCGTGGGTGTCGTAAAAGGCGACTAAGGGAGACCGGAGAATGGGCAGCAGCGTTCTCTATGCATTACACCATCATACCATAGTGCGATCGCCAACCCGCCTGCCAAGCGTGGCGATTATGGCAAACCCCCCCCCCCCCCCATAATTGGGGGAGGCCTATGTCCAGCAGTGGACGTCTTTCGGCTGAAATGATAATGATGATGATGATGATGCTTCACCAATGGGATGTGCTACGATTAACTGTCCATTATGTTATCCTTTTATGATTCTGCCAAAGTGGCCTCTTTAAGCCCCCTGTACCTACTCAAAATGAAGAGGTTCTGAGTATAAACAGTAAAATCAAAACGAGTTTATAATAATTAAAATGGAAATGTAAATAATATGTGTGTCAGTGAACTAGACATCAGACACACATGGTAATTTTATATCGGTACACAAACCAGTTCGTTAGGAGCTGTGCGCTTGCGCCTAGACGCTGCAGGATACCGGACGGTGCAGGCAGCGGTGTCGAAACTAATTGCAAACTGGTGACCTTAGCATCAATCTCTGATGCTGGTATTGAACTTTGACATGCACATTGTTATATTTGTTTCAGTACGTTTGTAGATCGATATTGCGATTGTCAGATTGTCGCGCAAAGCGTAATATTTGCGTGCTTTTATTTTAGCCGTTTTATTTTAGCGGCAGACCCAGGCGTAGATGGGGCGGGATAAATTTGACTCCTAAAGGCGGGATTGGTCCACATTGGTTTCAGATTTTTCGAATTGAGTGGAAAAAGGAAAGGGAGGCCGCCTTTGCTCTGCAATAGTTCAATTGGGGGTGCAGGTAGCATGTAAACGCAATCCAAAATTTCAGACGAGATAGAGATCATGAAGAGCTAAAATATCTATGAAAGTATGAAGATACTAGCTTCGGCCCGCGGCTTCGCCCGCGAGATAATTATGTCGATAAAAATCTATGTCCTTCCCAGGGATGCAATCTATCTCTCTGCCAAATTTTATCGAAATCCGTTCAGTGGTTTAGGCGTGAAAAGGTAACATTCAGACAGTCAGACAGAGTTACTTTCGAATTTATAATATAAGTATGGAAGTATAGATTAGTAGGCGTCATGAATAAGGAAAAATAATCTTTAACAATATTAGGTTCTACTTATAACGTTGAATATTAGAATTTCGAAATGATTAACTGGCTGCCTACATTTTGCGTATAAAAATATTTTCTAACTCCACAGAATCAAAACAATGATGACTTAGACCGTTATGTCATACGAATATTTGAATTAGATGCTACCGGTTCAAAAAAAAAACTGTTGCAAATCGGTTATGGTGGACAACCCCCCAAAGAATGACAAGCACAAAAACACTTGGCCCGTAGAACCCGGCGGCCCGTCTACCCTTTTTTTTTTGCGGATGGGAAATCATCAAATGACTCCTTCCACTCAAAAAGCAAAGCGAGCGAAGCGAGGCTATCACTACTTCCAAAGGCCAGGCGGTTAACTAAAAGGCTAATTTAACCAATTGGCTGCGACATATACCTACATCAGTCATGACACTGACTAAACATAATTATATTCGACTGTAGATCATCAAATGCCCCTCCCACTCTGGGTGGAGCGGAAGGGAGTGTCGGACTCTTACTGACTAAAACCCACCCGTGTTCCTTCCTTAGCCCTTTATGTTCCGGGCCAGCGGTAACCCTTTCGGATAATCCCGCTGACCCGGCAGGCTTCGGCCTTAAGGGGACACCTCCTCGATGCTGACATCTTTTTGAGGCGCGCGTGGAACACGTACAGTCGCGAGCAAAAGTATGTATACACTTGGCTTTATTCAAAGTCGATTTTCTCCTTTATTTTTGAATGAAATTTTATATTAGTATGAATATAGTATTTTCGAACCCATAAGTTTATGTTAAGTGTCGTATTTCAACGTTGCATTCGTTATTTCGTGAAAAAATCGCAAATTAAAGTTGCCAAGTGTTGACATATTGGTGCTCGTGACTGTACGCGCCGTCCGGCACGGGCCTGGTCCTGATCGGACGGTGAGCTACCCATTACGTAGTCGGGAGTCGTCACGCGGCTCCCGACGCCCGGGGCGTCTCCCGCGGCGGCTGAGACGGGAGGCTCTCTCCCTGAACCGTCCCGCCACCTCCTTTGCTAGCATGACTGCTTCGCAGAAGGAGGTGACTGACTCCCACTCCGTCTCGGCCCGGACCATGGCTTGCACCAGGGCCGGACGCGAGAGGTTGCCGCCGCCGCCGATCGCCTCTACGAAGACACGGCCGTGCTCCGCCCAAGCGGGGCAGACCTCCACCGTGTGCTCCACCGTGTCCTCTGGGCGATACTGGCAATGGTGACACCCGGGCGTTTCCTCCCGCCTGATAATGTGCAGGAACCTCCTGAAGCTTCCGTGTCAGGTGAGGACCTGCGTCAGGCGGTAGGTGAGGGCGCCGTCTCTAGCCACTCCTCAAAGAGGGGTCTTATCTAGGGTGCCCTGCGCTGGGTTGCGACAGTCGCTCTTTCCATGCCGCCATGAGATCGCGCCGGAGATCCGTCCGCTCCGCAGCGTTTTGCCGCGGAAGCGGAGTTTCCCCCCGGCCGGCGTAGTGCCTCCGCGCGCCACTCTTACAGGCGCGCGAGGACTATCGCCTCTAGATCCCACAGCGGCAGTCCGGCAAGGAGGCTTGCTGCCTTGCCCGAGATCGTGCGGTAGCCCCGGATAAGCCTTACGGCTACCACCTTCTGGGGCGCGTTCAGGTAGTGTTCGGCTCGCCGCCGCAATGAACGCGCCCACACCGGGGTCCCGTATAGGGCCATAGACCGCACGACCCCCGCGTAAAGCCTCCGGCAGGAGGCGTTTGGCCCCCTCAGGTTGGGCAAGAGCCGCTTGAAGAGGCGGCCCCGGTCCGTTCCTGTTTGGAAGCCAAACGTCGGAAATGCTCGACGATGTTCCGCCGGCAGTCGAGAACGAGACCCAGGTACTTCATCATTGTCTCGAAGTCGATGTGAACCCCTCCTACCGTTAGTTGGGATCCCGATGGTGGCGCGTTCCGGAGCCCATGAAACGACATGGCCTCGGACTTGTGCAATGCCACCTCGAGACCCAACTGCCGGATCCTCTCCACGGCCCGTCTACCCTTGGCTACGGTAGCGGCAAAGGCCACGGTGAGGCAAGGGGTGCTAAGAATCCCCGGAAGAGATCCGGCTATCACCGAAAACTAGACCTGGCAACATATAACACTCGTACACTCCGGACCGACGAGAAGATCACCGAACTCGAGGAAGAATTGAGCGGGTTACGATGGAGTATAGTGGGTATGAAGTCCGAAGAGAGGGGGAGGACTTGATAATCCTCAAATCCGGAAACTTGCTCTATTTCCGGGAGGGCAACCAGCAGTCCCAAGGTGGTGTCGGGTTTATCGTCCACAAGTCCCTTGTGAGCAACGTGGTGAAGATCGAGAGTGTGTCGACCAGGGTGGCGTACCTTATACTCAGAATATCCGAAAGGTATTCGCTGAAGGTCGTACAGGTTTACGCCCCGACCTCGTCACGCCCCGACGATGAGGTAGAGACCATGTATGAGGATATTTCCAGAGCCATGCATGGCTCTAAAACTCACTTTACCGTTGTCATGGGTCCCCCCATTTAACGCGAAACTGGGTAAACGAAACGATGATGAGCTGCGAGTGGGGCAATTTGGAGTTGGACGCCGAAACCACCGGGGCCACCTACTGGCTAGTTTTATGGAGAAGGAAGGCCTCTTTATGATGAATTCCTTCTTCAGAAAACGTGAGCACAGAAAGTGGACCTGGCAGAGCGCGGATGGCAAATGGAAATATTTAAAAAAGTTATCTGGAAACCTCTGTTTCTATGGAAAATTTAAAATCGGTCTAATTTGGCTGTAAAACTATTTTTAGAAAATGTGCTTAAGTAAATTTTTAGACCTTTGTATCCTGCTTATGCGTACGAAGTTTCATTAAAATCGGTTCATTCATTTCGAAAAACAAGGGCTTGAAAGTTTGTATGAAATGCCGAACGGCGTAAACGTTCTTAATCGTAGATACATCTAACCTACGGTTATCAAAATGATTGAGAGGAATCCAGAGGGGCAATTGCGTAACACGTTATTTACGCTGTTTAACACACAATTTTTTCGAACATATAAAGAGATGGATTAGAAATATTCTTCAAAATTATTCAGATTGTGATAGATACTGTGTTGCGCAATTAGGGTGCTGGACTGAACAAGCCCCACCTTACCTCACCCCACCTCTAGACCCTGAAACAAGGAAGCATCCTCACCTTGCACTAGCGTGTTCGACGATCGACACAAAGTTATCAGGGAACATGCCGCGGCGGCCGCGTAGCTCACCCCGCCACCAGCCGCCAGGCAGTCGCTCTACGTCACGGATGACGTCACCAGGCCGCACCGTCAGCTCGTCAGACTCCGACGCGTCGTACGCGAAGTTCACCAGACACGACACTGCGATAAAAAAAAATCAACCTTGAATATGTAATAAACCACACATGATATGGTTCACAAATTATCTTTTTCCCTGTTGTATCATCTTTGCACCGAGTGTGATTACGATTTTTATGTATGTACCTATAAGGTACCTCCAAATTATGGCTGGATAAGGGTAGCAAAATATTTCAAAAATGGGTTTTTAAGGTTTCTTTTTTGCGAGGTTGAGAGAGACTGCAACGCGAACTGATTATACTTAGTAAAACTGATGAAATCATCATCCCATAATCTACTTTTTCCTCCACGAAAATAAGATTGTTCAGCTGTGGCCCAGTAGAAACAGCCGCAACTTACGAGGTCGTAGGTTCAAACCCAGACAGGCACTTTACTTTGTGTAAATTATTTCATGACCACTGCTCTCAAAGGAGGAAGGAAGTGAAGGAAAACATCATGAGGAAACGTGATCACATGATTGTAATGTTCTAGAACTAAAAATTCAAAGACATGACATCCACCAGCCCACATTGGGTCCACGTGGTCGATTACAACCCACTTCATCTCACAGAGAGGACGCCTATGTCCCAGCAGTGGGAACATTATAGGCTGATTATGCAAAACTGGATTGATTTGAACATATTGACACTTGTTTGTTAAAACAATGCAATTTTAGTAATTGCAAGAGAGAAGCTATAATAACAGAAACCTTTTTCAAGTTCTGGCTTGGAATATTTAAATTCTGATGTTTACATAGTACTTAAATATAAAAATCCTTGTACAAATAACAAAATTCAAAAGCCATTTACTTCTAAGGTAAAGTTTAAGTAAAAACACAATAATATTGTGTTTTTGCTTAATAACTCTAAAACTCTTAATATTATTAAGAGTTGAAATGCCCAGTACTTATTAAGCTCACTTATAGAATATTAGCTTCCGCCCGCGGCTTCGCCCGCGAGGTATGTCGATAAAAACTATCCTATGTCCTTCCCCGGGATGCAATCTATCTCTCTGCCAAATTTTATCGAAATCCGTTCACTAGTTTAGACGTGAATAGTAACATATAGTCAGACAGACAGTTACTTTCGAATTTATAATATTAGTATGGATTAGTAGGCGTCATGAATAAGGAAATAATATTTAACAATATATTAGAGTTTCGAAAATGATAACTGGCTGCCTACATTTTGCATATATATATATGACGTACTTAAAAGTTAGTTAAAATATATTTTCCAACTTCACAGATTCAAAACAATGATGACTTAGACTGTTATGTCATACGAATATTAGAATCAGATGCTACCGTTTCATTAAAAAAACTGGTTCTTTGCAAATTGGTTATGGTGGAAGGCAAAATCCGACGAATCAATTCTATTGTGCTTTGTATACTGATTTTAGTCTGTTATGTACAACACAAGATAGACTGAATCTAGTTTGATTTATGTTATTACTAGCTGCGCCCCGCGGTTTCACCCGCGTAATTGTCGATCCCGTGGGAATATCGGGATAAAAAGTAGCCTATATGTTAATCCAGGGTGTCAGCTACCTCCATACAAAATTTTATCAAAATTGATCCAGCCGTTTGAGCGTGAAGAAGTAACAAACATATAAACACACACACACACCCCCACACACACTCACAAACTTTCGCCTTTATAATATTAGTGTGATTAGTGTGATAAATTACAACAACATACAGACAGACAGAGTTACTTTTGAATTTATAATATTAGTATGGATAAGTAGATGTTGATAATTCAAAAGCTGCTGGATTAATATCCAGCAGTGTCTATTGCTTGGTATGCAGATGACAATACTTTTTACCCGACTATGGAGGGTATATGATTTTAACCAGTACTTATAATAATTTGACAAATGAGCTATAGTTAGAAGCGGCTGTTGGCCGTTCTTGGCCGTCCCCAGTTACAGGCTATGTTATGTCACACTTAATACAATATGGCGCCCTCTAGCGGACTAAGTAATAAATTTAAAATTAAATATTTTCAGATGGTGCCTTGTTGGGTATCAAATGAAAGGGCTTAATCAGCAAATTTCAAAAATACAAATATTAGAAATAAGCCCCAACATAATAAAATAAAAACAAGTTAAAAATAAGTTTAAAAACTAAAACCGGACTTCTGGAAAGAATGACACAAGAAAGTACCTTCCCATACTACCATAGCTTATAAGAATGTTAGTACAGCGGCATGCAACTACTGGAAGGTACTTTCTTGTTTCATCCTTTTCAGTAGTAGGGTTTTAGTTTTTAATTATTTATTTAATGTGACTTGAATAATTATGTAGTTTTATTATTATTATTATTATGAGCCTGTTATGTCCCACTGCAGGGCAAAGGCCTCCCTTCCATCTTTCCATTTTTTCCTGTCTCTTGCTATATCTGGCCAATCCTTTAGATAGGCGTCCAATTCGTCACGCCATCTTTTTCTGGGCCTACCGCGTCGCCGATTCCTGTTATTCGGAATCCAGTCAGTGGCTACTTAATTATGTAGTACATAGATAAAATCATAATGCCATGTTATCTATGTAATAGCCATATTATCTATGTATACCACCTCTTAAGCTTTCTACTGCAATGTTTTCTATTTTATGAAGAGTCCTTCCATTTGTTAAAATATCTAGAAATGTTCAATTGGTTTAAGTTATCTTTACTTGTCCAATCAGGTGGGATTGGAGTTTGATTGATCAAGTATATGACAAAAGATAACAGAGGTGCAATTCCTGTATTTCTATGAACATTATTCCCATTCTAATCTCAGTCTCAGTCTGTCAAAAATTCAATAAAACATACATTTTTGAAAAATGTTTAACATTGATTGTCGCTGAGATGAGATTGTTACTTAAATTTTAACAATTTTTCAAGTACAGCTGCCAGCACATCAACTACTACAATCTGTCAAATTTCTCTAATAGATTTTCAACTTTATCGCTAAAGCAAATAAGGTTCAAAGTTGTTTGGGAAAATTTGACAATTTCGGGTAGCTTGATGTGCTGGCGTCTATACAAGAATTGGCCTTCTGATAAATGCAGTTACAAGGGGCAAAAACATATAATATAACACAATTTAGAAGTTATTAATAAACTATTCTACATAAGTAGATTACTTTTTAGTTAATTGGTAGTTCAATTAAACAAAATGTTTCAATCAATCACAATTTTATAACTCTTTGAATCTAAAGGTTTTTATAAATTATTAACATAAAACTAACTCAAATAAAAAAGTAGGTAAGTATTAATGTTATCATAACATAACCTAGACAGAAATTAATAAATATTGTAGTCTACACAATACAACCTTTAGAAGGGGTACTTGAATATTATGATTTTTAACAATAAAACTATCTAACCCAACATGTTATCCGAAGGTCCAAGCACGTCGCGATTTGCTTATTAATATTTAACACGCACACGACACAATGCCAACAAAGTGACTCATACTCAAGCTCAGGAACACTCAAAGAGAAGAGCAACAGTTGTATTTATCAAGAATACTAGCAGATTTCAACGTTTCAATCCGTCTTCACGGCAAATTTCAAGCGATAAGAAAGTCATCAAAAACATGATAAGCTCATTTTCGTCGTATGACGCCCGAAACAGTAACATAATCTCTGTCGAAATAAACAACACATTTATGCAAAATTCTTGAGGACGCATCGAAAATATGCGTTTAGGGCAACATACGTCAGCCAAATTCATGTCGCAAGACTTGCAAGATACAGTTATTCATACACAAACAAGACTAGACCTTTCAGAGTGGCGATGTACTCACCCTTCTGATTTGCATTTGTATCCATTTCGAATACTATGAACACATCACATTATCACTAAATCACTTTTAATTTAATAAACCACTGCACATTTTTTGTTTAAATTCCCACAAGTTGCATCTATTATTTTACAAAAATTAGGACAACAAGCGTGCAGGAGAAATTTATTTCACTGTTTTTGATATACGAATATGTCAAATTTTTTTTTCTACAGCATGCTGAGTTTGACTTTGTTGAATCGAAATAGCTCTCTTTTGGCCCATGCGTCGGTAGAATTTGGTTTTTATTACTCTTATTTTTGGATACGTCTTTTCCTCTTTGGCTAAGGAACGAGGCTAGCTTAGCGGTTGTCGATCGCGAGTTCATGGTTAGGAATTCTGGATGGGACCAAAATAAAAACTCTGGTTTTTCTGTGTTAAAATTCTCAGTACAATTAAGAATTTGACTTATTAGAAACATATTCGCGGTCAGTTGAGTGGGTACCAATAGAACACACACCCATGACCTATGGTCTATACTAAGGGGAACCTATTACCTACCCACTGACCTATCAATCTAAAAACACAATCGATCTGATATCAGTTCAATCCGAAACTTTGATAAATATTTAAATTTATATTATAAAACATTAAAATATTTTTTTGTTTTATTAAATATCAGTAATATAATATCTACATATACATTTTTGAACAGTAGCTCTACCATGAGTTTGCACAGCCAAAACTCGCTAGCGTCTACGTAAATAATATGTATGAAATATTGTACAGCGCCCCTAGCGGTCACCGGAAGAATTAAAATTCGTACCATGAGCACTATAGATTTCGATAGGTAAGAAACCTAACGTAATCTATTCGATAGTCACTAACGTTTTTCAGCTGTCGCCATACAAAACGGCACCATGAGTTAATAATTTGACAGACGCTATCGAAAAATACGCTTACGATAGTAGTTACGTAAGTCACTGGCATTTTGACACGTGAAACATATGTTTACATTGAAATTATATACGTTTGTGAGTATTTTGAGTCAAAATAATGTCTGGAAGAGCTTATTTAGTATAGAATATGTTGGCGGCCACTGACTTTGAAGACCAACGACATAAACAACGTTAATTTCAAGCCAAAATTACAGGAAAATGCATTATGCAGCTACCTAGGAGGCTTTCTGTGATGAAAATTAACTTAAATTTAAATAAAAGACATTTTACTTAAACAACCTTTACATTTATTTTATTATTATATGGGAAACATACAGCATATCTATCAAAATAAGGAACACAAAAATTTACATAAAAACACGTACTTATTATCTATTAAATACACAATTTTTTCTTTGAACATTGGACACTAGGATTTGCCCTGTATCGTGGGTGCATTTACAAACACAAATCTCACATGCACAAATACCCAGACCCGGAACAATTAGGTATCTTTCTTTGGAAGATTGGATCACACAACTTTTTGCTCCATGCGACAAATAAACCGGCGATTCTTAGCGCAGAAGCGACAGGATTGGTGCAGTTTCTAAAAATTGTGCCACACTGGTCCTCATTGTATTATTGTCATTTTGTAAACTTATTTCATTGAATTTAATTAAAAAACGCCGTGAACACAATGTCAACAAATACAAAATTACAAATTGAAAACGACACTCGATGACACAACAGTGACATATAAGGAATAAAAATTCAACAACCACTAAATACCTTAAGAAGTTCACTAACCGCCAACCATTCTATTTAGTCGGATTATTGCCTATCATAACATTTTAAGCATAGGCGATAGCACTACATTTTGAGCATAATATATGCCGTTCTCTCTCCTTATTACTGAGAAAGAAAGAAACAAAACTTAAGGAAGTGACGTTGCATACGACACGATCTATCGAGTTTACCATAGCGCCTGCGTAAAACTCCGTAAAACTCATGGTGCAAGCATTATCGAAATCTATTCGATCCACGTTAATACGCTAGCGAGTTTGACGCTAGCGAGTAAGTTTTCGATAACAACTCATGGTAGAGGTACTGATACCAGATTGAACGTCTAGAGCCCCCCTAAGATAATGTCAGTATAGGTCTACCAGAAACTCATGGCAAAAAAAAAAAACAAAAAAAACTTTGTGGTTTTCATACATTTGACATTGCCAAATCAACGTTGCCAATCTGTGGGGAATTCCGAAAACTGCGGGGATTTTCAGTCCGATTGGGTAATTACCTAATCCCCACAAATTTGTGGGGAGAACGTTTATGTGGGGAAAATGCGGGGAATTTAGACATTTACACTAGAATTGAACTTAGAAGTAATAAGAAGTAGATCGCAGATTTTTATACATCCTGTCAAGCCTTCTTTATTCAACTGACTACGAACATTACTAAGCGTTTGGATTTTGTGAACACATTATTTTCATTTATATCTTTAGTAAATCCGTCAGAAGCTCAGCAATTGAAAGTCAAATCACTTAAACCGTAATTGTTGCAACGATTTCTGATACTTGAAAATATAGTGACATCTCAAAAACTAGATGACGAATGGAGGGCTCACGCGATGCTAGATTACTCTGCTCTTGGTTTGTAAGATAATGACGATCCGGAAAAATACTGGGCTATAGTATTCCGTCTTAAAAACAGTGTAGGTCATTAAATGTTTTTTTTGTCGCCTGCATAATAATAACACTGTATAGTAGCGCTCATGGCCACTAGAGAATGTATTAAAAAGAAAACTCAAACTCAAACCATTTATTTCAATTAAACCATTTACAGGCACTTTTGAATTGTCAAGAAGTCGGTCAGTCAGAAAATATGAAGCTAGTTGCCCGTTCCTAAGAAAGAAAGAAAGAAGGGAGCCTAAAATTTGATCCGTCAAATGATATGTTGACAAGACAAATTTGGCGCAATGAAGAGCATTTTGATTAAAATCATTAAACAGTTAATTATAAGTAATAAATATATTTGATTTATATGAATAGTACTTTTATTTCTTTGCTGAAAACTTGTGGGGAATATCGATTTTATTTTCCCCAAAATTGGGGATGTTCAGTTAGGTTTTTGGGTAATCCAGACCTTGGAGGTCGGCAACACTTTTGCCAATGTTGTCAAATCAGGGGGGGCACACTTAACACTGTCATCATTTCCACAGACGACAGCGACATCTGGAGTTTGACGGGTTAAAAAAACTTGGCAGCCATCTTGTCTTGTTTATCAAACAAACGTCATTGTCGCCGGCCATCCAGTGTTACCAACTTATTGAATTTTCCACTAACACTGATTGTTTCGACCCCCCTTTTAGTAGCGAAATATTGCTTTTAGTAGCTGGTGGTTTTTCTAGTGGTTTAGTAGAATTCAGTTTCAATTACTGAAAATGCTATCACTCAACCACTAAGCCACTAAAACATTACGAAATATATTATTTTTACTTCATTTAATTTTCAGAAATATTTACTTTTACTGTGTAGGTAAATTCTAATAAAAGTTCTATAACAAATCAGTACCCAAGAATCATATAAATGTGAAACCGATGATGGTGCAGACAAAAATTCATCGGAAGACGAATTTTAGAATATCATTTTTTTATCCTAGGTGTTCTTCTTATTGAATAATGTTTATGTTCCTCACCTTGACTTGTTGATTTACTAATAATATTTTATGGTGATTTATTGATTTTAAATATTTCATTACGTGATAATAAAGAATTTTTTTTACTAATATATCTACTTTAATTACTGTTTCCTTTCACAAAAACCAAAAATTTATTTAGTGGAAATTTTAGCGAATTTTGTAGTAGGGCCGATTTTTATTAGTGGTTTTCTGGTGGTTTTCGAAGTTGAATCTGGTGGAGAGCTAGTTTATCTGTTGGCAACACTGCAGGCATCCGCCATTGTCAATTCCGGCTTTCCCGACTTTGATGCGCTTCCCGTAATTCCGAGTTTATCTCAGTTATTTCTGTTTTAGTTGTCACTTGTTACTGTTATTTGTTTTGTTAAATTTTGTTGCTACTCATAGTAAGTAAGTATGCACATTACTATGAGTAGCGAGTCAATATACGAGAGAATATACGAGATATTATGCATTGTATATCTATAGATAGGTGTATATTTGTATCTATAGGTAGGTGTATAGTTTTAGTTCACCTTCCAAACTCGAGGAGGCAGCACTTTCTACTCTTTGCCTCTATAGTTACTTTACTCTTTGTGTCAAATGTATGAAAACCACAAAGATTACTGATTTAGTCACTCACTAGCGTATAAGTAAAATAAATGGCTTTTGCACAGCACAACGATAGCGATAGATGTTTTGGGGCCAACTTGGCGTCATCGGATTTTGATGTATTTTCAACTAACGGGCATATCTCCTTTCATATATGTATCTATGATACGTACTTACTATTGTTATCATTATTAAGTAACAATAGTAGTTTCTAGCTTTTACATTAGGTCACCGCATTATATTGTAGTCTTTGCATTAGGTACATGTCGTGGCTGAGGATGCGGTCACGTTAGAGCAGCCATCTTCCAGGGCATTTTCCCTATACAACATTATTTTTAGTTTTAGTATAGGTACCTACCTAATATGCGAAACCCGAAACACGTGTCTAGTATTTTTATGTAAAGAATCTATGTACAAAATTTCAAAACTATCATGAAAAATCACAAAGTTAAGCTTGTGAAGAGCGTTTACGCCGTACGGCATTTCATACAAACTTTCAAGCCCTTATTTTTAGAAATGAATGAACCGATTTTAATGAAACTTCATACTTACGTATAAGCAGCGGTGCTATTCTGTAAAAATCTCACCGTGAAAACTTAGGTGAAGTGAGCGTGGAGTGAGCTGTCAATAGTGTAATTTCCTAGAAAAACAAACTCACATCACCTCAGTTTACACGGTGAGATTTTTACAGAGTCGACCGGCAGGATACAAAGGTCTAAAAAGTTAGTAGAGAACATTTTCGAAAAATAGTGTTACTTACAGCCAAATTAGACTGATTTAAAATTATCCATAGAAACAGAGATTTCCAGTTATCATTTTTAACCCCCGACGCAAAAACGACGGGGTGTTATAAGTTTGACGTGTCTGTGTGTGTGTGTGTGTGTGTGTGTCGTCTGTGGCATCGTAGCTCCCGAACCGATCGAATGAACCGAATGAACCGATTTTGATTTTGATTTTTTTGTTTGAAAGGTGAATTAGTCGGGAGTGTTCTTAGCTATGTTTGATGAAAATCGGTCCAAGATGGCCGCCACCACAAAATGACGGATTACATATTTTTTCTCAACTCACCTAATATGGGTATCTAATGAAAGGGCTTGAATAGTAGAATACTATACACTATGATAAATTTCAAATCCAAGATGGCCGCCACCACAAAGTGGCGAATTACATTTTTTTTCACAACTCCCGCAATATGGGTATCAAATGAAAGGGCTTGACTAGTAGAATACTATACGCTATTACAAGTTTAAAATACAAGATGGCCGCCACCACAAAATGGCGAATTATATTTTTTTTTTCACAACTCCTTCACTATAGGTATCATAGTTATCTTGACAAGTAGAATAGGTACTATATTGAAAGGGAATGAGGAATTAACTAACGAAATGAAAACTAAAAACATGAAAATATTTCAGATTCAGATTCAGATTTATTTATTTGCCATCAATGTAGGTACCTACAAGTTTAAGATGATACAAATAGCTGAAGGTTACCGCTACATTCTACCTTACGGCATGCAAATAGGTACATAGAAACTAATATATTACATACAATATTATTATAAATTAACAACTAACATGTCATTCTAATTAACACAAACAGACATAAAAAGAAGGAAATAATAATAAAGTAATAGTAATCAACAGTAACACATAGTCAATTGCACATAAATTAATCTTGTCAATAAAATGAATTTCATTGGAATTATAAATTAAGTAAGTGAAATATTATTTTACAAACATAATGTCATTTACAAATTTTATTGTCAAATTTTTTTATCATTTAAAAAGTCATTGATACAATAATAACATTTATCCAATAATAATGCAGTAAGCTTAGATTTAAATGTTCGAATAGGGTGTTCTTTGAAACTGTGCGGAATTTTATTGTATATGATAGGTCCCATCGACATAATATTTTTCCTTAGTAGTGCTGTTCTGTAATTGCCTGTATGTAATAAGTTTTTATATTGCAGTCTCATTGGACCTGACCCACTGACTGTATTATAGAGGTCAGTGATGGAAATAAATCTAAATTAGTTTTAACAAAAATTGCGACCTCTAAAATGTACAGCGATGGGAAGGTCAGTACTTTCAGCGACTTAAACACAGGTACACAGCTGTCTGTAGTTTTCAGATTTAACATAGATCTTATGCAACGTTTTTGGGCTCTAAAAATCTGCTCCCTCTCACTGCAATTGCCCCAGAATATTACTCCGAATCTTAAAATTGGCGCCACTAGACCGTGGTAAGCTACTACGAGTATATTATTGCTTACTTTATGCGATAGATTATGCAGCACATAGGCTGACTTACTAAGTTTACAACAAACGTCTTCAGCATGAGGTTTCCAAGTAAGATTGCTGTCAATTAAGATACCCAGGAATTTAGCAATATTTGTTGTTTCAACATTTTGTCCATTATGACCGATTTTAACATTAAGAGGGCAAGTCCTTTGGTAGAAATGCATAATTTTTGTTTTTTTAAGATTGATGACTAAATTATTTATGTCAAGCCAGTCAATAATGTTTTCCAATACTGAATTGATATCATCTTCATAATCTTTAATGTCATTACATTTTACTATCACAGTACTATCATCCGCAAATAGCACCATAGGATGTTGGATTTGACGTGGCAAATCATTGATATAGAGCAGAAATAGAGGTGGCCCAAGAACGCTACCCTTTGGAACACCATATTTGACTACTCTACCGTCTGATGCATATTTAAGCTCGCGTTTCGTTTCAAGAGATGTTCTCGATATTTCTGTTACCTGATTTCTACCACTGCGGTAAGAGGTTATAAGATCCAGGACATTACCCCTAATGCCATAGCGGTGTAGTTTATATAAAAGGACATCATGGCTCACGTAATCGAACGCCTTAGTCATATCAGTTAAGGACGCCTTTACGTATCTGACAAAAATAAGCCGTTTTTCGGTGCATTTTGCGGCAAAATGAGACGAAACCAAATGTAACTAATAATTACCACAGATAGATTACTCTTTCATCTCCAAATGGTAGCCATTTTTTATTCGAAAATGTTGGTTTATAATATAGTAAAAAATAATTTCCGTTGCCTCTTCACACAAAATCGACGATATCGTGCTGTCTTTGGGATCATTTTTCTTCTATTTAATAACATAAACATATTTATTTTAAAATATTTTATGTAAGCAGACATGTTCAACTCAAAAAGGTAGCCAAAAGAACTATCAAAATGTTAAAAATAAGCTCAGAAAAAAATAAAAATCGGAGTCTATTTTTTCACATATTTTGCTGTAATACGTGAATCTTATTGGATTGAAATAAGGGTTATTTTACTGGTCACTGTCTCGGTTTATTGCACAAAAATTTGTAATGAAATATTAGATTAGTCTGCGCTCGGCCGCCGTTGTGAGTGGACTCTGTGTCGGTTGTAAGCAGCAGCTTGTGCTAAAAGAAGATCGCTGTACGGATACAAAATATTTGACACACAAAACTTGATACTTCACGCATTCTGTATGTACCTATTACCCAAAGAAAGGAAAGATTTGATTCACAGTCTTATAATTTTTCTAGAAGTAAAGTAAGTAGGGTTTATAAATTCATATTTCGTTCCGGACTTGCTGGAGTGACCTGCACAGCAGGTGTACTTCGAAGACTGCCACTGGAACTAACAGCCGAGCTGAGGAGTTATTCCGGTCTGATCCCCTGAAGACTTACAATATTTCATGATGGGTGTCAATTTCGTGGTTTTCGAGGGTGCTGAAAGCGATCATCATCATCATTTCAGCCGAAAGACGTCCACTGCTGGACATAGGCCTCCCCCAAGCACCTCCACTTCGACCGGTCCTGTGCTTCCCGCATCCAACGGGTTCCTGCGGCCTTCACAAGGTCATCGGTCCACCGTGTGGGAGGCCTTCCAACGCTACGTCTTCCGGTACGCGGTCGCCACTCCAGAACCTTTCGGCCCCATCGGCCATCTGTTCTGCGAGCAATGTGCCCTGCCCACTGCCACTTAAGTTTGGCAATTCTTCGGGCTATGTCGGTTACCTTGGTTCTCCTGCGGATCTCCTCATTCCTGACTCGATCACGCAGGGAAACTCCAAGCATAGCCCTCTCCATTGCCCTTTGGGTGACTTTTAGCCTTCTTATAAGGCCCATTGTGAGCGACCACGTTTCCGTTCCATAAGTCATCACTGGCAACACACACTGGTCAAAGACTTTCGTCTTGAGACACTGCGGTATGTGGGACGAGAAGATATTGCGTAGCTTCCCGAACGCTGCCCAGCCGAGTCGGATTCGTCGATTTACCTCTTTCTCGAAGTTAGACTGAAGTTAGACTTACCTAACTGGACGGTTTGTCCTAGGTAAACGTACTCGTCCACGACTTCGAGTGTAGCGTCTCCGATTTTTATGAGAGTGGGTGTTACATGGGCATTTGACATGACCTTCGTTTTGTCCATGTTCATTTTAAGACCCACTCTTTCGGAGGCTCTACTGAGGTCATCGAGCATTGTACTGAGGTCCTCCATAGTCTCAGCCATGACTACGATATCGTCGGCAAACCGAAGGTGAGTTATGTACTCGCCATTGATGTTGATGCCAGCCCCTTTCCAGTCCAGAACCTTGAAGACATCCTCCAGTGCAGCGGTGAACAGTTTCGGAGAGATAACGTCTCCCTGTCTCACACCTCGCTGCAGAAGGATAGGTTTCGAGGCCTGATCCTGGAGTCTGACTGACATAGTGGCGTTTTCGTACAGACACTTCAGCACTTCGATGTACCGATGGTGAGGTCCAAATGAGAATCCAAGATGGCGGATGTGAAAAATGTTACAATTTTTCATGATGGGTGTCAATTTCGTGGTTTTCGAGGGTGCTGAAACCGATGGTTGGGTCAAAATAAAAATCCAAGATGGCGGATGTGAAAAATTTTATAATTTTTCATGATGGGTGTCAATTTCGTGGTTTTCGAGGGTGCTGAAACCGATGGTGGGGTCAAAATAAAAATCCAAGATGGCGGCTGTGAAAAATGTTACAATTTTTCATGATGGGTGTCAATTTCGTGGTTTTCGAGGGTGCTGAAACCGATGGTGGGGTCAAAATAAAAATCCAAGATGGCGGATGTGAAAAATGTTACAATTTTTCATGATGGGTGTCAATTACGTGGTTTTCGAGGGTGCTGAAACCGATGGTGTGATCAAAATAAAAATCCAAGATGGCCGATGTGAAAAATGTTACAATTTTTCATGATGGGTGTCAATTTCGTGGTTTTCGAGGGTGCTGAAACCGATGGTGAGGTCCAAATGAGAATCCAAGATGGCGGATGTGAAAAATGTTACAATTTTTCATGATGGGTGTCAATTTCGTGGTTTTCGAGGGTGCTGAAACCGATGGTTGGGTCAAAATAAAAATCCAAGATGGCGGATGTGAAAAATTTTATAATTTTTCATGATGGGTGTCAATTTCGTGGTTTTCGAGGGTGCTGAAACCGATGGTGGGGTCAAAATAAAAATCCAAGATGGCGGATGTGAAAAATGTTACAATTTTTCATGATGGGTGTCAATTTCGTGGTTTTCGAGGGTGCTGAAACCGATGGTGGGGTCAAAATAAAAATCCAAGATGGCGGATGTGAAAAATGTTACAATTTTTCATGATGGGTGTCAATTACGTGGTTTTCGAGGGTGCTGAAACCGATGGTGTGATCAAAATAAAAATCCAAGATGGCCGATGTGAAAAATGTTACAATTTTTCATGATGGGTGTCAATTTCGTGGTTTTCGAGGGTGCTGAAACCGATGGTGGGGTCAAAATAAAAATCCAAGATGGCTGATGTGAAAAATGTTATAATTTTTCATGATGGGTGTCAATTTCGTGGTTTTCGAGGGTGCTAAAACCGACGGTGGGGTCAAAATGAAAATCCAAGATGGCGGATGTGAAAAATTTTTCATGATGGGTGTCAATTTCGTGGTTTTCGAGGGTGCTGAAACCGATGGTGGGGTCAAAATAAAAATCCAAGATGGCGGATGTGAAAAATGTTACAATTTTTCATGATGGGTGTCAATTTCGTGGTTTTCGAGGGTGCTGAAACCGATGGTGGGATCAAAATAAAAATCCAAGATGGCCGATGTGAAAAATGTTACAATTTTTCATGATGGGTGTCAATTTCGTGGTTTTCGAGGGTGCTGAAACCGATGGTGGGGTCAAAATAAAAATCCAAGATGGCTGATGTGAAAAATGTTATAATTTTTCATGATGGGTGTCAATTTCGTGGTTTTCGAGGGTGCTAAAACCGACGGTGGGGTCAAAATGAAAATCCAAGATGGCGGATGTGAAAAATGTTACAATTTTTCATGATGGGTGTCAATTTCGTGGTTTTCGAGGGTGCTGAAACCGATGGTGGGATCAAAGTAAAAATCCAAGATGGCCGATGTGAAAAATGTTACAATTTTTCATGATGGGTGTCAATTTCGTGGTTTTCGAGGGTGCTGAAACCGATGGTGGGGTCAAAATAAAAATCCAAGATGGCTGATGTGAAAAATGTTATAATTTTTCATGATGGGTGTCAATTTCGTGGTTTTCGAGGGTGCTAAAACCAACGGTGGGGTCAAAAAGAAAATCCAAGATGGCGGATGTGAAAAATGTTACAATTTTTCATGATGGGCGTCAATTTCGTGGTTTTCGAGGGTGCTGAAACCAACGGTGGGGTCAAAATGAAAATCTAAGATGGCGGATGTGAAAAATGTTACAATTTTTCATGATGGGTGTCAATTTCGTGGTTTTTGAGGGTGCTGAAACTGATGGTGGGGTCAAAATAAAAATCCAACCATCGGTTTCAGCACTCTCGAAAACCACGAAATTGACACCCATCATGAAAAATTGTAACATTTTTCACATCCGCCATCTTGGATTTTCATTTTGACCACACCGTCGGTTTTAGCACCCTCGAAAACCACGAAATTGACACCTATCATGAAAAATTGTAACATTTGTCACATCCGCCATCTTGGATTTTTATTTTGACCCCACCGTCGGTTTGAGCACCCTCGAAAACCACGAAATTGACACCCATCATGAAAAATTGTAACATTTTTCACATCCGCCATCTTGGATTCTCATTTTGACCTCACCATCGGTTTCAGCACCCTCGAAAACCACGAAATTGACACCCATCATGAAAATATTGTAACACTTTTCACATCCGCCATCTTGGATTTTCATTTTGACCTCATCATCGGTTTCAGCACCCTCGAAAACCACGAAATTGACACACATCATGAAAAATTGTAACATTTTTCACATCTGCCATCTGTAAAATTATTAAAAAGGGTTCAAACCGGGTGCGGTGACTTGACAAAGACGAAAATGTCGTTGTTCCTCAATACTAACATACACGTATCCGTTATAATAAGAAATTACGAACTTATGTATTTCAATAAACCCTGTACTTATTTTTGTTGCTGACGATCCTTCAGGATCAAAAACAAAAGAAAAAGCGGTTCAAACCGGTATGAGAAAGTTTTTAGTGGATAAGACAGAGATTAAAACAGAAGACGATCTAGGAGGGGATCGAGGCGGGGGGGGTGGAGGGGGGGTTCAGGGGATCAGAACGGAATAATTCGAGCTGAGTCAGGTGTGCCGAGTATGGGCTCGTTTTCTTAGTTATGTTGAGACCTTACCTCCGGACTTGATGGAGTGACCTGCAGGTGTACTTCGAAGACTCCTACTGGAACTAACAGCCGAGCTGATCTAGGTGTGCCGAGTATGGGCTCGTTTTCTTAGTTATGTTGAGACCTTACCTCCGGTCTTGATGGAGTGACCTGCAGGTGTACTTCGAAGACTCCTACTGGAACTAACAGCCGAGCTGAGCTAGGTGTGCCGAGTATGGGCTCGTTTTCTTAGTTATGTTGAAACCTTACCTCCGGACTTGATGGAGTGACCTGCAGGTGTACTCCGAAGACTGCTACTGGAACTAATAGCCGAGCTGAGCTAGGTGTGCCGAGTATGGGCTCGTTTTCTTAGTTATGTTGAGACCTTACCTCCGGACTTGATGGAGTGACCTGCAGGTGTACTTCGAAGACTCCTACTGGAACTAACAGCCGAGCTGAGCTAGGTTTGCCGAGTATGGGCTCGTTTTCTTAGTTATGTTGAGACCTTACCTCCGGGCTTGATGGAGTGACCTGCAGGTGTACTCGAAGACTGCTACTGGAAGTAACAGCCGAGCTGATCTAGGTGTGCCGAGTATGGGCTCGTTTTCTTAGTTATGTTGAGACCTTACCTCCGGACTTGATGGAGTGACCTGCAGGTTTACTTCGAAGACTGCTACTGGAACTAATAGCCGAGCTGATCTAGGTGTGCCGAGTATGGGCTCGTTTTCTTAGTTATGTTGAGACCTTACCTCCGGACACTTGATGGAGTGACCTGCAGGTGTACTTCGAAGACTGCTACTGGAACTAATAGCCGAGCTGAGCTAGGTGTGCCAAGTTTGGGCTTCTTTTGTTAGTTTTGTTGAGACCTTAAGAATAGGTAGGCAGGCACTAAGCCGGGTCTAGTCTAGGCAGATGCGGTCACTAATCGGAAACATAAAACAAAAGTATCTAAAAAAAAAGATTACAGCCGCCATCTTGGATTTTCATTTTGACTTTGTTTTCGGCTCCAGCACCCTCGAAAACTATGAAAACGACACCCATGATAAAAAATATAAAAAAAATTACAGCCGCCATCTTGGATTTTCATTTTGACCTCACTATCTGCTTTAGCGCCCTTGAAAACCATAAATACGACACCCATGATAAAAATAAAAAATAAATTACAGCCGCCATCTTAGATTTTCATTTTGACCTAATTATTGGCTCCAACACCCTCGAAAACCATGAAAACGACACCCATGATGAAAAATATAAAAAAAAAATACAGCCGCCATCTTGGATTTTCATTTTGACCTCACTATCGGCTTTAGCGCCCTTGAAAACCATAAAAACGACCACCCATGATAAAAAAATTAAAGCCGCCATCTTGGATTTTCATTTGGACATCACTATCGGTTTTAGCACCCTTGAAAACCATAAAAACGACACCCATGAAGAAAAATTAAAAAAAACTACAACCGCCATCTTGGATTTTCATTTTTATCTCACTATCGGCGATCTCAATATCCGTTACTTTGCACGGCCAAAAATGTAATTGACAGGCTTATGGTGATTTATCGAGGTAGCCACTGCTAATATTATGCCTTTATGCAATGCACGACACTGCTTAGTACGTTATCCTAATTGCGTAACACACTTGGAATGGCAATCCATTCCGATTTGACAGTTCAACAATATCCATTGCGTTGTTTTTGTTTTACGAATTTTTTAAATATTTATGAAGCAACTAGCTGTGCCCCGCGGTTTCACCCGCATAAGTTTCGATCCCGTGGGAATATCGGATAAAAAGTAGCCTATATGTGTCAGCTACCTCTATATAAAATTTTATCAAAATTGGTGAAGCCGTTTGAGCGTGAAGAACAAACATATAAACATACACACACACTCACAAACTTTCGCCTTTATAATATTAGCGTGATGAATATTGTAGCATTTGTACTGTTTGCCTTGTAGGGTGTGTGCCAAATACACGTATTTTCTTTCCAGTTTTCGAGAACCTACTTGCATTTGATACCATAGCAAATTTATTATATAAAATACGAAATAAACCGAATAAAACAAGCTTGTTTTATATTTGTTTTCAATAAGCTCGTCCGCAAATTGTTAATACATAGGTACTTTGGCAACTTGTACTTGATTAATCACTGTCCAGTGAAATTAAGTAAATAGCATTCTACTTATATGAACACTTCACATTACCTACAAACTGTTTGAAAACAAATCACCGTAAACTTAAAAAAAATACATGGCATAAATAAAATAAAATTAGGCTCAAGTTTCAAGTCGTGTCAGTTTACTCATAATTTCACCGCTTCGCGCATGTCGCTGTGTGTGTGAGCCGTGCACGTGTAGTAGTAAGACTCAATACCTAAAATTGAAGCGCGTCATTTCGTAAACGCGTCATTAATATGGCACATACCGGTACTTTCTTGTCAACATTATTCATAATGGGAAATAGAAGATTATAGATTGCCATATTAATATTTTTGTTTTTTTTAAAGCCCATTTGTTCTTTGCAAAATATATTATATTTAGTCAAATAATTGTCAAGTGCTTCATAAATAATCTTTTCAAGTATCTTGGAGAATATAGGGATCAATGCTACTGGTCTATAGTTGGACATATCTTCTTTGCTATTTTTTTTATGTATTGGTTTAATAACAACTGTTTTCAGGCTGTTAGGGAAAATACCAGAAGCAATACAAGTGTTCACTATGTGACTTAAGGGCGCAGCTACAATATCACTGACAAACTTCACAACCTTGGTAGTTATACCGTCATAACCATGACTTTGTGTATTTTTCAGGCTTTTGATCACCCTTTCGTTTGAGACAGTTGGGGCCATAAACATTGAATTCGAGTTGTAATTCAGGTCAATAGTTCTAACGTTTGTTTTGTTACTTACACTTTGTACTTGGTCAATAAAAAAGTCGTTAAATGATGTTGCTATCTCTTTAGGATCGTCAATTGTCCTATTTTGGTTAGTAATCTTTGATCTAGGTTCTTTTATATAGTTATTAGGTATTTTTAATTATTTGCCATGAAGCCTTTGATTTATTATGAGGATTATTTATAAAGTTGTTATTTTGTGCCCTTTGAGTGAGTCTGATGACTTTTTTAAACCTTTGTGAGTATGACTTAAATTTATTTTTATTTACGCTTGATGGATTCAATCTGCATTTCCATAATAGGCTTCTTTGCTTCCTGCTACAAAGTTTAATGCCTTTAGAAACCCATTTAATTTTGTGTTCTGCTTGAATTCTAATCCACCTAATTGGAAAACACTGATCATAAAGGAGTTGAAAGATTTCTATAAATTTGTTATATGCATCATTAGGGTTACTCTCACCGTATACATTTGAAAAAGACAAACTCTGCAAAAAATTTTTAAACTTAACCAAATTGTCTTTAGAATAATCCCTTTTTTGAGTGCGCCAGTACTTTAATTTGCAAATTCTACTAACTCGAATTTTGAGGATTTGAGCCGAGTGATCCGATATCGCAAAATCAATAATATCACTAGTGCATTTTAGGTGCGCATCAACAGCAAAATTATCTAGACAAGTAAGACTGCTTGGTCTTGTGGCCTGCCTTATTTTCAATTTAAGGTTGTAATTTAGGAGCAAATATTTTTTTGTCTCATCAATGCTCTAGATTTAGAATGATGAGGAAAGTGGAGTGATGACTGGTACCTACGACCACTGAGTTTGACTATTTTTATTACGAATGGAATTATCCTACTTAAAAAGCGTAGGTATTTCTACATCAGATAGTGTCGCAGTCCCATTTTATAAACTAGATCTGAAATACCTAAGATATCTAATAGCTATGAAATACTTGTCATCATTTCAGCCGAAAGACGTCCACTGCTGGACATAGGCTTCCCCCAAAAGGGGGGGTTTGCCATAATCGCCACGCTTGGCAGGCGGGTTGGCGATCGCAGTATGGTATGGTGGTGGAATGCATAGAGAACGCTGCTGGCCATTCTCCGGTACGCCCCTTAGTCGCCTTTTACGACACCCACGGGAAGCATGGGGTGGTGCTATTCTTTAAGTCCGGCACCACACAGACACCCAATACTTGTACGAAAGTTGAATAACTAAAGGAAGAACTAGAAAAAGGATATAATAAAACAAAAAAATCTGTTTAGTCTTAAAAAATATTCTTCAACTCTAAATTAATAATTATTTTTTGACGGATAAAAAACCTGATTAAACACCAAATTACCTGAATCTTAAAACGGAAGAAAATAAAAGAAATGAAATACAAAAATTAAGGAGTCCCTACAAAAAGCATGAAATAAAAAATTAAATTAAAAATTTAAAAACCCCCGACACAGAAAAATAATAAAATTAAATGTAAGTAATTGGAAAAGGATCAAATAATTTAAAAACCCCCAACTTAAAGAATCTAGGTAACGAGACTAAAACAGATAAATTCATATGGAAGTCGGGGGACCGTTCTGTGGAACACCTATGCTACGAGGTCCCCCGACTGCCATATGAATTTATCTGTTTTAGTCTCGTTACCTAGATTCTTTAAGTTGGGGGTTTTTAAATTATTTGATCCTTTTCCAATTACTTACATTTAATTTTATTATTTTTCTGTGTCGGGGGTTTTTTAAATTTTATTTTTTTTTTTTTAAATAAGACGTTTCGAAAGTGTTCTCTACTAACTTTTTAGACATTTGTATCTTGCTTATGCGTATGAAGTTTCATTAAAATCGGTTCATTCATTTCGCAAAATAAGGGTTTGAAAGTTTGTATGCAATGCCGTACGGCGTAAACGCTCCCTGTTTGTCCGTAGAAAATGATGCTCACCCGCGCTTGCGCTCATTGATAATTATAATAAATAGGTACCTACCTAACCATTCGGCGCGGAGATTGGATAACTTATACTTAGTGTCGCTCGGTGTCCAATTTTTAACCTTTTTTAAATATTTTTGGGACAAAATTGAACATGGGGTAAAAATTATTGGAATCGATTCAGTTACTTATTACTAGGTATATTCAGGTTTCGCATAATTATACTAAAAATAACGTGGTATACCTAGGTACTTCTATTGATATATCTAAGTACCGTTGTGTTAATGTTCGCTACAGAAAGACCTTGCCATCTTCATTTAGAATGTTCCCAAATACCTAGGTAGTTAACTTGTTCTTCAGAGTGTTCTATGTTTATAACTCGTAAAATCTAAATCGCTAGCCTCAAACCTCTTCTATTATTCAAACGAAATAGGTACTTAACAGAATCCAAGCCATAGCGGGAGTCAACAATAAAAACTGTAACCGGAGTCCAGAGTGCGAATACATAAACAACAGTCGCATTTGTGAAGGTAAATAGGATTTACAGGACACCGGGTTTAGCACAGCTTCGGATCAGCCCCGCCTCCCGCTAGGAGTAATAGTGTTCTGTGCTCATCTCATCGACACATTCGACACGCTGCCACCAACCCGGCAATATGATTTATGATATGAATGAAGTTTCATGGTGATAATAGTGTATTAAAATTTTACAAGTGCTGCCACCTAGTATCTATATTTTTTTTATTTTTACGTTGGATACACTAACGTGTATTATACATGAAAGGTCCAGTGGTTGGGTCTTTTGCGAACTAACAAAATTCACTATTGACTTAATTACCTACCATCGTTAACTTCCGTTTCCTCCATGTCCATTAAACTATAAAAAATTTGGGGGAAGCGCCAGAGTAGCCCGCGAAATTCCAATTTTCTCACGTTTTTTGCAATTTGCTGGTCGCGACCATAATAATATTAAATTTACAGAATTTTAATCATTATTAATATAGTCCTAAAATGTCAAGATTTCATGAAATAGTCATTCACACAGACTACTTAGAGATACTAGTATGTCATTCAGTAGGATTACTTGGTCTTAGAGAGTTGTGTTGATGACTTTAATGATTATTATTCTCTAAATACATATTTGTTAAGGTCGCAAATCATATTTTAATCAATGTACAACTTAATACTGACCAGCAAATTGCAAAAAAAGTAAAAAAAATGAATTTCGCGGGGGAAGCGCAGTGGGGTAAGTGCACCGGACACTAAACTAATAGATATTGACTGATTTGCCAGATGGCAATTCAGTCAATATCTATTAGTTTAGTGTTATCTATTAGTTTAGTGGTTACTAGATAGTACACCTTAATCAAAAATGTACCTATGTAGGTACTTAACTTTTAACATTATTTTATTTCCATAAAAGTGAACTTCGAAAATAAGTACTCGGTAAGTAGGTAAATACTGTCGTCGCACTTCCCCCAACTGACCTTACCATAAAGTAGGGCCATTTTAATAGGCCAAGACACCTCAACAAAATACTTGCCTACATTGTCATTTTTATCGAAAAAAATAGTTTAAAAACTAAAACTCGACTAAGTAGGTACTGAAAAGGATGAAACAAGAAAGTACATCCCAACTAGCAAAAAGTGGTTTTTATACTATCCTAGAACCATCATTTATCGAGGACTATATGAGACTTATATCCACATATAAGTCGGGAAAAGGGCCCACTTTATAAGTCTACTTTTACTTTTAACGTATTTATATTAGACCGCTGAAATGCCATATACGCCTATATTGCTCCTGTAATTGAATTACGTCAATGCAAATACTCCTGTTAATCTCAATATAAGTAAGTTATAGTAAAAAATTAGATTAATAAGCGCCTAGAAATGCTTACTTAAGCTCATATATTGTGAACCGTCGAAGTGAGTTTATCGGACATTGTTGTGCTCTGTAAAAAAAATATTTTTAACATCTTGAGGATAAGTATTTATATGAATCAGAATTTATTAATGTCAACCTAGAAAAACAAAATGTTATTGTTGTCAAATTGTTAGTCTTATAGCTTATTCGTAGGGGAACATGAATTTTCTGTGAAATCTATCATGGTTTTGATTACAATTTTAAAGCGCCTCTTGAAATTTGCTTATTTACATTTTAGTATTAATTAATATTAAATTAATATTATGAAGGCAGCTGACATTTTCTTAGTAAGCATTTCCAAGTGTGACATAGTGCTAAAATAAGTATTTTTAGCATTTCCAAGTGTGACATAGTACCAATATAAGTATATTGGTTATCTCAAAACCGAAGAAGATTCGCCATTGTTACCGATTACTGTACTGGTAGTTACAAGCAAAAGTGGATTCTTAAGGGTTTTAACCAGGATTGTTTGAGATTACTTAGACATTAACACTACTGTGGAATGCCTATATATGTAGTCTGTCTAGGATTAAAACGGCATACGACTAATCTAAAAAAAAAATTATAGAGAACATTTTATCCTACCGACTGCTGTTATAATCTTGGTGATTAATTATTTTTAAAACGTGGATATGAAATCCATTTAACAGTTACTTCTAAGCTTATGTTAAACCAAACCAGATACATAAATGACTTACAGTAATTTAACTTTAATTTACTTATATTGGCCACAAAATATTAGCTTATATGAGGCTATAAGTAAAAATAACAAGAGCAATTGCTCCTCAGTGCATGTCTTCCTGGTACATGCTCCTACAGGAGTATTAAGATTTAAATGGCCCGCAGATGTTATCTTATAGGCGCATTTAAGTCTGACTTACCGGAGTAATTACTCTTGAGTGTAATTACTCTTATTTCATGCTTTTATAGGAGTCTTGATCCTATATTTGTCAGGAAATATGATCCTATATACGAATATAAGTAAAAATTATAGGATACAACGTACTTGAGTAAAAACAGCATGTATTTATGCTGTTAAAAGCGTAGTAGCAACCACCAAAACCTTCATCGGAGCTTTATAAGTCCATGTAGCATTATAAAATCGCATTCCAGGATTATTTTGCTAGTTGGGATACCTTCCAATGGTCGCATGCCGCTGTATTATCATATCATAATGACATACTTTTATGCTATGGTAGCATGGGACCACGGGAAGGTACCTTCTTATTTCATCTCTTTCAGTAGGTAGTCAGGTTTTAGTTTTTAAATCTATTTTTTATTTAATTTTTTGGGGCTTATTTCAGTAATAGTTATATTTTTGAAGTGTGTTAATAAAGCCCTTTCTTTTGATAACTACCCAACAAGGCACCATCCCAAAATATTTATTTTTCAAAGGGCGCCATATTGAACTTGGTGTGAAGTCATATAGCCTTTTTCCAGTGGACGGTCAAGACGCTTTTGAAGTTATGAGAGAACAGATGAGCATACATACATACCGGTCAAAATCATAACCCTCCTTTTTGCTTTGCCGTAGTCGGGTAAAAAGGAAAGGGAGGAGTTTGCCCTATGTATAGTGGGACCAGTGTGTGTTGCCAGTGATGACTTATGGAACTGAAACGTGGTCGCTCACAATGGGCCTTATAAGAAGGCTAAAAGTCACCCAAAGGGCAATGGAGAGGGCTATGCTTGGAGTTTCCCTGCGTGATCGAATCAGGAATGAGGAGATCCGCAGGAGAACCAAGGTAACCGACATAGCCCGAAGAATTGCCAAACTTAAGGCCAGGACTCTCAGAATCGACCTATTTTTGATTCAACATTAAACAATCAAATATTCTTTGTTTTGACCTGATAAAAATATATGTTGTAGTTCAATTAACATTCTTGATTATTCTACGGTTCAAAACACGATATTTACAACTTCACTCGATCATAAAAAATCGCAAACAAATCGAAAACAAGGAAGTTTTTGATCGTTTTTCAAGTATTACTTGAAGTAGATCAAACTTTTTCTTACAAAAAATATGTCAAAAAATAGGCAATGATGTATAGAAGAAAATTCTACGGTTAATTTTTCTCAAAACAGATTTTTATTGTTTTAACAAGATATAATATAACAAGGCGGCCCGCGCGCATCGCTTCAGTAGCCTGCCAGGCGTCACCGAGGTAGGACCTGTGTTGCTTTTCCTGGCTCGCTGCGTTCCCCCGCTAATCGATAGAAATATACGTTCACAGACTGAAATATAATGCAGTATTGTTATTTTCCGTGTTTGTGTATTCGTTTTAAAAATCAGTCTGTAAATATTGTTGTAGGTTCTAGTATTAATAATTAAACTAGATATTAGTTTATGTTGTAATAGGTATATTATATAGTGATAAATAAGATTAAATTATGGGGAATAAAAACAGAAGGAAGAAAAAATGTCCAGCATTGAACTGCGGGAGCTTAAAAAAAAAAAGTAACGTTGATTATTATTTTTCTACGTATTTATGACTACTTACCTACTTATTTGTAAAAGTCGACGGGACAGAACAATATTGTAGTTGTTTATGTAATTAGGTACCTACTTGCTTTCGTCACAGTACTAGCAGTAGCAGGTAGGTACAGACGCCAGCACATCAAGATATCCGAAACTGTCAAATTTTTCCAATCAACTTTGAACCTTATGCTTTAGCGTTAAAGTTGAAAATCTATTAAAGAAATTTGACAGATTGTAGTAGCTTGATGTGCTGGCGTACCATAAATTTACAATAAAATTATAGTAATATCAAAGTAAATATAAACTAGTTGATATTTTAGTTTTTAATATTTCAGTTTATAGACAAAACAGTAGCACAACTACAACAAAGATAATTTTTGCTAATAAAACTTTTTATCTTTGCAGTTCATCGATACCAAGATCTAAAGGCGTATTTACAAAAAAAAACCGGGCTAGAGCGAGTCGGACTCGCGTACCGAGGGTTCCGTAACATCCGGGTTTATGCGTAAGGTTTATGTTTATGAAATTAAATGTTTTTTTTTATTTTTATATTTGAGTTGATTGAATGAAAGGTAAATGAGGGATTTTCTTTTTCTTTTTTTTTAACGCTTCCCTAGTCGCTGGATAGATGGCGCTGAACTTGGTAAGTTACTGCAAGGAACGGAAGTCACATAATTTTTTTATTAATTCACTTGGATGTAATTTTGAGATCGTAAAACGAAAGCAAACGAAACTGTCACTCAACGAGCGTATATGACGTGACGCAATGTTTTTTTTTCCAAGCGTTTTGACTTTGGCATCTAGTAATGTAGTCAGTTCAACGCCATCTTCAGGGTTCTTGGAAACTATGTTTTTTTTTAATACTGAAAAGAAAAACCTCTCATTGCGGTTTACGATTTATGACGTATTAAAAAAAAAAACTACAAAACTACTTAGTAGATCTCGTCAAACCAATTTTCGGTGGAACTTAACATCATATATTTTTTTAGTTTTATCATTCTCTTATTTTAGAAGTTACAGGGGGGGGGGGGGACATTTTACCACTTTGGAAGTGTCTCTCGCGCAAACTATTCAGTTTAGAAAAAAATTATATTAGAAACCTCAATATCATTTTTGAAGACCTATCCATAGATACACGTATGAGTTTGATGAAAAAAAAAAATTGAGTTTCAGTTCTAAGTATGGGGATCCCCCAAAATTTATTGTTTTTTTTCTATTTTTGTGTGAAAATCCTAATGCGGTTCACAGAATACATCTACTTACCAAGTTTAAACAGTGTAGTTGTTATAGTTTCGGAAAAAAGTGGCTATGACATACAGCAACGGAACCCTAAAAATGCACAGGCGAACAGTAACTACATAATCTACAACTCGATTTTTTTAGTTCATCATCATCATTTCAGCCGAAAGACGTCCACTGCTGGACATAGGCCTCCCCCAAGCACCTCCACTTCGACCGGTCCTGTGCTTCCCGCATCCAACGGGTTCCTGCGGCCTTCACAAGGTCATCGGTCCACCTTGTGGGAGGCCTTCCAACGCTACGTCTTCCGGTACGCGGTCGCCACTCCAGAACCTTTCGGCCCCATCGGCCATCTGTTCTGCGAGCAATGTGCCCTGCCCACTGCCACTTAAGTTTGGCAATTCTTCTGGCTATGTCGGTTACCTTGGTTCTCCTGCGGATCTCCTCATTCCTGATTCGATCACGCAGGGAAACTCCAAGCATAGCCCTCTCCATTGCCCTTTGGGTGACTTTTAGCCTTCTTATAAGGCCCATTGTGAGCGACCACGTTTCCGTTCCATAAGTCATCACTGGCAACACACACTGGTCAAAGACTTTCGTCTTGAGACACTACGGTATGTGGGACGAGAAGATATTGCGTAGCTTCCCGAACGCTGCCCAGCCGAGTCGGATTCGTCGATTTACCTCTTTCTCGAAGTTAGACCTACCTAACTGGACGGTTTGTCCTAGGTAAACGTACTCGTCCACGACTTCGAGTGTAGCGTCTCCGATTTTTATGAGAGTGGGTGTTACATGTGCATTTGACATGACCTTCGTTTTGTCCATGTTCATTTTAAGACCCACTCTTTCGGAGGCTCTACTGAGGTCTTCGAGCATTGTACTGAGGTCCTCCATAGTCTCAGCCATGACTACGATGTCGTCGGCAAACCGAAGGTGAGTTATGTACTCGCCATTGATGTTGATGCCAGCCCCTTTCCAGTCCAGAACCTTGAAGACATCCTCCAGTGCAGCGGTGAACAGTTTCGGAGAGATAACGTCTCCCTGTCTCACACCTCGCTGCAGAAGGATAGGTTTCGAGGCCTGATCCTGGAGTCTGACTGACATAGTGGCGTTTTCGTACAGACACTTCAGCACTTCGATGTACCGATAGTCGATCTGGCACCGTTGAAGAGACTGCAGCACAGCCCATGTCTCGATCGAATCAAAGGCTTGCTCGTAGTCCACAAACGCTAAGCAGAGAGGCAGGTTATACTCTTCGGTCTTCTGTATAACCTGTCGCAGCGTATGTATGTGGTCTACGGTGCTAAAGCCTTTACGGAATCCGGCTTGTTCGGGAGGCTGGAAGTCGTCAAACCTGCGCGCGAGACGGTTCGTGATGACTCTCGAAAACAGCTGGTAGACATGGCTCAGGAGTGAGATGGGCCTATAATTCTTAAGGAGGGCATTATCGCCCTTCTTAAAGAAAAGTATCACCACACCCCTGTTCCATGCCTGTGGTGTTTTGCCCTCGAGTATGACGGAACCAAACAGCTTCTGAAGGGCCTTCAGGACGGGGTTTCCGCCAGCCTTCAGCAACTCGGCCGTAATTCCGTCATCACCCGGTGCCTTGTTGTTTTTGAGCTGCTTCAGAGCCATCCTAATCTCGTACAGGCTGACGTCCGGGATGTCTTCGGTATAGTGCCGGGTCAATCTAGCTCTTGGGTCGTTTGCCAGATTCATAGCAGGGTTATTTGTTGACGTGTATAACTGTCCATAGAACCTCTCGATCTCTCTCAACAGCTCAGATTTGTCGGATACGATCCTGCCATCATCGGTCTTCAGTCTCGTAAGCTGGCTCTGCCCAATAGACAGATCTCTAGCAAAGACCTTGGAGCCTTTATTTCGCTCTATCGCGTCCTTAATACGATCTGTATTAAAACGGCGAAGATCGCTTTTCAAGGCCTTAGAGATCCGTCTATTGAGTTGCCGGTAATTTAGCGCATCATCCGTAGACTGCAGGATCATATCGCGCCTCTCCTTCATGAGCCGCAAAGTAGGATCAGAGAGCTTCTTTTTTGAATTCGTACGGCGGGTCTTGAAGATCTTAGACCCGACCGTATGGACAGTTTCCACGAACCCATCGTTATAATCGTCCACGGAGCTCCCTAGGCATTCGAAACGATTCTGGAGTTCGAGCTGAAAGCTCTCGGGGTTTTGGATCTGGATCGGTGCTGGACGGAGCGTAGACTTCATCAGTCGAGATCTTTCCAGCTTGATATTTAAGTTCAATGTGCCTCTTACCATACGGTGATCACTTCCGGTTTTCACCGCGTTGATCACAGAGACATCATTGAATACTTGCTTCTTCGTCGACATAATGAAGTCAATCTCATTTTTAGTTGCACCATCCGGGCTCTGCCAGGTCCACTTTCTAGGCCTTCCTTCTCCATAAAACTGGCCAGTAGGTGGCCCCGGTGGTTCCGGCATCCAACTCCAAATTGCCCCACTCGCAGCTCATCATCGTTACGTTTACCCAGTTTCGCGTTGAAGTCCCCCATGACAACGGTAAAGTGAGTTTTAGAGCCATGCATGGCTCTGGAAATATCCTCATACATGGTCTCCACCTCATCGTCGGGGTGTGACGAGGTCGGGGCGTAAACCTGTACGACCTTCAGCGAATACCTTTCGGATATTCTGAGTATAAGGTACGCCACCCTGGTCGACACACTCTCGATCTTCACCACGTTGCTCACAAGGGACTTATGGACGATAAACCCGACACCACCTTGGGACTGCTGGTTGCCCTCCCGGAAATAGAGCAAGTTTCCGGATTTAAGGATTATCGAGTCCTCCCCCTCTCTTCGGACTTCAGATAATCCCACTATACTCCATCGTATCTTGCTCAATTCTTCCTCGAGTTCGGTGATCTTCTCGTCGGTCCGGAGTGTACGCGTGTTGTATGTTGCCAGGTCCAGTTTTCAGTGATTGTGGTAGCCGGATCTCTTCCGGGGATTCTTAGCACCCCTTGCCTCACCGTGGCCTTGGCCGCTACCGTAACCAAGGGTAGGCGGGCCGCCGGGTACTAGGGGCCTAGTGATTTTTGTGCTTGTCATTCTTGGGGGGGTTTTGCCATAATCGCCACGCTTGGCAGGCGGGTTGGCGATCGCAGTATAGTATGGTGGTGGAATGCATAGAGAACGCTGCTGCCCATTCTCCGGTACGACCCTTAGTCGCCTTTTACGACACCCACGGGAAGTATGGGGTGGTGCAATTCTTTAAGTCCGACACCACACGGATTTTTTTAGTTAGAGAACGGGATTTAGAATGACGACCGACGCGACGGCAGTATTTGCTTCTCGCTCAGGCGCAATAGCTACTACTACGTGAGCGACAGCCA
Organism: Mesoligia furuncula; assembly: GCA_916614155.1. Classification (NCBI taxonomy): domain Eukaryota; kingdom Metazoa; phylum Arthropoda; class Insecta; order Lepidoptera; family Noctuidae; genus Mesoligia; species Mesoligia furuncula. Next base: position 18,784,839 of record OU744798.1, read on the forward strand.
TGTACACAGTATTATCTATACAGTATTGTGACTCGGCCCTCTTCTAGAAATAATTACAGACCTACAGCCGCGCGTAAACACGCGATAGGGCTGCCCGCCTACAGTATTTTAATTTCATCAACCTGCCAGCTTCTTTCTAGTTTTGTGATTGTATAGGTAAAATATTATATTTTTTATTTAAAAATATGAAATTCGTTGTGAATGAAATAGGAAGAGTTCAAAAACAATACATATTTTTGTTTTTTTTTTATTAGTAGATTTAATTTTAAAAAAACTTATTGACGAATTCAAGCAACCAAAAACAGCACAATATAGTCTACAATTGCTCTTTACCATATTATTAAGTAAGTACTTGTATTTATTTCAATGAATATTTATCACAAATAGCACGCTTACTGCTTACAAAACGATCACACCGTCCGGCGTCCGTTCATCACTGCGGAGCATTCGAGACTGTTTGTTTACCGAGTGTAAACCGGACTCTAGGCGCGTAGGAATAACTCGCGTTCCGACCGTTTGTATGAAGATAGTATACTGTAATAGATAATATTACCGTGCCTACTGTATCTATTCTACAAATTATAATAATAATGCAAGTTTGTTGATGTTGTTGATAGTAGAGTGTACGTAGATATTTGTTACCTCCTGATTTAACGACTGACTTACTACTCGACTTACCGATCGACTTACCGACTGACTTACCGACTTACTGACTGACTTCCTGCGGGAAATTGAATTACGCAGGTAAAACAGCGGGGCAAGCTCGTCTAAAATAATTTCGATGTTTCACATCTGCTAAGCCTCTCACGACGGCTCAATTTATAGATGATCTTTTTATTATAATATACATTACATAGGTACCTAGTACCTACCTAATTACCTATAAAACTTAGTAATAGGATAAGCTTGCGAATGCGTCTACAGTAGGTTTTTTTTTAGCATTGATCCATCTTTCAGACACTCTGAAGCAACGGAAAGCACCAGTGGAGATGGAGCTGAAGAACGTGATCCAAAAACTCAATCGCTTATGAGTCGCTGAAGACATACTATAGAACGAGTCAACGCCGACCCAACATTCATGAAACGCATTGTTACTGGTGACGGGACGAGTTTGACATGCAAACTAGTCAACAAGCTTCGGAGTGGCGCCTTCCAACTGAACTGAAACCGAAAAAACCACGCCACGGCCAAAGTCGATCAAAAGTCAGTCATGTTGTCTGTTTTCTTTGACTATCGCGGTATTGTACACTCGGAATTCATACCGGAAGGTCAAACGTTAAATAAAGTATATTATTTGAGCGATATGCGGCGTTTGAGAGAGCAAATTCGAAAAAAAGGCCAGATTTGTGGGAAGAAAATTGTTGGATCTTGCACCACGATAATGCGCCTTCGCACAAGGCCATCACTGTGAACGAATTTTACCGAACGAAGGAGAATTTGCGGCGTAAACTAAGCTCAATTCCGGAAAAAGCGTTTAAAAAATGTTTTTATGATTTGGTTATTCGTTGGTGTAAGTGTGTCGTTTCTGAAGGATCATACTTTGAAGGGGATAAAATAAATTTGGATGAATACCTAACTAACATTTTGTGTATTATTTGATCTCGGTAGGTAGGGTAAGTTGTCTCACATTGAACCAGGTAAATTTCAAAGTCTCACAGTGGGCTGGATTTTCAAAGAATGCCTTTAATTTTTTGTGTATAGTTAGCATATTTATTTAGCTTCAGTTTTGTAAAACATTAATTTCTCATATTCCTTTTAGTTTCAGTGTGGAACAGGTTTTTATGAAAAATGATTTTTGGTTCATTGTGTCCTTCAGGTGGTACACATTTAACCGGGGTATAGTTCACATTGAGCCACCTTATTTACTATGTCTTCTAGTTCAATATAAAAGACAAATACTTTGTAATAATAATAAAAAACAGTAATAATAAAAATCAGCCTTATATTTTTTAAAATCACTTTAAATCTTATGCATTTAAACTGAGTCTTAGTTTTATACATAAGTTTTTGTCTGAAAAGGTTCTGTGAGAACCTGTTCAGTCAAATTTTTATCATATTTGAATAATAAAAATAAGTAACAGTTTTTCAAAACTAAGTAAAATAAACTAAATAACTTTTTATTAGGTTTTTGAAGGTTTTACCTTCAAATAACCATCACTATAGGAACAAACTTTAAACAAAGTAAAAAAAATGTCTTCTTGTTCTGCGGTAAAAATTAAATGATTTTCATAATTCGGTACTAATCTCTTCTCGGCAAGATCCTCTGTATTGACGGCTAAGTTTTGTGCTACCTACCGTCGTAAGGTTGGGTAAGCAATATTGTAAATTTTCGCTGCTTTTCTGATACTTTCACCTGATCTGTGCAGTTTAAGAGCCTTAAGCATGTCGGCAGCCGAATGCCCCCCTCTTTTTCTTATTCCTACTTTGTTTCGCGCCATTCTATAACAAATTAAAATAATTGTAAAAAATACACTCATTTAACGACTGGGGTGTACACAATGAACCATGGTTCAATGTGTACCACACTCAGGTGGCTCACTGTGAGACACACCACGTTTTGATAACTAACCTTAAAATTTTACCGGCAAAACAATCTCGTAAAAACACGAATTATAGCGCTTTTAATTGCTAAATAACCGTAGAAAACAGTGTATATATAAATAAATCGATATTGTTTAAACAAAAAAAGCTAAAAAATAATGAAATTTGCCAAAAATACTTACTTTTTGAGTCAGTTTGCTTTCTAATGCTCCTCACACAACCACTTTGCACGCGATCGCCACGCAAACTAGTGGGCAGGAACGGAACGTAAATAGCTCTCTTTCACTCATATTAGCGCGGTTTGACAACGTCGAATTTTCGAGATTTGGCGGTGGTTAAATGTAGCTGCCTGGTTCATTGTGAGACACCCGACCCTACTTACTTCTTTGACAGAGCAGTATTTTAGTATTTTTTATTTCTAATAAAGAATTTATTATCCTGTGCATTGTATTGTAATGAGTTTTATCAGAATTTATTTAGTCCAAAGTATATAACTAATAATAAATAACTAGGTTATGCCCGCGACTTCGTACGCGTGGACTATAAATTAGTTATTATACATACCCTATGTGATGGATGAAAACCAAAGCTACAGAATATCGAAACTTCCATCAAAATCCCTTCAGTAGTTTATTATCAGACAAAAATTCGACAAAACGGATCGTAAGGGTAGTGCGGAAGCGATATAACAGTCATGAAAGAAAAGATTAGGTAGCAATTAAAAAACTGCGCACCGGACTGCGGACTCGCGCAACGAGGGTTCCGTACCATCATATATTTTTAAATTTTCATCGACGAGACCTATATTCATCAGAGAATTTTAACATTGTGCACTGCGGTGTATAATATTGCAGTTTTATGTCAGCGCCATCTCTTGACCGATAGTGAAACTAATATAACTTTTATTGATGATTTCTGAACAAGTGTGCTATTTAGAGACTTCGTTTTATTTTTCCTGTAATCTTTACATAAACTTCTATCACATAAAATAATTTCAGATTTTTCTGTTTGCAAACTTCGGAGATAAGGGGTGGAAAGGTTTTTTTTTGCATTTTACATCAAAAGTCGAAAACAATGCGGCCCAAAAAAAAGAATAAATGTTTGAGAATGTGCAAACTGTTTTCTTTCATATGATACCCCACATGCCCTAGTACTAGCACTTCGAATTTTTCAGACTTCCTTTCAGGCCCTGTTGCAAAAACGTACATATATTTTTATTTCTTTCTTATTTGCAAAATAGTTGAGCAAACGTCATCTAAAACTATTCCAATTTTCAAGTTGATGCATTAGTAGTTCTTGAGATGTCCAGCTGTGACAGACAGACTTTTTTAATTCCAATTAAGGCCAGGATATTCGAGCGCAGTAGGCATTTAGCGTTACCTCCCTCTGCGCATGGCAAGTCCCGCGAACGCGCAGTTCGAATGAACTCGCTGACCCCGCTGCCACGGTAATTGTCATTCATCTAACAGTATTGTGACTCGGCCCTATTCTTGAAATATAGGGCTGCTCGCCTACAGTATTTTAATTTCATCATCCTACTTTAGTTTCTTTCTAGTTTTGTGATTGTAAATATGTATTATATTTTTTTAATATTATGTATAAAATTTATGTTAATATTTCTGGTGTTTAGTTTTTAGAGAAATAAGTATAAATATAGCAACATAATTAATTTTATTACCTACCAACAATTGTTTCTTAAAAAAATTGTTTTGTAAAAAGAAAAAATTGTTGGTAGGTAATAAAATTAATTATGTTGCTATATTTATACTTATTTCTCTAAAAACTAAACACCAGAAATATTAACATAAATTTTATACATAATATTAAAAAAATATAATATTTACAATCACAAAACTAGAAAGAAACTAAAGTAGGATGATGAAATTAAAATACTGTAGGCGAGCAGCCCTATATTTCAAGAATAGGGCCGAGTCACAAGTTCAGCGAGTTCATTCGAACTGCGCGTTCGCGGGACTTGCCATGCGCGGAGGGAGGTAACGCTAAATGCCTACTGCGCTCGAATATCCTGGCCTTAAGTGGCAGTGGGCAGGGCACATTGCTCACAGAACAGATGGTCGATGGGGCCGAACGGTTCTGGAGTGGCGACCGCGTACCGGAAGACGTAGCGTTGGAAGGCCTCCTACAAGGTGGACCGATGACCTTGTGAAGGCCGCAGGAACCCGTTGGATGCGGGAAGCACAGGACCGGTCGAAGTGGAGGTGCTTGGGGGAGGCCTATGTCCAGCAGTGGACGTCTTTCGGCTGAAATGATGATAGTGGGACAACACAGGCAATTTGTTATTGCATCCAATTATGCGCTGTATAAGCGATGAACGCTATTCTAGTGCCAAACACCAACCAAAATGAACCACATGCCAACTCATCCCATTAAAAAAGGAACAGTTTTTTATATGGGTCTTTGAATATTTTAAAGGAAACCACGGGAGTAGAATACAGACCTACAGACGTTCATAATTTTTATTTAACATCAACATAAATAAGAAGTATCTACAATTCAAACATAACTCGTGCTTAATTCTTCAGTGGTCCGGCAGAGTCAGGAGGGATGCCGAGTTCCTCATCAGTGTAGGTTTTGGGATCAATATACGGAAATTCACCCTGAAAAATAGAGCATTATATTTTTGTCAATGTTTCAATAATATACTAGCTTCTGCCTGCGACTTCGTACGCGCGAAATATCTTGATCCCCCGACACGGACACACCCCGTCACATCGCATCCCCTGCCTGCGCTATTATTTCGTTTTTCTTTAGCATTCTTTCTGATTTTTTTCCTTTTGCTCGACTCCTGAGGGTCCTAGCGTGATATTAGCCTAATATTTGTATAGTAACTATGTTGGGAAAGGAAATTGTTTAATCAGATTAAAATGTTCCCACTGCTGGGAAACAGGCCTCCTTGCGTCTAGGGGGAGGGGGCCGTGATCAACCACGCGGGCCCTGTGCGGGTTGGTAGATGTCACATGTCTTCAAATTTTTGTAACTATGTTAGTAACTATGTTGGAAAGGGAAACTTTTGACAAAAAAAAGAAAGTTTCCCTTTTTTTTTGAGGATGGGTATCATCAAATGACTCCTCCCACTCTGGGTGGAGCGGAAGGGACTGTCAGACTCTTACTGACTAAAACCCGTGTTCCTTCCTTAGCCCTTTATGTTCCGCGCCAGCGGTAATCCTTTCGGACAATCCTGCTGAAGATTTACTTCCCTTTAGAATATTACTGTGAAAAAGACCCATATTTTTATTAATTGTCAGGTCATATTTCATCGAGCTATGCTAATATTGAAAATCTGTTTTTTCTTTGAATGTTTTCATATCTGGTGAATCGGTAAAAAACATTTTAATTTACAATTTTTTTTTAAATTTTATGTTATAGATTCTATACTAATATAATAAGCTGAAGAGTTTATTTGTTAACAAACAATTAACACAAATATTGAAATCTTATTCGATTTGAAAATAATTTTTGCATTTGATAGCCCAATTCTTGAGGAAGGTGATAGGGTTCAACATCACTCTACGACCCTTAGGAGCCGAACAAAAAGAAAACCTAACGTAAACAAAGTACTAGTGTGGACAGGTGACAATTTCACGCAGACAGGCAGAAGCTCCCCACAATCCTCATTCAGTGATTGAACTTTTTGCTTTCAATAACATAATACAGCTATTAATTTTCATTTATTATCCCAGAGGTAGAACCAAGACTTTGGAATAATAAAAAAAATCTCAAGGTGGAAAATAAATATTCACTTATTTTTATACAAGAGAAATTGTAGTTTGTGCAAAGGAATGCTGTATACTCCATTGCACATTTCATTTGGATTACCTGACCTTCATGTTAATATTTTGTTTATAACTTACAAATATGTGATCAGGTTCAGTGATACAATGCCAGATGATCCACCACCAGGCAATACCTCCAAGAACCTCAGCTAAGATTATTGACTTCCTTGATGGCATCGGTGGTGGTACTCGGTATGACCATGCTCTGAAATTATATTAAATTATTTTAATTTATCTTCCAAGCCATTGCTTTGTCCATTGTACAGGATAGTAGTAAAAATAAATAGTAAGTAGAAAATAACAATTCAGTGTTGTAGCTGTGGGATATTTTTAACACTGTTGTATATTGTAATGATCTGCTGATGTTCTGCAGGGAGGTTTATTTTATTGCTTTTTATCAACTACACGATTCCAATTGTTGCTTTTATATAATGAAATAGTCATATCAAAGTCACAATTAAAAATAGTCTGGTTTTATCTGCTCATTCTATGCTTATTTCTTGACAAAAACCAATGACATAACAACTTACTTACCCATGGCCTGAGTTTCTTTTTGCTTGCTTTACGTTATCAGCAGCATTTTTTAGGCTTCGTAGGAGAATAGCCCTTGATACTAATGTTCTAGTCAACATTGTATTATTATTGTATGGGTTTTTAATTAAAAATCCAACGAAAAAAATATGCGTAGAGCCCACGATCTGATTCCCTTGCACTCGATGAGCTAAATAAAACTAAAGTCGAGTCGAGGCCTGTCATTTGTCAGTGTCATGTACTCTGTCATTCAAAAATATTTTTGCGTTCCAGGTATAGTCCACTCAACGAATGACCCAAAAGGAGTTGTAGCAAAGAGTATGAGTTGTAGAGTTCGTGAACCGTGGCCCTAAGCGATTTCTTCAGAAAGTTGTTGAGGGTTGAGTAAACATACTAAAAGTCCCCGCGTCTAGGAGGTGAGCTGGAGTGGAAGGGGGGATAAAAGTTCCCACTTTTGAGTTTTTCGCTCATGGGCGTACCCAGCATTTTTTAAGGGGTCGCGCTGCGGCCGGAATCATCGATTGATTAGTGACGATGCGCACGTAGTTTTTGTTCAAGTCTTACGAACAGGTTGAAGAATTTGTCGATGAGGTTTAGAGTCGTCCAGCGATATGGGATTCGAAGTCAGACAAGTAGGTACAGTGTAAGAAACAAGTTATGAGCGCTGACCTTGAAGAAAACAAACGTCACAAACCCTTATGTCTTAGTAATAAGGGTTTGTTTCGCTTGTTTTTTTCAAGGTCAGCGCTCATAACTTGTTGCGTGACTTGTACAGTAATAAAATTGAAACGAAAAAACCTTGGGAAGAAATATGCAATATGTTTATTAAGAACTTTGAACGGCAACGTTTTCTAAGGTTTCTTTTTTTTTCCAAAAACTTTTTCGCTTTAATAGTAACACTATAAGTAACAGCAGTGCAAAGAGTAAAGTAACTATGTGTTTCGTCGACAGAGTCCATCGTGAAACTAAATGTACAACACTATGATTCTCGAACCTAGCGATTAAAGGCCTACGCAGTCCGGGTCGGCATGGCAAGGGATTTAAATTTCTACTAATGGACATTCAAACGTATCGATATAGAAATACGACATAAATTGCTATGCTTTAAAATGAATCCGTGGCATCGAGAGGGATTTTATTGCACGGCATTGAAAGACGCGCCACGGGCTCCCGCGGCGGGGTGCAGTGGCGTCCTGTGGCAGGCATAGGCAACGGCATGCCAAGGACTCCGGCGCTCGTTGTGACATACTGCGGGGTGAGGCGACGGGGGTAGAGAAGTGGGGAAGCCGCTGGAATGCTGCGGTATCTAAGCGGCTAGTGTGCGCTGACTGACGGCAAAATCCCTTGCCACGCCGTCCCGGTCTGCGTAGGCCTTAAAGAGCGGCGGCAGCGCTGCCGCGCGGCACTTTGCGGCAAATTTGAAGGCGCGTATAAATGCTTTTTATTTACTGACTGACAAGTTGTATTACTGCACTGCACCTTATTTCAATAATAACCTGGGTGGGTTCTGGCTAAATCTAGCTAAAATTTCGTTTTCAAATTTATTTTGTGCTTCCAGCCCAAAGACATTTAAAGTATTTACAATAGACGGGACATTGCGAACAAAACAGTGTCCCGGTACTTGTGACCTAGGCGTAACAAGTCTCTCAGTCTAGTATGGTACGCCTGCGCGTCAAGTCGCATTGACGCATTCGTGTCCAACAAAAGAAAAATATTTTGTATGGAAATATGCCGAGTTGCACATTACGTTACTGCAAGTCTCGTTATGGTAAAACAACTGGACCTAAATTCAGTTTATTTTCGTATGTATTATCTATATTTACTCAGTAATTAGAATTAAATAATTTTCATAAAAAGATCTAGAAAATTTGTTTATGTTGTATTAAACGCCATCTATTGCTGAGTAACTTTACTATAGTTGGGTTAAATGACAGCTTAAGTGTTACCACTTTTTAACGAAATTAATATAGTGGTGTGACAAAATAATCGATTCATTCAAGTAACATTCAGTTTAAAATCGATCCATGTTTAATTGATTTTATAAAAGAGGGTAATAATATTAGAAGAATTAAAAACTAAGCTTGATGTGCTGGTGTCTGTACAGACACTTTTATACGTCAATCATATTTTAAAAACTAGATGAGGTCGGCGTTTCCTATCTGACTAATCAGAGAAGAAAGGCCAAAACAAACTCAAGAGGTCCAGATATAATCTTGGTCAGATCATATCAAGTAGTTAATTCTTCAAAAGACCATTTCAGTATGGTCTCATACTGAAATGGTATTTTGAAGAATTAACTATACCACACACATATAAAGATAATAACGATAATTTAGTAATTTGTATGAAAAAATATTTTTTTTTAAATAAATCATTTGTAAACATTGAAACTATGGATAATTTTATTGCTTTCCTAATTTTTTGGCACTTATTTCAATCTATTCAAATGCGAAAAAATTGTCTTACTAACTTTTTTCAATATTATCGATACGTTTGAATCTATATGGTAAAATCCCTACTACAGGTTTTATAGTTTGTACTTAGTGTCACCCCGCATTGCCCGACCTACGGATTTATCCATAGATCTACGGACTTTGGACCTCGCCTCGGATATACGTATATCGATATAAGATTTACAAATATTAGCAAACAAAAGTGTAAAAAAATAATTTTGCAAAAAACGAAACGCAACCGACAATTGGACGTACTTATGCAAAAGGGAACCAACCCACACATTAACAGTTTCGAGATAAATCGATTTTTAACAAAATGTTGTAAAGAAAGTAAACTGTTCATAATTATAATAGGTTTTCTTTGCAGTATTGTGTAAGATACTGCATTTTATGAATCTATGTAAAAAAAAAAGAGTTTGTTATGTAAAAAGTGCCTTTTTTTTAATAAATTATCTCTGGTTCCTTGTTGCAAAAACCCTAAAATGTGGGTTGGTTCCTTGTTACAATATATAAACATATGAATATTATTGGTGAAAATAACAAATAACTCAGCTTTTTTAAGGAAATTTTATTGTAAAATTATTTGGATACCTAAATACTTACATAATCGGCTGAACTCGCTCCAGATGGAGCGAGTTGTGGAACCAGATTGGTCAAAATTTGTAGCTTGTTAAAGCTACTAATTTTATTTATTTTCGCTCATCTGGTTCATCTACCTCGAAATCAGGTTGCCCTGAAAAACCTTCCAGATCATCCTCAATTCTATCGTCTCCTACAAGATTAATATAAAAGCCATGGGAATCTTTAGGAATGAGGTGCAGAAGGCTCTTCAGGCCTTTTACCTTAGCCTCAGGAACAGGCTTCCCGTTTGGCCAAAGAGGTTCCATTACCTCCCTCGTAAGAAAAAAAGTTGGCCTACCACGTAATTTTTTTTAATGTTACCTTTTTTATGATGCTCGGTCAAATTAGACCTCATAAAAATTGTGAACATTTCCTCCTTTTTGAGCATTATTTCCTTTGTGTTAAGCCAAGACACTTTAAGACCATCTACAGTTTTCTTCCTATTTGTTATGTTTTTTTCCAGCTTCAATGAAGACAAGAATATGGGAGCAGTGGTGGCCCAGTGGTAACAGCCGCGACTTACGAGTTGTAGGTTCGAACCCAGACCACAGAATAAATAGTACAAGTCCCAGACAGGCGCTTTACTTCGTGTAAATTATTCCATCACCACTGCTTTCAAAACGGTGAAGGAAAACATCGTGAGGAAACCGGCATGTCCCAGAACCAAAAATTGGAAGACATGTGACATCTACCAAGCCGCACTGGGCCCGCGTGGTGGATTACAGCCCACTCCCTCTCACTGAGAGGAGGCCTGTGTCCCAGCAGTGGGAACGTTATAGGCTGATTACGTTACGTTACATGATTGTAATCATCAGCTGTGTATATAACAAGTTGTTTTTTTAAAGAAGATTAAATTTTTCCGAAATCATTGTTGTTGGGAAGAAAGCTGCATCCCGATTCTACAAATTGGCACAGCTTTTAGCATGAAAACCAATTTTATATTACGGTTTTGTTCACCGCACGAATCACTCCATAGGATTGGGCGTTTCACGTTGCTCCCAATGCTCTCTCAAATATACTTGATTAGACAACGGCCTTCCTCTTGAGCACCGCGGCCTGCTTCACCTTCTACCCAAAGACAACTTTGGGTATACAATTTAGGTATTCACACCGGGAGCAATGATGAAGCTCATTGCAATGTGTGGGTAGAAGGTGAAGCAGGACGCGGTGCTCAAGAGGTAGGCTCTTGTATAATCAAGCATGTTTTAGAGAGGCTGGTTATAAAGTGTCTTGACATGACACAAGGGAAATAATGCTCAAAAAGGAGGAAATTTTCACAATTTTTATGAAGTCTAATTTGACCGACGATTATAAAACGGTTAACATTAAAAAAAAATTACGCGGTAGGCCAACTTTTGTTCTTACGAGAGAGGTAATGGAACATCTTTGGTTCCTAAGGCTATGTTAAAGGACCCGAAGAGCCTTCTGCACCTCATTCCTAAAGACTCCCATGGCTTTTATATTAATCTTGTGGGAGACTTGATGATGCTCTGGAAGGTTTTTCAGGGCAACCTGATTTCGAGGTAGATGAACCAGATGAGTGAAAATAATAATAAAATTAGTACTTAGCTTTCTCAAGCTAAAATTTTTGACCCATCTGGTTTCTCGTGTATGCCCGCCAAAAGGCGGGACATAGCTGATCAACATCACTGTAATTCTTAACACCTGTATCTATTTCTGTACCTATGATCCACAATAAGCATGATTGATTGATTCTCAACTCACTCTATTTGGAGCCAGTTGAGCCGATTATATAAGTATTTAGGTATCTAAGTGATTTTTCCATAAAATTCCCTTAAAAAACCTGAGTTTTTATTATTTTTACCAATGATATTCAAATGTTTATACATTTTAACAAAGAACCAACCCAAATATACGGTTTTTTGCAACAAGGAACAAGAGATAATTTATTTAAAAAAAGGCTTTACATAAAAAACTCTTTTTTTTCACATAGATTCATAAAATGCAGTATCTTACACTATATTGCAAAGTAATCCTATTATAATATTATCAACAGTTTACTTTCTTCACAACATTTTGTTAAAAATCGTTTTCTCTCGAAACTGTCATTGTGTGGATTGGTTCCCTTCCCAAGGAACCATGTGATATGAATCTCATAGACTAACGGTAATTTTATTATGCAAATTGGAACCAAACCGCATGATCTCTTTTGTAAATTAAAATTAATATGCTTTATGTGGAACCATGTGACATGGTTCTTTGTCAAAGCTTAGGCTAACGGCAATTTTATTATGCAAACTGGAACCAAACCGCATGATCTCTTTTGTTAAATCATATAAATATGTTTTATGCGGAACCATGTGACATGGTTCTTTGTCAAACAATATAACCACAAAGACTTGCAGTTTTTAACATTACCATACAGCATGGGTCTTTTTATTTTATTCGGAAACTGCTAATATATGAGTTGGTATCCTTGTCGACATAATGTTTTGATATGAAAGAGTAATCAGACAACTATGATATTTACAGGGCCGTTAGAAGGTGAAATTGAAAAGGTTTCTGTATACTTAACTCAATTTTGACCTACTTGTGGGTTGGTTCCCTTTTGCATAAATACGTCCAATTGCAAAAAAGGTCTACTTTACACAAAAAGCAATATAAAACACAAGAGCATAATAGTTCGGCGGCAAAGCAGGCGCATTTAAAATTATTTTGTTTTAAAATGTAAATAACTACTTACTTAAAAACACACACTGAAACTGATACGTTGTCATAGACGGTGACACGGACAATGAATAGTAGCGAATAAAATTGTACTTAGAATATTTTTTCTGCCTGAGTCAATTTTTGCCTAATTTGTTTAGTTTTCGATATTTATCTAACTGATTTGATTTATATTAGATTTTTCAGGCACCACCGATCCGATTTTTAATCGATGAATTGAAAATCGTATCTGGCAACACTGGCCACACTGGCCATCTACCGGGCGATAGCTGAACCTATTTGAATAAATTGCCGCTCTAATTATGCTACATCTTACCAGATGGCGGCACTGAGACATGGGATCACAGTTTTTCTAAGACATTTCTTTGCATGGCTCCTCTATTGTACCTATCTTAAATCTCTTTGTTCCAGCCCAATGATATTTTATTATATCATTGTTCCAGCCAGTCGATTCTGTAAAAATCTCACCGTGAAAACTAGGTGATGTGAGTAGTGAAAGTAAAAGAAATAACCAAACAGCGATGAGGGCGGTCGGCGCAGCCTTAAATGGACTAGTACGCCCGCGCTCCGTGTGACAGTCACTCAGTCTCAAACAGTAAAGTAACTCAGTCACTGTCCACAGACAGAACATAATTCAAACTAATACACTTCTGGACACATCTATTGGCCCACCTTGTATTTTCAGTTTCGTTTGGTCCTAGCTAAAATTTTATATTAGGTCGAGCAAAAAGTTTTTATGCAGTTTTGAACCTGGCACATTCACAATTTCATTCAATAGTCTTTTTTTGAATTTCGAATTTAAAGAAACCAAAGAGATTTAAGATAGGTACAATAGAGGGGCCATGCAAAGAAATGTCTTAGAAAAACTGTGATCCCATGTCTCAGTGCTGCCATCTGGTAAGATATAGCATAATTAGAGCGGCAATTTATTCAATTAGGTTCAGCTATCGCCCGGTAGATGGCCAGTGTGGCCAGTGTTGCCAGATACGATTTTCAATTCATCGATTAAAAATCGGATCGGTGGTGCCTGAAAAATCTAATATAAATCAAATCAGTTAGATAAATATCGAAAACTAAACAAATTAGGCAAAAATTGAACGAAACGGAAAACGGAACGCGCGCCCCTCGCGCCAGTGCCCAGTCCGCTGCCCAAACGCATACTGCGTAGACGCATATTTATCATCCTACCGCGCAAGTCGCCACGTGCCTCCCTCGTGCCGCCATTGTAACGCGAAAGAATAATTATTAAGGGTCTTCGTTCCCAATGTTTTAAAAAAAATTAAAGTGTAAACTAATTTTGTGCCTATATCACAAATAAATACTCTATCTCTAAAAGGTAGTTTCCCTAAGATAACCTCCCTCACACATTTAAATAAATATTATCGATAACAAAATCGATATACAACATCACATCTCTGAAAGGCAGTCCGACTTTTAATTAGTTTTTAATTCTTCTAATAATTATTACCCTCTTTTATAAAATCAATTAAACATGGATCGATTTTAAACTGAATGTTACTTGAATGAATCGATTATTTTGTCACACCACTATATTAATTTTGTTAAAAAGTGGTAACACTGAAGCTGTCATTTTACCCAACTATAGTAAAGCTACTCAGCAATAGATGGCGTTTAATACAAAATAAACAAATTTTCTAGATCTTTTTATGAAAATTATTTAATTCTAATTACTGAGTAAATATAGATAATACATACGAAAATAAACTGAATTTAGGTCCAGTTGTTTTACCATAACGAGACTTGCAGTAACGTAATGCGCAACTCGGCATATTTCCATACAAAATATTTTTCTTTTGTTGGACACGAATGCGTCAATGCGACTTGACGCGCAGGCGTACAATACTAGACTGAGAGACTTGTTACGCCTAGGTCACAAGTACCGGGACACTGTTTTGTTCGCAATGTCCCGTCTATTGTAAATACTTTAAATGTCTTTGAAAGAAACAAAAGACAATTTGGAGCCTGTTACGCAATCGAATACTAAGAAAACTTGGTTTTATTGGTTTACTTCTAGTATATAGTAATCTGTGGTTTACTAAACTTGGATTTAATTCTTGAAAAAGTGATTGATATCTTTGGTTTTGCAACAAACATTACTTATTCAGTAAGGTGAGGTTCTATCAATAATCAATCTATGCATACTTCACCTGTAGTCGCCGCCCAAGCTGTGGCACTTATTCACATAGATAAAAATACTAAATGTAAATATTCAGGCCGGACACAGCCAAAGAAACGTGAGTGCTCAACTTAATTTAAGTCGATCTGCAGTCCGAAATGTTTATCGGAGGTACCTAGAGACTGGCGGCTTTGTTCGTCGCCAAGGAAGGCCACGATCTCGGGTCACAACTGAAAGGCAGGATCGATTCGATTCATCGTGACGACCAGCTTGAGAAATCGTCACCTTACCTCCATTGAGATACAAAACCAACTTCGCGACTTCCACGGAGTATCTGGGAGCACTCGAACTGTTCGGAGAAGGTTAAAAGAACGCGATATGGTACCACACAAGTCTGCTAATGGGCCCAAACTAACGCGAGCCCACCGAACAGCGCGCCTTTATTTCGCACGCAGTCATTTAAATTGGACACAGCAAGATTGGAGCCGTGTACTCTTTTCTGATGAGTCTAAAATTGTGTTACATGGCAATGATGGAAGGAAGAAGGTCTACCGACGTAAGGGAGAGCGTTTCGCACAATGCTGCTTTGAAGAGAGGGTTGCTTATGGCGGTGGCTCATGGACTGTCTGGGGCGGTATATCCGCGAGCAGCAAAACTCAACTTGAGGTTGATACAGGACCACGGCTGCCAACATTAAATGCTGAAAGGTACATTCGTGAGTGCTTAGAACCTCACGTGATACCATACGCGGACTATGTGCGCCTAAATTTCCTTTTTATGCATGATATTGATAATGCAAGAGCCCATGCGGCCGGCATCGTCAGGGAATATCTTCGGGATGTGAACATCACAGTTATGGACTGGCCAGCCAGAAGCCCAGACATGAACCCCATTGAGCACATGTGGGACGAGCTAAAAAGACGTGTTAGGGCTCGTCAGCCAGTTGCCAAGACGATGCAGGAGTTGAAAACTGCCATAGAAGAGGAATGGGAGATGATCCCTCAAAATTTCATAGAGCGGTTGATAAACTCTATACCTAAATCGTATGAGAGCTGTGGTAGATGCCCATGGAGGCAACACGCGTTATTAAATTAAACCTTTATTTGATAAAACATGTTTTTTATTCAAAAATCAATTGCCTTTAACAAGCCGTATATCAATATTATATTTTGTAGCCTTGATACCAAAGAGATAATGGTTTTGCTTGATACGATATTCGCTTCTTCTTGCCTGCGCAGGTAAGATGGAGGCAAGAGTTCGCGCAGGCCTAAATGATCCGCCTCCACTTGCTTGACTAAAGGAACTACTTAAACATAATAAATCCATTTTGCCTTAATATGTGATTTTATTTACAAATCAAAAACATAACATCTGTGCATTGATTTATGTCAATATTGGAAGTTATACAAAATGTTACCTATTCAACATGTATTGTATTTAATGTACCTACTTATGTAAGAAATACTTCAGAGTAGGTAAGGTCCCTTTATGACCCAAGGCAACTAAACTTGATGGATGTGTGAAACTTCTGATCATACACAGCTCTACAAAAATCTGGAGACATGTAAAAGTAGCTACATAAACTAAATACTACATAACACAAGAAAAAGCTACGCTCTTATTCACTTAAAAAACATTGTTTAACACATTTGCTGTCTGCCTACATCTACCTACTTCAATAATTTATTTTCGCCTACTAGCTAACATTATAACTAGGTACTATTTGTTCTGAGCTTTATCTTGACAACATGGCTTGTTTGCAGTTGTTCCATCAGGTAATACTGCATTGTCATCATAAGGGATATTTTCAAATTTAGCTGTGTCTTCAGTAATTCTGGCCTCTGAAAATACAAGAGAGAAAAGGTAAAACTTAAGGTTTTTACTATACAGGATGGTATACACTGATAGTAAACTATTGATACTACAATGACATACCAAATACACCAGGCTTGATCTCTTTAGCTTGGATAACTTGTGTTCGAAGTTCAATTTCCACATCCTGGCCAAGTTTAATCATCTGCAATAATACAGATTTTTGAGCTAAGTTTCATAATACAATAGTCGACACAATGTGGCATGTAATTTTATGTATTTAGAAAAAGTTCATACAGCCTTTATAGCTTCTTCATTGATAACATGTTTGTTTTTACGGAATTCCTCATTTATTTTTACTCTCCCAGCTATCAGTGCTCTTTCATCTCCTGCAAAGACTTTCATCCTAGTTCTGTGTAACCTCTTGAAGGTCTGCAGGACCTGAAAAATAAGTAGTTTTATTATAGCTCAAAATTCTGCTTAGTCGCTCAAACTGTTTTTTTGCAAGGTGATTTGGTTTACATTAGTACAGAACGTATTAGAGAAGAGAAAGTCGGAGAAAAGTCCCAGCTGCTGTCAGCAAATTAGATAAAAAACTCCTTTATGAAGACTTTTATTAGTAAGCGCAAAATGTTAGAGCATTATTACGTTTCTTGGTACTTACTAAAGACCGTGTAGTGCTCATTCCGTAAGAAATTTTTTTTTTGTGGTTTTAATCACAATAATTTATTATTGAATAAATTTCCATAACCTCACTGTTTATTTCCATCCAATAATTTTATTGATAAGTTGATAACTATCAGCTGGCTGTCGCCTGTCTGTCACTGTCAATGTCAGTGTGACGCACTCTCCGCGAGCGCGAGTAGCTCTTTCATCGAATGTTACCGATGGAGCCAGAACCTTAAAAAAATAGAATAGAGTAGCTCTTTGGCAGTTTAATGGCGATTAGATTAGTGTTCTGTCATTCTGTGGCATTGACATAGAAAAGTATCGACTGGAAATACCTACAAAAAAAGGGTGCATACCTCATACCTACAACTCGTTTTGTCGCATAAAATGGCTGCCACTGCTAGGGTTGTGTCAATCAAGGAACATAGGTGTTACTATTAACGAGTATCGATACTAAATATTAGTCTTACTAGTTATCACGTTTGGATCATAATAACTTAGTAAATTAAAGTCCGTTGTAATTACGGTTACCAACCATACTTTATAATAACGTATCCTACTTTATTTTCGGTAAATATACTTTATAGTTTTGCATAAAAATAAAGTGTGGGAAAATACTTTATTTATAATCTTTTGTGATGCGTAAAACGAAAGACTCATGGTCAAATTTATCGATAGGTACATACAAGTTAAAAAAGAAAATCTTTTATTAGAGTTACAATTCTGATAGTACCAAATACCAATAGTAAGTACCAAATATAAAAACTCTTTGTTACCGTCACTTCAGCTTTCACTGAGTTTTTTCGGTAATAAATCTGCAGTGGCGAGAAGAGAGAAACAGATAGTCCATAAATTTAATAAAAAACGAGTTATTTATCTAATAAAATCAGTACCAGGTACTTAACAAATTAGAAAACATTGTAAAAATTGTGGAGTTTCTTGCCAGTTCTCCATAGGAAACAACCAATTGGAATTCTCCAACCAATTGGAATCCAATTGGAGCTATTATTGGAGATAGAATAACGCGGCGTCTCCATGTTTTTCATATCTCAAATTTCTGTGGCATTGAGATAGGAAAAACATGGAGAGGCCGCGTTATTCTATACATACATTTGCTTATACAAATATGAGTGAAATATGATTCAGAATACGAAATATCGTTTTGTCTCGTTCTTTCTAATAAGATAATCGTATTTGATAAAAGAGACAACAATATTTTAAGTTGTTGCTCATTTTGGCAACATTTTGACGTGACGTAGTAACAGTTGTAGGTAAGTGCCGTAGCAGCCATCTTTTGCGACAAGTTTCGTGGTAGTTTTGCTGTCAAATGGTTGTTTACTTTTTGTATTATTGAGATTTGCGAGAAAATTACAAGGATTTTACCTTTTAAAACTCCATGCAAATGTTGGAGAACAACAATTCAACATGTCTGTGAGTTGTATTGTGAAGTGTGGTGCAAGAAAGAATGAAAATCAACCTCTAATGTCTTTGCACAGGTTAATAGCCGGTTTTCATGCAATAATACATTTAATAATACACATTCGGTGATACAATTGTAACGCGATCATGGATTTATGGCTAAAGTATTGATATTTGGGTTCATTTCCGTATAACAGACCTTTTTAGTATATTTTGTTAATTCATTCGTTTGTTTACAATAATATGTCAAATGGAATAGGGTTGTACCGTTGCCGTAATAGTTTTCTCCGTTGAAACGTCATCGGCATATTCTGCGATGTGAACATAAATAATTCTGTGTCTTATTCGGACCGAGTGACCTTGCCAGGTCCGGCCTTTGGTTCACAGCACCGAAATTAAAATATTTTATTTCACATAAACCTACATGGCTACTTTGGAAACGTCAGAAGCTAGGTGCACGGTTCCAATTGGTTGTTTCTTTTAAAAATAATTGGCTTTTACAATGTTTTCTAATTTGTTAAGTACCTGGTACTGATTTTAATGCATAAGTAACCCGTTTTTTATTAAATTTATGGACTATCTGTTTCTCTCTTCTCGCCACTGCAGATTCATTACCGAAAAAACTCAGTGAAAGCTGAAGTGACGGTAACAGAGAGTAAATAAGAAATATTTTGTTTTTACATTTGGTACTTACGCTATCAGATGCATTTATAAGTAGGTATCTTATTATATTGCCATTTGTCTTCACAACTGGTTTGTCTTAAGCATAACTATAATATTTTTCTCTGAAAATTCTAACTTTAATAAAAGATTTTCTTTTTTGACTTGTATGTAGGTACCTATCGATAAATAGTTCAGAAATTATCCATGAGTCTTTCGTTTTACCCATCACAAAAGATTAGAAATAAAGTATTTTCGCACACTATAGTTTTATGCAAAACTATAAAGTATATTTATCGAAAATAAAGTAAGATACGTTATTATAAAGTATAGTAGGCAACCCTAATTACAACGGACTTTAATTAAGTAAGTTATTATGATCCAAACGTGATAACTAGTAAGACTCGTATTTAGTATCGATACTCGATAATAGTAACACCTATGTTCCTTGATTGACACATCCCTAGCAATGGCAGCCATTTTATGCGACAAAACGAGTTGTAGGTATGCACCCTTTTTTTGTAGGTATTTCCAGTCCATCTTTTTCTATGTCAATGTTCTGTGGTCGCACTAGAACTGTCAATAAAGAATCATGTCCATTCTTGACCTGAAAATTTTCGAACGCGTCTAGTGATGTAAAATATCTTAAAAAATTGCATTTTTTTTGCTTATTTCGTATCACTTAATTGAATTTTCAAATGAAGCCAGGAAAAAACACAATGTATATTATGTTTATCATTCTCAAAATACTTTTGGAAACGGAACGTGTTTTACACACGTTCCATTTTAAGTGTACAGTTGACAGGTTACGCGTAAAACGGACTTCTTTAACCGCAACGAATGACAGGCTGCCGCTGTGACAGTGTGACCGCTGTCATTTGTTTGACGTTTCATAATGTACTGTGCGATTTTGGATTTTCTGATCCCCTTACAACTTTAGCATTTTCCATGGACTTCGATACCTACCACTTACGATTACTTTGGCCTGTGTTACACGGATACCGATTTAGTGCTTTTCATTGGGATCTAAGTTATCGTTAACGCTCTTGTTGGAAAGTGTTGTGGAGCCTTCTACGAGATTGCTTTGTATAAACTGCAACATAAGTGTTAATACGCTTCGGCGTTATCGGGCGCTTCAGCTTGATAGCAGAGTCATCTCGCTAATTATCACTTGGATATCTCCAGTAATAGTAAGTATAATAATATTCAAGTACCTAACAATTTAGTATCCAGTCAACGGAGGCTAGCATATTGTTTTATAAAAAAGAATTGATATTTAGAAGTGGTAAAGTATATTTTTTCAAGTTACACGAAAAATATAACTAGTACTACCTACTAGAAATAGGTGACGCCCCTAAGACGGCCCACTGACCGAATGTGTTAGTTAAATCTAGATTTTCCCCAAGTTTTAGCTAGAGTGGTTCTTTTAGACAGCTGTATAAAAGTAAAAAATGTAAAAATACAAATTAAATATACATACTTATTTCCATTGTAGGCTTTAAAATCTCATAATTTACGAAGACACTGAATATCTAATGACCCTTTGTGTATAACCCTATCTACCACACAAACACACTTACTTCACCACTACATCATTCTTCACACACAGACCTCTATTTCACCACTCATATTAACACACATACCCACATCCATACCTCATATCTTCAAACTCACCAACAAACCCTAGCACTCTCTAATGGTACTTACTAAGACGAATTATTTAATTAATTAATAGTGAATGTGATAGTGATTTAGTAGTCCTCAGATAAAAATTAAAATGTCAATAGCTGAAAACTATCCCCTGAGATACAGGTTCCTGCCTAGTTTAGCAGCAAGGGTCAATACTATGTGCACCTTATTATGATCACCACAAAATGTTGAAGTACCTACTTGTCATGTACCTACCTATTTGTATAATTGTAACTTTTAACGGTGACAAATAAACAATTTTTATTTTATTTGTTTTTCAGATAACGGAAGAAGATTACATTTGTGAAGCGTGCTTTGATGTATCCATGCAGACTATTAATGCTCAGATTCATGGAAAAAATGAGTGTGATCCATCTGTTGGTTCATCTCGACGTGGTCATGCTCAAGTATGCCCCGTTTGTGGTCGACCATTGCTCAATCGCCAAAGTGACCACATTCTCAAAGAAAACCCATCAAGCCTCACAATAAGGATGATTAACTTAATGCATGATCACAGGCATGAAACCAACATTGTGGCTCCAGTGGCATTTTTAGATGAAGTGGTTGTACGAGAAGATAGTGAATAAATGATAATAAATCAAATCCTGCGGTGCTATTCTGTAAAACTCTCACCGTTAAATCTTAGGTGAAGTGAGCGTGGAGTGAGCTGTCAATACTGTCAATCCCTAGCATCATGTGGAATGACAGCTCACTTTAAGCTCACTTCACCTAAGTTATCACAGTGAGATTTTTACAGAATCGACCGGCTGTTTTTTATTTAATTTCCCTGTCCTCGCCAAACACATTTCGTTTTCTTTTCGTTGTCTGGTCCGCTTCGACGGCGACGACAGATTTTAACCGATACCTACTTCAATGAACTGTAAGTACGTACCTAAATTGCTCAAACTTGCACAAAGTGTAGTAAACAAGGATAGCATAACATCACACGAAGTCTTTAGAACTCAGCATGGGCGGGTTATTACGAGAATAATAACTACTGTGTGCGACCGCGCTCCAATTTGATGATGATGATTTGATGATATTACATTGAAGAGGGATTTATTTCTCAGTGATTGTAACTCTCAGATTAAGAAACAATTAAACAATTTGATTTTAATTATCGTACAGTTTTTGAGGTTATAACAGCTGTCAAACCTTATCTGACAGCTGCTATAACCTCAAAATCTTATTTACTTAATAATATTTTTCCCTGGCCTCTAAATGAAATGATAATAAATTATTGTGTTATTATGAACAATAATTGTTTTTATACAACACTAGTTGTAGGTAGACGCGACCTGTAAAACAAATCAAGTGACAGGTCAATCAATGTATGGAAAGTGGGCATGATTCTTTAGTGACGTACAATGCGTTTCAAATAAGAATAGGATCGACTTAGCGCCATGTTGTGACGTCATAGCTGTCAAATCGAAAAAATTGCGTAGGGTGAGCAAAACAAGATATTTTTTTTAATAACATTAATTATTTACGAAAACATTTTTTTTTCAATTCCGCTCATGTCTGCATCACTGTTTGAGTGGCCATCGTTAACAAATAACAACAATAACAAATTTAACAGGAAACAACCATGTAACATACAGAATTAACGAAAGAAACAGTAACACTCCACAAGCACTCAGTCTCACGAAGAAGCACACCAACAACCACAGAGCATGTAACACCCAACAACGACAAGATGGCGGCTGGCATCTTCTTTACTTTCTGGTGAATTGTTGTCAACAATGAAAATAAGAAAGAAAGTAGCATAATTAAAAAAAAACTAATTATGACTAATTTTTTGATGTTTTTTTCACTTTGATTTATCTAAGACTCGGTTAAACAAAAAAAAAAGTTATTGATACGCAAATAAGTTTTCTTTGCAAACCGTACTTTTCAATCAACATTTGACAGATAGAGGTCATTGACGTTCCTATTCTTATTTGAATCGCATTGTAAACTTAAAACAATTAGATGTCGAGTCTGATTGACTCGCCTAATACAATCGTGTTGCTTTGTTTTGCTTTATGTTCGTTTCGGTCGTGTGAAGAATATCGTTCTAGATATTATGTACCAAGATACCAAGATATTTTTTTAAAGTATCTATTTACTTAAACAATGACATGTACATTTACTGTATAAAGAATTATATTATTTTAATTATTGTGAATGTGAGGACTATGTGGGTCATTGTTTTCATTTTAATCATAGTCTGGCAGTTTGAGTAGTTTATGCGGCCTACCCAAATGTCCTGTCTTTGGTATTGTTCGTCGAATCGTTGAGCTCCTTAAGTTCTGAGTTGAGCTGCACGGTTACTGACAAATGCGTGAACTAACTGGACAGGTCCGCTCAATCTGTGTGGTTCTTTCCTCAAAATATCATTTCAGACACTAATCTACATGGCCCTCAAAGATTATGTCCGGATTTTTTATATACACATTGACATTGATGAATTTTATTTAGACAAGACATGAATATTTACTTTGTAAAGTTTTATTTTTTATTTAGTTATTGTGAATGTGAGGACTATGTGGCTCATTTTTTTTTCTGTTTTCCTTCTAAGTTTTAATCATTATCTGGCAGTTAGAGTAATTTACGCGGCCTACCCAAATGTCTTTTCTTTGGTATTATTCGTCGAATCATTGAGCTCCTCAATTTCTGAGTTGAGCTGCACGATTTTTGACAAATGCGTGCACTGATTGGACAGGTCCGCTCAATCTGTGTGGTTCTTTCCTCAAAATATCATTTCAGACACTAATCTACATGGCCCTCAAAGATTATGTCCGGATTTTTTATATACACATTGACATTGATGAATTTTATTTAGACAATGATATGAATATTTACTTTGTAAAGTTTTTTTAATTTTATTTTCATTTAGTTATTGTGAATGTGAGGTCTATGTGAGTCATTTTTTTTTTCTGTTTTCCTTCTTAGTTTTAAATATGATCTGGCAGTTTGAGTAATTTACGCGGCGTACCCAAATGTCCTTTCTTTGGTATTGTTCGTCGAATCGTTGAGCTCCTCAATTTCTGAGTTGAGCTGTACGATTTTTGACAAATGAGTGCACTGATTGGATAGGTCCGCTCAACCTGTGTGGTTCTTTCCTCAAAAGACCATTTCAGACATCAATCTACATGGTCTTCACACGATCTGACCAAGATTTTGTCTGGACTTTAAAAGAGACTGTGACCTCTGAGTTTGTTACGGCCTTTCTTCTCAGAGTAGTCAGATGGGAAACGCCGACCACATCTAGTTTAAAAAATATGATGACGTGTAAAAGTGTTTGTAAAAACTTACTTATAGAAAATAAATTATTTATCATTTAAATAATAAGACTTCAATGTACGATGTTTCAAAGTAATTAATACCTATTATTCTTATAATCTATAGAATGTGGCCCCCTGTGTTTTTTTTTATAGTAATTCAAAATTGAAGCCCTTGCCGCTAGGTACGAAGAATATTAGATTTTGTACATTGCCGTGCAAGTTTCGGTTGTCATAGGCAATGTCAGACAGGCCGTCAGTTTCTATGAGTAAACGTTGTCTCTTACTGACATGTTTGATTTTGGATCGTATGAAAAGTGTTTAGAATATCGACTCTTTTAACGGACGCCGAGGACTCTCACTCAGTGCTGTGGTTAAATCTAATGCAGGTAACTATTTCAGTGAGACTTGAATGGAAAATAATATAATAGGTATGAAAGACGCAAAAAGAGTACGTACAATAGAACAGAAAAACAACATGACTATTTCACTTGCCACAATGTTTTTTAAGTCATGTCAGCTGTATCAATAGAGGCGTTAAAAAATCAATCCATAATCGACTAAGACTACCAGACCAGGGTAATGATGACATTGGCATCACTACGTTGACGTCTTCTTTATGTCAGTCACTGTCAATGTCATTGTCAAGTGACAACAAGTGCTATGTACGGTGATACCGCGTACATCAAATTATAATGAATGTTATCACGTTATAATAAAAAAATGATAGTTTCTTAAGAAAGTGCCTGATATTATGTAGTGTTTTAACTCGTGAAATAAAACTTATATATAAATCGAAATGTCTTTCCCAATTTATCTGCTGCAAGCTGTTGCTTTCTTGGTAGGCATTCACAAGAAATGCCGCCTCTATTAATTGTTTATTATTATTATCAAAATATGGGTACAACTTAATTTTACTTCCTTCCAGGACCTTTTAGCTGTGGGTCTGATTGTTCCACTAGTAGCCGGTCATGTACGACAGATGGGTGGTAACCATTTGTATGTGGGATTACTTGGATCCATTTATGCTGGATTCCAGCTCGGTTCTGGACCACTTATCGTAAGTTCTGCTTCATAATCATATTCGTTATCATAAGTTTCAAATTTGTAAAACAAATTTATAGTTTAAAAAATCATTTTTCAGGGCAGTTTGAGTGACCTGAAGGGCCGGAAAACTATTTTGACATTGACACTGCTTATGTGTGGCATAGCATATACTGTGCTTGGACTCACGAGTTCAATATTCGTTATAATGGTGGTTAGAGCAGTGTTAGGTACATACAAGAATTGGTTAATTTACATAAATTTTAATTAATAATAATAATAATAAATAATAATATATTCGACAACTATCACACAACGCCGTCTAGTCCCAAGCTAAGCAGAGCTTGTGTTATGGGTACTAGACAACTGATAAACATACTTATATATTTCTAAATACATACAAATTATAAGTTTATATCACACTTCATTATATTAGAGGTAGGCAGGCAATGAGTACAGCATGTTAGAATATTCGTACTTACCCTTTCTCTCTGACTCAGAAACTTACTTGTTCCAAATCACTTAATCAAACATCAAAATTGAAGTTATATTTCTACGGCGAAGTGCCAATACCTCCAAACTGACATTTTTTGAGTATGTCACTTTTTTATTGTTTTGAATTTTAAAGTATTATTTGCATGTTTTAGTGAATCGCCTAAGTGTATTTTTAGTTGCAACAGCATTCAATTAAAATGTTGAAATATGTACCTCCCAACTAAACCAACGCAACATGTCTATTTTTGAATGTTTTTTTCAGTTTGTGTAAATTTTTGACTTTGTCAGTTAGGAGGTATTGGCACTTCGCCATCGATTTATTACCTTAACAAATAAAATAAAAAAACTTTGTGGCATATGCATGTGGTAGTGATAGGTATTTGTTTTCAACAAGTCTATTCTTTTAAGAAACTTGTTTTTTACATGTAAAACATGTCAACATTTATGTGGATTTATACAAATGTATTGTTATTTATTTTGTTCACCTTGACATTTTGTCTACAAGTTTTGCATACAACTAGTCTTTAAAACATGTTTACAACTAATAAATGATAAATGAAAATAGTAGACACAACATATACAGGGTGCCCCAAACCTGAAATCGCAAAAAAATAATCGGCTGTTTCCTACATTTTGACGAGTTATGAGAATATAAATGTAGGGAACAGCAGATTTTTTTTGTGATTTCATATTTGGTCCCATAGTAAAAGCTGTTCATAATGATAAGTACAATGACCCCTTAAGCGGTTATGCATTAACTATGGGACACCGTGTAGAATACTCAATCTTTTTTTGGTGTAAACATTGGTTAGGATAAGCTAGCTTTTAACTAACTGAAATAAATAGATGTTATTATTAATTATATAGATAGTTCCTAAAAAAATTCTACAGTCAAATAGGTATGTCTGCTCCTAAATTCTTTTTGAAATAGCATATTATTAGAATTTTTATTCATGAGAATCTCATCTCTTGGTTGGGGTCATGGCTTGAGTCATCCTTGAAGATCAAAAAAGAATAATCAAATCAATTACAATGTTACAGGTCTGTTTAAACAAACACAGATGTTGACGAAAGCCCTAGTGCCTGATTATGAAAAGAATGAACAGAAGCAAGCTGAAATATATGGCAAGATGGCAGCCATATCAGGTGCTGGCATCACTTTAGGCCCAGTGATTGGTGGCCATATGGCTGAGGACAATCCAGAAAACGGATTTATGTTGATTGCCATTATTGTTGGGATATGTTTTGCCATCAATGCTGGTAAGGAAAGGACTTCATAATATTCAAATTTCTTTTATTTTATTATAACTGAGAAAGGAAAATCATGCTAAAATGGAATTGGGCTGGACACATCTGCCGCATATCAGATGATCAATGGCCAAACTTATGGGTCATAAGTTTTGCCGTTGATCATCTGATATGTGGGTCCCGCTTTATAGCAAAAACAATCTGGCAGGCCCAGATGGAGATGGCGGGAGCTAAATGCCTTTAATAAAGATTGGTCCTTGGCTGCTCTGGGCAGAAAGACATGGAAAGAGAGTAGGGAAGCCTTTGCCCAGCAGTGGAACATTAATGGCAAACAATAATAAAAAAAAACCAAGAAAGAAAACTGTTTTTTATACATGTCTTTTTTACAGGTTTAGTGTATTTCCTGCCGAAGTCAGATAAGAAGCCACTAAAAAGAAAAAAAGAAAATAAAAAAGTACAAACAAGTTTAGTTAACACATTGTTTTCTAGTGTCCGGCAATCTTTTGTCGAGTTATTTAATATAGATTGGTTAAAATACTGGGACATTTTTATGTTCAAAGCTTTAATTGGTTTTGCAATGGGTGTTTATTACTCAAATTATTCACTTTATTTAAAAACAGAATATGGTCTATCACCAAAATATGTTGGTTATGTAATTTCATTTCAAGGTATTATTGGTTCTATATCCAGTTTTTTCATAGGTTACATTAATAGCTTTTATATCCATGACAAAGACTATAGTATAAGAAATTTACATGTTTTTATAGTTACAAGTATATCTTTATTAGGACTAGCGTTATCATTTAATGTTATTGTTTATGCTTTTTGGTTGATACCGCTAGCTATAGGTAATGCAATTGGTAGGTTAGTTACATTAGAAATGGTTTTAAAGAGGGGTGATGGAGAGCATAGAGGGACACTTATAGGTGCTTCTAACAGTGTGCGGTCACTGACTGGTGTTGTTGCTCCTATGGTTGCAGGACTAATAGGAGAGTTCTACGGAGTGTCTTATGTAATATACGCTTCACTGTGTTCAACTATGTTGGGTGTTGTATTGAGTTATAAGCATAAAAATAAAACAGTTAAGGTAGATTAAGTTTTCTAAAAAGTTTATTAGTATTTATACCTATTTAATAAAATATTTGTTTTAATAATTATATTTTATCAATGTTGCATCCTTTTATCACTAATACATGTGTTATGGTCACTCACAAAAGACTCAACTTGAAGTCATCAGCAATAACGTCGGAAAGTACTAACAGGTACTTACTCACCTAGATCATGGATACAATTATTTGAACAAACAATAAGAAATCACTAAAAGTCTATAAAAATGCGCCACTTATGTACAACTTTTTGGCAACAGTGAAGTTGTTGCTTAGATATCAACAATTTATTTTTTGTCCATCGCTTCCATTTGCTTTTTTCTCATATCTTTGATGAGTTGCTGAATAGCTTCCCTGTCTGCGACGTTCTCTGGTGGAAAGATTTGCCGCTTGGTATTTGTAACCCACTCCTCGAAATAAGTGGGTTGATTGAAGAAGAAAAAGAGTCCTACAGGGAAAGATGTGTACATAGCCATCCTCCCGACTTCTAGTTTCCAATTGCCCATAGTTTGAGTTAAAGAATATCAAAATTTTCGGCAAGATTAGCTTTCGAGGTTGTTTTGAAATGTCACACAGACGGACAAAAATATGGATGACAGATCTACAATAATGCCTATAATTGACAGGACACTACAGACCACAGACTATACTAGTACCAGTGTTGCCAACTTCTAGAAGTTCGCGTCGCTAGACTCAACCCCGGGCGTACCGGAGAATGGGCAGCAGCGTTCTCTATGCATTCCACCACCATACCATACTGCGATCGCCAACCCGCCTGCCAAGCGTGGCGATTATGGCAAACCCCTCCCTTTTGGGGGAGGCCTATGTCCAGCAGTGGACGTCTTTCGGCTGAAATGATGATGATGATGAGATAGATGGCGCTGAATACTAAGAAATTAAAATGTATAACAGTTGCCACCCCCTGTTATAGTACTCAGGACACTGATGTAGCTAGTGATGTGACAGAAAAGATTAAAAAAAAAAGAAGAATTAAAAAAAAAGACTAATGGGACAATCTGGGGCTTTCGTTCGATTTTAACATAAAGTTACATGAAGTGAGTAAGGACCAAAAATGGCAGATTATTTTTTATTTCCCGTTTTTGATAGCTTCTTATCGTGTTGATGGCAGTCTTACCCTTAAGACTGCCATCAACATATGAATTACAGGCCGAAGATGCCTCACTGCGATACCTCGTTAAGATGCATCTGGATTGAGGGCCAATTTTTTGAACCCTAGCGAAACAAAATAAGACCTATATTGGAAATTTGTTAAAAATAGTAAAAACTTAAAGCATAGTGCCGTAAATTTCTTAAACGTGAATTAAAATTGTTATGATTAAATAACTTGGGCCCTCAATCCAGACGCGTGCATAAAGTGGCATAGCCTAAATCTCAGTAAGTACTATCTCTGGGTTAATAATTTTTATTTAAGAATTTAGTTTTAAATTGAATTTAGAAGTTTCTACTTACGTAGAAACTACTGAGTGCTACCTGTTGTTGACCAGCTATATGACCCTTACATAGGTTATCATAGGTCAGTCAGCAACAAAAGTTGATTAACACTTCAGTTTTTTAAATCTTAGTTATTGAGCAAAATATTTGATCAAAATTGCAGCAGGCTTTTCACATACCTAATAGCAAAGAGGTCATATTCTAACTCCTTTTGCTTTGTTTACGTTCATACAGGCAGAACGTACAAACAATGTTATTACAGATATGGTAGAGCGCAGTTTGCACATTCTCAATCATTTTTTCTTTTTTTTAGGCCGCATAGTTTTCGACTTTGATGAAAAATGTAAAAAAATATCGTTCCCCCCTTATCTCCGAAGTTTGCAAAGAGAAAAATCTGAAATAATTGTATGTGATAGAAGTTTATGTAAAGATTACAGGAAAAATAAAACGAAGTCTCTAAATAGCACACGTTTAAGAAATCATTAACAAAAGATACATTAGTTCCACTATCGGTCAAGAGATGGCGCTGACATAAAACTGCAATATTCTAAGTATACCACAGTGCACAGTGTTAAAACTCTATGACGAATATAGGCCTCACCGATGAAAATTTAAAAACATAATGTTGTTACGGAACCGTCGGTGCGCGAGTCTGACTCGTTCTTGCTCGGTTTTTTTTCACTTTTAGTTGTTACAACAAAAAATAATACCCAAATTGCTATAGGTCTGCCTATAATATTTATTAAATTAATTTTAAGAGTTTCCGCGATTTCTCCAGGATCCCATAATCAGATCCTGACCTGACGACAATGGGACCACCTGGAAAGTATACCTACACTCAACGACTACACTGTTAAAAAAAAATCTAAATCTGTTCAGCCGTCTTCAAGTAATCGAAAAACCTTTAAAAAAAAACAACTAACTGAGAACCACCTCATTTTTTTAAGTCGGTTAAAAATACACGATTTTCTTCACGCTTTTAGTCTTTGAATCTTTAAATTTGAATGCAATAAACTGCTTAGCAGCCAAACTCATATTTATGTACACCTTTGAGTAGCTCTACATTGAATTACCTAATTGGTACTGGATAGTGGTATTGGTTCAGGACCTGACCTCTCTCCGATCGTGTCGGAATGCGTGCCATCCTATTGAGACTTGAGAGTGAGGGAAGAGAGCGTGCATATGTCTGCGCACACACTTGTGCACTCCCGTGCCGAAGATTAGTCTCCGTTGAGTGAGTCTCCATGACCGAAATGTACGGTCTGGAGGATTATTTTATTATAGTTACTGCACAAACATACACGTCGGTACACCGGCAGTTAAGTACCTAGGTAGTACTTCGTCGTTCATATTGCAATTAGTTCTATGTCAAAAATGACAAGTTTACAGGAGAGTAAAAAAACAGCATACTACAAAAAAATATTGAAATTTTTGACATTGAACAAATTGCAATCGTTCATATTGCAATTAGTTCTATGTCAAAAATGACAAGTTTACAGGAGAGTAAAAAAACAGCATACTACAAAAAAATATTGAAATTTTTGACATTGAACAAATTGCAATATGAACGACGACTTATAGGATTCTGGGCAGTGCAGCAAAAGCAAATTAAGCAATTGCTTAGGGCAGCACCTCTCGGGGGGCACCATAAACCAGGCGCGGTCCTAGGGGGCGTTATGGGAATCATGAAACCCAAAATCATTCAAGCTGTCGAGAGCCTGATTTACTTACTTGTCTTACTTACTTAAAACTGTAGGTACTTGAGCTACGAAGACCTCGATGGGCACATAAAAAAATATTGAGGCAGTCCGACAGAAGTGAAAACTTAAAACTACGAGTATGAAATAACAGTGTTAATTTTAAATAAAATTAATTGTACCTATTATCAAATATTTTAATTTCACAATTTGTAAATTAAAATTATTAACATTAGTCTGGTTTTTACATTTATCGTCACGCCGAGCAACAACAAGTGCAACACGACATTCTCATAGCTACAGAAAATACTGTTAACATTAGCATGTCGGTGACGCGAACCCATAAGATTTTCCCCTACCAAATATCAGTCAACGCGCCTAATGAAGTTTAAAAAAAACATAGATTCTAGGATGCAAGAGCGAGGGAAGCAAAATAGGGATATCGTGCACCCCGATCGTACGTAAGGTTCGAAAGACAAATTCATTCCAAAACCTAAACTGAAATGAGTTGAAACTTTTCGTCATAACTCGAAAAAGTAAGTTCTCTCACTTCGCTCGCTCTTGCATTCTACCTTCTCTTGATTCTTGAGTTTTTGTTTATATGTCCACAAAGGGACTACCTATTTTCTAGTTCTTTTGGAATCATAAAAAGAAAATGTAACCTATCCGAAAGTGTGCAAAATATTCGAGCTCGCTCTTGCAATTTTACACTAAATTTTCATAGTGGCTTGTGCTTTTCTGCATAAGTCGACAATGTAACTCCTATTTCTGTTTAAAAATGTAAAAAGAAACCTAAGGTAACCGAGGCGGGTTGTTAAATTTTCGAGCTCGCTTCGCTCGCTCTGCTCACCCTACTGATATACTGTTATGATACCAACTATTATTACAAAAAATGCTGCGCTCAATTTGGCAGTATTATTAAGTAATACCCCCCTACCCCATGTAAAAGCTGCGTCCTGAATAGCGTAATTAAATTATGTGGAGCTGGAGATATATATAAACATTAACGTAAAATGACGCCTTTAATTCCCGAAGAATTAGGCAGATAATATGTACTACATATGTAATTATATCTAGGAGTTACACCCATATTGCGCCAGTTATCTTTAAGTCGTAGGGGACGAGCCTACTGCCACCAACCGGTAATAAAATCCAGACTCCAGGCTGCTTCCGAGAAATTTCTGATGGAAAAACTTAATAACACTTTACCCGAGCTGGGAATCGAACCAGGACCTCATGCTCAGCAGTAACGCTTGCGAGCACTAGACCAACGAGGAGATGATGTACTACCCTAAAAATATTCCTGGCACCCCTGGTGACTCCTCCCATTATCTTGGGCTGCGACCGCGCCTGCCATAAACAGCACCGAAAAAATATTTGTTAGTACCTACATAAAAGGCAAGGCTGTTCGTCAGCAAGATATTACTTGTACTTAATATCAAATTAATAAATAAAATTAATTGATTGATATTACTTGTAATATCTTGCAGACGAACAGCCTTGCCTTTGAGTTACTTTTGGGTCTTGCTTGACCCAAAAGTCACTCTTGAGATGTGCGCTAATCTTAAGATCGCTCGTAGATTTTTTTTTTAAATACGAGGCGACTATAGTTGATAGGGGGGCCCACAGGCGTGGATTGCTTATGGCCATCAAGTAGTGTTAATCCGGCACTGATTCTGGGACCAAAAGATAAATCTAAAAAAAGTTAGCATACTCACCATGTAGTTGGTTCGTCATTTCGTCGGGCGTCATCGGGCAGCGACCGAGGCATGATAAATTGCAACGCTATTACAGGACTTTACCCCGTGTAATAGCTAGCATTACGATCCTTTCCTATCACATGGATCCCTGCCAGGAATAGAAAATAATGCAACAATCACTGCAAAGCTTCAAAATTAGCTTGTATTATTTGCTTGCATGGGTTTGTAACTTTGCGGTCGCCTTTGGACGAGATGAGGTACGTCTGGGAAGAATCACAGAAATTGTGTGGTAAATAGAATTACATTGTTATTTACCTACGTGCTTTTGTATTCCCTGCCGCCGGTAGGTAGGTACCTATCTACCTTTTTATCCTGATTTGATGTTCCTGTGGTGCCCCTTTAATAAAATTCAATTACTTAACAGAATTTAGCATTTTTAACTTAGGGGGGCCTGAAAAGGCCACTTTGGCAGAATCATAAAAGGATAACATAATTGTCAGTTAACCGTTAAGTTAGTCGTATCAAATCCCATTGGTGAAGCATTTTTCAGTTATTTTTTTTTGTCTGTGCTAAAATACCAATGAATCCGATCCAAATCCAATCCCAATCTCTTTGATTATACCTACGTGTAAATTACTTTTTTATTTCGTAATTTTTAGCTTTAAGTAAAAACTGGAATATTTAATTGTTTGTAATAAGTAGGTTCTCTATGTATTCCACCTTCATACCATACAGCGATCGCCAACCTGCCTGCATGCCAAGCGTGGCGATTATGGCAAACCCTCCCAAAATTGGGGGAGGCCTATGTCCAGCAGTGGACGTCTATCGGCTGAAACGAATAAGTAGGTAATAGTTTTGTTGTCAACATTGCACTAGAATTTGACCAAGGTTTTGAGATGTTTTCCCTTTGACACTACACCCGTAGCTCGTATCAATAAGCCAGGCCTCTTACGCGTATTAGTCCATATCTTGAAAATTACTGAATCAATTTTGATGAAACTTACACTGTTCCCTAAGTTGAAGTAAATGCAAGCCAATAAAAAAAATGGTCACGATCCGATTAGTAGTTGCGGAGAAATGCGTGGACAAACATACATAGGTACATACGTCTATAAAATTTTGTTGTTGGAAGCCGTAATAGATTGTCATATGTGAATATAATGCAATTCCAATAATATTACATACATAGGTACGTGTCGAATTGATAACCTGCTTTTTCTTGAAGTCGGTAAAAATGACCGTTATGTTTGCTACTTCATCAAAGCTATTCAAATGAACGACATCAATGCAGTACCTAGTTAGACCACCCAAGTTTATTACGCCCTTAGTTAATTTATTATAGGCAAGTGCTTCGGCATCGCTCGCATTGCAGTAGTTGAAGAAATTGCTGTTCATTGTAATAAGCTTCCAAGTACTCTGAGCCTATTATGTGTGCTGCGATCTAATGCATTATGGCTGTAAATCATTTAGGAAATTTCTTGATTGGAACATAACATTTCCATTTGAGAGCGAGTCTTTCCTTGTTTATTTGTTATGTGAAAGGTTGTTAGACAAGGACTATAAAAGTGAAATTATGTAGATGGTACCTAAGTAACTACGTAGGCAATACCTACCTAACGCGTGGTCGATGTGAGTGATATCAACTCCTTAATAAATTTTCAAGGGCGTCGCTCCATAGACATTAATTAGATAGGTACATACAACTACTTAATTAGTTATTAAACTAATATTACATAATCTCTATTTTATTCATATTACATAAGCTTGAGAGCAGTGGTGGCCAAGTGGTAACGGCCGCGGCTTACGAGTTGTAGGTCGTAGGTTCGTACCCAGACAAGCGCTTTGGGTAAATTATTTCATCACTACTGCTCTCAAAACGGTGAAGGCAAACATCGTGTGGAAACCGGCATGATCTAGAACCAAAAATTCGAAGACATGTGACATCTACCAGCCCGCACTGGGCCCGCGTGGTGGATTACGGCCCACTCCCTCTCACAGAGAGATGGCCCGCGTCCCAGCAGTGGGATTTCTCTCATTATAGGCTGATTATGTACATAATCTCCAGTGGCCACAATTTCGAAACCGTTAATACCACGTTGACATACGTGTTGCGAAGTCCTACACTTATTACAAAGAACCGTTAAAACTGCGCGGCGGACACATAAAGATGTCCTTACTAGGAGTAAAATTAATTGATCCCTGGTCGGCTAGGTCCACCGGCTTTGCAGACACGAGACATGGAGCCGTGTTAGCTACGCTCGTAAATTGTCATATTAAGTGGCGCTTAATTTATGTACAAATCGGCTTACAATCGGCTTGAACTGTTGGTTTTGCATTAAGACATTATGGGCTATGAAATTGAGCTATACATTATGTTTGCTTAACGTTTGAAGGATTGTATTTCATTTCCTTGATTTTGTGCTGTTTATGTTGCGAATTGGCGTTCAAGATTACACAAACGTGGTTTAAACAATGTTTATACTAGCATCAGTGCTTCCGTCTCACGCAATACTCGTTTCAAGGAATCGGGCGGTCCATATCGGATGGTGCAGGGCGAGGTTCGCGATTACTCTGCACGATATGAGCTGTCTACGCGGTAGGAACAACATGGCAACTGTAATAACATTTGAAATAGTGTACCAGGGAGCGCATTACGGCTGGTGTAGAACCTATCAGATGCCGTGCGGGCCGGAACGTGCCGCGTGCTAATGTGGACCCGGCACGATTCTGATTTGTTATCTGCCGCATTGAAACCGAAATGTTCCTCTGGTAGAAGTGCTTTTAAGTAATTTGTATTGAGATTAACTGTTTGATTACTGCGGCTGACACTGGTATATTTAAATACACACATCAAAAGTGTCTAGGGATCAAGCATTTTTATGCGAATTTCTTGAGATTGAGATGTGGCTTTGTAATAAATTTATGATTTTATAAATTTATATGGATCCTTTTTGGTGCATTTCATAATTTGAATCAGGAACTGTGAATCAAATTCGAGTAAAAGATGAAAATCAGCTGTCAATATTTTCCCTATAAAAACATACAACGCATTGAAGACATTATTAGTGCTACTGTTTCCCTACTACTGATTAAAACCAACGTTATTATGGAGCGGCGACGTCATTTAAGCAGGGAAGAAATGCTCAGAGCCGTGGGAATGATAGAAGCTGGTTCCCGGCAACGTACTGTGGCATTAGCTCTGAATACAAGTCAGAGTGTTATCAGTCGACTTTGGACACGTTACCGAAGCACTGGTACCGTGGCTGAGCGCCATGGAGGACGGTGTCGCTGCACCACACGGAGACAAGACCGATACATTCAAATCTTAACTCGAAGAGCTCCAACAATAACCGCCATGATGTTAGCCGTGAGGCTTCATCACTCTTCAGGGAACTTAATTAGCGACCAAACAGTCAGAAACCGCTTGCATGAAGTGAACCTTCATTCCCGAAGACCGCTACGGGTACCACCTATAGCAATGCACAATCGTAGGATTCGATATCAATGGGCTCTTGAACACAGAAATTGGGCAGAAGAACAATGGCGTTTCGTGTGCTTTTCTGATGAGTCTCGTTTTGGTATGAGACCGGATACAAGACGTATACGACACTGGAGAACCCCTGGACGCCAACAGCGATTAAAATCCTGCCAGGAAGTCCATCCTTATAGTGGTGGAACCATCATGGTATGGGCGGGTATTTGGATCGGCGGAAGAACTGAGTTGATTTGGATCAGAGGCAACCTCAACGCTCAAATTTATGCTGAGACGATTGTATCAGACGTCATCGTTCCTCTACAAGTGCAAATCGGTCCCTTATTTCAGTTAATGCATGATAATGCACGACCGCACACCGCAAGAGTTGTAAGACAGACTCTCGCCGCAGCTAACATCAATGTCCTGCCCTGGCCTGCTCAGTCGCCAGACTTGAACCCGATTGAGCATGCATGGGATATGCTACAGAGAAGAGCTCTGCCGAATATGGAGGGTATCCAGTCGCAAGAAGACCTTTTTTGTTGTTGCAACGAACATGGGCGGCCATTCCACAGCGTGATTTGGATGAACTCATTTTGAGTATGCCAAACCGATGTTCTTGTGTTGTTAGTGTTCGCGGTAGAAACACGGATTATTAATTGTTTAAGTTACCCAATAAAATTTTAAAGAAAACTGTTATTTCAGTCTTTTTTTCGAACTTTTGTGTTAGTGGT
Source organism: Mesoligia furuncula (assembly GCA_916614155.1). Taxonomy (NCBI): domain Eukaryota; kingdom Metazoa; phylum Arthropoda; class Insecta; order Lepidoptera; family Noctuidae; genus Mesoligia; species Mesoligia furuncula. The sequence goes on from OU744798.1 coordinate 18,822,064, forward strand.
TCAAATGTCAAAAATCCCTTTATTAGGAAAATGGCAAATTTCTTTATTAATGCAAAGGTGACTTGGTTTATCGTTACTGTGACAAACGAAAACACTTTATTTGATGAATCCTTAAAGAAAATTTTAATTAATATCAATCAGGAGAAAAGTTATTGCAAAAATATATGTTGATCCCTAGACACTTTTGATGTGTGTACTTAGAATTTAGATCCCAAGAATGCCTTTTGATTTTAAACTTAAAACACTGTTGCTTCTTTTAAGTCATCGACCTTTCATCATGGGCTTTCCGTTTTCATACAACACACGCTCAAATTTATATTCCAAGTATATACTAGTACTTGGAATATAAGTTTGAGTGTGTGTTGTTACCTGATATTTGGCCAAACCTAATAGCCAAATATCAGGTAACCATTAAAGCTTATCTGAAAGGAAATACTTTCCTTCCTCTTACTTTCACGGGAAACATCAGAAACATTACATAAATGAAACATTATGTCGTTAATCGGCTCTTTTATGTACAACTAGCTTCAGCCCGCGACTTCTGCTTCTGTTCGCGTGGAAGTCTTAAGAGAATTTAAATAATATACTTACAATACCTATATTATACTAAAAAACAGTCACATTTTTATAAAACTTCCTTGTACTTATTACTACTTTTGCAATTTTGGTCTCTGTAGTCAAAATATAAAGAGAGTCAGGACTGGTGACGCAGGAGCATGCGACGTACAACAGTGTTATCACACTAATATTATAAAGGCGAAAGTTTGTGAGTGTGTGTGTGTGTTTATATTTTTGTTACTTCTTCACGCTCAAACGGCTGGACCAATTTTGATAACATTTTGTATGGAGGTAGCTGACACCCAGGAATAACATATAGGCTACTTTTTATCCCGATATTCCCACGGGATCGACAATTACGTGGGTGAAACCGCGGGGCGCAGCTAGTTTTATATAAATCACACCGAGAAAACTCAGTTGAAGTGAGTTTGATGAGAGCTGTCTATCCCTAGCATTAAATATGGAACTATAGTTCACTTCAAGCCTGACCTTTTTACAGAATAGACTAAATCAGTTGTCCGTGAGAAGCAGCTCGTTTATGTCCAATTACTTATGCTCTTTCTATCACAAGATTGTTACTTAGATAAGAAACGGACTCGGTTTTCGTTTGGACTGTACTTTCATTACGCCACTTGACCCCACTTGAGCTTCCTTGCATTAGCCGGATCACGAAGTTCTTTGTCATCATTGGTATCAATGTCATTGTCAATGCGGCATCGATTATGGGTGAACTGAAGGCACGCTCATCGGCATCAATTCACATTTAGCTGAATGTCTTTTACATGAATGTATAGCTTCACCATGCTACCAGCTAATCAAAATATGTGGACTACTAGAGCTGTAGAGGTGATTGTAATGGAGAATCCGTATGGGCTTTTAAAAGATGAAAATGTTCTCCTATTACTTAATCAGTTGCAATTTTGCCTCGTTTCAAGATGCATTGCTAATGAAAACGTCTTTAGACTTGGTCTTAAAAAGAAAGAAAGTACGTTTTTTGCGGTAAACATGACGCAGAGAAAAAACACAAGCAAAAAAAATAATAAGTTGGGGGAACATATATGTATACATGGTTATTGGTAAAACATTAACAACCTCATAAGAGGTAAACCTCAAATCGCGAAAAAAAAATCAGCTGTTACATTTATGTTCGTATACCTAACTCGTCAAAATGTATGGGACAGCTGATTTTTTTTTCGCGATTTCAGATTTGGTCCCATAGTAAAAGTTGTTCATAATTATGAGTACAATGACCTCTTAAGAGGTTTTTAATGTTTTAGCAATAACCCTGTATATGCGTCACATCCTCGCAAAACGGCCATTGCTCAGCATAATGCTACGACCCTTACCTAGGTCTTGGCTAGAATTTTTTATGACAATAACATATCTAGGTAGGTACTGGTAGCTCTTATTGAAACCGAATCTTTAAAAGACATAACATCACGCCTGCTTTTCCCGCGTGTTAGACAAAGGTGTAGGTACACCAAAATTTTACCAGTTGTGTTCTTAAAAAAATATGTTTCTCTACTTTATAACCTTTCTTACGGTCTGCACAAAATACGAATCATTCCGATAAGGAAAAGTTTAATTCTAGCCTTATCAGACGATACTATCGTTTTCTATCGATATCAATCGAGCGAGCGTTCTTGAAACTCTGGATGACTCTCATATTTTATGCTGATAAATGAGCACCTACTTAATTTCATCACCATGATAATTATATTTACGCATTAACTTTTTTTCCGAAAACGATGCGTAGGCATATTCCTCCTTGGATCAGTCGTCGTGAGAAAAATAATTGGACCATTATCATTGTCATTGATATTATCATCCCACAATTTGCCTTTTTTCGTCTCCTACACCCTAATTGCGTAACACTATCAATCTAAATCAGCGGGGCAATTCCGTAACACAACAATCGGAATCGGTTTGATTTTGACAGTTTGACAGCATTCATTGCGTTATTTACGTGTTGAGCAGACAAATTTTTCGAACTTACGAAGCAATGGATTAGGAATTTGCTTCAAAATGTATCAGATTTCGATTGATAGTATGCTGAACAATTTTGAAGGTTATTGGTAATCAATTGCTTTGAATACGGTCCCGCTGGAAGACTATAGTCTAAGCGTAGATTTTAGGTACCAAGGCTCTCGACTAACTCTTAAATACATCATGGATTCTCATCCATCATGGGTTTCTGGATATTTATATTCGCATCCAAATTGTCTTTATCGATTCTTTGCTTAAGCCCAAAATAAATAACAAAAGGTCCGTAATTTATGTCCGATGTAACTGTCGTGAATTTCTGTATCTTCATACTTGTCATTTGCATTTTATATTTTGAAATACTTTTACGACTCACTTACTCCGTGCGTGTTATATGCACGTATGTTCTTCGTGTTACGAAATGTATCAACCAATATTCGATCCACAATAAAATATTTCTACGTTTTTATTGCAGGGCAGAACCGCGAGGTGCCCAGCAGGGGTCTGTGTTGATTCAAAACGATTTCAATTTGTTCCATTGCATAATTTTTAGGAAACTAAATATTTCATGTTACATTTGAATGACGACCGGAGATGTTAGATAAAAGTACCCAAATATTGCGCAACTTGTCTGAACGACCTTGTACCTACTGCTGTTTGCAATCAATGTTTTGGTGTTGGGAACGCTCTGCTTTATCGTTCACGAATCACCTACGACCTTAAGTTATGGCACGACTTCTATAAGTTTATTAGAATTTAACTGAACTTCAACCTCGATTGTGCAGTGGTGACCTTCTATTTTTGGAAGACAATGTTTTTCTACAAATTAAATTGCACATTCTATGGCACATTTCCTTGTAAAAAGCTAATTGCTAACCCATGTCATATGCGGTCCTTAAGCCTGCAGAATGGGGTTGGTACTTGGTACGGAAACCTCTTTAATTTGTAAACCAACCTATGTAGACTGGCATGTTATGAAACGAAAACGATACTTATTAAAGTAATAAATACGGAAATAAGAGATCAGATGAAGCAATAAAACAAACAAACAGCAACGCTTATAGAAATCTCTAGGAAATGATCACTTTAGTGCCTGGCTTTGTTTCCTTTCCTTTCACTGCTCAGCTCGCGGCCGTTTTCATTTTAACACCTTTATTTGAGCAATAAAATGCCGTAATAATTGCTCCAGTTTACCTACAGATTTTAATCTAGGAGGAAGGAATCTTGAAGGATGACTGAGTTTATAACTTTACAGGAAACATTATCTACTCGGTATCGGGTATTGTAAGCGATAAAATCTGTAAACAATAGCCTACCTATGTATGTACCTACTTAAATAGTAAGTTCATAGGTACGTAACTAATATCAAGCATGATTCAAAAATCTGCCATCTTGGGAACAGAAAATTAATAACAATCATTTTACGAAAACACTCTGCATTCCGGGTAGGTAGGTACTAAAGCCGCAGCTTGCGAACAAAAACAGGAAGCTGGACTTGTATAATTTGACCAGACCTGTGTTTGAGGACCCGTAATGAGGCATGATGTGGTTCTCGTAACCACTGGGAACTTTTAATTCACGACTATTCCGAGGCTCATTTACCTCGCTAATAATTTCAAAGTGACTGTAATTTTTAAAATAACGTACGGAGGCGTTAAGGCAAGGTTTTTGATTGCCTAGATACCAAGTGGAACCAGTAAAAAATACCTCATTGTAGGTAGTGTATCATGTGCATACACACGAGCAACAACGTAGACGCGGGGCGGCGCGGCACGTCGGCCGACGCAGCAACAGTCGACAGTCGACGACGCGTCAGAGGCTGTCGCCGCCTTGCGTCGACGCTTGAAGCTTGCAGTAGCCTCTGTCGTCGACGCGTGTCGCTCTTGTGTATACGCGCTTAAATGTAATGCAATGAACCGATAATTGCTTGTAAAATCTCGGATAATGACTTATTTAGGTAGGTAGGTACTCGGTTTTATGACATGTAGGAGGTAATGCTTGGAAGTTTTATGTCTTGTTTTAAACGCTGTCGATGCATCAATCCTCACTGTATCGGCTCTTACAGCGGGGTCAATTGCTTGTAATATTATCATTTACCTTCGTTATACTGCGTTTCCTTTGCTTGTTGTCGTCGTTAATATTTATTCCTGTATCATTTCATGAGAATTAAAACGTTCCGAATGTAATAACAGTTGGTTGAGATACAGGTTGTTTTAATATCTCGATACTTTCTTTGCTGAATCAAAAATGTGATTCATCATTACATACAACTTTTACATGAAAATGCGAGTCACTTTCCAAACGCCAAAAATAACGCTTTTTTTTTCAATAAAAGTTATGACCTCCTTTCCTTACGTAAACATCCTGTATGAATATTATGCAAATCGATTTTTTATGGCGGAACAATATCGATTTTATCGATCGCTAAAGAATGGAGTTCTTATTGAAAGTCATCATAATATTGTAGTGTTTTGATAGTAGTTTAATCTAACGCGTGAAGGGAGCGCTTTGATATTCAAATTGGTCCTGAGATCGGGCGCGTCATCTCGCGCGATAATGAGGCGTGGAATGACAAACTACCCTCTTTCATCACCGCCCACTAATGGTCAATATAATGAACACTGGGAACGTTAACATCCGTATCCGGCAACTTATGATATATGTCGATGCCAGCAAGCTTCGAGATATTGTTTTTTGCGTTCAAGGATAGAAATTTCTCACGATTTAACATTTGACATGACTATTGTGTCACTGATCAAAGGATTTAGATAGCTAGGCTAACCAATTCGTGACCATTCGATATTTATCATCAAAAAATTTAGGTAATGGAGCTAGGTGTTTATGTTCAGGTTGGTACAGACGCCAGCACATCAAGCTACTACAATCTATCAAACTTCTTTAATAGATTTTCAACTTTATCGTTAAACTATAAGGTTCAAAGCTGATTGGGAAAATTTGTGTTTCAGGTAGCTTGCTTGACGTGCTGGACTCTGTACCTACCTAATATTATTTCTAGCTTTGTAGGTACAGTCAACCGCACACCAGCAGACATTGACAGCGCCTGCGTTTTCACTGATATGTCGTTGAGTGTATCTAATGCAACTAAGTAGTTACTACTGGTTACTACGAAGTAAATACAGAAGTGGTAGTTATATTACGAGTCGCCGGTTAGAAAATTAGTGTTTCATATTTATTTAGGTGTGGAATTAATGTATCACTGTACTTAGCTACGATAAAACTGCTTCTAAAATCATTTTGAAGGAACTCGAAGGCAGGATCACTAGACAAACTAGACATAGTGATACATAGACCTCTCCTCAGTATCATAGAAAAAAAAATAAGCAGTGCGCAAACTGTAACATGAATTCAGCGTATGATTCCCCCATGTTTATGACCCCTAGTGAATAAATTTTGAGTCGCGTCGGACTCGCGCACCGAGGGTTCCGCATCATCATAATAATTAAGTATTATGTTTTAAAATTTTCATCGACGAGGCCTATATTCGTCAGAGAATTTAAGCACTGTGCACCTCAGCGGGATTGTCCGAAAGGGTTACCGCTGGCCCGGAACATAAAGGGCTAAGGAAGGAACACGGGTGGGTTTTAGTCAGTAAGAGTCTGACACTCCCTTCCGCTCCACCCAGAGCGGGAGGAGTCATTTGATGATTTCCCATCCGCAAAAAAAAAAAGAAAAAAAAAAGCACTGTGCACTGCGGTGTAGAATATTGCAGTTTTATGTTAGCGCCATCTCTTGACCGATAGTGGAACTAATGTAACTTTTGTTGATGGTTTCTGAAAAAGTGTGCTATTTAGAGACTTCGTTTTATTTTTCCTGTAATCTTTAGGTAAACTTCTATCACTAGAATAATTTCTGATTTTTCTCTTTGCAAACTTCGGAAATAAGGGGGGGAACGGTGTTCGCTGCTAGGACTAACTAATAATATTTATTTAATTCTGTAGGTAGACTCTGCTGTTGCTCTGTCCTGAATTCATAGTTACAGTTTGCGCACTAGCTATTTTTTCCTGTAGTAGCCTTCCGCATTGAACGTGTAACTAAATAAATTGATAAAATGTAAGTAGGTGGGTAGATCGAAGCTGCTGTTTCGTTGTTATAATCTTAATCCCGTTAACTTCGATCGCATCAATGCCAGTAGGTAGGTATGATTGATGAGCTTTTTATTATTGCTCCTTAAATTACATTTTAAATATCTTGGGCATATGTTGTCCTCTGATCTAAAAGATGATGTAGACATAGAGAGAGAACGCAGGGCGTTGTCTGTAAGGGCGAATATGTTGGCCCGCAGGTTTGCTCGTTGTACCACAGAAGTAAAAACAACGTTGTTCAGAGCATACTGTACATCTTTTTACACGAGCAGCCTGTGGGTCTCATACACGCGCGGACAGTACAACGCCTTGCGTGTGCAATATAATAATGCATTCAGGGTGCTGATGGGGCTGCCCCGATTCTGTAGCGCGTCGGGTATGTTCGCCGAGTCGCGAGTAGACTGTTTTTATTCTACTATGCGAAAACGATGCACATCCCTGGTGCGCAGGGTTCGGGCTAGCTCCAGCGGTATCCTGAGGGCATTCGCGCAGCGGTTCGATTGCCAGTACTTGAACCATTGCTGTATGGTTCACATACTGAGCAATCGAAGTATGTAGTATGTTCTTTTGTGTTGTGGTCTTTCTTTTTAATATTGTGTGGTTTTTATTTTGTTTTAGTTTTCTTTTTTTTTATATTTTGTCATTTTTGTGCTTAATATGATCCTGTGTTGGTCGAAATAAACGATTATTATTATTATTACAGCCATTAAACATGAATATATTTTACTTACTTCTCGGCATTTAGGTACGGATTTACCTACCTAGATTTGGAGTGAACTTATGATAACATCACTCGACTGTCGACGGTATCTGTTGTCCACAAACTAAACTAAATGTATGTTCAGTGCATCATTTTCTTTTTCATTAACAAAAGGACAGAATATAAATTTTAGTTTAGTCCTGTCAAATTAAACTGCACCTAAAATTGACGAAGGTAATTTTAGTAGGCAAGTTTTTAATCACGTCTAAAACTTGTATAGAGAAATGTCAGGCGCTGATTAATTTGACAGGACTAAACTAACATTTATTTTCTGTCCTTTTGTTATTGAAATAGAAAGAAAAAGATGCACTGAACTTAATTTAGTTTAGTTTGTGAACAACAGAATCGGCACCATTATCGCTTTTTTTATAATTTGCGACTACTCATTCATCTGTGATAGGTAGGTACAGACGCCAGCACATCAAGCTACTACAATCTGTCAAATTTCTGAAATGGATTTTCAACTTTTTCGCTAAAGCATAAGCTTTTTAGTTGATTGGGAAAATTTTACAGTTTCGGGTAGCTTGATGTACTGGCGTCTTTACCTACGTAAGTTTCTTGCGACTTCGTAGGCGGTGGAACATTAATTGTTGAATGTTTTATTTGAAAGTACTAATGGAGTCGGCGTTCCGATCTTTAGTCCGATATACAAATGCATCCATTGATGCTATCTACAAATTCCAGGGATGACCAACATGTCCAGCAAGGAGCGCAGATAAAATATTTAAGGTTTCTAAGAACTCCACATACATTGTCGACAGCCTTCGTTACATAGTCTGCTGACCTAATGAAACTTTCATTAGGTAGGTAGACTTCTTTCATAATAAAATAAATAGAGTAGGTACCTATTAAGGAGCAGTGGTGGCCCAGTGGTATCGACCCCGACTTACGAATTGTCATGGGTTCGAACCCAGGAAGACGCTTTACTTTGTGTATAGTTACCGGCACGGATCTTGAGCGCTCGGCGGTAGAGTGGGGATCGCTTTGTGCATCGTATACTTATGGCAAAAAAAACATAATATTAAATAATATTATTATTATGAATTTATATATCTCGTAAATTCATAATAATAATATTATTTAATATTATGTTTTATTATGAATTTATATATCTCGTAAATTCATAATAATAATATTATTTAATATTATGTTTTATTTTGCCATAAGTATACGATGCGCAAAGCGATCCCCACTCTACCGCCGAGCGCTCAAGATCCGTGCGGGTAACTATAAATAATTTCATCACCACTGCTCTCAAAACGGTGAAGGAAAATATCGTGAGGAAACCGGGGCATGTCGAATTCATGTTCGAATTGCACTACTAAGGTGGTTTCCATGATATGGAGTAGTAGTTTTACATTACTATTATACCCTTTGTTACTGTTACCCAGACCCTACCATCTCAGCAGGGTAAATAAACGCAAAAGAGTTTACAAACGATTTGTATGCTTACAATATTGCAGTACGGCAGATAAATGGCTATGGAACGCTGCTGTTTCGTTCCGATTTAAGCCAATATTTTTGTGAAAGTTCCATTTGCAATCTAAAGATTTATTTTCATCTTTATTATTTCTGGGTTCAAGTTGGTTTAATTTTCTATTTCAAACATTGAAATAATGTTGATGACATTGCCTTGAATCGGGTTACGTAAACCCTAACGTTTTGTGTTTAGCGCATCTGTCAATGTCAAAATATTTCATGTCAGTCAGTCAGTTTGACTTTATTTTGCTTACATTTTTAGTGCAAATGAAATCATACATTTTCTTACAAATGTAATTGATTATATTACGATTTACGAAGCCAAACTCTTTAAAACAATTATTTGGATCATTAAAGTTATCTTATAAAAAGACTATCTCTGACAAAAAACCATTAATACCGCAAAAGGATGCCTAACCTAAACGAAACTTTAATTGAAAAACTGGTGCAAAACTGTTTCAATTTGTACAATAAATTACCGAAAAATGGGAAGCCTATCGAAAAAGAGTGGACAGTACTATCATGTATAATAGAATATGACAAAACTACTGAGAACATTGAAGTGGTATCGCTGGGTACCGGCTCAAAATGTATAGGGGCTACGAAATTGATGCCTAATGGAAGTTTACTGAACGATAGTCATGCTGAAGTATTTGCTCGACGCGGTTTTTTACTATACCTATACGAAAACATTAACAAAACTTTAAAATATAAACAGTCAATATTCAACCATGAAAATGGACATTTTAGACTTAAAGAAAATATTGAATATATTTTCTATTCATCTCAGTTACCATGTGGGGATGCGTCTATAATATCCCAAGACGGTGAAGAAGAGCATTATGGCGATGTATTGAAGCTACACAAACATAAGGCAGAAGATGATGTTGGTGAGATAGAAAATAAGAAACGAAAAGTTGAAGTCTATGTTAATAAAACGGGGGCTAAATGCCTGCCTCAGTGTGAGCAAGACTTAAAAGAACCCGGAACAAATATTCAGCTGCACCTTTGTCAAGTGAGAACTAAGCCAGGCCGAGGGGACAGAACATTGTCGGTCTCTTGCAGTGATAAGATTGCTAAGTGGATACATTTAGGTGTCCAAGGCAGTCTTCTAAGTTTACTGTGTGAACCAATATACATAAAACATTTTATATTTGGTGGTGGAGTGCCTTATTCTAAAGATTCACTACAAAGAGCTCTTTTAAATAGATCAGCCCGTTTATCACTTAAATTGGATATAGTGCCTCAATTTTACCAAACTACTTTAGTGTTCACAAGTATTAGATCAGATGTGAATATAAAACCAGCTCCTGGAAGTGTAGTTTGGATAAAATCAATTAGTCAGTGAGTATATATACCTTATTTGTTAAGTCAAAGCAATTGATTACCTACTAGAAATTGCTTCAAGTTGCTGTATCTGAGTGGCCATACATATTTGCATTAGTATGGTATAATTATGGCCCATTTTCTTGACATTATTATTAATTTATTCTTTATTGTATATAATATATTCTTTATCACCACAAAAATACACAACAACAAAAAAAACAATTTTGAGGGGTTTCATATGTAATAAATACAGTGACCTCCAAAAGTTACTTGACATTTTTCTACTTTAGCTGTGATGCTACATTGTGATAGAAAATTAAAATAATATCCAGGTAATAATCCTAAGTTATTACCTGAAATTTATCACTTAAATTGGATATAGTGCCTCAATTTTACCAAACTACTTTAGTGTTCACAAGTATTAGATCAGATGTGAATATAAAACCAGCTCCTGGAAGTGTAGTTTGGATAAAATCAATTAGTCAGTGAGTATATATACCTTATTTGTTAAGTCAAAGCAATTGATTACCTACTAGAAATTGCTTCAAGTTGCTGTATCTGAGTGGCCATACATATTTGCATTAGTATGGTATAATTATGGCCCATTTTCTTGACATTATTATTAATTTATTCTTTATTGTATATAATATATTCTTTATCACCACAAAAATACACAACAACAAAAAAAACAATTTTGAGGGGTTTCATATGTAATAAATACAGTGACCTCCAAAAGTTACTTGACATTTTTCTACTTTAGCTGTGATGCTACATTGTGATAGAAAATTAAAATAATATCCAGGTAATAATCCTAAGTTATTACCTGAAATTTTTTTCTGATAAGTCATAGGCAGTTGAATTTTAGTCAATAAAATTGTTAAAGTGTACTTTTCCAACATTTAATAAATCATGTTTCAGCTGAAGTGGAAAAATGTCAACTAACTTTTAGAGGGCAGTGTAAATCAAATAAATTAATAACTGTTGTTGTACCTACTGGTAACCTATAAAATTTTAATTTTTTTATTCAATCAATATGTTTCAGGCTCCTAGAAGTTGCAGTACAAGGCAGAAAGTTAGGAGTCACAGTGAAGAAGGCATTATCCCCAGCCTGTAGTTTATGTATAAGTAAATACCATTTATATAAGAATTTCTTGAAAATTCTAAACAATAATGAAGATCTAAAACTAAAAATATGTGGCCAAGACAAAATCGAGAGCATACCATATAATAAGATGAAGAAGAAATCTATAAAATATATTGAGAAATGGTTAGATGTTAAGGAAAAGTTTTTTAAGACATGGACTATCAAACCTGATATGTGGGACTTTTGTGTACTTAAATATTACTTAAATTAATTTTATGTATTTTAATCATGACTGTATAAATAAAATGTATTTAAATGTGAACTTTATGTCATGTTTTATTATGTCCTAGAACAGCTCTTCAACAAAAAAATGGGAAAGAATTACACAGGAATGTCAAGTGATTGATAAAGATATTAACCAACTTCGAAAAATAAGAGGTTATGCATTTCGCAAGTACTTTTTTATATTGAGTTGTAAGAGTATTTTCATCTTTATTCGGCTATTTGCACAAATTGATGAAAAAAATAAAAGAAACTTTCTGATTGCCGACGGCGACGCCGATGTGACGGTGTGACTAGTACCTATAGCGCCTGTTGAAATTGCTTGAGTACGAACTAATCTTTATCGAAGCTAAATACTTAAGGGGAATGCTCCAACCAGCCCGCGAAATTTAAAATGCCATCAAAAACAATACTTGTAAAAAAACCAAGTCTCGCAACTCAGATCTTCTACCATAAAAAGTTGTGAGATCCATGTAATACCAAGTCGGTTAATTTATTCAGTCCCCACTTAAGGGACCTTCTGTCTTAAGTTATTACGTAATTAGCTAACCTAACGACATCTTGTAGTGACCATATCAATATTAAAAATCTTTTATGTTTAAAATACATAGATTGACTTGGCCATCGCATGAAAACACAATGTATCTCACAGTGCGATTGCCAAGTCAATCTATGTATGTATTTTAAACATAAAAGATTATAATATTGATATGGTCACTACAAGATGTCGTTAGGTTAGCTAATTACGTAATAACTTAAGACAGAAGGTCACTTAAGTAGGGACTGAATAAATTAACCGACTTGGTATTACATGGATCTCACAACTTTTTATGGTAGAAGATCTGAGTTGCGAGACTTGGTTTTTTTACAAGTATTGTTTTTGATGGCATCTCACTTCTTTTTGTAGATTGTCCTACTTTTTTTCCTTTCCGGTACCCTTTTAACTATTTTTTTTTAACCTAATCCGTTGACCATTTTACAAGTTACCTTTGAACCTCTAGGTACATTCAATTATACACTAGCTTCCGCGAGGTATGTCGATAAAAACTATCCCAAGTCCTTTCCCGGGATGCAATCTATCTCTCTGCCAAATTTTATCGAAATCCGTTCAATGGTTTAGGCGTCAAAAGGTAACATACAGACAGATAGAGTTACTTTCGAATTTATAATATTAGTATGGATAATTGTTATTTTCCTCGCTAAAGAGCTCCGATAAACGCGTGCGATCGCTGCTAATCATAAAGGGCTATAGACATTTACACTCCAAGGCGGAGTCGTCTATGAATCTCCACCTGAACAGGTTTTCCTTGCTTGGGCCAACCTGGGTGCGAAGTCTGTTTAAAGACTTCCAGGTTACCCAAAAGAAACTCATGTCCAGGTGGGAGGTCAGCGGGTGGGACGAACGGTTTGGGCAAAGAAGCACTGTCTCGCCACAACTTCAGTCTCTCTTGTGACGGTTCGCCAGTGAGTGGAACGACACACTTTAAAAAAACTGTTTCGACTTTTCAGCCTTTGTGGCACAAGGATGTTGTCGTGCAAAGGGTTTTGTGTGTCGGAGACCATTTTGGCTCTTTCGCTGGAGCTTGCCACCGCTCTGCGAGGCACTGGTGGCGCTATTCCTGCTAGTGGATACAGCATTTGTACCGGGGTTGGTTTTAGCCAGCCAGTGATGATCGCCGCACGTTTCATTCAAAGCTGTATCCACCAGCTTTGCATGGGCAGAACGGCTCCACATGGGGCACGCGAATTCTCCCGCAGAAAAAGATAGCGCCAGTCCAGTAGTCCGCTTGATATTCTTGCAGTTTTAGCTATATGTTAAAGACCTGTCCAGGGTCCAAGATATTTAGGGGAGTTGCTGTGCTCGATGGACACCCCACCCCAAACGATGAGAGGTCGTGACTACTTAACCGGACTATCCTGTGATTGCCTTAAGTAAACTCACTAGCGCTACCGCTATGTCCCTACATTTGAAATCTGTAATATCTTCGAAAATATTCATTTAAATTACATGCTGTAAGGGCCAAATTGATCTATATTAAATGCACAATTTATTTAAGGTACTTAATTGGATAAGGATTAATGCTGAATTGCTTAAAATCGCTTCGTAAATAAGCCATTATTTCTCGTAAAAAGTAAAGGATAAAAAATGGTTATTGTGGGTTATCCCTAAGAGATAGACATAATTATACCATCGTGGACTTTTTTGTAGACCTTTTTAAGGTGTACAATACTGTAGTACATTATTTTGATGTATCTCGTAGAGTTCAGCTAGCTTTTGCAATATAAGCGCAAACAATGTGTTTATTTACGACATCACATTAGAAACCTCTAAAATGATCAGTGTTTCTCTACTATATTATGCATGTATTGTATTATACATATAAAATCGCATCAATATCCGTTGCGCAGTTTTAAAGATCTAAGCATACATGCGGACAGACAGACAGCGGGAAACTACTTTGTTTTATACTATGCAGTGATAAACAGGTACACTGATTCATTAACTGCAAATGTAACTTTGTAATACTATATATTTATATAGGATTACAAAGTTATTTATGCAGTTGGTGTATCTAGAAAAGTGGAACGAAATTGCAAAATATTTTAGTTTTTCCTTGGTTTATACACTAAACACTAATTGTATTCTAAATTTGAAGCTTCTATGTCTGCTAGAAGTGCCTTAGAGTTTTGATGATCGGTCAGTCAGTCAGTCAGTCAGTCAGTCAGTGAGTGACAAAATTAAGAAACTTTGACTAGTTATAATTCTTAAACTACTGATTCAAATTGAATGAAATCTATACATATAATAAATCTGTAGAAGGGTCAATTCTGTACATTGAAAATATTGAAAAAATAAATAGCGGGGGGTGTTGCTGGATCGATACCAAACCCAAATATGTGATTAAAAAAATTTTTGTCTGTCTGTCTGTCTGTCTGTCTGTATATGCAGGCATCACGTGAAAACTAATGGTTCGATTTCGACGAAACTTGGTACAATTATACCTTATTATCCTGGGCATAAAATAGGATACTTTTTATCCTGGAAAAATACGTAGAAAAAAAAATCTTATTTTTCGGTTTTATTCATAGACGTTGTTCTGTAGAACACACGTTGCATTACCCGTAGTGGATAATTTTCCATTTAAATTTAAGAGAATACAGTTTCCTGTAGCTTTGTGTTACGCCATGACAATAAATAAGGCTCAAGGTCAGACCCTAGGAGTTGCTGGCGTAGATCTTACCGCGAGTTGTTTTTCACACGGGCAACTTTACGTAGCTCTTTCCCATGTGAGCAGTCCAAGAAATCTTCATGTTCATATTCCGGACGAGCTCACTAACAATGTTGTGTATGCTGAAGCTCTCAATTAACTTTCTGTCGCATTGTCACGATCACTTTTTTATTATTGCAAACCTTTCGTCATTGTCAGTAATTTACTGCTACATGCTACTTATCAAGGTCGGAATTACTATGAAAAAAATACTTACTACAGAACGCGAGCTCAACAGCAGTAGCTCAATAGAGGGATCTCCTTAATTATTATAGGCTTAGCCGTATTTGGGTCCAATAGATATTTATAAGATGTCATTGTCAGAGTTACTCAAAATGGAGAAATAAACCATCCACGCGAAGACCGACATCCGCGCGGACGGAGTCGCGGGCGGAAGCTAGTTTGAAATATACCGTGTTTATACAACGCCTGCTTGATTACAAAAAAAATCAGGTCTTTAGTTTTATCCACAACGAAGTTATAGGGTGTCGAAAATGGCCTGACCTGCTTCGAGAAAAGGATGGTACGGCCGTGCCCCTTTTTGCTCGACTTGGTGGGGGCACTCCCGTGCCCCCCGATTTCTTGCGTTTTTGCAATTTGCAGGCCAGTGCTAGGTTGTATGTTGATTAAAATATTATTCGCGGCTGTAAGACGTATGTAGTTACAGAATTATAATCATCAAAATCACCAATACAACCCTCCAACTTCATAAAGGTGTAAGAACAAAAAAAATAACAGAAAAAGTAATTCCTACAGCTTTATGAACTTAGAGCGTTTTATTGATGATTTTGATGATTATAAATCTGTAACTACATTTATGTCTTACAGCCGCGAATAAGATTTTAATCAACATACAACCTAGCACTGGCCTGCAAATTGAAAAAAAAACGTAAGAAAATTTGAATTTCGCGGGCTGGTTGGAGCATTCACCTTAAGTAGCTAACTTGGAACAGGGCTCAAAGCTAGTGTTATTTCGGTAAGCGGAAACGCTTAATAATAAATACGGAAGCCAGAGCACAGGGTCCGCGGTGGCACTAGAATTTTTTTTAGGGGGGGGGGCAAAATTTTAAGGGGGAAGCGCTAAGGTAGCCCGCGAAATACAAATTTTCTTACGTTTTTTGCAATTTGCTGGTCAGTATTAAGTTGTACGTTGATTAAAATATGATTCGCGGTCGTAACAAATATGTATTTACAGAATTATAATAATTACAATCAGTAATACAACTTGTTAAGTTAGTAAAGGGTGATTTTTTAAGCGTAGTTTTTTTTTTAATCGAATAAAACACTCAATTTGCATCATATATTCGAAATTTTTAGTGAAATTGATAACTTGGCCTTTGCCATTTACATTTTAAAGATAACTTCATGTAAATGTTGTCCGCGGCTCCTTTTCAAATGGTCCATTCGGAAGGTCCAATTTGCCTCACTTGTTCGAGCATTTCGGCCTGTATCCCACGAATTACGCGTGTTATGTTATCCTGTAAGGCTTTAATCGTGTTCGGCTTGTCCACATACACTAACGACTTTACATAACCCGACAAGAAATAATCCAGAGGCGTCAAATCGCATGATCTTGGCGGCCAATTCACGGGGTCATTTCGAGAGATAAGCTGCTCACCAAATTCATCCTTCAACATGTCCATTGTTTCACGAGCTGTGTGGCATGTGGCACCGTCTTGATGAAACCACATGTCAACCATGTTCAACTCAGCCAACTGGGGCAAAAAAAAGTTGCGTATCATGGCTCGATATCGTTCGCCGTTGACGGTAACGTTTCTTCCATAGTCGTCTTTGAAGAAAAATGGACCGATGATGCCACCAGCCCATAAACCACACCAAACTGTCGTTTTTTCGGGATGCATCGGTAATTCTCGTATGGCATGTGGCTGTTCATCACTCCTGGTGATAACAGCACGAATTGTTGATTCACCAGGTCGATTATGACGACCATAATATGGTCGTAACAAACGAAACACATTTTTCACAGAGCACGAATTTTGATAGTAAATTTTAACAATTTGCAATCGTTGCTCGTTTGCAAGTCTTTCCATGATGAAATGGCAGAGTACACTGAAAACTTTTCACTTTGACAGATGACGTTTGGATGCCATTACCAACCAGTGCCGCCAACCTGAAAAACTTAACTCTTAAAAAATCACCCGTTATAATCCCCAAATCTCAAGATTTCATGAAATAGTCATTCTTGGGGATTACTTGGTCTTAGAGAGTTGTGTTGATGACTTTGATGATTTTAATTCTGTAAATACATATTTGTTACGGCCGCGAATCATATTTTAATCAACGTACAACTTAATACTGACCAGCAAATTGAAAAAAACGTAAAAAAAAAATGAATTTCGCGGGCTACCCTAGCGCTTTCGCCTTTATAACGTGGCGCCCCTCTATGTACCTACTATGTTCCTAAGTATGATATTATAAGTATGCATATGCAGTTGCTTGCTTGCTTGCTTGTAGACGATCGGCTTTTAGTAAGTTACTATCATCAATGACTGGTGCCTGGTGGACTGTCCACTAGGCTCCAGTCATTGATGATAGTAACTTACTTGTCGAGGCGCTGAAATCAACCGAAATACGACCACCAGTGCTGCCGGCCTTATGAAAAGTGCAATAACTCGAGTTTTGCCCCAAATTGAGTTAAGTACATAATTGGAATCTGCAGAATGAGATCTAAATATTCTTTTTAGACATTTTTTATGTATTCATGACGTAGCCGGTTTTAATACTAAGCATAATATAGTGATGGAGATACAACAAAACAAAAAAAAATCTTTAACCGCGTTTTTCTCGAAATCAGGTTTAACTTAGTTATGTGGTGGTCGCATTTCGGTTGATTGAGTTCGCCTCTCCTATGACTAGGGCTGCCATCCGTAGTTTCGTGGGCGTCCGGGGAGCGTCCGGGCGGGGTCCTGAAAAAGCGTCCGGGTGAAACCCGGACACTTTCTGTGTTAGGAGAAATCCGACTTTGAAAATTAAAGCATTTTTATAAATTAAAGCATTTAAAATCATAGTCAAAAATTAGTCGCACGGCAAATGTGAGCGCTCGTGACAATTCATAATTTGCTTTTGATTTACTTTATTTTTTATTTTCATTGATTCCAAAAAGAAGAGTGTACCTAATTATTTTTGTTACCAGAAGACCTCTCACTTATAGAAGAGTGTATAATTGAATTATAAATTAAGCGTTTCATTTGTATTGTTGAGGTTTAAATTGATATTCTATAAATAAGAAAAAAAAATATCATAACCTAACGATGTTTTTATTTTATTGTAATTTTTTTTTCGAGGGAGTCCGGGGTTTTTTTTTATTTAACCCAAATGTCCGGGGTTTTTGATGTTTTTATCCGGGGTCACTAATTTAGGTGATGGCAGCCCTACCTATGACGGCGCCCGGTGCCGTCGCACCGCTCGCACCGCCCTAGGACCGCTACTGGGTACGAAGTAACTATTTAGTAATCTGTGACAGGGTGTTGCGGCGCAGCTTTGGAGTGGCCTATGTCCAGCAGTGGACTGCGCTAGGCTGAGTTGATTGGTTGAATAAATTCAATAAAACTGCAAAAAAATTACCTAGCTAATAAAAAAATACAACAACAGACTGTTTGACACAGAAGTTAACGTCTTTGATTGGCTGACCGACGTCGGTGCGTCAAACCCTAACCAAAACGATCGTTGGGATTTTTTTAACGTGTGTGTCTGTGCATCTGGGTATTTGCGCCGTCGCGTCGTAGCTAAGTACAAACGGCTTAACAAAATTTGTTTTTTTTTGTTTTGTTTGATAGGTGATTTGATCGAGAGTGTTCTTAGATATGATTCAAGACAATTTGTTCAGCCGTTTGAAGATTATCAGCTCTTTTTAGGTACTTCCGTACCTCAAAAGGAAAAAACGGAATCCATAAAGGATCACTTTGTTGTCCGTCCGTCTGTCTGTCAAGACCTTATCTCGGGAACGCATGGTGGTATCAAGTTGAAATTAAAACCATATAAGTACTCAGGTCTGCGGTCCCTTGAAACTTTGAAAAAAAAACAAACTTTTAAGTTAACCTAAAAAAAGATACGGTCGTTTATGCCGCAAAAAACGTATATTTCGACACTTAAGGGGATCAAAATTTATAGGGTACTTCCCGTTGATCTAGAATCATGAAATTTGGCAAGAAGCAATGTCATGTAGCACAAGTAAAGGGAAAAATCCGAAAACCGTAAATTTGTAGTTATACCTACAAATTTGTACGGAACCCTCGGCGCACGAGTCCGACTCGCACTTGACCGGTTTTTTACTATTACCTACAATGAAAGTCTACCAAATTGAAAATGCCAAAAATCATAAATTTTAATAACAATTTTACAGTTAAAACATGTTCAGGTTGTTAAATTCAATTAAAAGTTCATTCATTCATTCAATGTTTATGCCTCTATCACTTGTTAATAATATGATTTTTTATCACATCTAATCAAAAAGAGCTAAAAGTATTCTTCGTAAATAGGGACTAAAATAGCTCTTAAAAACTAAAAGTGATTTGAATTTGGAATGTGGATATATATGTTAGTAAAACTTCCAATCACCAATGAGATCAATCACGAACATTGTAGGTATGAACAAGTAACAGGCTGTATGATAAAGCAAAACGCGCAAGCCAAATTAAAAAAAAAAGTGTGTGAAAAAATAAAAAACGCGCGAAAAGCATTCTGCTTTGTTCGTAATTGTTTACTCAAATTAGAATTTTACTTAGTTTTATAAAAAATGTGTACATGTCTTCCTCAAGTAAATAAACGAAATACTGAAATAAATAAACGTACCTACTACCTATTCTTATTCATAAGTTGCACTTACTTATTTTTTCATAGAGGGTGATAAAAAGTAGAGTGTCCACCTCGGGAGCAACACTATTGTAACTCTAGTGATAGTAACGTACTTTGAATCCCTCGCTTTGAATCAATTTTAGATTTTATTAATAAAAAAATGCTCAAAATGTTATTTCCCATAAGAAAATAGTAGATAAGTACTGTTTTTTTCTGGCCGGTACTCTAATTTTTGGTACCTATACTTATAAAAACTTTTTACAAAAAAAAAAAACAACCGACTTCCAAAAAAAACACTACAAATTGAAAAATAACATTAATTTCGGAAGTCGGTGTCTTTGGTTCCGCATTTTCGTTTATTGACACCGACTTCCGAAATTAAAGTTATTTTTCAATTTGTAGTGTTTTTTTTGGAAGTCGGTTGTTTTTTTTTTTTGTAAAAAGTTTTTATTTTTCACTTTTTAGTGGGCCATCTGTGGTCTTCTTCATCAGCTCCACTTTACCAAATGATGATTTCCGAGAGCAAATGCTGAAATTATTTAAAAAAATACCCAAATCGTTATAGCTTTGCCTATAAAATTTGAGGGTTTCCCTCGATTTCCATGGGATCCTCTCATCAGATTCCAATTTGATAATAATGGGACCACCTCGAGAGTATACCCTTTCAAACAAAAAAAGAATTTTGAAAATCGGTCCACAATTGGCGGAGTAATCGCGTAACAAACACACAAAAAAAAAAAAACATACCGTCGAATTGAGAACCTCCTCCTTTTTGAAGTCGGTTAAAAATGTTCGACACTTTACTTTAATGCTGTCCTTTATTTGTGAATTAGTGGTGTAGCCATAAATTAATGTGGACAGTTCGAGATAAGTTTAGCGTTACAAAATAATACAGATTACAGATACTGCTCCGTAATATAGATAGGTATTGCGTTACGAGAAGGTAGCGTTTTGACAGATTGACTATGAGACAACATTTGGGGTTATCGGTCTACGTAGGTAATCGTAATGCTATCGATCCTGATCGGTTGACTGTATGGCTTCGAAATGATCGGTTCATGTAGAGATTAACCCGTTTATTCATAAAGTGGCTTAAAGATAAGTAGTGATTAGCGACTGTTTAACTTT
This sequence comes from Mesoligia furuncula, assembly GCA_916614155.1. Taxonomy (NCBI): domain Eukaryota; kingdom Metazoa; phylum Arthropoda; class Insecta; order Lepidoptera; family Noctuidae; genus Mesoligia; species Mesoligia furuncula. The sequence continues at coordinate 18,842,854 of OU744798.1, forward strand.
AAACGTTAGGTACTTAACTTTAATCATCGTTTATAAATAATAACCTAAATGTAGGATAAAAGATGAAAACGGCGGGTAGTAACATTACACCTTTTAGGTACTGAATTACTGATATAAACAGTTTGATCTGCGATATTGTACAGTACGCCTCAATAGTGCTTAGGCGCGCTATGGTTGAAATTTCTGTGAACATGCTTCGCGCCGTCCCCGCGCCCGCGCCGCAGGCACAGATTACTAAATAGTTACTTCGTAACAGATACATCACTCCCATACAAAAGCAAAAATACCTACGCTATAATAGCCTACAAAATCTTACTAATAATACCAGCTGTTTGCAGCGAGAAGAAATGTACCTTAAGTTCGCACACAGAGAGTTGAGATTGTTTTGCCCGCCGCGTAACCCACGTGCGAGCGCGTCATCGAGCGAATGTGCTAGGGTCGTACCTATGATGATATTGGTAATAAAACGAATGTTGTAGAAAAACAATAATTTTTTATTTGTTGATCAAATATGTTCTATTTTAATAAAATGATAGATGCATTTTATCCTTCCCTGAATTCCCAATTATTAAATTTTATTGTCGAAAATATCCGAAACCGCGTAAATAATTTTAATAAATAATCAAAAGGGAAACAGGAGCAAAGCGGAGGAAAATGAATTGTTTTTAAAATTTCCAAGACGGTACTGCCAGGCCGATCCATTATGACGTTGTCCAAATTATTTAAAAAAACTTTTTCTAATTCTTCAATATAATTATTAAAAGTTTCTGGTGGGACTTTAAGCCCGCCATAAAAAGACAAATCCTTATTATAGGCTTTGAAATGAGTAAACAGTGCTGTTTCGTCAAAATTAGGTTTCTCCTGTAACAAAGCATTGAAGCTAGTGCAGTTATGTTTTTTGCTACACTTATATAATAAATATCCTGATACATAAGTCAACGCTCTTTACTTTAACACCCATCCACTGCACAATAATTACGTGGTTTCGGCATTTTGATACTCAGCGCGGTAACCGTGACGTGCGAGCGAGCGTTCAGGCGGCGTGCGGCAACCCGCTGTCGGTTGTACCGCCGGCGGTACGCGAAGCGGTAGGCATATAACGCGTGGCCTTGAGCGAGTGACGGACGCCTGCCGCAGGCCCGTATTTACATCTGTGTGTGTACACTTGCTAACGTCAAACGAAACAAAACATATCGTCATCGCTTTTTCACACGCGCGGCGTAATTACGTATGACCTTGGTTGGTTCATACCACTGCTAAAATTCACAACTTCATAACAAGTGCTGCTAGCGGATAACGTAGCGTATAGGATTAGTAAACACGTAGGCCTGGGTTCGAATCTCGAGATGGAACTTTGAATTATCTTTTCAACAATAATAATCTTATCTTATTTTATTATTCGATAAATTAATACACGAGAATAATAATGTAATATTTGTTTTATTTGTATTATTATATTGTTATTGAAATAAGCGGAGTAAAAATAAAAAAAAAATTAAGTGATTTCAAAAATTTTATTCGTTATAGTTTGATAAATAAACTTTTAAAACAGTTTATTTTCTCATAAAGAACAATTTATTGAAGTAAAGCAGGTAATCGGTGAGCCACGACCATTAGACTTAAAATATTGTAACTATCTTAGTAATAAAATAATATTGTGCTTTAATTGCGGATTTATCTTAAGTATTCATTTTCAAAATTCATTTTGAAAAGATGATTGAAACTATAAACCTCAAAATAATCCTTATTACGGATATGACACAATAATATTTTATTTAATATTACTAAAATCAATTTGTAATTTATAACTTAATACGTTGTATAACCCCCATTATTATCCATGCTATCAAGTAAACGCTGGTGTATGGATCCTGTAATGTTTAAACATATATCTTCATATTTCCTTGCAATGCAACTTCATCTGGTAGGTCACTGGTTGGTTAAAACCACTTGTTTCTTATTCACTGACTGTACTCTTCCTTATATCTTTTGACCCTCCGACTCACAGTAGGTAATTTCTCTAAAACAAAAAAGGAATATTGTAAGGCTACTAGCAAAATTATAAAATATTAAGTAGATACCTACTTATTACTTTTTTAAACAAAATTATTTTGAAAATAGTTCAAATGTTACAAAATAATTATATTATAATTTATACATAATGCTATACTTATTCATCATTCCACAAGTAAATAAATAAACTCTTGGAAATATTATTTTTTTCTTCTATTTAGACCCTATGGTAAATATCATCAGATCAGCAGTTAAACTTTAATTAGCTAAATGTTAGATAAAATAATTAAATCATAATACTCACAGTCAGTCCGGTTTCATCAATTATTTGTGATATAATATTAAGTCCACTTTTACGCTGCGCGATAATGTCCGCTTTCATCTCAAAGCTTACATTTCAAAATGAACTATTACACAGCTATTATAATAGATTAAACACACGTCACTAACCCACAATATCAAAAACCAATCAAGAACGAACAACATTCTATTAGACGCGGTGAATGAGCCGTAAGTTACCTGCATCTGTCTACCATACCTTTTTTTTTTTTTTTTGAGGATGGGAAATCATCAAATGACTCCTCCCGCTCTGGGTGGAGCGGAAGGGAGTGTCAGACTCTTACTGACTAAAACCCACCCGTGTTCCTTCCTTAGCCCTTTATGTTCCGGGCCAGCGGTAACCCTTTCGGACAATCCCGCTGACCCGGCAGGCTTCGGCCCTAAGGGGCCCCTCCTCGATGCTGACATCTCTTTGAGGCGCGCGTGGAACACGTACGCGCCGTCCGGCACGGGCCTGGTCCTGATCGGGCGGTGAGCTACCCATTACTCTCCGCCCGCAGGCCCGCGCCTACGGTGGCCGGGAGTCGTCACGCGGCTCCCGACGCCCGGAGCGTCTCCCGCGGCGGCTGGGACGGGAGGCTCTCTCCCTGAGCCGTTCCGCCACCTCCTTCGCTAGCATGACTGCTTCGCAGAAGGAGGTGACTGCCTCCCACTCCCTCTCGCCCCGGACCATGGCTTGCACCAGGGCCGGACGCGAGAGGTCGCCGTCGCTGCCAATCGCCTCTACGAGGACACGGCGGTGCTCCGCCCAAGCGGGGCAGACCTCCACCGTGTGCTCCACCGTGTCCTCTGGGCGATCCTGGCAATGGTGACACCCGGGCGTTTCCTCCCGCCTGATGATGTGCAGGAACCTCCCGAAACTTCCGTGTCCGGTGAGGACCTGCGTCAGGCGGTAGGTGAGGGCGCTGTGGCGCCTCTCTAGCCACTCCTCAAAGAGGGGTCTTATCGCCGCTATCGCGGCGTGCCCTGCGCTGGGTTGCGACAGTCGCTCTTTCCATGCCGCCATGAGATCGCGCCGGAGATCCGTCCGCTCCGCAGCGATTTGCCGCGGAAGCGGATCCTCCCCCCGGCGTAGTGCCTCCGCGCGCCACTCATACAGGCGCGCGAGGACTATCGCCTCCAGATCCCATGGCGGCAGTCCGGCAAGGAGGCTTGCCGCCTCGCCAGAGATCGTGCGGTAGCCCCGGATAGCCCTTATGGCTACCACCTTCTGGGGCGCGTTCAGGTAGTGGGCGGCTCGCCGCCGCAGTGAACGCGCCCACACCGGGGCCCCGTATATGGCCATGGACCGCACGACCCCCGCGTAAAGCCTCCGGCAGGAGGCGTTTGGCCCCCCCAGGTTGGGCAAGAGCCGCTTGAAGGCGGCCCCGGCCCGTTCCAGTTTGGGGGCCAAAAGTCGGAAATGGTCCACGAAGTTCCACCGGCTGTCGAGGACGAGACCCAGGTATTTCATCGTCATCCCGACGGCGATGTGAACCCCTCCTACCGTTAGTTGGGATCCCGATGGCGGCGCGTTCCGGGGCCCATGAAACGACATGGCCTCGGACTTGTGCAATGCCACCTCGAGACCCAACTGCCGGATCCTCTCCACGACTATCGCAACCCCGCGTGTCATCGCGTCGGCCGCCGCCTGATGCGACCTCCCCTGCGCCAGGACCAGCGTGTCGTCAGCGTAGCAAACCACGCTGACGCCATCAGGGAGGTCGGCGCGCAGCACCCAGTCGTACCCGATGTTCCACAGAGGCGGCCCCAGGACCGATCCCTGTGGGACACCGCACGACATCTCTCGCCGGTTCCACTCCCCATCGCGACCGGGGTAGCTGACGGCTCTTTCCGTCAGATACGCCTCGACTATTCGACGGAGGTAGGGCGGCACCCGGTGATACCGGAGTGCCTCCACAATGGAACTATTACACCGCTAATAGATTAAACACACGTCACTAACCCACAATATCAAAAACCAACCAAGAACGAACAGCATTCTATTAGACGCGGTGAATGAGCCGTAAGTTACCTGCATCTGTCTACCATACCTAATTTATTTATTTAGATTTCTGTGGGTATACTCAAAAGTTTTACGAATTATGTGAACAAGACGAACATGACACGGAACTATATTCAAAAGCGTGATTATTCGAGTAATATGCGGGTGTGTGTGTCAAATTACTCATTAAAAGAAGGTCGTAAGTCAAACTAAACGTTAAGCAATTAGTTTTGAAGTTGCGTATGGACTTTTGGCGTGGATAGTACTTACGAACATAAATGTAGGGAACAGCTGATTTTTTTTTCGCGATTTCAGCTCTGGTCGCATAGGAAAAGTTGTTGATGAGTACAATGACCTCTTAAGAGGTTGTTAATGTTTTACCAATAACCCTGTATATTATAAATTACTTTTGAGTTATTTGCCGAAACAATGCTTACCGATATGATGAAATTAAAGAATGTTTCATCGATGAGGTTAAGGTGCCGCTTTTATAAGCGGTAACAATATTAAAATCCACAACTATTCGAGTAGGTAGGAATTGGTTCATAACAATACAAAAACTTAGGTACCCGCAGAGCGCAACTTGTTTCATTGTTTATTAATAGATAATCACGTTAGTATAAAAATATATTGAGTGATGAAATTCGGGTGCCAACTCACATATCAAAACTACTGTGGTGCCTTCTGCTGTATCGTAGTATTAGGTACATTAGGAAATCTGATGCAAATGTGGCGCTAGTCGAATGCAACGAGTCTCAAGTAATTAGAGTCTGACCTTAAATTATTGTATGTAATAAAGATTAATGAGCCATAACTTCGGAATATGTAGTTACAGCTCAGGTTGTTAACAATATGATTTATGAAGTAAAATTATTAGGTGCCGCACTAGTGTTGCCAGCAGTTTTGAGGATTATTGAGTCATATCTAAGGCGACTATATTTAGGTACATATATATACCTATTTATGTACCTATCATAATATCCTCGGCTATCCCCAACTATGTTGGGGTCAGCTTCCAGTCTAACCAGATGCAGCTGAATACCAGTATTTTACATGGAGCGACTGCCTATCTGACCTCCACAACCTAGTTACTGGGTAACACGATTCTCCTTGGTAAGACTGCTTGTCAGACTTTCGGCCTTCTGACGGCCCGTCTTGAAAGATAGTCACGCAACCACGGACCAATCTAGGTAAGCGTAGCTGGTCGATCGCCCCGCTGTTATTACTGGGTCCCCCCTTTATAGCAGAACTTTTTATGTCATAATATTATTTTGCATAACAGCATAAACTTCATTTCGCATAAAATCGTTTCGCATACACTCATTTATCATACATTAAAAACTCATAATTTTGTAAGTCAGAATCATCTTTAGGCATAAATTTCATATCCATAATAATTAAAAAGTAGAACCATCATATCGCAGAAAGTTCACAGTCAGTGTCGTCTTTTGGCATACGTGAGTTCGTGCGAAGGGGTCACAGTTGTAACCTAACCATTTTTTTAAAATAATTAATTACCTATGGTCTAAGTTGGTTTATAAGCAATAATAAAAAAGAGGTAGTCGACGGAGCCCCGCTTCGCGGGGCCCTTATTTCTGTCTACAGGGTTTAAAGGAACCTAACTTAACCCAAGTCGGGGTGCTCCAAGTCCCAAGATCGCTTATAGAAACCATTATTTTTATAGTTAATTCAAATACCATGGAAAAATACACCGAACAAACAATATTCGTTATAAAATAATTCTACTGTTATCTTTGTAGTATGCCTAGTGAAATTATGCCAAATAAAACTCTGCCGTCTTCATACTTAGTATGCTAAGTGAAATTACGCCAAATAAAATCCTGCCATCTTAAAAGTATGCCATTGTAAATTCGGACATATAAACATTCGGCCAAACAATAATTATGTTAAATAATTTTTATGCCATAAAAATATTCGTTTAAAGAAGATTATGCCAAGTGTGTTATGGCAAATAAATTTCGGAGCATCAATATTCTGCCAGATAGAAGGAAGCGGTTATTACTTAGTCACAACTGCCACAAGTCCCTCGACATTAGCTATATACGCAGGAGATATCCCAAGTAACAAAAATTGGTACTATAAAAGTCCTGAGATCGTTTTGAAGCGTGCTAAAAGGCTCCATAATTAGTACTATAATGGTGTTGTAAACGTTTACAAAACCCCAAATAGGCCCAAATTTTATCACTGATTTATTCTATAAACATTACACAAAGGCTCTTACGGTGATAAATCAGCTCGATAGTTGAGATGTAAAAGTGTAGTGAAACGCTTTTTAGTACTAATATAGTGCCACAAGTGCAATAATGTCACGAATTTGCACTATAAAAGTAACCAAAACATGTCTAAAGTGCTATTTTGTACTGTAAATAAACGATTTGAGAGATCTTTCTTGACACTTATATTGTTCACCATTTTTGTTCGTGTTGTGTCAGTTGTCCTCAAGAAAACAAAAAATATCGGTAAGTTACGATTCATGTCATTTGCCATTGTTGCCTAACGTATCATTGTAATAAAAAGTACATAACGCAACTCTGCCATAACTTGCACTTGCGAAAATAATTGTATCGATAAAATCATTATGCTGATTTCGAATTTGACAATGCGCCCTCATTATTTTCGTGTTTTAATTAAAATTTAATTAATAAAATAAAGGACTTGTCCCGAATACGGATCCCATAGTCCACATTGGCTCCAGCCGTGCTGCTAATGTGCTATCCGTGCTGTCCATTAATGATTAATTTTAGTATTTTATGTCACGCTTTAGTCTCGTAGCAGTAACACCAACTCACTTTTAGAGCTATTTGAATTTAAGTTATTTAGCAATTGCGCCAGGAGTCGCTATGGTACTATTTAGTACTATAGAAGAGTTTTCATGATTTTTACAGAACTAGCCCCGTAGCGATGTTGAGGGAGCTTTTACGAAGCTAAACGGTTACGTAATGGTTGTGTAAGGTACTTTTAAAGTGCAAATTGATCCTGTAATAGTGTTTTCGATACTGCTACAATCCTAGAACTGTAAAAATTATTTTGACGCATTATTAAAGCAAAATAGATAAGTACATAAAAGTGTCAGTAAGGTTGTCTATAGTACTAAATAGTACCAAAATCGTTTTTCTCATTTCTATTACAGTGCAACACTTTAAAGATTCTTTTGTATGGTCCTGTAAGCGTTCTAAGAGCTAAATAATAGAACTTAAATGCTCTTTAATCTTATAGAACCAAAACGCTTTGCTATAAACCTTTATAGTACAAGCAGTCACAATGGTTACCGTTAAAGGCCTACTATATCACTCTTTGGTGACAAAACGCCTTGGTTATAGAACCTTTTGTTACTTGGGATTATAGTGCACAAGTGGGTGAGCAAACACAGGTGTAATCACTATTCCTTTGGATCAGTTCTGCACTACCTACATCCGATTCGAATCCGAGAAATGCCGGTCCGAAATGACCATCGTCCTATTTGTATGAGGGGTTGCGCACTAAATCCGAACTCTATCAGTCCGAATTTAGAACATTCCCAATTCGGATTGAAGTCGGATCTTTAATTCGGATTCGGATCGGATGTAGTGCGAAACCGCTCTTACTCTCATAGTCCGATTTGACGGCAATTGACACGACCGGAGAGAGATAAGGCTCAGGCGCAGGACCAACGCGGTAACGGCTTTACGTGTTGTCAGAGACATGGGAATAGAACAGGGCCTCAAGTCTGCTATTACAATAGTGTCAGAATGGTCTATCATTGATTTCATAATTGTTGATTTTGACAAGTTTGGTAATCTACTAATATAATGGCGTCATTATGACTTTGCAAATGGTCAACCACTGACACTTTATTGAAAGGCATTGGCATAGAATGGTAATCTCGTAAATAATGAAAAATGAATTACTGACTTAGGCGGTAATCTGCTAAAATTTTGACAGTTCCTTTGATCAGTGACCTACCATTAGAACGTCATTGTGCAGTCATTGCTTTTAATTCGTTACGAGTATCGTATAATTTCTGTACCATTGACCGACCATTGATCAACCATTATGAATTTAGCAGATTACGAACTTTTAGTAATATGACAATGGGATGGTGGTGGGATCGTGTTGGAATGACGAATTTATAAAAATAGCAGACTTGGGCCCCAGTATGTAGGTGTCACTGTCATTAGTGGTAAAGCCAGAAATCCATCGCTCTATATTGTTCTAATAGCAAACTCACTTACATTGACCTAAATACTTGTGGTGTTCTTATAAAACATAATAACTTAATCTTATGAGCATTTCGACCTCCAGGTCAATTTTATTTATAAACCACCCACACACTAAACTGAGATAAAAATCCCGGAAAGGATCACCGTTAAACAATCATCCGAAGTTGGAACGTGAGTGGATGCGCTTGCGCCGCCACAGATGCATAAGAGCATTAACGTTTAAGTAAAACAAATGGGTGCATGTCAGGTACCGCCCACATACGCGGAACAGATTATTAGTTATTGATTGTGGATTATTACAGAGACGAATGACTCTGTTTAGTATTTTCGGGCCGTATGAAGTAACACGTGCACGTTAAGATCATGTTTTGTAATAACTTTACACGTTTTCCTTTAGTGTGTGAACGTGTTAAATGCTTTCAAGTCGACAGACTCAATTATCTTTGATTTAGTAGACAAAGTCTACCACCGTACCGAACCGTATTTATCATTTCCACAACCAACTTTTGTTTCATTTCCATTAGGTACTTCACCTATTTATTGGAAGGCCACAATGCCTCGCCCATAAAATGGCTAAACGTTTCATAATCGCGGAGGAAAAGTTTTACTTTAAAACAAACCCTCTCTTGGGCTCCGCTGCAGTCGGGTAAAAGGGCTGAGTTAATGACCGTAAGAGTCAGTAGGAATTAACGTTAATCTGCCAGTTACCGGCTCCCAGTTGTCAGGAGCCCGGTGAGAATCCGACACCGGTCGTCGCCGCTTTGTCATTATTTCGACAAGAATCAAACTGATTCGCCCAGCCCGCTCCGTGTTCAGGTTCACCCACTTTCTACCGGAAGGCAATTAAAAATAATTTGCATTTCTCTTTATGCGTACTACGTCATTATTTTTGTGCGAATTGGTTTCTGGTTATAGGAGACCAGTTGTTCTAAGCCATTTTGTGAAGCCGCCTTGTATTCTAATAGTTGAGAATAAGAAGATGCGCTAGGTTTGCCTTCAGTTTGTCTCAATACTAATAGTAGGTAGATACCTTAATAAGTGGCAGTAGATAAAAAGAAGTTTACGAACGTATCTTGTTTGCCTGATCAGTAAAGAATAGTGATTCTTAAACAATAAATTAAGAAGAAACAAAGGCAAAAGAATGCTTCGCCATCCTATTTGGCAAGACGGCCATTTTCGAGCCGAAAGGACAGTTTGTCTAACCTATCGCAGTAGGCTTCCTTTGAAGTCATCTTATACAAACTCTTAATCACGATGACGTGTATCTATAAGTCCTGCCCATAGAGCCAGCTTTGAGTAAATAAATTGAGCGATCAGTTATTACGTGAGCTAAAGGAATATATCTTTAAGTTACCGTTATGTGATCACAACGGATCAAGCTTTTTACTTAGAAATACTAGGTAGGAACATAAGTTCTTGGGTTCACTTATCAAAAGGATTGCTGTTTTGGATTGTGACATTTTTTTATAAGGGTTAGGTATTAAAACAATCAAAAGCCTTAAAGTCCTAAGGCTCTTTGTACACGATAGGGTTTCTTTACGGTACAGTGTATAAACCTTGCGTAGAAAAAACCTTTTGTGCCAACAAGCTTCAAATCTTCCATAGTGATCCATACAAACTGACGACCTTGCCTACACACGGCGAATAGAACGTAGATTTTCACGGCAAGAAAAACGTGTGTGTAAAAAGGGCCTAAGAGTACCATTGCAATAATATGACGGTTGAAGTTTGAAATCCCGTATTCCCGATCGCCCTTATCAATATTTCCAGCGACAATAGCAAATACTGCTGTAGCTACCAATAGAGATATAAGTTCCAGATAAATAAATAAATAATTGTGTGCACATGTAGAGTGGTAGTGTTTCGTTCATAAGACATTTGAGGTTAGATAGTTCATAAGTTTCCGCTAGCAGGCCGCGACAGGACAATGGCGGGCTTAGCGCATAAATCACGGCAGGTGAGCGTGTACTGATCGTCCTCAGGCCTTACAGGTGCTTTATATTGTTTGTTTGTATTTATATACTTTGTTGTCACTGATTTCTTTCCTCTAAACACATAGGTACCATTTGTTGTAGAATATAAGATTGGGGGGTTCCTAAAAAGCCGTCAAATTACGGTCGTCCATACAGAGAGCATTTTTGACACCGTAATGTCAAACAGCCTTCGACATTTTCAAGACTACCGTCATTATACGACCGTTTTATTACAGCTTCAGCGTCTGCATTTGTTTCGTTGTACGGACGGTTGTCGCAACTAGTGGTGCCAAGGTTACTAATGTTTGACTTTGACTCACAATAGTTGTAATTAGATTAGGGCGTTGATTAAGTAAGTTTCTTCTGATTAAATGCTATTGCAAAATGGTTGCTACACCGTTGCTTATTTATACAAGGTTACAGATCTGATGTCGCATGGCTGTATTTTAGTTTCGGCATTTATATGCCCTAAAAGAAGAACATTTGCCTTATGGAAAATATCCTTTTTTTTTAATTTTTGCTCACAGTAGTGGTGTATTGTCTATGTCGAACGTTGTAAAGATCACAGTTAGGTTATAAATTGGATACCTACTCGTCGCGGATCCCGCTATCGGGAGGCGGAGGGAGTGACTCCTCACGACTTATTGTTTATCCACAACAAATTGTTACGGACATATTCTGAGGAAAGCTGCCATCAAACTAATAATTTCAATACCTAGGAATCAAAATGTTAGATCTACGTTGGGTTCGTATTGCGAAACATCGTTGCTTGAAAACAAGTTGTATATTTGGGTAGGTACCAATGTTTTTAACCAGAGCCAGCCAGTACATTCTAATATTAATAAAATTCTCATCACCGATGAGGAACATAATTGTAGTATAGGTAGGGCTAATGACGGTAGCAGATCAGTGGATTCTTGGTGAGTTCTTGAATCATACCCTAGCATCGACATGGACATAGTACGCGTTGAAAACCTTCAAAACTAAGGTTTGGCTATCATGATTTGAACTCGGGGTTCGTTCTTGACAGATAGGCTTCTCCTTCATTATCATCATGGACTATGTTTTGTAGTCCCACATACATTTCCTCTCGTAAAACGCAAAGGACATTGCAAAAGGAGTTATTAAAAGGTATTTCCTGCTTATAACCCATCTAAACTTTAATTAATCATGAAACACACTTACGGGTTACGGTACAGCTCCCAGTAAAGAGCTATGTAAAAAGTAACACTTATTTAATAGACTTGTAAGGAAGGATGCAATCGCGTTCTGTCCATCTTAAGATAAACAGTTACAATGCTGTTGTCGTGTACGCCGGGACTTCTATAGCTTTAAACGGTTCATTGGCTAGTGAAATTGTTAAAGAGCATGACAATATATCCACGGGCCATCAGTTTGCGGGCTGTTCCGTGCCCACGATGACGGTTTTGGGTTAAAGGTATTTATTTACCTAACAAGATACAGCACCAGATAGCCTTTTCCCCAACATAATGTATCACCTATAAAGAACCATTTCACATTAACCTCCAGCTAATCCATTTATCTGAGTTTGAAGACGTCGGAATTTATTGAAGCGTAAACAATGTTTTATCATTGAAAATACTCGTAAGTTTTTACATCGTCAAAAGGCATTACGTTAACAGTTAATCGCATTTCAATACATTATCTTTATGAATTGCCGTCGTCTGCAATGTGGAGAAAACTCGTACTGAAGTCCGAGCTTCGTTTATTTTTATTATTTGTGTTCCAAATATGATGACGAGGATTCTTCGCATTTAATGTACTTACCGTTTCGTTGATACTGCACACAAATCATGTAACAACTCTCCTTTGACCTACTTTTACCTGCATACGTTATCCTGTGTTTGAACTTGGTTCTATATGTTACGTAGCCACCTGTCGCAATTGACCTGTTCAAGGTAAGGCTTCCTAAAAAGGCATTTGCTGAGATAGCCCCTCCGTCCATACCAAAAATATCGAAAACCAAAAAGAGAATTGTTGCGAAGGGTCTCCGTAACAGGCTCTACAATTTCAAAATTGAAATTGTAATATTTGATAAAAGTGATAGATATGGAACGGATGAGCATGTAGCGCAGCGTATACTCATCTTCCGATCTAGGTATCCTTTCTTTATTGGCTCTATCAAGAATGTAAAATAAGGCAGGAAAATCAATTTCTGAGCTGGGACTTTACGGCAAGGATTATAAAAAGAATATTTAAATAGCAAAAATCTCGTAGAATATAATAGTATCAGTTCTCTATTTCAATCAACAGTAATTGCAGTCTAAATTATTCGTAATAAACGGGCATGAATTGAACACTGTAATCATTTTGATGATAGATGAACATACTTGTTTTTGTACGGAGGAGTTAATCAGATCAGACGAGTTGGCGTCAATCTTGTCAAATGACTACATTTTATTATGGCTTGTGAAGCTCGTCCGTTCAACTCTGTAGGTCATTTAACTAGGGATACGATGAAAACAATTTTGAAAATTTGGTACTGACGAACTTATTTTAAACAAACAATTCAACATTTGTAAATGAGGTGACGACGGTAGCAAATTTATTAAAGAAACAAATATTAAGCAAATGTAGTCAATAACATAAATATTTATATTTTTTATTTACTGGAGTAAATAAAAAATTGTAATATAGCCCAAAGTTTATTTTTAATGCGCCATTCACGCTTAACCATGAATCGTGAAATCTTCATTGTTGAAATGTTTCGCGAACGATTACTCGCGTTTTATTGGTACATATATTTTGATCAGCTATTTATTGCTATGAGTAACATTTATTACGGCGATGCATGCTTTCTCCGTTGTCTGGACATCACCGCCCGGTTGCACCTTCAAGAACCATTGCATCTTATAAAACGATCGACTAGACGTAGGTAAATAAATAAATAAAAACACCCTGCCCTGGAGCACCATTGTGGAGGCACTCCGGTATCACCGGGTGCCGCCCTACCTCCGTCGAATAGTCGAGGCGTATCTGACGGAAAGAGCCGTCAGCTACCCCGGTCGCGATGGGGAGTGGAACCGGCGAGAGATGTCGTGCGGTGTCCCACAGGGATCGGTCCTGGGGCCGCCTCTGTGGAACATCGGGTACGACTGGGTGCTGCGCGCCGACCTCCCTGATGGCGTCAGCGTGGTTTGCTACGCTGACGACACGCTGGTCCTGGCGCAGGGGAGGTCGCATCAGGCGGCGGCCGACGCGATGACACGCGGGGTTGCGATAGTCGTGGAGAGGATCCGGCAGTTGGGTCTCGAGGTGGCATTGCACAAGTCCGAGGCCATGTCGTTTCATGGGCCCCGGAACGCGCCGCCATCGGGATCCCAACTAACGGTAGGAGGGGTTCACATCGGCGTCGGGATGACGATGAAATACCTGGGTCTCGTCCTCGACAGCCGGTGGAACTTCGTGGAGCATTTCCGACGTTTGGCCCCCAAACTGGAACGGGCCGGGGCCGCCTTCAAGCGGCTCTTGCCCAACCTGGGGGGGCCAAACGCCTCCTGCCGGAGGCTTTACGCGGGGGTCGTGCGGTCCATGGCCATATACGGGGCCCCGGTGTGGGCGCGTTCACTGCGGCGGCGAGCCGCCCACTACCTGAACGCGCCCCAGAAGGTGGTAGCCATAAGGGCTATCCGGGGCTACCGCACGATCTCTGGCGAGGCGGCAAGCCTCCTTGCCGGACTGCCGCCATGGGATCTGGAGGCGATAGTCCTCGCGCGCCTGTATGAGTGGCGCGCGGAGGCACTACGCCGGGGGGAGGATCCGCTTCCGCGGCAAATCGCTGCGGAGCGGACGGATCTCCGGCGCGATCTCATGGCGGCATGGAAAGAGCGACTGTCGCAACCCAGCGCAGGGCACGCCGCGATAGCGGCGATAAGACCCCTCTTTGAGGAGTGGCTAGAGAGGCGCCACGGCGCCCTCACCTACCGCCTGACGCAGGTCCTCACCGGACACGGAAGTTTCGGGAGGTTCCTGCACATCATCAGGCGGGAGGAAACGCCCGGGTGTCACCATTGCCAGGATCGCCCAGAGGACACGGTGGAGCACACGGTGGAGGTCTGCCCCGCTTGGGCGGAGCACCGCCGTGTCCTCGTAGAGGCGATTGGCAGCGACGGCGACCTCTCGCGTCCGGCCCTGGTGCAAGCCATGGTCCGGGGCGAGAGGGAGTGGGAGGCAGTCACCTCCTTCTGCGAAGCAGTCATGCTAGCGAAGGAGGTGGCGGAACGGCTCAGGGAGAGAGCCTCCCGTCTCAGCCGCCGCGGGAGACGCTCCGGGCGTCGGGAGCCGCGTGATGACTCCCGGCCACCGTAGGCGCGGGCCTGCGGGCGGAGAGTAATGGGTAGCTCACCGCCCGATCAGGACCAGGCCCGTGCCGGACGGCGCGTACGTGTTCCACGCGCGCCTCAAAGAGATGTCAGCATCGAGGAGGGGCCCCTTAGGGCCGAAGCCTGCCGGGTCAGCGGGATTGTCCGAAAGGGTTACCGCTGGCCCGGAACATAAAGGGCTAAGGAAGGAACACGGGTGGGTTTTAGTCAGTAAGAGTCTGACACTCCCTTCCGCTCCACCCAGAGCGGGAGGAGTCATTTGATGATTTCCCATCCGCAAAAAAAAAAAAAAAAAGACGTAGGTAAATAGCACAGCTACACTGTTAATTGATCTTTTCTGAGCTTCTGTATTCGTTCACTGGCTGTTATGTTTCTATAGAAGGCTGATGGTATTTCAAATACGGGTCATGGGGATTGATTTAGCAATTCTCCAGTGCTCTTTGTTAAAATCGATGTCATTATTAAAAAATTCCATTGTAGTCGCAGGAATGCAGAATTTAATCTCAGCGTAAAATACCACACTGATTACTCTGTGTATTCTAAACGACACAACGTTATTCTGGTAACTCTCGCGAATTGCGTAGGAATTTTATCTTAGACGCAAGACAGTGGATTATTTATTAATGACATGCATATTTCTTTGTGTACGATAATGTGTGAAGCAACCGATGTTACTTTAATATTTATTATTATATTGACAATATTACATAACAAGCGAGCGAGGACGGTGAAATCCGCGAAGTGTGGACGTGTGGACCGAGGACCGCGAACACGTGGCGGCGCTACAAGGTGTCGACTTGACCAAGTCTTTTAAATGTCTTTATCGAGAAACAAACGAACATAACAATAAAATCATCCATATCATTACATTTCATACATTAACGGTTTATATAACTGCTTATGTCGATAACAAAATTGAGTGAATTTTGGCGAATTCGGTCGATAGCCGTCGTTAACTCAAGAAAATGACGGTTTCAAAACTCGGGGGCGATATGGTTGAATTTATCGAAGTCTTTATTATCCCTGCTCGGTATGATATGACAACGAGTATTCGGCGCCATGTACAAACTATTAATAAAATTAATTGGATCGTTCACGCAAGCCATGCAGTCCTGATTATTACGCTTTATGAGAATCTTTGTAAAGCGAAAGCCAACGAATATATTTCAAGTTTTTGGTCCTTCTGTTGTGAATTATGGGCTCATGGCCGCAGGATTGTTGACAGTAATTTCAGTGTATTTAGCTTGCCGATATAAATCATGATCATCCTACACTTAAACATAGTTTAAAAATTTGGTGCGACGAAGGTCGAGTTTAAAAATAACCGCATGCTTTTCTTAATTTAATTATTCACGCAAGACTTACGATTGTAAAATGAAGGGCCACTGGTTTTTTATTGTACCAATATTCGCTTTAGATTGCCTTATTTAGCAACATGCTCTATTTTTATTAATAGCAAAATTATTAGCCTGCTAAAAGTTTGCAAAGATGAAAGGAGATTGACAATTTTGAAGAGTCAATATTTTTTAATTAGTGGTTCAGGAGGGCCGAAATACAAAGTGTTGTGTGCCAATCGTGTGACCCCATCTGAGGCTGTTGGTACATATTGGGTTTTATTTAATGGCTGTGTTGGGCCGATGGGCCGTCTCACCGTCTGGTCGTGTGAACTTTGCATTATCAACTTTGTTACATACCAAAGGCTTTTGTAACGGTCCTGAAGGTGCCCGGACGCGTTTTCGGTTGTTGAGATTGTGATCAATATCGTTTATCAATATTTCTTTGTTCCTGTTTTAATCTACTTTTTGTATGAATAAGAAAATTATGTTTCATTTTTGTAGCAGAGATCCTTTAACTACCTCTGATGGTGTGTCGGTTGTAATTGCATTGGCGTTCATCTGTGTGGAGATGGTTCATTTTAAGAGTGTTCTGTCGTATTGTTTCGACCATGTCTGCAAATGTAACACAAGAAACATGTCGTAAAGTTTTATGCTTTAACTAACCATTCATGAATGTTCCACAAATTAAAATACTCCTGTTACAATGGTCTTTGAAGTGATTGATGATTCCAACTCGAACTATGAACCTGTGTGAATGGTACACTTACTCACAACAGTTCGTAAGTACCTATGTAGTGTTATATAATATCGCATTAAATTCAATTAAACCACTTTCCGAAATGGTTTAGCAATCCTGAGATATATGGCGTTAGATTTTTCATCGTCGTCAGTAAGAAATTCTTGTAATTATTTTGTAACTTCGTATACCGCTCTAAAGAGGTTAAAAGATGTAGAGATATGAATCGTTTAATAGGCAAGTGTGAACAGAACAGTGTTGCCATTGTTGGGCCCATTAACAAACTAGTTTTGACACGCGAGTCGCCTTGCGCAATGTCCAGCTCACGACTAAATAAATAAATGCTTATTTACATCGTTACCCAAGCAGTTGATAAGTAATTTAATTAGAACGCGCTTAATTGAATATTGGAAATAATAACGAGAGTAGCGGGTTGCAGCGTGGCGATACTGTTGTAACAAATTAATCAAAATTATGATCCGCTTGTGCGTCCGCGCCGCTTTGTTGCGGATTTGCGGTTCAACCGACCAATTTGTTGTTATTGCAAAACGTATTTAGTATGTTAACAAAGGCAATAATTTTCATGCAAATGTGGTAATCTCAATATAACGGAGTAATCGATTTATGATATTCTGCGATGATCTGGATCCTTATATACGCGTTACACATTAATCTTGAGCTCCTTTCTTAGTTATTTTATGTATGAGCCTCCATAAATAATGTGTTGCTCGGGTGCTAAACTGCGTATTTATGATGCTATCTTAGTATCTAAATTAAAGAGTTGGCTATTAGCGGCTTTACGCCGATTGCATAAATACGGTAAAGTGGCATGTTTGAGGAAGTTGTTCTCGGGTAACGATCAATTTGCGTTGAGTCGACACGCTGCACTTTTTTTTCTACGTCACAACCTTCCTTAATGAGTAGAGAAATCCGCGGAGCGATCTAACTTCTATGCAAATGCATTTTCTTCTATTTTCGAAAGTATACTTATATTGTGAGATCGCTAATGAAGACTGACAAGTAATTCATTGGGTTTTGCTTTTATGTATGTAAGTTGAATTAAGTCTATTAATGTAAGGAACTATTTCTAGTAGCAGCTCTACGCGATAGAATGTTATGCCTCGTCCAACGATGTACACTTGTTAGTATCATCTCGAAAAAATAAAACCTACGTACCTACTGTAGTGTCTTGTGTGTTCCGGCCTTTAGCAGAAAGGTCTGGCTAGATATAATATTCCATTTCAAGATTCAAACGAACGTCAAATATTTTAATATTGTGTTTTTTTTTATAGAGAGTCATTCGTATATTTTCTGTGAAACTGTAAAGCCCTTTTAAACAATATAATAATTCCAAGTCTAACGTGTTCTTATTTGAGTACCTCCGAGAAGTACTATAGAGGACCCTCAGGACCCTCAGGACCTCTACAGTACCTACCTACTTGCCAACTTCCTGATTGGTAATTGGGTTGTCATTCAAAGATAACTGAGGGACAATTCTCGCAATTGTAAGAACGTTCACAGTTGATATCAGTCTCAATCTGTCAAAAATACCTGTAAGTTTCCTTCATTTTTTTTGTTTATGACATTAATTGTAGCTGAAATGAGATTGCGACTAGATTTTTAACGTTTTTAGGGTTCCGTAGTTCCTACAAGGAACCCTTATAGTTTCGTCATGTCCGTCTGTTTATTACGGGATATGGCCTGCGTTATAGGATGAAATATTTCTAGGAAACGTACTAAATAGAGGACATTCAGCTATTTTGGCACACTTAGATTTGTATAGAATTCATAAAAATTGTTCAATGTGTGGTTTTCACCTTCCTACCTTAACGTATGATCTTGTTTTGGCAGATAGCCTGCTGGAAATATTCTACTCATTCGAGACCAGTCATAAGAGAATCATTAACCAAGATTTGCTTTGCTTGCTCCACATTCCTTCTGAATTTTATGTTAATAATATTACTTTGACCAAAAGGCTGGCCTATTTTTAGGTCAAAGAATCAATTTTGAATAAGAATCAATCAGAATTGCCATACAACGTAGCAATGCTGCGAGCCTTTTGGGCACTTTTCCTATTGACGCCGATCCTTTTTACATACTTGTAAATATTATTATTTTACGACTGATAACTTTTAAATTATGTAAATATATTACTTATTAATAATAATTCGAACTTTCAAAGTAGAGTAGCTATGTGGCATAAAGGAAGCAGGGTAGCTGGATGTGGGCGGGGCGGATCCAATTATGTCTCAGCACGAACAAATTTATTGCGCTGAACGTCTGCATCGCTCTCACCTTGACATGTCGCAGACGCGCGTATTCTCGATCGAGCTGATCGATTTTCTGCCAGTTTTCCTTATTCAGAAATAGGAATAGCAAAGTTTTTATTTCAGTTTTTCTTGGCCAAAAGTCCAAAATTCTGAAAATATTTATTGAATTTCATCTCCGATATCCGAGAAATCGATATATTGGCGTCAGTCCAACGTTATGAATATTTAATCAGGTAGGATGTATTCACGAAATACAAATTCCAACGTATGCATACTCGGCTAGTTCGGAGGTTGGAACGGAGGCTGCGCACGCGCTTTTGATGCAAGCACCGGCTAGAGACGCCGGCAGTCGCGCGGGAAACTTCGCGGCACTCGGTCGAGCTTACGGCCGTGAGCAACTCTGTGGAATCTATCTCTCGATCATATTTACGATAACTAACATCGGTCGGTGCGATATCGACGAGTACCGTGCTACAAACATAAACTGTGATCATAAACTGATGTGGTTGCTGGACACTGCTGCCATCATGTCCGGTTAAAACAATTTTTTGGAATAAAAGTGAAAAAATTAACTCTGCCCAAATGAAGATGACTGTGAATCGTATAAGGGTGGTGGTGTTAGGGAGCCCGCGGAGCGGCAAGTCTGGTTAGTAGAGCATGCACATCCGTTACCTAAGTACTTATGATGACTATGTTTTTAGCAAGAAGTTAACAATTTTAAAGCAAAGTACACATCGCATGTTATATCTATCTACACATCACATATTGATTTTTACAAACAGGTTTTAATTATTTTTCTTAAACTTATAAAACAAAATTTAAATGTTAAAATATAAGTTTATGACTTTAAACTGGTTTATAAACACAAGTGTTAATAATTGTCACAGCATTGACAAGAAGTGTGAATTTAACGTTTAAAAAATTCAAGGAGTTCGCTTAAAAATATTAACGGTAAAAAACCCTTTTAATTATTTTAGAGCTTTTCGTATTTGGGTCGAATGCATAACACTTTGAGCGTCCATTTAAAAACATGTAAAAACTTTATCTGATGCAGTTAATATTTGTTATTATCATCAGTAATAAAAGAAGGCATACGTTATTAAAGTCAACTGAGTGCGAATTTGAGGCGCAGACCCTGTAATTTCAGTCTTCAAAAGCCGTTTTTCTGTGGTTATTACATCAGAGGAACGTATAACGGGAAAGGAAAATTACAGTCTTAATCATAGCGTTATTTTAAAACGATGTTTTTAAAAGTCATTTTTATTTTTATAACTTTTTAACAGTTTATTTTAAACATAAGGATATTTTTTATTTAATCAAAATCCTCATACATGGTAGGTATTTTCCTGGATGTCTAAAACATTGCGACTTATACTTAGTGAGGAGTAGGTCTGATTTTATGCCTATAAAGGTAGCAGAATGTTTATTTATCCTAATAGAAACATCCTGGACACATCTCTAGACAAAGAATTTTATACAAGAAGGACAGCGTATTTACATTGTTTATAATAATTATACACCTACCTACTAGTTTACATTGCAAATTGTATCAGGTATGCTAAGCTATGATAGAGTTACACATATTTAACTGATCGCTTCTTAGCCCAGGTACCTATCACGGGGGATTTTTTATCGCGCACTGCGTTTTCAACTCTGGTGTTGAGCCGAGCACTGAGGATCTAAGGGAGTGCATCCCACTGCGTCAAAAATATACTATTGGGTTTTAACTCGCGGCTGATTAAAATCCAGTCGACGGCGAAATGTCAGTACCTACCTCCTAACTGACATTTTTTGAGAAATACACTTTTTTATCTTTTTGAATTTAAAACCTTTATTCGCGTTTTAGTGAAATCGCCTAAGCGTATTTTTAGTTGCGACAGCATTCAATTATAATGTTGAAATGTGTACCTCCCAACTAAACCAACGCAACGTGTCTATTTTTGAACGTTTTTTTCAGTTTTTGTAAATTTTTGACTTTGTCAGTAAGGACTTCGCCGTCGCAGTGCATGATAAAAAATCGCCGCGATAAAAAATCGCCAGTGGATACAAGAGCTTATAATATCATGCACAACAAACTATTCAATGGTATTCCTGTGTGTCAATAATATATTTATAACGATAACGTAGCATATTTGACTAATGCATTGTTTTATCTCGAGTACAGGCTCGTTTGATTTTATTTGCTCGATACTTAGTCTACTATCTATCCGAAGATGTTTAAGCGCCCTGCAAACATCCAACAAGTCCAACATTAATGAGATTAACGAGAATCTAGATAAACGCTCTACTAATCTTATCAATCAGCGGTGCCGATTCCCTTGTTCACAAACTAAACTAAATTTAAGTTCAGTGCATCTTTTTCTTTCTATTTCATTAAGGGGTATGCTCCAACCAGCCCGCGAAATTCAAAATTTCTTGTGTTTTTGCAATTTGCAGGCCAGTGCTAGGTTGTATGTTGATTAAAATATTATTCGCGGCTGTAGAGACGTATGTAGTTACAGAATTATAATCATCGAAATCACCAATACAACACTCCAAATTCATAAAGGTGAAAGAACAAAAAAAAAAAAACAGAAAAAGTAATTTCTACAGCTTTATGAACTTAGAGCGTTTTATTGATGATTTTGATGATTATTATTCTGTAACTACATATGTCTTACAGCCGTGAATTATATTTTAATCAACATACAACCTAGCACTGGCCTGCAAATTGCAAAAAAAGTAAGAAAATTTGAATTTCGCGGGCTGGTTGGAGCATTCACCTTAAGAAAAGGCCAAAAGATAAATTTTAGTTTAGTCCTGTCAAATTAATCAGCGACTGACGTCAATTGACGCAATTTTAGTAGGCAACTTTTTAATTACGTCTAAACTTGTATGGAGTAGTGTCAGGCGCTGATTAATTTGACAGGACTAAACTAAAATTTATCTTTTGTCCTTTTTTTAGTGAAGTAGAAAGAAAAAGATGCATTGAACTTAAATTTAGTTTAGTTTTTGAACAACAGAATCGGCACCAGTTTCAACTTTTCAGTAATTTTTCTTCATATTGTTGGATTTCGTTTTAGTTTTCCGATTAATTTTCCTCCAATCTTAATCCTTTCGCATGCCTGTAATTTCATGATTCAAGTATTTCTCTGCCTGTTTTAGTACCTACCTATATAGGATTTGTTAAGTATCTTTTTATGTCCATTCCTCTCCTCATAACATCACTCATCTTATTTTTGTATTATTCTATTCTTTTGTATTGTGACTCCATTTTATCAATTCAATCTAGCAATGCAAAACAGCATTTTGTCAAAATTGGTCCACCCTGACACAAACTCATCTTGATTGATCGTTAACAAGCCAATCGCTAACAAGTCAATTGAATCCGTGCTGGAAAAAAACGTGCCTAAGTTTTTTCTACACATTGTTTTTTCTTTACTAACAAGGGTTGTCTAATTATATAAAAATGGATGATTGATTTTCTTTTTCCATGTCAGTCAGATTATATGCGACAGATTCGTTGCTAGGATGAATTACTGGAGATAAATAACATTTTCCTACAAGTCTATCAAATTGTTCTTCATCCTCAATATCACCAAAATATGTCCTATGTTCTATAATAAATGATTTATTTTCTGTAAGTAGGTTTTTACAAACACTTTTACACGTCATCATATTTTTTAAACTAGATGTGGTCGGCGTTTCCTATCTGACTACTCTGAGAAGAAAGGCCGAAACAAACTCAGAGGTCACAGTCTCTTTTAAAGTCCAGACAAAATCTTGGTCAGATCGTGTAAAGACCATGTAGATTGGTGTCTGAAATAATCTTTTGAGGAAAGAACCACACAGATTGAGCGGACCTGTCCAATCAGTGCACGCATTTGTCAAAAATCGTGCAGCTCAACTCAGAAATTGAGGAACTCAACGATGAATATTTAATAGAAGGTTTATCTAAATAAGCTCTGGAAACAATCGGGGTAAAATAGAGTATAATCCACTTGCTCAGAACGTTTATAAAGGTTGTCGACTATATTATCTGTAAAATGGCTTTACTCAATTTGTCGGTGATTCACGATCATGGCTGATTAATTTTGCTTTACAAACATGGGTATTGGCGTGTGATATACATGTGTAGAGCAACGACCTCGACGGGAGCGTTAATGGTTGATCGGTCGTTTAAGAGTTACACAACGTCGTCTGGTGGCGCCAAGCGTCGCAGTTGTCGGGAAATCGCGCCGCTGACCCACCGGCCGAGTCGCCGCGACTGGTTGTAATTGCACCGCCCTAATTGTCGGCCGGCGGACGGCTGACGGACCGGCTGCGAGCGCTTCGAGACGCATGCGTTTGCAATTCATTACAGACGGGAGCGAGCCGGCCCGACATGCGAAATTGTTTCAATGTAGATCCTGTCCACGGACGGCCTCGTGGGAGTGGCGCTTGTCTGTCACGGATACGCCGTTCA
This sequence comes from Mesoligia furuncula, assembly GCA_916614155.1. NCBI lineage: Eukaryota > Metazoa > Arthropoda > Insecta > Lepidoptera > Noctuidae > Mesoligia > Mesoligia furuncula. The sequence goes on from OU744798.1 coordinate 18,866,513, forward strand.
CGTCGTCGTTAAATGCCCTCAGGAGCATTATCTACTCATTAAACCTTTTAGTACTGACATTATTCACGAAACTCATTCTTCATGAGGCCATTTATTTTCGCATTATAGTGAATTCCGTTACCGCGAAGTCGCGGCGGTGCCCTGCACTTAATATCGTTCCAGACTATCTGGGTCACGTTAATACTTCGTACAAAAATATGATATGTATCTTTGCACCCTGTGGTTATCCGGCTGTTAAAATTGAAACACTAAAAATATTAATTATGTGAGTCAATAAAATATTTCAATTAACGCGTCCACCGCAGAGTGCTACATGTCAGCGTTCATTTTTTTTGTCTGAAATGAATTGTGCTCGGAGAGCAACGAACTTTAATTTGGAAAGGAGAAGGAATTTTTTGATGTTGAAAGATTGCTTTTATAAAGGGCCTGCGTATATGTATTTTTGCCGGGAGTGTCGCGAAGGTGCCAAATTGGCATGTTAACCACCACATTGATTGTGGTATGAGCTTTAATGGTTTGGTCGAATGTGGCGGCTCAGGCGGCGCGTCGGCGCGGGCGCAGCGCTCCGTGCGACGACCTTCTCACGGCATGATGAATGAGTGCAGCGAGGAGGTATTGAAGCATCGTCGACATCCTTACCTCGCGGATTCTGATATATTCACTTGTAATGTATCCATAAATGATTAAATTTCTACATCATTTGTTTGCCATGAATTTGAAGAAATAATTGTAAAAGTCGTGTTTAAGGGTTTTTGGTTAGTGAAGTTTAGGCTCATAACGATGGCAAAATATTGAAAGCAGATTTGAACATAGCCTTTTAAATGCAACCAATGGGTTCATGAAAAATTGAAGGCAATCAAGAAAAACCTATATTCACGGAAATAACATAGGTAACAAACATTTTCGGAGAGAGACTGGAAAGTTTTAAAGACTGAAGTTTTTTTTTAAATATTGGCATATGGTTTTATTTTGTTTATGGTATGATGATAAGAATGGTACACGCAGATAAAAACACTTAACACATTGACTTGACAAATGGGAAGTTAGCAGAAAACATTAATAAAGAGAAAGAAAAAAAATACGACGAGCAAGATTCCTTAGAAATAGACATATTAGATTTGTACAGTTTGAGGCAGATTCAGCTTTTAATAACTTGATTGCTGTTGTATCTGATCCACCTGACCTTAAAACATTTCTGCTAGTGCAACCCAATCAGTCAAACTTTTAGACATATACCTCTCCCAAGTTGCGCCACAACATCTGGCATTAATGTCACAATTGTTGTCATGACTATGTTAGACCGGTATCAAAAGAAACCAAGTCTAAGTAATAATGGTTGCTATTGGAATCCATGATGGTCAGTTCGACACATGATGGATGTATTCAGTAATCTATTAATTACCCTAAAGATTCCTGTCGATAGCCACATCCATTGTTCTTGAAGATAACGTTCGATCTATCAACCCACGTGGTGCCGTGTTGTTTGATCATAATAATTTGTCTTATATGCCTTGATGATTATAATTTAATGTATTTTTTTATTGGAGCCTCGTCAGCGAAGATTCGTTAATCATTTTTTGATCCTCTACAATAAGCGCGGTTAATTTATTACAAGTAAATTGATGGTAAATCGTTTCAAAATTATGTATATTCACTTTGTGAGTTACTATTTTTTGGTGTTGTACATGCCATCATTATCAAAATGGCCTTAGATGATGTATTTGTTTTTTATGGATTTTGTCTGAGCCGTAAAAAGCTAAACCATGTTTGTCTAAATGAGGATGTTTTGACAGTAATAAGGAATTGAAGCACCAATAATTCAAGGACTGAGGTCACACTAGGAAATTAGGTCTGGTAGTAGAGTAATTTAAAAAAAATAAAGGTACCATTCTTAGGAGAGCAGAGATAGGTAGAGACTTAACTAAGTATATGATCTTTTACCTAATTCCCATGTAGCACAAAATTGCTGACAGTCCTATACCTATTAGCAATGTCGTAAAATTCAGAAAAACGTAAATTGCTTTGGTAAAATATCAAGAGTCTACCAGTCTAACATAAATATAATATAGAACCGAATATAAAACTGCATTTTAATTGAATTCCGCATATTTCAGTTAAAAGTGGACCGATGAAACTTTATCACTCGACGATTATGTACGTAATCGGATCGCAGTGAAAGTAATGCATTTAATACTCAATGCACACGGGGAAAAAATCGAAAGGAAAAATGAGAGTGAGGAATTTCGCTCGTGTTTCATAAACTACGATATATTGTGGTATGTTGTAATTTTATCAACGCTTGAAAAGGTTTTATTGCACGCTGCTTAATTGACGTGACGATGTTTTATCGGCTGCTGGTCGTCAATCAAATATCGGAGATATCGATCTTCTTTCTCAATTATTAATGTCATCATACACGCACGCTGTGTGAGTGTAACTTTATTATGAACCCGTGTTTTTTACTTTTAGTAAACTTCGATTGTTTCCATGATTACTTTTAAAATAAATTCTTAATATCCATTTCGCAAGTCTCAAGAAGATATCTTAAGAATTCCATGAAAATCGAAAATTAATTGAATCAGATAGGACTACACAATGCTTTCCTTTTAAAATGAGAGAGCACAATCGTTTCCTTAATGTTACGTCGTCATGCCGGGAATGGCACAGTATTGTAAGGTAATAGATTTCCTATCCTAGCCTTAACCGTCTGCGCCAGAATGCGTACGGAATGCATTCCAAGTCCATTGTCATGCGACAACGTGCTGCAGTTGCATAAAAGCATTGTGGACTCTTGTGTAACTGCCGTGGGTCAAGATTCTGACACAAACAGTAACGGCGATAACTCATTCGGGTGTATTATCCATTCGGTGATGTTGTAAACGATTCTTGTAATGGAATGTTAATTAGCATTTGTTACGAAAACAGATGTCTATCTAGAATTAAATATATAGTATGGCTTTTGTTTTATATTTGCTAGACTTCTGTGATGTGTTTTTGTTTAGTATATCGTCGTTGTCAAACCAAAACCTGCTATGTGCAAAAAGTATACTTTTGAGATATTGACAAAAGAAGTTTTGACAAAGTTTTAGCTGCTGTACATTATTACATACATTATTTATTCTGAGGCCATAGTTCCACAACTAGTGGTCATAAGCACATAGCAGTTCTTTTATATGAGAAATAAGGCAGTGACCTTTATGCTGTGGTCAAAATCTTGAAACCTCAAAAAACGGCACATAGCAGATTTTGGCAGATTTTGGTTTTGGTGGTTATCATAAAAATAATTTGACTAATAATAATTGTTCATTTTGTAGCTAAATCTTAAAAACACACGGTATTCAAGAATATGTTCATTGTATGTTTGCATTTTCGTATGTATTCCTACGAGAATCATTAAAATCATTCGCGTGTACTATAAAGACATGAGTGCACTGATTAGCACCCGACCATCAAAACTTAGCATGAACATTGACTACATATTTAACCACCACTACACAATGAACACTAGGTAGGTAATATGTCATGTTTTGTGCATTTCTGCTTGGCACCTTAAGTTACGTGTTCAGAATTCAAATTACTCGTTTTCATCATCCAAATCATAGAAACTGCTATAACGATTACACTTTAAAGGGTGAAGTACCAACGTAATCTCACGTCCGAGGCGGCCGCGCCGGACAAGCAATCAGCTTGTTGAATAGCGCCACTAGTTCCTTTTGATGGGCTGCAGGATTCTCCACACTTCATTTCGTCGGTAGCTTACGACCGCCTCTATTCACGCAACTTGCCTTGTCATTGTTGTTGATAACTGTTTGTATTGTGTGCAACCCTTTGATGGAAATTCCAGGAGTGAAAGGACTAATCAGTGTTTGATCCACTCGCTTCTAGAAAGTTGGGAGTGACGACCTCTTAATTGTTCGCCTATTTATAATATGTCTTCGATGAAGGCGTGCTTCTTACAATGTTATTCATTTGGTTCTCTTTTTGTTGCAGCGGTGGTCGTGCGTTATCTGACAAAGCGGTACATCGGAGAATATAGCTCGACAGGAGGTTAGTAAAGTTCACTCGATGAATCATTAATATCAAAATAAAAAGTGTTTATCTCTTTTTGATCATTGTATTTAAAATAATTATGAACGTAGATGACGTATATTAATATGATTTTGGTAAATTCAATAAACTATCGAACTGACATTTAATGACGTCAATTCTTGGTTAATTTACTAAAACTTCAATAATGTCTGTCATTTATTACAGTATTGTATTGTAGAGTGTATTAAGTATTTAAATTAAAATGTCTGCTTCCTTCCGACCTTAAATATGACGTGTTTGCGTCAGCTGGACGCTGCCGCCGTCTTTCTCAGGACGTGAATTAAAATGTTAAGAAAACCGCTTTCATTACTCGATGTCATAGTAAATGCTGTCTTTATCGAATGACGACAAAAATATCAGCACAAAAGCGATCGTTACGCACATTTGTATACCGTACTCTCTTGTTTCAGATTTCCTTTATCAGCACAGAGTGGCTTTCGACGGTGCCGTTTCAGAAGTTGAAATACTAGATACATCTAATTGCGCGGTAAGTAACGAGCCTGCCACGATGTTGCTTTTAGCGTTAACACTAAAATATCAGTCACTGCGAACAAAAGGCTCGACGTCGCCGATAAGATTAAAACTCGAAGCTCGAATAGCAAACGTAGAGATAGACGGTCAAACTTAATTTACCATTAAACAATGGAGATGTTAATCTGCTGTGGGCTGTGCTGGTAGCGGACCAGCGGCTGATGGCCGCAGTACAATTTAATTAGACGAAGTTTATGTGGCTTGTATCGGCTTATCAGATGCGATCGTTGCCGTTGCTGCATCGGTGTGGCTGCGGGCGAAATCCTACGTTCGAACCTACGCTACGATAGAATACACGGGGGAATTCGTGTTACGTAATTGTTATGCTTTTATTGTTGTTGTATGGGCGCGCAGTGATTCTTAAACCAGTTTTGTTTTCTAAACAAAGATGATGTTTATTAAACGCATCGATAACGGAACTAAAAGAACAGAATAGATTGGATGCTTCGTATTATTGCGCAACCGGTGATATTTTATTCGGTGCAAGCGACTGGCCCCGATACCAGATTCCAAGTACCAGTTGTGGCTCGCGACTTTATTTACAATTATAAGTTAAGTTCACTGACTTTATTTACAATTTTAGCTATTCCAGATTCTCGGGCTCGAGGTGAACATTTATTTTGCATTGAGATTTATCCAGCGCAAAAGGGTTTTAAATACCATGCATTACTTATTCTTGAAACAATGCTTATACATTACAGTTCCTATTTAGGAACTAGAAATGGTTTCTGAATAATTTCTTATCTAGTTGTGTCTGAGCTAGGTTTTAGTAGCTCAAAAGCATTTAATTTATTCAGGTCCTTTTCATTTCTCTTAATTTCTTTGGACAGGACACTTCGTGACATTAAAAACAAAGTCAGTAGCGTAGTAGAGAACATAGCATAACTAGAGAATTTTGTGGGTTAGTCAGATTTATATTAGACGAATGTACTTTGAAATTAATGAACATAGCTTATACAACGCCTAACCGTTTCGCATCTGATATGGCCTTTTGAATCCACTTGTAATCTGCGCGTTTCTTTCAAGCTGCTACGATGTGGAATAGAATATAGTCAATAAAATTTTATTTAGTGTTGCTGTAGGTTGTTAACAAAATTGAAAAAAAAACATGTCTACAATTGGGATCTTCCATTGCCTACGGCCAAAGCATTAAAAGTTTTCAACCAAAATAAGAAATAATATCCATAACTACAAGAACGAGTAGGTAACCGCAGACTTTCGTACACCAGTCTCATCCACACACAAGTTCAAATATTAAGTGTGTCTGAATGTATCCCTTTCAACAGTCCATGTGCCACATCACATTTGTCTGATTGTTGACTAAAATAGATCATGATTTACGACATTATGGAACCCTAAATTCCCTTTGAAGTACTGCCATACCGCAGGGCAATGGTTCCACCAGTTTCTAATAGACATGTTTCTCCGTAGATCCGCGGATGTCTAGCAGAGCACGTACGATGGGGCGACGCGTTCGCCGTGGTCTACTCTGTGTGCGACCGCCGGTCATTCCTCGCTGCTGCCGAACTTCTGTCTTTGCTGGAACGCACCCGACTGCCCGGCTGTGCCGCCGTCACCCTCTTAGGGAACAAACGTGACCTCGAACACGCCAGGTATGAATTTAACTGTTCTCGTCTTCTTGTTTTTAAACTGGGTTTCATATAAGTGTCTACTTAGATTATTGCGGTCCATGTAGTTTAAATACATGTCTACGTCAATGCCTATAATGAAACGAATGACGAATTGAATCCGTGACACTGATAACCACCACAAGTCAATTTTCATATCATCAGTAAGTAATCACTGCCACTTGTGGCTGATGTGATTGGCATATGGGCAACCCAGACTTATGGCCCAAGCCTTTACACACAAGCTTACGAATATTTTTTTTTATCAATTAGGGAGGTCCATGCAGAGGAGGGTCAAGAACTGTCGCTGAGATTCGGCTGTCAGTTCTACGAGGTGTCGGCGGCGGAGTCGTGCGCGGGCGCCGCGCTCGCCTTCCACGCGCTGCTGCGGGAGGCGCGCGCGCTCGCGCTTTTGTTGCCCGCGCCCAGGCGCAAGCTCGCTGCCTACTCTGTCTCTAAGGTGAGTTCCCTGAAGTAAAGAGCTTTGTGACTTTAAAAAAAAAACAGCGTGTACGTGACACTTATTTTTGAGGGTATCTTAGGGGAAAGAAAGGGGATGTAATTTGTTATTTTGGGGTAACTTTAAGGGAAACATATTTAATGTTAACACGTCACTATTATATTTTTAAACGGAGGACCAAACTTAAGTTCTTAACTCTATTTAGTGTCTTCGTTTTAACAAATCTATTTTTGCTTTCAGGTAATTGGCACAATATTCGGAAAAAACAGCAAAAGTGTCAGGAAGAAACGACCATCGCTGAGCATTTAAAATATTATTATATTGTTTTTAAAACGTACTTTATAAATCCCCCAGACTGGTTTGTATATAATTAGATATAGTTTAGTTTTACCGTACTTTTAAGACAATGATGTTATTTCTACGTTTGTAGGTATCCTACAAAATATCTCCATTTGTGAATATGGAGACGGATGTTGTTATAAAATAATAGACGTTGCATATCGGAATGAATGTCAGCCATATACTTATGAAATTGAAAATGATTTATGTAAATACACCATATATTATATGTAAATAAAAAGATATGGTTTTACACCTCGCATTAGAATTATGATGAACTTTAAACACAAACATTGTAAATATTGAACTAAGGATGGATAAAAGTTTGTGTGCCTCTGTAAAGGTCTACAGTTATCTCATTATAATACATTTTTATACGATATTTAATTTGTTTTAATATTACCAATCCTCCCATAACAGCAGAGCCGAAGAAGACATAATTCGGAGTTTATTTTACTTAAGTTTAAAAATTCTTCATTTTCTAATCATAAGTTTTAATGAAGATCACACACACTTAAATGCTCAAACACGAAAATAACATATTATACGAACTTATTTAAATACTTACATACATTGTGTCGAATACATTATTTATTTATTTATGCAAATCTTACCTACAACTACCATTACAGATCAGCGATCCAATGCGGTAGAGTGGCAAGTGGTGTACATGATTATAAAGATGATTGGAACACGTACACACACATGGCTATAATGTATAAAACGAAACTAGAATCATTGAACATCCTGGAATGCTATTTTTTCGTCTAGCCCAGCTCATCTTCTAAACAAGACTATAACAAAGTGCAACATATAGATATACCACCGGCTGTTCCGTTGCCGGGACACCATACCCGGCTGTGTCGTAAAATCGATCCCGATTGGCTTGATATATTCTTTAACTTTGGAAAGCGAATGAGTACAGAAATCAGACGCTTTCTTAGATCATAATGCTGCGATAGCGTCAAATCAATCGCAATGTGTTGCACCTCGTATACATGTCGTTAAAAGCTCTAATGAGTTTCTGTTTTCACTGGCGAAGTGTCCGGGTGTCACATCGGTCTGCGTCGGACAAGCTCGCCGGCGTCCAACTTATATTGATCGGACAGGGTAGTCAATGGCCGGAGAGAGTTTCGCCACGACTCGACCTTGCGTGTCGGAGCACTCCCGCACCACGTCCGATCTATCGATAAAACCTATCGCAAAGACGAATGTGACGTTATAAGTCCGCTACATGTGAAAGTAACAAGTACAATTTCAAGGTTTCGGAGAAATTACGTATGGGAATCCACGGCTGATGTTACACAAACGATATCCGACCTACAGTTCGCTACTGAGCCGGCAGGGCTGAAAATAATAAGACGGATGTACAACTGCTGATAACGCGATCAAGTTCAAGAGCACGTCAATAAATAAATACGTTACAATTTACAAAGTAGAGAGTTTAGGTAAGAATGGTTATACAAGTGACTAGCAATAGGTAAGCATGGTCGTTACGCAATAGGCAATAAAATGTTCCCTTAGTTGTTCCGCTGTGGCATTAAATCGGGCACGTACAGGTGTATCGGCCGATGCAGAGATATGACTAATAAATCGGATCCCTTGATCGCATTAGTGGCGCCAACGTTCCGCTTGCCACAGCGGAGCGGCCGAGTCGAGGGTAGCGATCGCTATCTGCTCCGTCGTAGATTCCTATGCAGCGTTGTGTGGCTGTGCACCGTGCAGGTGTAGCGGAACCACGTTTAATACCATCGGTACGAGAAATTCTCGTCTGGTATTTATAAAACAGTATGTCTACATTTGCTATAGCAATATTGACTCACGCGAGGTTAGCAGAATTAATGAAGAACATAACGTTGGTAATGAAAGAGTAATCATTAAATGAATGGAACACGTATGAATAAAATCTATTTGATAACCAGTCAACAAAGAAAGTATTAAATCCACAATAGCTATAAAAGCATTGTCACTAATTCATAAAAGTGAGGTCAAGAACGAATGACCCTTCGCAATCATCGCGATATTTAACGTCAATTAAAGAATTTAATGAATTGGCAATCGACGAGGCGGGTGAAAGCTTTAGATGTAATCAGACAAGATACTGTGTAAAATTGCGATGATGTACACGATGCTATGATAGCATGCCCCGAGCGGACAGCCAGTGACGTAGGGACCACTGCAGATAACCTGTTCCATAAAGCTGATCTATTAATATTTACCGTACATGTTCATCATTCTAATCTAATCGGAGTACCCGAAGCGTATTTAATTGAGCGTAATGATGAAATGAAATAAGTATAGAAACGATATTATTCACGACGTACTAAGATGCGGCATCGCAGTGACAAGAATATGACATGTAGTAGGTAAGTCGTAGTGTCCGTGCATCGGGATGCTTGATTCAGTAGATAAACTATCAGCCACTTTCATCTCTCGCTTTAGATTAAACGATTACAAGTTTCGTCTAATTGCTCGTGTTTGTCTCGGATGGAATCGGTCATTGAGATTTATGCATGACTGAGGATCGGACTGGTACGTGATTCGGATCTAATGATAGATAGCCCTGCCAACGAGATGATCTCTGATTTACTTTACTGAATAAGGCTAAAGAGCAGCTGAACATAAAACGTGGACATCATACGTTACTTATAGAAATCTCAATCGACAATAGGACATGAAACAATGATATGAATGACGGTCTCGATGGTGTATTTAGAATGACATACGTTCTTTTGTGTAGTGATGTTCTTGTCAAATAAAATATTATCTCAGCGCATTTAGTATTGTCTGATGCTTTCTCAAGAGCTTAAATATTTTATTTCAGCGAGATTCTTTCTGAAGGAAGTTATTTTTCGAATGTGCGGGCCTTGATTGAAGAGAGTAGGTTTACAATGTTGAGTGTGTATGTGGCCGCAATAACCGCGACATGTCCTTGTAAATTGTTTGTGTTTGCGCGTTCGACTTGTTATACACTTGGTTTACTGCAAAATACCCAGAACGGATTATTATCATGTAGTGTTTAATTAACGATCATGAGTAGGTACTTACAATACATTCAAGGTTATTTTTACAATGCGGTTTTGATTACATTGAACCTTAAAAATTCCCGCAGACTGGCGCGAAGCGACAGTGCGACGCGATTCAATCAAACCATGAAGTTTTCATAGAAATTGTTCTACTAGAGCGGTTTCGCGCTGTCGCGTTACGCCAGTTTGCGGGAGCCTTTGTTGATGGAGCTGTTCCTGCAGATTTTTTAAAGGGTACAGTCCTGCTAACGTTGGCATTGCAACAAGGCTATATAAAAACAAAAAGCAGGAAACCATGACGTACAATGAAACAAAATATTTCAAAGAATGTAATATGAAGATCAAGTTAACAGTTCCTTTGTAAAAATGGAAGGTTTGATGAAAAACGACTTTGTTGATGCAAAATCACGAAGAAAAGATATAATTATCATAGTCCCCATGATCATGCCTAATTTATGAGTACCATCTCGTAAGTATTCATATCACCGGAAATAAAAGAGTTGAAATATGTTGGAAGCCATTGTCCAACTATATCTACAACGAGTTCCCATATACATTATAACTGGTAACAAACTCAAGATAATAAATATTGCACAAGTGTCGTAACACGGAAAAAAGTCGTGAGATTAAATTGAATAATTATTATTGTACAACATAAACCGGTAAGCGAATGGTATCGAGTTAAACACTTAATGGAGTCTAATGCTGATAATCAATGAGGCACCTGTCCAATAGTTGACGAATGAGAAGTCGTCGTTGGGACCTATCGGATTCATCGGAGAAAGTGAAATAATTTTCAAAGAGTCATAGAGACTGGAAATGTTAAGAGCTTGACTTATTTGAACCGTACCCGCGCATTGTAATCTGATGTAGAGATTAGAAAACAGCCTTTATAGCTCTATCGCTTGTGAATATGAAATCTCCACGTATACTTCAGCTTTGCATGAAGACCATATATTAACGCCCAGTTCAAATAAAACACGCAATAAAAGGATTAATTATATTCCTTTGCGTATTATTATTTCTGGACACGTATTTATAAACACACATCCTCGCGAAGCAATTTGTTCTCACTTTCATAATTTATTTTTTATGATGATCTTTTTATTAATTGACAGAGTTTAACTCTCGTATCGCTTCTAGGCAAGTTTTATGAGTACAAATAAATACGGCACGTCCACCGCTTGAAGCGGGTTTGCAGATAACACTAAACGGCTAATTTGTAAAGCACATATTGCGTAAATCAAGCTTCGTGGTCGTGGCTAATGACGCTGATCCGCTACTGTACATCTGACAGCACAGTTATGTTATGACTGTGAGTGATATGAAAGTGAGATTCATAATACAAACATGTTATTTTCGTGCGTGTAATGTATTGATAGAGCCGCTAGATACCATAAATGTTTGCATTTTCACTGGGAGGCAATTCGATAGTGATACAGATAGATTCTATATGATTAAAGACACGATAACGTGCTATTTGTACCTAGTGACTAGATTTGATTTTACTTATTTCAGTATTATAACATTTTACTTTAACTTCAATGGGGAATTCAGTCTAGTCAAGGCCCCAGACTACCTTATATCCTTTTATTTTACAGCCAAGTAGATTATACGTATGACTTTTCAAACCACTTAGAACTGTACCATTCATACAAACATTAATAACTTCCTGAACACAACTGTCATGGCGACACCTCTACAAGTAGTACATCACTCTGAAGTATTGATTATGCGGGTACCGGAGGATCGGCTATTACAAGCATGTACAACGGCAGACGGGCCGCTCGATAGTGTCACTCAAAGCATGTTACATGTTACATCTGAATCATGACTCGACCAGCACCGTGACTCAATATATCGGCTTCGTTATACAGATCTCTGCTCTGGATATATGCTGTTAGTAATTAATTTTAAGATGTAATAGCTATCTGGTGATAATAATTAGAGTTCTGGGCGTCTAGAAAGTGGTAAACATGCTAGGGACATCCTACATGGCAAGTCGAGTTATAGTGGGCGAAACCAATCTCAATAGGTACCGGAAAAGGATAGATTGTGCAGAGAAAATAACAGTGGACAAAAGTGCGGCTAGGCAGAAATATAGAGTAAAATAAAATTATTCTCTGAAGTTATTTCACCAAGTTATTGACTGCGGACATAAAATTGATGCGATTCCAAGAATCTAGATAGGAAGACTTCTAAGTGAACCAGATTGATATTGAAAAGGCGAGCTTTAATGGCGCTAACATCGTGCAAATTGCAGTAAAGTATGTACGTAGTGCCTTCAACCGTTCATTATGTGTAGGAAACTATAAATCGCCTATAAACAGTGAAAAGTATGTAACAATATAAACCGGATCCAGACGAGACGTGAAGAATTATGGGGAGTAATAATGAGTTCAAGCAAAGCCTCGAGGACAATCTTGGACTTGCGCTAACAACATTCGTATTCTAGTACAATTGATTACAAATAATATAGTTGTGGGAAACGTTGCATAGGTATCGCTTACTGTTGCAGAAATGAGTTTTTTAACTTCAACATTAAATTTGAATTTTGACTTTAAAAGAGTGTACAAGAATATTTTCAGATTCTTCGAATAAAAGCAACATTTTATAAATGCTGATTTAATGCAACGTTAAGAATTTTTCTGTATACATCGATCAAACTTTTCATAAATCGATGTTGTTGATCAATATCAAAATATTAATATTCTCCTCAGATTTTAATGCACATTATTCAGGGTTTTCTGTCACTAAACTCCATAATTAGCATGCAATAAGGAAGTTTATCAGTTGTTAATCAAAAGCGGCTTCAGTGAAAAATTGAGGTCAGTGCTTCACACAGTTTACACAGGACAAACTCCCCGTTGTGTATACACTGGATATGTTTTAATTTTGTTGGCGCATCCTTGTGTTGTCTGCGCACAAACAAAGGGCTGATTACTCACTTGCACTACACGGAACGCCACTCTTGTTTCTCCTTGAGACTTGAACACACATGGACGGGGAACACAGGGTTTATTGCATCTCTGTCTATTTTAGTCCTCAACGCCTCATCAATACGGAAAACCCTATGAAATTTAGACATGAAAGACTATTGTGGATAAGATTATTGTGGTAATTTGATGATAGATTTATTCTTGTTGATCTGGGTCGCTCGTGTCTTTTTGGAATGTTGATCATAAAATATTTTGGTCAACGGAAATGTATCTTACGTTCTAAATTCTTACATAGTATTGGGGATTAATTTCTATTTATCCAAATTTGATGATTTGATGTACTAGATACATTACAGAGTTTACTACTTTGATCAGCTTGATGTTTTGTAGTAGACAAATGGTTTTTGATCTTAACAGAAATGTAACGCATATCAGTATGGTTGAAGTCAACAAATTAGTGATTTCTTAAATAGCGGCATGGTGTTGACGCCTAAAGCTGTGATGTTATCACGCACACGCTCAAAACGACTGGCGCCGGCTTCTATTACCTATATTTATTGCAAGTCTCCCTTGCACAAGATGTAAATGCAGCACCTATTCTGAAGTTTATAAAGGCCACTTTCAAAGCAACTTTGTACCTTACAGTTTCTTCTATGTACAATAAAGTATTTTCGACATCAATAGAAATTGAACCTTGACATTTAACGGATAGAGTAAAAAGTTGTGCTATGATAGTGTTTAAATTATAAAATATGCCCACAATTTTGCTATCGATTCCCGACATCCGCTCATTACAAGGTGCTGGAATGTTGTTCAACACATTTTATAATAAGAATTGACGGTTACTATATGGGCGAGTGAAAATAACAGCAATTTCAACTGTTCTGACCTGAGTCTGAGTGATTTTACTGTGATGGATCATAGGTATTAACTACGTGCACCAAGAAAAAAAACTTTTGTTTACAGGAGTGATGCAGCCTGTGGGTAGAAACAGAGAATTCAACCTTGTAGATGTATTTTTAGGCATAACACAAAATTTTTAAAAACACCAAAAAAATAAAGGATAGCAGCAACAAGCAACATAATTTATCCTCAAATTGTCACGGATACAGTAAGGGAGATAAGCAGTCGTGAAGGCGAAAAAAGTTAAACCCACGCTTCAAAGATTTTTTCTATTCTAGATCAGCACGGACATAATTGCCAAGTCAGGCCATTATTATCCAATCAGATCATGTTACTGTAGTTACAACTTAATCACTATTACGTGATTTAATAAACCTCGAATGCAACCACCCACATCACATCGAGATTATACCCAAATTAAGGAGCAATCGATTAAAATTCCGCAAACCGAGTCTGTACCTAAAATGTTATGTTATTTTATGATAGATATTATTAGTTCGATGTAGATCTAATAAAGATATCAAACTTGATGGCTGCGTTATTAGAACATGATTTATTAGATTAGTTACTCTGTAAACAGCTTAGTGTAATTAAGATGTTGATAAAATAATCGAGTCTAGAAGGACAAATTACAAAAAAAAAAAAAATGCAAGTGGCTTTCATTAATTTGGACTTGTTAATTAACGATAAGGAAGTGATGCATATAATCGGAGTAATCCATATATATTATATGTATATCTAAGATTAATCCATTAAAATAAAATAAATAATACTAACAGCATGGTTATTTTAAAATTGTTTATATATTTTGTTTGGGATAATGCACAAGTACGGTATTTAGTGCCGTGCTTTCATTTTATTTAGATACGTGTGAGATCTATAATTACGACAAAGGCTGTGTATATATTTCTTTGCCCATAACGGGTTAGGCAAAAGTCTGACCCACCCTTCTATCTTCTTCTTCTCCTTCGTCTATGCCGTTAACGTTATAGACCTTTTGCACGTATATGAAGCGAAAGTTGATAAAAATAAAAATAATTATACATTTTAATATAGTCGGTCAAATGATCCGCAAAATAAATGAAGGTTGGAGGTTCTTTGGCCATCATTGCAAAAATTTAAAACCGCATCTGAATAAGTGAAATTATAATTACCAGCTATTGTCATTACATGAATAGAATGGTTAATACTGTCGGTAATCCTTTCACAACAGTATGTAACTATGCAGTATGTAACACACTAACAGCTTATTTTCCGTTATTTTAAAGTTCCTGCGGTTTAGGGCTGCCTACAATCTAGATTTTTGAATACATGCATATTAAAAATCTAGAGAAGTTTGTATACCTATTAAACTGAGAGGCTGAGGATTTAATAATACAGGGCGCTAAACACCTTAGCGTAGAAATGTTTCGTGGGTTATAGAAAAAAAAAACTGCTGTTACAAAGAAAAGTTCAATACCTATGCACTCAAAATTTATGGAATAGCAATTTTTTTATTATAAGCTACGAAAAATTTCAACTCAGGGGGGTCCAGAATCATATATCGAATGTATGGAAGTTGCGCTTGCGCGTTGGTGTCCCTGCCACACTGTATAGAGATATAAGGCTGCAGAATGAAAGAAGAAGGGTGCCCCTAACATTATTGTGGGTTGGAAATAATAGGCACTAAGGCCACATTACGAGAAGAAATTAATAAAAGAGGATCGACTACTTCTAATTGGCCCTTTTATTACATCTATTAGAAACTAACACTTTATTATCAGAATATCAATTTGCATCGACACCAACAAAGTTTTTATAAGCACAGATTCAGTTTCTTGCGGTGTGATTAAAAAACAAAGTAAAGTCGTGTTCGGACACCTGTCGTGCCCAGCCCTGTTCCCGATGCTCGATAGCTGTAGGCGCGGGATGGCTCGTAACTCCGGGATGAGATCCCGCGATAACCATCCCGGATAGTTTGGTACTTTGGTCATCCGATACGCATCAACCTGTGCTTCCTGCCGTGTAAACCGTTTGACGTTAGTGTTAAGAAAAAAACACGACATCATTTTTTTACTTGATTCTCTGTTTAACTTCCGTTAGGTATTAAAAATGTTCTTTATTAACGGCTTGTATAGTATTTTAAACGGATTTATAGAGCACGTTGTTTTAAAGTGGAAAGATCTTCAATGCAATATCTATTGAATTTTATTATTATTCGGCTGTTAAATCCATTCGGGATTTCGTGTCGGTCGGTTCGATTTTTTTGACTATTTAAATTTTTTCGGTATTTCGTATTTTCTTTTTCTTTCTATTTGGGGTTGTGATTGAAAAATAGTAAAGGACATTAAAAACTGCTTACAAATTGATCTTTCATACGGGTATCCACTTCAACGTTCCCTGTTGAGCATGCCTTACTAAACGACCACTAAGTAAGTATGTAACCAAGTCTTTCTGTTCGGCCGACGAGAGAATGCGTCCTTGACACCTGTCAGTTTCATATAAGCGAGTACGTGTTTTGCGAATTTGATCTTTATTAGCTAATATAATTGTCGCACTGACAGGTGTCAGCCGGCCGGACTGTAGGTATGGAAAACGTTAACACCTTTACCTTTGTTAGCAAAGCTTTACCCTTTCGCGACCATTGGCAAAATAATTGCCAAACCACTTTTTAAAAGTTGCGCCAAAATGTATGAAGTAATTAGGTGAAAACAAGGCATTGGCAACGAAAAATTGACAAATTCAAACTGGTCATTGACAATTACTTTGCCAAACAAAAAGTCACAAACGGGCATTGGCAAAGATATTGCCGTAGCCCAAAAAAAAAAGGGGGGGGGGGAATCTACTAACTAGTATTGTTTTACAAATGTTATTTCACAATGTGGAGGTGCAAATAGTACTGCTCGCGGAAGGGTTAAGTCTCGGTTTATTTATCGCTACATCACCACAGTATGTTGTAGAGCAAGCGAGGATGCTCCTGCCGCAATGCCTGCCTCATCTCGACGGTATTTTAGCCCTGTTTACGACCAAATTACTGTCGCTTGAGTTGGAAATCCTAACAACTGAACCGTACTTACCTTTAGCTTCATTATGAAGTAGGTTGGTCATCCATTGCTTAAACTCGAAAGCTTTCATCAACGTTGTCCATCCATAAAAGTCAATCAACAGAAATTATTTCGTTAGTATTGATTACGTTATTAAAACGTACATAATAGCACTAATAGCCGTTAAATGTTACATAGTAAGCGTAAACTTCAATGTTTTGCAAACATTAAGTCAATTGAAGCTCATGTGCAATAGAAGATACGTCTACGTACTTACGAGTCAAGGTAAGTGTGTGTGATGTATACCGGGGCCAGGTTATCTTGAACCTTCGCGGTGGCGCTGATTGTCAAGACATTATGTCAAAATCCGTACATTTTTGCAGTTAGCTATTTCGCCGTGGGCCAAGTTATTTTGGGTACTTATACCATACATGACATTATGGTTAAATTACACCTGTTTGTGTCTTTAGATCATAAGTGTTGCGACAACGTATTGTATGACGGTTCTTTGCAATTTGTTTTGCTATTAATATTTTCTATGTTTTCTTGTTTCAACCTTGAGTTTATTATGTTTCTTGATCGTCTGCTGCGATTGATATCAATGAGGTTTTATGGTATATCACTGGATGTGGCAGTTGTATGAATGTTTAATTTTATACTTATGTAGGCGTATGAGTAAATATCGTGAGATATGATCTAGCACCTACCTAGTCCTATTGTTAACCAAATGAAGTATGGGTAAATGGTTCAAGTTACAATTTATGGACGTTGTTCTAATCGGAAAATAAATACTCGTTCATTAGATTCCTATTAGATAATAGAATATTTTCCGCCTTTCATTCTTATCCGGTAAATAGAACACACGCCTTTTAAGAGTTAGCAATCTTTCCGATAAACGCAGGGCAGAAGCGAATGTTTTGCTACATCCGGAAGATGGCACGACTTTTATTGGCACTAGAATGGTTAGGTACACTCGGAAACTTTTGGCTGAAACCAGCGCTGGGGTTCTGTCTCGCTTAGGGTCGTAGCATTATGCTGAGCGATGGCCGTTTTGTGTGGATGTGACGCATATTATCTCCCCCAATTTGTTCTTTTTTCTGTTTTTTCTCTAATTAAATAAACGTATTTTCATTCTTTTTATTTTCTTTTTTAGTTCGAGCAAGAGAAACTGTAGAAAAGATAAATATCTATTTTGGCTAGTTACTTCCTCAAATACATGATTGCTATGCGTTGAGCAAGGGTAAGTAAAAGTTAGGGAAGCAAATCAGCAGCTATCTACATTTTTTATATAGTTTATTTAATTTGATCCGATATTATCAACTATAAACAAGATGTTAACGAGTCTCTATCAGCTCGTTTATTAATATGAATCTGCAATTAAAAGTGACTTTATAATGGCATAATTTAATTATTCGCTGCAGATAAGCTCACTTCCTTAGAAGTTACAAGTTCCCGTCTTTTACTCACAAGTTTTTCCGGGTTTAGGAAAAGAGGTGGTGAACTGCTTAGATAATTAACTTAATTATAAGTGAAGTTACAGGATGTGAAGAAGAAGACAAAATACATTTATGTAAATCGAATATGTTCTATACCAGTTACTTAGAGTTTAAGAGAGGCTCGTGGAAATGAATCAGATGAAACGTTTTATTAATTATCTCCTAACATGCTTCATTGCTTGCTTGCTCTTGTTGGCTTGCTTGCTTGCTTGTGGGTGTACTATAGGTTCAGCCGAACCCTTCGAGGAAACAAGGCGTAAGGTTGTGTCATGTTGTTCCAATGGTAGGTAGATTCACAATCGGAATATTAAAAAAACAAAACGCTGAATCTATGTACTTCAATTGAGTGTTACATGGAGTTATTCCGGTCATAAAAAACAAAATCAATATTGATCCTGTAGCACTTCCATGCATTGAAAGCGGTATTGTTTTCGTGGATCTTCAACATCAGCAGAGCCGGTCTATCGATGAATAGCGCCCGCGCCGTTTTGTTGCGCAATTAACTCATTACGTTATTGATTTCAATGTTTTGTTTGATGACTCCCCGCTGCGGTAGAGAGGCGGTCCTCGACACCAGCACGTTGGTTATGTACAACATCAAGCTACCCGAAACTGTCAAATTTTCTCAATCAACTTTGAACCTTTTAATTTAGTAATAAAGTTGAAAATCTATTAAAGAAATTTGACAGATTGTAGTAACTTGATGTGCTGGCGTCTGTACCTACGGGAAAAAAATTCATCCATTGCTGTCAACAGGAAATGTGCCCAAGCTCAAAAGGCTGGCAAAAAGGTAAGCACTTGGACCACATGGCTCTAGTATTTCCACCCCAAATAGCAAATACTTATTGTAGTAGGTACCTACCAGGGAATGACTTTGGGTTTTTTGAGTCCATGGCATGAATGAAATATTTCACTATTTAAGTTTAGTGTAGGTATTCTTTAACCTTCATCTAATTCTATTGCAGTATTTAATTAAATTATTAATTGATTAATAAATTAAGAAAATTCTTCGTCAACATCTCAGTCATGCGAAAATGTTTGTTTGGATTTTTGGCGTTTCGCATGAATGAGACTATGGCTTTGACGAAAGCCGACTGATCTGAATTCCATACGTGATTGATGGAGATAAACATAGCTAATGGTTCGAATCACATATTTACCTTTAGTTAGACGTTGTTTTTCGTCAGTAAAAGCTGTAGGTAGGTACTCCAAGAATACCAAATATTAAACCTTTGGTATTTACTAAGAGCTTTTGGATATATTATTATTGTATCCAAAAACTCACACGTTATTACATACTACATACATATGTTCAGTGGTAACGGCCGCGACTGACGACTTGTTCGTGGGTTCGATTCCAAACAGGCACTTTACTTTGCGTAAATTATTACATTGCCACTGCTCTCAAATGTGTAAAGGAAATCAGCGTGAAGAAACCGGCATGTCGTAGTAGCTCAACTGTGTCTAATGAGACACAATTGAATTTCTATGGTTATAAATCGAATATTGATTTTCCCACAGTTGAGAGGAGAACCTAAAAATTCGAAGACTTGACAACCGCCAACCCGCATTGGGCCCGCGTGGTGGATTATGGTCCACTCCCTCGTACATAGGGGAGGCCTGCTGTATCCCTGCACTGGAAACATTATAGGTTGATTATGTTATGTTATACCATACCACTATTACGTAATAGTTAGTAAATTGGATGGATCATCTAATACTTCAAGCACATAAATGTACGGACTTAATGCCATAGGCATTTTCGACCAGTCAGCCTTTGGGTGAAGCAGAGACAAACAGTGGTAGGTGCAATCATGAACATGGGGCATAAA
This sequence comes from Mesoligia furuncula, assembly GCA_916614155.1. NCBI lineage: Eukaryota > Metazoa > Arthropoda > Insecta > Lepidoptera > Noctuidae > Mesoligia > Mesoligia furuncula. Next base: position 18,886,779 of record OU744798.1, read on the forward strand.
TATTTTAAATATAAAGATATGCATAAACCTATTAAAACTGCATATAATATATACCTAATTGCATATAAATATAAGCACAAATAAATATACATAAATACCTACATGAATTTACCTAGACAGTAGTAGTTATACCTATCTAGTGCTTGAAATTAATTAGAGAGTCCCTAATTCCATCAACGTAAATAGAAAATTATCGGAACACTGTCTTCTGGAGTAGAAAACCGGTATTCGTGGCACTCGAGCAATAAAATTGATACATGACATGATAGAAACCATTTTCGTTATTAGTGTGGGTAAAAAATAAAATACCCGGTGAATGCCGAAATATAATTTATCGCATCTGTATCGATTATATAAACAAACTGATCGAAAAGCAATTAAAGATTTCGCTCAATGTTATATATAACTCTTATAACAAACAAATATTGCTGTTTGCAATTTTATTATTTATGGGCATAGATAGAAAAGATTACTCAATAGCAACGGTCCACTACTCTCTTATAAGTAAATCATTCTCAGAAACTTAATAGTGTGAATGAAAGTTGTTAAAAGAAAGCTGTTGTTGCAATATTAGATTAAATATATTATTAAGGTTTTACAAAAGGTAGATTAAGATTTGCATACATTATGTCCATGTGTTAATATCTCTGTATGTAAGGAGTCGGTCACATTGACTGCACATTAACCCTGGAAACGGGAATGTTTAATTAAATATGATTGTTTCTAATCGTTATGACACTTATGACTACCTGAGTATAAAATTGTACTGAGGATTCTTGATTATTATATGATACTTTCTATGAAAGCTTATTAATCTAAAGTGTTTTGCAGCCAGTGTGTATGTAGGCTTACCTGCGCAAGAGCGCGTGGCCGGCCTACGCCTTTTGGAGTTTAATCCTTCAACATTTTTTATATAATTACAGACACGCGAGGCGTTGACTGGAGGCATTATAAACGGATCACGACTGATTCAGGCCGAGACTAAACATGTTGTAGCTTTCCTTGGCTCCAGCCCATTGTGTGCCTTCAATAACGTAGCTAACTTATGAGATTTCCTTATAATAATAGCGTTTTGTTTGTTTAAGAATGGAGTATCTGACGGACGAATGCCAACGATATAGCACGCCATGGTAAAACAGATCATCCCATTTAAGTGCAAGATAACCTTTGACGAGGTGCCAGTGACGAAACTGACGTGGAACTAGTCTGTGAACAATATTTTACGAGGATTCCAGATAAGACATCACAAAAAGCAGTGTCACAACGTGAGCGCAGTATCGCGGAAAGTTTTGCAAGTACAGTCAACTTGGAGCATTGTTTGAGATGCCAGGGTTCGTGTTCCTTTCCTTTGGGCGAAAGGTGAAGGACGCCCCGGGTGCGGAATGTGGGATATCTGTGCATCTTCTATGGCACTGTTTATTATGCAAATTGATATGTATGGCATGGTATGCATGCAGATTATTCGATGCGATATTATGCTAATACAGATGAAGGAATGCAAGAATTGCACACTTTTGACGGTCCAGCGGTCGTATGGGAGTAAAGACAGCGATTTACATTCCCGCCGAAGTGGGTCGTTTCTCAAAGCCTAGTTAAGCCACATTATGCTGTAACAGAGCCCGCGGCGACTCACGGACGGGTAAAAACAGAAACTGCAATGGTCTTCGCGCTACCGTTTTCTAGAAAATTGCATTTCCTTGGTGAAAGTCTGTTAATGATGGGGCGCAGGATTCGTGGCGATCTAAGGGCGGTATTGCACAAGCCGGTTACAACTTTCTCTAATGATTATTTATATAAGTGCTGCACATAGGTAGAGAGAGTAGTACTCATCTTCCGTGGCTAATTACTGCGAGATGTACTAGTGCCACCATAAACTTTCTACGTAATTATGCGATATAATAAATATGGAACGGGTAGGTAAATATTACGATACGGTGCGGTATCGGCATGGAGAAACTACGATAGTTTTCTAAAATTGATAGAAAAATGTTGTACCCTTTCGAATTGAAATTAATGGTAAATAATGTGTGACTATATGCGAGATGCCACGGTGCATATATCTGTGGTTAGTTGTTTGTCAAAGAGATAAATGATTCCCATCACTGACTTTTTCTTTGTACGAGGTATAAATATGACTGTTTTAGGGTCCCGCAGACAAGAGATAAAAAAATAATGACTGCCTCGTTGGTCTATTGGTCGCAATCGCTACTGATGAGCATGAGGGGTTCAATTCCCAAGTCGGGCAAAGTGTTATTGGTTTATTTTTTATAAGGAATTTCTCAGTAGCAGTCCTTAGTCTGAATTTATACTCGTTGATGGCAATTCGCTCGCCCCCAAATACACGGAACTTAAACATAACTCTGCCTTACCTTTCGTTATGTTTTCCCCTCTTTTTACAAGACGTAGACGTTTCCCATGTAATGCCTAACTCTCACTGATATCTAACTGTCTCTCTCTCTCTCTCTGTATCTGTCGTGTAACTTATGTTTCAAATTAATATTATTTCAAGTTAAACAATTATCAACTTTATTTTTGTTGATTTCAGAGTGACTCGCACTATTGAAAAACTTATAAAAATGTTTGAAGTTGTAGCGTGAACTGAACTTTATTGTGTAGGAGTTAAAGTTATTTTTCCATAAACTCATATTATTTGTTTACATTTTTGGCAAATAAATCGCGAATGCAGATTAAGTCGTAAGCAACAGTGTGTTACAAGAGCTAACAGAGCCAGTGTATCGGTTATTACGGCGATCGTGGGTATTACGGCCTATTAGGGCTGCCTCCCATTACACTACACGCGATTCTTAAAACTAATATTATTAGCGTTATTGCTACCCGTAATTCTATTTCTCAGCTCTATTAGTGATAATTGCAAGACTACTTATGTGTTAAGAGCTCAGTGTGGTGTAAAATGAGGTTTCTGGAAAGGAAAGTGAAAATAGTATTATTGTATGAAATATCATAATAGAGTAGATGAGAAAACACTGATTTTTATATACCCACCTAATATTATTTATACTGAAAATGCTGATGTCATAAAAAGTTATGTTGTTTATACACCATTCTTATTCTTTTGATCGTAAATCTATTTACGTTTCGTTTATACAGTCAACAAAAGAGGATAAGTATGCAGGATCGTCGGACATACTTAGTTGAAGTTTAGTAAGAAACCGATCCACGTTCTCGATTGAAATTTAATTTGATGAATGAGCCGTTTGTTTTCTATTATTAAAAATAAAATTTTACCCAAGAACATCTATCGGTTTCTTACTAAACTTCAACTATATCCGACGGTCCTGCATACTTAACTCTTTTGTTGAATGTACTTCCTGAGTTTATTTTAGATATTATCGACATTGGTGAAGAAAAACATAGTGAGGGAATCAGCGGGGTAATTGCGTAACACACTAACACTAGCGATGGCTTTCATTTTGACAGTTCAACCACATTCATTGCGTTATTTACGTTTTCATTTTCATTTTGACCGGTCAACAACATTCATTGCGTTATTTACGTTTTCATTTTCATTTTGACAGTTCAACAACATGCATTGCGTTATTTACGTTTTCATTTTCATTTTGACAGTTCAACAACATTCATTGCGTTATTTACGTTTTCATTTTCATTTTGACAGTTCAACAACATTCACTGCGTTATTTACGTTTTCATTTTCATTTTGATAGGTCAACAACATGCATTGCGTTATTTACGTTTTCATTTTCATTTTGACAGTTCAACAACATTCATTGCGTTATTTACGTTTTCATTTTCATTTTGACCGGTCAACAACATTCATTGCGTTATTTACGTTTTCATTTTCATTTTGACAGTTCAACAACATGCATTGCGTTATTTACGTTTTCATTTTCATTTTGACAGTTCAACAACATTCATTGCGTTATTTACGTTTTCATTTTCATTTTGACAGGTCAACAACATTCATTGTGTTATTTACGTTTTCATTTTTATTTTGACAGTTCAACAACATGCATTGCGTTATTTACGTTTTCATTTTCATTTTGACAGTTCAACAACATTCATTGCGTTATTTACGTTTTCATTTTCATTTTGACAGGTCAACAACATTCATTGCGTTATTTACGTTTTTATTTTCATTTTGACAGGTCAACAACATTCATTGTGTTATTTACGTTTTCATTTTTATTTTGACAGTTAAACAACATGCATTGCGTTATTTACGTTTTCATTTTCATTTTGACAGTTCAACAACATTCATTGCGTTATTTACGTTTTCATTTTCATTTTGACAGGTCAACAACATTCATTGCGTTATTTACGTTTTCATTTTCATTTTGACAGGTCAACAACATTCATTGCGTTATTTTGAACGAACACATTTTTCGAAAATATGAAGCAGGGATTAGCAATATCCTTCATAATGATTCAGATTGTAGGTGAAAGTGTGTTACGGAGTTAGGGTGCTGGACTAAGTCTGAAATAGCTAACCCTTCGTGAGCAAGCGTGGTGATCAATGCTCGTGTCTTCTCTATATGAGAAGATGGCTTTGCTCTTCAGTGAGATAATAATAGGCTGGTATTATTGTTATTTATTCATAACTAGCTGCACCCCGCGGTTTCACCCGCGTAAGTGTCGATCCCGTGGGAATATCGGGATAAAAACTATCCTATGTCCTTCCCCGGGATGCAATCTATCTCTCTGCCAAATTTTATCGTAATCCGCTCAGTGGTTTAGGCGTGAAAAGGTAACATACAGACAGACAGACAGACAGACCGACCGAAAGACAGACAGAGTTACTTTCGAATTTATAATATTAGTATGGATTTTAGGTGACTTCGGAATCTTAAATACATTATTAATTTTATTTAACAAAGTTCCGGCAACTCGCTTGTAAGCATGGCGCCAAGATGATAAGTTTGTTCGGAGATAAAGCTTTTATTGGTCCTGCACATTGCACATTGTTAATTAATAACCATTTAAATTCCATTAAAAAACTTTACGCAAAATTATTTTGTTTCATGGCAATTAAGGACAACTAAAATTAAAAATAAACGTTTGTATTTGTATTGAGGACACAAAAAATATGTAATCGAGCGTTTAGACACGAATGATTTGTCAGAATAATAAAATTAAGATAGTAGGCATTGAGGTATAAAGTACTTACGTACTAGAGCTGACATTGCGAACAAAATATGTTGCAGCGTGGAGCGCGGGAAGTGGTGGGGAGTGACTCATCATTACGCATAGATTACCGCGCAGACTAAAGGACTTCTGGTCCATGGACCACAAAGCGTGCTACAAATTATCGATTCGCGGCGGCCACTCTAGTACGTAAGTACTTATATCTCAATGATAGTAGGTAGTCGTTTTATTTTAAATCAATTTAATCTAAGACGAGAGCACTGGTGGCCTACTTGGCCTAGTGGTTACGGCTCCGACTTATGAGTTGTAGATCGTGGGTTCGAATACAATTAACTCAGCCTACCGCAGCCCACTGCTGGACATAGGCCTCTCCCAGGCCGCTCCACAACACCCTGTCCTCCGCCTTCCGCATCCAAACGCAAGTTTTAGAAACAATGAAGGTATATGACCGATTACAGTAAACAAAATCAGAAAAATATATGATTTTCTTCTTATATGCTGGTACATAGTGTGTTGAAAACATAATACAACTAATTTGATACGATAGAAAAAATATCATGAAGATACCTCTGAAAACTTTCTTTTTACAATAAAAAACCATACTAATATACATACAATTATTATTCTGATTTTATGTCAGATTATTCTACAAGCAACATACTAAAATACTAGTGTTTTAATTCATTAGTCCAAACAATGGATTTCTTGTAATTAAATAATTGCTTCATATTTTGCAATAAATTACCAGCGTTGTGTCATCGCGCTTCTCTTTCTTTTCTATGCACTCCGACAGTGAGCGCGCTTTAGGTCATGTAAGCCCCTTAAGGTCGTCGGTCCATCTAGCTGGTGGGTGTCCAACACTACACACTCCAGGACTCGTCTGCTCCACCCACCATCGGTCCTTCGACAAACACGGTCAGCCCACTGCCACTTCAGTTTGCTTACTCTGCAAGCTATGTCGGTTACTCCGGTTCTTTTCCAGATAACTTCATTCCTGATTTTATCCATCAAAAAAACTCTGGGTTTGAAACCAGCCAGGCCCTTTAGTTTGTGTAATATTTCATCACCACTGGTGTCAAAACAGCACGTCGGTGAACCAAAAATTCGAAGACATTGCAACATCCACCAACCCGCACAGACCCCTCGAGTTGGATTACGGCCCACTCCCTCTCACAGAGAGGAGCCCTGTGTTCCAGTAGTGGGATTGTAATGGGCTGATTATGTACTTAACACTTTCTTGGATTTTTGAAAATACTTAGTGATAGCATTTCCTACGTGAAAATGTTTTAAGTTTGTGTGATGATGAAAAATTTTCAATCTTATTTTGCTAAATTAATATTAGATCTTGTCAATATTTGCATGTTATCATCAAAAGTCTCACTAGCTTCAACTATTGTATTATTTATTTATTCATCTCCAGCCTAACATCCTGCATCTAGCACTTAATGCACATTTTACTGTCGAACTTTCCTGTTAGTTCGGCTTACGACCCATTACTTTGTCCCCGATGACATTTATCCGTTGTTCTAAATGTATTGCTTGCTAAGTGCATGATGTACTTTTATCGCTCACTGTTAGCCAGTATTGTCTCCTGATTTTATCTTGTCGCCGTTATTCACGAATGATGGCGCTTAATGCTTTCTGTGATTGGTAGGGCGTTGAGGACTTAAAATGTTTTATGAATTTAGTACGAAATAACAATGCAATAGATGAAATAAGTCTACTAGGTATGGTATAGCTTAGAAGATTCCACTGCAGGGTAGAATTAAGATGCTTCTAACTATATCTGAAAAATTACGTTTTCTCTCGTTTTTTCAGGCTGTTATAATGCTGAAGCAGTGGTGGCCCAGTGGAAACGGTCGCGACTTACGAGTTGTAGTGGTCGTAGGTTCGAACCCTGACCGGCGGCTTACTTTGTGTAAATTATTTCATCACCACTGCTCTCAAAACGGTGAAGGGAATCATCGTGAGGAAACCGGCATGTCCTAGAACCAAAAATTCATAGACGTGACATTTATCAACCCGCACTAGGCCCGCGTGGTTGGCCCATTCCCCCTCACAGAGAGGAGGCCTGTGTCCCAGCAGTGGGAACATATAGGCTGATTATGTTATACCTTTTCCATCAATTTTGTTGTTTTGTTTTGTTCAGTTTTTTGTTTTGTTTTTTTTTTTGTTTTGTTGTCCTAGTATCATAATATGTATTCTTCATAGTCGAAATGATATGACTCTTTTGGAGGTTTAAATACCAGCCTTTTATTGTCCGTGTGCAGAGCTTAGGCTTTTTTTTTCTTTTTTGCGGATGGGAAATCATCATATGACCCCTCCCGCTTTGGGTGGAGCAGAAGGGAGTGTCAGACCCTTACTGACTAAAACCCACCCGTGTTCCTTCCTTAGCTCTTTATGTACCGCGCCAGCGGTAACCCTGTCGGACAGTCCCGCTGCCAAGCTTAGACTTCTTCTCATACAGGAATGGCATGAAGCATTGATCACCACACTTGCTCAAGGCGAATTGGCGATTTCAGTATTGTATTAACTATAACTTCAGGTTTCCTCCAGCGACGACGCGACCGACGCGAGCGACGTTTTCCTTCAGCGATATTAGTGATGTCCAAGATAAATTTAGAAAGTATATAATACGAATTGAAAAAGTCTCATGGTAGACACTTTCCCTTACTTTCCATGGTAGGATTTGAACTCAAAACCTCGTGAATGAAATTTAAGTCTCTAAAATAACAATAGGCTCAATAAATCCGGTATGAATTACGATTAGTGTTAAAATAAAACGGCGTTACTCAGCAGCGGAATTCACCGAAGACAAATCACTTGTTAAAAGTTGACAGTCCTCGTCTAAAATATACTCAATCGCTCCTTGAGCGGCTTTATGTAACGCTGTAAGCCACCGGTGAATCCGGTTAATATGGCCTTTACTTCCTAATGGCAGCAATTATTAATTATTTAATCATTCTGTTGTGAAATGGGCGGACTCGGCTTCAGTCGCGAATCGTGACGGCAAGTAAACGATGATTAAGATTGCCCATTGTTTGTTTGAGCGGTCTTATCAATTTTATCGTTGTGTAATTTGACGGTTTTTTGTTTTATTAAACGGGCTCCTTTTTGACCGTGTTTTGTTTATTATTATTTATTAGACTTTTGAACGTCATAAATCTTATTGATTATTCCCAAAGAAAAGAAGTGTTTCAAAGAGATTAGACACTTCACCTTTTATATTCGACTAGCTTCTGCTTGTGACTTCGTCCGCGTGAAAATTCTAGTTCCCCCGACCCACCACATCGCATCGCGTCGCCTGCCCGCGCTATTACTTCATTTTCGCTAAGTGTTCTTTAGGCCTTTTTTTAGGGTTCCGTAGTTAACCACGTGTGAAGTGGGGATGAATATTTTTTTCGTCGTCTACCCCATCGTGTGGGGTATCGTTGAATAGGTCTTCTAAAATTACTTCGGGGTTGCTAAAATTATTTTTCGATTTAATGCTCCATTTACGAAATATTAAACTTTAAAGTGCAAATTTTTGTTCCAGTAGGGTGTCCCCCCCCCTCTAAAAGCTAAACTGCGGGCTTGAGAAATCTGGAAAAATTCACGATGATAGTGCATTTCATGAACTTTGAAGGAAAACTACAGCGGTTAGGATAACTTTATTAGTTTAGCAGTACCTAATAGTCGTTGAACTTGGGTGTTGGATAATTTTGTGCATTAATCCTATATAGTGACTAAGATGATATAGTTGCTTGTTTATGACGGGTAAAGACTTGCATTAAAAACAAAATATGAAATAAAAAAACAAAAACATCGCTGGTTAATTATCATAAGTTTCAATCACTCTTATTTTTTAGCTTTACAAGGAAGAAAGTGGTTCTTATTAGTTAATGTCTAATCTGTATAAATAATTATTTTCGAAAATCAATATTTTGTTGTGGGTAGTATAGCTATTCGATAACAGATGGCGTTGTGCCGTGACGTCACTCTTGTAGATCGCGGTGTTAAGATTTTCTTGCAAGGTATGACCTCCGTGGTTACGTTATGTGTTAAAGTTTTGTTTTACTCTAGACACCCTTGTCAAATATTGTTATTATAACCATTAACTCCTAATATCTTTACCACTACATATTATATTCATTATATTCGAAATAAAGAACAATAGAATCGTACTACGTATATTGTGATAACGGGCTACTACGGAACCCTACACTGTGCGTGGCCCGACACGCACTTGGCTGGTTTGTTTATGCTCGGTTCCTTCCAAGCGTTAAGTACCCTTTCTCAAGAATTGGGCTGTCCTGAAAGGGGTGTTCTTAATTTGCTGTTTATGCGGGATCAGAAAAGGGAAAAGTTGCCTGTAGGCACCTGGATAGTTTACATAGGTACAGGCTTGGAATTCGGCTTGCGGATTTGAATTTCGTGGTGGTGGCGCAACATGGTCTTTGTCCAGCATTTGACCGCAAATAGCTGCGACTGTCTCAGTTGATTGATAGAGGCCATGACAGTAATTTGGTCAATTAAAATTTTACAGCATTGTAATCAATCAAGCCGATAACATCTATGCCAAAGTAGCCAACTGTTTTGCCACTTAATTAAACAATTGAAGTACTAAAGCTTTGCAATGTAGTGTTTAAGTAGCTACTTAATGTGTCAGCACTAAGTAAACGGATTGTAGTTAGCACGGTTAGGCCATATTAATTGCATTAATAATGTCATTTACACAAGTAGTATTGACTAGCAAATTTAATTACTGTAATAATCTCTCTGTTGCTAGTACAGCCATTTAAAACATAGAATACTCGTATTATGCAAAGTCTATGTTGTTGGTTTAAACATCCAGTATCCAATAGAGTTTATGATACCACAGTGGTGACTTGGTTGAACTAGATCTCAAGTGGCAAACAAGGTTTGAAATAAATTCGGAATCAAAGGCTTCCATCTCATCGTAGTTATATAAATAACAATTTACTCCTAAGCTAAGTTTTTCAATTGACAGATATTTTTTATTCGTGGAATAAAATTGACGTCTGACAGTTTTTGTATAGAAGAACTGTCAAAAATTCAAAATTATTCCTCGGATATCTGGCGTTGGAAAAATCATCACACAACATCCAATGCAACTTAATCTAATTTCTTATCTAATAAAAACCATGAATCCAGCACATGATTCTAGGCCAGAAATTTTTCGTCGGTTATCAAAAAAAAATTTAGCTGTTCCATAGAAAAGTACTATACCTACCTACGCGGTCAAAATTCTACGCCCCCAAGCGCAGAATTTTGTTTGTACACGTAGTGACGTACGTCATAATCTGGCTAGCCTTTTCCCAACTATGTTGGAAGACTGGAAGCCGATATGTTGGGGTCGGCTTCCAGTCTAACCGGATGCAGCTGAATACCAGTATTTGACTGCCTATCTGACCTCCACAACTCAGTTATTGGGTAATACGATACCCCTTGGTAAGACTGGTTATCAGATTTTGATTCTCGTTTTCCTGGTTTTCGTTTTCGTTTTTCTGGTTTTGATTTTCGGGCTTGTGACGACCCGTAACGACGTGATGACAGCCGGGACCAACGGCTTAACGTGCTTTTCGAGGCGCAGAGGGGTCTTGGTATATGAAGATGGTCACCCATCCACGGACCAACCGCGGCAACCGTAGCTTAACCTGATCGATTGACCCGTGAGGCTGTTATAACTCGGCCACTAGCCCCTCTGACGTAGGTATAGAATCATGTGCTAAATTCATGGTTACCTACAGTTTGCGCGACAATGTCTCTGCCCTCCTGTGTACCTATATTAGTTTTGCTGCTTCAGAAGAATCTTAGCTAAAATACCATGCCGGGTCAGCGGGATTGTCCGAAAAGGTTACCGCTGGCTCGGAACATAAAGGGCTAAGGAACATAAGGGACACGGGTGGGTTTTAGTCAGTAACCGTTTTATTACAAAACTGTTCTAACTTTAGACCTAGCCTAAACTTGCGAGACAGTTACTGTATTTTAAACTTTATTCCGACGAAGGTAATTTTCTTAATGCAAAATTGACAACTTAAGACTCGGGTTTCACGCCAGTTTTTGTAAAGCAACTTTAAGTTATTCCGATTATAGTTCGAAATCTGAAAATGGCTTGATGGTTTAAACCTGTGTCTAAAGATAAACTTTGTTTTGTAATAAGGCCATAAGAGTCTGACACTCCCTTCCGCTCCACCCAGAGCGGGAGGAGTCATTTGATGATTTCCCATCCGCAAAAAAGAAAAGCTGAAATACCATGGAATACTCTAACACTCATTACCTACAAGAAAGCAAACGCTTCCTCGCTAATCAATCTCATACATAAGTTTAGGATTTAATACTAACGGACAGTTAGGCCTGTTATTTAACACACACGTTTTTCTTGCCGTGAAAAACTAGGGTTTATTTGCCCAGCAGTTTATTCACCAGGCAGTATTCGTCAGTGTTATATGGCAATGAAAGTTTGTGTTGACAGACAAGTTGTTTCTATGGCGCGGTTTACCTATACCCATACCGCGCCGCCCGTGCTCTAAAGAAACCATACAAAAGGCTTTACTTACCGGCCATAAATTATCCATAAATAAAAATTATAAAGCGATCAGTCTACAGCTACAAGCCATAGCTTATTACAAATTATAATTAAACACATAGCCGTGTTCGTACATTGTTCGTCTTAATGATCATAATGTTAGGCGCCTCCTTTTCACTGCACACAAAAAGAAATAGACAGAACTTTGTCGCTACATCGAAAACTATCGTTTGTCCAGAATTTTAAGTAATATAAGTATTAGGTTCGACCTTTTTATTAACAGTTGATGAAACTTCAGAAATGAGTACGGAAATATTGGTATTATTGATACCAATATTACCGTAAATGCTCATTTTTGCAATGAGGGATATTCTTTTTCTTTTTTTTAACGCTTCCCTAGTCGCTGGATAGATGGCGCTGAACTTGGTAAGTTACTGCAAGGAACGGAACGTCACATAATTTTTTTATTAATTCACATGGATGTAATTTTCTGTGTAAGATGTAAGATCGTAAAACGAAAGTAAACGAAACTGTCACTCAACGAGCGTATATGACGTGACGCAATGTTTTTTTTTCCAAGCGTTTTGACTTTGGCACCTAGTAACGTAGTCAGTTCAACGCTATCTTCAGGGTTCTTGGAAACTGTGTTTTTTTTTAATACTCAAAAGAAAAACCTCTCATTAAAAAACTTATGATTTTTTTTTAATACGGATTTTGTTTTTATTCGTGATAAGCATCACGGATATCCAAAGATTAAAATCATAACACTACAGGCGGTTTATTCTGTAAAAATCTCATCTACTCAATCTGACTTAGGTGAAGTGAGCTGTCAATAGTGTCAATCCCTAGCATCAGGTGAAATGACACCTCACTTCAAGCTCACTTCGTCTAGGTTTTCACAGTAAGATTTTTACAGAATAGCACTACTGATTGGGTCCGTGGCTTAGGCCCCCAGTGGTCGACGCACCTGTGGCCGACGCCCCCGATACGATTAATTTAATATCTTTTTTTTTGTGCTTTATCACTTAGTACAGTAAATGAGAAAAGTGTTTCACCCTATTAATAAAGTATTTTTCCTTGCTAAACAAAAGTTATCTATCAAATAGCAGAGAGAATAGATCGCCAACAATCAATATTAAGTACATTTAATATTTTTGTAAAACAATTTTTGTGCCTGACAGTACATTTGATCAAAAATTACTTTGAATTAAATTATTCGAATCGGGGGCGTCGGCCACAGGTGCGTCGGCCGCTGGGGGCCTAAGCCACGGACCCTACTGATTTTAGGGATGGACACTATTAAAAACTCACTTCTAGTTTACTTCACTGTGACATTTTCATAGAATCTACCAGCTGATCTGTTTATTCTTCGTTTTTATTGTTATGTGCTTAACATACAACTCGATTATCTTGGATTTGGTGACTTCAGTAGGTATTAGCACAGTAATCTATATATTATTTCTAGTTTCAGTTGCGCTTGATAAAATATGTATCGGTATCGTCTATTGAATGTAGTAGTTAAGCGTTGAATCCAAGACCACCAGTTACGTTGATAACTTTCCATGTGGGATCAATGTTTCATTATTGTTTATTGTGTTGCGAATCTATTTCCCCTAGAGCCTACAGCAGGTTTTGTAAGAACCTACATACTGCAGTGGATTTTAAACTTTCCTGATTGGTTGGTACGTGGTTGGTACATACTTGTATGGTGCATATTTTTTGTAAAAAAAATAGTGTCTTATAATTGATCACTTTATTAAATAGGTACGAAGCACCTCTGCAGTGAATTTTAGCCAGTTCTATCATTATTGTCTGTTTGACTGGTTCACTTGATTTGTCAAGAATTTATAAGTATTATATCATATTATGAAATAAGATCCAACCATTACCGCGGGGACATACTAGTCAAGTCCAAGCGTGTCTCATCGCCGCCTGCGTGTTTGTTTATAACATATTACACGAACTAAACAAAAGAAGATTTATCGTGTGGCCCGTGACGTGTGATGCGCCTGAGCAAGCCGCTCATTCCACTGTCATTTATTAAACGTACGTTTTAATAAACGATTTGGAAAGTGCAGCTAAATGCATCTATCTATGCAATGCCTCTATGAGTCTATCTATGGGATCGTCAAACTTTTAAATTCATCAGTACCGATCGGGTATTGACCTCATAATTGACCTCTTCTCTGTAAAAGAATAAAACGATGGTATATCTTCTAATCGAAGTTGTTTTCTGAAGGTGGACCGATGAACTTGTGAATATCCTTGGAAACTGGTGGATGCGAGAAGCACAGAGCTGGTCGAAATGACGACCCCAGGGGCAGCAATGGATGTCTTTCCGCTGAATTGATGATGATGATATCTTCTGATTGCGATTCCATATGGCCGAGAAAGACATTTTACACGCATTTGACTGAAGGCAACTGGTTAGCATGATCTACGCTGACAATCTGGCTTATTAGTCGATTCGCACAAATTTACCCGCCCGAAATGGGCGAATAGTCACTTTTAAATAATAATATTTTTCTCTAAGCGATTCGCATGAAGTTAATTTATTTGTGGGTTGCCTATAGAAACAATCTTGGTGTTTCAACATTGAACATTCTTTGGTGTTTGATTTGTCTATTGATTCTTGATGTTCTGCCAAAGCAAAACGTACCTAACTGAAAAGTGTGTGGGTAAGTTATTTTGTACTTGGTCATGATCATCTAAACTAAATTACATGCAACGTACAATGATATGTAGTTTAAATTGTGACATTAACTCAATAAAACTGTTTAGAATAGTTAATTCGACAATCTGTATTACCCAGAAGGTCACTAAAGCTCTCTAAGAGTTTTATACTCTAGCATTAGAATAATCATTTATACTATTTATTATGTACCCCATATAAATAACAGATATAAATGTAGAAATTTTACAAGAGAACTTGTAAAGACAACCTTTGGAAGGATTAAAAAAGGGGAAGGAGAGACAATACTGTAAAGGTAGTCTGTGGTGTACCAAATACCATTATTTTCCCATGTATTTTATATTTTATAATTTTTCGTTACTCACAAATAGAGGGCGACTAATACCTAATACTTTATCTCAGGGCGAATTTCACCAATGACACAATGCGATCAGCACGTCTTAATCGCGTTTAGGAGCTGTCAGTGACACTATTGTTGCGGAATATTTACACTGACAGCTCTTAAACGCGGTTAATATGTGCTGATCGCGTTTAGTGTCATTGGTAGGGTTGCCAACCATACTTTATAATAACATATCCGAGGTACTTTATTTTCGATAAATACATATACCTACTTTATACTTTTGCTTAAAAATGAAATTTGCGAAAATACTTTATTCCTAACCTTTTGTGATGCGTAAAACTACAGACTCATAATTATGGGTACCTAATTACTGAACTATTTATTGGTAGGTACTTACAAGTCAAAAAAGAAAATCTATTAACAAAGATAAAGAATTTTCAGAGAAAAATTCCAGTTGTGAAGACAAATGACAATATAATACAGACGCCAGCAACTCAATCTACCCAAAACTGTCAATTTTTCCGAATCTTTGAACCTTATGCTTTAGCGATACAGTTGAAAACCTATTAAAGAAATTTGACAGATTGTAGTAGCTTGATGTGCTGGCGTCTGTACTTAAAAATGCATGTGATAGCTTATGTACCAAATGCAAAAATAAAATATTTCTTATTTACTCTCTTTTCCCGCCACTTCAGCTTTCACTGAGTTTTTTCGGTAACGAATCTGCAGTGGCGAGAAGAAAACAGATCGTACATAAATTTAATAAAAAACCGGTCAAGAGCGAGTCGGACTCGCGCACCGAGGGTTCCGTACCTGATGGTACGGGACCCTCGGTGCTCGGTGGTTGGAATCAGAATCATGTTTTAAAAAACTTAAAATCATGATTGTTTTTAATTTTTTTTCATCGGTGAGGCCTATATTTGTCAGAGAATTTTAACACTATGCACTGCGGTGTTGAATATTGCAGTTTTATGTCAGCGCCATCTCTTGACCGATAGTGGAACAAATGTAAATTTTGTTGATTATTTCTGAAAAAGTGTGCTATTTAGAGACTTCGTTTTATTTTTCCTATAATCTTTACATAAACTTCTATCACATAGAAATATTACAGATTTTTCTCTTTGCAAACTTCGGAGATAAGGGGGTGGAACGGTATTCTTTATACATTTTTCATCAAAAGTCGAAAACTATGCGGCCTAAAAAAAAAAGTTTTTGAGAATGTGCAAACTGCGTTCTTTCATATGATACCCTACATG
The DNA here is from genome assembly GCA_916614155.1 of Mesoligia furuncula. Lineage (NCBI taxonomy): Eukaryota > Metazoa > Arthropoda > Insecta > Lepidoptera > Noctuidae > Mesoligia > Mesoligia furuncula. Next base: position 18,902,720 of record OU744798.1, read on the forward strand.
CCCTAGTAGCCCCACTTCGAATTTTACAGACCCCTTTTCAGATCCTGTTGCAAAAAATATGCATATATTTTTATTCCTTTCTTATTTGCAAAATAGTTGGGCAAACGTCATCTAAAACTGTTCAAAATTTCAAGTTGATAGCATTAGTAGTTCTTGAGATATCCAACTGTGACAGACAGACAGACAGACTTAGTCTCACCATAAGGGTTCCGTTTTACCATTTTGGTACGGAACCCTAAAAATGAGTTACTTATGTATTTATTTATTTAAATCAAAATTTCGAGTGTAAAACGTTGAAACGAGTGTTAGCGCTTGCTAAAAGCACCCAAAAATATGTGTTTTAAGGGGATAGTAACATACTTTTTGAAAAATACTTTTTTTTTCTTCCAAATACTTTTTTTAGGGTTCCGTACCCTTAGAGTAAAAACCCTATTAGTAAGACTCCACTGTCCGTCTGTTTGTTTGTCTGTCACCAGGCTGTATCTCATGACCCGTGATAGCTAGACAGTTGAAATTTTCACAGATGATGCATTTCTGTTGCCGCTATAACAACAAATACTAAAAACAGAATAAAATAAATATTTTGGGGGGGGGGGCTCCCATACAACTAACGTGCTTTTTTTCGGCGTTTTTGCCTTGTGGTACGGAACCCTTCGTGTGCGAGTCCGTCTCGCACTTGGCCAGTTTTTTTTCCTATTCAAAGAATTTGATAAACGTACGTTATTTTTCTCAAAAAAGCTGACAACCCTAGTCATTGGTGAAATTCATTCTAAGCGTAAAGCTTGTTAGCTGAAGCCAAGGTTGAAAGGTTATTTTTAATTCGTATAAGTCGTAAAACAAATCATTTCAAGAAACGACTTCAGATATAAAGCTTCTTATAACGTGTTGATTGATAAATCGTATGGTTGTCAAACTTTCTCGTTCATAAAATAGTACTATAAGCTAAGCATTATATAGTTATTATTTAATGCTAAGCAACCAAAGGATTATTAGGTGTTTATAGGTAATTAGTGAGAGGTTAGACTTTCAAAATATAATAAAATTACCACTGCAAGGAATTTCTCTGTCATAGTGTGATTAAATAGTGTCAAACTAAATAATGCGCACAGCAAAAGAGTGGAACTCTTTGCCTGCGTCTGTGTTTCCGAGCGCATACAACCCGAATCTCTTCAAAGTAAGAGTGAACAGGCTTCTTCTGGGTAAGCTCACTCCATCGCACAGTGTGGGAATCTCGCAATCTAGGGGGATTTAAATCAAAATATATATTTTGATAATTGTTATTATAGTTATAACCTATTTATACCTAAGACCCTATTTATCACAGCTACATATTAGAAATTATTGTAGGTAGGTTAGAAAAATAAATAAAAAATGTTGATATGGGCAGATAATAATCGTTGTACCCTTACAATACGAACATCAACATTATAGTGTCATCTTCACTTGAGATTACTGATCAAATTAACGTATAGTCTTATTTATTGGTTTATTACTGTATTGTGTATATCTTTCAAGGTAAGTTAGAGTGTATTTTATTTAAGTAATAGTTAAACATTGATCTAATAACATCATTTGAAAGTACAGTTAAGCATTTTTAGATGATTTGCAAAACAAAAGGTGTATAAAAAAAATGACCAGAATATCCCGGTGTTGTTATTGTTTTGATTTATAGTTTAGATTCTTAACTTTTGAGAACAATTGATAAAACTTGCGATTTTTTCGCGACCGTCATACAGTTTTTTTCGGTTTTCAAAATGACCCCAACAGTACAATTTTTTTTTTGATATTTGGACCTCAAATGCGAAAAAGGAGCTAGGGAGAGATAAGAGGATTTTATGTACCTACCGTAAATGAGGCCGAAAGTGGAATTAGTGACTAAAATAATAAAATTTATTCATATCACATTTTTTTAATACTACTTTATTTTTTATCACTATTTAATTTATTTATTTGAATAGCAATCAATATTATTTTTTAACTTGTATCATTTATTTAATTCAATTTGGAATTAAATCCCCCTAGATTGCGAGATTCCCACACTGTGCATCGTCGACTTTGTCTCTGTCACTTCTGGGGGCTTACTCTCCAAACTAATTTTAATTCCAATGAAATGCCAATATGATTCCAATGTTAATTTTACAGTCACGTGATTCGGTACTCTTGAAAACAATATTGTCACCATTGAAATGAAATTGACATTGCTCCGCCATTATTTTGTTACACGTGAAGTTAGCTATGTTACGGGCTGCAATAGTGTTGTTCAACTCATTACGAAAAACCGGTAATAGAGCTTTAAAATGCTTTATCGTTTAAATAACAAGGCTATTAAATAAATATGATATAAATAGTTCTTTAATTGATTATTTATAAAGTATTAAATTCATTTGGGCATAAGAAAATGAATAAAATCATAAAATTAACCATGACTTTGGCTTTATGGGGTATGATCGTTGCCTACACTACTTACTAAAAGAAGAAGAAGTGAATTCGAACTGCAAGTTTGTTTGTTTATGACAATATTCTTCGCGTTTGGTTATTTTTAGTAAGAAATAATTACTGTCCGCTAAGTTACTTAACTAATTAGTACTTATTACAGTTTTATGCAAATGGTACCAAGTAAATAGATATACAACTTCTCTATAGAGTAAGTAAATAATGTTTTTGTGACGAACGCCGACCGTGTTTATGTGAATAGTGAACATGACTGAGTTATATACCAGTGAAGTGATAAATAAGTTAGAATATGTAAAAGTGATAGTTAGAATAGGATAGTTAAGACCAAAAAGTACCTATCGTGGGCGTCGATATGTGCTACTACTGTTTTACTGAGTAAGATTTTGATTTTCTAATTAAATTTTAAGTGTTTGTATTGTTCTAAATAGCTTTCTAACTGGTTTTTATTAATAGTTTTCTTAGTAGAATCAGATATAGAATTTTTGATCATTTTAATTAACGAAGAAAAATGATAGAATAATTACGTAACTTGAAAACGAGGTTTTTTGTTTATAGGAATATTTGCGAGATTTTAGTGTCAAATGAGAGGATTATGTTTAAAACTAATATACTAGTTAGAATTATGTAAATCGGTCTACGGGTTTTACAGATAGAAAGAATTTTGTATAATGAAATCATGCCGAAGACCGATTTTAGTAAGATAATGTTCTAAAAAGTTTTTATTGTATAGGAGATAGGATAATGTTGTTATGTAATACGAAAGAGGAGTCAAATCCTTGCTCACTCCGTAATTTGCTTTAAATTCGTATTCATTCATAGAAAACGCTTTGTCCGTATAACGCATCATCCGACGCTCATCTCGTCTTTGTTTCAGTTGTTTTTATGGGAATTACGTAAAACACTATATACTACTGCTTATCATGCCATATTATAATCCTATAACCCACAAAAAACCACTTAAAACGCAAAACAATTTCTAAAAAGTTACACTTTTGTTATTGGAAAAATCACTATCAACAAACTATCCCAACGCAATATTGACGCAATACACAGCTGTCAAAATACACTCAAGAGTACCGATTACCCCACGCCAAGCCCGTTCGCAATTCCATTTAGTTCCCCAAAATGGACACCCAATCTAAAAATCAATTGGCGCTAGCATCGAACTCAAGAGTACGAAACGTCACAATTCCAATGTCGATCTATCGGAATTAAACTCGAGAGTAAGCACCCAGACCTAGACTAGAGTCAAGAGCAAACCCATTTCACATAAAAAAAAAACTATTCATAATTTGAGTAATGTATACGCAGAAGTCAACCAGGAGATTGTCGTGTTTTTTTTAAAACAATATTATGTTTTGTTAACTTTACTAAGGGCTGATTTTTCAATCATCTGATAACTTTATTAGAGGAATAATTTTGAAATTATGACAGTTATTTCAAACAAAAAATGTCAAACGTCAATTTTATTCCTCGAATTAAAGTTATTTGACGATTGAAAAATCGGCCCTAAGTCAGTATAATATTATGCAAGTTATTTATAAATAAAATGAAATTGCTTGTTCTGTATATAGGATATCGGAATCACTTTTACACGTCATATTATAAACAAAATAAGCTCCGTGAGGTCGGCGTTTCCTATCTGACTACTCTGAGAAGAAAGGAGGAAACAAACTCAGAGGTCACAGTCTCTTTTAAAGTCCAGGCATAATCTTGGCCAGATCATGTGAAGAGCATGTAGATTGATGTCTGAAATGGTTTTCTGAGGATTACCACAAAGATTTGAGTGGACCTGTCCGGTCAGCGCAAGCATTTGTTAGTAATCATGTAGCTCGACTCAGAATTCGAGGAGCTCAGTGTTACTGCAATAATTTTTTGGTTCCCTATCCATTTGCATAAAATTTTAAGACCCAATATAACTTGGCATAGGTACTTTTGTTTCTCCTAATTATATTTTCGCATAACATTATTTACGCATAATTTTGTTAAGCCTAACTTCTCTAATCATAATAATGATTAAGCATAACATTCTAAAGCATAAATTTAGCATGCTGCATTTTTTTATTTCTAACGACGGCAGGTCGACGGAGCTCCGCTGCGCGGGGCTCCTATTTCTGTCTGCAGGGTCTAATCTAAAGGAACCTAACCAAACCGAACCTCGGGGTGCCCTTCGCTCGCTCTTGCATCCTACGTCGCCTAGTAGCACAACACATTGAATTTTTACGACAATATTTTAATTTTAATTTTAAGTACTTTAGTTTAGTATTATGCGAATTCAATTTATGCTAAAACAAATTAGCCTTCAAGATTATTATGCCAACATAAACTGAATGCCAAAAAAAATATGGCAAAGTATTATTATGGCAAAACAAATTATACCAAAATAGTGATGCCAAAATATTTAAGGAAAAAGAACATTATGCGAAAAGAAGGGATCCCTATTTTTTTATGATCGCTAAGTAAGGTATTAAATAACTGAATCTACCATGTCTGCAAGGTTTTTTAACAGGGAAGCGTGGGCAACGCAAATTTTTTCGTTTAAAAACTTTACAGACGTTAGAATTAAAACGCTGTATTACCAAAAATTTAGAGATTATAAGGCAATTAATATAACAGAATTAATGTCCTACAATAGTGAACTAATTTCCACACTTAAGCGTTAGTAAATGCATTTCTATCTTACAATACGATCTTGATCTAGATAATTTCAATTTAGAATAGTAGTTAATGGAAATATCATTGTTGCTAATAATAATTGTGGAACGAAACCGGTAAAGAACTTCACGGAGTGCTTTCTATGAAAGGCGCTGGGCACAATTGGGTAAGTTTATTATTGAAAGCTGCGATCGTATCACTGTTGGTAGTTATTAGTGCGTGATTTAGTGCGCTGCGCCCGCGCCGCCGACCACCCCTATTTACTGATAGAATATTGGCGCCATTGGCTGGTTTTGTAGAAATCTCTAATTTCTAGGTCTAATGATAAAAAGTGTGGTGATTGTATCAGTCTGTTAGTAAGTTGCTTGCGGCTCGTTGGAAAATATATACTTTTACCGCGTTACGCTTGCCGGTATCACACTAATATTATAAAGGCGAAAGTTTGTGTGTGTGTGTTTATATGTTTGTTACTTCTTCACGCTTAAACGGCTAGACCAATTTTGATAACATTTTGTATGGAGGTAGCTGACACCCTGGATTAACGCATAGACTACTTTTTTCTCGATATTCCCAGGGAATCGACATTTACGCGGGTGAAACCGCGGGGCGCAGTATCATAACTGCCTCGACAATGTTTGGGTTAACAATATGAATGTGGTAACATAAGCGCTAAAATAACCTGTAAAACTAAATTGTCTTTGTGTCTCTACTTGTGTTGAATCTTTAGATTGTTATGTCCTTGAGTTTTAAGGGCTATGCGAATATACAGGGTGTTTGGTGCATCGTTTGCCAAATGGAATTGGTCGAAAGGAGAGGTTGTTTGCTATCTCTTAAGGCCCAGTAACTCATTCCTTGTTACACCGGTTTTTTTATTACGACTTTTTAAATTTTATTTAGAAAAATACAAGAACTCTGCATTTAAGCTTAATTTTTTTTTAAAGTTATGAGTATAGCCTTCAAATTTCATTTTAATTCTTATGTTTACTCTTGTATGGTTCTATGAAATTCAAAATTACTTGCTAATAACATCTAGTTCCTTTTTAATAACTCATAAAGTTTTTGAAAAAAGGAAAAATACACTTAACACTCAACTTTAAATTGCTGTAAAAAAAAAACTAAAAGCGATCGGGATCTTCGAATTCTTTTAAAAAGTTCTCTAGTTTGTCTTCTTTCCAACCATGTGCAATATACCAAAAAAACTTTTAATAACTTCAGTAATTCGCTAAATGTGTAATCGAGACACATCAGGCTGATATTCGATATTACGGTAAGAACACTTGTTTTCCCATAAATAACATTCTTTAAGTAGGTGGATAGTGTTATCTCACTCTTACGCAGTCTCTTATCTCTTTCTAGGGTTCGAACTTTCCTAGAACTTGAAATAAAAAATAAATTTTTATTTAATAAGTACTTAATTATAAATTTTAAATTTTACACTATCAAAGCAAACTGGGCCTTAAGAGATAGCAAATGACCTCTCCTTTCGGCCAATTCCATTTGGCAAACGATGAACCAAACACCCTGTATAAGGTCTATCTATTCATACACGAAATATCTGAAGGGGTCATTGTACTCATCATTACGAACAACTTTTACTATGGGACCAAACTCGAAATCGCGAAAAAATAATCAGCTGTTCCACACATTTATGTTCGCATAACTCGTCAAAATGTAGGGAACGGCTGATTTTTTTTTCGCGATTACAGGTTTGGTTCCATAGTAAAAGTTGTTCATAATGATGAGTACAATGACCTCTTAAGAGGTTGTTAATGTTTTACCAATAACCCTGTATAGCCTGCGAAATTCAAATTTGCTTACGTTTTTTTGCAATTTGCAGGTCAGTGTCAGGTTGTATGATGATTAAAATATGATTCGCGACCGTAACAAACATGGCTTTGCAAAATTATGATCATTAGAATCAGCAATACCTACAATTCCTTGAGTTAGAGTTCCTCAAATGGCATGATTTCATGAAATAGTCATTCAATAGGGTAATATGAACTTAGAGTTGTATTGATGATTTTTATGATTACCTATAGGTAGTTCTGTAAATAAATATTTGTTACAGCCACACACACACAAACAGTATCTATCTACAGTTTTACAGGGGCCCAAGTCTGCTATTTTTATAAATTCGCCATTCCAACACGATCCCACCACCATCCCATGGTCTTTTGCTAAAAGTTCGTAATCTGCTAAATTCATAATGGTTTTTTTTTTTTTTTTGCGGATGGGAAATCATCAAATGACTCCTCCCGCTCTGGGTAGAGCGGAAGGGAGTGTCAGACTCTTACTGACTAAAACCCACCCGTGTTCCTTCCTTAGCCCTTTATGTTCCGGGCCAGCGGTAACCCTTTCGGACAATCCCGCTGACCCGGCAGGCTTCGGCCCTAAGGGGCCCCTCTTCGATGCTGACATCTCTTTGAGGCGCGCGTGGAACACGTACGCGCCGTCCGGAACGGGCCTGGTCCTGATCGGACGGTGAGCTACCCATTACTCACCGCCCGCAGGCCCGCGCCTACGGTGGCCGGGAGTCGTCACGCGGCTCCCGACGCCTGGGGCGTCCCCCGCGGCGGCTGAGACGGGAGGCTCTCTCCCTGAACCGTCCCGCCACCTCCTTCGCTAGCGTGACTGCTTCGCAGAAGGAGGTGACTGCCTTCCACTCCCTGTCGCCCCGGACCATGGCTTTCACCAGGGCCGGACGCGAGAGGTCGCCGTCGCTGCCAATCGCCTCTACGAGGACACGGCGGTGCTCCGCCCAAGCGGGGCAGACCTCCACCGTGTGCTCCACCGTGTCCTCTGGGCGATCCTGGCAATGGTGACACCCGGGTGTTTCCTCCCGCCTGATGATGTGCAGGAACCTCCCGAAACTTCCGTGTCCGGTGAGGACCTGCGTCAGGCGGTAGGTGAGGGCGCCGTGGCGCCTCTCTAGCCACTCTTAGTCGGTCTTATCGCCGCTATCGCGGCGTGCCCTGCGCTGGGTTGCGACAGTCGCTCTTTCCATGCCGCCATGAGATCGCGCCGGAGATCCGTCCGCTCCGCAGCGATTTGCTGCGGAAGCGGATCCTCCCCCCGGCGTAGTGCCTCCGCGCGCCACTCATACAGGCGCGCGAGGACTATCGCCTCCAGATCCCATGGTGGCAGTCCGGCAAGAAGGCTTGCCGCCTCGCCCGAGATCGTGCGGTAGCCCCGGATAGCCCTTATGGCTACCACCTTCTGGGGCGCGTTCAGGTAGTGGGCGGCTCGCCGCCGCAGTGATCGCGCCCACACCGGGGCCCCGTATATGGCCATGGACCGCACGACCCCCGCGTAAAGCCTCCGGCAGGAGGCGTTTGGCCCCCTCAGGTTGGGCAAGAGCCGCTTGAAGGCGGCCCCGGCCCGTTCCAGTTTGGGGGCCAAACGTCGGAAATGCTCCACGAAGTTCCACCGGCTGTCGAGGACGAGACCCAGGTATTTCATCGTCATCCCGACGCCGATGTGAACCCCTCCTACCGTTAGTTGGGATCCCGATGGCGGCGCGTTCCGGGGCCCATGAAACGACATGGCCTCGGACTTGTGCAATGCCACCTCGAGACCCAACTGCCGGATCCTCTCCACGACTATCGCAACCCCGCGTGTCATCGCGTCGGCCGCCGCCTGATGCGACCTCCCCTGCGCTAGGACCAGCGTGTCGTCAGCGTAGCAAACCACGCTGACGCCATCAGGGAGGTCGGCGCGCAGCACCCAGTCGTACCCAATGTTCCACAGAGGCGGCCCCAGGACCGATCCCTGCGGGACACCGCACGACATCTCTCGCCGGTTCCACTCCCCATCGTGACCGGGGTAGCTGACGGCTCTTTCCGTCAGATACGCCTCGACTATTCGACGGAGGTAGGGCGGCACCCGGTGATACCGGAGTGCCTCCACAATGCTACTCCAGGGCAGGGTGTTGAACGCGTTGGCGATGTCGAGTGACACCGCCACGACGACCCCACCCTGGGACACCGCGTCCCCCGTCGTGAGGGCTCTCACGCGCATGATGGCGTCCACCGTCGAGCGCCCCTTGCGGAAACCAAACTGGCTGTCCGCAAGATCCGGCCCCGTCCTCACCAGGTGCCCGACGAGGCGGCCCGCAATCACTCTCTCAAAGAGCTTGCCGACCTCGTCGAGCAGCACGATGGGCCGGTATGCGGACGGAGAGTCCGCAGGGCGCCCTGGCTTCCGAATGAGGACCAGCTTCCCCGTCTTCCAACGGCGTGGAAACTGGCCTCTCTCCAAACATGCGCTTAAGAACGCCTCCAGTCGAGGCCCGAGAGCCCTCGAGGCCAGGACCCAGGCTTTACCTGGCAAGCCGTCGGGTCCTGGGGCGGTATTTTTGGCCTTCAGCCTTCCTACCGCCGCTCTCAGTTCTACCCCGGTCACTGCAGGGATGTCGTCGTCGTCCGCGTGGTCCGCTTCGGGCACCGCAATTGGCGGAGCCATGGGCGGGGGAGTGTGCTCCCCCCGTGAAGGGAACAGAGCGCTCACCACCTCCTCCACCAGCTGGGGGCGGAGACTCTGCGTCAGCGGGGGGGCCCAGGTGCGGAGTTTATTCCGCACCATTTTATAAGGGCGCCCCCACGGATCTCTGTTCAGTGTCTCCACCATCTCCTCGCGGGCCACATCCTTGGCCCGCTGGACAGCCTCTTGGAGGGCGGTCTTCGCCGCTCTGTACCCCTCGTACAGCTCCGCCTCCGAGGCTTCCGCATCCGGAGGGCGAATGCGGAGCCTGCGGTGCCTGGTGTACAGGTGTCGCGCATCGACGCACGCCTTGCGTAGCGCCTCCAGTTCCTGCGACCACCAGTACACCTGACGTCGGGCGCGTCCTGGCCGGACTCGGGGCATTGCCACGTCTTAGATCTCGGACATGGCCTCCCGGAACCACTCCGCCTCATCGTCGATATCGGCAGGCCTGTCCGGTGATGACACCCAGGCCTGCACGATCGAGGCTTCCAGGAGGAGCTCCCGGTCCAGCTGTTTTAGCGCCCACCGCGGACCACTCGGGGCCTGTTGGACCAGCGCGCTAGAGGTCTGGGCGGAGACGTCGAACCGGATATACCGGTGGTCGGAGTAGGTCTCCACCCCCTCCATGACGCGCCAGTCAATGACGCGTTGTGACAGAGCGGGGCTGCCGAACGAGATGTCCACCACGGACTCACCCCGCATCCGCACACACGTGGGAACAGAACCCCGATTTAGGACGACCAGGCCTGTTTCCAGAGCCCAGTCCTCCACCATCCTGCCCCGCACATCCGTGTAACGGGAACCCCAGGCCAGATTCTTGGCATTGAAGTCCCCGAGCACAAGCACGGGGAAGGGATGGTTCCCGGCGACGACGACACTCAACTCTGTTAAAGAGTTGTGGAACTCGGCGAGAGTTCGGCTCGGAGAGAAGTACACCCCCACTACTACTATCTCTCCGAACCGTGCTGCTACGCACCCCTGTCCCTTCGTGACGCATTCGAGGGACGGGGTGCCGGCGGCGGCCGACGAAAGTATGGCCACTGAGCCGCTCAGGTCCTCCACCCAGTCATCCCTGGGCGGGACAAAGTACGGCTCAGCGACCACAGCGATGTTAATCGACCACTGCGCCACGCTCTGGAGCAACAGGTCCTGAGCGCAGGCGCAGTGATTGATGTTCGCCTGGAGGAGGCGAAGGGGAGCCATTACTCCTCCATTTCGGCCCCCTCCCGGGCCCTTTGTGAGGGCCCCTCGACAATGGCGGTGGCGGCAGCGGCGGCGGCAGCGGCGGCGGCGGTGGTGGTTGTGGCAGCAGCGGCGTTGGTAGTGGCGGCAGCGGCGGCGGCGACGGTGGTGGTGGCGACGGCCTCTGCTGCCGCCATGATGGAGGCCGTTGCCGAGACTATGGCCTTGTTTTTGGAAGCTTGAAGCTTCTTCAACGACACGTCTCGGATCGCGGCCTCCACGACCGCCGCAAACTTGATCTTGCGGTCCGCATCGGGGCCGCAACCCGCACCCGCCTCGTCACTCGAGGGCCCCGAAGCGACCGCGCGACCGTCCTCCTTTGCGGACTCCTCCGCTCTTTCCGCTGCCTCCCGGGCAGTGAGCCCCCTCCCCTTGCCTCGCTCCCGGACTCCACCCCGCCTGCTTGTGGGGATCTTTCGGGCCGAGACCAGCTCTCCGTCGGAGGACGACCCCTGGCTGTCCTCTGACCTTGGCCGCTTGCTGTATTTCTTCGCAGCGGCCACCTCCTTGGCACGAGAGGGGCTCTCTGAGCCTCCCGTGCTCGCGCCTCCAGATGCGGCGTCAGACTCCGACCCCGCATCACTCCTCACCACGTCTGTTTGGTTTTTGTTTTTGTTTTTTAAATCATTATCCATATCTGTTCCCACGAGTATATTTCAAGTTGTACTGGCTCAAAAAATATCGGTTCGCACTAGCGACTAAATCAAGCTACCCATTAGCCAAGCTTACAACCTCCCTCACGGTGCGCCGCCGCTTGGAGATTTGGGGAATTTTTTATAGAGGTTAATCTTCCTCGCGGTCCGGGCGGTTAAGCCAAGACCCTCGACCCCCTTCAACAGCCAGAGACATGACCTTAACTGTCTCCAGGGCTACGAGATTAGCGGTGGCAGGAGGGTTGCCCCTCATGCCTGCCCGGCGGCAGGGTAAGTGCACACCGAGCCCACTATGACCCCCCACAATTGTCGCTCTGCTACTCAGAGCGATCCTGTGTGGGACGATCCTCTTGGCAGAACATTAGCATGCGGACAGCAAAATCCCACTGGGAAATAATCCCAATGGGAAATCGCTGCCCGCACCCCAGGATGCACCGGCCCGAAAACTGGTCTTCCCCCCGGACGTATCCAGAAAGGAACCCCAGTCCCCAGGCACACGTGGAGGTTTTCTGCCCTGGCACCCCTAAAATTCATAATGGTTGATCATTGGTCGGTCAATGGCACAGAAATTATACGATACTCGTAACGAATTAAAAGGAATGACTGCACAATGACGTTCTAATGGTAGGTAGTCACTGATCAAAGGAACTGTCAAAATTTTAGCAGATTACCGCATAAGTCAGTAATTCATTTTTCATTATGTACGAGGTTACCATTATAGGCCATTTTTTTCAATGGAGTATCAGTGGTTGACCATTGGAAAGTCATAATGACGCCATTATATTAGTAGATTACCAAACTTGTCAAAATCAACAATAATTATGAAATCAATGATAGACCATTCTGACACTATTGTAATAGCAGACTTGAGGCCTTTGTGTGTTTGCTTGGCTTTCGCCTTAAGTTCAACTTTTTGATGATATTTATTGTTCTCACCTATTATTTTCGACTGTACATGCTGTTACCAATCCTCCCTATATCTCAATCTTATTTTTCCATGGGAAGAACATATTACAGCTATTTAAAACAGTTTCTATTTTAGGAAGAATATTGAAGAAACATTCCTGTTTTTGACAGTAAAACACACTGATTGTCTTCAGAATGAATGCAAGGAAACATCATAGTTAAAGAAAAAACTGTCCTCGGTTGTCGAACGGTAGAATTGAATTAGTTGTAAAGAAATGATATAAAGATAGTAACACCCGTGATAATCGAATAACGGTAGTCTCGTGTAGCAATTTATACTTAATCTTAATTGTCAATAAGTTTCGCTTTACACACTGAAGTTTTTAACTGTCTGAATGTTTTACGCTTAGATTCCTTTAATGTCTTTATTTCTACTAATGTCTACAGTTAAATTTTAGTTTACGTGTCTTTTATGAGTTGTAAGTGCTGATTTACCGCACTGTTTTATGGTGCATCCTATGCTAAGGTGCTATCTTCAAGATGAGCAGACTTTTATGAGTAACTGTATCCTGGTGCATTTCCTGTATGACTAAGGATTGTAGTGATGCGTACAATGCTTTGATGTATCTAAGTATAAGTTTATCACTTTTGTGATATGTATGTGTAAGGCACTTAATGTTTGTTTGACATCTAGCATAAACAGCGTGTGCTTATTGAGTGCCGATATTCCTCTTACTTTCCTATTGTTCCAACTCCCGTTCTTTGCAATCGCTCTTTTCCATTTCCTTATTACTTCCGCCTTGCATAACGCACAATCTTTCCTACTCGGCGCACGAGTCGCTCCGTTTTTTTCAGTCTGTCAATTAAAAAGGTCATAACACACGTTGCAAAAGTGTGGACATGTCATGTGTATTGATAAGTCGGCACGGCTAACGCTAGGGGACAGCCGCTCTGAGGTTACCTACCTCGAACATACGTAACACTGCACAAATTAGACTCACACACTGTAATGTTCTTACGCTCCAATTAATAATAAACCGGTTTTCTCTCATTTATTTTATGTAAACATTAGACACGCCCCGAGACGTACCTACATATTTACTATCACCAGATTTGTTTTATTGAAACGTCATGTTTAATTTATTTCAGTGTGGTTTTATGAATAGTAATTGCTTTGGAGTGAGAGAATGGAGTTCGTCTAGCAGGTGTTTGACATTTCCATGCCGGTGCACTATGTCTATGTGGACATAGAGACCGAGATTTACTGAACGCGAGTATGCCAAAGAGTACCGACTGCTGTATTTTGTTATCCACATGTTGCTAAGTTTGATGTACTTCAGAATTGAACAGAAAATGGATCATAAATAGACGAGTGCCAGCATTGGTGATGTCTGTAAACTTATAAACTGAATTTCTTATTAACCATCTTTCCTTCTCATTGCCCAACGACTCTTCCCAAAGAAATGTACCTTAACGTTTAATATAAGTGGGTAGGTAGGGTAGGTAGATACATACCTCACAGATCATAACCTTTGACCAGCATTCTTGTAATTTAATCGAAGTTATTTACCTACCTACATTTCTGCTTGCATAAATTCACTTACGGATTACGTCGAAAGCTGCTCTGCAATACAATCAAAACAAAATGTATCCGACGTTCGATTCCAAGAACAATAGTGAACTTTGACATCCAATAACAGCCAAACTATAACGGGTGTCAAGATTTTCTTAAAACACGAGTCAATTTTCAAAGGTGTCGGCAAAGGTCGCACGTAGCGGTAACTGGGCCGTTTACGTAACCGCTCTCAGAGTTCTTGACATTTGCAGGGCTCTGCGCAGGAGTGTTGCCGGACTTCGACGGTTCGTCGCCTCGCATACGTCACACCACTCAAGGAATTCCCTATTACGTCACACGTTACGAAATTTTGAAAGGAAACAGATGTGTGGCTGCGGCCTGATTTTTTAATGGAATGCAAATTGTTTGTTTTGATAAAAGTGTCACAGATGTCTTTGTACTTTGATTTATGTTCAGAGTTATTGTTTGTTAGAGCTAGAACAAAAATAAAATAAAAGATAACATTACATCAACAAGCTGTCGCAGTAGGCCTCCCGCGAGTCGCACGACACCCACTTCTTAGCCTCCCACATCCTGTCTGCGCCAACTGCTTTCTTCAGGTCATCGTTCCACCTGTCTGGAAAATGGAATTTAATTTAATATTTCTTTGTGAAATCGACTTTATGAGAGACGATATTGGTTTGATTCCTCGTTATTATTGTATTAAGACCTTTTGCGTTTTCGGGGCAAAGCCTATCATTTAAGGTTGCTTCTGCTGGTATTCTCTAGATCGAAAATAACAAGTCTTCCCCCAAAAATACAATCACCTATTTCATCTCAGTAAGCTCGTGATATGTGACGTCAGAGATTAGTGGGCGTTTCAGCTAAATCTGGCTCGCATTAATTGGCTATAACTCAGTAATAGCGCAGTAAAAGGTAAACAAAATGGTTCTGCTTTATTAACTGCTAAATTGATGCAATTAGCTAGTGCGATTCTAATTTTATGTTATGTATCTTTTAAATTAAAATTCACTGCTTCTTCGACTGTAGTATCAATACGAGTAGATGCGGAGGTGGTGATATGTTTATTGTTAATTCATTTTTTATATTTGCACTTCTCTTTAATTGATGAAATGGATACATTTGCACTCTAATTAAGCTTAACGTTACATTTAACTACATATTTGTATGAACGCACAATTAAGATTTCGGTTCTCCGGAGTGGGTTAAACAAAACT
Organism: Mesoligia furuncula; assembly: GCA_916614155.1. NCBI lineage: Eukaryota > Metazoa > Arthropoda > Insecta > Lepidoptera > Noctuidae > Mesoligia > Mesoligia furuncula. The sequence goes on from OU744798.1 coordinate 18,917,905, forward strand.
AGGTTTTAAAAACCATAGTCTAAGGTCATATCATATGTTAAAGACGTTCCTTTCTATTTTGAAGGCTGTTGGGTAATTTAAAGATGCACGGATGCATAGGTGCACGCAGAGAATGAAGACGAAAATAAGTGGCAAAACTTGTTTCTGTTTTCTTCGTGTGTAGAGATAGCGAATATCATGTCTATCTGGGAATAATAAATGCGTTTGTTGAGTACAACGGTGGTACATGGTGTGCATGGTGGCTTGCGGCTGCGCTGCGGCGGAGCGGTGCGGCGGTGCGGGCTCAGAGACTCGCGAACATTCTACCGGTTGTCTTTTATGGCGTCTCGACGCGACCCTACCTGACAAATGTTCATACCGTAAAGGAGCTGCGGAATACCGAAAAGATAAGGTTGTATTTTAGGAATTTTCCTGAAGAGTAAACAAGAAATCATATACGACTGTTCTTGGCTCTATTTCTGTATTATGTTGAAGGTGTATCTTCTTATCTTAGGTTGAGTAGATACATATTTTTATTCATGACTCAGTATCAGCATCAGAAACTGAGAAAGTGCAGCATTGTAAGGACTACTGTTACTAAGCGCAAGTTTATTTCTATGCGCGTTTTTCTCCGAATCGATTTTACAGCGTACAAACCATAAGAAAGTAGTAAGCTAAAAAGTATAAGAGCGAGCCCCTTATGTAGTGCGGCTACCCGTTTTGGTAAAACGACATCCCGTCGAACGTCAGGGACCGCTTTATTTTGCTCCCAGCGATGCCCGTGTTAGGAAAGAAGACGCGAGTGTGGGATTGCCGCTCCACATTACGATATTTATTGCATCACAGCCGACTACAAGGTATCACACTGTCAGCGACCGTAAACTTTGCCAGTGAGAGCGAAACGCCAGACAAAAGCGAGCAAAAAGTACACAGTAATTAGCACCACATAAAGCGAGTCATAATTTTAATGATGACAACCAACAAAACGTTTTCTGTCAATAGGCCATTAAATTAAAGGGAGCATAAAGTTTTTTATAAAAGCATTGCAAAGTCGTGCGGTCAAAACAACAATTTTGCTGTCCACTACATTAAATTTATTGCCTCGCGAATCATCGTAGGGGCGTGCATAATACGAGCAACAACTATTTTATGTTCCTTTCTTAGTTCCAACAGGGTTTACGCTACAGTTTTACTGTGTTTACGTAGATCGCTGTTTAGGTGCATAGTAAAGATGTTACTGAAGGGAACAATGAGGGAGGCGAACTTTATTTAGAAGGTGATTGTGGCGGTTTCCATTCATCGGTGTGGTCTATTTTCGTAATACGACATTATCCAGCTACATTATGCTGGATACTAGCTATATCAATTCTGCCTTTTTCCTACTAGGATCAGTTACCAGTCTCACCGGATGCAGCTGAATACCAGTATTTTGCGTGAAGCGACTGCCAACCAACCAACAAAGTTACTTGGTAATACGCTACGCCTTGGTAAGACTGGTTGTCAGAGTTTCGGGCTTCTGACTACGTCACGACTGTCAAAGATCTACGAATGACAACCGGGACCATCGGCTTAACGTGCTTTCCGAGGCACGGAGGGGTCTCGGTATGTAAAGATGGTCACCCATCCACAGACCAACCGCAGCAAGCGTAGCTTAACCTGATCGATCGATCTGTGCGGTTGTTATTATTTAGCCACGGGCTCCCATTATGATGTATATTTATAAGTCATATTAATACAAATTAAATAGCATTATAGGTAAGCTCATAGTAAAGCTTTCGCATTTTGATCAAACAATTATTAGGTCGTTGTGTATGATTGATTATTTCCGTTCTTAATACGCTACATTAGTGTTTAGAATCAAACCATAATTGGCTTAATTTAGCAAAACTTAGAACACTAATCAATCTGGGAAACATTCCCACTATCACTCAGTTCTCCGATAAATGTCACATCACGTTGTACTCGTATGTATGTATTTTTTTCGTATTCCGACTTACTTGTAAACGATCACCGTGCCCCACTTACCGCTTAAATTCAGGTACGACTGCATACTTAAATACTTATAAGTATACGGAGGACGATGTAAGGGTGAAGTATGAAATCTATTAATTCTGTCGACCTTTCACTCCAGGCTGAAGTTCTGCCGGCCGTTAACGGTCTCTCAAAACAACAGATGATTGATGCATGTAACTTACGGCGAAAAAAATTACAAATTTCTCGCCTTTTAACCGAACACAACGTATTAAGTTAACGGTGTATCAATTTATGAACAAATCTGTGTTTCGTGTGTGATTATTCTCCCAAATCACTTGCAGCATGACGAAAGTTAAGATTCCGTGTCAATATCACACTTTTAACAATTAATGTCAGTTACCTACATAACAAAATGGTGGCTGTAAACGCTCATGTTGAATAACGCAGACGTTTTTATGTTTCAGGGTTATAGTGTGTAAATGCGGACGTTGAAAATTATGATTTTGGCGCCTTTTGTGTGAAAAAGTTTACGGAGGCGGTTTTTGTTCTGCATTGTGTAAAGTCACTGACTCTTGTATTGCCCTAAATGGATTGAGAAACGCGCTAACAATAATAAGTACTACAGATAAGGCTTCTCTTCACGTCTCCTTAATGTTTTTGCTTGACAAAGGATTCAGAAAGTTGATCCCACTAGAGTTGGAAAAAGCTTATAATGCAGCCTCATGACAGCGACTACCGTATGTACAATCTTCAAATCCAATGACAAGTAATTACAATTTTAATTAATTTTGTCTAATTGTAAAATACTAATAGACATGCTTTAGAAATGCGATGGCTACCATACAAATGATGTGCCATTTTTTTTTTTGCTGAAACGTTTAACCTGATTCTTAAACTTTTACTCAGTTGATGGACGGCCTCCAACTGTCAATCACGGGTTTTATTACTATAAACGGGCATATGATAATGACCAGTGGCCTCGAAAAACACAAAAGCAATACGATTAAACTATTTGTAACAATCAAATGCTTGTTAAATTTCACCCTTTCATTCGAATTATGAAAAGTTAACCTTTAAACTTTTTTGACGTTTCAAAGCTTTTTTATTGTACTTCCAACACGGTTGGTAAATCGACTTCTGCTGACCCTGTTCATTATAAATAAAGTGAGGATTTATAAATTACTAGAGAAAAGGTATAAGCCAATATTGAAATTACAGTGCTAAAATCTTTTAACGACTTGGTAACTGTACTTCTTGACATATTCAAGAAAAGTAATCATTCATCAGGCTGTGGTTTAATTTTTAACGAAAATGTACAACGACACGTGCAATTTGGAGATTACCTCGGTGACAAGTGGGGCAGCTGTCTGTCAGAAAAAACGTGAAACTGTTAAGAGGGATGTATGACATATTTGTCACGAACGCGCAGGCTGACCAGCCACCTGACTACAGGAGCAGAACTTAATGTACACACGTAACGGCGACTAGCTCTCTCATTATTTAAATTGTATAGAGTTGCAGGGGACCGTTACAAGTATGAATGTGACGGGTTGCGCACGAGTTTGATCTACAGTAGCTGAAGGAAGACAGTAATGGCGCAATGATGGCGATATACTCGGGATCGGCGCAGCAGGGCGCCTGCGCGCGCCGAGACCAATCGAGACGAATATTCGCTCAAACACTCAGTGGAGCAGTTTTTGTTTAACATAATTTATTATAATAGCCTCCAACTAGCTATTTATGTTTTTCGTTTATTTATATTCACTACGGTGTATGAATATCTTATTTGTTATTTACAGTTACATTCAAGTTTCCCAAGTGTACTCTTTACTCAATAATGCTATTTATACTTTTGGCCTTTGTAAGACTGATGTTAGTTATCCGTTCTTTGACTTTAGAGTAACAGCTTTCATCAAAATCTAATCATGTTGATCCGGAAGGAATCCGTCATCGTTAATCAAAGGTTTGGTTTTAATCACACAACCTGTCAACAAAAATTGGCGTGAAAGTAATATTTTGTTTTAATTTTGTTTCCAAAACTGGTATATTTATTTTTGGCTGATTGATGGTTTCCCTTTCCTTAAATGTATTATAGAAAGGAGAGTCCTAAGAAAGCCTCGTATTACTTTTCTCTTTTTTGTTCGTAAGTACTCTTTTTTCTGTAGCCAAATGGCGATGGTCTGCAAACCTGTCACTGTCACAATCTTCTTCGCTTTTAACCCATTGTAATTGTATATTGCAAACTCGATTCCTTTCAAGTAATGCTTGCAAGCTAATTTTAACTCTAGTTAACCTGTCAGGGATAAAAGCCGTGACTTCATGGTACGTTTTGCTGAACGAATAATCTCATCAGCATTTTGCTCTCGTGTAGTAAGAAAAAGTGTTGAAACAATCGTAGGTTTAATTTATGTAACACAATGACAGATCAGTATGAACAGCTGACCGGTATCAGTTTCAGTACAGTTGATAATGACCACACCCTGCCTAATTGAACGAGACAAAAATATCTTGAAACTGTTGCTACGTAACATGTTGCAACGTCCAACCTAGTGCGACACGCCGTTGTATTAATGACCACATTGGCGATACATATCAGATTCGGTTCGTGCTTCTGGCGAAAGTTCTGCGAAGTCCGAAGGTGTCCCGAAATTGATGGGCCTGTCGGTAAGTAAGTGCCGGAATCGAATGAACGAATCTCGTATTGATCATGCACGCAAACAGTACACGCAACTCGGTCCTTCACCTCCGAAAATTAATATATGTACAGAGTCGATGAGTGGTGAAACTATTTCAGAGGTAGCTACGACCTACTTTCCTTACGGAGTTTTGGCTTAATTGCTAGAAACTTGTTCGATTTTATTTTTTTCGAGTGTAAAGCGACCGCTGCAGGATGTTTTGCGAAATATGTGTTTTTTATTATGGAAGAATATTGATAACAGCTGCTTTTAAGCTTGTTACCAATGTGAAAGTGATATTAGGTTGAAGAGATATATGACATGAGGTTTACACAGTTTTCAAAGAACGCAGTAAAATTACTGTTGGTGTAGGTAATGGTAAACAACATTCGACCGAAGCGAGTTTTTATGTCCTACAACATTATAAGCTATTGTCTGGCCAACCGTCAGAATAGTTCATTGTGATACATTTTAACCAGCATTTATTCCAAACATGGCTCTAAGTAGTGTCTTAGCATTAATGTTAACTCTGCTAGGCCCGTTAGGTTATTAGCGATAAGTATGCGTTATTAAACGCTGCCTCATGAGTTGGTGGTATATATGCCTCAAGCCTAATTAGCCATTAACTTAGCAAATGTATGCAAGCTTTCATTAATCAAAGACGCACTGTTTTATTTTAGTTGAGGTGAATGTGCTTAGACTCGGAACTTGTTTATTTTTGAGTTCAACATGTTAATAGATGAACCAACTAGAAGAAAATCTTTTCGGAGCATTTACTATGGGCACTACTCCGGAGAAGTGGCGTGATAACTGGCCAAGCGGGCCCGAGCTAACGAACGTCCGTAACGAGCAGACAGTCATCAGGAACCAAGGAACCAACTCCATTTAATGTGCGAAACGTGCCGCAGTACTTTATAAAAGTTAACTAACGGTTTCAACAATACCTTACCGTAGGTTCCTATGTTATGATTGACGGAAACATGCGGGTCAGTGGTGTTCCTATACACTCGAATGTGTTACAAGGTATCTGTTACATTTCCCCGTATCATTGATTTGATTGAGGCCTTCCCGCACCTTTGACCGGTGTTTGTTAGGAACCAGCGGTGATTGACAGGATAAATGGTAGAAATCACTACTTACGGTTATCTTTGAATGTGTCCAGTGAATCAGTGCTTTATCTGTGGCTCGGCCCAAGGTTTCTAGTACTCGTACGTGACGCGGCTGAAGTAAGTAGGTAGTGATGCGGAATAATGGGACAGACGATTGGTACCTACTTATATTGCAGCTCAGATTAAATTTTTATTCAGAGTAAAGCAGAATACAGTTTTGCACTATTAGTAAACATGCCTAGGCCCATTAAACATTATGAACTTGTTTACATGCATGTCTTTGTAAATGATGCTAACAACATTGAAATCAATTCAGAATTGTAATGTTCTTGCGCAGGCATATTATTAATTACGTTCCTCACCGTATAATGTCCCGTTTAGCGGTAACGTCAACTAGTATCTTTGTCCAACAACACAATTAAGGATTATGTTCTCAAACTAGTTGTTATCAATAGCAGTTACGTTTAACTTTGTCATAAAACAGTTTTGTTACATGATCGGTACTTTGTTGCGATGACTGATTTAAAATAATATCCTTTTTATTGGCAGTTCACATTGTCGTATCGTAAAATGCTTCATTTCACAATTCCACCCACATATTTATTCACATCCTTGTGCGATATTCGATTCTCTCCGTGATTTGTTCGTTAAGTGTTTCAAGCAGGGGTTTTGTGGGGTGTGTTTCTGGACACCGCCGTGTCTCGGAAATTGGATATAACGGAACTCTTTACATAAAGTCGTTTGAAACAAACGTATTACTATACGCATCTGGTATTTACGTTTACGCACCGAAGCCTAATTGCTCTTACGTGGAATGCTTTGCAACCAGCTTGGCTCGCGGGTCGTTTGTGTAAGATTGCGGAGAACATACACCAAATTGATTAGTGATGACTGGCCGTCGACTGCGATTAAGAACGCCGCGGAATGATAGCTTGAATTTCTCAAGTGCAAAATTGCGTCACATTAGTTAGGTTTTTCTGAACTAAGGCGCAACGCGATACGTTCGAGAGATTTGGCACTAAAACCAACAGTTGATTTATACGCTGCGTAATTAGTACAAGAACGTTAAGAAATAAACACTTGTAAAGCTTAAATGGGTGTTACAAAAGTGTTGCCGTTTGTTTGCTCAACTATAAACAAATAAGTATGTTAGAATTTAAATACCTTGGAACAAATATTCTACGTTAGGGAAAGCTCGCTCGGTGCTCGTTTTCATAATTTACTAATATTTCGTAATTTATTACGCTTCCTTGGTAAAGAAGTGTGCTTTAGTGTTTGCGATAGGATAAATCGGACGATTCCTAATCTAACTCCATCTCTGACACGTAAGATTGAAGTTGCAATTTTTAATTAACCTCTGGCTCCTCAACCGTGAGTTATTACTTCGGTCGACGTCTGGCTTCAGATCTGACTTATTAGATTAACTCTATCTCCAGTTTCATCTCAGTGCTGCCGCGGCGCGGGCGCACTGCGCTTATGAGTTCGCAATATTTTATAAGTTGCATAAGTGGCAAGCTCGGCCCGGGCACGCATACGATTATCGGGTCCAGATATGGAATACGTTTGACCGACTGTTTTGATCTATTCGTGTCATGATCGATCGCAAAAATCGATACAATCCGATTGATAAATCGACATTATTTTTGTACGATTCGCAACAATTGCACAAACCCTTTAAACAGGATAGCAAAGCGGATTAAGAAATAATAAATTACTGGTTTTATGTAACTGTTGTTATACAAATGAAAGTAAGAGTGGAGACGTAATTTGTCCCTAATTTCCATACAGGACCCTCGGTGGCTAAATGCCACGACTTTAAGCGGTTGTTTTCGCTAATTACCATCTTGTTTGCAATTTAAAATCCCAAGAACATACGCTTATTGCTGGGTCCAGTGGCGAAAGTGAGTTTGTATGGGGGTTGTATGTCGCGGTAATTGGCAGTTGTGCGGTGTCTAACAAGCGATGTGTGAACACGGCTTAACTGCTTCTGTCAGCGCGCTTGTAGATAGGCCGCTGCCGCTATCAGCGCGCGCGCAGCCATTATGCAAGCCCTTCACCATACCTACGAGTATTTGCGAGTACGCAGTGCTCGCTACCGTGCGTTGACGTTTCCTGAATGTTTAGAGTAATTGAGTTACGATATTTGAATTGACTTATAACAACGCATAATTACCAACAATCTATCCTATTACGTCATTACCCGTGAATTATTGCTTCAATGAGCAATAGGAAGCCGTTTGTAAAATAAAATGTTATTCAATCCGATGCATTCGTGACCATTTCACCGGGCGGCTTTATTCAGCTGCAGTAAACATAAAGGAAATACATAGTAACAAGAATGATTCGACGAATGCTAAACTGGATATTACAAAAACCGCAATAAAGCTATGCGGGTGGATATTGAACGATATAGAACGTTTCTTAGTTTTATTGCTTTTCTGTAACATTGTTTCAGAGACACATGCATATAATGCTACTTGATTTATCACTGTTTTGCCTGGTAGGATGCAATGAAATTCAAAATCCTCCGTACATAATCAGCCAATATCATTCCCACCTCTGGGATACAGACCTCCTCTTGGCGAGAGGAACTGGGCCGTAATCCACCACGCGGGCCCAATGCGAGTTGGTGGATGTCACATGTCTTCGAATTTTTGGTTGATGTTTTCTCCACTGTTCTTCTTCTTAGCGTGTCGATAGCAATCTAAATGGACTCGGCCCAGAATTCGGCTACTTGTTTAGCTCCATCATCAGCGTCCACCGGGGGGCCTAAACAGGCCACTTTGGAGAATCCTGAAAGGATAACATTATGAATTTATAATATGGCGAAGACAGTCCGTGTTTTTCTTTTTTTCGCTGCACTACGTAGATACGATCAAAGAGATTGGGATTGGATTTGGATCGGATTGATAGGTATTTTAAAATAGACAAAAAAAAATAACTGAAAAATGCTTCATCAACGGGATTTGATACCTACGATTAACTTAACGGTTAACTGTCCATTATGTTATCCTTTTATAATTCTGCCAAAGTGGCCTTTTTAGGCCCCCAGTTCAAAGTTTTGAGAGCAGTGGTGATGAAATTAAATACACAAAGTAAAGTGCCTGGGTTCGAACTCACGTTTAAAACTCGTAAGTCGGGGGCGATACCACTGGGCCACCACTCGTATCCAGTAAAAGTACTTTGTATTTTTCTTTCTTAGGAACTCCCATAGGAACTTCGTCTTCTAAGAGACTCATATCTAGCTCAAAAGTTCAGCCAGTCAGCAAGATTGGTAGCTAAGCTCAATACACCGTAACTTTAAGTAGCCATTATTGCTCCCCATCTATATTAATAGCTATTTCTAAGCAATAAGTACTAGAATGTTGAGCGAGATAGATAGATCAGTGTGCGACTTGATATCAAAGCGCAGACATCAATCATGAGACTGCGAGTTGCTAGCGCTTTGTCAGTGTCATCATCTCGTCAGGTGGTTACGACTTTATGTAGCTGACGTGTCCGTCGATCGGGGCTTTTATCAGTGTCTGAATTTATGACCATAAAGTTGCCACGTTACTTCGTAGTCATCAGCATAGCCTTTTACTGGCTGTGTCGGAATCAGTGGTGTGAATATAATGATGGTTTTGATTTGATCTTCGTAAACTAATTACTAAACAACTTAGGTAAAGTCAAAGGCAAAGCATTTATTTTAAATAGGCACATTGGGAACAACCCCATAAAAGGCCCTTTTGAACGTCAAAAATTACGATAAAATATAATTGATTCTAGTCTCCCATTCCAAAAGGTAGTTTTCGTATGGAGAAGAATGGACAAGAAACTCCACCGTTACTCTTTTACAATGTTTTACAATATTTTGCATACATTAATTATATAATAATATGAGAAGACGATGCACCTAAAATAAAATTACTATACCTACCACAATATTATAGGTAAGAGAATTGAAAATGAAAACATGACATAAATTAATTATCTGATAGATACATGGTGCTCACATATTTACAAACATGGTAAAAATAAACGATTTTCATTTAAATAAAAAAATTACAAGTAATAAGTCGGGGTGTGAGTTTAAGTAATTACAGAATGTAAATCAATGTCAAAAAAAAGAAGAAAGAGCAAATTTTACAATTAAATTAGCAACCAGTTTGATTTTGTCTAGACTCTAGACTGTCCTATGGTACTCTACGATTCCTACCCTTAGATAACCACATTACTTAATCACTTTACTTTCTTTAAGTTATTTATACTTTATGTCTGGTGAGGTTTTGTTTTGAATGTTACCTACATTCAAAACAGAACCTACACGATTTGTACCTAACTCTAGAGATAGACAATAATATATTTTTATGATGAGTTAAACGTCTTGCGGACACTTAAACCGACCCAGAACAGAACAGGGGCCTAAAAAGGCCACATTGGCAGTATCATAAAAGGATAACATTATGAATGATAATGGACAGTTAAGTTAATCGTATCAAATCCCATTGGTGAATTCAGGATTTTTCAGTTTTTTTTTGCCTGTGCTAAAATACCAATCAATCCAATCCCAATCTCTTTGATTATACCTACGTAGTGCAGCGAAAAAAATAAAAACACGGACTGTCTTCGCCATATTATGATTCATAATGTTATCCTTTTATGATTCTGCAAAAGTGGCCTTTTTAGGCCCCCTGTTCTTTTACAAACCGACGACTATTTTGATAAAGTATTACACTCTACATACATTCTACGTTTGTAACTTGTATCATAATTTTGGGTTACCTAGTAGATTTAATAAAGATGGTCTTTAGGGTTCCGTACCCAAAGGGTAAAAACGGACCCCATTAACTAAGACTTCGCTGTCTGTCCGTCTGTCTGTCACCAGGCTGTATCTCAAGAACCGCGATAGCTAGACAGTTGAAATTTTCACAAATTATGTATTTCTGTTGCCGCTATAACAACAAACACTAAAAACAGAATAAAAGTAATATTTAATTAATATGTTGTATGGGATACAACAAACGCGAATTTTTTGCCCTTTTTTACTTGATATCAAAAATGGCAACAGGTAGGCACTTGAAATATTCACAAAATACTCAGTTGTATTTTAACTTTAATAATAAACAATAAAATTGAAATAAAATAAATATTTAAGGGGGGCTTCCATACAACAAACATGTTTTTTTCTGCGTTTTTGCCTTGTTGTACAGAACCCTTCGTGCGCGAGTCCGACTCGCACTTGGCCAGTTTTAATTTATTTAACTTACATCTATCATAACAGGGTAACCTAATGCCATAGTGTACTTATCTAAACTCTTATCCTAACTTAAATTTTGTAACTTATTACAAACAATGCATTTTTTTTGAACTCACTCAGAAAATAACAAAATAGGTCCGAGTCACTAGCTATTGGTATCCTTTTTCTATGTTTAAATTCTTTCTTTTCTAATCGTGCTACACTTTTCTTCAAATGCCCAGTTACCTACTCTGCTGTAACGCACCCACTACCTACTACTACCTAGTCTGCTGTACCCACGTTATTTTTAAAGACAAAGTTGTAAGATAAATTCAAAATTCTTAAAATCAAAGAAAATACATTTGAAACTCAAAGCAAAGCATATTGTGTCTGCACATAACAAGGATATGCGTTCGATCTGATTGTCCATTCGTGTCCGCACTGACGGCGCTTTCAACTCGATGAATAGCTTATAAACGTGCGCTTGCGATGCCAGTGTCATGGCACTCATGACTAGGGTTAGCATTTCGAAATTTGAAAAGACCTGACGAAAACCAAAAAAAAGCCTGCAAAATAGTTTAAACATTTAACTTTACTATGTTTCTTTTTGCAGCAATCATTTAATTTTCTAATAAAATTAGCTTCAGTTGAAAAGTCCGGACAAGACCCGAATGGGGTGAGGCAACGAGCCAGACATGTCCGGACAAATCCGGACCGATAGTAACCCTAGTCATGGCTGAATCTCGCACAAGTGTTAATAAAGGGATATTGATGTCCATAGTTCGCAATACTCTTTTTCTTGCATTAGTTATATTGTCTGCGTTTACTCTCGCGTTTTCCTTTGTCCATGTCCGCTAAAAAGTTAAGGGTTAGGTATTCATTGCATATGCTTGACGCTGCAGTGACAGTGATGTATTGAGTTCAAGGATAGTATGCATAGCTGGAGGTTCAATTATCATTGCAGTATCATTATTTTTTATGACAAAGATCCGAAGATAGAATCAAAAACCGTAAAAGCTAATTGTAAATCCACCTTCTGTACTACGCATTAAGGCTGATTCTGCTTTAATTTACATCTTATTTGAAGCTGATTGAGTTTGTATTTTTGAAACATCACACGAATACCTTCAAACGAATAAGTATAAGTAATTACGGTGTCTAACTATAATCGCGGGTGTGTGCGGATGGGTTTAACTGCCCCGGGTGGTCTCGTGGTCGCAAGCGCGACTGTTGAGCGTCGTGTAGGTTTCTCAGTAACTGCCCGGAGTTTGGAAGTTGGCGGTATGAAACCCTTATGGCTCGGAAAGCACGTTAAGCCGTTGGTCCTGCGCCTAATCTCTTTCCTGTCGTGACGGTTTGCCGTCCCATCCGACAATGAGGCGAGGGAAGAGTGAGTGCACCTGTGTCTCCGCACACACATGTGTACTGTAATATCTACCGCGTAGATGGCCAAGTCTCCTCTGAGATTGGCCACCATGGACAAATATAACACCTCATTGCTTACCAAACCATGGCCTTCATCACAACATTATTCACCCTCTTACCCAATATTCGTCCATGATCGTCCCTTTTATGTCACCAATAGCGACCCACCCCTGCAATGCAACTGTTCAGGATCCACTATACTTTTGTGAGTTTATTTGAGTACCTACCCATTATTTTCAGAAAAAAAGTATGTTGATGTTCTTAATTCGTTCATTCACGTCACTGTGACGCATTATTTTTCAGTAGTCCCTTAAAATAAAAACAGTATTTTCCTACAAGAATAATTTATTGCCCAACTTAATGTACGCTTTAACTTAATTTGGTTAAACTACAAGCGTATGTTAAAATGTTAATTAAAATTTAAAAGTTGTTTCCAAGTGTAAGCAATAAATAAAGAGTGTGAATGTCTTTATCTCCCATTTTAGGGAGACAGATACATTGCCAGATATTTATGCCAATCAAGTAATTATTGTAAAAGTTAAAGAAAAATAAAAATACTGGTATTGTAAAGAGATTGTTTACGTATTTGAAAGGATATTGCCCTGGCGGACGTATTCCACATGGGGCACCTGAGTGAATGTGCCGCTATGTGTCAGGTGCCATTCGGGGAGTGTGGGATTTTTACCTCACTAAAACCACCCCGGTGATCACCATCAGCACAAAGAGTTGGTCCTGGTTCCTCTTAAAAGATCAAACTGAACCGCCCCGCGCAACGGCTGGAAGGCCATCCCTGGGGAGACTGTAAAGGGGCCTCCCTGAGCCTGGTGGATCGATCGATTTGTAGGTCGTGAGTTCGATTGATTTAACTCTGTGTATTTATTCCATCACCACTGCTAAACATCGTCAGGAAATCGCCATATCCTAGAACCAAAAATTCGAAGACATCTTCCAACCCGCACTGCCGAGCGATTCTGTAAAAATCTCACCGTGAAAACTTAGGTGAAGTGAGCTATCAATAGTGTCAATCCCTAGCATCAGGAGGCCTAAAAAGACCACTTTGGCAGAATCATAAAATGATAACATTATGAATCATAATATGGCGAAGACAGTCCGTGTTTTTCTTTTTTCGCTGCACTACGTAGGTATAATCAAAGAGATTGGCATTGGATTTGGATTGGATTGTTTGGTATTTTAGCACAGACAAAAAAAACTACTGCAAAATCCTTCACCAATGGGATTTGTTACGATTAACTTAACAGTTAACTGTCCATTAAGATTCATAATGTTATCCTTTTAAGATTCTGCCAAAGTGGCCTTTTTAGGACCCCAGTTGGAATGACAGCTCACTTCACCTAAGTTTTAACGGTGCGATTTTCACAAAATAGATCGCTTGGGCCCACGTGGTGGATTACGGCCCACTCCCTCTAACAGAGAGGAGGCCTTTGTCCAGCAGTGGCAACATTATAGGCTGATTATGCATATCTTTATGCAGCTGAGTAGTGATCAAGACATTATAATGATAGGCTAGTTTCTGAAGTATAATATTATCATCTTCATTGCGACTAAAACTTTCTAAAAAACAATATCTGTATCAAATAGCAGATATTGTCAAAATAATTGAATCAAATGAATAATACAATAAACAAAGCGAAACAATTTAAATAATAATAAAAAAAGTTTCTGAAGTAAACATATCGCCGTCCCCGGCGAATAAAGTGGTAATCGTAAAAACCAAATTTTACAGGAAAAATAAAAAACTGTTTTTCGTGAATATCTCAATAACTAACATACGTATCGGGATTGCGTAAATACCAAAAGAAAGGTGATTTTTAACAACATAATTGTTTACTATAATAAATAATTATAACTTTCATATAAATGAGTTATTAATTAAATTAAATTTACCATGAATTAAAGACACAAACTTAATTTGTAAAGTGACATTACGATATTATTCGCGTAAAATCTCATGTAAAACGCTACCGTAATAATGGATTGCTATGTTATTGTCTGATAAATTGTGATAGGAACCCATATCGTAATGTACTATTACCATTTTATTCGCTGACAAACAATCAATTACAGATTACAGTAATAGCAACTTACGTGTGTATTCCATGGAAAATGTATAATACTAACTGGAGGCAAGTATCAAATACTGAATAAATATTTTGTACGTGTACAAGGTAATGTGCGAAGAAATAAAAGGAATCTGCCTAATTATTTTTTATTTATGCATAATTAATAACAACTGTTTGTAAAAATCAACAAATTAGGAACTATCAACTTAAATTGAATACTTAATTCTTTATTATTCTTATTATTTTATTATTATACATATTATTATTATCTCGTCATCTACATGTTCAGAGACTTCAGAGTCTGAAAGTTCGCTCGGGTTAGCCTCACAGCTTGTGAGGGGGTCATTAAATGCAAGGTAGTGTTGTGGGATTGCATCGCTGGTACAAAAACTTAATAAATGTGCATGTAGCGCTTTACTTAAGGGTATTTGCTGATTATAAGCTTGCTTTCAAATGCAAACAGACTGATTCAGTTTCTGCTGCAATTGAGGCTGTCGGTCTTCGTCCTCGCCTGGGTCTAGTTATTTGCAACTCCGTTTCTAGTTCCAATTACTCTTCTTCGAAGTTTTACTTGAATTGAAGAATTAAATACGACACCCTCACTTCCATTATTTTTGCCCATTTAATTTTGTTTCCTTCAGTGTCTTTTAGCCAGTTTTTTCCACAAAATAGGCTTTTTATATAATAAAAGTCACCCTGCTTCATCTCATGGACCTTATATTTCTTTTCGGTTACTTTTGCATGAATGATGATGTTGTAAACTTCGTCAGGAGTATTTAATACTTTATTGTTCTTGTTATTTATTGTTGTTGTCTTTGTTGTTCTTTCTACGCATGAATGCATGCTACCACCTTCGTTCTGGCCGTGGCCAGTCTCAAAAAATCAGTGGGTTATAATTTGTTGGTCATAAGCTCCTAAGCGTAAAGGTATAATGCAAAAATGTATCTGTTTTTGTTCTGACCAGCGCAGCACAGCCATTGGAATAAAAATATAAATTTTTGATACCTTGGAGTCCTTCTTGCTCGATGAACTTCATTAGGCAACTGCCTATTTCGATTGATCCTCTTTTGGGAATAGATTTTGGGATTTTTTACTACAAGAGAAAATACCCCGTATTTAATTTTACTGTCTACGACTCCTTGCGCAAAGTTGGTCACTGCTTTGTCTGGCATCTGTCTATTTCCAAAAGAGGATCAATTGAAATAGGGAGTTGCCTGCATTCATTCATGCACAGAAAGGACCATGAAAAATAAAGTATTAAATACTCCTGACCAAGTTTACAACATCATCATGAATGCAAAAGTGACCGAAAAGAAATATAATTAAGGTCCATGAGATGAAGCAGCGTGACTTTTATTACATAAAAAGCCTATTTTGTGGGAAAAAACTGGCTAAAAGACACTGAAGACACTGAAGGAAACAAAATTAAATGGGCAAAAATAATGGAAGTGAGGGTGTCCAATTTAACTCTTCAATTCAAGTATAACTTCGAAGAAGAGTATTTGGAACTAGAAACGGAGTTGCAAATAACTAGACCCAGGCGAGGACGAAGACCGACAGCCTCAATTGCAACAGAAACTGAATCAGTCTGTTTGCATTTGAAGCAAGTTTATAATCAGCAAATACCCTTAAGTAAAGCGCTACATGCACATTTATTAAGTTTTTGTACCAGCGATGCAATCCCACAACACTACCATGGGTTTAATGACCCCCTCACAAGCTGTGAGGCTAACCCGAGCGAACTTTCAGACTCTAAAGTCTCTGAAGATGTTGACGACGAGAAGTAGTGCTACCCAGGGTAACTGCTTCTTAATAATACACAAGTGTAGGTACTCACTATTCAAACACTCCCATTACAAGATGGGACGGTAGACCGGCATGACCGGCGAGAGATCTGGTGCAGGACGGACTAATTTACGTGCTCCTCCGGTACCGATAGCACGGATCATCTTTTTTTCGGACAGTCAGGTGATCAGCCTGCTAGGTCGTAGCCCAACTAGAAACAACACTTGAAGTTGCTGTACCCCGCGGGAATCGAACCCGCGACCTCCAAATCGAGAAGGTAGCATTCTTACATTTAGGATTATAGAAATAATGTTAGTGAAAGGATACAGTAATAAATATTTACTTTCTTTAATTTTAATGAAATATATCGTAAAAAACTTAACGATTCTAAAATAAAATTGTCTGTTACAGAATAAAATTGTATTAAGCTTTACGCAAATTATGTCGAATATTTTTCCCGCGAATATCATGGTAAGAGCATCTTACTGGAAATGTAACGCATCGAAAGTATTGTAATAGTCTCTAACAATTATATTCGTTGCCATAAGTCTATTAAGCATACATATAAATAATATTGTTAAAGTAATTACAATACAGATAAAAATCTTGTATCTTCTGAGATAACCGTAGGAAACGTTTGAAAAAAATTGACAAAGTGTAATCAGACCTCTACATATCGAATATGCAATAAAGTTAAAACCATCGTAATAGTGCATAACCTTTTTATTCGTCGGGGACGGCGATATGTTCCGAACACTAACCTCATAAAAAATGGGATCCCTTCTTTTCGCATAATGTTCTTTGTCCTAATATACTTCGGCATAACGATTTTGGCACAATTTGTTTTGGCATAATAATACTTCGGCATAATTTTTTTAGGCATACATTTTATGTTGGCATAATCATCTTAAAGACTAATTTGTTTTGGCATAAATTTGATTCGCATAACGTTAGTAGGCCTAATGACTATTAGCATAATAATATTTAGGCATACAATTAATTCAATTTAATATGCTGTGCAACAAAAGTTAGTGACAGAACCGAATTGCTGCAAAACCGACTTCACGTAGTCTTGTTTGTCCTACCCCTAGAGTGTAATTTAAAATCGCGTAGGCGCGTAGGGGCGAGGCGGCCCGTGGGCTGAGGAGCAGGCGGCTGCGAGCGATCCACCGCGGCTGAGGCTGGCCGGCGAAGCCGGCCAACAAGCCGAAGCTGCGGTGGTGAGCGAAAGCCGTCTGCGACGATTAGCACGCGTGGGGCCGCCGGAGGCCCGCAGCGCCGGAGCCGTGACAGAAACCCTGCCTGCTGCATGTTGCATGCTCGCTTGAATGCTGCATGCTTGCTTGCATGCTGCATGCTTGCTTGCATGCATGCTGCATGCTTGCTTGTTTGCTGCATACTTGCTTGCATGCTGCATGCTTGCTTGCTTGCATGCTGCATGCTTGCTTGCTTGCATGCTGCATGCTTGCTAGTTTGCTGCATACTTGCTTGCATGCTTGCTTGCATGCTGTATGCTTGCTTGCATGCTGTATGCTTGCTTGCATGCTGTATGCTTGCTTGCTTCATGCTTCCTACAGCGAAAAAAAACACACAAAATTGTTCAATACGTTATATTATATTAATATGTTATATATTACCTGATTCAGGAGATATGGTTTTTTTCCAATCGTCGAAATAAATTGATATATCCTCTTCGGGCAAATTTATGCTTTAGGATATTATGCTTAAAAAAGTTATGCTTTAAAACTTTATGCTTAATACATTTATGCTTTAGAATATTATGCTTAATCATTATTATGGTTAGAGAAATTATGCTTAAAAAAATTATGCGTAAGCTGTTATGCGTAATTATATTATGCGAAAATATAATTGTGCCAAACAAAATTATGCTAAGTTATATTAGGTCTTAAAATTTTATGCAAATGGATAGGGAACCATAAAAAATAGCTTATTTGACAATTGCACTGGCTCCGCGGCTGATTCCTACATTGGATATTGAGTGTAATGAGATTTTCCGTCAATCTAGCTATTGCGCTACTGATTTTCAAGTCTCAATTTCATCTCTTAATACTGGGGATTTTGTTATGTAAATGATTTTTCCAGTTAAAATACTAGGAAGTTGTTAAGGGTGGGGTTTTGGAATTGTAACGTTAAATTACTGAAGACTGTGATTTTAACGTTAAAAAGTGCTGATTCTTAGGCTACGTAACATCACGCCTATATTCCCCGAAGGGTAAGGTGTTCCTATAGTCCACCCACATTTCGCAATTTATGTTTAAGCCCAATGTAATAGGGGGGCGAGCCTATTGCTTATTCTTATCCTAATTCGAATAAACAATATATTATTATTAAAAAAAAATACTTGACTTGACCCAAAGTGAATTTAGACGCTTATTTCAAGGTGTCAAAGTCGCCATTTATCGCAGGACGGTGTGACGGCGATAAAGGTAACAAAACAAATCTAAAATTATATTTCGTGGAATTTCCGTTTTCCCGGTGGAAAATCTGTGAGTCGATTGAGGAAATGATACACTAATCACTATGACGGTGCGCATGAGTCGTTGTCACTACTTAGGTACTTACCGGTCATTAAACGAATAGCTTTATTGAAACATGTGACATGAAAAAGAAATCGGTTATGTGCTATTGTGTCTGAGGTCTCAATTACGATTTTCAACTGAAAAAGTCAGAAAATGTGACCAGTTATGAAGATTATTATAAACTAGCTTCCGCCTGCGGCTTCGCCCGCGTGGTAAGTCGATAAAAAAGCAGCGTATGTCCTTCCCCAGGGTTCAAAGTATACCCAATTTTAAAGTATACCCCATACCCAATTTCATCAAAATAGGTCAGCCGTTTCGGAGATTAACCGGAACAAGCAGACGCTTGTTCCGGCTAATCTCCGAAACGGCTAATTAAACAACATTTTTTTTTAATTTGCGTTTGTTGCATTAAATGTTTTTTTTGTTATAAGTACCTACTGTATATACTTTCATATGCATTAAGTAAAAAGTTGTTATTTTAACGTTACAAACAGACATTTAAATCTTTATTTGTATGTATAGTAGAAGATTGTTTCCGCATACTTATTACTTTACTATAAATTACGTATTTTTTCACTTCCTGCGGTGACATAAGAGGCATTTGTTCAGAGAGAAAATTGTTCATTTCCCATTTCACTGAATATTCCTTATGTGTTCTCACGGAAATATCATTCAATTCAAGATAAGCATACGTATCATATTTCCGATTATGTCATAGTTTGTAGAGAGAGAATATACTAGACTGCTACTAACAAGGACCTTTTGATGCCTGAATGACATCGTCATTGACATTGATTTGTGGAAATTGTCACAGAAATTGTATAAACAAAACAAAATGGCGGCGTTAGTTTTGACCACGCGCCGTGGAGTAGTGTTGGCCTAGTGCTAACGGCCGCAACTTACGAGTTGTAGGTCGTAGGTTCGAACCCAGACATTGCTTTACTTTGTGTTTTCATCACCACTGCTCTCAAAACGGTAAAAGAAAACATCGTGAGGAAACCGGCACGTTCTAGAACCAAAAAATCGAAGACATGTGATATCTACCAACCCGCACTGGGCCCGCCTGGTGGATTACGGCCTACTCCCTGACACCTGGATGAACCTGCATTTGATGAAAGGCCTGTGAGTGGCCCAGCAGCGGGAACATTATTGGCTGATGATGCCAGTTGCCGAAAGTACGGTAGCGTTGTATTTCAAATTTAAAAGAAAATTCGTGCAATAAATAACCCTTCACTACTGAAAATTACAGCGACTGTTATAGATGTATTTACTTAGAAAGTGAAATGAAAAGCATCGCCAACCTTGTTGCTCACAATTTATCGACTACTGGTTTAATTATAATCTATGTAGCTTATCGTGCCGCGGCTTTACTCGAGATGTTATGATGTCCTGTTGGGCTCTTTGACTTTCCCTACGTGGTGCATGAGCATACTATTACATACATTGTTGCATACTTAAAGCTATATGGCTTCGGGCTATATAATCTAGTTCAATTCTACGCTGTAGGACCTCAAAAATGCTGATCTTTATTGCCATGGCTTAATATGAGAAAGTTTAAAGTGGATAAGACAGAAATTAAAACAGAAGACGAACTAGCAGGGGATCGAGGAGGGGGGGTTTAGGGGATCAGACCGGAATAACTCCTAAATTGTTGGTGTAAATAGTTGAAAATGGAATATGTATCTAAGCGTTATTAGATAAATGAAACACAAAAGAGCAAAATAAATACAAAAGATGGAATTGTCATCAATCTGCAAAGAACTCAAATAAGGTGAATAATAAGCATGGATGGAAATAAAAATCACAGCATACATACATAGCATGATCAGCCAATACCAATAATGTTCCCACTGCTGGGACAGAGGCCTCCTCTTGGTGAGAGGAGTGGGCTTTAATGCACCACGCTTGCCCAGTGCGAGTTGGTAGATGTCACATGTCTTCGAATTTTTGTTTCTAGGACGAATATATACGAAATAAAGTTGGCAACATGGACGTTCTAAGTCAATAACACTTACAATCCAGCTGTGGGAAGAAATGAGATGAAGCAGAAACCAAGACCCTCGTTCGATTTCCCATCCATGTTCACGTGTTTGGAAACACGTGGAAGTGTGGGGGAAACACGCAGTGAGTTATCACGGTAATTTGGCAAACACCACATAATAATGAACATTTTCATAAATTTTCTTCGGATTGTTTTCTTTTGGCGTTCCCTAGTGGTGCGTCGCGTCGTAGGTTTGACTTTCCTGACATATAATTGTGGTGAATTAATTTTGTAACGTGATGTTTCACGTGGTATTGTGTGGTTCATTAAGGGTAATTTAGCTTCGTCGGGGCATATAAGGGAACGGCTCTCAATAAAAAGTACTGGAGCAGCTGGAGAGTATAGCTGGTCATAACAAAAAAGAAATTGAATCAGAGGGTACATCGACAAAATAAATGAACAATCAAACATCCAATCATTCCTTTATGTTAAAGTCAAGTAAATCCTATAGTTGTACTAACAGCAACAACAACAGTGATTTATATCTCTGCCCATCTTTAAACGACTCATTTCTCAATCTCAAGAAGAAAGCCTATCTTAGAACGGTAATTACTTTATGATTTAAGGCCCCTGGTCGCTTTGTGGACAGTGGGGAGGTACGTATTAACTATTTATTAATAACTCGGCTCCAAGCGATGTGTAATCATAGTATTATTATAATAGCGACCTGTCACAAGGAACAGCCATCTTTGGACGAGTACGAATGAGTCTGTGTGGCCAGCTGATCTAGTATGCTGATATGCTGATAAGACATTGTGTAATTTGTATGAATCGGAAATATTAATGTTTGTTCAGGAAATCCGATACAAGGTTAGATTTTGAAGATTATGCCAAGATAAGTGGCACAATCTATATAGGAAACAAAGAAGAAGCAAATGCATACTTTTAATGCTAATAAATAAATAAAGAAAACCCTTCTACACCCGATTGTACACGCAGAGAATATGCAGCTGTTTCGTTATTAATATCATACTGACATTTAGGAGGCTCCAATCTCCTTAAGCGTGCAAAATCATAATTAGTTTTTTGTGTCGTCTTGTGACATAATGCATTCCTGGCCCAGGCCAGGCCATTGACATGGAACTCGGAAAGGTCAAGACACTGTAGGGCTGAGTTCGCATAATTGGTCAATACTTTCGCATTATTTTGCATTTAAATATAATTTAAATGGTGTGACGTCAGAGATTCGAAGTAATTATCGGCACGCGTATGTAACGTCATGCTTGGAATATTCTTTACGTAATTAAAGGTTACGTGCGTGAAACTGATATGAATTTATTGCTATTGTTTCTCGCTTGAATGGCTTTTGTCCAGTCTAGGGTCTTAATAGGCCATAACAAGAGCATTATGCGGAGAGTTTATGTTTTTGTAGGGAAGTGCAATTACCGTCCTAATTATGACTTTACTGTTGTCATTCGCTCAAAGAAGTCAGAGTCTGAAACATTTAAGACGGATTATGACGTATACGGTACTACTAGTTATTCTGTGCGTATACGAAGATGGAAGTTATAAAATACATAACTTCATAACACCATTACTATCCTATGAGCCGAAAGACGTCCACTGCTCTGGACATAGATAGCTCAACCACAGACACTTCGACCGGTTCTGTGCTTCTCGCATCCAACGGATCCTTGCATAATTAGCCTATAATGTTCCCACTGCTGGGACACAGGCATTCCTCTCTGTGAGTGGGCCATAATCCACCACGCGGGCCCAGTGCGGGTTGGTAGATGTCACATGTCTTCGAATTTTTGGTTCTGGGACACGCTGGTTTCCTCACGATGTTTAGCGGATCCTTGCGGGCCTCCAACACTACGTCTTCTGGTACGCTGTCGCCACTCCAGAACGTTTCGGCCTCAGCGACCATCTGATCTGTGAGAAATATATCCCACATAATATTATACTTCAATAATTGTACGTTTTATTTGATAGGGATCTAACTAGATCCAGATCTCATCAATTCTGTACGGACTCGGAGAAGTAGTAACCATGAACTTGTCTCATATAGGTACTTAGAACAGTTCATAAGGTGCACTGTTGACGTTCGAAGTGTAATTGTTCAATTGGCGGAGTTAATTGTAGGCAACAACTGCTTGCACTTAGTAGACGCACATGGCATAGCACGGGTTATTAAAAACGTGAGTTTTCACATATTTGAATAATATGTTCCGGTCTGAGCTAGATTCTTTCGGATTCAATGTAATTCTACGTGTTAAGTAGGACGCATGTTGGTTACATACTGTTATTTTACCTACCTCGAACACTTTTATCTATACCTGATACAAACAAATCCCTTTAAAAATGTTGCTTAATGTTAAAAAAATGTATGCTAACAGCCGCTAACGAACACCCAACACAACCGCAACGATTATAAATAAGTTTATAAACTAGTATAACAACGTAGATCTGGGGGCCTAAAAAGGCCACTTTGGCAGAATCATAAAATGACATCATAGACAGTTAACCGTATCAAATCCCATTGCTGAAGCATTTTTCAATTATTTTTTCTTGTCTGTGCTAAAATAACAATCAATCCGATCCAAATCCAATTCCAATCTCTTTGATTATACCTACGTAGTGCAGCGAAAAAAAGAAAAACACGGACTGTCTTCGCCATATTACGATTCATAATGTTATCCTGTTATGATTCTCCAAATTGGTCTTTTTAGGCCCCAAGTTCATACTTTAATGTTTTCTTTGACGAATAGTTGATTAATGCTCGATTCCTTTAAACAAAAGCAATCGTTTTGCTTATTTTTTATTGCCAAACAGGGCATATAAATAGATTAATTTGACAGGACTAAACTAATATTTATCTTCTGTCCTTTTCTAAATGAAATAGATAGAAAAAGATGCATGAACTTAAATTTAGTTTAGTTTGTGAACAACAGAATCGGCGCCACTGTTCTATGGTAAGTATTTCTTTAAATTTTCCTTTAAAAAAATTTGCTTTTCTCGCAGGATCAGCGGCGGGGCACAACTACTATGACCTGCAGGCCTGCAGTCTATGTTTGATGCCGTACAAGTCGTAAGTGCCAACAAGGGTAAACAGGTTACCGTAACGTCCGTAGGTGACGACTTGGCCACTCGTCATTACGCAGAGCTGTTGTTGTTATTTTAGCCTGACATTTACTGCTAAACGTGGCCACACAATTAGGGTTAATTTCTTCAATTGTATTTGTAGCAACTTATTTTTGAGTAAAATTTTAAGAAATTGATTTGTTCTCGAATTAACCTTGACCGGCTATTGTGCTAAATATAATTTATTGGGGCATTAATATCATCATCATCATATTTTGTATTTAATAACTGAATTGGCTGGAGAGGTTTATGGTTTCGTTGTTTTTGTGTGGTGCTCATGCTGCGTTAGAAAGACGTCTCAATTACCTACCTAGTCGTTTTACATAAATACATGAACTCACGCCTTTTACTCATGACAGTAGGCAGAAACTACAGAACGCCACCTGCTACCATCCTTACATACTACTTTTGGCATATTTATATAAGGTCTATCTAGTCATACACGAAATATCTGAAGGGGTCATTGTACTCATCATTATGAACAACTTTTACTATGGGACCAAACTCGAAATCGAGAAAAAATAATCAGCTGTTCCACACATTTATGTTCGCATAACTAACTCGTCAAAATGTAGGGAACAGCTGAATTTTTTTCGCGATTACAGGTTTGGTCCAATAGTAAAAGTTGTTCGTAATGATGAATACAATGACTTCTTAAGGGATTTCGTGTATGAATAGATAGACCTTATGTTCATACGACTGCGGGGTAATTGCTTAACACACTAACAATAGCAATGGCTTCCATTTTGACAGTTCAACAACATTCATAGCGTTATTTACGTTGTTGAGAAGACAACACAACAACAACAGTCAACAACAGCAGACAACTCTCCGGTCGTGTCGGACTGGCGTCCCATCGGACTAAGAGAGTGAGGGAAGTACGGTCGAAATACGGTCTGGAGGACTTTATTTTATTTTGAGTAGGCAAATTTTTCGAACATGTGAAGCAATATCCTTCAAATGATTCATATTGTGATTGATAATGTGTTACGCAGTTAGGGTCTGGGGGCCTAAAAAGGCCACTTTGGCAGAATCGTAAAAGGATAACATAATGGACAGTTAACCGTTAAGTTAACCGTATCAAATCCCATTGGTGAAGCATTTGTCAGTTATTTTTTTTTGTCTGTGCTAAAATACCAATCAATCCGATTCAAATCCAATCCCAATCTTTTTGACTATACCTACGTAGTGCAGCGAAAAAAAGAGAAACACGGACTGTCTTCGCCATATTACGATTCATAATGTTAGCCTTTTATGATATTCCAAAGTTGCCTTTTTAGGCCCCCTGGTCATTAACGCACGCCGCGCCGGTTGGGAGTACTATGCACCTGACCTTTCTGAAGAACATCACCGATAAGGTCAGGATATTTCTGACTCTTTCACCAACTCACTGATAGCGTGGATTATTGGTTACCTACTAAAGGCTGCCTTTGTTCTTTGCCGGTTGTCAAATTAATGACAACAGGTAATCGACACATATACATATATATCAATTTTTATTATCACTGAAAGTAGCCTCGACGACTGCCTCGTTGGTCTAGTGGTCGCAAGCGCAAGCTGCGCATGAGTGTTGGAACTTGCAGCATTTTAGTTAACATTTACACATTGTAGCATTGTACTACTGTCATCTTGACAGATCATCTGTAAGTTGTTTTGAGACACTTCTTTATAACAAGTGCGAATAAAGATGTCTACAAAATAGCATTCAAGGTAACAAGTGCGTGTTATTTAGTGTTCTTCCCATCCCTCATCTCCTGGATAACAAACCTGTTGGTCCACTACATCAAAAGGGAGTTCGAGCGGGTTTGCTGAGTAGTAGGCGCTCACCAGCATATAACACCGCCGACAGCCCAAATAATGAGGTCCTGGGTTCGATTTCCGGGTCGTTTAAATTATTGTTGGAGTTTTCCGTCTGGAATTTCTCAGTAGCAGCCCAGAGTCTGGAATAGAGTCGAGAGAGAGTGGTTGATGAAAATAGGCTCGCTCCCTACTGCATGGGACTTTTACACATAGCTGGCGAAATGTTGGTATTTACTTATACTTTTTTTTTTTTTTTTTCGGATGGGAAATCATCAAATTACTCCTCCCGCTCTGGGTGGAGCGGAAGGGAGTGTCAGACTCTTACTGACTAAAACTCACCCGTGTTCCTTCCTTAGCCCTTTATGTTCCGGGCCAGCGGTAACCCTTTCGGACAATCCCGCTGACCCGGCAGGCTTCGGCCCTACGTCCTCTTTGCTGACATCTCTTTGAGGCGCGCGTGGAACACGTACGCGCCGTCCGGCACGGGCCTGGTCCTGATCGAACGGTGAGCTACCCATTACTCTCCGCCCGCAGGCCCGCGCCTACGGTGGCCGGGAGTCAACACGCGGCTCCCGACGCCCGGAGCGTCTCCCGCGGCGGCTGGGACGGGAGGCTCTCTCCCTGAGCCGTCCCGCCACCTCATTCGCTAGCATGACTGATTACAACTTTGCGTAACCTTTGGGGAATACATACGTGGTTTTATGTTATGTTATGTGAAAGTAGATATCCAATATGTCCAACACTGGACTTGAGTAGATCATCATCTGCCATCGCATTGCATCGCCTGCTCGCGTTATTGCTTCGTTTTTCGCTCAGCATTCATACTAACTTTTTTTTTTGCTCGGCTTTTAAAGGTTTTAGCGTAATGTTAGCCTATAGCCTTCCTCCATGAATTGGGCTATCAAATGCAAAAATATGTTTTCTAATCCGACTGGTAGTTCCAGAGGTTAGCGCGTTCAAACAAAGAAACAGAGCACGCATGAGACATTTAAAAATAAATCTTTTTTTCGTCGTTTCAGCCGATAGACGTCCACTGCTGGACACAGGCCTCCCCCAAATTTGGGAGGGTTTGCCATAATCGCCACGCTTGGCAGGCGGGTTGGCAATCGCAGTATGGTATGATGGTGGAATACATAGAGAACGCTGCTGCCCATTCTCCGGTACGACCCTTAGTCGCCTTTTACGACACCCACGGGAAGTAAGGGGTGGTGGTATTCTTTAAGTCCGGCACCACACAGACCGTCAAATCTTTATTTAATTTTGTAAATCATGAAAGTTTTATTTTCTCTTGACTTGTACTTACCTGTCAAAAAGAGTAAACCTAGATAATGTGGATAAGATAGAGATTAAAACAGAAGATGAACTAGCAGGGGATCGAGGAGGGGGTTCAGGGGATCAGACCGGGATAAATCATTATAAATGATAAAATGATGATAAATGATTTTATTTTTTGTAAGTAGGTTTGTACAAACACTTTTACACGTCAATCATGTTTTTTTAAAACTAGATGAGGTCGGTCATTATTAGTATAGAATAAGAAAGTAACCAGTGCCTTGTACGGGTACGTATTTGAATATCGAAGATTAAAATACCTACGCTTAAAATACCAATGTTCAAAACATCGAAAATTTAAATATCGATTATATCAAAATGTCGAAAATTGTTATACCTACGCTTTAAACGTCGAAGATTGAAATGCCGAGTGATTAAAATTTCGAATGATTCAAAATATCGAATGACATTATGCCTAAGTTCAAAATATCAACATTTAATACATCTAAGTTCATAATATCTACGTTAAAAATACCTACTAGTTAAAATACCGAAAAAAATTATACATATAGGCAGTATAAGTGATACGTACAATTGCGTACAAATGTGTTTTATTTTGGGTTATTATTATGTAAAAATAATTAAAGTACATTACATGAGGTTTTCCTTGTTTTTTTTTTAACCCACCTAGTAACTGATTACCATCTAGCAAACAATTAGCATGCAGCAATCATGCAACATGCAAGCAAGCATGGTTTCTGTCACGGCTCCGGCGCTGCAGGGCTCCGGCAGTCCCACGCGAGCTTAACGTCGCAGATGGTCTAAACACTCATCACCGCAGCTGCGGCTTGTTGGCCGGCTTCGCCGGCCAGCCTCAGCTACGGCGGCGGGTGTTAAAACCACCTGCTCCTCAGCTCGCGGGCTGCCTCGCCCCTCCGCGCCTACGCGATTCTAAATTACACTCTAGGGGTAGGGCAGACAAGACTACGTGGAGTCGGTTTTGCAGCGATACGTTTCTGTCACTAACTTTAGTAGCACAACATATTGACTTTCAAGAAAATATTTTAATTTAAAGACCTAAATAATACCTTCACGATTGACCTATGCTTGTACACTGGACACTGATTTTCATGGATAAAATAGATTGAAATTGTTCCAAAACCGAATTGGGGCACCCCGAATTTACGTAGTCTTTTGGCTGTTACCCCTAGAGTGTATATAAAAATCCGGAGGCGCGAAGGGAGGGCAACCCCCGCCCGCTGTAACAAAGCATAGGCACCCGTGGGAGCCGTAGCGGCTGAGGCTGGTCGCCAGAGGCGACCAGCAAGCCGAAGCTGCGGAGGTGAACATGGGTGCCTGTCCTTTGTTACGCAAGGGCGAAGGGGTTGCACTTCCCGTAGCGCCGGAGACGTTGTACAAGCAACCTTTTTTCACTCACACTACTTACGAGTATATCAAAAGTTCGATATTTTAACTTGTACGTAGGGTGAATTAATGAATGTATTTAATGTTGAAAATTAACTCATTTTTACACGTAGGTATATTAATTTTCGATGTTCAAATAATATATGTACCCATCGATATTTAGGACGTTCGATAGTTTGTACTTCGATATTTAGGACATTCGATAATCTGTATTTCGATATTTGGATTTTTCGATGTAACTTTTGTAGATATTTGGATTTTAGATATATTAGACGTAGGTTATTTAACCATTCGATAGTATAAACTTTCGATATTTTAATTTTCGGTTTTATGGTCGTTCGATATTTAAATTTTCGATGTTTTGAACATCGATATTTTAACAGTAGGTATTTTAATCTTCGATATTCAAATACGTACCCCCTTGTACAGCGGCCTGCATCAATTGGGTACCCCAGTTGTATGAAAATTTTAATACAACTGGGGTACCCAATTGATGCAGCCCACCGTACATGTACATCTCACTACCTACTCCTACTCATCAATTACGCGGCTTGCATCGTTTTCTTACGAGACGAAGTAAAATGTAAAGAGTTTATCATAAAAGGTTATAAGATAATCATCTCTGGTTTTTCTTATCGTGTCATCGGCTTATAATTTGTTGGCCGTACCGGCCATTTATCAGATTCATTGTCAATGATGTTCGTTGTCAGCGTAATAAGGCTCTTATTAAGATATATATTTTTTTACAAGACGTCTTCCTTTGCATGGATTTTGGATTACGAAATTATTGGTAATATCGATGGGTTTAATAGTAAAATCACAGAAAGAATAAAAAGATGTCCGACCTTTCTTCTTTCGATCTTCTTCTTCCCATGATAGACGGTAGCTCTAGTGCGGCACGCATGGCTCAAACTTCCCCCTGCTGCATGCTGCTGGGTGCGAGGACTCCGATGAGCCGCAGTGCGACTGTGGAGCCACATCGCAAACTATGTGGCTCCACAGACCTCTTCTCTTGCTCCCTGTGCACTATGGAAGACCATAGTGCAGGTGGCACTATGGTCTTCCATAGAGGCATCGAGGCAACTATAACGCTGTCGAAGTGGCCGATTCTGGTCCAATCTTATTTAATACAAACAAATAGTATCATAGACAGAACGAAGAAAGAAAGAGAGCTTCGAGAAAAGTATGTTTTAGGATTTTTGAGAAGAATGACAAAAAAAGTGTATTCGATCTTAAAGGTTTTTTGTATGCAAATAACAATAATAGTCTGTGATAACCTCCGTGGCACAGCTTCGATCTTTTGATGTGATTCTTAAATCTGATGCAGAAATTGTGTTGATATAGACTTAATCTAAGTTGATAACTTAGAAACATACCTACTACCTACCGAAGAATTGCTGACCCATCGTCTGATACGAAACAAGTGATAATTACAAGTAACACTTTCGTAACTTACATTATAAAGACGTTCTCTTTTTATTTCATAGCACAACTTAAGAAACCTTTAATAGGATGTTTCCTTAAGTCAAAGTACCTATAACCAATTTCTAATGTTTGCGATTCACTTAAGAGCGTTTACGCCGCCATACGGCATTTCATACAAACTTTCAAGCCCTTATTTTTCGAAATTAATGAACCGATTTTAATTAAACTTCATACGCGTAAGCAGGATACAAAGGTCTTAAAAGTTAGTAGAGAATATTTTCGAAATGTCCTATTTAAAAAAGATAACTGGAAATATTTGTTTCTATGGAAAATTTAAAATCAGTCTAATTTGGCTGTAACACTATTTTTAGAAAATGTTTTCTACTAACTTTTAAGACCTTTGTATCCTGCTTTTGCGTAAAAAGTTACATTAAAATCGGTTCATTCATTTCGAAAAATAAGGGTTTGAAAGATTGTATGAAATGCCGTACGGCGTAAACGCTCTTAAGTTATTTGCTGCTTGAGCTCGGGCCAATGTTTATTTAGTAACCCAATCAACGGTTTAGCAAATACTTTTCGGTACGAGCTTCAGTTTAGAGGTGTTAAGGCAAAGAAATTTAATGTACTTTGCCGTTTACCAAAACTAAAATAAACATAACTCATCTCACTTACGAGCTTTTGAGAGGTTATTTAGAATGTATCGTGTGTAAGTGACCTTATGAGGAGAGAGTTGAAACGACTCAATATAATAATAAATAGGGAAAACGTTATCTGTTTCAATTGTTAATAGACCCTCGATACACTGCCAGTATCTCGTTTAAAGCTCTGTCTAGGATTTCGGATTTCTAACTTGAATTTAGGAAATTTTGAAGCAGCTAACTTCAGGGATATTTAAGAACCCATTGATTCAGCTGAACCGAACATTTTTATACAAGTTCTTGCTGGATTTATTATGCTAGATTAAAAAAAAAACTGGATTTTAATTTAATAACAAACGGATGAGCTTCACTTCTGTCAGGCAACGTGATGAAAACCAACCCAGTTTTAAAGAGGTACAGTAATTTCCAAGAGAAATACAATGTAAACTGTACAACAAGCTACAGGATCCAATCCCCAATAACGATATCTAGCGGCATTTAGGTCCGCAATGACGCGGAGGCGCCGCGCCGCGCCGCTCCTCACCTCGGAAGGTCATAGTCTCCCCGATTTATGGAGCACGAAGTCTTTGTAGCACACCGCTAACATTGCCAGCTCGCCACTCTTCACCCGGTAACGGGCCTGTTCTCAGCTGAAATACGAATGTACTCGGAACAACAAACGCATGGATACGCTCCCTATAGCTCACAAATACTCACGATTATGATCTGTTAGCCAATATCTGAGTAATGGAAATTGGTATTCAATGCTAAATCGATTTTACGGTTCAGTATCGTAGGGCATTTACTTTTCAATAGCTGGTTGGAATTGATGGGGAATATAAGCTGTTAACATTAATATTAGATGTAAGATAACGGGTTGGTTTTGAGAGTGGGATAAAAAGTTATGATATATTACGATATATTAACTGATCTGGTCTATCAAATACACAAGAGAATGTGAGACATAAGTGGTTATCGTAAAGATAGAGATTGACGTCATCACGTCAACACCGGCTGTCGCTGAAAACCAGCGCTGGGGCTCTGTCTCGCATAGGGTCTTGGAATTATACTGATTGATGGCCGTTTTGCGTGGATGTGACGTAGGTATGTTTTCCCCAAACTTGTTATTTTTTTGTGTTCTTTTTCTGCGAAATAAACGTATTTTCTTTCGTTGCAAGAACAAACATGCTCCCTTATATTTTATACACAAATCTCAAGGCAGTTTTTGTATACTTACTAGATGTTCAACAGGCTTTATTTTTAACAAAAATCCCCATCCCCAGAAGGATAGAGATGTGACAAGATAAATTGTACTATTATTCGAATAACACATGCCAACGTCACCTTTACTCCATCTTCACTTCCTATCTCCACAAAGCATCCGAAAGTATCTGTCGGTCTACTTGCGTTAACATTGCAAACGATCGTTCAAGTAAAACAGTTCTCGTGTACCGTATCGAAAGCACTCGTGATCCGACTTAAATGTTGAAATAAACCGATCGGAAATCGAACCTAAATACGAGGATATTTATTGGATCATGCCACTTTGGAGTTGCTGAAGGGAATTCTGCGGTATATAGAAATGTACGGCGAGTGTTACTTGCTTTACGACTGTTCTACTCGACTGGGGGGGCACGGTCATGATTGTAACTGACTATGTTTCGACTGTGTTCATAGTTTCACTTTCAAACAATTTTGCATACTCCTTACCATTTTGTACATCCTTGGCTCGTTTTTTACTCATGTGACCTGGCCTTCTGTTCCTCTCAAGATTGCTTTTAAGTAAACGAGGTTTTCCCATTATGAAGTTATCAGCGAACAAGTGAACTTCCTATATGTAAGCCATTTGTCGTCCCTTGCTACGCACGAGGAATGAGGACCAGGGATGCTACTTAACATTACTTAAGGGGCTTACATGACCTAAAGCGCGGTCACTGTCGGACTGCATAGAAAAGAAAGAGAAGCGCGATGACACAACGCTGGTAATTTGTTGCAAAATATGAAGCAATTATTTAATTACAAAAAATCTATTCTTTGTTAAAACACTAGTGTTTTAGTATGTTGCTTGTAGAATAATCTGACAAAAAATCAAAATGAGTATGGTTTTTATTGTAAAAAGAACGTTTTTAGAGGTAGCATGATTTTTTCTATCGTATCAAATTAGTTGTATTATGTTTTCAACACACTACGTTCCTAGCATGTATATCCTAACGAATATCATATAAATTTCTGATTTTGTTTCTTAAATTTGCGCTTTTTGCGTTTAGGTCCTGTATTCCCATTAAAACTTGGTTTTATCGATAAAATCCTGTGATTGGATTGTGTGTGATCCGTGGCGGTGAGATTGCACTGACTATGACTGTGAGAAAAATTTTTTTGCACAGATATTCAGTGGCATCTGCAGTGGTAGACAAATATGACGAAAAGGTAAGCCAATATTTTACACAAAACAATTCAAGTTCTATGCAAATCAAACTCCAAGGAAATTCTGAACAACAAAAGCAAAACGATATGCATAAAATTCTTTCTAAATGACATAGCAAAATCTAAGTAGATACATTATCGAGGCGAGATCGTTGCGAATAAGCTATAATGGATGATGACT
Organism: Mesoligia furuncula; assembly: GCA_916614155.1. Lineage (NCBI taxonomy): Eukaryota > Metazoa > Arthropoda > Insecta > Lepidoptera > Noctuidae > Mesoligia > Mesoligia furuncula. The sequence goes on from OU744798.1 coordinate 18,950,981, forward strand.
AGTCGTATCCGAGGCTTCAAGTGTCATATTACCAGCGCTAACTTTATTTCCCGTGACGGCCGATCTAGCCTTCAGATAGTCACGGTCACAGGAAAATAAAATGCGAACGAGTGAGATTATATAGCAGTAATGCATGTTGGAGGTTCCGTACTGTGTGCACGTGAGGTACATTTGATAAAAATATTTCTGCAAGTTTTTATGCTCTTGATTTAAGAACGATAGTCCATCCAGCTTTCAACTTTTTCTTCTCTTTCTTTTTATTGATGGTGTAGTAAAGCCGTTTTATCTCTGATGGCCAATTCTCGTTATTAAAGACGTTCAAAATCTAGACGTTCAAAATCTACTAGTAACAGCGACATCCTATGTCAAAAACTTGTCAAAAATTTAGGGATTTGGACCAATTGCGAATTGGACTAATTGCGAACTGGACCAATTGCGAACTAGACCAATTGCGAACTGGACCAATTACGAACTGGACCAATTGAGAATTGTACAGTTAGACATTTTACTAATTGGACATAATGCGCCCAAACGTTTGAAAGGTATTTTTGACAGATTGAGACTGAGATCAGGCTGTGAGCGTTCTTCAAATTACGAGAATTGCCCCTCTGTATAATTGAACACGAATTACATTTTTGCAATGTCAAAGCGAGTTAGCTATTTTACAACCCACTTTTGAAACGGGACTAACGGGACAAGTATTAAGAATAGCAGGATCAGTTTATTGATATTGAACGTATTTCAATAATCTATATTGGCATTCTTAATTAAGATGTGTCGATAACTAGTGCTTAAAGAGAATTGTAATAGTATTCAGCTATTATTGGTATCGTAATGGAATATAATAAGCGCTGAGAGCGTGAAGATCTGACCAAAAGATTTCTCGAAAGCAATTTTAGTATTTTAGCGTAAGTTATGGGAGGGATCAGATAATTTCTCGGTTGCATTTCCCGGCGTGTCGATAGAGCTCGTGATTACACACCCCTCGCTCAGTTGCGGACCACAACGTGTATTGCACACTGTTTATGAAATAAATGAGTTAATAAAATGTGATTTATGACTTCGAATCTCATAAATGTGTTAAAAAGCAAGAAGCGTTGCGTTGGTCAGATTAAGAACTTCAGAAACTGTGTAAAGGAATTTCCTGAATATGTGTTTTTCAGACCAGTGGAGGCACTACGAAGAATCTTTGGTGGGAAAGTAAGTGCTTCTGTCTCGTTTTGGTGTGATGGCGATGCCCATGTGAAGAAGTTACTTAGTGTTGGTGCCTACCCTACTCTTAATATGAATTTATGAAAATTGGAAAATCGTAACTAATAATGATATCGCAAAGTGCCTCTATTAAACCGTTAAGTGGTTTGAATGTATAAATATAGGTGTTTTTATCAATTAGGTTCTTTAATATATTTTACTATAAAATTTTGGTTACAAACACGTTTTTTTCCCGGCAGTTGACCTTAAACACATAAAGCATGGCACCTATAATAATTATCAAAGTCAAATGTTAGGTCTTACCGTTATACGTAAATAAGATTTGAAGTTAATGTATTTTTTGTCTATTACCACTAATGGATTTTAACTGTCGCAGTTTAATAATTACATAGGGTCCAATATATCTTGAACCCCGACCAAAACCGGAATTACATTTTCATATGCTGAATTTGGACTTCTGTTCGTTTTTGTCTTAGCAAGCAGCGCCGCTATGAGAGGCCAAGATTCTTTGGTTATGTTAGTTCGTGGTAATTGGTTTAGTAGATTCGCAAATGACGTTAAGACAGGGTCTGTCACTTACTGATTCGGGTTGCGGACCCATATGTTGGCCTTATTTTATTAGCTACTTAAACAATTAATTAACAATCTATTGGGATTTGGCACATGATACAACTATAGCACGTGGAGTGCCTGTGTACTACGTGGTGGGTCATCTGGGTACCTACCTACGGCTATATCTTGACCTGTGACTGATCGCGAAGAAAGACCATGCCAATGCGCGATATTAATTTTAATTGTTAATTCGCGAATTTAAATCTGGAACTTTTTATATTTTATTTTTAGAACTCATTGATCTTGATCCAAATCTAAATTCAACTTTTTACTAACTCAATCAACAGCTATACTGGCACTCAATAAATAACCGTTAGTCAGTAATTGGCCATTTTGCGATCTGTGAAACAAAAACATCGTGGACAGTCTTTAATTTTTTTTTTACAACTTCTCACAAATCCGTTAATCTGTAAACAGTTACGTGTCACATCAACAGATGTTTATTAATATTTTAAGTAGATACGTTGCCATTGGAATAAAAAGTGATCTCCATACTTTATCATCGTTTCAAAGACTAGTAATCCTAGCAATGCGCACGCGTTTCACGACCACGAATAATTGCCATCGCGAAAGTCATAATTAAAAAGCTTACACTTTACAACGAAATCAGAGATGCTCTGAAGTCTGAAGCTGTGTTGTATTTATGCCCCCAGAACCTGATACAGTAAATAAATATTTCAGTAACTCGAATTGTATTCTAAGAAGTGATCTGAGCTCGTTCGATATCGTAGCATGAGTTACTGAGGCGTCAGCTACTAACGTGTAGCTTTGTTTATCTCTTTGTGTTCCTTCCCGTGCACTCGCGTATTGAGTAACGAGAAATAATCGCATGACTAATTGAAATCATACACAGTAATTCGTCATGTTATCCACGCGGTTCTTTTTCTTGAACTTGCACGCACACTGATTATGATAAAAATATGGGTTTTCTCCAACCGCTCAATATACATCAGTGTGCAAACAAATTGGTTCATATTTGTCATGTTTATTTGATTTGTAATGCTGTTTGTATTTGTGAATACTTCTTGAATGTAAACAGATTGCACTGGCAAGGCAGTTTGGATTTGTTATTTACTTTACGTGTTATTGATTGATCGCAGCTCTTAATTGGAAGGCTATCGCCCTTTATTCTTAGAGCTCCAGCTGCGTATGCTGCTTATCTTCAGGTGACGTATAGTCTAAAGTCTTTATTGTCAACATTCATACACGTGTACTTTATATGAATAAAGTTGTTGTTTATGTTACCAGAAATGTATGAAACCTAGGAATTTTACACAATTCCTAGGAAATATATGCAATTCCGAGCCTACTTAGGAAACGTGTAAAATAATCTTTCAAAGATTCTTTAATACACACATTTCCTGTGAAATGTATGTATTTCCTAGGAATTGTATGCAATGCCAATATACTAGGAAATATATAAAAAGTAATGCTTTGTGTGACTAAAAGAAATAAAACACGTTTGTTAATTTCTCTAACCATAATAATGATTAAGCATAACATTCTAAAGCATAAATTTAGCATGCTGCATGTTTTATTTCGAACGACGCGTCGTCGTCGACGTCGACGTCAGGTCGACGGAGCCACCTGCCCGGGGCTCCTATTTCTGTCTGCAGGGTTTAAAGGAACCTAACCAAACCGAACCTCGGGGTGCCCTTCGCTTGCTCTTGCATCCACGTCGTCTACTAGCACAACATATTGAATTTATAAGATTTCCGATTGCTATTTAGGAATTGTATACATTTCCTAGGAAAAGTGCATATTAAAAAATACACCATAGATTTCCTATATATTTTAGGAATTGTACACATTTCCTAGGAATTGTATAGAATGACTGATTGCACACTTTTCCGTGTACTACTGCCTACAAAAATGTAGCAGTCAGATATCGAATAGATTCTATCTGAAAATAAAATCAATTTCAGTATCTCTGTGTGCATATAAAAACATGTTATCACAGCCAAAGCTTATACGGTGAGCGCAGAATTATGTCTCCCTGTAGATATCGGTTCTTCGCAGCCATAAGAGAAAATAAAATTACAATAAAACTATTAGACGGTGTGGCTTTCTCTACGAATTTGTCTCCAAGTCTTACGAGTGTACTTCCATATGAGGTAACATCGGCTAACGCGATATGACGTAGTGGTGCGAAGCTCGCTAGAGGGCGTGTTCGTTGATAGGGCGCTGCGCCGGCGCCGCCGTATTTATGGCGTTGCCTTGCTCACGCGCACCATGTTATGTTGCTGATAAACGCTATCTAAAAGTAAAAAGAGAAACAGGTGCGTGGATGTTCAAAATGCTTTCAAATGCGTAAATGGAAAATTTAAAGGGCCTTATACTTAATCAGGCAGTAAATATCTAACTAATGCTGCACATAGACTTTCGCTAAAGACTGTTATTATAACAGAATAATGGTAGATTGGTGCTGAAGACAAGCTTTCAGACGTAATACTACTACGTTTATTTATAGGGTTAAAGGTAAGAGGAGAAATCAACTTTCTCGGAGCAAATAAAAGGAAGAATTATTTTGCAGTTCTGAAACATTGACAATAAAAAATTATCGACCTTTCGGAATGGCACGAGGCGATAAAACAATAAGCAATCGATACTTTTTGTTGAGTACATATTTTAAAGGTCCGGTAATATAGATAGGGTTTATGTAAGACCAGATAAGTACTTACTAGGAATTATTTTCCTGTGTACGATTTGACTACTAGGTACCTACTTATGTAAATACAATATTACCCTATATTTTAATCTACCGGATTCTATACCTTTATCAACGATTACCATATTGATTAAACCTTTCGGACTAGGTAGGACTTATAGAAAATATGATAGCAATATATTTCATTTAATTCACATTTTCAATATTATTATAATCGTCACATCTACACTTTGGCATTCCTCCAAAATACTTAACATTTTGCAGAAATTGCATAATTTTCCCAGAATATGCGAAAGAATAATTGGAGTTGCAATTATTACTTAACATGTTCCACATAGCCTAGATGTTACTGGGTTAATTATATTGTCAGCGAGCAGCCAATCTCAGATCTTAATTGTATCTACTAAGAAAAATGATGTCCGCTGAACTGGAAAACTGAATCAATTTATCTAGAGCCATCATGTAGGTTGCTACTGTTTTTGGAAAATAGACTAACAGACTGGTGTCTTTTTAATTATCTTGTTCTTTATATGGCACGGAAACGTTATTAATCAATCTCATTTTATGATTGAGATAAAACCTTTCTATAGACGCAATTTTTTTTTCTACGAGATAGACGAAAATGTGTTCGTTAGTGGAAAGATCAGCTAGTCAGCAAAGTCGGTGTAGAGACACTTATGTGTCTAGGGTGCACTGGGCGTACCTAAGTAAATATCGTCACTGAGGAGGTTTTTTTGGTACTCCCTTAGGTCTTAAAGACTATCTATCGCCACGCATTTTAAACACATATAGCTGCTAATTAAAATATAACTCTCTATACGAACTAGCACCGGTGTTCAAGACGTTAAAAAAAAAATAAACAAGCTTAAAAACACCGGTGCTAAAATAAATTACGTATATAAATCCCTTACCACGTGTAGTGACGTTATCTCAGGGGTTCATCAGAGCGAGTGCGTGCCGAGTGTATCGTTTGTTTGGACATGTAAGGTGTCTGGGTACCTCGATTGGGACATCCGGCACTTCGCGTGACATCCTCGCATTATTTCGCGAATCTCACCACACTTGTAGGTCTTCTTGTTAGTGGAGTGTGTGCTGGAATGCCGGGACGCCATATGTGAGTATTTATAGGGATAGAATGTATAGAATATGTTTTTAACTTTGATTAAGAACGACCCTTAGCACGAACATCTGGATTTACGTAACGTCTGTGTTACTTTACTTGTTACCTTTTTTGTTCTTACTTTTAAGTACCTACTAATGCTAACAAGTATGTCCTTTTCCTATTTTGCAAAACTGTTTCGCTGGCGAAACGTTACTCGTTCTGTTCTTTTTTTGTTAGATGGATGTTACATACGGAACGGAATTTCCGGCACACTCAGGGAAAATATATATCGTGTGTCAAGGAAATAATACACAACACACTTAGTAATGTCTGACTGTTTGTTTGAACAAATATTCCAATTTCAATGACAAAACCAGCAAGTATTCCGTCCATTCTTAAATCCGTGAGGATTGTGTTCATGTTAATTTTCGCAAACGCAGAGCCAAAGTAAATATTTCTTTAAAAATTACTTTATTAGTTCGGTTTTCCCGTTATTAGAGCTTCAAGCGTGAAATACAATGAGTTAATGACGCATTTGGGAACAACGTATGTATGACGTACGTGCTTCTTTTCCTTTAAGTGTCCGAAAAAGGCGATTTAGTATTACCCACTGATGTTTAGACTAGTTCATGATCACGGTAGGAAGCTACGCTATTAATCAATCAATCCTTGCCAATTTCTAAGAATCATCATCATCATCATCATTTCAGCCGAAAGACGTCCACTGCTGGACAAAGGCCTCCCCCAAGCACCTCCACTTCAACAGGCTCTGTGCTGCCTGTTATTCTTGGGGGGGTTTGCCATAATCGCCACGCTTGGCAGGCGGGTTGGCGATCGCAGTATGGTATGGTGGTGAAATGCATAGAGAACGCTGCTGCCCATTCTCCAGTATAACCCTTTTTTTTTTTTTTGGATGGGAAATCATCAAATGACTCCTCCCGCTCTGGGTGGAGCGGAAGGGAGTGTCAGACTCTTACTGACTAAAACCCACCCGTGTTCCTTCCTTAGCCCTTTATGTTCCGGGGCAGCGGTAACCCTTTCGGACAATCCCGCTGGCCCGGCAGGCTTCGGCCCTAAGGGGGCCCCTCCTCGATGCTGACATCTTTTTGAGGCGCGCGTGGAACACGTACGCGCCGTCCGGCACGGGCCTGGTCCTGATCGGGCGCTGGGCTATCCATTACTCTCCGCCCGCAGGCCCGCGCCTACGGTGGCCGAGAGTCGTCACGCGGCTCCCGACGCCGGGGGCGTCCCCCGCGGTGGCTGAGACGGGAGGCTCTCTCCCTGAACCGTCCCGCCACCTCCTTCGCTAGCATGACTGCTTCGCAGAAGGAGGTGACTGCCTCCCACTCCCTCTCGCCTCGGACCATGGCTTGCACCAGTGCCGGACGGGAGAGGTCGTCGCCGCTGCCGATCGCCTCTACGAGGACACGGCGGTGCTCCGCCCAAGCGGGGCAGAACTCCACCGTGTGCTCCACCGTGTCCTCTGGGCGATCCTGGCAATGGTGACACCCGGGCGTTTCCTCCCGCCTGATGATGTGCAGGAACCTCCCGAAACTTCCGTGTCCGGTGAGGACCTGCGTCAGGCGTCCGGTATAACCCTTAGTCGCCTTTTATGACACCCACGGGAAGTATGGGGTGGTGCTATTCTTTAAGTCCGGCACCACACAGACAATTGTCCGGCACCACACAGACAGATTTCTAAGAATATTAGGCATTTATTTAGCGCGCTTTTACGAACATCTATCAGTTCCAGTATCTACCAATCCAGGAATATTATAAATAGTATAAATAGTGTTATTTTTCATTGGTTTTCCAGATTCATCAAAAATAGGCGCGTAGTTATCGTATGGAGTTTAAAGCTAAGTACTTAGGCATAAAACAAAAGCAAATCATACAAAATCTCTATAGATTTTCTCTATAACAAAAATCTTTCTTCAATCTTTATACTTTAAAGTCGCTTTACGTGTCTGTTTGTGTGACTGTCCTTCTAAACTACGCAACGGATTTTGACGCGGTTTTCACAATCATTTAGAGAATGTATTCCGAAAGTTGTATGTGAATAATACATAAATATTAAACTTGCATATAATAAAGAAATCTCGATATTTTATCAAGTTGTAACAACTGCGCGAGGCAAGGGCGGGTCGCGAGTTATTGATAAATAATAGACATAATTGATTTTGGCTAAGTACTTAGTTTACTCAGCGTACGCAAAATACGCGCATTGACGTGGAGTTGCGGACACCAGCCCGTATTACCTATTACCCTACTCAGCAGTGCTACCAGTGCCAGTGGGTGAAGTTGGGATGTGGATGATGATGAAGTACCTACTTAGGTATTATATTTCTTGTATGATGTTCCTCTTACCTACCCAATGTTTAGAAAGAGACTGAACTGTACTGAATAGGCTCAGGCGCTGAGGTGATTTTTTGTTTTCAAAATCAAAATTTAGAAAATGGTTTTTTGTTTTCAAAATCAAAATTTTATTCTCAAGTCCCTGGCGCGACATTTTGCGAAAGAGACATTCTGCGAAAGAGACGTTTTACGACCAGGGGACATTTTGCGAAAGAGACGTTTTGCGCCTGAGCCACTGAATAGTAGGAGCAGCTATTAATATTTTTAACTTCTAAGTTTTTTAGCATGACTGGTCTTTAAAACTAGCCGCTAATATATGAAGCGAATTTAAAAAAAAACCTCTATAGTTTTTTGTTCAACTTTAACCTTGTGCAATTCGTTACAAAGGCTGCATTAACAAAGAAATCAGTAAAACAAACTGGTTTATTTGCACTACTCATTGAAGTATTTAAATATTTGCAAAGACATAAAACAAGAAAAGGTTTATTTTGTCCAAACTTGCATTTTGCCAAAAATTTGCCTTTAAGTTTAGCAATATCCCTCTATATTGAGGTCCCGTCAAGCGTTTCATATTTTTTGACATTTCAAGTAAATTCTTACACATTCGCATTTAATGATTTAAGCACATAATAATATTCGTCATTAAATTCTATAGTGAGTAAAAATAATTAAGGACCGTTACTTTAATCACACGGTTGAACTGCGAAATCGGTAAGAAATAATTTCCTTTTAACTCTACTCTCTGAGCATTAACAAACGTAACACTTTCAGCTGGCTTCAAAATCATTTACCTACTTAAAACTTCATTGAGTTACTTGTCTCAATGAATTAGCATCAAGAGTAATCCAGTTCGAAAATATTAACGGAAAAGTTCTGCGGAACCATCAATTATCTTGAATGTTTGTCTTAACGGGTAATTTGCATAATTAGTTCATGTAGCTGATGGTCTGATGGAGATAAATGCACGCGCGATGACCCGTCCAAAAACTCGACAGTAGAAATTAGGTCAAGTCTGTCACAAAAAACTACCCACTTTTTCGAAGTGGAAGTTGTAATTGGAAGATAATTAAAATTAAATTAAAGGTTAGCTTCAAAGTTTTTTTTTTTTATATACGTTACTTTCATTGGAATGTTTTGGTTTTATCTGATTTGGCTTTATATCATAGAATTCCATTCCTAGTTTTAATTTTAAAAACACGTTGACCGGGCGGTTTTAGCCGTGTTTAGGTAATTCTTTACTATGGTTAAAATGCTTGTACAGGGAAAAAAAATAACCAGTGCGCAAACTGTAACCATGAACTTAGTACATTATTCTGAACTCACCTGCAAAATTTCAACGCTATAGAATAGAATCATGAGCTGAATTCATGGAATGACAATTTGCGCACTGGTTATTTTTTTCCTTTATGTATTATTTGAATGATTTGAATGGGCCCTCCCATTCATAGCCTGTGGCTAAATAATAACAGCCGCACAGGTCTATCGATCAGGTTAAGCTACGCTTAGCGCGGTTGGTCTGTGGATGGGATCTTTACATATCATGACCCCTCCGTGCCTCGGAAAGCACATTAAGCCGTTGGTCCCGGCTGTCATTTGTGGATCTTTGAGAGTCGTTACGGGTAGTCAGAAGCCCGAAAGTCTGACAACCAGCCTTACCAAGGGGTATCAGTAACTGGGTTCTGGAGGTCAGATAGACAGTTGGCCCATGTAAAATAGGTACTGGTAATTAGCTGCATCCGGATAGACTGGAAGCCGACCCCAACATAGTTGGAAAAAGGCTAGGCAGTTGATGACGTATAATTTGAATGAGTAAATGTTTCAGTTTCAAGATTATATTTTGGGGGTTAAACAAGACTTTCCAAAGATAAGTTAATATTAAATATTAGGATAATTAATGACTCTAGTAGGATGAATGGTTCCCTTTATGTCGAGTCCCTTTACGTCGAGTCTGAGAGTCTAGAATGAATAGTAGGATTCCCCTGTGCTTACCGTTATTCAGACACATCATACTTGTAGCTGACAAACATCGTAAAAGTAGGGTACAGTCGTCTCAAAATGATGTATTCACGGCCAAAGTATCTTTTTATTGTCAACAACCTTTGTTCCATAACATTGTAATCACTGGATAGGTACAAAACATAGTAAACAATTATAATATATTTTACCAAAACAAAATAATCCTTTTGATCCAAAACTGTACACCCTATGACTAAAACAAGGTAATATACATTAGTCGCACAAATATGTATACATCAATCATTCAATAGCGAGGTAAATAAATCGCTGGATGTGCGGTGAAATGCGGTGGATACAATGTTATGACAATTGTTTTAGACAAAAAAACATTTTTTTGGGACTACCTGTAAATACAATGTATAATTTATTCCCAGAGCTTCCGACACGGTCTTCGAAGAACACTGTGAGACCAGGTGGTATTATATCCATAATTGGAAATGTAAATAGGTACCTAATTGAGATAATAACGTTTCTTACTTCATACTGATAATTGGAACGGTACTTCGATCTAATTAACACATGTTAATTAACGTTATTGTACGCTAACAGCAAATCAGAATTCAATAAAATGTAAAACTGATTACTATTCGTTACTAATATATTCATGAGACTTAATATCAGTCGATATTATGATGATACGAATTTCTACAGGCATATCCACATTCCTTAATAAGGTGAAATTTCTTTGCGTTACATAACTGTTACACTGAATGTATAATATATTTTTTTCTATTTAGCATAAACGTGTTCTTATATTTCACCGATCGCGAAATTATTGATAGTTTGATTCGACTGTCGGCGGGCCTAGGGTGTGTCCTAGTGGCACGACCGCACAGAGTAAACGTAACGTAAATTCTAACGATTTTAATATTAAAAATTAGCTGATCCGGCAAACGTTGTTTTGCCATATAAATTATTTCTAGCTGCCCGGCGCTACTGCGTTCGCGTGGTGTCCTACCCCTTACCCCTACCCCTACACTACTCCTAACCTACTCCTAAACTACTCCTACCCTACTTCTACCCTACTCGTAACCTACTCCTACCCTACTCCTAACCTACTCCTACCCTATCCCGAAAAGTAAAAAAGATAAAAAGATACCCTATCCCGAAAAGTAAAAAAGATATCCTACGTTCGTCTCCTGGTTCTAAGCTACCTCCCCACCAATTTTCAGCCAAATCGGTTCAGCCGTTCTTAATTTATAAATAGTGTAACTAACACGACTTTCTTATTTACCTATGAAATTGCCGTTTTGTATGAAAAAATTGAAACGAATTTTTTTTAATGTATTTTTTATTTGTATTAATCGAAGTAATCAGCAATGCAATCAATGTATCTTTGCTAACGCAGTGGCAGTTTATTGATGCCCTTCTTAAAGAAATCAGCTGGACGGGAGGCAACAAATTCTTCAAAGGCATTTTGTATTGCCTCTCGGGTATTGAATTTTTTTCCCGCCAAGAAGTTATCCAAATTCTGGAAAAAGTAGTAGGCTGTAGGCGCAAGGTCTGGTGAGTAGGGCGGATGACGGAGAGCTTCCAACCAGTATGAGGTCGCGCGTTGTCGTGCAGGAGCAGCGGAGACGAGCGATTGACCAATGCTGGTAGGAGATGTGCCAGCTTCTCCACCATTGTGTTCAGTTCTTCACAGTACACATCTGCAGTAATGCTCACCCCGTTTGGTAAGAAGCTGTGATGAATCACACCGGCGCTAGACCACCAAACAGTGACCATCACTTTCCTAGGGGTAAGTTTTCGTTTAGGGCTTTGTTTAGGTGCTGAACCAGGATCCAACCAACTTGCTGAGCGCTTGCGGTTATTAAACAGAATCCATTTTTCATCGCAGGTAACAATGCGGTTCAAAATTCCTTCATTTGTGTGTCTGTTGAGCAGTGCAAGGCACGTCTCGACGCGTACTTCGTGCTGGCGATCATTGAGTTCGTGGGGCACCCATTTGTCAAGCTTTTTTACCTTGCCAATTTGACGCAAATGGACCAATATTGTTTTGACGCTAACGTCGAAAGCTGCTGCTAATTCACTTCCACAATCGCCTTTAATTCGTCATTGTCGACCAAAGTCTTCGGACGACCGCGAGGTTCATTTTTCAGGTCGAAATTTCCAGAACGGAAGCGAGCAAACCAATAACAGGTGATGCGTTGGTTTGTAGTTTTAGCTCCGTAAACGTCGTTGATGTTGCGTGCCGCTTGTGCCGCGTTGCTGCCACGACGGTTCTCATATTCCATAATTACTCGAATTTTTAACGCATCCATGATGACGAAAAAGATTGAAATGCGATGAAAATGTAACACTAATCAATAAACAAATGACTACTTTTGGAAAAAAAAATCCTGTTTTTAAAATAAATTAATTTGAAATTAGAATTCTTAGCCAAACAAAAATTATTTTGATTTGAAATGGCTAGTACTGCAGAACGGCAATTTCAAAGACCTATTATTAGGTCTTTACCTATGAAATTGCCGTTCTGCAGTACTAGTAGTTTAGCACAAATTTTTATTTTAGTTTTAAGACAATTTTATGATTTAAAGCAAAAAAGATGCTTTGAGTTTGAGATTTTATTCATATCTCTGGGTAAGTAATAATTGTGCCTTTGTATTTTCGTTTAAAAAATTACGAATTTACGTTACTTACATTTACGTCACAGGTTCATGTGGATACGTGTTACGGATAATGACGTAAAATCCGTAGCAATCGTAGATCTCGTAGCACTTACCAATTATTATTATGCTTTATATGTAAGGAAATACATTTGTTGTTCGAGGAACAAACTGGGTACAGACAGTATCTCATACGGCATAACATCACATCCACAAGTTCGCGGTAAACTGACCTAATTTCTTTAAGCCAAATATAGGTACTGTACGTACGCCTGCACGAGCCTTTGCCGCTTAACCGAAAATAAATTAAAAATTAAGTGAAGACACGGACTCGATAAAAACTCGTTCGTGTACAACGGAAATTAGTTTCGAATTTTGTTCGTCCTTTTTTATTTTGCGGCGTGATTAATATCGGGTGGCTACCGAATAAAATCCCCGTTGGTCGGGTAACAGGATCCACCGCGGGGACTCTTCAGGCACCCGTCGGGATGGATGAACACAATCGTATTGTTACTATAGTAGGTGCAGTGTGTATTGGCAGGAGGTAAAACACAACACACACCTGCCAAAACACACTCAATTGTGAGTATTAACACATAATATATTTAAGTGTGTTTTGAAATTTGAGGAAAAAATTGGCTTATTTTTCATAATTAGCCTATAATGTTCTCACAGCCGGGACACAGGCCTCCTCTATGAGAGGGAAAATCAGTATCAGAATCAGAATGCTTTATTTGTAAACATAGGTCAAATTACAATAATGTGCGAGATGTTACAAGTAGGTAGATCCTCTATGTTTTGCCCAGAGGCGTACAAATATATTAAATTGACATTGTCGAATTTTTGTATATAATCATGAGGTGGAAGAATTATGTAAACTTTCACATTAGTAATAAAATCAATATTAATAGGTAATACAAATTGAAAATAGAATTAATTTCAATAAATGACAAATAGATTAAGTTAAATGTCATAATAATGCCAATGTCAAATAAAATTCTAAATCGTCAAAATAGGTGTAATAAATAATTAATTACAGTAATTATAGAATTATCGTCCATATATTCCTGTAGTGAGTGATAGCGTTTATCTATCAATATTCTTAATAGTTCCAATTTGAAAGGAGTGGGCCGTAATGCACCACTTGGACCCAGTGCGGTTTGTTGGATGTCACATGTCTTCGAATTGTTGATTCTAGGACATGCCGGTTTCCTCCGGGTAGGTAGGAAATAATACCCTTGGGAAATAATAATAATATGGTGCTGATGAAGGTGAGCCTACGAGATTTTATTTTATAAAGAAAGAAAAACAGGTTTATTTTTAGTTGTCACAGAAACACGTGCACACATGCGTATAAGAAGTTGCTTTTTGTAATATTCCATGGTTGTATAGTATTTTTATTTTTTATCCAATTAATTAAGAATTAACAATGATTTAGAATATCGCCCCTCTACGAATAAAAACTACTTTATTAATTAATATAAGTAATTAAATTTGTATTACGTATTTTTAGCAACAAATTAATTTAAAGAAATCTAAAATGGCTAAATCACGTTTTTGACCCAGAAACGTGCTGTGACTAGATAATTATTCGAATGTAGCAGCTGTACCTATTACTTCTAGATACTTAAATAACTGAGGCGATTCCAGTAATTGTTTTGAGTAATATTACTTAACATACATAACGGTTTCGAGAATTACATAATTTCGTTTGAAAAATGTTTACTTTGAAGATTGAGCTCTTCTCTGAAATCTGTTTGTTTTGGTAACACGATATCCATCGTTTTAGTGAAGGGGGCAAATATGATCCTTGCTATTAAAAAAGCTCTCAAGTCTATGGGATTCTCAGTAGCCTACAATTCCCAGAATGACAACTTGTTGATTGAGTTCTACTGTTACTATACATACACTATGAATTTTCTGGGGTAGATAATTTTCTAAATTGGTAAAATTTCAATGTGCGGTACGTGAAACCGCATCTCTGTGCTACTTTTCGTGTTCCATATAAATTATACTGTTTAACTGTAACCATCCATACGTGATGATAAAAAATAATGACATTTTTATTTATTTTTTCAGGAGTACCATGTCGATGTATTGTTCCTTTGATCCTATTGTTAAAGTAATGAAAATCCATAAATAAAATGGTGTCACATTCAATTTTATCAAAATAATAAAAATTAAAATAACAGAACTCTCATTGCGATAAAGACGTGGGCGTGACTATCTAAGTTATCTAATACAGATTTGATAAGATTTATTAACGTTTTGTGGGTCCAACTGATAACCTGCTTACTAATAATAATATTGTTAATGGAAATAAACACTGTGACGTATGGTTTTTTACGTCATTATGAAAGGAAACAATGTATTGTGCAATTTGCATCAGTTTATCACCCTTATTGCCCAAATGTCCTGTCTTTGGTATCGTTCGTCGAATCGTTGAGCTCCTTAAGTTCTGAGTTGAGCTGCACGGTTACTGATAAATGCGTGCACTGACTGGACAGGTCCACTCTATCTGTGTCGTTCTTTCCTCAAAAGACCATTTCAGACACTAATCTACACGATCCTCAAAGATTATCTCCGGATTTTTATATACACATTGACATTGATGAATTTTATTTAGACAATGACATGAATATTTACTTTGTAAGGTATTTTTTTAATTTTTAATTTAATTATTGTGAATGTGAGGACTATGTGGGTCATTTCTTTTTCTGTTTTCCTTCTTAGTTTTAATCATGATCTGGCAGTTTGAGTAATTTACGCGGCCTACCCAAATGTCCTTTCTTTGGTATTGCTCGTCGAATTGTTGAGCTCCTCAACTTCTAAGTTGAGCTGCGCGATTTTTGACAAATGCGTGCACTGATTGGACAGGGCCGCTCAATCTGTGTGGTTCTTTCCTCAAAAGACCATTTCAGACACCAATCTACATGGTCTTCACACGATCTGACCAAGATTTTGTCTGGACTTTAAAAGAGACTGTTACCTCTGAGTTTGTTTCGGCCTTTCTTCTCAGAGTAGTCAGATAGGAAACGCCGACCTCATCTAGTTTAAAAAATATGATTGACGTGTAAAAGTGTTTGTACAAACCTAACTACTTACAGAAAATAAATCATTTATCATTTATTGCGTAGTTATCACAATCTGAATCATTTTGAAAGATATCGCTAATCCATTGCTCCATATATTAAAAAAATAATTTTGCTCAACAATGTAACAACGTAACTAACGCAATGAACGTTGTTGAACTGTCAAAATCAAAGCCATTGCTACTGATAGTGTGTTTTCATTTACCCCGCTGGTCGAGTTCTACGTCGATTATATTATTACGGGTTCCAACATCTAACCGTCCGTGATTAGAATAAGTAGGTACATATTCATGCATGTTTTAAAATTGTGAGATGTAATCCATAAAGATGCACCATGAAGATATCATAGCTTAGTAACGCTTTAGACCCAGTAGAAACATCTGCAAGTAAAATTGGCTTCGTCATAGCAAGAAATCTTTTATTTACTGGACTAGTGGTTCTTGTTCCTGCATCAATTATTTTAGTTCTTAAAAACCTAATATTACCCGTGGGTTAATTGCGTTATTCACTAAGAGCAGCAATGACTTACATTCGGACAGTTCACTAACATTAATTGCCTTAAGCAGATAATTGCTTAGGGCACGCCGCGATAGCGGCGATAAGACCCCTCTTTGAGGAGTGGCTAGAGAGGCGCCACGGCGCCCTCGCCTACCGCCTGACGCAGGTCCTCACCGGACACGGAAGTTTCGGGAGGTTCCTGCGCATTATCAGGCGGGAGGAAACGCCCGGGTGTCACCATTGCCAGGACCGCCCAGAGGACACGGTGGAGCACACGGTGGAGGTCTGCCCCGCTTGGGCGGAGCACCGCCGTGTCCTCGTAGAGGCGATTGGCAGCGACGGCGACCTCTCGCGTCCAGCCCTGGTGCAAGCCATGGTCCGGGGCGAGAGGGAGTGGGAGGCAGTCACCTCCTTCTGCGAAGCAGTCATGCTAGCGAAGGAGGTGGCGGGACGGCTCAGGGAGAGAGCCTCCCGTCCCTGCCGCCGCGGGAGACGCTCCGGGCGTCGGGAGCCGCGTGATGACTCCCGGCCACCGTAGGCGCGGGCCTGCGGGCGGAGAGTAATAGGTAGCTCACCGTCCGATCAGGACCAGGCCCGTGCCGGACGGCGCATACGTGTTCCACGCGCGCCTCAAAGAGATGTCAGCATCGAGGACGGGCCCCTTAGGGCCGAAGCCTGCCGGGTCAGCGGGATTGTCCGAAAGGGTTACCGCTGGCCCGGAACATAAAGGGCTAAGGAAGGAACACGGGTGGGTTTTAGTCAGTAAGAGTCTGACACTCCCTTCCGCTCCACCCAGAGCGGGAGGAGTCATTTGATGATTTCCCATCCGCAAAAAAAAAAAGCAGATAATTGCTTGCGTTGAGCAGATAATTTTTTCGAACATATGAAGCAATGGATAAGCAATATATATACTTCAAAATTATTCAAAATGTGATTGATAGTGTGTTACGCAATTAGAGTGCTGCTCATATATAATATTCTTTTATACTATAAGCTTTACTGTCCTAATGATTGTTTAATTTATTTCTTAGTTGTTTACCTCTTCCCTGTCTTAATCATCTATTATTTCAGAAGGCACTTTAACTAGAAACTCAATTCTCATGCCACTATTCGTCAGGCCTATCACAAGGCTCAAAGGCTCAAACCGCAAAGAAGTCTTACAATCTCCACATGCATCGTCTGCCTCACATCTCAGTTTACATTTTTATTTTGACGCCTCTAAACTTACTGCGCATCTACAATGTTGTATGCCAGTCAGTATTCAAGTTTCGTTTTAAATTCCATTGCGATTTTTCTAGCGTTGCTTTGATGTTCTCTACTCGTGACTTGGCAACACAAAGGATTGTAAATCCAAATGTGAAACAAGGTGTTACACGTACTTACGTATTCGTAGAGGATTTCATGTTTTTCTAAGGTTCGTCTACAAAACAGTCGTATATCAACTGCGACTTTATTTTAGAAAAATCAACAGAAATTGTCGTCCACGCCGTTTTTAAAGGCTTTATCAGTGTCAATGTTTTTTAATGTAATGGCTAGTCTAGTGTTTGTTTTAGATTCAAACGTAAATATTTTCCGCTCAGTCAATAACTTCAAAACAAAATCCGTCTTTGTCTACTTCATATGCACCGTATCGTTTCGTTCTCATCTATCTTTTTATGTTTTCATAGCTATTCAGTCAAGCGGCGACAGCCAGTCTATTTCTCTAACTACCAACACACGACATTAGGAGCACGCTAACAAAGAGCTTGTTAAAATTCTTCTATATGAAACCGTTAGGGCGCCCTATTAAAACAAAACAAAACTGTAGAATGCAAGGAACAGTAAAATCTCCCCATCGAAACTATTTCGCAACAAAAACGGATCGAATTTAATGCAAAGATTGACAGAAATATTGTAAAATAATTTGAAGGTGCATTAATTTAGAGATAAGAATTTGTAAAACATTGGCTGTTAGTCAATCTATGATTTGCGTTTTGAGTACTACATGCATACGAATATTTGTGTCATTGCGTACAGTTTATATGAGAAGTGTTTTGAATCTATTTGTATAATCTGTTTTAAGTTCCGTCCCTTATTATATTTTTAGCAGTATTTAATTTGCTACAGTTGTGTTTTGGATCTTGGAAATTTAATCTTTGTAACATTTGTGTTGAAAATGTTCATTTTCCCTTTTTGCATTTCCTCAGCTTTAATCAGGATATTTATGAATTTGAACAATACAGCTCCGTCTATTTTAGTCTTCGCCTGAGTTTCGCTGAGTCAGTGATGTGCCCTGTATGTCTATACTTACTTAAAAATATCTAAGACTATTCTTCTGGTTAAAATATTGTTGGGCGTCCCTTCAAGTATTGCTGATATTAGTGGTATATATGGTGCTTGCTCATTTATCCAATTGTTTACAGTCATTCAACGATTTTCCATGTCTAAAGTGAGTGTTCTTGATTGCTGCTTCAGAGTTAAATTCTCAATTTATAAAATAGAGCTGCTTGTACAAGCTTCAAGGTTAATGTAAAACAATTTACTGGGCTGCTACCGGAGTACTGGTTTTATGTATCACTTTAGTAGTGGACTGTACATTATATCATATCACATGTCGGCGCGTATTGGCTGTTGGCATACATTCCGCGGATTAAGCGCACAGTCTGCTCTCCTAACCGTAATATTTACTGATAGTACCGCGACAAAACCCTGCGATTCTTTATGCCCAATAAATTGGCGACTCCTAGATTACTGTCCGTTTCTGTCAAACACTTTACTTAAGGCCATTAAACGCTTGTCAATGTTTTTTGTACAAACCTCAACGTTATTATTGGATCTTGTGATAGAAATAGAACGAAAAAAATGTTGAACGGACGTCGGACAATCATCATTAGCCCAATTACTCTAAAAGTTGCTAACGTGTGGTAACTTACAATCTCGCATGTCTCGCATAACACGCTACATTCGTGAATTTGGCACACCAAATCCTTATTACTACCTATAATCTAGGCGAAGTCTGGCATCAATTATCAAATATTGTTTGCTCCACAACAACTCTATCAAAACTTTCATTGTGATCAGTCTTAACAACAGAAAAATATGCAAAATCATTTGGAACAGATTATTAAAAATTAATTGGTGTTTTTGTCCTGCAACCTTAAATTGACGTTTTGAGAACGTCACAGTCTACATATAAGTAGTAATGATGACAGGACCAGGGATTAGTTTTTTCAACATTTTACCAATCAATGCACCAACTGAACTGCAACGAAAAAAAACGGCCGAAGACAAATGAAGTTTGTATTCAAATGTCTCTCACTCCTCGCTGTAGTAATAGACGTGCCTGAATGCGCCTTGCGCCAATTTCGTTTGACGGCAGTCGCTCGCAAGCAGGTGCGTTGTGCGCGCGTGCGTCCGCCATCTTTGAATCACAGCTGATATTGCCGCCAACGCGATCTTGTTTCGAACATTTCTTACAAACGAATACGATTTGCAGCTAGCAGATTTTAAATGCACAAACATTTAAATTAAGTGCAGTGACTTAATAAACGGACTAATGAAGATGACAGTTAATCGAATAAGAGTTGTGGTGCTGGGGAGCGCGCGCTGCGGCAAGTCCGGTAAGAATAACCTCAGGAAAACATTAAAATTGTTATTAGCAGGTGATTTATGCGCCTGGAATGCTCAGTTTCCCGACCAAAGCAATTTTTGAAGCTTTGGTTAAATTCGTCTTTAACGACTTGTCGATAATTATGGCTTTTTTACTTTTTGAATCGAGCGCCGAAATCAATTATGTCTGATAGCCGAGAAAAGTTTTTATTTTATTTTGAATGCCCTGAGGTAGTTATTAGGATTATTAAATTAATTATGGGCCTAGCTATAGACTAGTTTATAAACAGATGTTACTCATGGATCCCTTCTATTTCGCCGTCTGGTTTAGTTGTGATCTTCTTTAATTGCTTTAGGATTGATTATATTATATTACGGCACCAATCAGAATAGGTGAAATTTATATTATGTAATTTTTTATTAGGAAAGATTAAGCTTTGATGATTTTATGATCAAATTGTAGTTTTGTATACATTAGGGCACTTGTAGTGTTCTTAGAACTTTCTACTTTTAGCCTAAGTAACGTAGAGTATGCATGAATTGACGTACAGGTGCAACTTTCGCAAGTCCTTTACACTTTCAGCTTTGGATGTTAAAACTAGCGCTTAGCTAGGCATTGCTCCTCTGAAATGGAGGTTCAAACTGCGACTTCGTACGCCCAGAAATCCAAATACTTTTTGATGACTTGTAAGCTGTCGTTTTAGTGTATGTAATTCTCTGAACAAAAGATACTTGTTGTGGCCGATGTAATGTAGGTAGCTCTACTCACAAAAGGTCGTATTTCTTCCTTCTCTGACTTCAAGACGTATGTGACGTTTGTCGTGAAAACCTGTATGATTAATGATTATACATGTTCGGAATGTTATTTATGAATATTTACAGGTACTTATCTTATCAGCGAATATTACCCAGAAGTAGCATGCTATCCCTACGTTACGATTAAGTAGTGGCAATAATAGAACAGCAAAACTACTTATTGTGTATGTGAGAGCATCCTTGTCACTATAATATTATCATTGTTTGTACTTGGATCAGTTCCATGGAATCGTTCACTAGGCTGTTGACATAGTATGCGCACCGGTTATCAACACCGTGATACGAGACGACTGATAACTGACATTTACTGGGTGTTGCACCTGAAATGTTGGTAACAAAGAAAGTTGCAGCATTGTTTTCGTTGTAATTTTATATGAGTAATATTGATAACGTTGTTTCTATGTAATAGCAAAAAGAATCGCATGATTTTGGTGAGGAATTACTCATTAGAATTATCGTCAAGGCTGTATAAGGGATTATGACAAATAATGGATATAAGCAGCGGATTCTCGTCACTCCTGTATGCTTGTTGCAAACAACAAGGCTCAGGAAAATACGGTAATATAGTGCATAGGTGCAGCTGTTGTAGTAATTTGGAAGCCCAAGCTGATCAGTAGACATGTATTGACAATAATATGATGACTTAAAACATAATACATGCAATATTTTGCCGGCTATCGCCTATTGCTGCCTTAGTACAGTCAACCTCGTTCAATGACAGAAGATAGCAATCAATGCGTAAAAGGCTTTAGTTGCGTAGAGGACAATCTTACAACTAGACGTAACTATGTGGCTTCTTGGCCGTGAAGTATTCATCCTTGATATCGATCAGGGATTTACTTAGCTCATAAAGGTAACGAGTGTTATATAAAGTGGTGTTACATACGCAGGTTGACGATCTCTTCAAGTTTGTTGAACGCTGTAATGTCAATGGCACAACCTAGACTTTGCAGGTAAAACAACTGTTTATTTAAGATGTGTCTGATATCATAATAGATGTTTCTAGAAATTTTGAACCCTAGTGCTTTTGTAAGTTCGTTGCTCTAATTTGCAGTGGTAGGGCGACCAGAGGGACTTCTTAGGCGTGATTAAATTGCTTTTAAGGGATGATTTGTGCATAGGTATGCTATGGGGTCTAGTGCCCAAGAAATTTTGTGGAAATCGTTTACCATATCAGTATGTGATTTATGCAGTCTGTGGAAGAATGAGATGAATGTTGTAATTTTGAGTATGAAATGAATGAGGATTAAGAATAGAAGAAGATCAAAAATATTCATTGGAAAGAAATATGTGTGAATAGAATATGGATACTGAATACTGAGTTGATAGAGGTATATCAAAGGAAGAAGAAATGCTGCAATGAATTAAAATAACATTAGGAGAAGGGCAGGGCGATGATGACGATGGAGATGGACTGTAAACTTTAAAAGTTAGACAGGGATTAAATAAAGTTTATTCGCATAGATAAGTGTCTAAACACTCTATGCCGAAGGTACGCGACCGAAGTTCGGCCTGATTACGCCTGCAATGCTATTTGAATTACTGACGACACATTATACCGAAACTACGTGGCGTTCAAAAGCATTGCAGGCGTATCTAATCATGCTGAACTTCGGTCGCGTACCTTCGGCATAGCGTGTTTATGCTCTCTACTAAAAGTCGATAATGTTCTCAACCCCTTAAACGTGTTCGGCGCCGGATGTTTAAGCCTCGGGTTATGAAATCGCAAGGATGCAATTAGCTGTGATTGGTCGTTACTACTACGCCCATTAACCTTGTTAACTCTATTTCTTGGGATGATTGATAGCTGACATATTGTTGTGATGTTTTTATTTCCATTTCATCGCTGCAAGTGATTTACTTGTTTTCGATGTGAGTCATACATGAGCGTTTAACAATGGACTACAAAAAGAAGACCTTAAGTATTGTATTGCTGATTAAAATAATTTAACTTCTGATCGTCATACATATAAACCTTTTGCACAATTTGGTTGAGTATCGGTTGATACGCAGTGTATGCTTACGGATTATTTTGTTCACGTAAATAAAATTGCATTTGTTCTCTCACAACCAAGAATAGGTTGTTAGTAGGTATGTTATATACTTCCATACAGTCTGGTTATTGGTAAAGACTAATAAAAGTAGATATAAACAATACAATAGATCCTAAGTAGGTGGTGACTTCCTCGGGATTTTGAAAACTATACCTAACTTAGAATTTCCCGAGGTACATGCAGCCTTTGCATTTACATTTTGCCAACCCTGCATGCATGCAGGGTTACTTCGGAAAATTTTAAGATTGATAACCGATTAACTAAAATGCAAGCAGTAAAATATGATGTGGTCCCAGTTCCGTGGCGCAATATGGGAGAAGCCTGAATCCAGCAGCAAACTGCAATAGATTCAGTTAATTAATTGAAACAATTAATCACAGCAGGCACCTGGCTGCAGTCTTACCGGCCAGACAGTCTCGAATAGCTCAATATTTACTTTGAGAATTTGTTGGGGATAATATTAGATCTATTCTGCAGACATGTCACTCTCTATACAAAGGTAGCTATTTTCTATTTGTTGCGAAGCGCCAGACAATTTACGCTGATTTCTTGAGTTTAGGCCAATTTATGCCTGTCTGGCGACCTGAAGTTTGATAGCAATTGACGCGACGTACGAAAACACCTGTGTTTTTGTGTATTTTTAACTCTATCGCAGTGATCGACGATAGTGAAATTTCTTCTCCAACCGTTTTTACAGAGGAAGAGTAAAATGGCTTCCATTTCTCACTGCACTTGTTACTGCACATAAGTGAATGGGGAATGGTACGACCTGAAGAAAGGACAAATAGATCTTTGAAACGAATGTTAAACTGAATTTTTTAATTACTCATAGCGGTCTTTTTAGGGTGCCGTACCCAAAGGGTAAAAACGGAACCCTATTACTAAGACTTCGCTGTCTGTCCGTCTGTACGTCTGTCCGTCTGGCCGTCTGTCTGTCTGTCCGTCTGTCTGTCACCAGGCCGTATCTCAAGAACCGCGATAGCTAGACAGTTGAAATTTTCACAAATGATGTATTTCTGTTGCCGCTATAACAACAAATACTAAAAACAAAATAAATGAAATATTTAAGGGGGGCTCCCATACAACAAACGCGATTTTTTTCCCTTTTTTGCTCAATATCAAAAATGGCAACAGGTAGGCACTTGAAATATTCACAAAATACTCAGTTGTATTTTAACTTAAATAATAAAATTAAAATAAAATAAATATTTAAGGGGGGCTCCCATACAACAAACATGATTTTTGGGCGTTTTTACCTTGTGGTACGGAACCCTTCGTGTGCGAGCCCGACTCGCACTTGGCCCGTTTTTTTATTATTATTATATTTCTTTTCATTTTTGTTGCTGGTGGTGTTTAATTGCTTTTTGTGTGACGTTCCTGAGTGTGGAAATTGTTGTTACATTGTTGTATTGGGTTCTTACTTACTGTAAAAACAAATGTCAGTGGCAATTAGTAATTGTTTTTTGTTTATCCCATGAATTATTCAAGAGAAAACTGTATCCAAACAATGTCACGGCCTCTAGATAAGTTTATGATCTGTTTTTTCTTATTTATCTGGATGATTTAGGAATTTCATTGGTTTGCCCTTTTTATAGCCTAAAGAATACTTCGCAAAAGTTGATGCTGTTTTCTTATTCAACTTCTACGGTAAGGGTTATGTATTATTCAAACTATAAACAAAAACCTATGGCTTCCGTGTGCTATACGATAAATAATGTAATGTAAATAAAGCGAATCTTTGAAGCATGTTCGCCACGTGTGGTAAGTACACGTGAGTTTAAAAATAAATATTTTTACAAACACGTTTAGTTGGATTTCCTCATCTTTTTGTGAGAAAAAAAAGAACATGGTTCTGAAAACTATTATGATGTATACTTATGGTACAAAATATACATAGTTCAGCGACGAGAAAATAAACAAGAAGACCAAAAATAAATGCTCACATGAATAAAAAATTTAGAAATATAACACTACAACTTTGAGGTGCCCACAGCCTTAAACTGAAATAAGTATATGTCGGTATTTACGACTGATATTGCTCCCAATATCAGTCGTAAATACCGACGTAGAAGGACTCCCAAAGAGTAGTGTAACTATAGAGGCAAAGAGTAGCAACTCTGTGGTAAAATTTGCTTCTATGGAAAGTACTGCCACCTCGAGTTTGGAAGGTGAACTAAAACTATACACCTACCTATAGATACAAATATACACCTATCTATAGATATACAATGCATAATATCTCGTATATTCTCTCGTATATTGACTCGCTATTCATAGTAATGTGCATACTTACTTACTATGAGTAGCAACAAAATTTAACAAAACAAATAACAGTAACAAGTAACAACTAAAACAGAAATAACTGAGATAAACTCGGAATTACGGGAAGCGCATCAAAGTCGGGAAAGCCGGAATTGACAATGGCGGATGCCTGCAGTGTTGCCAACAGATAAACTAGCTCTCCACCAGATTCAACTTCGAAAACCACCAGAAAACCACTAATAAAAATCGGCCCTACTACAAAATTCGCTAAAATTTCCACTAAATAAATTTTTGGTTTTTGTGAAAGGAAACAGTAATTAAAGTAGTTATATTAGTAAAAAAAATTCTTTATTATCACGTAATGAAATATTTAAAATCAATAAATCACCATAAAATATTATTAGTAAATCAACAAGTCAAGGTGAGGAACATAAACATTATTCAATAAGAAGAACACCTAGGATAAAAAAATGATATTCTAAAATTCGTCTTCCGATGAATTTTTGTCTGCAACATCATCGGTTTCACATTTATATGATTCTTGGGTACTGATTTGTTATAGAACTTTTATTAGAATTTACCTACACAGTAAAAGTAAATATTTCTGAAAATTAAATGAAGTAAAAATAATATATTTCGTAATGTTTTAGTGGCTTAGTGGTTGAGTGATAGCATTTTCAGTAATTGAAACTGAATTCTACTAAACCACTAGAAAAACCACCAGCTACTAAAAGCAATATTTCGCCACTAAAAGGGGGGTCGAAACAATCAGTGTTAGTGGAAAATTCAATAAGTTGGTAACACTGGATGGCCGGCGACAATGACGTTTGTTTGATAAACAAAACAAGATGGCTGCCAAGTTTTTTTAACCCGTCAAACTCCAGATGTCGCTGTCGTCTGTGGAAATGATGACAGTGTTAAGTGTGCCCCCCCTGAGGACTCCTCCTTCTACGATGACGTTATCGGTCTGTTCTGATGATGATAATTGGTTGTCTGACCTCCGCAAATCAAGACGAGACAGAGCTAAAAAATGATTCGTTACGGCTGTTTTATTTTTGTTTTGAATTCTATTTATAACAATACTATTTTTGTTCAGACTCTCGAGTAGTGTGAAGATAGTACATTGACTCACTATCAAAATTGTAAGTAGGTAGTTAGGTATGTGTGACGTCACGATTTTGTCACAGATGACTATCAGCATTATATTGGCTGGAGCGTGGGATCGATGTAGTGGAGTTCGGGTGTAGTTTCCAAAACACGTTAGTCAGAGTAACGAAACTGTACTGCGACTAAATGTTCAGCGGAAATCAGAACGGTTATGTACCTACGTAATATTTCGTCATCATAATGGTTTCTTTGAATATTCGGGACGCAAATAGAACCACTTGGTATTGTCGCCAAAATTTAGGAATTTAACGCAAAAAAGTTTTATTGCCAGGCGTGCAAGAAATAAATGATAAATGATTTATTTTTGTAAGTAGGTTTTTGCAAACACTTTTACACGTCATTATATTTTTTAAACTAGATGTGGTCGGCGTTTCCTATCTGACTACTTTGAGAAGAAAGGCCGAAACAAACTCAGAGGTCACAGTCTCTTTTAAAGTCCAGACAAAATCTTGGTCAGATCGTGTGAAGACCATGTAGATTGATGTCTGAAATGGTCTTTTGAGGAAAGAACCACACAGATTGAGCGGACCTGTCCAATCAGTGCACGCATTTGTCAAAAATCGTGCAGCTCAACTCAGAAATTGAGGAGCTCAACGATTCGACGAACAATACCAAAGAAAGGACATTTGGGTAGGCCGCGTAAATTACTCAAACTGCCAGACCTTGATTAAAATGAAAACAATGACCCACATAGTCCTCACATTCACAATAACTAAAATAATATAATACTTTATACAGTAAATGTACATGTCATTGTTTAAGTAAATAGATACTTAAAAAAAATATATTAAAGTGTAAAATAGCAAAATAACATTCACTGTCTAAACCTATTGGAGCAGCTCTATCCCAAGCCTTTTTGTCCTCAATTGAAACGATTTGTAGCTACAGAGTGTAGTACGTAGACTTCGAAGCGTAGTACGTAGACTACGAAGCGTAGTACGTAGACTACGAAGCGTAGTACGTAGACTACGAAGCGTAGCACGTGAACGTGTAGTAGGGTATTCAAAATCTTGGATTGTAAGATGTTGTGTAAGTTTTCGCTCAAGTTATGACTCCCAAAACAGTTCTAAATATCAGCATTTCGTTATTTCGGTGTTCTTGAGACGGCTCGTAAGATGTAGTAGGTACTCATTTGTTTGCTTTAAGGTTTCGTAGCAGTTTGTTATTGGCTTGATTTAGACCCTGAATCTTCTCGTTAAATTTAGAAAGCCTTCAAAGCTTTATTTTGTGGAGATCTTGGTATTTTTCATGAAAAAATTGTTGAAAATTGTTTTTCCTGTTGACTTTAAAACCAAAACGACCTAATGTTGGATTTTTTTATTATCTTAGAATAATATTCAAACCAGAAGCTGAAAAACTGTTTACTATTATATTCAGTATTATTAGAAATGTATTAAAAAAAAAAACTCGTCTACAATAAAGTAAAGTTTATATAAATGGCGTGTTAAATATAGATCTTATGAAAATAGAATTACAAGTTTACGTCGGAATATTCGTCACGTCTGTATCTTTGTTCGCGTCGAGACGGAACTGTGAGGGGAGGAGCACTCATAAATACCCGGTGTAGATGGTCCGCAATCCGAAACAACTATTAATACGTACTTACTACAGTTCTGAGTCGAGGTATCCTTACATAGTATAAAACAAAGTCGCCGAAATGTCTGTACGCACATGAATTCCAAACGACTGCACCAAATTGGATAATTCTTTTTTTTTTGTGTTCGGTATTGCCAGGACAAGGTTTGTATGAAAGCAAATTTAGAAAATTCGAAAAAAAAATTGCACCCGTGCGGTGTTGGGGCGGGCCGTAGTACATAATAAATCGTGCGCTCCTTCGATAACTGCAAACCTATAGGTGTAGGTACAATTTTGTGAAGGAAAAATCGCAATTTTTAAATTGGTCTTATAAAATTTATTTTTTATTGTAGCCATATACCAAACGATGGTTTTTGGCAAGAATCGGAATTGTAATAAAATTCACTGTCCATTAAATTAGTCACAATAAATTATTCGAATGTACTAGAAAGACTCCACATTTTTTAGGTGAGACAGCAAAATTCACTTTCTGAGCACACTTAATTTATAACATTAAAATGAAGTGTCGATAAAAATTTGTTTAAATAAATTATTTAAATGATCTGCAATAAATTTAGCAAACTTCGATATTTTGGGTGTAACGGAAAATGCGCTCATTGCAGAGAGCTTGAAAGAGCTTTTTTTAAAGAAACTCATGAGTAAATTCAGCAGAGCTCTGTACATTTCAGTAGTAACCCTGATATAATCGGGCTTGTATTATAACCTCTTATTGTTTATTTTCAAGAGGTTAATTGTCCAGATGGTTAGCTAAACTAAACAGAATTCGTTTCCGAACCGCTTTTCATGGTAACCTAAATGTTCAGCCACACCCACCAAATGCTTCGAGATTTCATTGAACATCAGTTCAATTGATGAAGATTTTACTGATCATAAACTTGTATGAGTTTAATTAATGATGCACAGAGAATGAGGGAAATATATTTATATAATTATATATTAATAATAATAATTATATTGATAATTATAATTAATCAAGGCAGGAACAAAAGCAATAGTCGAACATAAGGTTCTTTCAATTCGCTAACTCTAAACTTAAACTATTAGTTTCCATATGGAAGACAATCATTGAAAAACGTGCGATTACGTGAAACAAGTAACACTATTACAATAAACTTAAAACAGTTCCGCAACGCAATTTCTATAACACTTCTGATTTCAAGATCATGCCGTGTTTTATTCAACATTGGCACGTTTATACAAGAGACGGTTTTAGATTCTCCAAACAAATTGACTGCCGCACAGTCTCCCGCGCAACGACAAATAAATCATACGCAGGCTATTAATGAGTCATTCAACATTCAAACGTCACTAATCGCCAATTAATAACGGTTAGGAAACTATCAAATGCTACCATTTGATAGAGTATTATGTAGATGTGCAATAGAAAGTATAAACAATAACTGAGCGAAAGCTATCACGGGAGAAATTGATTTATAGCGCAGTCGTCGGGAGTCTTTTTTCGGAAACACTCCAATATATTAACATAACAATTATAGAAAGATTAGGTAAGAACTGCTAACGGATGCCGCCCATTGAGCAATGTTACGAACACGTGAATCTTCATGGTGTAGGATATTGGTTTTATAACGAGAACAGATTTTGATGTTTGTTATTTAAAGATTATTATCGATAAATTCAACAGAAGTGTTTAAAAGTGTAGTTTGTTTAGAACAAAAATATGTAAAGTGTATTTCAAATAAACTTGCGATAAATGTCATTCAACTACCCTGTACCAAAAAGTCCAAATAACTTACGATAGATATCGTTCGTCATACAAAACTGTCGCTAACATTGCATCGGTTGAGTTTCATAATACCAAACACGGAGTAGGTAAGTCAATGTTTTGATCGTGTTACCGACACTGCCATTTTTTTCGTATGGTTTGGAAATATTGGGATACATTAGTAGAAGGAGGTGAACAAACTTTATCGCAAGTTTATTTGAAATGAACTTTAGGTGAAATGTTTGCTCGGAGTAGATTTTATCATGTTCACCCGGATGTTGTGTTTTGTTTTGATTTTAAGAAAATAGTTCAACTGGTTCGGAAATTCGTTAGCTTTGATTAAATCAATATTTAGACATTTTTATTATTTGTTTGCATGAACGTAATTTATCTTATTTCATGTTAATTACCTACTTTATCTTTTAATTATCAAAATAATATCATCAGATATAGAGATTTATTATAATTTGACCTTCTCCTTATCTATCTTAATTTCTGACACTTCCTAATTCTATTTCTTTAAGAGCGCTCTTTTTCGCAATACTTTATACGTCTGAACTACATACATACTTTACATGGGTACATTTAATCATGTATGCAAATTG
This sequence comes from Mesoligia furuncula, assembly GCA_916614155.1. NCBI lineage: Eukaryota > Metazoa > Arthropoda > Insecta > Lepidoptera > Noctuidae > Mesoligia > Mesoligia furuncula. The sequence goes on from OU744798.1 coordinate 18,980,956, forward strand.
GAACCACTAATCGTAATACCTGAAACATGTATTGACACATGTAGTCATACTCGGGCGACAGTAATTACGTTTCTTTTATTTTGTAACTCAATCAGAACTGTATCAGAAGTGATAATGATAATTCATTATTCTGATACCGCGTGTTATATTGTCGATATCCGTGTTTGAAACCAAGAGAGATATAGAATTGTTTCTGTGTGTGTTCGGGTTAGTCGGTTAGATTCTATTAATGCGATTGTATAAACGTGGCATAATACGCAATGTTTGTTTACACCCTGATTCTAAAGTTTGGGTTCGTTCACGTGGTGAGCCCACTCACTTGAGATTTTATAGCTGAGATATTTCAAGAAGGGAACTCAAAATTTTGTAGGCATATTATTTTGCCCACGGATATCGAATTTTGCCTAATTTAAACAAGATGCTTTCGTAACAAACAGTGATGACGATTGAACAAATTAATTTTGTCAATACTTCTCTCAAAGCGGTGAAGAAAAACATCGTGAGGAAGCCGGCATGTCCTAGAACCAAACATTCGAAGACATGTGACGTTTATCAACCCGCTGGGCCCGCGTAGTGGACGGCCCACTCCCTCTCAAAGAGAAGAGGTCTGTGTCCCATCAGTGGGAACATTATAATCTGTTTATGTTTATGAATGCTTCTGTACCTACATGTCTTTTAAAGATTTCCAAGTGGGAGTCAAGAAAATCTTTATAAAAACGACTCACCTACACCTGATGATTTTATACAACTGCTTAATGATATTATTTTCAAGCCTGCAATTATAAACTTAACAAGACGCTTCAGAACTGCCGGAAAACAGCTTAGCCAAGAGTACTTATTACCAATTTCACACCAATTGTTTGGAATCCCAAGTATCCAATCTCCAAAAATATTCTCCCATGGCTTCCAAGTGATCAGAGTAACGCTGGAGCAAGCATTAGTGAAGCATGCATTACGCAACGAAACGCAGCGGACAATCAATCTTAAGTGGCCACATCTTGATTATGTGATTAAGTTAACTCTTAACTTAGGCTCTCGAAGTCTCGGCACACTTGCTTACCAAGTGGCTTACCGGGGACTACGTTGTAATTATAAGTACTTTTGTAATTATAATTGATGTTTACGCAGTTTAAGTAGCGTTGGTAACTCATTTTGTTATGTAACTTTATTAAGATGTTTGAAGACGGATGGGTTGTTTTTAGTTGTCATGAGTTTGCGTGAAAGCTTTCTGTAAAATCATAGCTTCTTTAGGTGTTATCTTTGGGAAAATATATTTTTCCAAAATGGTGTTGACATGGGGATAAGTAATATTATGAACTTGTGGATTGATTGCATTAAACTGTCTTCAGTCTTTGAACTGTCTTCAAAGTTTTTCAGCTTTTCATGTGGTGTGTGGCGTGTGGCTAACTCACCCACAGTTTGCTTACCACAAATGACGGAACAGTTTTCATAACAAAGTTAATCCTGATATAACACCCACAAAGTCGATAAAGAAGAAAGAAATCACAACTAAAATGGAAATATTATGACAAGCGATCAAAACAACTCTAATCGCTGTAATATGAGTTGCCACGTGTACCATCTGTATAACCGTTACTTATTATAACTATCGGCACAAAGGCGTTGAGTGCCAAGAATTCACCACTACTACATACTTTTAAGTACCTACCTAGATAGGTACTTAATATACCGATATTCTCCCTCAGTAAGCAGATGCTTACTGAGGGAGAATATCGGTATATTAAGTCTGCGAATAGCTAAACGATAAAGTGTCTTGAGATGGGTGACCCTGATACAAGCATGCATGAAATCATATTGTGAGTATAAATGCCCGGATTGGCCGGTCAAACAGGTTCAAAGAACACCGGAGCCCTTTTTAGAACTAAACTTGACATTGCTGTAACCTGCTTCAGGTAGGACATCATAAATTAAGGTATGCATTGGGTAGGACACCTGGGCCCTTAATTTGCTTAAATCCCTAATCCATAAAGAGCAGGCGCAACCAATGGATGTATCTTTTCTGAATTGAAAGAGGCTCTTTAGAGAAACAACACTAACAGGCTGGTAGCTCATGAAACAAACTAGACGTTTCTATGAACCTCTTAATTCCCAGATTAACGTCGTTATTACTCATCGTGAGTTGCACATCATATGCAACGCTACGGATGACATAAAACGCTTATTGAGTTTCGGGATCATAGATCGAGAGCGAGTAAATGTCAACTGCAGTAGTATTAATAGCGGCGTGCGCGCAGCTCCACCACATGCCGCGGCGCGCAGTGAGTCACCCGGTCAGACGTCTGCCGGGACACCCGCCGCACGCACCACGCACACTCACTCCAATACTGAATAACTAAACACAGAAAATCCACAGACGACGGACACAAAAAAATCTACACGAAATTAGTTGGCACCGCCTCTGCGAAATGGATCAGTTTCAAACCACTGAGTCACAGGTAGCAAGCTTCAGTGACCCGTGCCCTTCACCCTGTTTGAGGTTTCTATATCTCTCTTCGACTGGAGACAGCCTCGAATGCCTGTTCACATTAAAAATAGGATGGGAGTTCGAGAACGCTAATCACTAGTCAGCGATGCTCATTTTTCTCGCCCACTTCGGTCTATCTACAATGTTTAGCTTCTAAAGCGATATGGCATAAAGTAAACCTTTTGTTCCTTTCAATTTGCGTCCCACTCACGATACGACATAATTAAATACTGCCGACCGAATATTCGATCGCTCAGTCAGCCTTCCAAATAGAATTCGCACAGTTAGAAATGTATTTATATCTAAGAAAGAAATATCTGATGAGCTGATGAATGTATTGTTATGATATTTAGCTTTTAGCGGTTTCATAGTTGATGTTATAATTAATACAGTTCTCGTATTAAAAAAATCTCAATATTTTTTTTTGCTGTCTTTTCGGTCTAGGAGCTACCTAATGTAAGGCATACTTTTCAAATTCTGCACCCAAAAATGACATATATTGTTCCAATAAGAGGAAGGAGGAGGAGGAGGTTGAATTTGAGGGACCCGTGGCTAAATAATAACAGCCGCACAGGTCGATCGATCAGGTTACGTTGCGCTTGCCGCGGTTGGTCTGTGGATGGGTGACCATCTTTATATACCGAGACCCCTCCGTGACTCGGAAAGCACGTTAACCCGTTGGTCCCGGCTGTCATTCGTGGACCTTTGACAGTCGTTACTGGCAGTCAGAAGCCCGAAAGTCTGACAACCAGTCTTACCAAGGGGTATCGTATTACCCAGTAATAACTGGGTTGTGGAGGTCAGATAGGCAGTCGCTCCATGTAAAATACTGGTATTCAGCTGCATCCGGTTAATAGACTGGAAGCCGACCCCAACATAGTTGGGAAAAGGCTAGGCAGATGATGATGATGATGAATAATTATTGATTTTACTTTCACTATGTAGTTTCTCGCTTTTGTATTTGTTCATTGAATCGTGATCGATGTTTGCACACATGTTTCGAACTCCTCAATTTGTTTAACTGTCAATTTCTGCTTGTTGATAATTTGCTACAGCATGCCACTTTAGTCCTTTGTTTGAACTGAATTATGAGGTCAAACTTTTCTAGACTTCCAGGTCAAACTCATCATTGTCACCTGCCAAAAATAACTTTGGTGAAATTCTAATTAGCAATTGTCGATACAATAAATTAAGATGGCAAAAGAAAGCTTTGCGCTATCTTCAGAACTAAGCGCAATTAAAAATTAATTGATGTGTTTTTATTTTATAGGCCTTAATAAAGTTATAGTGCATATAGGACGAGAAAGAAAGACGTGCACCTTAATTAAGTGGCGTTTAAGGAAATAAATTGAACGTAAAAATGTAAATGAAACTCTGTGCCGTCCAATTACTGTAGCGTGGCGAACAGGCCAGGATTGCGCTGTGATCACCTCGCCGATGCTCTTAATTAACATTTAGCGCTGCCGTATTCGCTCAACAGACGTCGCTTAAATCCCCCGTTTTCCCGTGTCCCGTTATGGGTCTCGTTACCGCACTCCAGTTTATTCTGGAAATGAATATAAAAGTTATAAGCGTGCGAGAGCCGCGGCTCCACGCTGAAGATCTTAATAAGCCTCGCCATGTATGCGTGGTTCAGATCTCAAACCAGTAGTTGGAGCATCACTCACTGTATTGTAGTAAGGAATGGAATACCTATTTCGGAGGCATTCGTGCACTGTAAATTGAAGACCGTTCTGTCTGGTTACAAATTTAACCTAGATTTATGGTATGAGGCGCTATCTGTGCAGAGTAATGTGGCTGCGGATCACCTTGAACTGCCTAGCTATCAGTGTTCAAGTGAAAGTACTCGTTAGTATAATTGGTAAGACTCAAGCTGCATGTTTATTTTGCACGAATTGATAAGGGTTTTCAGATTCTGCAATACTTGTCGAGTACCTACGCTTTACAGTAAGAGGGCCAGTTTTGTTAATGAAGTTATGGAGTAGTCTTTATCTGCAATATGTAGGTAATAAAAGCTTGAATCGTTCATTGGCACGTTGCGTTGTTTCAAAGATGTATCAACAAATTGGTGTATTTAAACTTTTCTCATTCATTTTTATGTATTTGCTCATATCCATACTAATATTATAAATTCGAAAGTAACTCTGTCTGTCTGTATGTTACCTTTCACGACTAAACCACTGAACGGATTTCGATAAAATTTGGCTGGCAGATAGATTGCAACCCGGGGAAGGACATAGGATAGTTTTTATCCCGATATTCCCACAGGATCGACACTTATGCGGATGAAACCGCGGGGCGCTGCTAGTTGTAAATAAAAAATATTGTGGTGTTAAAAGTACACGAGTAGTGATGGCTAACAGCTAATAAAACGAGCAGAATATTTATACTGAATCAATAAAGGATGCTCAACCAGGAGAGTGTACATAAAAGGAAAGTTCGATAACCTCGATAGATAGCCGTGAAATCGCAATTAACATACATCGATTGTTTTGAGCTGGTTCATTGAATCTGAGTACACATCACTACGCCCCGCGCTCCTGACCCGACAGGTTTGACAGAACACAAACATAAACTACGTACCTACATATTTACTGACATTAAAACCACATGTGCAGCAGAAGCCCAATCATAAATCCGTTGAAATGACATGTTTATAGTTTTCCCGCTAACTCCTAACATTCGATGGAGAAGCAAATCTCAATAAACCGCGAGGTTGATCAGATGTGACACTTTATAATCCATTTTACAGTTTATGATCTGTATTGGGGCGATGTCTCGGAACTGATTCTAATCACAGATACATGATCGATCTGCTGCTTGATGTCGGTCTGTTATTGATAGATAAATTCAGGTCTAAACGGGCTATTTATTATTTGTAGCTCAACAGTTTATATCGGCTAGAATTTCTTATTGAGTATCTTAATATTGAAGTATCTATAGGTCCAGGTTATAAATATTTGTTAGACCTATTGCTGGTCTTCGATAAGATTTGTATAATGTAAGCAGAGTGTGAGTCAACTAGAGAAATGAATGGGTTAGTTGTAGTTTTTGTGGGTGGGATAGCAGTCTGATAGTTGTTATGTGCAATTAGGATTTACGGTATGTCTAGGTGTGTTGTTCTGACACTATACAGTACACAGTGGGTCGGTTAGCCTAGTCTGCATATAGCTCCGCGTTCCTCTCGCGTCAATAGAGCATGAGGAAGTGAAGTTACTTTTTTGTTTTGTTGCGAATAAGTATATTTATCAACATTGAGAACTATAGTTATCAGTGCTCTATTTAAACAACGATTTGATCACCATTACAGAATGTGGAAAATTGTTTCTTTTCTATCACGGAAATTTAAATAAAAAAAGTTAGGTTCTTGAGATGTAGGTTGTAGAACAGTCTTCTACCAGCACTTGAGTTACAACAGCAGCGTCACCATTCTCAAACCAACAACTTTACGACGTTATATTTTGTATACAATATGAAATATAACCTCGTAAAGTCAGTGATCAGGCAAAATCATTTTTCGTGCAAACGTGGTCTTCAGATCATTTAATTAAATTTCCTTAGCCATTTGCTGAAACGAGTCTACCGTGCGGTGAGCTTATCCAGAACAAACAATCCACGACTCGTCTCGTTCATAAAAAGCTGAAACTTTAGTAGAGTAACCAGCTTTCCATATTTATATCAACAGACCATTCATTCCGATTTTCTTTGAATGGTCTCAAAGAAAAACGGAAAAATAGGAATACATTAATTGAGACAGTTCAAAGAAATACGGCAACCTAGGAATAAAATGTCTATAGACCTGATTTTAATGGAAATTAATTCTAGGCGGAAAATAAAGTATCATACTCACGTAACAATACACATTAGTACGTGTTATGTATTGGTTTAGAGTGACACGTGAGTTTATCATGTTTCATTGTGCCATCGAATTTGATACACATTTGTACACAACTTATAGTATTGTGTATATGGAGCGAGGCTTGGCCGGCTTTTAAAATTAATAACTTGCAATATTAGCTTAGATATGCCTTTAATTTTTTGTAAAAATCCTAGTTTAGGCTGGCTAAACTAGGAATTTTATATGCTCTGGACAATATCCTGCAATGAAGAAGCTGATTTAATCTGAGTAAAATATACTTTTGAAATTCTCGGTACATATGAAAAAAAAAAATACTTCGTAAATATCGTAATGATTACTACTGTCTGAAATTCATTATTATTACAATCCACATCAATTCACAACAATATTTTGTAGTGATCGACAGTTAAATGAGCTATTCTTTGATTCATAATAAATTGAACGTTTCGAAATAATAATCGAGGCAATCAAGGGCCTAAACGTTACCATTCATTACGTAATAAACCTATGATTATATTCATAGAAATAAGAATACCCATAAAATACTGATTGTGAATAGAACCCAGCTCTGTATCTCGTCTTTAGTGTTAATTGGTGTGGTCGTTGACCAATAACTTTAGTACACCTTTAGCCCTTTGTCTACTTTCCCTCTAATTGAACCTTGTAGTTATAAATTCATTGAGGGGCACAAATTTTGTAACACCTTACCGAGTGGCTGCTAATTGCTGCTTTCTCTGTTACCAACTTGTATTTCAATTAATCTATGTGTTTTATCTTGTTAGATAAAGTTTGAACTAAAAGTGTAATCAAATACACGTTCTTTAGTTTCCCGATAATGTGTGAAACGTTGTGCAATTGTTTTAATTTGTTTGTTTTGTTTCAGCCGTGGTGGTTCGTTATTTAACGAAGCGGTACATCGGGGAGTACAGCTCCACTGGCGGTGAGTATATTTAGCAACACTTGATAGTATGTGAATGAGGTTTGTTTATATAAATTCGGTGCAGAAACAGATGAAATATTTATGGCAATTTGCTTCGGGATTTTCCTAATTCATGAATAGGATTGCGTTGTTGTTTATGGCGAATACCATTTACCGAATCTTAATAGGGTAGCAATCGCAGATGCAGATTTTTATACGATGCCAAATAGAACCGTATAAACAAAGTTTCTATCAGATAAACACCCTATTGTGTATTAAGGTCATTATAACAGTAATAATAGTTATTTTCACTGGCACTCCTCCTAGTTCTGATCACCTAGTTGATATGTAAAGAGTGTCAGTGTTGAACGCAAGACAGAAATACCAATGAACATGAGCCCTTATAGAGGGCACTCACAAATGCCACGCATTGAGTGCCAATGGTCGGTTTATTTGCGATATTGGCAAGATGCAGCGCCGGAGTGCCAAGGCTGAACGACGCCGGCGCCGGTCTACACAGGCCGTCGACCTTTGGAGCATATTACATTATTTTGACGGAAAATAAAAATTTTAAAAATTAAACAACACCAGGGGACAATCCTTTTTCTTAATTCTAGACGTATATATTTTATTGCGTCCGTCCTTGAAACATTATCAGTTGTCAACACCTAAATCTGCGTTCTCGAAATCCCAATCAATAAGATTAATTGCATATTTTTTGTGCGTATATCAGTGACACTTAATAAGTCATTTGGCGTATCGTGCGAGTGCGTTATTGGTTGTAACCTAGATCTGAGTGACTGATAGCATCTTTCAGAAAGTCAGTACATTACGAGGTCGATATTGAGAACGGGTCGAGTGACTGGAGTGTTGATTGTTGCAAAGTCAAATAAAGATTTTGTTTCAGATTTCCTGTATCAACATCGTGTGGCGTTCGATGGCGCCACGTCTGAAGTGGAAGTCTTAGATACGTGTGGATGCGCCGTAAGTGTCTTATCTTTGTTGATACCATCGGTAATAGAATACGCACCTCGAGTACCTACATCTACAATTTATATCAATACTTTCTACATTTTATATTTATTAATAATCGTTTTGCAAACACTTAACGTAGGTACCTACCTATTGGTAAACATTTCTGTTTCTGAGAACGCGTGCGTGACTCAAATGATAACGAAATTGCACGAGCAATAGACAGTTTTACTCTACTTTACCAAAAAGTCCTGCAAACTACGATTTTTAACTCTTTGGGTTAGCAAAATCCTAACCTGTTACAATACCTTGCCTAGAAACGTGGATGTTTAGCGGAGCACCTTCGCTGGGGCGATGCGTTCGCGGTGGTATACTCAGTGTGCGACCGACGGTCATTCCTGGCTGCTGCCGAGCTGTTGGCACTGCTGGAGAGGACCCGGTTGCCAGGCTGCACCGCTGTCACCCTGCTCGGCAACAAACGAGACCTAGAACATGCCAGGTTTGCATAACATACCTTTTTTGCCTATGGATTCTGGCCCTCAAGCTACTTAATTCTGTTCGAGTAGGTCAATTTACCGGAAAGTTCAAGAAGAGGTCACATAAATTACAAGTGCCTGATCTTAAATCCTTGCCTGTATTATGTAAATTGATAAGTACTTGACATTTTTTGATTGTTTTCTTATGATTGGTTATAATAATAGGCTTTGAAGTTAAGTACCATCAGAATAAAGAAGTTTCAAATTATTTATTTGTATAACAGGGTTGTTAAGGCGGAAGAGGGTCAGGAGTTGTCGTTGCGGTTCGGCTGTCAGTTCTACGAGGTGTCGGCAGCGGAGTCGAGCGCGGGCGCCGCGCTCGCCTTCCACGCGCTGCTGCGGGAGGCGCGCGCGCTCGCGCTTTTGTTGCCCGCGCCCAGGCGCAAGCTCGCTGCCTACTCTGTCTCTAAGGTGAGTTTAATACTGTTCTGCCCCTTTCGTAAAATGTCCAAAAAGTGCAACATACTTATTTAAAACTTCAGTACCACGTGATTTCATCCGCATAGAGGTTCTCGTCACTGAAATCGTGCATTTTCCTGGCATAAAAAGTTTGCTTTTACTTTAACACTTGATAATAATGTAGCTTTCGATCAGTGAAATAATTTTTGTGATCATATTAGTATTATTATCCGATTGAACCAATAACAAATAAACATACTCATGAAGAACTCTAGGTACCTCATAGGAAATATGATGATTTCCTAACTACGACAAAAAATATCGTATACAGGGTCTTATTAAAAATCGCGAAAAAAAAATCAGCTGTTCCCTACATTTATGTTTGCATAACTTGTCAAAATGTAGGGAACAGCAGATTTTTTTCTCGCGATTTCAGATTTGTTCCCATAGTAAAAGTGATTCATAATGATGAGTACAATGACCCCTTAAGAGGTTTGTGTTAATTCAATAACACTGTGTCTAAAACAGAATATTTTATCTCACAGGTAATCGGCAGTATTCTCGGCTTGAGCAACAAAAGCGTGAGGAAGAAACGACCATCACTCAGCATATGATCTGCATGTCCCAACACTACCGGATCTTGTTCACTCCGTGACAGGAGTTTTGTTTTTATTTCTGTAGCACTACAGAATGCTTTTGTTATCTCTGTCGATACGGATCGAAGAGATTTGTCTGCCGGGCCTGGGACGCAGCAAAGGTGGATTTACGATGGTTAGAAAGATGAGAATACATAAAGATGGATACTAGGATTGATATTGATACGGGGAAATATGGCCCCTCTGTTGCCTGTTTACTCGTAATGTACAGTGTAACTTTTATTATACCTACGTAATTAATTTAACTGTAGTATATTGAAGATATCTCTTTGATAAGCTATGTACCTGTTTGCACGAAAGTTGTGTTTAGCAATAAAAGTCAGGTTGTGTTTGTACCCTCTAGTAGACTGACTGTTAAGTGCCGCTCTATGTTCAGTAGTTGGTATAACGTTGTATGTTTGTTAAAATAATTTCATAGTATTATTAGGTACACATAAATCAATTGCAAGCAATAAATTAGCTTAGTGTTCGTAGATTTAATCAGACTGAAATGAAACTTAGTCGAATTAAAAATCCGGCCAAGTGCGAGTCGGACTCGCACGCGAAGGGATCCGTACCACAAGACAAAAAACGCCGAAAAAAACACGTTTATTGATTGGAGACCACCTTCAATTTTTAACTTTATTTTATTTTCATTATTTTTTGTTATAGCGGCAATAGACACTCTGTGAAAATTTCAACTGTCTACCTATTAGGGTTCATGAGATACAGCCCGCTGACAGATAGACGGACAGATGGACAAACGGACTGACCGCGGAGGCTATAGTAATAGGGTCCCGTTGGCGTTCTTTGGGTACGGAAACATATAAAGACATTTTTTCAAAAGTTTTGACATTTATATAATTTTCATATTGCACTTTAGTTGGGTAAGTATGCATTGCATAAACTTACTCGAAATGTTAAAATAATGTACTTCATACTATGAGAGGCCTTAGCCTATAGCACAAGCACTTACTTATGTAAAAGTATTTTTTGATTGAATCTTGAAGTTGAATATTTAATTACCCTTTTCTTTGATACGTAATATTTGATTAAATATTCCTAGCACTAGATTTTGATCGCAATGTATTTGAAGCGATGTGTTTGGATTATTAATTATTGACATAATTTTGCCATTCATATTGAAATGTAAAGTCTACTTCGACGTGTAGTACCTAATAGAAATAAGACTGCCCTACGATTTGTATATTTATGAACCATCTGATGCCTTAAGTTTTATTGTATGTTGTTAATGTATAAAGTGCCAATTTGTCCTGCAAATGATCTTATATTTATCGAGACTAATAAAAAATATTCATTTTTATCTGGTTTTTTACTTATACTACATTCATAGTGACGTTTACTACGGGAAGTAGTTAGTACAGTCAGAATATTGACCATTTCACTTCCACATGTCGTATTTTTACTGATAACTGGTAACAGGTGAGTCTATTAGGCATATTGAAACAGCTCGATAGCACCAAGCCTGCAGAAAGGGAAATCGGCAGCTAACGTATAGGCAATTTTATTGCTAACGCTACATTTACTTGCAAATTCTCCTATCGATATATTATACATACTTGAGATTACGTATTCACACCTTTATAAGGGCTGGTATACATATGAAGCAGTCTTTGAAACTGTAGACATAATAACCATGGAAGAGTTTTGCATAATGCCGTCTGCAAAAGAGATTTCAATAAAGAAAGGTGATGCTGCAATCTACATTCGAGTAACAAAGTTATCGTAAGAAGTACTGGCAGTTAGCGTTCTATTACTGACTATCAAAGTAAATATATTCATTATTATAAATTAAATACACGAATGCTGTTAGATATGCACATAGATAGAATGGCGTAGAGGACTAGCATCTGCATAGCATCCTTACAAAGTATGAAAGTTCTAGTTAGAAAATAAACTGAAGTGTATATTCTTCAAGTAGAGGTTGAGCTTGTTTTTATGCAATTTTATAATAACACAAGAAGTGCAAGCAATACTTTGGATTCGTCAAGAGTATAGCATCTAAATCTAAAACAAAATACGGGGGAGACAAAGTGACATTCTATCAGCTTTAACGATTATGAAAGAAACATACATGTTTGGGACCAACAAGTCTTTCTTAAAGTACGAAATACTTTGGAAGCGATTGCTACGTTTCATTATTGGCGAAACTTCACAGCTCATGCATGTATTTATTGATCCATATGTTTAGAAAACCGTTCTGCTCAACAACTAAATAAGTCTATAAACTTACGCAATGCATATTGTAGCTTCGCCAAAAATAAAGCAAGTGTGTGAAAAGAGTGCAGTTATTCAGGATGATACATAAACTTCGTACAGGACTATATCCAGTAGTAGACTATATGAGCTAAGTTTAGGTTGAAAAAAGTACCTACCAGCCGGTCGAATCTGTAAAAATCTCACCGTGAAAACTTGGTGATGTGAGTTTATTTTTGCTAGGAATTGACACTATTGACAGCTCACTCCACAGTCACTTCACTCAAGTTTTCACGGTGAGATGGTTACAGAATCGCACTGCAGGTGAGCTTTTGGAAACATGCTTTGATAAAGTATCATATACAGGGTTAGTTTAATTGGCTAGCTTAACTCCGTAGACCGATGACATCTAACCTAGATTAAAACTGAAAAATTAAAAGTTTTGATGTTTTTTTTTTTGGGAGGTCAACGACCGCTTTTAGTGTTCTTACTTGTAGTATGAGTTGAGAAATACTATATTATTGTGTTAAGATATCGATACCTATCGAGCCTGTAGAGTTTACCCAAAAAAAACAGATTAAAACAGATATTTCAAGTGACTGCAATAACTGCGGTCAAAAAAAAAAATTGTTTTATCATGTTACTATATCGATATCGATGTCCATAGCGTCTACGGAGTTTAGCTAGTCAATTTAAAATAACCCTCTAGGTACAACAAGATAAAAATTAAGCATGCAGGGACAGGTTGCACGCCCATCGGTTATCTTAAAGCTAACCTTTCACCTTCGTTGACTTTTACAACTTATGCCAGTTGATAAGCGAGTCATATATTTAGATTTCATTCCCTGTCAATGATTAGATACGCACGTATGGATATATTGACATAAATAAAAAAAGTAAGTAAAGATAATCTCGCCATGTTTCTATATTGCATGGGAAAGGCTGTGTATGAGTATACAGGGTGGCATCGACACACGACCTGTTACCACGGAGTCAGTATATGATTCGAAAAAAAAAACGTTCTTCGATAATTTAAAAAAATTTCGCCAGATATTAAAAAAAAATAGCTGTTCTATCCATTTTGATCGCGTAGGCACGAACGCACCCGGAGAGATGGGCAAAGATCGTTACTTACTACGACTCCCGGCCACCGTAGGCGCGGGCCTGCGGACGGAGAGTAGGGGAGGTAAGCCTAAAACGGGTAGCCCGCCTAAAACGGGTATTCTTTTTAAATTGCGTACCGTTATTGCTAATAAGAATGTGTGCCTGCAGTGCGCGGCGCCTACCGCTCGCCAATCACAGGGAGTCGGCGCGCTTCTCTGGCGGACACGAGTTTACGGTAAGATAAGAAAGAAGTTTTTTGCTATTTCCACTAAAAAAAATTGAGTTACATTACTTTTGAATACTCGAAAATGGTTTACAATATGTTCTTACTAGTTTTGTGTTATTATTTCGCAATAAATAGATGTTTAATTTGTGAAATAAGATGGCGTTTATTATTTCGGTTTTAAGGATATGAGTCGATTGAAAAAAATACATGCTTGTGGGCAAAAAGGGTAGGGGTAAAGCGGGTGCCCGTTTTGCCCATACCCGATTTACCCCGAATAATTTCATTGACTGCTTATTACTTCTTTTATTTTTGCAGATAGTTAATAAATACAAAAGAAAGACTGCAAATGCATCTTGGGATGAGGGAATTATGAAGCTTGCGATAGAAGAAGCTCTCAAAACTTCCGTCAATGGTGCAGCAATAAAATATGGCATCAACCTTTCGACTTTACAGATACATGTAAAGAAAGGATGTCAAAAAAAAAACTAGGAAGATTCACAACAGTTTTTACAGCAGCTCAAGAATTAGAGCTAGTTGAGAATCTATTTCATATGGATAATCTGTTTACGTTGGCAACTCATTACGTTGTCTACAAAGTGCCGTAACCATTCCAATAATACTGGTCCATTGATCCAACCATTATCACTGCAAGTAGCTGATGATCCTGGTGGATCTCCATCTGAGTTATGATTGTTATGAAACAGTTCTAGTCATTGATTGACGTTGATGTCATTTAATTGAGTCCCTACCCGCTTTGCCCAAAAGCCCTACCTGCTTTAGGCCCCCCCTACGGGCAAAACGGGTAATTCGAATGGTAAAGATTCTTGTCATTTTTTTATTCTTAAAGTACAAAACTACTAAATATGTCATTTATTTTATAGTCCTTGATAACTAAACATTTCAAAATGTACAAATAAATGTTCAATTTGTATCTATAAATTGTTTTTATTTATCATCAACCTTAGCTTACCCGTTTTGGGCTACTCTCCCCTAAGGGCGCTTGTGCACTACAAGGAATTTTACTGTCCGGCAGTTCCTTGTAGTGCACATACGCCCTAATGGGTAGCTCTCCGTCCGATCAGGACCTGGCCTGTGACAGACGGCGTGTACGTGTTCCACGCGCGCCTCAAAGAAATGTCAGCAACAGAGAAGGGCCCGCTAGGGTCGAGGCCTGCCGGGGCAGCGGGATTGTCCGAAGGGGTTACCGTTACCCCGGAACATAAAGGGCTAAGAAAGGAACACGGGTGGGTTTTAGTCAATCATCAAATGATCCCTCGCGCTCCACCCAGAGCGGGAGGGATCATTTGATGATTTCCCACCAAAAAAAAATTCAACGCAATGGGATTGAATTGGGGTTGAAATTTTTATTCGATAAGTAAAAAAAATTCGCCAGATATTACAAAATAAATAGCTGTTCCATCCATTTTGATCGCCTAGACACGAATCCATCCGGAGAGACGGGCAAAGATCGTTACTCACTGGACGCCTGAGGCAGGACATCGCCGTCGAGGTAGACCAAGACGAAGTTGGTGTGACGATCTAATATCATTTGCAGGGCCAACGTGTCCAGAGATCGCACAAGACGATTACGATACAAGACGACGAAGGCTTGTAAAAAAAAGGGAGGCCTCTGCCCAGCAGTGGGACACAAAACAGGCTAACAAAAAAAAAAAGTATTTGCACTTGTGTATGAAACAAATGATTTTTTAGATAACCGACGAAATTTTTTTACTAGAAATCATGTGCTGAATTCATGGTTTTAAATTGCACGTCTTTGATCCTGCCACCCTGTGTAGTACACAGCCTTTCCCATGCAATATAGAAACATGGTGAGATAAACAAGCTTCCTTGTTTACATTCAGATTCATCATTCTCTGTTATGATATTATAGTTTGTAATAACAATGACATGTGAAACCACATCTTGACCACCAGGTGCACTTTAGCCCCCTTACTAATAAACGTAATATTAGCGTCTGTATAGTTAGACAACGCTTTGTGTTCTTCTTTCGATTCAAATTACTGACGACTGAAAGAGAGAAATCGGTGTGTAACTATTCATCTGATCTAATACGTTTACTGCCAAAATGCCCATGTAACACCCACTCTCATAAAGATCGGAGACGCTACACTCGAAGTCGTGGACGAGCATGTTTACCTAGGACAAACTGTCCAGTTAGGTAGGTCTAACTTCGAGAAAGAGGTCAATCGACGAATCCGACTCGGCTGGGCAGCGTTCGGGAAGCTACGCAATATCTTTTCGTCCCACATACCGCAGTGTCTCAAGACGAAAGTCTTTGACCAGTGCCAGTGATGACTTATGGCACTGAAACGTGGTCGCTCACGATGGGCCTTATAGGAAGGCTTAAAGTCACGCAAAGGGCAATGGAGAGGGCTATGCTTGGAGTTTCCCTGCGTGATCGAATCAGGAATGAGGAGATCTGCTGGAGAATTAAGGTAACCGATATAGTCCGAAGAATTGCCAAACTTAAGTGGCAGTGGACAGGGACATTGCTCGCAGAACAGATGGCCGATGGAGCCGAAATGTTCTGGAGTGGCGACCGCGTACCGGAAGACGTAGCGTTGGAAGGCCTCCCACAAGGTGAACCGACGACCTTGTGAAGGCCGCAGGAACCCGTTGGATGTGAGAAGCACAGAACCGGTCGAAGTGGAGGTGCTTGGGGGAGGCCTATGTCCAGCAGTGGACGTCTTTCGGCTGAAATGATGAATACGTTTACTAGTAAGGGGGTAAATCTATGTCTATAGAGCCTTATTATAATCATACAGTGTTGTTGTTTCTACCAAAGTGTTTTCTCTGTCTCTCCATGGGATTAGTAAGATACCAATAAAAATGGCGTCAATATGATAATCAGCAGTATCCTTCAAAGTTATTTATTTTTGTACACACAGTACGAAAGGAGAAATAGAAAAGAAATGTAGACAATTGTGTGAGATGAATTTGATTTTCTGACGTCTTAAACTAAAATATTAAATATACCTAAATGTAATGCAACAATACTTGTCTTATCATTTGGATAAAATATAACCTTGTGGATCATACGGTAGGTACTTTCGTTTATAAGAAAACACAATTTTATCACAATTTACAAGAAAAAATATATTCAAAGATTTATAAAATGGAGTAGGTCAGTCGGATGTCATGTCATTGAAACTCTAGCTTCTATAGATAATCTAGTTGATACGCTTCAATCGATTGTACCTACCTACTATCTAGTTATAAAAATCCCCGTGTTTAGTCTTTACAAAGTGTTCCGTATCCGCTTTCTTGTATAATATAATATATTAGAGGAAAAATCTTCAAATCGACTAATAAAAATATTACCTACTAGCTGACCGAACTGAACTTCGTACCGCCCGAGATTTATTTTTGTTATTTTTTCCAATTTTTTAATAATTAGGAACTCTCACGGGCGTCCCCAAAACACCCTAACAAAGTTTCATCACAATCTGACCTATGGTTTTGGAACGCATAGAGGACAAACATACAAACATTGATTTTTAATTATATAGATTGGTTCTTAACATAGCATGATAAAGTACCACAAACAAAATTGTGGGAAATTCTGCTTCTTTAAAAAACACGTCAAGGAATAGTTTTTAATTTTATTGCAAAACTGACAAAGAAACGATCAGTTTCTTTTTACCAATTTCAACAAGGAAGGAATTATAAAATAAAAATGCATTCACTCTATGAACACGCAAAACCAAATGACTTTCAGCACGCACTCTAAAATTTGCATAGAAAATCCGCCAGATATATTAGAAACACAAGTGTACAAGCATGCTAACGAATGATTAGCTTATCGACGGAGTCATGTCGTGTAGCCGTGCCTTCAGTCACCTCGCCTTAACAAGCATAAATTTAAACAAATGTCCCCGACCAGGCGACGAGACAGCTATAATGGTAAGTTACCAGTACGCTGACGCCTTTCACCGCTCAATAAAGATCCACTTTTCTATAAAACATGATTCTCGTATTGAAGCGAAACCCACGTCGTGTAACACGCCGGCCGATACATGGAAAAATTACGCTTAATTATAATTTTTATAGCGAATAAATTGATGTAGAGATGAAACAGGCTTAATATGTTACAAGATACTCAGTAGCATGGTCTTTTCATTCTATAACGTTGTACGTTGTAGATATTTTTAGGGCTTCGTTCTAAAATAATAATTATTATGACTACATCAGCTATAGAATATTTGTGTTTGTTACGGAGATTAACAAAGGAAACTTTTTGTGCTAGAGACTAAAAACAGTTGATTTTACTACGAAGATACACTGATAGGTTTATCCTGTTATGAAATATTTTTTGTTATGATCATCGAAGTTCATAAGTACGGGGATCGCTAAACATACCCGCCCGCCAGGTCCCGCCTTATGTGGGTATTACACCATCAGGGCGATGGTGTAATACCCACATAAGGCGGACCTTAAACTGTTCGAACATTAAAATAGTTTCTGGAAATCTCAGCCCATGTATAGCAGTGGTAGATGCTCCAGGTATACAATAATAAAATCGTCCTTATCCCATAAAACTGCCCAACCCACATTTGGTTTCAATTACCCAATACTCTCAACAGCATCGCGGTAGTAAAACAAGATACAAAACGCATCTCCCGACCAGATGAATCCCAACAAACGCGTCCAGGAATACTAAAGCACTGCAGACACCCAAACTCGAGACGAGTCGTGCACAAACAATCGCAGAAACGGTAACTAAAAGACAGGATAAATGTTTTATAATTAACACTCGGTTGCAGTTCCCACAGGATTGATGGCGAACCACCCACAAGATTTCAACAGAGGGATTTAAATTACGTGGTATTCATCGTCCGTCTTGTTCATCAATAGAAGGCTCAGCATAGTGATAAATGCGCCGCTTTTCAGTGCCTGTCAGGAACCAACGTGAAAGATAGAACCGGTAATTGCGGATGTACAGGTAGAAAACTTATTTCTGATATGTTTAAATTATGCAAGAAGACACTTGGGGATAGCGGTAAAGTGCTATGTGACAGGAATTTAATTACACGTTATGGGGAAGTGCGAAAAATAGTCTTGGATTTACGTTGATTCATCGGTTAAGTGTAAGCTTTTAAAAATAATGCTTATTGCGGATACTACTTTTTCTTAAACATTATCAAAAATAGGGGCTACATTACTTTTGCAGAAGGGAAGTCTTTAAAAATTATAGTGCGAACTATGCCGTTCCCGTTTGAGCACTTGATGGATAGTATGCTTACGTCGCGTCAGGAGCAGCTGATGGACGCTAGACATGGCGCCAAACACGTAGCCGAATTCTGGGTCATCAAGTCCATTTTGATTGCCATCGACACGCTAAGAAAAAGATAGTGTGCACAATCAGATTTCTTTTGAGTTAGGTACCTACTATGAAAATGTTGCCCTCCCCTGATTTTATTTATATCTTATGAGAAGAATTTTTATCTAATATTCTTAGTATATCAGCACATTATCAACGATTAGTAGTAATAACGGCACCGGGAAAACTGGACGGTGTATCAACCTTGTTAGATAAATGGCGCCTTGTATGACGGCTGAGGGCGCGAACGTCCTGGCATATCAGTTTTATGCTAATATTCTCAGAAATTCTCAACATGCCAGGTGCAAATATCTAGAATATACTCCCATATCGGTATTAATACAGAAACCCAGCAGCTAAAGTTGACTCATCAGTCCCTTCCCACCTGCTCTCGCAAATAGAAACTAAACGTCTAGTTTAACATCATAAGTCTTCAAAACGCACTGGGCCACTGGGTCCGATGGTCATTGTGCTAATACTCGTATTCGCATTTATTTGTTTATGCAACCAGCGTAATATAAAGCTGTTCCTTGTTCCTAATAGTAAAATAGGTTCAGTAAACATTCCGTAAGGTGAAATAGGAAAACATTGTTATGTTGTTTTTCCCTAGATCTATCATACCGGCTGTTATTACTCCTGTGAAACAAGCCAGCTATCATAAAAAATCTTTCGTTTGCTCTTCCTTGTTTATTTGATTGTATAATATTACTATGCGTACGTGTATATTGGATAATAAAAATAAAATTAGTGATGGGAAATTTACAATGGTATGTTTTGAAACAACACATTGTTTGGTCGATTTCGCTTCGTCGGGAGAAGGTTTCTATTGCCGCCATAACATTACCATAAAAACACCGATTCACATCCCACACGCGTGACTTAATTCCAAATATTTTTGATAAACATCTACGTAATGGATTACTGTTCATATAGTACTGTCACTTTCGACACCGATAGTACAATAAAGGGCAGCGATATTAATAAAAGTTCCATTCCTACGTCTCGTAATGTGAAGATTCCATGATAATCAACATATTTCCCTATTAAGTCAATGGACCCAACTTGAGCTTTATTGTCTCTATTGGCATGAGGAGTATTAGGATTGCGTGTAGTGTTATCTTTATTGTTGGGGTTAGCGAAATTTAATCTTATTTGCATACAGTAAGGTAGCAATTTGTATACGAAGGGTCTGTGCTTCTTGTGTCTTTTAGTATTGGAAGCCCGCAAGCGGCGCCAGAGAGGGCGCGTGCTGCGGCGCGCACGACTTCGATGCGCACATTGAAAATGGCACATTATCATAATGCAATACCGGAATGCTAGTGATGTCCTCATAAGGCATTCCCGTTTAAATATTCAAATATTACTATTTTAAGGAAGCTGATCGTTTCGCAACTATGTCGCAATGAGAGACGTGTAACAATCGATTTGGCAGAGTCAGCGAGGTTGAGCGGAGTGGTCGCCGCGTTAATTATCTTCACTCGTGTATAGCGGGAGCGCTATTCACTATGTTGAACGTGACATCGTTTCTCAAGCGAATTGTGTCACTGAAATATACACACATAATTCCAAACTCACCCAATCAAACAATTGCGCAAAAAACATTTTGAACGTTTGTATATCCTCACTGCTGGAAGATATGAAATGGAAAAAGTTACGGGCGTATGTAATAATAAAATTCACGTTTTATAGGTCACAATTGTTTTTATGTTATTTGTTGCCTTTATTTCATCTAGTTTAATGCTAACGGTGATTCTTTTCATAAATATTATTTCAATACGATTATGCCTAGGTTTCGTAAATAATAATCAATCGATTGTTACACCCCACCTAATCACACAGCCGCCTTTGTTTGGAAAACGTCGTAAACCGTCTGTCTCGAATCACCTGGTGATGTTATGTATTTGAGAGTGGGGCACATAAATCACACAGTTGGAAATGGGACGCAATACCGTAACTAACACAAGGTGAGCCAAGCAATCACAATATGTTACAATTTATTTCACTCTAACCATCGTAGTGCACTTTTATTGCATCCCAGTGAATTATGAGCGTTCTGTCCTTCTGTCTCTTTGAGCAACTTTGAAAGCAGCATTTGTATGGCAGATGTGTTTTAGGTAAATAATGACATTTGGTTGTTATAAGTGTCGTCGCGTCATGGTTGCAGAATTGGCTTTTAACAGCAGGGTTATTACGTAACACATTATCAGTAGCAATGGCTTTCATTTTGACAGTTCAACAACTTTGCGTTAACAGTGCGTTGTTTACGTTGTTGAGCAGACAAATTTTTCGAACATATGAAGCAATGAATTAGCAATATCCTTCAAAATCATTTAGATTGTGATTGATAGTGTGTTACGCAATTAGGATGCAGGTGTATTATTAATCAATCTTTATTTTATATTATTTTATTAATCGTAATGAATAAGACTCGTAACATTTAAACCTGACAATAAATGTGTTTACTTTAATAATAACTAAAGTATTTTTATATAAATGTCATATTTATTATATTGGAATCCCTCGGAGGATTATACATGTAGTTTTTGCGTTTCGATTACCTCCCAAGAATGTTTGCCATTAAAAATCCATTATAAGCATGGCTACAAAAACTGGCATCGCATTCCTGTAAGATATCTGTCAAGCCGCCAGTTTTTCTGAACAAGTTTTATAATTGATATCTTGATCACTTACATGGAATAGGAGCGTGCTAAATTCCGTATTTAATGGTCAAATATGCATTGTCATTGGTTTCAAGGTACCTACCACAATGTTACTGAGATGTGTTTTAGTAGGTATATGTCTGTCTTGATACTTTAAATACGTTATATTATTATCTTCTTCCCATTTTGGTTAGTCCACATTACAATATACATATTCATATATTTATTTGCATTTCATAATGTTTTAGAGGTGTTACCTGAGGTACAATTTATTATGGACCCTAAGGCACAGCAAATAGGTTGTGGTACATAATAATTATTTGGTAAGGTTAATTAAACGTAATTATATTTATCATATTCTTTACGACAATGTTTATTTCTGAGACACTATTTATTTATTTAACCATTTATGTACACACATATACATATACAGACAAGAAGAATGGAACAGAATACGTACAGACGCCAGCACATCAAGCTACCCGAAACTGTCAAATTTTCCCAATCCACTTTGATCCTTATGCTTTAGCAATAAATTTAAAAATCTATTAAAGAAATTTGACTGATTGTAGTAGCTTGATGTGCTGGCGTCTGAACAAAGGTGATGCTTATGGTTGGCTAGCTGTACTATGTTTTGGAGAGGTAGGAAATGTCCATATCAGGCGTGGAAATATTTGTTAACCTCGATTATACAAATAGAAAATCCAGGTCACAGATTAGCAGATAAAAATATATCAACTCGTGAACTCTAGCGGAAAGCAAAAGCTAAATCAGTACAGTGATAAGTAATCAGGTAGAGGTGGGCTAAATTCAGTTGAATTGAATTATCCAGTACATTTTGCAGGAACAGCGAACTGAAATTAATGCATTATTTAAGTTAATAATATAGCTAAAGTGTATGAGTAAATTATAATAACAGTCGTACATTAATTACGCGTTGCAAACGGTCGGGCACAATACTATAACAGCAGGAGCTTTAAACTCTAAATTTTAAAGCGTGACTCACACCTAGCCTGTGGAACATTCATCTGGTTCACCAGACTTCATAAATAAGTTCGATACGGGCCGCGCAATGCAAACTGGCAGCTTTATTAGATACTGCTATATCTATTAAGATGGAAAAAATGTCAGTGAGAATGATAAAAGCGATTAAAAGGCGACAGTTTAATATGTGTTGTGATTTAGTGGGATCGGGTGTGGTAGGAAGCAATTAATTGTGTGTCTTATTTATCATGTTGGTGTCGCAGCAGGTGACTGTGCCGGGTTCCGGGAACGCAACGGCAACGTGCCGACCCGGCCGGCAGCTGGTCGTACGGTGAAGAGCGGAGCGGTTTAGGGACTTATGTAAGGGGTCAAAAGCTATTTGAATACACCGGGACTCCGCAGATCTGATGGAAATCGATATCTAAACATGATAAATAAGACAAATTAACATATTAAAACAAACATGTATGTATGCAGATGCAACTGAAGAAGTAGATTTGCAATAAGTAAACTATGTGACCCAGTTTCATGATGCTCCAGAAATACTCAATTTAATATGCTGCAGTGTCAACAACGATTTTTAAATCTATGTATTTTCATGTTTGGCTATAAAATAGGTGCTTGCTAATATACACGGCATGGTTTATTTACGGTACGGCTTAGAAACCGCGCCATAGAAAAAACGTGTCTGTCGACAAGCTTCCATAGTGATATACATATACAACACTGACAAACCATGCCTACACACGGCGAATAAACCGTAGTTTTTCACGGCAAGAAAAACGTGTGTATAGGCCCTACGCTCTCTATTATAAAGTTACGTAGGTACAATTTTGATGATATTCAATTATACTTTCGACACTCGCATTTTTAGAAGGAGGATCATTTACAGATGAATGAGAATGAGTGGGTATTCTTAAGATACTTCTTAAATTTCATTCCATTTGAATATTCTTGACCGAATTTGACATCGAAACCGTTGGAACATTTTCACCCACACTTAAAAACGGGTTCAGTAAGAGCCCGCTCCGCGGTTCTTAGTAAGTACCCTACCCAACACCATAGTTCACAAAATATAAACAGTGCTCATTTGACTAGTATATTGGGCGGGTACGGTTACACGCTACCGTTTCCAGTGATCCACATGATAAGCCGGTGTACGCTTACACGTTACACCCAGACTTCGCAGAACTTGGCTGCTTCTGCCAAACTTACTGTTGCGAGCACATTAAATATGTAACGTTGCCAAAATAGCGGGATACTGTAACGGTATTTTGGAACTAAACTATATAAACATTAACTGCCTTAATGTTTTATTGTTTCTAATACTTAAAAACCTTACATTTTTCAGTTACATAAAATTATTGTAATGTCTAGATTTTATAAGGTAGAACAAAGCAGAATTATGTATAGGTATGTCTATTTGCATTTCTAAGCAGTACCTAAGCGGCTACAGATAACTGACCCAAATTGTAGCTTTTATTTGATCGTTTTTAGGAAGTCTGAAAGTGGCACTGGTAACTGAAAAGTTGTGTGGAAATCGCTTGTCATTGTATGGGCTTGTGATACGGGAATGAGGAAAGTATGGAGCATGAATGTCGATGGTTATAAGAGTAGGGGAAGACTGTGTGAATGATGATATGGTTAGAAAGGGAGTGACTACCGAGATGACGACTAGAGAAGTATGGAAGAAAACGAATAGTTGCGCCGACCCCAAAGAAATTGGGATAAGGGCAGGAGACTCGGGTTAAAAGTAAAAATGGGTGTGCCACAAGGCTCGATATTAGGTCCTTTCCTCTTTTTAGTATATATTAATGATCTACCCCATTTGTTAAAAACCGAACCACAAATGGTGTTATTTGCTGACGATACTTCCTTGATTTTTAAAATTAATAAACGTACATCAAATCTTGACGACGCAAATAACGCCCTACTGCAGATCCAAAATTGGTTCAATGCTAATAATTTAGTATTAAATGAGAAAAAAACGAAGTGCATAAGATTTTCTTTACCAAATGTCAAAAGTAGTAATTATGAGATAGTATTGAATTAAGAGAAACTAGAATTCGTCGATAAAACTGTTTTCCTGGGGATCACGGTCGACTCAAGGCTTCAATGGTGTCCTCATTTAACGTCCCTTGCAGGACGGCTAAGTTCAGCAGCATATGCTGTAAGAAAAATCCGTCAATTTACTGATGTTGATACCGCAAAACTGGTCTATTTTGGTTACTTTCATAGTATCATGTCGTACGGTATTTTACTATGGGGACGGGCTGCAGACATCGAGTCTATTTTTATTCTGCAGAAAAGAGCAATCAGAGCCATATACAGCCTCCGCAGGCGTGACTCTCTAAGGGAACTGTTTAAAGATATTAACATCATGACGGTACCTTGTCAATATATCTATGAAGATATCAAATACGTAAGAAAAAATCTACATCTTTTTAATAAAAGAGGTGAAAGACACAATTATATTACTAGAAATAGGGACCAATTAGTTCAACCAGGTTTCAGGCTGGCTAAAGTAGACTCGTCTTTGATGGGCTACTGTTTAAAATGTTACAATAAAATAAATATTTGAATTGTTTTTTTGTTCGTCTTTTCACTACGGACACTTTTAACGTTCTGCATCGTTCTCACATGCATAATTTTTAACATGAATGATGTAAACAAGACTTTGTAACCATATTATTTTGATTTAAAAGAGTGTCCATGGAGTTTCTTGCTCGTTCTCCTCCATAGATACCTACGCTTTGGAATGGGCAACTATGACTTCATCTTTCTGACTGACAGACCCATTGACAATTCAAAAGTACCTGTAATTGGTTTAATTGAAATAAATGCTTTGAGTTTGAGTTTTTAGATTGAGTTTGAGAATAATAATAAATAATAAATGTTTTATTCAGCAATAAAAAAAAAGGTAAAATTATTACATATAGTCTTAGAAATCATTTACAAGGTATAATAATGTTAGATGCCTGTGTTAGGATAAATCTGTGTCACTGTATCAGAATGATGATGATGATGATGATAGTGGATCGTTTTTACACTGTGCGTTATGCAAAATCTAAACTATTTCTTTGATATTATGCTGACCTACTTGATTGAATACCTAAGTATGACCATTAAGTAGCGATATAAACGTGACTATTTTTACATTCTCTGAAATTATATTACCCCACAGACTGATATAATAGGTAGAATAAATACTTTCTAAGCACGCAGGAAACGGAAAGAGCCAAGTGATAGTAGGTCTTGGCCTCCATAATAAAAACAAACGTAATGTAGGTAGTTCAATCCATTTGTAACTACTGACAATAAAGAAATAAAAAAATCTAAAGTCATTTATTCAAATTAGGCAGAGAATCAGCACTTTTCGAACGTCAAAGTTACATAAGTCAGTCCCCCAAAACGACCGTCCTTCAGCACTTTTTGGTGCTTTCACTGGGAAGACGAAGTAGCGCAACAAACTCCCCAGCAGCACAGCTGTCTGTCCAGATAGAAAAACTTATTATAGTAGGTATGCAAAGTAATTAACATTACGAGACACAGATAATTTAATTAAATTATTTGCCACATGTCTGCTAGCCGAGCGAAAGAGAGTAGTGGAAAGTAGAGAAGTATGCGAAAAAAACATTTTTACAAAAAAAAACAACCGACTTCCAAAAAAAAAACACTACAAATTGAAAATAACTTTAATTTCGGAAGTCGGTGTCTTTGGTTCCGCATTTTCGTTTATTGACACTGACTTCCGAAATTAAAGTTATTTTTCAATTTGTAGTGTTTTTTTTTGGAAGTCGGTTGTTTTTTTTTTGTAAAAATGTTTTTATTTTTCACTTTTTAGTGGGTCAGTTTGTAATTTTTCTAAGTTACAATAGCCTAATGCCAACTGTTCACCACCTTTTACAAAATATTGCTTTTCCCGATGCTGGTACGTTAATTGTTGAGGAGTTCTCCCGGTAAGAACCAGGAGAACTCCTCAACAATCACTCATCATACGCATTGTGACGAGCATAAATTGCTTAGCAACCATATTAAAGTAATCGAATCGCAACCCGTGAAATATTTGTCTCATTTTTGTAGAGTTGTTCCGGTGGCCATCTGTGGTCTTCATTTTACCAAATGCCGTAAAATGAAGACCACACATTCCGAGAGCAATTGCTCAAGTTACTTTAAAAGATACCCAAATCGCTATAGGTTTGCCTATAAAATTTGAGGGTTTCCCTCGATTTCCATGGGATCCTCTCATGAGATTCCAACTTGATGATAATGGGACCACCACGAGAGTAAACCCTTTCAAATAAAAAAAGAACTTTTGGAATCGGTCCAGCCGTCTTCGAGTAATCGGTGAACATACACAAGGTAGCTACTGTAAACTGTTGAGGAGGTCCCTTAACTATCCTTCGTCTTCATCATCAGACCCTTAATGACAGTCACAACCTATCTAGGTGTAAAGTTCACATCAATACAAATTAATCAAGCCCAAACACAAGGTAACTGCTGTAAATCGTTGAGGAGTCCCCACGACTGTCTTTCGGCTCCATCATCAGAACGACTCCTGACCTTCATTAAATTGTAGTGCTTTAAAATATTGAATGAAAAAATTAACAAACGCACTAGTCGCTCCTACGATTTTCGAATGTTCCCCTCGATTTCACTGGGATGCCATCATCAGATCCTGGTTTCCTTATCATGGGACCACCCTTGGCATATCTCCTTTCTAACAAAAAAAGAATAATCAAAATCGGTTCATAAACGACGAACTTATCCGCGAACAAACATAAAAAAAATATATATATACGGTCGAATTGAGAAACCTCCTCCTTTTTTGAAGTCGGTTAAAAACCATAAATTCTCTATCCATCTTGCAAAAGACCTCACCCACAAATTAAAACCAACACGCGTCATTTAATTGGTCATGCAGTAAATACCTACTCTCAAAACATCCGGCTAACATCTGCGTTCGTTAGTGCGTCCGTCAAGTCGAGTGACAAGGCCTAAACTAGGAGTATACGTCCGACTTGCGTCTATCGATTGACATCTGCGACTTGCCAGATCAAAGACGGCATAGCTTAATAGGCCCCCAGACCGAATCTATACTATCGAGGATCTTGCATACGATCAAGGTTAGTGCCCCAATGTACCTGTGACCTCGTGGCTCCGTCCTGCACGTATGGGATGGGACTGTATTTATAGTATTGGCAATTCGTTAATAATAATAAACATGGGAACGTGTAAGTGGCCGCGTGATATTGAAGTACGGAGAAGGAATAGATCGCTGCACTTTTGTCTTTTTTTCGTAGGTGTGGACAAGGCTCTTCATTTTCGTGTCCCTTTTTCAATTCATCGTCATCGTTTCAGCCGATAGACGTCCACTGCTGGACACAGGCTTCCCCCAATTTTGGTGGTGCTATTCTTTAAGTCCGGCCACCACACAGACAACACCCACACCTTTTTCAATTGTAGGTAACTAACTTCCCTACTTCAGGTTGTGTCTTTACTTCTTTTTCTGTTTCACGAGAACGGTGGACGAGACCAGCCGGTCGATTCAGCCGGTCGATTCTGTAAAAATCTCACCGTGAAAACTTAGGTGAAGTGAGTTTGTTTTTGCTAGGAATTGACACTATTGACAGCTCACTCCACGCTCACTTCACTTAAGTTTTCACGGTGAGATTTTTACAGAATAGCACCGCTGAATGCCAATTCCCGTAATTTAAACGTACCGTTCAAAATCTAGTCGATCTCAGCGACAATCAAGGTCAAAAACTTGTCAAGAATTTAGGAAAATTAGAGGTATTTTTTGACAGATTGAGACCGAGATCCCTCTTATCTGTTGCCAATTCTTCTCAAATTAAGAAGGGCAGGGATCTCCCTGTCCTTCATCTGGATATAATGCATTTTTCCTTATAAGATCCTACTAGTTTGTAACATTCCCACCAGTTAGACTTCACGTAGAATGACCACGTAGCGGAACCTTGATTCATTGTCAAGGTTTCTAACAGCTAATAACTCTAATAAGATATACAAATAAACACGACACGCGTGTGGTCATATACGGCAGCAATATCTATTGTAGGGTTCTCTATTTGCTTATCCTTTTGGCACGCTTTTTCGCCATAAAACTTTTTATTACCAAGTAGTTTTCTGGCCAACACCTTTCACATATTGCGGTAATGTTACGTCGATCTATATGTTTGGTACATCCCTCATATTTACTGCCAATTTATAGTCGTTTACTCCGAGTGAAACATGCTAACGTAAATATTTTCCTAATTTTCGCAGAACCATTTTAATATTGTTGTTTTTTACACCATAGTTGTATAAAAAATACGGTAATGTAAAGTATACAGGAAGCATGCGAGTGTGATCTTTGTTAAGTCGAAAGTAAAAAATAACGAAAGCCAAAAGATGTTTGAAAGGCGTTAAAATGTTTACTTCTCGTCATCCGTGTTTACTTCCACGGCGTGTTCTCTGCTTATAGTGTTGTTGTACACAATGAATTTGTTGCAAAACTTAAACAACAATGAATGAGCAGTGGTTTTGGCAAAACGCATTGTTCTCTCCGAAAAGTTCTGTCAACAAAAAATATAAAAACGAGAGGAGTCATTCAGTCGAGGGGATGACTTGTTGAAAGCCGTAAGATGTTTATCCCTTAAAACTCTGATGTCTCATTACTAAATATTTTTACGTTGGTTATTACTTTATTGAAATTATTGTTTTTGCGGTCGTATTCTCATCTTTATTTGGCAATACATAATATTGTCTTACAGGAATTCATTAGCTTTATCTATGTCATTTATCAAGGAAAATGTTCATTATAAATAACTTATTTTATTTAATTGTCAATCGTTGTGTTCCACTTGAGATGCGTCTAATTAAAACTCTCTACTTGTACAACCTGTTCAAGTTTTTATTCGAGAGAAAAAGTTACAAAAAGCTCTCCAAAGTACTTTTGCAAAACTTAACACTTCTGAGGTTTATTATGGAATGAATCAACAAAAAATGATACGATCGAACAAAATTATGCAATGAGAGAATAAAGATAACATTATTATAGAAAATTACGATTTAATAGGTTAAGCAGACGGATGTGATTGGCGAATGAAGGCAGGTACCGCGTCAAGTGCGTCGCGACTTGCGCCCATAGACGGCAACCTGTAGAATGCACGCACGACTCCCGCGTAACACGCACGACGTAATACAGGAGAAAAAATGTTACTGCAATTATTTTTGGACGTTTCGTATTACTTTTTATTGGACCTGTTGTATTTATATTATTACGATGTTCTCTTATATTATACATGTGTTTTGTAAGAACGCTTTTTTAGGTTTGAGTTAATGAATTCATTTAATGGTGTTGAGGAAATCTTTCTGTTACATGGGTGGACATCCCACGTGGCTATAAAGTTACCGAAAAGTGTAAACCAAAACAACGATTTAGTATCACGACTAAAAGTAAACAACCCGCCTTTAAAAATAGGTTAAAAAAGTAGTTTTTCATAATAAAATAATGAGGACGACCTATTATTGAAAGAAAGCATTACAACAATATTTACGTTACTCACAGCAGCGGTGCTATTCTGTAAAAATCTCACCATGAAAACTTAGTTGAAGTGAGCGTGGAGTGAGCTGTCAATATTGTCAATTCCTAGCTAAAACAAACTCACTTCACCTAAGTTTTCACAGTGAGATTTTTACAGAATCGACCGGCAGATGAAGATAACAACAAGTAGGTCAAAAGAAAGTAACGTATTCGCGTAATTTATGTATTCGCCAATACATATTTGAATGATTGTGTTAATGACGATTACAAAAAAGTCCTGTCATGGCTACGGGTTTTGGTACCAACGGGTACGGTCGACAAAAGAGGTAAGTGTGCAGGTAAACCGTAGTTACTTTTAAACAAATCTTATACATAGTAGTAAAATCATAACCATTATTTGTTTGACTGGAACATGTTTAAAAAGTTGTGACATACGCCATAATAATGCCTACTGCGTGCCAAGAGCTTTGTTGACTGTAAAATCAGCCTATAACGATCCCGCTGCTGGGAAAAAGGCCTCTTCTCTGTGACCCCCTCACAGAGAAGAGGCCTTTTTAGTGGGCCATAATTCACCACGCGGGCCAAGTACAGATTGATGGATATGATAGAGGTGGTGGTGATGCTGACTGTACACAGTACAAATAATGAGGTGGTGGTTGACGGGTTAATTATGGCGATGTGCTGTGAATGTAACTAATGATCGTGTCGAGGTGATGTGACCCACATGCATCGGAACTTCGGAAGTCATGTAAACTTGACCCCAGACAGGCAGTGAAAGTGCAGTAGTCTTGTAATGATTGCTCACACAGTTTAACATCCAATAGATTGTTAGCTTTGGTGATTTTTGGAAGGGCCAAGCAAATCTTTTAGTATTATAGTTTGGTGTCTTCTGGTAATGGTAATGGTAATCAAACACAAATTTGTTGTTCCTACAACAAGGCTCAAGAAAATAGGTGGCTCGTTTAGATGCCAATGTATACGTTTTTATAATAAACTTCCTAGCCACATTCAAGAACTAAGCCTTAATAAATTCAAATCTTTTATAAATTGAACACTATGCCAGAAAGCCTATTATACTGTAAAAGACTATATTGAGGACAAAAAGGCTTAGGATTGAGCTGCTCCAATAGGTTTAGACAGTGAATGTTATTTTGCTATTTTACACTTTAATATATATATATTTAAGTATCTATTTACTTAAACAATGACATGTACATTTACTGTATAAAGTATATAATTTTAATTATTGTGAATGTGAGGACTATGTGGGTCATTGTTTTCATTTAAATCATGGTCTGGCAGTTTGAGTAGTTTATGCGGCCTACCCAAATGGCCAAATGGTCTTTGGTTATATTGTTCGTCGAAT
Source organism: Mesoligia furuncula (assembly GCA_916614155.1). Taxonomy (NCBI): domain Eukaryota; kingdom Metazoa; phylum Arthropoda; class Insecta; order Lepidoptera; family Noctuidae; genus Mesoligia; species Mesoligia furuncula. The sequence goes on from OU744798.1 coordinate 19,012,202, forward strand.
CGTTGAGCTCCTTAAGTTCTGAGTTGAGCTGCACGGTTACTGACAAATGCTTGCACTGACTGGACAGGTCCACTCAATCTGTGTGGTTCTTTCCTCAAAAGATCATTTCAGACACTAATCTACATGGTCCTCAAAGATTATGTCCGGATTTTTTATATACACATTGACATTGATGAATTTTATTTAGACAATGACATGAATATTTACTTTGTAAAGTATTTTTTTTTCATTTAATTATTGTGAATGTGAGGACTATGTGGGTCATTTTTTTTTCTATTTCCCTTCTTAGTTTTAATCATGATCTAGCAGTTTGAGTAATTTACGCGGCCTACCCAAATCTCCTTTCTTTGGTATTGTTCGTCGAATCGTTGAGCTCCTCAATTTCTGAGTTGAGCTTCACGACTTTTGACAAATGCGTGCACTGATTGGACAGGCCCGCTCAATCTGTGTGGTTCTTTCCTCAAAAGACCATTTCAGACACCAATCTACATGGTCTTCACACGATCTGACCAAGATTTTGTCTGGACTTTAAAAGAGACTGTGACCTCTGAGTTTGTTTCGGCCTTTCTTCTCAGAGTAGTCAGATAGGAAACGCCGACCACATCTAGTTTAAAAAATATGATGACGTGTAAAAGTGTTTGTAAAAACCTACTTACAGAAAATAAATCATTTATCAATTAATTGTACATCAACCCCAGCAGCGTGGTTAGTAACATGATCAGCCTATAAACCTATAATGTTCTCACTGCTGGGACACAGGCCTCCTCTCTGTAAGAGGGAGTGGGACATAGACCACCACGCGGGCCCAGTGCGGGTTGGTAGATGTTACATGTCTTCGAATTTTTGGTTCTAGGACAAGCCGGTTTCCTCACGATGTTTCCTTCATCGTTTTGAGCGGGTAGTAATGTACGGTTATTCCTTTCATGCACTTTAAGGTGGATACATGGAAACGCATGTCCGAGAATTCACACTAGGCCTATTTGAATAAAAGTAGATTGTACAACCAGCGCATAAAAGAAGCCATTCAAAAATGGCTCTTTTATGCCCACTCTGATTTTCACTTCGATTGCGAAAAATGAAACAGGCATAACATCACTTTTAACTGTTCAAAAATTTTGCAAAATTGAAGAAGAGAATAGCTAATTTCCGCCACGAAGCTTTCTTTGCGTTTTTAAATAATAAATGACAAGTATTTTATCTGGTTATAATAAATTAACGATAGAAAATACGGAAGTTACATAAATTAAAGCAAATTAAATAAAATAACGACTTTAATCTGAGACGTTTTATTGTGCATGTGGCTGTTGGGCCTGATTATCTTTGTCTTTGAAAAAAAAACACTTTATGCACTAGAGCATAAAAAGCGAGTTTACGTCGCCTACGCACAACTTATAGACGAACTTTTAGAGCATGAGAAGTGAAAACGGAATTTATAGGCATAGGGTGGATTCTTGGACATGCGTTTCGCGTATCCACGTTAGATTGGATTTTTTTAATGGATAATTATAATCTTTATTTCTGAAGAAACTTACCGATCTCTGGTAAGTAATAAACTGAAAAGTTAACTTTTGAAAACAAACGACCATAAAGTCTTCCTCTCCCATCCTTTTATAGGGATATAATGCAGTGAAAGATGTCACAAGTATATCTTCAGAGGATGGAAAGTTATATTTCGTGGTTTACATGTTAAATGTAATCAAGATTGTATCTAACTAATTGCAGCTCGAAGACGGGTTGAATACGGAAACGTTCAGTACCTACCTACAATAATTAATGAATTCAACTATTTTTACCGGCGCAAAAAACAGCAATATCCGCTTTACATATTCGAAGTATTGAAGATGTCTCCACAGGATTTTTGTCAAGTGTATTATTCATTATAATTAATACTTTAAATATACAGTAGCCCCTATCAATACGGCATAGTAATTATTTTACATCTGATTTTATCATCTGAAATTATTTTGATAAATGGCACTTAATATCATCTACCTATATTCGGGTAGCCTGATACTTTTCGGGTCAAGCGAGTATAATTAACGTTATTTTGTCAACCAAAACAGTTATTTTTAAAATATGGAGATGAAGAACATGACTCATGTGAAGGATTCAGGTTTTATTCATCAAATATGGAGCCGTGAAACATCAGTGCAAGATGAATGTTTAGCTACGCCCCTCAGTTTAGTCTCTTTAGTTTTATTCGGGGTATTCTGAGCCCCGTGGTATGCACTAATGACGGCGAGGTGAAGCGATAGACTACATTCCTGGGGCCACAACAAAACCAAACAAATTGTTAACACTGATGAGTGGTCATACAAGGCATTCAAAGCAATGTCTGTGCGTAATTATTTACAACCAGTAGCGCGGTACTATTTTTGCATCGTCTCCGATTGTATGAAACAACTTTTCATTATTACTTACTACTTGTATGTGTCTCTTTGGATGTTAATCTTGGAAATCATTGAACCGATTAAGATGCAGTTTTGATCTTGTTACTTTGCAGTTATAAAAATACAATTTGGTGTTTTAGGAAGTGAAGCTTAGACAGTAAAATTTAAGCTTTCTGTTGTAGACTACTGAATCCGATGGCAGTAAACACATCCGTAAATATTTTGATGATGAGTTGCTTAACTCAAAATAAATTTATGACAAACTTGGAATGCTGTCAAGGGTTCTTGATTTCCATGTCAACAATATTAGTGTAGTTGGCACCGCGATGCTGTCCAGAGCAATAATAGGAAGCGTATAATTATGATAAATGAAGTCAAGATCATTGTTACCGTTCCTCTTGCAGATTAGCTAGGTCAAAGATATATTCACAGATGATTCTGGGAAGCTTTGTTACGACAGATCTATCAAAAACAATGCATCTATCAAATAAACAATAGAAAAGTATGTTAGTAATACAGAGGCGAAGATAGTATCATCAAAAACAACACCATAAATGGATAATGTTTATGGATATAGCAAACTAACCAACGAACCAAAATGAGCATCATTATAATATTTGTTTTAAAAGACAAAAGATTATAGCAAAATCCTTTCGTAACAAAATTATAAGAATCTTAATGCAAGCACGGTTCGTTAACTTTTCCGATAGATCAAGTTATCGAGCTCCGCAATCTTATATCGAGAGATAACAGTTTCCTCCGGCGACTTCGTGTCTTGCTATCTGTTTGTCTCGATTTAGACATAAATTTAATTTCCAGCCATGTTTACTAAATAACGACGACATCAAGTCGCCAATTTCGTGAACAGAAATTTAGATAAGCATATTAAAAAGTTTAGCTAGTTAGATCAAGGTGAGATTGGAGCTGTTCACCTTTTTTTTGGCAGCTTGCAGTCACGATTTCATTTTAGATAGACACGAAACGCCACTAATATCGTTATTAAGTTAGCACATGATAAAATACAATGCTTGAAAAGTTCGTGAACAGAAATCTTTGTAGACTTTGTATCTATGTTTTATCTGTCTATGTCAAGATCATACATTATTTTATTGAAACCGTAACCAACCCTGTCTTGTCTTTGTCGGTCGATAAGTCAGGACCGTATTTGGTACGGTTATAATATTCATTAGGTATTTAACGGTTTGTTACCGTAGTGGCAATATTGATATAGTTATCAGTTTAGAAGTTATTAATGTTCAATTAAGATTTTATACCATATTTTAGTAATAATCAAGGGCCGTTATTATTAATCAAACTTTATGATTATGCTTTACATATTACAATTTAACCGATAAATAAATAAGGATTAAGTTATTGACTTATTGATAAACTTAAATTATTTCACATTCTAGGTTTCTTAATTAGGTATTTTTTGTCAAGTTTTTGACATTTGATTTGACAGATTTTGAACGGTTTAAATTAAGAGAATTGGCCTTCAGTTAGGATTATTGATGCGCTAATTGTAATTAGCGATGGTCGAACTAATCAGTTCTTATAGTGTGGCAGAAAACTTTTGAGTATGTAGGTATATGACCAAATAAACGAGAGAGACTTGTTACGCCGACACTGAATGAAAAATGAAGATATTTCCACAAAAAATAAGATAACTGTTATTTATTGTTTCTGGCCATACAGTTTTTTCCGTCTACTTCTAGATTCGTCCCTGGTGGACCAGAAATAGCCAGGACGACATAATAATGTAAATAAATGCACCCGATTCTGTGCACCGTTGGGATTTAGCTGCGTTCCTATGCAGCCGGCCGACTCGTCATCATTAAGTGTCGCCTGTTGCCCCTACTAGGAGTAGTTGATGACAGTTTAATTTTAACATGAAGTTTTAGTCTTTTAAAACATTTTGGTGTTATAATTCAGGTAAAACTGTAAACAGAATTGCCAATGGTAATATAGGCAAATTACATTCCTCAGTTTTAGAAATAAACTATTTAAATTCGATTTTTTATCATGACCATTTTCTTCTGTAGATTTGGGATTTGGTTTGGCTGAGAACTGATTAAGGGATCATTCGCTATCCACGACGCAGGCAACCATTAAGCATATATTCGAACAAATTGTGCATTTCGCATTCGTTATTACAAAACAAATTCGGGAAAATAGGGATAAAAATACGAATAACAGAAATATTGGACCAGGATCACCATATTGAAACTCATACTCTGGTAACAGTCGTGTTTTAGGTACAAGGAAGATAGTAAAACTCATTTCGATAAGAGTCCGCAATAAACTTCAGAAATTATGAAAATGTATGGTAGGTGCCGCGTCCAGACTGGTAACGCTTGCCGAGACTCAATTAGCATCCTCAGTGCGACCGGATTGTTAACATTTTTCCTGTTGTATCCGTTCCCACATCGCGACCAAAAAGAAACTTATTCGCGAGAGAAATACTTAAATAAACATAGGCGTATAGGAGCCTATTATTTTTTCTTTAGTGACGCGAGCCAAGGGGAATTTTGCAAGTGTTTCGAAATGTCGAAATATTTAAAAGTCGCAAAGCCAAACAGTGCGGAGTTGGATTTGTCAGGCGAAAGTGTCGTCTTCAGCGCACTGACAACAAAGGCAGTGAAAGCCGGGTGCACACGACGGATTTGTCGACACAGTAATGACAGTTGCATCGTTTATGTGTTCGCACCTAATCCTGACATCTTTCATAGCTCCTCTACAAATAGTAGTTTCGCAATTCGCAACATTTATGAATGTACATTGTCACAAACAGAAGCGACTGTAAACATTTAGTTTCGAACCTAATGCCTCCATGTGACCATGTGTTTGATTTTATTAGGTAAGTGCCTACTCAAAGCGCCTTTTTTCTTGTACCCCGTTCGCAAATATGTGATGTTGTTTTGTCTTTCCAAACAGAGAAAAGAAACATTAATTTAATTAAGCAATAAATATTTGTGTTAAAAATAAGAACACAAACTCCGGTCGGCGGCCGCTGAGCGATGTCCCGTCTCTTACGCAATTAAGATGTACTGATACCGAACTCTTGCACTATATTGTGTAGGTTTTTCAATTTTGAACCTTATGATATAATAATAATTGAGTTGATAAAACTGTTCTTGGTATTTTTGTTGAAAGCCTGGACAAACCTCTCGTAATTTGAGTGACAGTATGAGTGTCCAGCACACGACCCATTCGACCATCGAATTCTTATGAAACTTTGTAATCTCAAATAGTATAAAATGGGTAGGTACTGCTTATATGAAATCTAATCGCTTGGAAACGTTTAAAACTAAACTCTTGGGTAAATTACCACTTTTGTTCACTAATGATGACCCTAATCAACAATATAATGATTTTTTTTAATATGTATTGCACACAATTTGATAACACATTTATTCCAAAAACATTATCGGTTAATATTAACGCTTCCTTCAGTGACTGGGCCACCGTTGGTATACATAAAAGTAGAAAACGACTTTATGAATTATATAAAGAACGGATTTGTATAAACACTGCTGAATTTAATTTATATGTTAAGAATTATTCTAAAATATTTTAAAAAGTTTGTAGTATTGCCAAGTCACGTTATTTGAGTTCAAAAATTAAAAATAGTAGTAACATTATTAAAACGACTTGGAATGTCATTAATAGCGAAACGGGAAGGTCATGCACCCGAAGTAGTGACTACAGCCTTGCTATTGATGACAATATAATTAAATCAGATTCTCAAGTCGCCGCGGCCTTTGAAAATTTCTTTGCAGAAATTCCAGTATCAACTACTAAATCTCTCAACTCATCACCCGCTGCCGCAGAGTCTTTACTTAAAGAAAACGTTTCAGTTTGTGATTCTGAATTTCACTTTGAATATGTAACCTGTAACGATATAATTAAAACCTTTCACACGTTAAATGTTAAAAAGACCGGAGATCTATGGGGTAATTCTGTGGATGTTGCTAAGTCGATTATAAACATTGTAGCACCTACTTTAGCTGTTATATTTAATAATTGTATTGACCGTGGTGAGTTTCCTGATCTTATGAAAAACAGTAAAATAATACCGTTGTTTAAATCGGGTAGTACATCAGACCCTACTTATTATAGACCTATTTCAGTACTACCTACCTTTAGTAAAATTTTTGAAAAACTTATTTTAAATCAATTGCAAAGATTTTTTAATAAAAATAAGTTACTGCATAACAAACAGTTCGGTTTTACAAGGGGTCGTTCGACTACCGATGCAAGAGTTGAACTTTTAGGACATATTTATAGTGCATGGGAGGACAAATGCGATGCCTTGGGCGTCTTTTGCGATTTGTCCAAGGCATTCGATTGTGTTCTTCATGAAACATTAATCAGGAAACTGCACCACTACGGAATCCGGAACGCCTCTCTGGATCTTCTTACTTCTTACTTGAGTGTTAGGATTGAGAGAGTTGATGTTAACGGAAAAAGGTCACAGGGATCTGTAGTAAGAATGGGGGTCCCCCAGGGCTCAATTATTGGTCCTTTCTTGTTCCTTATTTATATCCATGACTTGCCGTACCTCATAAAGGATAATCATGATATAGTGTTGTTTGCAGATGACACTTCTCTTTTGTTTAAAATCAAATTATACTGTAGACAGTGAATGTTATTTTGCAATTTTTACACTTTAATATATATATATTTTTTTTATTTAAGTATCTATTTACTTACACAATGACATGTACATTTACTGTATAAAGTATTATATTATTTTAATTATTGTGAATGTGAGGACTATGTGGGTCATTGTTTACATTTTAATCGTGGTCTGGCAGTTTGAGTAGTTTATGCGGCCTACCCAAATGTCCTGTCTTTGGTATTGTTCGTCGAATCGTTGAGCTCCTGAAGTTCTGAGTTGAGCTGCACGGTTACTGACAAATGCGTGCACTGACTGGACAGGTCCACTCAATCTGTGTGGTTCTTTCCTCAAAAGATCTTTTCAGACACTAATCTACATGGTCCTCAAAGATTATGTCCGGATTTTTATATACACATTGACATTGATGAATTTTATTTAGACAATGACATGAATATTTACTTTGTAAAGTATTTTTTATTTTTTTTTCTTTTCATTTAATTATTGTGAATGTGAGGACTATGTGGGTCATTTTTTTTTCTGTTTTCCTTCTTAGTTTTAATCATGATCTGGCAGTTTGAGTAATTTACGCGGCCTACCCAAATGTCCTTTCTTTGGTATTGTTCGTCGAATCGTTGAGCTCCTCATTTCTGAGTCGAGCTGCACGATTTTTGACAAATGCGTGCACTGATTGGACAGGTCCGCTCAATCTGTGTGGTTCTTTCCTCAAAAGACTATTTCAGACATCAATCTACATGGTCTTCACACGATCTGACCAAGATTTTGTCTGGACTTTAAAAGAGACTGTGACCTCTGAGTTTGTTTCGGCCTTTCTTCTCAGAGTAGTCAGATAGGAAACGCCGACCACATCTAGTTTAAAAAATATGATGACGCGTAAAAGTGTTTGTAAAAACCTACTTACAGAAAATAAATCATTTATCATTTATCATAAACGTCAGCAGCTGGTTACTGACAATGTAAATAACGCCCTTGCAAAAGTAGTTAACTCATTTAATGTCAATAACTTACTTCTTAACGGAAAAAAAACGAAATGTATTAAGTTTACGATACCCCACGTCAGACAAGTAGAAACTAGTGTTCTCATTAAGGATGAAGAGTTAAAACCCGAAGACACCACAATATTCTTAGGCATAACGTTGGATGCTAAGCTTCAATGGGGCCCCCATATAGATAAATTTTCAAAAAAGCTTAGCTCTGCCGCATACGCCGTTATTAAAATTCGTGATTTGACTGATTTAGAGACAGCCCGTTTAGTTTACTTTAGTTATTTTCATAGTGTGATGTCGTACGGTATTCTGTTGTGGGGAAATGCCGCCGATATTCAGACAATTTTTATTTTACAAAAAAGGGCAATTCGTTCCATTTATAAATACCGAGACACTCCCTCAGAGACAAATTTAAAGAGATTAATATAATGACTGTGCCTTCTCAGTACATTTATGATAATCTTTTGTATGCACATAAAAATATTAATCTGTTTAAAAAATACAGTGATATCCAAAACATAAATACTAGAAACAAACACAAATTTGTTGTTCCTACAACAAGGCTCAAGAAAATAGGTGGCTCGTTTAGATGTCAATATATACGTTTTTATAATAAACTTCCTAGCAACATTCAAGAACTAAGCCATAATAAATTCAAATTTTTTATAAAGCGAAAACTATGCCAGAAAGCCTATTATACTGTAAAAGACTATATTGAGGACAAAAAGGCTTGGGATTGAGCTGCTCCAATAGGTTTAGACAATGAATGTTATTTTGCTATTTTTACACTTTAGTATTTTCATCCTTTTTTTTAAGTATCTATTTAGTTAAACAATGACATGTACATTTACTGTATAAAGTATTATATTATTTTAATTATTGTGAATGTGAGGACTATGTGGGTCATTGTTTTCGTTTTAATCATTGTCTGGCAGTTTGAGTAGTTTATGCGGCCTACCCAAATGTCCTGTCTTTGGTATTGTTCGTCGAATCGTTGAGCTCCTTAAGTTCTGAGTTGAGCTGCACGGCTACTGACAAATGCGTGCACTGACTGGACAGGTCCACTCAATCTGTGTGGTTCTTTCCTCAGAATCAGAAATCAGAAATCATTTATTTGCTGATAATGTAGGTATACATATAAGTTGGAATATTTTTGTTAAGTGTCCCGATACATTTTACCTTACGGCATGCAACATATTTGGTTTTAATTAGATAGTATTATAGATACAGCTATCGATATGATTATTATTAGCCATAGTCAAATTTAATCAAAAGATCATTTCAGACACTAATCTACACTGTCCTCAAAGATTATGTTCGGATTTTTTATATACACATTGACATTGATGAATTTTATTTAGACAATGACATGAATATTTACTTTGTAAAGTATTTTTTTTTTTCTATTAATTTATTGTGAATGTGAGGACTATGTGGGTCATTTTTTTTCTGTTTTCCTTCTTAGTTTTAATCATGATCTGGCAGTTTGAGTAATTTACGTGGCCTACCCAAATGTCCTTTCTTTGGTATTGTTCGTCGAATCGTTGAGCTCCTCAACTTCTGAGTTGAGCTGCAAGATTTTTGACAAATGCGTGCACTGATTGGACAGGTCCGCTCAATCTGTGTGGTTCTTTCGTCTAAAGACCATTTCAGACACCAATCTACATGGTCTTCACACGATCTGACCAAGATTTTGTCTGGACTTTAAAAGAGACTGTGACCTCTGAGTTTGTTTCGGCCTTTCTTCTCAGAGTACCTAGTCAGATATGAAACGCCGACCTCATCTAGTTTAAAAAATATGATTGACGTGTAAAAGTGTTTGTAAAAACCTACTTACAGAAATAAATCATTTATCATTTATCATTCATGTTATGGAGCTTTTACAAAATAAGTTGAGTTAACGGCACACTCTCTTTTCCATCATCAGCCACCGCGCGACTATACCCTCTGCTGGGTATATACCTCTCTTTTCTTCCCACGCTCCCGTGCCACTCTCATCTAGGTTTTGCCCGCGAAGGCAACAATGTCGTCTGCCCATCTCGCCGTCGGACGACCGACATCTTATCTTCCAGTCCTTGGACGCTACTCTGTCACAGTCTGTTACGTTTGGAACTCGGTCTATTAGCCTGATGCCAAGCATGGACATGGCTCCATGGCTCTCTGTGCAACTCTAAGCCTGTAGACATGCTCCTGCGTGAGCGCACACTCTTTTTAAAACAGTTCAAATATCTCTTTCTTATGCATGAAACAACACCAAGTTTACTTAAGCCCGAAGAAAGCTAATATGTTTCTTTTGAATCGACGAAATAAAATGAAGAAAAATCTTCCCTCTTGTTTGACAAGAACTTTCATCCATTTACCATGTAATACGTCTTCATTTGTTTTATTAAAAACTTAATAGATATCTGGGTCACTATGATTCCGAAACCGAGATTACACGGAAAATATTTAAACTACAACCATGTCAAATATTGTAAACCTTGAACTATTTACGCTGATTACATTTCGCAAATCAGTTCTAATTTATAGCATAAGACAGTGTAAGTGCCAAGAACAGGCGTCGCAACATCCAGACCAGCTGTCTTTTGTGATACCACTGTCAGCTCTATATTATTAACTTGTTTATAACGACTTTTCATAATAATGAACTCTGATTCATTGTTTATTTATTATTTCTTATTATTACTGACCACAATAGGAGAGACACTCATTATGGCAACAGATAATGCTTTTACTAACCAATTAAATAGTAAACATGACTTCTTACATTGTATCAATAATGGATTGACGCATTCCATCATCGCACCGCCTGATAAGTGTGCGAACATCACCATTAAAATATGTGTCAATGGGAACTTTCTTGAGTACCTTACCGATTCTTAATACTAATTGACACTGACAGATGTTTCTATCAATATCAACATCAAAACGCGCTAATGATCACCAATTTCAATTGTTTAGAAAATAACACCAATGAGGCGCTTTCTTCCAAGTGACATCAAGAGGCTACTGATAATTTATCGTTTGATCATCTTCTAAGCTGCAGGCGAAACCACAAAAAAGTGAACTAAGGTTACACGAATTGCGTAACTTTAATCGTATGACGCAATATTTCCATTTGTCAGATAATATCGTAGTCGCGGGAACAATAAATACTGGTAACAGAAAGTGAAATCAAATTAGGCGATTGGGAGATGATCAGTGACTTTCGCGTGCTGCGATCTTATCACCCCTGCTTTAATGAAGTGGGGTTTATTTTCATCGTCTCGGATGCGATAATAAATGACACTTCGAATTAAAATATTTCAATTGCGTGATCGTATCTGCATCCTAAACTAATTTACAATCAACTTTTTGCGAATTAAATGTGAAATGGCTTTTATTTAATTAGACTGTCTGGCAGTTCTGAATGGACTTTCACCTTCGATAGCAAAGTTCATTGGTTTTATTTAATTTATTGATTATGAGATTTTATTGGAGTTGACTAAAAAAACATCGTCATCCTGTCGGTTTCTCTATTTGCTGGCCTAGCATTGGTAAAAAGTGTATTGTGATTGTATAGCAATGCAGATACAATATAATCTGCCTATAATTTTCCCTTGATGGGACACAGGCCTCCCCCTTTGTGAGACCGGGCCTTCCACCACGCGGGCCCAGTGCTGGTTGGTGGATGTCACATGTCTGCGAATTTTTAGTTCTCGACATGCCGGTTTCCTCACAAAGCATATACATATACAATAAGAAAAATAGAATGGAACAAACAAAAAAAACCCAAATCACAGGAAAGTTTGTAACTTAATAAAAAAAGAAACTTAAACTTAACTTAACTTCGTTTTTTTTAGCGGAAAAGCAAGAAAAACAGCGGTAATTCTTTAGCCTGTTTAACTGTTCTCGGAGTGATTCATTGGCTTCTGACGCGCCATCAAAGGTTAGACTTGTTAAGATAACAAGATACTCTTCTATTGTTCTATTCAAAAAGCTATTTACAGGTCGTCTGAAGTCGTATACAATAAAGCTCAGCAGTAATTTATGCATATAAAATCATCGCATACAAGCAATAAATAACATTTTATAGCAATCGTAAGAAATTCAACGTAATTTTCGCGAGAAATCAACCAACGTTTGTGATATATAAAGCGTTTTCGAATTACTAGTTGCCTGGAGAAATATCTCATTATAAACGAGCGATTCGAGCGAGCATTTCAAATAGGCGCGTAATTGCGTATACGCCGCCGATATATCAAACAATCTCATTATTGAAGAGGGTGCAATCACACATCACGGGCTCTTTTTAAGGCGTCCCATCCAATACGTGTAAATAGCGACCCGGCTCTAGTAATTGCGCTTAATGTCGTCCCAAAGGCTATTCAGTCCGTTTTCAATGCGATATTTTATTTTAATTCGCCGACGGTGTTCCCTAGATTTTATCTTGTCACGCCTTTGCTCATTGTGAACTCAAGCATTAACCGGCTGTTCGTTTTTGTTCCAGAAAAAGGTATTTCCAGTGTATTCGTGCGTCTTGCATGTAATAGGATAATGATGTACCAACGCTGTAAGAAAATTCTCACAATTCCGTAGCCATTATACTCAATATTGAATACAACAATGACTTGAGTGCTATTATGATACTCGAGTAATTTGTGTATATTATTTTAGAGACAGCAAATGCAATGTGATTGTTGACATTCTTTAATTGTGACATAGATGTGAGTAATTCGGCGATCATATCGGGTCCGAACAATCACCGTAACCCAGACTCTAGCTATCACAATTTGCTATCACAATACGACGAGATTCAAACAATAGATAATGTAAGGAAGAAGTTCTATGAACTGTAAGTCTCTGTATTCTGTTAGTACGGAAGACAGGAGCATAGTTTCACGTAAAGCATACCTCGGGACGGCTGTCAAAAGCGAAACGTCCTACAATTTATGAAGCCGTTCAATTTCGCAATAACATAACTTTCGGCCCTTTTGCAGGCCGCAACGATCTCTCCGAGCAAAGGAATATGTTTAAGATAAAAGTTCTTGTCTCGAATAAACCGATCGAAAGCCTTTTGACGACCAAGTCGTGTACCATCAACAATCGATATTTTATTAATATGTGTATCTGTAGACTTATTGGTTTTGTGCTATATATTTTGCCTTTATGTCGTTTTCAGACATCTATTAAATGTATCTTCAATTATTCAGAGCTTTCGATCTTTGCTGTTTTTGCACTGGTCTCCTTATGTCACTTAAAGTAAATAAATACCTAAGGTGCAAACGATGGAAAGGAATCGACAGTAGTTATATTATTATTTAGTCAAATAGAAAATTATGCAAATATCTTGTATAACTAATGAAAGTAAAACAAGTAATGTCGGATGTAATTAATGAGTAGCGTTTTGCGTACTCTCTGCCAGTGGCTTCGATACGGGCGGGCCGTCAAAATATTTTGACAGATACCGTATCGCGTAATACGCGAATAGCCAAACATCACTTTTGATTGCTATTTATTAATAACACTTAATATTCCGAGAGGCGTCACTACTGTGTAGGTAGTGATGTAGGTACACATGTTCATTTATTGTTAAAGAAACATTTACTTTTTTAGAAAACAACAATTTAGTTAATGTTTGTTAATTAAACATTTTGGTGTCGTATTTATTATATCCACATGTTAAACTAATGATTGGAGAATTCCACGCTCTCAACACTACTCATAAATAACTTATATGTAATTTATTGCATCAATCCGATGTTAGAAAGATTATGCTGTATAACAAGCGGTCAAAATTGTCCCTAAACCGTAGGTACGGTTTTGCAAGATGTCCGCCGCCCGCAAACTTTTATGTAACACGCTATGAAAGAATTAAATAACATTAAAAAAAAATGTAGCAACCATTTTGACAAATGTATCTCTTTAAGGAATGTGTTAAGTATTTGCTAACTATTGACATAATGTTTAACAGCTTAAATATTAGAGATTATATCTCATGCAATATGCTAATGCCATCTAATTACCGAAAACTTATCCTTAAGACATTGATCACGATATGCGACTTGTCTCTTACATAACACGAAAAAAAATTAAACCTCAGTAAAAGTAGTTCGAACGTTGCGAAGGAATAGTTCCATATCGTTAAATGGGAACTGTGTGTCTGTCACATCGAATTAAATTTATTGAAACACTAGCTGCGCCACGCGGTTTCACCCGCGTAAATGTCGATCCCGTGGGAATATCGGGATAAACAGTAGCCTATATGTTAATCCAGGGTGTCAGCTACCTCCATACAAAATTTTATCAAAATTGGTCCAGCCGTTTGAGCGTGAAGAAGTAACAAACATATAAACACACACACACTCACACACACACTCACAAACTTTCGCCTTTATAATATTAGTGTGATTCTGTAAAAATCTCACCGTAAAAACTTCGGTGAAGTGAGCTGTCAACCCCTAGCATTAGGTGGAATGACAGCTCACTTCACCTAAGATTCCATGGTGAGAATTTTACAGAATCAACCGGCTTATCCTATTAAGTAGTGCTATTTTTTTTAATCTCCCTGTGAAAATATAATGATGTGAAGTGAGCTGTCAATAGTGTCAATCCCTAGCATCAGGTTGAATGTCAGCTCACTTCGCCTCTTTGAGTATTAAACCAACTGGAGGCGCCATTGCCAGGCGATCCCCGCTGCCAATGGTACGAGACCGCCGGTCATAGCGGTTATATACATGTGTGCGTATAGTTTATGCTTGTGTTTGTTTTTTGTTTTGTGTACGTGCGTAACAACGCGATCGAATTGCATTAGTGTATTATTGCGTTCCCTCGTCCCCCGCGATGAAAGTGACAGACTTATTTGCATAGATATTAGTACTCGTGGCGTCTCCGGTTGGTTTAATACTCAAAGCTTCGCCTAGGTTTTCACTGTGAGATATTTACAGAATAGTTTTTTTTTTTAATTATTTACCATTTAAAAATCAATTACATTTATTTCAGCAGAATAGCATTTATAAACCACTAAGGTTTGTACTTAATGCTACATGTAATGCTACATCGTAGTAAAAACAAAATCAAGGTAAACAAAAATTAACTTAATACCCTATTTCGGAATTTGGTAACTTCATCTCAGGTGATGTGCTAAATGGGTGATATGCTAGATGGGCAGGTAAACACCCTATTAAAATCTATTATTTAGTCTAAACAGTCTGTTTCACTAACCTATTCTAATTGGCTTCAGTTAAACTGATAATCCTCGTATACTTTGTTCGTAAATTGTACTAAGTGAAGATTACTCTGTAGATTTCAGCACGAACCCGTACAAAGCCAGTATACAAAACTAGTTAATGTGAGTATATTGATATTTGCGCAACTGTAACGGTTTACAAATTAGCCTCTCAGTTTTATCTGTACATTAAATTATGATCTTAAGGGAGAGCTCTCTCTCGCCTTGTGTAAATGTCAATTAATTATTTACACTTCTAAAGATTTCGTCCACCACTCAGCGCCGGGGCTCTGTCGCGAATAGGGTCTCAGCATTATGCTGAGCGATGGCCGTTTTGCGTGGATGTGACGCATGTTTTCCCCCAACTTTTTTTTTTTGTTTCTTTTTATGCGTCATATTTACCGTATTTTCTTTCTTTCTTTTACAGGAGACTAAAAGAACTCTATTTAATTAAGTTTTGAAGCTTATTTGAGGTGCATTTTAAATATTTTTCAGCAAAATAAAAGACAAACTGAAATGATAAGTCAATGCAGGATTATATTGATTAAATTGTTAGATAGTGTATTTAACGAAAGCGTACTAGTCCGACAGTTTCAGCCTGATTAAATATTTTTGGCTCGAGAAAGCTTAGAAAATTACGGTTTGTTTAAAACCTTACAATTTGTTTTCATTCTATAGAGCTTCACTAAGTAATTAAAGCTAAAAACACATTGAAAAGCTACTTGACCATTTAAATAAATAAATTATTAACCACTTTCTGTCTGAACAAGTTGCATCTGACGTTTAAGATAAAGCTTAGAGTGAAAGAAAGAAAATATTGGAAATCAATTTGAAAGTAGCACTCAAATACATTATTTACCTACACATTTATATATATAATATGCGGTTTCTATCGTCGTCGTCGTAAACAATCGATCGAATAGTTGCACCTGCTGTAGATTTATAGTAAAGCGTTGTCAGTCACCGCCCACGAACATCGGAATGACCCATCACGATCAGGATTATTCATCGGATTCGTGAGAATTAGAGTAAACAATTGGTAATCGATGTAATGTTTTATTATTTTTCTTTGATATATAAAAATAAAGTTGCTTTGTTTACATAGAGGAAGATTCTCATTTCAACTTCTAATGTTTCATATTTCAGCATAAATCATTCTGGTTTTTTCACGATTTCTGCATAGCAACGAAGGCTAGGTACCGACACTGTTGTTGCTACGCCGATTAGAACGAAAATTAAAAAAATAAAGTCCTAAGGTACATAGGTATAAATCTCAAAGTATGGAGGCTTTCGTAAATCTTCACAAAATAAATCAATCTCGCAAATCATCATCATCTGCCTAGCCTTTTCCCAACTATGTTGGGATCGGTTTTGGAATTCTGACGACCAGTAACAACTGTCAGAGATCCAAGAATGACCAACGGCTTAATGTGCTTTCCGAGGAACGGAAGGTTCGGTCATTTAATCAGACTACGAACTGTTGATCAAATGAATCTCGTAAATATTAACAAAAATTCTGTCAACAAACCTCAAAAATTCACAAATGACAAACAGCAATAAAACTGCGCCTTAATAGCGGCAAACTTGTCACTTTCTCCAAGCGGCCGCAGACAGTCCTCGTCAGATCTTCTCCCGCGATTATTTCCATTAGTGACCATTAGGCATTTAACTCGATATGATTAGAACACGTCACGACACCACACACAGTTTGCCAACGCCATAAATCAAGCAATCTGGTTCTTCGATTCGAATTCGCACTGGGTTTACGTAACGTAAGATAACGTTATGAGCGCGTGAAATTTCTGTTACAAAATAGTTTGATCTTTGTTTTTCTTGCTGCCCGTTGGTTGGGAAATGCCGAAGATATATTTTTATTGTGTAAATATTGCACGGGCTCATCAAGAATTGGGTTGGTTTTTTTGCGGAGTTATGGGGAAATCAGGGGGCCTAAAAAGGCCACTTTGGAGAATCATAAAAGGAATTATAAAATGGCGAAGACAGTCCGTGTTTTTCTTTTTTTCGCTGCACTACGTAGGTACAATCAAAGAGATTGGGATTGGATTTGGATTGGATTGATTGGTATTTTAGCACAGACAAAAAAAAACTGAAAAATGCTTCACCAATGGGATTTGATACGATTAACTTAACAGTTAACTGTCCATTCTGTTATCCTTTTATGATTCTGCCAAAGTGGCCTTTTTAGGCCCCCAGGTCTCTACAATGTATGAGATGATATGAAGAGTTTATACGTAAATGTTCTACGTGTCGCAAGAGCTACTGCTGAGCTTAGGGTTCTGGATTCGATCCGGGTCGGGCAGAGATAATTGGATTTCCATTTGGAATTTCTGTCGCAGTCCGGAGTCTGGATTTGTGCTCGACTGATAGAAATCGGCTCTGCAGTGGTGGCCCGCGATTTACTAACTGAAGGTCGTAGGTTCGAACCCAGACAGGCGCTTTACTTTGTGTAAATTATAACATCACTACTGCTCTCAAAACGGTGAAGGAAAACATCGTGAGGAAACCGGCACGTCATAGAACCAAAGAATCACAGACATGTGACACTTCCAACCCGCAACGAGCCCCCTTGGTGGATTATGGCCCAGTCCCTCTCACCGAGAGGAGGCCTGTGTCCCATGCAGTGGGAACGCTAAGCAAACTGGCGAGATGTACACCGTGCAATGAATAGAGAACATACTATTCATAGATGGCTTCATGGAAAGGTTACAAGGAGACGTTTACGGACTGAAATGACACAGAATTAAAATCAAAATCAGCTCGCCGCTTTAGCCTTAAAGACGTCACGATCTCATATTTGTATTTATAATAACTGTAATTTATTAATTGAAGTATGGTCTGTCGCCAAGTTTCCATCAGCAGCCACTAACAGCGCAATTAGGCCATTGTCGCTCATTTAACTCTTGATTCGTTTTGAAATAATAATTAAAGATTGCTCTATTTCTTAATGGCTTTACTAATTAGTTTTATTGCCGCAACTATGGCAACACTAGGTACCATTGAGAAACACGGTGTTTAGTAGGCGTGCCTAATCTGTTTTATTTATAAAAGTTGGTATTGTACTATTGGGGGCATCTTTTGATAAAATAACAATGAGTATGGTGTATTAGGATATCGATTTGATTCCCTAAATTATCACACCGTAATTTAAAGGTCATGTAAGTAAGTAGGTGGTACCCATGTGGTACCAATAACCTTCATGCATTCATTCAGTTGCTTGCGCTAATTTTCTTAGGTGTAAGACAGAAAGTAATTATTTAATGTATTTTTCAGGTAGGTATTATAAAAAGTAATGCTTTGTAATGCTAATATAAGACTTGTAGCTGCAGAATTAGATACAAATCCGATAAACCAACTAATACAAACATTCTTAGAAACAGTAACAACGAACCAACAAGTGCAAGATTACGAAAATGACTCTCACTGCCAAAACTAACAGATCCCTTATTCACAAATCACATAACATCCGTAATGTCAATGACACCACACGGATGCGCTTACGCAACGAGCACCTTGACAGTTATACAGATGACGATCGACGTGGCGTAACGATGCTGAGACGACAACAGACTCCTGATAAGCATACATTGCCTGTCACATCCACCGAGATGGCTAGATTACCCGCACATATACAACCATGAATAGTGAACAAAGGAGAACATTCTAGCAGCCGCGTTGGCCGCCGATAGAAGAGGCTCTCGATGAGATGAAATGCAAGTGATACCATAATTGTACAATAAACTATTGTTCAGTAAGCAAACGTAATTCGTATGAATGAACTATCATCAGTATTATGACTTACTATCACAATCGCTGATCTCATATCTATTACGATGATTGAAAATATTAAAGGGGAAATAGAGTCCGTTTTTATGGTTGTCATAAACGATTTATTGGTTTAGAAACAGTTCTCATATATATTTCATGAGGGGTTTGAACAGGATTCTCAATGTGTTTTAGAGCTTCTACGAAAATTTATGTGCCCTCTGGTTAAAGTAGGCGACGTAGAACAAAAGTTAGTAGGTATTGAATACAGAGTGAAATTAAATTAGCTAGCGAAACTCCGCAAATGTGATGGTATCGATATCTCATCATCATCTGCCTAGCCTTTTCCGAACTATGTTCGGGTCGACTTCCAGTCTAACCGGATGCAGCTGATTACCAGTTTTTTACATGAAGCGACTAACCTCCACCTACCTAACCTCCACAACCCAGTCACTGGGTAATACGATACCTCTTGTTAAGACTGGTTGTCAGACCATCGGGCTTCTGACGACCCGTAACGACTGTCACAGATCCACGAATGACAGCTGGGACCAACGGCTTAACGTGCTTTCCGAGGCACGGAGGGGTCTCGGTATGTAAAGATGGTCACCCATCCACAGACCAACCACGGTAAGCGTAGCTTAACCTGATCGATCGACCTTTCTGGCTGATATTATTTAGCCACGAGCCCCTACGGTTTTTGGATGTTTTCCTTTACTTGTGCTACTTGCCAACTTTCATGATTCTATGTCAACGGGAAGTACCTACCCTATAAATTTTGATTCCCTCGAGTGTCGAAATATACGTTTTTTGCAGCATAAACGGCCGTATCTTTTTTTTAACGTTAACTTAGAAGTTTGTTTTTTTCACAGCTTCAGGGAACTGTAGTCCTGTGTATATGATTTTAATTTGAACTCGATATCTCCACGCGTTTCCGAGATTTAGGGTCGTCACAGACGGACAGACAGACGGCGAAGAAAGTGATCCTATAAGGAATCCGTTTTTCCTTGCGAGGTACGGAACCGTAAAAATGAAAAAAGAAGTATTTTTTGGGGGTAACGACTGCTGGTAGTTTTGTTATTTGAGGAATGAGCTGAGAAAATCTGTTTCATTTTGTTTTATCTGAATAAGTTATCGATACCCCATTACCACTGTCTGTGTGGTGCCGGACTTAAAGAATAGCACCACCCAAACTTCCCGTGGGTGTCGTAAAAGGCGACTAAGAATCGTACCGGAGAATGGGCAGCAGCGTTCTCTATGCATTCCACCACCATACCATACTGCGATCGCCAACCCGCCTGCCAAGCGTGGCGATTATGGCAAACCCCCCCTTTGGGGGAGGCCTATGTCCAGCAGTGGACGTCTTTCGGCTGAAATGATGACCCCATTACCCATTTGTTCTGCACTAAAGCATCCAACACAAATATAGGAGTAAACTCACCTCTTAATAGGCTCAGCCGAGAGATGAATTCTTATATAAAATCCACTCCAGATGTTGACATATCATAACTCCTTATAAAAATTTAAAACCTAAATTTTAAGGCCCCAAAGCACGCAACCCACACAATCTAAAGCTTTGTTGTATTAGTATGTAGGTTTTTCTTGCAAACTCTGTAACCTATAACTTATATCATTTTATATTTCTGTTTACATAGTTAGTTTTTCACTTAATTTTTATACAATTTCGTTTTTACCTTCGGTTATCACTATATTTGAGAATGTTGGTTGGTGATATATGTAGGTCTATATGCGTAATAAGAAGATTGTTCAATATGAATAATTGAGATTGGTCATTTTGCGTATTGGTTATTTTGCGTGTTGGTTTTTTAGCGTTTTGGTCCTTCTGCGTTATTTTCACCAATAGGTACATATTGGTCATTATGCGTCTAAACCCGTTGAATGACAGCCTCAGTTATTTTTTAGCTTTAAGAAAACTCTATTATAGACATTTTTGCTCCATTGGTCTTCGTGAGATAGTGCGAGCTAACCTAAGACCCTTTGTACCTAATCACACGTACTTCTTGCCGTAAAAAACTACGGTTTATTTGCCGTGTGTAGTCGTCAATGTTGTATGGATAATTATAGAAGCAAACATGCTTGTAAAACGAAACAGTTTACAGACACTTTTTTTCTATGGAATGGTACCGTAAAGAAACCGTGCCGTGTAAAAAGGGCCTGAAATATTTCCTGAAATTGCGAAGAGGAAGAAAATACACTATTTCTGAGTACTTACATCCAGGAATTATGACGAAGCTTCTATTAGAACTATGTGGCTTCGTATTTTATGAGTCAACTAATGGAAAAAGGTTGTTTTACTCTCAGACGATAAACTCTGTATACACTTCAAATAATGTTGTCAAGTACCTACCTACCCACGGAAAAATTTACCCGACAATAGCCGAATGGCTAAGGCGTTGGCAACGACCATATGGGCGTTGGTCTCGCGGGGAGGTCGTGGTTCCAATCACCAACCTTTGTTCGATGGGCGTTGGTCTCGCGGGAGGTCGTGGTTCAAATCACCAACCTTTGTTTATTAAAATGTACCCGTTTAAAGCACCTACGTAGGTATGGTGCTCTGTTACAGAGCTTTACTAAAGCTAATACTCGTAACGTTACAAAATCATTTAATTTTATAAAGAAGTTATTGAGTCGTAAAATACTTTAGGAGTTTGAAATTTTATAGTCTAGCACTCCTACAGTTATGGGTTTATATTTTTTATAGTCTACGCGACCTGGGGCAATGAACGACATGACGATACCAATTTAGAGCTAGCAAATGGTTCTAGCAATAAAGTCTTCAGAGCAACCCATTACTCGAAGGCATAAAATTTGCCTTGCAAATACTATGCAACTCCTTCATTTCTTTTTGATGCAATATGCTAAACTTTTTTTAAGTTCTTAAATAAACTGTCATCAAAAACCTCGATTTGTATGCAACAGATATCTGTATCCATTAATACCGTGGTGGGCTACATGAAAGCTCTTGTAAGATGTTAATGAAATGGTGTAAAGGCCCGGGAACACGGTTCCGTCCGGCGCAGGTAGGTGGCGCCTACGTCGACAAGTCCTCCAGTCGCCTTGGGTCGTGTTATTAGCATAATATCGCCTATACTAATGCGGTACAACAGTATCGTTGTTTATTGCTTTAGATTTCACTTTGATTTAGGTAAATATATGTATTTTGATCGGTTAATGTGTTGCTGGGTCTCGATTTTCACCAAAGTTATTAGGGGTCAGTGATAGTATGGTGGAGTCGGATTCTTACAATGTTGCTAAGAGACATGACTTTCTGGTAAAGCTTTGGCTATCAAGGAAACAGGGGGCACAAAAAGACAACTTTGGCAGAATAATAAAAGGATAACATTATGAATCATAATATGGCGAAGACAGTCCGTGTTTTTCTTTTTTTCGCTGCACTACGTAGGTATAACCAAAGAGATAGGGATTGGATTCGGATTGGATTGATTGGTATTTTAGCACAGACAAAAAAAAATCCTTCACCAATGGGATTTGATACCATTAACTTAACAGTTAACTGTCCATTATGGTTCATAATGTTATCCTTTTATGATTCTGCCAAGGTGGCCTTTTTGGCCTCGAGGTAGCTGTAGTAGCTTATATTCTTTTGACCAGAGTTCAGTATTGGTTGTAACGGGCATTTTCAGGCAGATATATCGCAGAAAAGCATTAGGTACCTATGTTTATATAAACATGTAGAAGTAGTTATTTTATTTCTTATTTTCTTAACTTATGCTGCACCGGTTGACGTCATTACGTCAACACCGGCAGCTGTCGCTGAAAACCAGCGCTGGGGCTCTGTCTGGCACAGGGTCGTAGCATTATGCTGAGCGATGGCCGTTTTGCGAGGTTGTGACACATATTTTTCCTTAATTTGTTCTTTTTTGTGTTTGTGTTCTTTCTCTGCGTCATGTTTACCGCAAATAAACTTATTTTATTTCTTTCTTTTCTTTCAATAATAATCGTCGTCGTCGTCGTTTCAGCCGATAGACGTCCACTGCTGGACATAGGCCTCCCCCCAATTTTGGGGGGGGGATTGCCATAATCGCCACGCTTGGCAGGCGGGTTGGCGATCGCAGTATGGTATGATGGTGGAATAAATAGAGAACACTGCTGCCCATTCTCCAGACCCTTAGTCGCCTTTTACGACACCCACGCGAAGTAAGGGGTGGTGCAATTC
The DNA here is from genome assembly GCA_916614155.1 of Mesoligia furuncula. Taxonomy (NCBI): domain Eukaryota; kingdom Metazoa; phylum Arthropoda; class Insecta; order Lepidoptera; family Noctuidae; genus Mesoligia; species Mesoligia furuncula. The sequence goes on from OU744798.1 coordinate 19,035,402, forward strand.
TTTAAGTCCGGCACCACACAGACATCCGGCAGTTATCCGGCACCACACAGACACTCAATAATAATATGATTATAATATGATCTATAAAGTTATGCTCTCAAACCTCACCAAATAAGTAAACACTCAAACCTACGTGTTGAATTAATTATATACTTATCATATCTACGAGTATCATTCAACTGTTACATAACCAACATTTTCTCCTAGCAAAGAAAGTACTACAGAATTTTACATACCTACCGACTATTGAATCATTTGATACGACCCACGCGCTATTGTTGTTATGTAAAATCACTACAATATTCATTCATAACTTGAAGTAGTAAGACCACTAAATATATTTAGATACTCGTAAATGATTGATAGCAAATGCCGATTTGGAGAGAAAATTCGAAATTGAAGTGGCGATATCTACGACCAGGGGGTCTAAAAAGGCCTCTTTGGCAGAATCATAAAAGGATAACATTATGAATCATAATGGACAGTTAACTGTTAAGTTAATAATATCAAATCCCATTGGTGAAGGATTTTTCAGTTATTTTTTTGTCTGTGCTAATAAAATACCAATGTATCCAATCCCAATCTCTTTGATGAAAAAAGAAAAATACAAGGACTGTCTTCACCATGTTATGATTCATAATGTTATTCTTTTATGATTCTGCCAAAGTGGCCTTTTGAGGCCTCCTGACCATTGTTATAAGCAGACAGATAAATAATGTTCCATGTGACAGTCGTGTTACACCCAATGCTGAGAATACTTAGGCCGCTTGTCTTTTGTGGGCTAAACACTCCAACGTAAGTAAGTACAACACTTCTTCTCCTGTCTGTGGGCTGGCTTTATCATTTAACTGAAAACCATGTGGCCTCCTTTTCGCAATTTTTCTCTTCGGTTGATCTTCTAACGCAGCAGTTCTGTAAAATGCTTGTCCTTCAAGACATCCCAAAACTGATGCACCTTCATTCGTAGAAGGAATGTGCTGCTAGTATCTGTTTACAACACAATAATTTTTCATGGATTCATCCAAGTGTCGCTTTGATTTATACGAATACCACGTTGTAAAAGTAATCTTAAATATCACGGTCTCAACCTGACCTTTTATTTGTAAAAGAATTTCCATTTACACTTTTATGTTCCTTTGTTACGTTCCCAACATATCTACAAATCAAGACGTTATGTTTACCGTATATACGTTTTTACTGAAAAAGGCATACAGTTATTTACAAGAAATCGGATTCCTTTAACAAAACATGGTATTTTTGGTATGCTGTTAATCATTTTGACCTGCAGATGGAAGCATGGGTTGTTACATTAATTACGTTTAAGGATCTGCCAAGACAAAGAAAATGCCAGTTGAGATGAGTCTTTCGTAGGCAGGGCAGTACTACCAAGTTTACACTGAGGAACATTTAGAGTAATTTAAGGCAACTGTGTGTAAGCCCTTAGGCGCCACGACTGCCACAGTGAAGCCGCAGTTTGCATTCGATTAGATGTAAATTTATTGAAAACACGAGTTCATTAGTTGCACTAATTGCGATCTCCATTCCCATGAACTGTGAGATGACCTTACGGTTCATTCGACTTAATATTCATACGGGAAGAAGACGTGACTAACCTCTATCATTTTTCTTAAACCAGAAAGAAAGTAGCGTACAAAACAATATGTCAAAGGGAGCTAAGCAGAAACTTTCTACGTGGGAGTACCGTGGGAGGCATGGTATCAAGTAGCATCGTTTAAATCATACGTAATCTGTTCTTTTTATGATATCCAAATATTTGTGTTTGCGTAACAGAGTAATGGTCAGTGAGTCAGTTTCGAGCGCCATTACGTTTTGCCCCAGTTACTTTGGTCACAGCAAAACGTTTTGTCTCGGGGATTATCCGGCGGCGCCTCTACACCTCGGCCTAAATACCAGCTCGTATACCTATTTGTTCCGGCAACACTGATTATTACATGAACCACTGAAGGTGACCTTAGATACAAGGTTTCATGTCTTCTGCATTAGTCAGCAGCCGATACTAAACATGGGCCTCCCCGGTTCAACACTACAAGTAATTTTTGGCACGCTTAGCAGATGACTAGGTGAGCTGTGTTAGCGCTGCACCTACAACTAGGTGACTATGTACCCATTGCCTACTTGTACATCATTCACGACATCACGCCTGTAATCCCTAAAGGCTAAGGCAGAGGGGGCTTATAATTCTCCCACATTTCGCAAGTTATGCCCACATTAGTAATGTATTAATCACCTGTTCACCAATAACACGAAGTTTTACCACCTAGAATTCACATGTTATTAATTAATCATGCACTTTCTATAGATTAGAATATTGAAAGAAAGAACATTCAATATAAAATGATGAAGTACTGAATTAGAAAATATTTTTTCCAATAACACCAATCAGTTTTTTAGCTTTCCACAATAAAACGGAACGTACCTATAATGTCCACCCTACACCAAACGTGTTTAACAAAGCGATCTCTATTAACAAGCCAGGTATTCCAGATAAAGTAAAGATGTTGAATAGCATTCCAAGTTTTATCCTCAAATATAACGAGCATTTAATGGCATTAGTTTTGCCATGGTGAAACATCTGCGAAGTTCGTTCAAATGGGGCCGTTGTGGTGTGTAAAGTGAGCTCATAACTTCCGGCTGCAGACACTATAAAATGCTGGAAGGTAACGAGACTATAAAACAGGACGTGAGTTTCCACTGCACTATGGTACACACGACAAAAGAACGAGGTAGGTATGTAGGTAAGCATCTTCAGACTATTTGAAGTACCTATAGGTAGTATAGAAAGTGGGAGTAATAAAATTATAGTATTAACTCATCGAATGCCGTAATTAGAGACACAATAGAAAGACAATTGCTTATGTCGAACTGTGTAAAATTTCGATTTTACGCTCATAACACATAAGAAAAACGATGATAAAGAATGGTATTTAGATGTCTCAGATGCTGCTGCCCATTCTCCGGTACGACCCTTGGTCGCCTTCTACGACACCCACGGGAAGTATGGGGTGGTGCTATTCTTTAAGTCCAGCACCACACAGACTAGTACTTCCATTACACGAATGAAAAAAATGATACTTGCTGAGGAAAATCAGTAAAAGTATTAAGTTTCCCACTTGCTTGTCAGTTTCGCTTGTTGTACATAGAAGGCTTAGCTCACTTAGGCGTCGCTGTAGTCGGGTCATTTATAATTCAAATTAGTGCTTTTGAGTCGTTTAATGATGCGCATGAACTTTTCTCAGTTTTTCTATAGACTTTGCTGTTACTAAATAAGTTCATATTTTGATATATTGGAATTCGAGCTTAGCGCTCTTAAATAGATCTTTTACAAAATAGACGTTTTGTAAAGGACAATTTTTATAGATCTTCTGTAGGTAGAAAAGCACCTGAAAAGCATCTAATTGTTTTTAATTAAATTGTGAAAAGTCTTTGAGATGAGTGTAATATTTCTAAGGAGACAAAACGATTTGGATATAAGAGCACAGGGTCGGAAATGAAATGACTATCTACAAAATTATTGCTCCACTTCAATTTCAAATGTAGTTCCCATTTTATTATTTCCCATGACATTTTGAACAGACAATTATTCGCAACAGACATGGGTCAAGCAAAAGTCGAGTTCTCGTGGGGCGATGCTGATGATCTGTGTGCGAATGACCACTACAATTTCCCAAGAGATTAGAGACTAAGATATATTTTTAGCAGCTTAAAATCTTAACTAATATTATAAATGCGAAAGAAAGTTTGTTTGTTTGCTACCTTTTCACGCCTAAACCACTGAACCGATCATCCTAAAATGTTGCATATATACGTTGTCAGGTGTACAAAAACGGACATAGGGGGTACCCTATGTCCGTTTCTGTTTTCGTCTGTTTCATCCCGAAAAAAGTGCTGTTCCCGAGGAAAACAATATGATAATAGATGGCGTCACGTGTCTTTTGAATCAAAATCAGGATAACGTCTATCGGGTCAGCTAGTAGATAAATAAAAAAGACAATTGAAGTTAGGCTTATGAGTTATATCGAGATCTTTTTGCGATATTTTGGTGCGTTGGTACGTTCCCACAGCTGGAACATAGGCCTCCTCACTGTGAGAGGAAAGCCATAATCCACCACGCGGGCCCGGTACGGGTTGGTAGATTTCACATGTCTTCGAATTTTTGGTTTTAGAATATGCCGGTTTCCTCACGATGTTTTCCTTCATCGTTCTTGCGAGCTCTAGTGATGTAATAAATTACACAAAGTTAAGTGCCTGCTTGGGTTAGAACCCGCGACCTAGAAGTCGGGGCCGTCACCTCTGGGCCGCCATTGCTCTCATATTATACCTTCTTTAGAATTTCGAACTTCTTTGAACCTAGAGCCAATCCTTAGAGTGCAACCCAATCGTTACTTTGTTTTGGGAGAGGCCCAGGTCCTGCTGCATGAGGCCTCGATGCACGGTAAGGATTGCCATTGCAGTTTTGTTAACTATGTTTACATAGTTAACTAAACTATGTACTTAGGTATAGTTGAGCAGCTTTACGTGAAGCAATGAATATTTACCGGGCTTTACGTTCACGATGTTTTCCTTCATCGTTCTTGTGAGCTCTGGTGATGAAATAAATTACACAAAGTAAAGGGCCTGCTTGGGTTAGAACCCGCCACCTAGAAGTCGGGGCTGATACCTCTGGGCCGCCACTGCTCTCATATTATACCTTCTTTAGAATTTCGAACTTCTTTGGACCTAGAGTCAATCCTTAGAGTGCAACCCAATCGTTACTTTGTTTTGGGAGAGGCCCAGGTCCTGCTGCATGAGGCCTCGATGCACGGTAAGGATTGCCATTGCAGTTTCGTTAACTATGTTTACATAGTTAACTAAACTATGTACTTAGGTATAGTTGAGCAGCTTTACGTGAAGCAATGAGTATTTAATGGGCTTTACGTTCCAGAGCCTATTCATTACCCATCAATCATTATATCAGCAATGACCGATATAACGGTTAGTTCTACCGATGAGTCATGCAAAATGCACTCAGATTCGTAGATCTACAGTTAAATAATAAATCAACATGTTCCAAATAATATGGGTAAAGTTCTACGAACCCATAGCAATGTGATACTATTTTAACATTAATTGCAACCTAAGTAGTAGGTACTTTCTGTAGTATGACTCGTTGAACCAGAATTTCATGTGTAACTATTGCAAAGCAAGAACTGCGAATTGCGGATCTCCGGAATATTATAGTGACGGGACATTTCGTAGTGATGTAACACTGACGCAGGCGCAACTAACTGACGCATTCGATTTTTTTTCTTATTATGAACAAGCAAATGAAGATCACATTCCGTGCAGTGAGTCAGTACTTTCTCTCAAGTGGTATCGATGATTAATTGTAGTTTCATTGGTGAGCTGTTTGGTATTTAACCCTTTGATCTTATTAATTAGCCATTTCTGAGGCGCCATATCAAATGTTGATGACGCGACGAGAATTAAAATAACCGATGTTTTTCGAGAAAAATAATTTCTCGGATATTTTTAGGCGGGATATTTTGACGTGTCGCCGTTTCCAAAAAGTATTCAAATATTTCGAAGGGGCATTCGAAATTTCGCACAATCGTGACAGTAAATAAACGATTCCTAATGAGGTGTATTGCGCATTGAGTAAATAATTACTTCCCAGTGATTTTACACTCTTACGTGTAAAAAATAAAAAGTTTAAGATTTACGAAATGCCTTTCGACGTTCACGGAACTTCCATTTTTAAGGCTTTGGACAAACAATAAACTGCTGACAGATTCCGCTTTAAACTTTAGGTGCACCTAAGTAACATAAAAGACAACCCCACCAAACTATAGTACCTACGTAAATGATGTTCTTGTCAAATCATAAAAGCTTATCTTTTTCTCAAACTGTGTTTTAATCGGCATTTAGAGGTACCCAGAAATCCTCAGTCCACGGAGCGACTGTTATCAGATCATCTTGAAACCAAGAGATTATCAGTTGTCAGACTTTTCGGACTCCCAGTCTTAACTGACCATTTAATTACCATGTTGGACAAATAAATGAATTCGAATTTTTTCCCTAAAATTTAAACAAGCTAGAATGAATAAGAAAGATCTAGAAATAAGAAAGTGTTCTTACTCGTTTTGGGATCATAACAATAAAAACAGCAAAACATGTAATAATCTAGGACATCACTTGTTCATACTTCCTATACCAACTGGCACTCTAAACCACATTGATCGATGAATCTGCGGTTATGACTACTCATCTAATGTTAATTGAAAAATAAGGACCATGCTTAGATAAACTGTTAATGATATAACTTGCAAATTGACTGTGGACAGCAGCAGTAAAGGTTGATGTACGATCCTAAAATGACCGATGACCTCTAACAGAAGTAGGTGCACTCTCATGATATTACGCGGATGATATAAGCGAGCCAGTGCCCTGAATACCTGACTAATACCCATTACTGTAGAAGTAAGACATACTTATGTAATGGGTATGCGGAAAAATTAGGTTGATTCATCAAATAACGAGAGCAAAGAATTTCAACGAGATTTTCGGATGACAGAAATGAATAGTGGCATTATTCATTTTTGTAAAATATTTCACCAGCTGTGAAATGTTGCATTACATATTTGGAAACAGTTATCTGAAACGAAATGAAATTATCTTGCACTTTATATTCTAAAGCTATAAAATAAGAATTTCGTAGTTATAAGTAGGTATACTGAAAAGAGAGTAGGATGGCCTTTGCCCAGCAGTTGGACATTAATGGCTGATAAAAAAAGTATATCGACCAGAGAACCAAAAGTAACGTGTTTATGGAATCTTGAATTATATTGTTATTAAAAATATACACAGATGACTTTCACGATGAATACCTGTAGCAATAAAAGATCAACTTAACTTTTGAAGAAAAATTAAAAGGACGGTAAGATTCGAACGTATACAACGATATACTTATGTAGATCGATTTAGAAAACGTATGCACATGTGAAATAAGATTAAAGTTGCATTCCAAAGTATACAATTAAGCAATTAAAGTAGAAAACGCTGCAGATAATCAGATAAGTAGATGTTCATAAAGTACCGTTTCCCACTACGCAGTAAGTAATTGATCGTCAGATAAGATCCATATCTTCCGATGATCGATAGTGCAGATCGGAAGAGACCTAGAAAGTGGGATAAATCGTGATTTTACTAATTATTCGAGTTACGTTAGCCATTGCGACAAACGTTTGTCTCCTTATTGCAAATACGAGAAGATTTATAGCTATTAATCAGGCTATAGCGGTAACCGTGTTTGTTTTATTACGTGATCGAATGGACAATAATGTGTTTATCTTAAGAAATTTGTTTCGTAATGACCTTTTAGGTGTTTTATATTAGCCAACGATAATGTTTAGCACGACAGTGTCGCAACTGTGGCGCTACGATCGCATGCATCCCTGCACTTAATTAATCCTATATTAGGGAGCCATATATCACAGTATTTTACTGTGCATGTTGACTGTGGTCTGAGGTACAAAAAAAGTAGCTCTGACTATAAAAGGGTATTTACAGTCATACCGAGAAGTGACGGCAGAAACATCAGTAACTCAAAGAGACAGGGGAATGAGTTGTAAATTTTCTAACATAAAATTTTTCAAGCGACTTTGCGGACTATAAAATTGGAAATAAGTCCAGCACTAAAACTCTCGGCTCACAAATTAGTCAAGTTGACATGCTTGTGTACACTCACCACGGGCTATTTCGCATTAATTTAATGGTAGAAGGCGTTGTTTAAAATATTGTACATGCATCGTCGTAAATAGTTTTATGGACTTGAATTCATTTGTTTTTATTTTACTTTTTTTTATCGACGACATGTTCTTCTAGACGTTTAGCATTATTTTAAATGGCAGCTTTCAGTTTAAACATTTCTAGGCGTTATTGCGACATAAAACTGTATTGAAGCTATAAAGAGTATTTTTAATGTCTTTTTGGGTTACTATGCACTTTAGTACTCCACCAAGCTGCCTGTAATATGCTATCAATAACTTTAAGATTGGCAGAACTTCTGTCAATGTTTAGTTAGAAGTTAGATAGTAAAAAATAGGTATAATTTAATATTTTAATAGGGGAATTATTACCTCATCTATAAACTCTAGTGACAGAATAGTCAGAATCGCAAATGCAATGATGGTAAAAATGACATCAATGTAGTTAAATTCGTATCCCTTTTCCATAGGCAATTGATTTCGTTAACCTTTCTTTGTGTCCCCATGCAAACCCAACCCTTTCAGTAGCGGAAGCGATTTCATTAAACCTCTCTTATGACTGGTGCTTGTAACATGTCAAACCGTTCAAATACCCATTTACGGAACTGATCAAACTTCTTTTCTATGCGATATTTCATAACGCCATAGTGTCCATTATGAAAAGCGCAATATCATACCGGTGTCGTATTTCCGCCATCCCTCCGATGGTGCGCATGATTCGCCCATTGTGTGTTATCCATGGAGAGTTTCATAGAAATCATTTACATTTGGAACAGTCTGATAGTAGATAGATGTGTACCTACTTGGAAAAGAACGATGATGTTCAGGCAGACCAAAGTGATGAAACATTTAATAAGGTTTTTTTGTAATATTGTAAAGTTTTGAATGTTTTTATCTTTTCCCCAAATAATATTTTTTTAGAACGTATTTTGATTTTTTAAGTAGGTAGGTACCCATTGTTTGTTGTTAAAATTTTTATAAGCAAAAAACTTCTATGATATGTGGTGGCCGTTCAAATATCTACAAAGAAGGCTAGAATAATGGATAAAAAAGTCAACACTGAATATTAATACTGAATACTAAGTAATTGACGTCAGTTGCATTATCACATCATAATAAAATTAATGCTTATGTTACAAAGCAGACAGTAAAATGACTGATTCACTAGCGGGACCAGTTGAGTATGGGATCACCATCTCAAGCTTAGTTGTCTTGCCTGACGACGTTGTCTCCTTTTTGAGAGGGACCATGTTAAGCAAAGAACCGCGACCGGCTGTTGTTAACGACAATGAGGCACTACCGGAGATATTTGACCGTAGAATAGAAACGACATCCCACAATGGTAAAATGAAGCGACAATTAATCTTAAATCAACTAGAACCGCTATTAAATAAGATCAACAAAGAACATCTAGCAATTAATAATTCAATGAACCATGACTTCCTTAATGTAGTACCTATAGTATTCATTACACGTCCCATTGAAAAGTCGATCTTTGACTTTGATATATTATCCATTTAAGTGCTAAAAGGACGGACACTATTAAATTACATAGGCAGTAACTTAGATCATAGATACATTGAGTAACGTATGATTAACAGGCTTCATCGCATGTACCTATTCGCTGCATTCAGGTATGAGTGTTCCCTGATACGTGGTACTTGATTCCAACTGGTATCAATCTTGTACACAAATAGAAGTGGTTTCTTGGCCCGTGCAAGACTAGTTCTTTCGTACCAAGCGAGTCATTAAACAAATAAATATGTACTTCGATTACCTAGTATTTATATGCGAAACGCGTGAAGATTTGTTTATTGCCGTTTTCTAGTAATTCCAATGGATTTAGAGCTTTCTGTTGCTATTTTCTTAGTATATAGTTATTGTTTCTGCTTATTACAGTTTTAGAAGACGTAATTATTTTTATATTTTAAATTGTTATTCATTACGGTCTAGGGCTTCACTAGGATCATCTATATTAAAATATGAACTCAAGTTCTTGAATACATTTATGGACCACCTTTGTTCAATAAACTTCGGACGAAATAAGGATAAGGTCAAAACTGATGATTCTCTCCTCAGATAAGAGACGAAATTGACTTTAAGTTTCAAGTGGCACTCGATTTTATGAAAAGATCATAACCACCATTGTATCTGCAGCTAGGACTTTTATGGTGTACCTACACAGTAGAGAGAGTATTCTATATATTTATCTTTTATCAGATTTGGTACAGTTTCTTTGTTTATCTTTAAAATGGTGTAAAAGTCATGTAAAAGTGTTTGTAAAAACCTACTTACAGAAAATAAATCATTTATCATTTAAACCTGTGGAATACCTATTTTACTTTTATGCACTTTACTTATAGGAAATCTAAAAAAAGTATATTTTCATTCCCATACCGGGACAAACAAAACTTAACACAGCATCTAATATTTTTTTTTCCCCATAAAACGTACGTAAACTCGTCCACATTCTATATTTAGCGATAGTAAACAGTTCTGTTAACCAACTGGCGGTGGTCACGTCGCGTCGGCGCCGGCGCCGGATTGACATTTACACGAGGACCTTGCGCAGAACAATTTGCGAACAATGAGAGACCTGTCATATGTTCCCGGAACCGTCGCGAAGGAGTGACCTCAGCCACCGACCTCTACACTTGCAAACGTGCCGAGTTACACAAAAGATCCATGTACGAAGGAAAATATGTGCATTGTGGACTATGCAAAGGAGTGTGTGGCGAATTGAATTGTGTCCGTGAAGAACGATTGATGCTGTGTTTGTGAAAGTATTTGTGGAGGCGACAAAGTCAATCGTGCCTTTGGCTACCTACAGGATGTGTTGACTACTGACAATACAATAGTAAGTCTACGGATGAAAATGATAAAGCAGTAACGGCACCCACATCCTGACAACTATAAAGTTTGTTATTGTACCTTTATAGGCAATAATAATAACAAGCTTTGGCTAAATGAAGTACCTAATGGTAAACATAATCGATCCATGATCCTATAGACCATTACTTCTGTTGTAAAGCTTGAACTTTAGAAGCTATTGTTCGAAATGCGTAAAACTATAACATTGTGTAAATTTGTCATACGATACATTCAATCTACCAAATAAACACTTCCTATACCTTGGAAAAAAATTATAGTATACTAAGCTGGATTTTTCTATGACTGATATACATTGTAAAGACGATAAATAAATCAATGCAGTTCCAAGCTCAGCAGAAATTGTAAATGATTATAAAACAGATTTATGGGTTGTCTAAGAAAAACTAAGTTGCAAGTTAGTCATTGTATGACGTCTGTTTATTGTCTTAATAATAAATGATGATTTTAAGGAAATACAATTATTTAAAAATATACTATATAAACAAACGCCTAAAATTTGATCACTACTGTTTACTAGCTTGTAGAACAACTTATGAGACTGTCAGTATAGTGGATATTGTATGAAAAAATCTGAGTCTTAACGAATGTATTTTCGGGAAATCTGTGCCAAACGTTGAAGATAATCCCATACTTTATTCATGTGTCAGATTCTGTTTTGAACTTGCACGTTGGACATGTATTCATGAGTACGTTTTGCGTTGTAGTTCTGCATTTAGTTGGGCGCCAAGTAAGTATCTAACACAATCACTGAATCAATATGAAAGTATGGCTTTATCTACATCATCCATGCCAGAAATAAACCTTGGAGTTCTATCTAGCGAAGCGATACCTAGAATTAGGTAGAAACCAAACTTTATCCTCACAAGAGTTACGAAACAACAGCCATGCAGGCAACATCGCGATCCAAGATTAGTGTGAAACCTATTGCTTAACCCGAAGTTCCCACAAGTGCGTCAGTGTACCCGATTAGGTAACGATCAGCCGGATCTACAGGCTCATTAAAAGAAAAAAAGATCATATCGCAAACAATACAGCACTCGGCGACCGAAAGTGATAGTCTAATAGATATTATAGTGAGACGATGACGATAGTGACCAGCAAACTGGCCAGTCATTACTCATTACGGAATACTCGCGGTTTTCCTAACAACTAATTGGTTCCTTTGTATAATATAATCAATAGCTAGATGCAGTGAATAAGATCAGATTAGACCCAATTTCCTCCAACTATATAAATATTTATTGCACTAATGATAGCCTTTCCTCAAATAATAACATGATAAAGCATTTCTAATGCTCGAGGACATAGCAGGTGTTTAAATTTCAATAAACAAACTACAAGCAATACGAACCCTGCTTTCCCTTTGAGTAAATTATCAAAATTATAGCTTATTACTTAAGAAAGGTGGGGTGTTACAACGAATCCATTCGGATACACCTGAGTGGCAGTTAAACAACAGATCATTCGTCATTTGCAGCGAAATTATAGGGAAACGTAGAACGGTGGCAGTTTATGCTGTCTTGAATAGCAAACGGAACGCGAACTTCAAAATTACCGCCATTTGCAATACATCAAGCTGTGCCGGCGGCTGCGCGTCGCTCCCCGGCTTGCGGTTGTTTGACAAATGAAGTTGTTGTTCTTCCTGCACGGCGCGCGGCGCCACCGCATCTTACAACCGGAATGTCATGCGTGCTATACACCTTAACGCGTTCACACCTCGCGGTGACCTGAGTGCCCGAGTGGTGAATGGTGACACTGATGAGAAATAGCTCAATTGGAACGCAGTAGTTCGCAACAATGGCATTGATTGATGGTTTGCTAAGGAACATTGCGATGTCAATAAGTGTCATAGCCACAACATTCGTAGCCTAGATATCAAAACTAGGTAAACCTATACCTAGGTATCCAATTTCAGAATTGGCATTGCTAACTAGGTCAACAGCTAACGGTTCTCGCATTGATTAGTCATTATTTCCATATAGGGTTTTCTTTAACATAGAAGCGATCGTAATAGTGCTAAGTAGCGGAACAGTTGCGAGTGGAACCGCGCGGCAGCATTATACATAATTGGCGTCACTGACCTACGGTAAACATTGCGCTTGCGTTCAAGGTTGCGTTCAAGCCTTGAGGTTTTATCGTTTCCAATAAGATGTCAGTATACGTAACGTATTACAGTTTGAGAGAGCTTTATTGGTTGTTCTTGTTTACATTAGTATGGTGGAGTAGAAGTAGGTGTTGCTTCTAGGTAATAAACGGTTTTAGACTGAACTACTTTATAATATCTTCCTACTTTATGTTTGCTTCGTTGCGCGTCATCGGATGAGCTGGAATCCTTAAACAAGAACAGCGGAGCAATTGCGTAACACATCATCAATCGGTATCGGTTTAATTTTGACTGTTCAACAACATTCATTGCGTTGTTTACGTGTTGAGCAGACAAAGTTTTCGAACTTATGAAGCAATGGATTAGCAATTTACTTCAAAATGATTCATATTCCGATTAATAGTGTGTTACGCAAATTAGGGTGGTGGTCCTTAGCAGCTTTAAACAGAGGGAAGCGGAAAGAGAGTAGGTGGACCTTTGTCCTGCAGTAGGGCATCACAGGCTTTTAATAATAATACGCATCATCGAAGGCACTGAAACCTACAATTCATTGTTTTTCTTGCTAAGAAAAATAATGGACGACGACAAACTGCCCTCAAAAATTAGACAAAAAATTTGCAAGCATTTCCTTCATTGGAGCATGTTTTGTCATTTTTCGATCAAACTGCGGACACGCTCTCATAACAATAGGTATAACACCAAACAGATGAAGAGATGACGTATTCCTTTGTAGGTAGGTAAGTAAGTACCACAAAAGTGCAAAAACAAAAAGCGAAAATTCTCATCTCCTATTTACATACATAATAAAATGTAACCTTGAAGAATACCTTGGATGGCAGACGAAAATACAGACGTAGCGAAACAAAGGGTGAGATAAGGAATCTACAGACTCCTGGTCATTTAATACATAAGGCATTTACATACACAGGGCCACGAGATGTATCGAACTGATTGTACGAATGCTATTATTGTGGTAAGTTAAATGGAACCCAGAATGTTTGTACTCCCACTTATCCGGAGTAAACATGTCTAGTCTTCGCCATAATGGATTTTTTTTGTAAGCTTAAACTGAGTCTTATTACAAGAGGCATTAGGCACTTTGGGATAATGGATTAGATCTCCACTACCTAAGTCAAATTCTTTATACCGTCATTGAAAGTGATACATTTATAGTATATATCACTTTTAATGACGCTTTAAAGAATTTAACTCAGTGTTTTATTGAATTATCTGAGGACTTAGGATCGTATGTTAGGCTCAAATATGTTAAATGCTACAGAAGAACTAGTAAATCTAAAGTCGCTTATCCGCCTACTTTATTAGTAACTAGCTTTGGCCTGCGAATTCGTCCACGTGAAATTTCTTGTTCCCCCGACCCACCCCGACATTAGTTAAAGTATGTTGGGGTAAGATCGCCAATGGTATAAGACCGAATGAATCAAATTCCCACCTAATGTGGCAATGGTAATAAACATTGGTGTTCTCCATCATTATTTTTATTCTGCTACGACGAAGATCAGAGCAAAATTTAATTTTGCAGGCAAATAATTTGATTCCTACGGTCTTACCCCAGCAACGATCTTACCCCAACATACCTTAAATAGGTACCTACTTCGTTTTCACTTTAGAGTTCTTTCTTTCTTATTATCTTTTGCTCGTCTCCTAAGGGTCCCAGCGTGTAGCTCACCGTCCGATCAGGACCAGCAGTGCTATTCTGTAACCATCTCACCGTGAAAACTTAGGTGAAGTAAGCGTGGAGTGAGCTGTCAATAGTGTCAATTCCTAGCAAAAACAAACTCACTTCACCTAAGTTTTCACGGTGAGATTTTTACAGAATCTACCAGCTGCTGGTCGATTCTTGAAAAATTTCACCGCGAAAACTTAGGTGAAGTGCGTTTGTTTTTGCTAGGAATTGACACTATTGACAGCTCACTCCACGCTCACTTCACCTAAATTTTCACGGTGAGATTTTTACAGAATAGCAGCGCAGGCCCGTGCCGGACGGCGCGTACGTGTTCCACGCGCGCCTCAAGGAGATGTCAGCATCGAGGAGGGGCCCCTTAGGGCCGAAGCCTGCCGGGCCAGCGGGATGTCCGAAAGGGTTACGGCTGGCCCGGAGCATAAAGGGCTAAGGAAGGAACACGGGTGGGTTTTAGTCAGTAAGAGTCTGACACTCCCTTCCGCTCCACCCAGAGCGGGAGGAGTCATTTGATGATTTCCCATCCGCAAAAAAAAAAAAGGGTCCCAGCGTGATGTTAAATAGCCTACAGCCTTCCTAAAGAATTGGGATATCAAATGCAAAAATATTTTTTAACATCTAACTAGTAGTTTCAGAGATTAGCGCGTTCAAAAAAAAAAAACAAAAAATCTCTCCAGCTTCATTATTAGTATAGAATACCCAAAGCTAGTCACTGATGGATCTAGTGGGATTGCAGCATTAGCAGCAAACTTGAGAGAAACAGCCAAAAATTTTGTGAACCTAACTATAAATTTTAGTCAGTGAGTTATTTTTGTGCTAGCGAAAATCACACACTATAAGGCGAAAGTTTGAGTGTGCGCGTGTGTGTGTTTATATGTTTGTTACTTCTTCACGCTCAAACGGCTGGACCAATTTTGATAAAATTTTCTAAGGAGGTAGCTGACACCCTGGATTAACATATAGGCTACTTTTATCCCGATATTCCCATGGGATCGACTTCACGCGGGTGTGGTCGTCGAAAATAATATTTTCTGTCGTAAAATAACACTGCTGAAATTGTATTCAACTTGCATTAAACGCGGGGATAGGTTGGTAATCTAATTAAGTTCTTACCAGGGACTGCTTCATCGGCTTCTTAATAAGATTAGGATCGTTTTATAATTTTGTTACAATTTATTGCAGCAAGGGTTCACAGTAAAATTCTCTTTTTTGATGATAAAGTGAATCGGTGTAAAAAAAACCAAAACATACACAACATACCTAGGCAGGTACAAGTATCGATTAAAAACTGATAAAACATTCATAAAAAAAAAATCGACCAAGTGCAAGTCGGACACGACCACCATAAAATATGTAACACTACTTATTTTTATTTACCTACGCGTTTTTAACATGGGGACCCCTTTTAATTTTAAACTTTATTATTCGGTGTTATAGCGGTAATAGAAAAACACACTCTGTGAAAACTGTGTCTACCTATTAGGTACGGTTCATGAGATTCCCGCTGACAGACTGACGGAGGAACGGACAGCGGAGGCATAGTAATAGGGTTCCGTTGGCACCCTAAAACATGGTAAACCGCATCTAGATACCTAATAAAGCCGGTAAGTACTTAGTAGGGATCAGCCGGTCGATTCTGTAAAAATCTCACCGTGAAAACTGAGGTGATGTGAGTTTGTTTTTGCTAGGAAATTACACTATTGACAGCTCACTCCACGCTAACTTCACCTAAGTTTTCACGGTGAGATTTTTACAGAATAGCACCACAGAAGGCGTCCATGCTACCTGAAGAGATGTCAAGCAGAGGTGTCTTTTACTCAGACACGTATATACGTAAATGGTAAAATAAATGAAATACAGGGCCATAAACAGAAAACACAATGTTGGATTACGGTCGCACCTAAGGTTCCTCGTTCGTTTACATTGTTTACGAGGTCAATCCATTCGACCTAATTCGGTCTGTCTAGTTCAATTTTATTAAATCAGTATCGCTGAATTTGTTGTTTTCCGTTCTTTATTGATTTGATTTGAATATGCGCACTATTAGGTATAGTTTAGTCATACAAAACAGTAGTCGAAATTAACAGTGCGCATTTTGGTTCTTACGTGAGAAAAAAATACCAGCATTCTAATTTATTCTTATTGATGTTCACTGAGCGCAACAAAAATAATAAAAAGTCTTTAATTATTTCACAAAACGCCATTCTCTTTTAAATAGTTAGGTTTGTTACAAGTCAGTGACCGCCGCAGGGAAACCCTGACTGTATGAGTCTGTGGTAGTTAGTAGTTATAGTTACTTGTTGCAAGGTAAGACAACGGGCGACCCCGCACATGCGCACTTACCCTCATTGATTTTTCTCACTTTGACAGTTCCACCTATGTTTTGGCCCATCGCTCGCGTACCAACAACAAAGTAAACAAAAAATGGCTTTAGATTTTTCTGCAACGTATAAATTACTAGTTTTAGGTGATTCTAATGTAGGTAAAACGTGTATAGTGCATAGATATTGTGACGAGCGATATTACGATATATATATATCCACTATAGGTAAGCAAACTTATTTATTTTTAGTTTTACGAGCCTTTGTCAGACAGGTGATGCTGTATTTTAGTGCCGTTTTGTAACATAACGAATCTGCGATTATATTTTATATTGCGGATGTAAGGTGGAAAACAATGGAACATGTGACGTGAAATAGCCTTTTACATATTTATATGCACAGGACTTCCCTTCCAGACCATTTTACAGTTAAAAGTTAGTGCCTGACCAACGTTAGTAAGCTATGTCGTGAAATACATACACAGGAACAACTCGTTTCTACGAAATGTATTTTGTATATTTTTTGCTCCAAGACACGACGAGTCTGGCTGCTAAACGATGTAGGAAACTTTGAGATCTTAGGAGGAGCTTTTTGTGTCTAAGTGCAATGCTCTTCGCAAAAGCTTTTAGAAGATAAGGTGTCACCTCTAGATTTCATGTTAGACACGAGAGTTCATTTATTTAGCTCAGTTAAATGTTGGGTAGGAAGGTATTTTTCCGAATTCATTGTAGAAATATGGAAACAGCAAAATTCTGACAATGTGGTGAATGCTTTAATATTTGATGTCTACGTCTCTGTAAGACCTAAGTATCTTAGAAGAAACACTAGGTATTGTAAGAAACTAATTTTTGTTTTGCAATATTGCCTTTAAGTACGAATTTAAGTAAAATACAGAAAGCTTTTCATTGTAGGTACTGAGTAGGCAGTAGGTACTTATAGGGTATTATTTCCTAATAACTATGTATCTTAAAGGCGTGCCGATGAATTTTTATAGCATTGGAATGGAACCGTTCCAATATTACACCTTTGTCATTTTGTTTTTATATCTTCATGTTTTAAGTTACCAGCTGTAAACAGAGATAAGTGAAAGAGAGTAGGGCATACCCCTTGGTAAGAATGGGAGTTATTATGATTAAAAAATAATAATAACTCCCATTCTTACCAAGGAGTGTCGTATTACCTACCTAGTAACTGGGTTGTGGAGGTCAGATAGGCAGTCGCTCCCTGTAAAATACTAGGTACTAATACTGGCATCCGGTTAGAGTGGAAGCCGACCCGAACATTGGATTGGGAAAACGCTAGGTGATGAACTCCTGAGAAAAAAAAGAAGTGTCAAGCTTTCTGTCTCAGACGGTGCCATGTGGTGGTGGAGGCTATTTTCACCATTTCTTAATATAGTCGAATTTTACGAACAGACCGCAACATAAGTCACCACATGACACGCTAAAGCAATAAGAACCTGAGCACTAACAATGAGTCCGTAGAATAACCTTCTTAGAGTAAAGACGTGTACCGTACCTACTTCCCCAGCAACAAATATTAGGCGGTAGGTAGGTACATAACGAAATTGGCACACAATAGGCACTGTTGCGTTTAACCACACTTATATAACGTTTCCAGGCATAGATTTCAAACAGAAGATAATAAACTTAGACGGCGTGCCAATCAAACTCCAAATATGGGACACTGCTGGACAGGAGAGGTTTCGGACACTGACCACGGCGTATTATCGCGGGGCTATGGGCATAATACTCATGTATGATATCACCAATCTGGAGTCATTCAATCATCTGTCGTATTGGCTGAGGAACATACAAGAGGTGAGAGATAATACCTACAAGCTTTTTTTTTCGAAAATATCCGAAGATTAGCTGCGTACCGTTACCTACTCCACTTATCTGACAATATTTTTCATTGATTTGATGTGCAGGATTCATGTAACTTGATTGTAAAAATCTATAAATGTTCAATTAGTTGATAGCCATCCATTTGTCGGTGAACAAGGCAACAGCGGTTAAGCTCAAGGGATATGATGGTAATTTTCTTTGATTTAATGACAAATCATAACTCACCTTGATAAAATATTCTATGAAACCATTTTATCTAAGTGCATTTGATTGAGAATCCATATCTAGAGTTGAGATACGTAGGCATGTTAATGGACAAGTCAAATTGCTTTTTGAAACAAATGAATATTAAATTGACTTTGTAAGATCGTCGGGTAACATTTTTTTCTATCAAAACCCTTTCAACACACATAATGATGTAGGTAGGATGTCTGAAAGCCTAAGAACGTATTCATCGATTCCGATGAAACATATGACTCAGCCTGCTGGTTTAAAGAAGGATAAAGGGAGAATATATTATTTCTATAAAAATAGACCTAGTAACTAGCAATAGCGGTTTTAAATCTACGCAAAAAAGCTGATGTATTTTTTCCTTCAAATAAACAATGTATGTGAGTTTCTATTTCCAGTATGCGTCTCCCGATGTGATCAAGGTCTTAGTTGGCAACAAGTGTGATGTCCACGAGAATCATAGAGCTGTACCCAAAGAGAGGGGCCAAAAGGTAATGTTCAAGTTACCTTTTATATTTTATTTAGTCGACTGTGGTTTTAATCATAAACGGCCTCGTGAACTCTGAATCAGTGGTAGGTTTTGATTCTTTCCCACATCAAAAAACCTTGAAATTATGGGTACTAAACATCACGATTTTCATCTGTGCCGGCCGGTCAATGCAATCATGACTACCTACAATAATTATCTAGTGCTCAACATAATATGCGTCATAATGACTCTGACCAATGGTGGATGAAGTTCTCATAAATGCCTCTATTTTATGCGTAGGCGTAGGTGTTAACAATCTTGGGGTTCCCCACCAGAACAAATATTAGACATGGTGTTGATCAACCCTTCGTAGCCGAAACGCGGATCCACGCGAGACACAATGGCTTTTTAATTATTTCTGTACGATATTCAACCGGTTAATGATCAACGGGGAGCCACCTTAGACCAATTTCATTTTACCAACCCAACCACAACCTGCACCGCGATTTATTTTTGAAAACTGTTTTAAAATACAAATATATCGATTCCAGATAGCAGATGACTTCGACATGCCGTTCTTCGAAGTATCGTGTAAAAGCAACATAAACATTGAGGAAGCGTTTCTGACGTTAGCCAGAAAAATTAGAGAATACCGAGAGACCAAGGTAATTAACGTTTTCTTTGTATTCTTCGAAGGTGTTTTTCTTTTACTGTTCAATAAATGGTGTCATTTCTTTGTGGAGTTGTCAACGATCCAAGACAAACAATTGGTACCACCTAGAATCATAATCTGTCTAGCCTTTTCCCAGATATGTTGAGTTGGGATTCCGATCTAACCGGTTGCAGCTGAATATCAGTATTTTACATGGAGCGACTACTTGTCTGATTTGCACAACTCACATCACCACCTTAAAATCACACGCAAAATAATAGCAATAAGTAGGTATGTAGGTACCTATAGTCCGTCAACATTTCAACAATAGCCGGGCCGGAGATCTGCTCTCATTTTTAGGGTTCCGTAGCCAAATGGCAAAAACGGAACCCTTATAGATTCGTCATGTCTGTATGTCTGTCTGTCCGTCCGTATGTCACAGCCACTTTTCTTCGAAACTATAAGGACTATACTGTTGAAACTTGGTAAGTAGATGTATTCTGTGAACCGCATTAAGATTTTCACACAAAAATAGAAAAAAAACAATAATTTTTTTTTTTTAATCAAAGCCATTCGTGTGGGGTATCTATGGGTAGGTCTTCAAAAATGATATTGAGGTTTCTAATATAATTTTTTTCTAAACTAAATAGTTTGCGCGAGAGACACTTCCAAAGTGGTAAAATGTGTGTCCCCCCCCCCTGTAACTTCTAAAATAAGAGAATGATAAAACTAAAAAATATATATAATGTACATTACCATGTAAACTACCACCGAAAATTGGTTTGAACGAGATCTAGTAAGTAGTTTTTTTTAATACGTCATAAATCGTAAACCGCAATTTACCATTCATTCAATCAACTCAAAAATAAAAAAAAAACATTTAATTTCATAAACATAAACCTTACGCATAAACCCGGATGTTACGGAACCCTCGGTGCGCGAGTCCGACTCGCTCTTGCCCGGTTTTTTCCTATTCTCTCAATCGAGAAAAATGTAGAGCCCAGCAATAGACTTGGACAACATGCTAGTCATGTATGGACTACGGGTGCTGCAGTTAGCTTTATTTTTCATATTTTTACATGAACACATTGGGTCTCTTTTCCACGAAGGGTTAGGCAAAGGTGCATCTATGGCACACTCACATTTCTCCAGTTAAGTTTAAGTCCCATGTACCTAATGATCACGTAGGTGACGAAGCTAATGCCATCAACCATATTTTATTTTTATATATGCCATAACATGTGTGAATTGTGCGATGTAAGTACACTAAAACTCTTCGGGATTTATTTAGCTCAACCCAAGAAACCACGTTTGTTTTTATGTAACTGTAAATTAATTAATTTAATACCTGTGTTTCTTTTCAGGCGGACGCTTTCGAGCTGAAGGAAAGGGACAACGTAATAAAGCCTTCTGAATCGGAGACGGATGTGTCAAAGTGTAGCTGTTAGCCTAATGTACTTGTAGCATTCTTTCGTTCTTGTAGACCGTACACCTGTTTGCAGAATGATGTGGGCTATGTTTACACCTGAGATACGGGTTTGACTGATTTATTATTTGGTTTTATTATGAATTGATCCGCTATTGCAATAAATCAGCCTAAATCTTTATCGAGAATATCGCATAAGCCTTGCTGCTGCAGAAAATATGTAAAATGTTGCAAACACTGCAGTTGCGCAGACGCAACTTATAACACTAAATATTAAAAAAAAATATCTGGGGATTGCAGTCTCCTAGGATAAAATAATGGCAGGCTTATGCGGAATATTGCAATTGCGGCAGCATTATGACCGCTTCGAGCAACATCAAAAATATTGCTAATAGAGTAGGCCGATATCTTTGTTGTAAACATTGGCAAACGCCCAAATCATGCGTCAGGACGATCAAAGAAAGCAGGTTTCTCATTGGTCAACTATTCACCAGCTCGCTGACTAATCAGAAAACGGTTCTCTAAAGTCTTGAACTAAAGCCCTCTTACCGCTAAAAATAACTTATGGTCTGTTCCCAAAGTATTTCATGAAAATGTAAACAAATGGATTAGAAAACGCATAAGTGAATGTCTATTTGTAGTGCCACCTAGAATTTGAGTGCTTTTATTTGGATATTTAAACCCGAAATTCCAATTTTAATAATCTTAAAGATGTTTTTCGTTTGACAATTGAGGTAAAAAAATTTACCTCAATTTTTATCGAGGATTATTTAATCACAATTTTATTTAGTACTCGTAATGTTATTCAAACAATATAATTATTAGAAAAAGTGGTGAGATATGTTGATACCTTCTAATGAATGACTAATTATATTTATTGGGAGATTTCGTATGAATTTAACCTAAACGGGGTTTGTTTAGGTACACTCTCATTTTAAGTTTATACTTTATAAACAGACATTAGATTTTAGTTCATTTTTGCTTCTAACATAAATGGTTTTAAAACGTAGTTCGATGAGAGGGTAGGAGTGATCGCTTTATGCATTCTGTGTGCTAACTTAGCGGCCTAGTATGTAATGCTGTGGTAAGAAATAATTATGTCACGGATTTTGTCGACTCTTAATGCAAAAGGCAATGAAATCCGTGAGGCATGTCACAAGGGTGCATTCTAGGCCCGCTGCGTACAAGACCTATCGCGATTTCTGAATGCACCATTATTGAAGTGTTATTAGGAATCTCATTCCACATTTTCTTTTCCTCGAAGTGCAAGTGAAGGAGTATTTATCATGTAAAAAGAAGATAAATAGACCAGCTATCAAGAAATAAGGAAACTGGTTGTTATTTGTGAAAATTGGAGAAAAATAATGTCAAATAAGTTAGATATAGGAATTCTAGTTGTAGATTTCATTACCTAATAATATACCTACTCATAGCGATACTCAAGTTTACTGTAGTTAATCAATATGGTATTAAATGTCAATTTTAAGAAGATTACAATAAAGTTCAAATTTCACAAATAATATTTAAGCAGGTATGCCCCTTGCAAAGGCCCGACTCCTAGGAACGCCGAAACGCACAAAACATCAGATCAAAATACGTTTCGAATAAAAACAATGGCCTCAATTATGAGACGTTGTCTTCTTTATATAAATAATCGGAGGGTTGGACTGTTATGCATCAGGTGTGGGACGGGAGTTTCAAAAACCAGCTTAATCTACGCTAGGGTAGTAAATCAAGTTTTTGATCCCGAACACCAAAACGTAGATACCAAATATCAAAACTGTGAAGCTGGTCCATTTATCTACTTTAATTATTTATTTAACTACGGACACTGAGAAGGCCTTTAATGTTGTAGGTTTAAACGTATTTAAATAAAGCCTACGCGACTATCAGACTTGCTCAGCAAATATTTATAGACTCAATAAAAAGCACATTATTATATCTAACGAATTTAAAAAAAAAAATAGGAGTCATTATGTATTAGATGCGTTTGTTAATAATTGCATTTCCATTTGGCGAAAGGTTACAACTAGTGCGTTATTGGAGACATATTTATAAGCTTTCGATGTTAAAATTAAGCCCAAGAGCTTTGAAACTTAAAAACTTCACTATAATCGTCTTGCTTTGGTATAGAATGAAATGTAAGTAAAATAAAATAGTACCCTCTTGCTAACTACGAGTGACTACTGTCATGAGGCATTTGTCCTTTAAAGATCTGGAAAAGAGCCTGTATGATCCGAAACTAGTTGGACATTCCGAAAGTATCCGAGAGAAAAACCGTAAAAAAAAATCAAAAATTAAAGATTCACATGAAATAAATATAATATAGTGGGTATTCGTTTGTTCACATCTAGTAAATTAAATAAATAACAGTGCAAATATTATCGCGTGGTGTCCTTTCGAGATCTGGAAGAGGGACATTCCGGAAGTATCCGAGAGTAAAATCGTAAAAATCGCAAAAATTAAAGTGACAATGTAATAAATATAAAAGTGGTTTTATTATTAGCATGTTCACATCTACTTAATTACATAAATATCAGTGCACCTATTACCGTGATGCGTTAGTCCTTTCCAGATCTGGAACTAGTCGGACATTCCGAAAGTATCCGAGAAAAAAAAACCGTAAAATGCAAAAATGAAAGTGTCACATGGAATGAATATAATAGTGGGTATTGGTTACATAAATATCAACGATTAGTTTTCATAGTAATTACTAAAGTTTTACTTTAAAAAATTATTAAAACCACGGTTAGAAGAAAAAGAGATCATCATAAAGGGCTGGCCCCAAAAGACTGCTGGACAGTTAAAAAACAGTAATTATAATTACAACACTATTTAAAAACCATTTTATGACATCAATTACATTATAAGCACTGGTTTTTTTAATTTCTGCGTGCTTTCACGTGTCAGTGCTTCTGTCCGAAATTAGTGTTCAAATCCATACTGCCAAAACAACTGAAAAGACAATGCTTCTAAAAGTTAAAATACGCTAAATAATAATGCTTTTGTACAACGAATTAAATAAAAAACATCGTCATTATATGAATTTAAAATACTTAGAACGCTCCAGAGTACAGAGCAAGCTCTTTTAATTTAATTATTAAAAAATAATTTAATTACGTGTTATTAATAATATTATTCTATATTTATTAACCTAAATAGTTGACGCATTCCATTATAATCACAACCATATCTATGCTGTTTTAAAATAAAGTAACATATAAGTACTTACTTAACATTAATTAAAAAGGTATTATTAAGCTTACTCGTTGTTCTGTTAGATTGTTAGTCGCATTTCCAATATAACGCACTAGCTATAACATTTTTTACACTAGCACAACTAATCTAACATTCGATTTTAACAGTTCAATGTATAATAAAAGTTTTAATATAAAAATAATGGTTTATTTTATTTCAACATAATTTTAGGACAAAACTTACAAAGGTAAGACCTCATTTATCAATAAAAAAAACTGAGTATGTAGACAATCTTAATAGAATATATTTTATATATTAGATTGAATTGCATTTTTAGGAAAGAAATGTATTCCAGCAAATAGCAGTAAAATAGCCGAAAAAAAAATTAAACCAATACTTACAAAAATCAAACAAAATAATTCCATTGAACTAAACAATAATAAACCTCTTCTAATAAAAAATATGATACGATAATAATTCATATTGCTTAAAAATGTTTTTAAGATAATAATAAGAACTAAAGCTCCGACGGAATGTGCACTTTTATAATTTCTAACGTGACGATACTATCGTGGACGTCCAAGTCATGGGATAACACAAGGAAGTAAAAAGTATGGAAATATATGAAACTGCTGTTTACGGTAACATTATAACTTGCACGTATTTCCATACATTTTATGGAAGTGGACGGGGAAGGCCACAATAAAATGTCTCAGGCAATAAGACTGAATAAAGTGTTAATAAATAAATAATATTGTCACAATAGAAATTATAAAAGCGCAGAATGGCAGTTATCTATGTGACTTTTTAGACCTTACTTATCTTTTTCAGCAGTTAGTGACAAAGATGGCCCGCTAATTAGCTAAATAAATGCCACGAGATGCAGCTTTTTTACTTAAAACTTCAGTAGTTTAGTACACAAAATCTTTAGTATTAAAAGTTGAATTTAGACCTTTTTCTAGGGACGTGAGCTCTTGCTTGTTCTCTTTTTATTTCTTGTTTACAACTAACAGAAGCTGTTACGATAGGCGCATTTGTTTCTTCTGACGCTTCTGTTTTGGGCTCCATTTTAAATAATGGAACGGATTCAGTTGTTGCAGTCGTGTCGGGCTCCATTTTTACAACAGTGTCAGGCTCTGTCGTAATGTTTACAGGTTCTGTTTTTACATTTGGTGCCAGATCTGGATTTTCTGTTTTATTTGATCCTTGTTTCCTGTAAATCATAGAGAAGTTTGTTGTAAATAAAAGTATAAGACTATTTGAAAGTTTGACAGCAGTTTCCATAACAACACAATGCAAGTGTATTTTATTTGAATGCCTGCATTATTAGCAGAGGATTACCGCTGGATATTCTAGCATAAAATAAAGAATAATACATTAAGCTACTCACAGAACAGATTTCTCCAGGATCTCAATAGCTTCCTCCAATGCTGTGGATGAATTAGATGCACCAAAACTTTCTTCAAATACCTTGTGTTTCTTCATATGCTCTGCATCATTGAAGGCAATGGTTTTCAGATGTCCTGAAAAGATATTAGACAATACTGGTATTAATGTTGTTTATATTACATGGTACTTTGATTGAGGCAGATAAACATTATTATTGCATGCATTTGCATTATGACTTTGGCAGCTTATGTTGAGAGTATTTTAGTATTGTTGCAGGAGACTTTTTGTAAATTTTAAATATTCCAATTATTGCATGCATTTGCATTACGACTTTGGCAAGTTTTAAGATAATTCCTGGCAGCATTAAAATTTTGATCAATTTGTAGGAATAGGATCAAACTTACTCAAGACTATTTCTCCACCCTCACATTTGTACTCCTCAATTTCGTTGTCCTTCTTTATCAACAAGCGCCTCAGCTCACTCTGACTTTCTCGCAAGTCACAGATTATCTTCAGCAAAGGCCGGGTGACTTTCTGGAAATACTGTAAAGTAGAAAGAGTTTTAATGAAGAATAATATTTTCTATTTTCAGATGTTTTAAAATGGAAAAGTTTAAATATCTAGCCAATCTTTGCAGATAATGTTATTGTTCAAAAATACATATTGAACAAAGTAGTAAGAGTTTTAGTTATTGTGATATAATTTTTATTTCTGTAAATAGTTCTTATAAGACCAGTCAGATTCGAAAATTCTATATGCATTTGATAGCCCAAATCTTGAGGATGGTTTAAGGCTATTTAATATCATGGAAAAACTCTTAGAAACCCAGCAAAAATAAAAGAAAAAACATGCGGATGAAGTCGCAAGCAGAAGTTAGTATTTTAAAATATTATAAATATTGCCTTTAAAATACTTACCAATTCTTCTGAGCCCTTTGAAAGCGTACATTCAAGGTAAAAAGGAAATCCAAATGATATTGTCATAGTAATAAACAAACTTTTACCATTTTCTTTTTTTTCTATATTAAACTTCTTCAAGTTATCGAGATTTGATAGTAAATGAACTCCTTTTTGTACAAACTCATTATCATGTGGCAGTTCAAGTCCATCATTGCTTTCCTGAAAAAGTTAAAAATTACAACAAAAAAAAATTATTGGATAATGAGTGTGTGAGGCTGGCTTTGAAGATTCTCCGCCCCTAAGACGACCCACTGACCTAACGCTTTTATCTGACTAGGGCTAGACTACTGATATTTTTATAGTAAAAGTGTGATCAGAGGGTCGTCTTAGGGGTGTAAATACATGAGATAATAAAGCATAACAAATTCCAATAAACACTTAACTTGTAGGCAAACGAGGTTATAAAAATGCATGATTAGTATAGGCTCAAATTCAAATTCTAATGATTTTGTAACTTGTAATCAGAAGAAGTTCAGGAGTTGAGAAATCCTAGAGTTTACCTTGAGTTGAGCTAGGAATGCTTTTTCGGAAAACAATGTGGTCCAGACATTCAAATAATCCGTAATGCATATTTCGTATCCATGTTCTTGTGAAAACAAAAGGAAATATTGGGTTTCTTTAATTCTTTTCCACATTTTATTAATACAACTTGTGATTTGTGTACTTGTTTTGTACACAACAATAATTTACTCTGTTTATTTTCCCGTAACCGTGATGACGATGACACTGGCAGTCAGATGTCGATTTGGCATTTGTTGAAAGTGTTGCTACCAATCATTTATTGTAATCGATTAATTTGAGAAAACGCTTTAGTCGAGTTAACATTCGAGTTTTTAGTCGAAAATTACATTGTAATAAATAAAAGTAGTTTACAGTTATGTTTATACAAATAATTTGAATTATAATTGCTGTTGTTTTACGTACGGCTACGCATTAAGCTATTAACCAGTATAAATGCTGACTTCTGAAACCTATACAATGAGGGGTCATCTAAAACTGGATATGTATATTTGACGTGTACCCGTGTGTGCTGCAGTTTTAATCATCTTCAATTTCATAAAAGATAATCATTTACTGGATAATGATTTTGTGATCAGTAACGTAGACGTGCTGTTGCAACGAATGTAGATGTGTTGCCATGTTTAAGTTACAAAAATTTTATGTGCCTTTGCATTCCTGCGGGTAAGCCTCGGTTCCGTCCCAGCCATGGCTGTTCTCATAGTCCGGAGCCAGAGCGCGTCGAACACCATCATCCAATGTCGAATGTCCTTTTATTAATGTCATGTACGTACTTAACATTGTTTTTGTACGCCCCTAAGACGGCCCACTGACCTAAATGTGTACAATCACACTAATATTATAAAGGCGAAAGTTTGTGAGTGTGTTTTTATGTTTGTTACTTCTTCACACTCAAATGGCTAGACCAATTTTGATAAAATTGTGTGTGGAGGTAGCTGACACCCTGGATTAACATATAAAGGCTACTTCTATCCCGATATTCCCACGGGATCGACACTTACGCGGGTGAAACCGCGGGGTGAAGCTAGTAGGTACCTAAATATCTAATAAAAATAAGAACTCATTCCTATAAATGTGTAATTAGTAGATATCTAATAATTGTTACCTATTTGTTATTTTCTTTCGCAGGACTTAAACACACGTACAATCCTTACATACTGGTTTTAGTCCAGACAATAAAGGAGTTGTAGAGTGCGTGAGCAGGGACCTAAGCTATTCCATCAGAAACTTGTTCAGGGTGCTTAGGAAGTAAACATACCAAAAGTCCTGATGCCTATAGGTGGTGAGTCGGAGCTGTGGGGGCATAAAAGTTCCAACTTTTGGGATTTTCGCACACCTAAGCTACATCTCAGAAAAGGTGCGTCGCGTCGTAGGGATTTTTCCGAATTCCCAACAATTTTTGAGCTACACGTTCCGGAAAGAGGAAAATAAAAGTTAAGGTCCCTGGTCACGCACTCTATACCCTCTATTGGGCCAATCGTTGGCTGAACTATTTTGCTTCGTTTACGTGCGGCGAGCATGAATGACCAATGAACATTGATCATGTTCACGCCAGTTGATGATACTAGGTACCCGACTATCTGACAGCAGTCTTCCAGTCTTTGCCTGCAAAAACTAAGTAAAGAATGGGAAATCAAATACCGGGAAGTAAAACACCGACCGAAAAGGACGCATAAAGACCGAAAATCATCCTGATGATTGATGATTTTCGAAACACAAACAAAGTTCATCCCGACACAATAATTTGTCGGGATGAACATTGTTTTTCGTGCTAACTGAATCTACAGCGATAAAAGTTGTGTAAACTATTCTACCTATATATACCTAGGTACTTCCTTGTGATTTGTATGTGCTTTGACTGAATTATTGTAAATATTACATGACTTTAGATAGTTTTGTAGATGGTTTCGTGATTTGTAGGTAAAATTTTTTATCTACGGAAACAAATACAAATTATTAGGTACTTAGGTATCTGGCTATAGAACCTCTTGTCCCTTGCATACCTGTTATGTATTTATTACAAGTTTTAACATTAATTAAATACTGATAAATAAGGTTTAATATAAGTATAACATGAGACTTGTGTTTAATATTACCTATACAATGTAATGAATTTACGTAGGTATAGTAAAACTTACGTATTTTACTGACCTACGGCCGATTTTGCAATCGTCAAATAACTTCTGAGGCGTAGTAGGTAGCACAAAATACAGATAGTACAGAAGGCAATCTACATACAAAGTGCGCTCGAGCAACGCACACATAGACGCCGCTCAAGGACACGTTATCTCGGACAGCGGCAGCCCTAGAAAAAATTTAAGGTGGTGTAAAATCTTAAAGTGGCGCCTCTCTATGTATCATGTTTCTATAATATATGCATATATGATATATGTTGTTTACACGGATTAATCGGTTATTACCGCTGCTAGCTAGCTCACAACTTCGTCCGCGTGGACTTTTTCAGCCTGTAATAAAACGCAACGTAACTTCAGTTTATTCGCAAGTATGACTAAACAAATTATCGGATTCTACATAGATCAGATGAATAAATAGTTTTAAATATAATAAGTAAAAAATATGCAGTGTATCTGCGTGAAGAGCGAAATCTGTCAAGCAGTTGTCTGACTGTACAGTTTGATTACGAAAGGGTAGGTAGGTTAGTCATTTTAGTGTACGTCATATTCAAACAATAGCGGAAGTGCTTTTACTATTATTATCTGCATTAGATTCTATGTCAACAATCAGTTCAGATGGAACTTCACATTGAGGCATCTTTCTAAGACGATCGTGAGCATACTGAACTTGTAAGTACGGTTAGAATTTAAAGCTTTTAACTTATAGCGATCACTTGTCAAAACGTCCACAACCTTAAACGGGCCTCTGAACTTCCGATCTAACTTAGTCTGATAATCTGACTTTCCCTTCGTTTTATAATAACACGAAATTGCAAACCCAATATTTTGATATAGCTGCCTTTGTCATATCAAATGGAACCTTGTTATTGTTAACCGTTTAAAACTGAATTTATCACAAGAACTTTAATGTTACAAAACTTTATCGCACTCATGTTACTTGAAAAGCCTACGTTCAAAATTTCACGTATTATCATAATATTACTTTGCAAGTAAATGTTGGGTAGAAGTTAATAAAATCTCAAGTTGTTGCTTGCTAATCGCAACGCTACATAATTATGATTTGTTCTGTGTTGAAAACACGAGTTTGACCAATACCCGTCAACGCAACAACATTATTAACTCGTTTGCTACTTAATTTGGCTGCACAACTCGCTTTTACTAACGAGCATTCAGCAACAGAATCGTAATCAAAACAATACAGCTCACCTTTAAATATGTTCTAACGTGCCTGAGGGCAGATAAACGACATCCACTCGCCCTTCATTACTTCCAGCAAGTTGTCTACCATCCCAATGGCTGCTGGGCTCACGCACCGGGCCACGATATGCCCTGGTTTCCCTCACTTGCAGCACACGGAGGGCTTCGCTGACGGCTGCTTGGCTCGATTATTAAAGTCACTCCACGTCACTTGTAGCTACACGCTACGTCCTTCGTATGCGTGAATTTTTAGCAAAACAAATCAGCTGTCATGCGCTGTTACTGTTATGTTTACGCGGCAGGCGCGTCACTAGGCAAAGGTATTTCTGCATACAGATTACAGCCTATGATGAAAACAACATGCAGCATGATCGCGCATCCGTACCTGCTTTGTCTGGGTCGAACTTGGACGGATCCACACGATTATTGTTTTAGGTGTTTGAATGTTTGCACTTTGTGGTTCCAATTACTGTCACTTCTAGCGTTCTGATTTTTGCGCTTGAACCAACCCGAATCCCACTTCTGATGACAAAGAAGGTATAGTGTGTCTCGTCATCATCAGCCATATTTCAAATACCGTGGGCGCACTATGGGTAGAGTTGGTTATTGCGCAATAGAATAACCGTTTGCACTTCAAATCAGATTATAGTTTACGAACAATTGAATCACACTCGCTAATCATCACACACTATAGGTACACGACACATTCAGATACGCAGCGAGATCGTTACCGGGCTGGCTAACCAAATTGACCTTCGTTGACTGTCCCTCAAGGAACCTCTCTCTTCTAGCGGAGTTCTCACTGCTCCTCTTTTCCAATTTCCATCATAAAACTTCTCCCATCCCGGGAAACTCCGGGGAAGCATGTGTGTCTCGTTTTGTTGTTCTGTAATCTGACTTTTCTCAGTTCCCTCCAAAACCAGTGTTGCCAAACTCATTAATACCAAAACCAGTGTTGCCAGCCCAGTCGCGAGCTCACTCAAGCGATTCGCTTCATATCCGAAAGAGGCGATTTCCGAACTAAGCTCTATTGCCTAAACCGACTTAAACGTCAAAACCGAGTGCGTTGGTCATCGTGTTCTGACAGCTCGAAACTTCGAAACAAACAGCGCCAACCGCTTCACGCGCCGACATATATAAATAGATCCTAATTTCTTTACCATTACATATCGCTTCCCGGCAAAAAAAGTGTCAGAATACAAAAATAGCTGTTTCGAGAAAATGTAACTTTAGTAGTTTTTTGTTTATCTAGACGTCAATAATTTAAAAAATATAATAGTCAGATTGCTGAAATATGGTGTGTAAATAGCTTATTTATATATTTATTAAAGGGCTTTAAATTTAATAGCAAAATCGTATTTTTTTTTAACTAACTTTTAAGAAACTTTTAATTTGATGAATATTATGACTCTTTTTTCGATTAAAATTTCTGTAGTTTAAACACTTTTCTGGCGACACAGTACACGTCTACTCTGTATTAACACAAATGTGACACTGTTCACGCCGGTGTTCGGAGCGAAACGGCTCCGTGAAAAAGAGAACTTAGTGCCATCTAGCGGTAACCATGCGCAACATAATAACGACATTTTTTCAGCCGGACAAATGAAATACGGGCTATTTAGAGCTGTGATTATGTAATTTTGTACCTAATATGTGTTGTGACACTTTTCTTGCCGGGAAGCGATATATTTATTATATTCAGAATAAAGAACAACAGAATCGTAATATATTGTGATAACGGGTTACAACGGAACCCTACACTGTGCGTGCCCCGATACGCACTTGGCCGGTTTTATGGTAATCAAAGTTCTAAAATAATGCATTATTTGCGAAGGTGTTTTTATAAACATGATATTAAACCTTATCCAAATAAACACGATATTCATCACAAGTATTAAATTTTGATCAAAATTGCCTTTCACATCATTTAATTTCAATGAAGATATCATAGTTTTAAAATAATACTAATAATAAAACTGAAGAGTTGGTTTGAAAGCTCTAATCTCTGGAAGTACCTATTGGTCGGATTTATAAAAATCTTTTTGCATTTGATAGCCTAATTCTCGAGGAAGGCTATAGGCTATTAAACATCACGTTAGGAGTTTTGGACCCTTAGGAGTTAAGTAAAAAGAAAAAAATGTCAGAAGTTTTCGCTATGCGAAAATGAAGTACCTAATAGCGCAGGAAGGCGATGCGATGCGACGGAGTAGGTCGGGAGAACAAAAAAATTCACGCGGACGAAGTCGCGGGCAGAAGCTAGTAAATGATAAAGATCATAAGTATTACATTTTCGACGACTACCTTTCAAGGGGAGGTGGAGATGGTATTAATTTTTTTGAGAAACTCGGTTCAGGATCATCTTTTATGAGACAAAGTCTAATATTATTTCAAGCACAAAATAAATCCATAAGCGTGTAATGGGTGTAAAAGTACACATACTTACATTTGGCAAGTGAATACAGAAGAATACATAGTGCACACTCGTAGGTATCAATTTATTGCACCGCAGTTGTCGTGTATCACCCTCGTAGATTTTTAAAACGTGGAGTTTCAAACATGTGGCAATGTGCTAAGAACCCTCTCCGCTTTCCGAAATACGTATTTTATAGCGAGAACGTGAAGAAATACCAATCTTCACTTCTATTTCAAGACTGCAGACAAGCACTGAGTATTTTTTGAAATCTAAAATTGGTTGGGATTTTACCGACTGTATTCAAAGGGTGGAGATTGGTTCATGTTGGGATGGTTTCATTTTTTAAATATCCTAGTAATACTTATTTCGAAGCTTATGCCAAGGGATGTTACAATTTTATTTCCCATGATTTAAAAATCCACCTTTGTGATGATACCTATACAAGTTAATTGATAAAACACCCAAACCAACCTCTTGTAGTCATCATTATGAACAACTTTTACTATTGAACCAAACCTGAAATCGCGAAAAAAATACAGCTGCTCCCTACATTTTGACGAGTTATACGAACATAAATGTAGGGAACAGCTGAATTTTTTGTCGCGATTTCAGGTTAGCAAGAAGTCTATTAACAAAATAGAGTACCTATTTAAAATCTTAATTACCCATTGAGCAAAATATAAAAAAGAAAATGGGAAAATAAAAAGAATAAGTACTAACTAACTAAGCTTGCTTATTGAAAAACTAAAAAGCAGTTTATCGACTAATTAAGTCGCCGTGTTAAGCACTTTTGTTGCTGAACGTACTTACCTAACATTTTGGAATGCAATGTAGATAATTACTACTATAATTATCCCTACGCGCATCTACGTTTTCCAGAAGTGTATTATACATAGAAATTCCAAATCTATGGTATTGAACATCTTAATTCCCAAAATTGTCCCCTAACATACCTATTGCCATCCTTACTTGTGCACAGGATGACTCAAGTATTGCAGGCTACTTATCAAGCAATTATTAAACTTGATATGGCTGCTTTTTGGTCAAAATATAATAGATATAACTATTATGAAAACGATCATCTAAATCGGAACCTATACCTACACTTCGCTACCTAGCTGGTAGGTATCTTAAGGTTTTGTATGTTTATTGATACAATTTATACCTAGCTGTAGGTAAGCGTCATTTCATAGCCCATACCTACATAACAAAGACATCACTGAATCACTGAATTAATCTCGAGACGAGAACAACCAGAGATAATTTGTCTGATGTACTCACCCGGACGGTGGCCCGACTCACGTCAACCGACCCGTCCTTCATAATAATACTTATGTCTCCGGTAGTTATTCGTCAGGATAATTTCGTCCATAATTGCACACAGACCCAAAACGTAGCCAGGATAAGGACGCTAAGAAGTCTACACTGGGCTCATTAAGAGCCCTATTGAAGCTCCCGTGAAGCTATGCTTTACAATACCTTCTTGCGGTCATCGGTATGGGGGTTTGCGCCAGTTCTCTTTAACCATGGAGAGCGTGGTGAGCCCTATCATCTGCCTAGCCTTTACCCAACTATGTTGGGGTCGGCTTCCAGTCTAACCGGAGGCAGTTCAATACCAGTATTTTACACGGAACGACTGCCTATCTGACCTCCACAACCCAATTTAACCCATTTTTTTAAAATTACCTAGTGGTAATACTATACCTCTTGGTAAGACTGGTTGTTAGACTGCTGACCGGGCTTCTGACGACTCCAGTAACGACTGTCAAAGATCCACGCATGACAGCCGGGACCAACGGCTTAACGTACTTTCCGAGGCACGGAGAGGTATAGATATGTAAAGATGGTCACCCATCCACGGACCAACCGCAGCAAGCGTAGCTTAACCTGATCAATCGACCCATGCAGCTGTTATTACTTAGCCACAAGCCTCTCTGAGCTCCTTGTCCAGTGTAATTACTATTGCATTATTACTAAAAATATTGCTTTGCAAGTCTAGTGCTCGCAAGCGTTACCTACTGCTGAGAATCCTAGGTCCAATTCCCAGCCTCCAGGTCGGAAAAAAGGTTTTTCCATCAGGAATTTTTCAGCAGCAGTTTGGAGTCTGGATGTATGCCCGGTTGATGGTAATAGGCTCGCCCCCTATTATAGGGGACCTAAATAAAACCAGCGAAATGTGGGTGTACTAAGTACAGGTACACCTCTGCCTAACCCATTGGGGTATACAGGCATCATGCCTGTTATATTAAACTAGCTGCCATAAGGTATTATATTAAATGAGTATATAAGAGGAAGTTTGAAAGTGGCGCCAGTGACAGAAAAGTTGAAAGGAAATCGTTTGGCTTGGTATGGGCATGTGATGAGAAGGGATGAAACGCATGTGACTAAAAGAGTAATGAATATACATGTTGATGGATGGAGAGGGAGAGGAAGGCCGAAGAAAAGATGGATGGATTGTGTGGGGAATGATATGAAAGAGAAGGGAGTGAATGATAGCGTGACGGCTGACAGGGGAGAATGGAAGAAGAAAACGTGTTGCGCCGATCCCAAGTAACATGGGATAAGGGCAAGAAGATGATGATGATGAGCTGCGCCGCGCGATTTCGACTCATTAAAATCATCAACACAACTCTCTAAAACCAGGTAATCCTACTGAATGACTATTTCATGAAATCTTGACATTAGGATTATACTAACTTAACAAATTGTATTACTGATTCTAATGATTATAATTCTGTAAATACATATTTGTTACGGTCGCGAATCATATTTTAATCAACGTACAACTTAATACTGACCGGCAAATTGCAAAAAACGTAAGAAAATTTGAATTTCGCGGGCTACCTTAGCGCTTCCCCCTTCACATAATATCCTAAACAGACTGTACGTAATGGTTGGAAGTAATCTGTAATCAACACGTTTAGATTACAGCAGGATACGCCGATACAGATCGTTTCGGTACACTGGATTGGATTAATATATCAAGTGCGGACACAGCCGCGTATACGAGGACCGTGGAAGGGTGTGCAGGGTGGAATAAATGATGTCATTTATCAACCTATGTCGTATCGCAGGCACGAATGACACCGACGTATGTGTTATACGTATACAGGAACACGGTAGGTTTAAAAAAAATAACTAGAGGAATTCGTAACAGGTGTTGGTAGTAGCAACATTTCATGTGTGACAATGAATGAATGCGTTGTTACTACACACGGCTGGTAATGCTGAAATAAAATGTAACGTTGGAAAAGGTTTAGTTTGTTTGTTTGGAATAATATATTGTGTAAGTGTTGATGCGTGGCCATTTCCTTCGTGGTATTCTGCGGGGTAGTTGCGTAACATACTATAATTGCATTGGCTTTTATTTTGACAGTTCAGCAACATTCGTTGCGTTTTTTACGTTGTTGGGCAGACGACATTTTCGAACATATGAAGCAATGGATTAGCAATATCCTTCAAAATTATTCAGATTGTGATTATAGTGTGTTACGCAATTAGGGTTCTGGGGACCTAGTCGGCTATTTTTATAAATTCGTCATTCCGACACGATCCCACCACCATCCCATTGTCATTTTGCTAAAAGTTCGTAATCTGCTAAATACATAATGGTTGATCATTGGTCGGTCAATGGCACAGAAATTATACTATACTCGTAACGAATTAAAAGCAATGACTGCACAATGACGTTCTAATGGTAGGCCACTGATCAAAGGAACTGACAAAATTTTTGCAGATTACCGTGTAAGTCAGTAATTCATTTTTTATTATGTACGGGATAACTATTCTATGCCATTTCTTTCAATGGAGTGTCAGTGGTTGACCATTGGAAAGTCATAATGACG
This sequence comes from Mesoligia furuncula, assembly GCA_916614155.1. Lineage (NCBI taxonomy): Eukaryota > Metazoa > Arthropoda > Insecta > Lepidoptera > Noctuidae > Mesoligia > Mesoligia furuncula. The sequence goes on from OU744798.1 coordinate 19,072,461, forward strand.
CCATTATATTAGTAGATTACCAAACAAACTTGTCAAAATCAACAATTAAGAAATCAATGATAGACCATTCTGACACTATTCTAATAGCAGACTTGAGGCCATGGTCGATCTGTGAAAAACTAATAAGACCAACTTTAGAGACGTGCTTATTTACAGCACTGCATTACAAATTATTCCGTCTTCGTGCATCGGGCTGTGTATGCTAAGCAGTAGTATTATACCAGAAGTTCCCGGAGATACGACAAACGGTTCCGCAACTTATAATTAACTCATACTCTGCCGTCGAATACGAATCCTGTTCAAAGCCGAGAAAATACTAATGTAGAGGTACGCTGTTTTTCCAAACTTCATGCTGCACTGTTTTGGTATACCTGAAAATTAAGTTTGGCCAAATACGAACAATGTCGTCAAGCCAATGAACAGTCAACAATAGAGATAAGTAAGCAGGATCGTCGGATATAGTTGAAGTTTAATAAGAAACCGATGGATGTTAATTTTAATAATAGAAAACACACAGCTCATTTATCAAATTAAATTTCAGTCGACAACATCCATCATTATATCATTATTATATCATTGTCGGATAAATAATAAAACCTAAACGAGCCGAAACAATAAAAGGGAGTGTTGAAGTTAATTTGCGTAATCCTCCCAATAGCTTAACGAAGTTTTTTATTGCTTTCCTCTTGCTGCAATATAAATTCGTTAAATGGCGACACTTAAAATTAAGACCGTGGTAAACGTCTACTGGTGTTTGCCAAGGTCATAAAGAGGTCGGACAATGTGTAGGATTTAACGGTAGGATCGTTTATTTGTCTGACGGTAGCCGCGTATAATGTGCCATCGAAAAACGCTTAGGTGTTAAAGAGAATTACAGGGGCCAAGTCGTATTGTTCTCCCTTTAAATTAATGTTGGGTACCGCAATTGGAACACCTCGACTTACCTGATAAGGTTGTAATTGCTTTTATGTCCTATGTGGGAAGGAAGATAACTGAACTAATCGTTTTAGACAAGAGAAACGTTTTGATGGGACAATGGGTCACGGCATGATCGAGATCAATTGCATAGAATTTTGGGCATAAGTAGATTTCTATAGCGAGAAAAACATGTTTGAGAAGAGGACTATAACTACGCAAAATAATGTACTGGATTACTTCAAAAAAATACATAAATGGATGTTTAGATGTCTAACCAAGATTTTCTCAAGCTCACATTTTCAATACTTACAAACTTACAAAGTATTTTTAACAAATAGGTACTAAGATACCTTGTTGGTAAGCAACAGGTACCTACTAAACAATAAAAATATGGAACTTAATAAAGCGTTAAAGTGGCATATTTGATAAAAACTAGACTAAAGCCAAATTGCTCCCAGACTACGAAATTGGTCTAGAAATTTAGTACAGCACGATCCCTGTTTTCGTAACCCTAGGTCGGATAAGATTAGGAATTGAACTTTGAACGTATGAAAACGATTACAATCTCTGTTATTGGATGTGGTGTAAAGTGGTCCATGTGAAAAGATTGGAATACGAAATATATTCTGTTTGCTGTGAGATAAATGTTATGACAGTTTTATTGAAAAACGTTTTGTGGAAAGATGAATTGATAATCTCACTGAGTGCTTTTTTGTTGTCGTTGACAATGTCGACTGTTATGTTACGGAGATTTGAAATGATTGGAAAGAAAATTCTAACCAAATATAAAAGCTAACTTCCAGTCAATTCTCATCAAGGCTTTGTGTATAGTATAGATACTTATTTGTAGAAATACCTATTCGTTCTTAGGGACCTAATATTTTGATAGAAAAAGTACCTTATCTACTTACTAGATGTATTGGAATATGAACATAAGCCTATCTCGTTGTTTCTGAACGATTCGCGCGCCCGCTATAATGGCGTATTTCTCAACGAACTTGTCTCTGTCAGCGGTAAACCACGCGTCTTTTTTTGTTTCAATTTCTGTTGTTGTAACCGTTTTTAGGAAATTAGCTGTAAATACTTTATATCTTATTGTTTCATTACATTAAGATGGTCTTTGTTTTAACTGCGAGGATATCTTTTGTAACTTTTGAACCGTTTCATCTTCACTAGAAACGCTTTTTCCTTATCTACAGCTTCGCTTTATCTTACGTCTTGACTCCGTAGTATGAATCGCTACGGAGTTCGGCGATGCCCAAAGACCAACGACGCTTTGTTAATATAACCTTTCCTCCTGCACGGGTCCGGACAAAGGCCGTTCATTTAGCTTTTACCACGTAATCATTGAGTTGTAAAATGGCGTTCTGAAACAGCTCTCCGACATTCGCTTCTCCGATGAACGGTTCGCCGACAGAACGATCCACTTTTCAGTGTTTCTCCGATAGAACCTTTCACCAGCAAACGATTCACCGACACTAGGTATTTAAGAGTTAAAACAGCACTACATCAGTGACATAAACATTACTATATACTTGAGTATGTAATAATGATCAACAAGGATGCAAGACCGAGCGAAGCGAGCTCTGGACTTGGGGCACCCCGACTCGGATAGGTTAGGTTCGAAGGGGATCTCCTCATCTTCTCCGTGTTAGGTTCCTTATTAAACCCCGTAGACAGAAATATTGGTTAAAAAAACGAATACCGTGCGTGGTTGAAAAATTCTATCGGAGAAACACTGTAAAGTGAATCGTTCGTGGAGAAGCGAATGTCGGAGAACTTGAATCTCTGAATCTGCTCGATTTTCCGATGTTAGTCTACTACATACATTAGTAGCGTTTAGAAGAGATAAACTTATGAGTATCAGAAAAAATATTCGGTGGGTTATTCTCATCTGCATTGATAGTTAAATTAATTCCGCCCATATCCTGGAACCCAGTGATATTGATATAATTAAGACATGTTGAAGATTATTTAATTTATGGAATAAGTCTAGATACCTAAATAAAAATACAAAAACAACACCATGGCCATATAAATAAACGTAAAACTATTGACGGTGTAAATAATCAGCAGTATAAAAAATGTGCGCTTACCTATTGGTTCTTTGTTCAGCAGAAATTATGGTATAATCTCGTTACAGAATGTGTGGTTTTCCGTTGAAACACGACTTGGTCAGAAAACCCTCTGACCGTAAACAACAAATATTTGAGCATTTATTGGGTTATTCAGTTTATTGCGCTGTTCAAAGTTAGTACTGTGTTTTTTATTGTTGTTTCATTCTCAGCTTTGATTCCACAGTTTCATATATTCCATTCTCGTAAATATTAGAACTGTTAATAGGGAAATAGGAACGACTCCCTTGTGTGTAGTTTTTGATCATTATCTTCGCTTGGAGTGCGAAAAGTATTTTCACGAGTCATAAACTTTGTATGATAGAGGTTCTGATAATGTATGTGCATTATTTATTATCGTAATAGATGTTTTTATTGTAGATGATAAGGATATTTATTTGAACTAGTGTTTTGGACATCGAAAGATATTATTTCGAGGAACAAAGGATCCCATCTATACCTACTTCTAAAAAGTACCTACTTGAGGTTGAGAGACTAAGTTTGAAAATAGTCTAATCATTCTGAATTTCCCATAAAAGCAATTTTAAATCGATTTCTGGAATTGTGTAGATATTCTGTTTCTAAGACTGCCATCAATATCCTGAAGCTGAAACTGTGAAACAAAATCAGATAATAATCAAACGGCAAACATTTTAGATGAAGAAGAGGCGATAGGAAAGGAGAATCTCTTTTAATTCTCGGCAATTTATCAAAGTCGGCGTAAGGCCGTAAACAAAGAGTTTTAATTAAACGACCGAACTGATTGCTTAATCGTGTCTAAAGTAGCTTCTATAGTAGATACTTTTTTGGGTTTTTGCATTAACGTTTCTGTAATTGTACCAGATTCCGTCGACATACAAGCTTGTCCGTTGAGCTTCAAAAGTAAATTCTTATTCCTGAATTTAACCAGTAAACTGTTGGTATTTAAAATAATTTATTTTAAGAAATGCAATTCGTAAGCTTGAATCAGCATTGCCATACAATGTGGCAATACTGCCAGCCTTTAGGGCACTTTTCTTGTTGACAACGATGTGGACGAATTTTCTGATATCCTATGATTCTTTCCTTTTTTATATACTCGCACATACATAAATAATATGATTATTATTATTTTGAGACTGTGAGCTTTTAAATTATGTAAATAATTTCGTGTGTTCTTTACTAGGGTTAGGTATTCACAAGCTAAGCGTAGGAGGAGTAATTAACACAACCACGTTAGCGCAAGAATTAATTCCGCGAGCAAATTTCGACCGACTAAGACTGGTGTAACCACAATCGCAATATTGGCAAGTACAATTAACATCGAATAACACCATCCAAAGTTTTCCTTATCGGTACTCAATTTGCAGACGCAAATCATCTCCTCAAAATTTGTTGAGAAACAAAATTTATTTCGCATTAATTCCGTTCCAATTCTTTTAAGCTGGCGCGCCTGGGTTTTGTTCAAAATTTATTAACTCGTGCTTGTGGGTTATTAGCCGGTCCCGGGTTACGATACGATCGTGCTTTCAAAATACATTATAAACATACTTTAGACTATCCAATATTTGATTATTGCAAGAGTGTTCCTTTAAATAGAACTAGAATTTTATTAGAACCTGAAAATACGAGTTCAGTTTTCAAAGATCCACCTGCGTTAAAATTGTGGTTTGATATTATTAGCTTTCCTTCAAAATTATTTGAGTTTTAGTGCGCTATCCACATGCAAAATAAATGTTCCCCGAGCAGAATTGATTATGGCATCCCGCCAATACTTCGTGGCACAGTTGGCGAATCCCTGTTTCACCCATTTATAAGCGAGTGGTAGTGAGTGAGGTATTTTTCTGCGTGATCAGGTGAGTCATACGTCCGTATTATTACTTTGGCACCTAGGTATACGCATAGCAGAAACGTTCAGAATACCTCCTGCTAAACATTTTTCACGTTGTTCGTTTATTGCTTTTTTTCAGAACTGTTGGGCATTATAAACAACTAGCTTCTGCCCGCGACTTCGTCCTCGTAAAATTCGTACTTTCCTCTAAAAATTTCGAAAATGTATGTTTAGGTATGATCTTTATCATTTTTTTTTAGATAAATAAGTATTCGGACCGATTTTTAAGTTTATAGATCAAAGGGATCAGATTTTTCAAATAAAATGTATCCCCCGCTTTTCACCCCCGTAGTGGTGGAATTGTGAAAAATCGTTCGGGATGTGTTCATAACTTCACTCAAAGACCCATACCCATTTTCGAGTTAATGGAAGCAAGCAGTAAAATCCACCCCTTTTTTTTTGGGTGGGAAATCAACACATGACCCCTCCCGCTCTGGGTGGAAGGGAGTGTCAGACTCTTACTGATTAAAACCCACCCGTGTTTCTTCAGTTGCCTGTGCCACGGTATCTCTTTCAAACAACCCGCGACCCTGGCAGGCATCGGCCACCTAGCAGACCCCATCAGTTCATCAGCCGTCGACCCGGGCCTGGTCCTTACCGGACAGCGAGCTGCCCATTGCTCACCGTCCGCAAGCCCGCGCCTACTTTGGCCGGAAATTGGCTATCGATTACCGATGCCCAGGGCGTCTACCCCTTAAACCAAACAAATCCACCCCTTAAACTTTATTACCCTTTTACACCTTGGTAGGAGTCGATTTTTGAAAAACCCTAAAACAATTACTTTTTTCATTTTTTGTTTTAGTAGTACCGAGTTTCGAGTTAAACCGACAGCGGGTTACATATTTTTCTAACCTGTCAACTTGTCACCCCCTAAATCCTCTGTGAGAGGTTTTGTTTAAACTAAAAATCAGTCTTTATTACTATTAGTTACTGAGCCAAATATTGCTAAGTTTCAAGTTTATTATACAAATTAATAAGATTTTTCATTTAAACTGTATCCCCTCTTTTTATTTTTTTTGGCATTTAGAAAAATCTCTTGGATGTTCCTATGATTACTTATTATTTACTTGACTAAAAGATTATTTATACCAATTTTCCAGTTAATCAAGCCACGTAATAAAATACTCCCCTGTGAAATTGACTACCACCACTCTTCACCCCGTTAGGGGTAGACTTTCTAATAACCCTAGTACACTTTATTATTTATTTTGGTCTTTCATAATGAGTTTCGAGTTAATTGGACCGCGCGTTAAAATTCTTCCATACAAAAGTTGACACCCCCAATCTCCATTTAGGGTAGTTTAGAATCCCCAAAAATGATGAAGTTTATAATTTACTTAGATAAGTATTCGTGCCAAGTTTCAAGTAGTTTAGAATTCCAAAATATGATGAAGTTTATAATTTACTTATAAAGTACTTGTGCCAAGTTTCAAGTTCATATAAACATTTTTTTTTAGTTATTCAAGCCACTCACTAAAATCCCTTCAAAATCGAATTACCACTTTATCCCCGTCAGGCGTCAATTTCCGAAAACCCACTTATCATTGATTCTTTTCTGTCAAAAACTTATTAATACTTAGTTGCGAGTTAATCGGACCACGCGTTAAAATTCTTCCACACAAACTTTAACACCCCTGAACCTTCTTTGAGGGGTAGTTTTAATTATATAATAATGATAAGCATTACTACTTGCTTAGGCAAGTATTCTTGCCAAGTTTCAAGTTTATTAACTAAATGAATAAGACTTTTCATATAAACTGTACCCCGCTTTTCACCCCCACAGGGGTGGAATTTCTAAAAATCGTTTGGAATGTGTTCATTACTTGACTCAAAGATTATTTATACCAATTATCGAGTTGAACAAGCCGACGTTATCATAAGTACCTATTACTAATAAATGTATCCACTTCAGAAGTACGCATCATTTCCCTATTATAATTTAAGTGCATGATAAAAAGATAAAGAGATATGTAATTAGTAGGTACCTGGGGCCTCTGCTATTTTTATAAATTCGTCATTCCAACACGATCCCACCACCATCCCATTGTCATTTTGCTAAAAGTTCGTAATCTGCTAAATTCATAATGATTGATCATTGGTCGATCAATGGCACAGAAATTATACGATACTCGTAACGAATCAAAAGCAATGACTGCACAATGACGTTCTAATGGTAGGTTACTGATCAAAGGAACTGTCAAAATTTTTGCAGATTACCGCGTAAGTCAGTAAATTCATTTTTCATTATGTACGAGATTACCATTCTATGCCATTTCATTCAATGGAGTGTCAGTGGTTGACCATTGGAAAGTCATAATGACGCCATTATATTAGTAGATTACCAAACTTGTCAAAATCAACAATTATGAAATCAATGATAGACCATTCTGACACTATTGTAATAGCAGACTTGAGGCCCTGGTTGTATGTAACAAATCGAGCCGTATCCTGAGCCGAAAGACGCCTAAATTATTTTGTCCATCGCAATGCGGCTGGTTGGTCATAAAGAAATAATTCAAAAATGTGTTCAAATGTCCACGAGCTACAAACATAACTTAGACGTATTATTCTAAATATCCACCACAACAAGATCAAAAAATCGACAGGGAGTGAAATAATCAAAAGAGTGCGATTTAGTATTCTAGTAGATTTAGTAGTATGGGACTCATTTTGAGCATTTGATAAATTGATTATTTTGTATTAAAAATTTTAAAATTCATGGTCTCCTTTTTATTTCTGACACTATGTTATTTAGTAAAAAATAATTCTTATGATGAAGCCTTTCGATCGGTATGATAAAGCTACAGGGATTTTTTTTTCTCGTGCAGCTGGTTCGATTTTCGGTTCAACCATGTAATTATTTAAAAATCTATGAATGCAGTTGAAATTGTTTTTTAAATTAAAATAATGTCTTCTTTCAGTAAAATGTTACTTCTACAATATTCAAGGTACTTTCCCTCCATGTGGCATAGCCGTGGGACGCCCTGTATTCGTTTGGGAATACAAGTATACCTACGTGAAAAGCTGTATAAGATTGTGTTGATGTTTTCGAAGACGACGGAAATGTTGGGCGCATAGAAATTAAGAAAAGCACTTCAACCTAACTTCAAGTTAGGTTGAAGTTCTGATTTAATTTAAGGGACTCGAAGTATTTGCGAAGTAAAGGCGTCGTTGGCTCGAAGCATGAAATGGCAGTAAAGTTCTAAGACGATTTTATCTCTAAGCCTACACCCTATTTTAAAGCTTAGTAACTTTAGTTGACAGATGGTTCTATCAGCTAAAGTGATATTTAATTTATTGTTTAGATGTTTTTACTGCTTTATCTACACCCATGGAGGTATATATATAAAAGAAAGTCGTGTTAGTTACACTATATATAACTCAAGAACGGCTGAACCGATTTAGGTGAAAATTGGTGGGGAGGTAGCTTAGGACCAGGAGACGGACATAGGATACACTAGGACATAGGATATTTTGATCCGTTTTTTTTTGTTTTGTTTTATATAGGAGTAGGGTAGGAGTAGTGTAGGAGTAGGTTAGGAATAGGGCCTACCCTACCTACTCCTACCCTAATCCTACCCTACTCCTAAGTAGGGTACGAGTAGGGTAGGAGTAGGTTAGGAATAGGGTATAAGTAGGGTAGGAGTAGGGTAGGAGTAGGGTAGGAGTAGGGTAGGAGTAGGGTAGGAGTAGCGTAGGAGTAGGGTAGGAGTAGAGTAGGGGTAGGGTAGGGTAAGGGGGAGGAAACCACGCGAACGAAGTAGCGCCGGGCAGCTAGTCCTTTATAAAAGTTTCTGAAACAGTGCCAACATTAAAATAACCGGTGTCATAGAAACCGTAATATCATCCAAACGAGTGTTATAACTTATAATGTTGTACCTACTAAAGGAGTTGGCCCAAAATCAGAACCGCTTTAAAGCAATAGAGTATTGAGTATGGCATAGAGTAAAATATATAGGTACTTATAGATTATAAAATATTTTTTTAACTTTTTTGCGTTCAGTTGATCGAAATCGTATGTGGGGTTAATATTTTGTATTTAATTAGTTATGCATTCGATTTTATTGCATACTTTTATAAATGGGGTATTTTACTAAAAGCAGTGTTGCCAATTTTAAGAACCTCCCCATAATCGGTCTTAACGGACAGTATAAAGACAGATTCTGAGTTATAAAAATAATTTCTACTATGACATTCTTCCTGGGTAATTGATTCCGTTTTAGTCATGATCTGGCAGTTGGAGTAATTTATACGGCCTACCCAAATGTCCTTCCTTTGGTATCCTTCCTTTTGTTTGTCGAATCGTTGAGCTCCTTAAGTTCTGCGTTGAGCTGCACGATTACTGATAAATGGGTGCACTGACTGGACAGGTCCACTCAATCTGTGTGGTTCTTTTCTCAAAAGAACATTTCAGACACCTTTCTTTATATATGGTCTTCACATGATTTGACCAAGATTATGTCTGGGCTTTAAAAGAGACTGTAACCTCTGAGTTTCTTTCGGCCTTTCTTCTCAGACTTGTCAGATAGGAAACGCCCTTTTCATCTAGTTTCAAAAAATATGTTTGACGTGTAAAAGTGTTTTTTTTTTATCATTTGTCCTCTTTGTTATTTTTTAGTTAACATAATCAACTTAATATATATTTTTTTAACATTTTTAAAATAATATTAAATGAAATCCATTTATTTCAGACTAATTATTTGTCCATACTTGCTAGTACAGTTATATTACTTTACTAATTAAAATCTTTCTATAACAGACAATATCACTTATGGTCAGGGTGAGAACATTGTTTTTACTTATGTATTGATAGTTGTTGAGTTTGTTGTGCTAAAAAATAACTTATCATTGCGTTGACATCGTGTCCAGTTGTGTCTTCAGATTTCTGCACGGCCAAGAATTTTTATGAACACCATTGTACTGTTTCTGTGCTGTTGATTGTGTAAAACGTTTTTACGACTACGGTCTGTGTCCTCTGTGCAGTAAATCACCAACGATTTCGTTAGAAATGTCACGCTGTGGGAGCTGTGTCTACCCATCGTCATCAAGTCGGGGAGGCAACGGATATAATGAAAGTCTTTCAGCACCATTTGTATTTTGTTGTTTACAGCTAATACTAGAAGCTGTTTAACTATGTTCAAAATATACGTTTAAATGCATCATGATGAGAAAAGTGGTGAAGTGTGTTGTCCCAATCACTTGCGAACAATCACAAGAAAGACTGAAGCTGTGGCGACACAGTGCTTCCTTACCCAAACCATTCGTTCCACCCGCTGAAGAGCTCCTACCGGGACATGAGTTACTCTACCGCCGAAATATCTTGGCGAGTCTGAACTTCGCGCAGAAGGCTGCGCAGTAATTTTTTTAGGAATCATATGGTGATATGAGGCGAGTGTGAGTGAGAGAACATGCGCGAAAGTTCGTAGTGTCTAAGTTCGGACTCGCCAAGATATTTCGGCCGTAGTGTACTTTGGGTAACCTCCGGACCCAGGTTGGCCGAAGCAAGGTAAACCTGTTCAGTTGGAGATTCATAGACGACTCCGCCTTGGAATGTAAATGTGGTGCTGTTCCACAAACGATGGGACACTTAATATCGTGTCCTGTCAGCTGCACGTTACTGGAACTGATGGACGCTGGTGATGGCGGCAAACAAGTAGCTGGATTCTGGGCCGGGTCCATTTAGATTGCTATCGACACGCTAAGAAGAAGATGATGAGATAAGAATTAAGAACCACCAGACTTTTCTTAGTTTGATTTGATTTTGTTTGTGGCTTTTGCCTGTCTGTGACAATATGTGTATTTTCTATTAAACTAATACAATATGTAGACTATGCTAAGATCAATTTCTTTACAGAATATGATATATCTAATATATTTATTTTTAGATGTCAGTCGTATTATTGGGAGCATGTCCGTAGGAACGGAATATGCGAAATTGAACTAGCAAACGACATTGAGGTTGACTTGCCGTTGGTACTGGGAGCGGACACGTATTTAGTAAGGGGAAGAATTAAGTCATGAAATGTCAGCAGTAAGGTTACGCTTACATTTTAGTTAATAGGGCTACAAGTAACTCAGTAGGTGATATTACTAGCTATTATTGCAATTGTTTGATGGGTAATTAGACAATGGGATGCTGTGCTCTTATTATGACCATTTTGTGGTATTTTAGTTGGACTCGATTTAGGTCTGTTAAGCAACCGGCTCCACTTTTAGACGACATATTTTATGAATATAAGCCGCAAAAACGCTGTTTATGTTATTTAGTCGTAAGTTATAACTTTGTAAGTAGATGTAGTTTAGTTTAAGTTAGGTTACGATGGAATTGGCATGTACTTTATGTATAAAAATTCCTTAAATAAACAGAAAAAAAAAAAAATGAATATGATGATAATATGGACCAATAAAACTATTGAATTCCTATATTCAAGCATTTTTATTTTCTATTTCCTTTCAAAACCTACATTTAGCATGACCTACCTATGTATTATATTATTGTCTGTGTGGTGCCGGACTTAAAGAATACCACCACCCCTTACTTCCCGTGGGTGTCGTAAAAGGCGACTAAGGATCGTACCGGAGAATGGGCAGCAGCGTTCTCTGTGTATTCCACCATCATACCACACTGCGATCGCCAACCCGCCTGCCAAGCGTGGCGATTATGGCAAACCCTCCCAAAATTGGGGGAGGCCTATGTCCAGCAGTGGACGTCTATCGGCTGAAACGACGACCTATGTAATATTATTTAATTGAGATCATTCATTGATTTATTGGAACTATTTTCTGTTGTTTTATGTGAATTCAAATCATATTGTTGTAAAATACTGTTTTTTTTGGTAGAAGGTTTGTTACAAAACTAAACTCGAAACTGAGCAGAAATTCAAAGAACAACAAAAACCCCACAAAGTAAATGGATAATTTTAATTTCCTGTGAAAGTACGACCATTGCTCCTCTTTTATATCCAATTTATGGTATCATATAAAATTGTTTGATGCGCAACGGCGGTCAGTAGAGAAATGGGCAATTTCCTTTAATTATGCAACTCCTTTGCTTTTTCGATCTCTTCCTTACTCATCAAACAGCCACATTCCCATTCGTGGTATCTTTATGAATTTCAAAAAACAACATTGTCATGCACGCGCGTTTCACTACCACAGCGCCGTAATTTAAAAAAAAACTTATAAGTTATTCGAATTCACGTCATATCACGCCATTGTTGTTCGATATTAGTATTGCAAACATTTATTACTTTATTGTTTACAAAAATGAGTGATACAAGCTTTGATACTCAGCAATTAAACGTTCCATGAATTAAACATAGAGTTCTTAAAAAACTGTATATTCAACACCCTATGGTTTCAGTACCTTTTATAAGAGGATGCATATCATAGGTGTAGATAAAGCCTTGTACGCAACTGTACATAATTAGGCATTAAAACACTCGTGTAATAAGCCCACCCTTATTATACAACAGTTGCATAAATACCTAGTACATATAAAGTGATATCCAATGATATTTCCAAAGAGATACCTACCTACGAATTTTATAAGCATTAGCTTAGCTGACTACTTATGGCAAACATTATTTTATGGAGCCGTAAAGGATGATTTCCACCAAACGGCTCGCATCTGCATCGGATCGAAACGTATTTACACAGTATATTTAAAGTCTATATTACCAAGCCGCGCACAGCAGCTTGACCTCTGGCGTCTTCCGCGACACGCGATCGTAGCCGAAAGTATGCTGCGACGCGCGATCGGCTCCGTTCGCATGTCGTCGTATCCGATCGAATCCTATCGGCTGTCGCATGTCGTCCAAATTTTCTTTTCTTCTTCTGTGTTTTGTTTTTTTTTTCTTCTTCTTCTAATGCAATAGCCAACAATACTACGTTAACTTCTACCATTTTCAAAAATTAGAACACGTCAACACGGTAGGAATGAAACTATTTGACTAGGCGCAGAAACGGATACGTTCGCAAGCGACGCACGGTACGAAGCCGATCGTATGCGTCGACATACTGCCGGACGCGATCGGCTGTCGCCGTATCCATTCGTATCCTTTCCGATGCGGTCAGAGGATTGTCCGAAAGGGTTACCGCTGGCCCGGAATATAAAGGGCTAAGGAAGGAACACGGGTGGGTTTTAGTCAGTAAGAGTCTGTCACTCCCTTCCGCTCCACCTAGAGCGGGAGGAGTCATTTGATGATTTCCTAACCAAAAAAAAAAAATCCTTTCCAATGCGATGCAATGCAAGCCGTTTGGTGGAAATAATCCTTTGGGAAAGTTCAATAAAATATGTATAGGTACTTACCTAATCCATAGTCTATGCTAAATAAATAATCGCTTATAAAACTCTCTAAAGTGATTATAATCTATAAGTACCTATACTAAACCTTAGTTTAGCAAATATTTGAAAAATGTAATAAATCCCAATAGATACTTAGATCTTATTTAAAAGGCCATTTTATACAAGATAAATGATCCTTGGAAAAGAAAGTTCGCTCCTTAATCTCGATTTTTGATCGTATTAATCTTGGATTTGAAAGGGGAAAAAACTTTGTTATTAGAATGTTCGACAATTCGTTTTATTAGGTTCATAAAATATAATTTTCTTTACTGTAAAGTATGAAATACTTAGTTACTTTTAGGTTGAATTTAATTAATAAGAACTACCTTATTAAATAAATAATTAATTAAGATATGCTCAACATTAACACGTGTTTGTTTGTTTTAAAATTACCGTAGGTAGGTACAAAATTTGTAATTAAATTCTGATCCTCCAAAGCGTTTCGCCGAAAAAAATTCCTCCCAAAAGTTGCGGTCATGTGGCAAAAATTTTTGCTCGAAAAGTATTTTCGCAAATTATAATAAAACGATTTCATTACAACAGAGAGACGAGCAAATCGCTACACCTGGCCAATGCAAATGGCCCCCTAAATGGTTATTGCGTCATTGGGCATCATATTACGTTTTTGTGTCATTTTGCCGTACCAACACTGATTACTTGTACAAACCTGGCATTATTCGGACTGATTCACAATGAGAATGGAGGATATTTAATGAAAATGATTATTTTTCGGCAAATTTTCAAAATGAACCAGTACAATTTGCTACTACTGCTGCTTACTGTATATGCTCGGTGCTTATAAATCTAGGTATACCTATGCCTACATATTCCAAATTAAAGTCGATTTTCGTGTCTGTTTGTGTAACCGTATTATCCTTCTAAACTCTGAAACGGATTTTAATGCGGTTCTCACCATCATATCGAGAATTTATTCCGGAAGGTATAAGTGTTTAATGCAGGAATACTACAATTACATATAATAATGTTTTGTCAAGCCGTAAAAACCTTGCAAAGCAGGACGCCGCTATTTAGTAGGTAGGCAAAACAAAACCTACTCGATTGGAATATCAGTTTTACGTTTCATTTTACTTTAGCCGACCATTTGAAATGTCTGAGGTCGGCCAAACAAATTGTAACAGTTCATCAAGCAAAGAACTTTAAACAAATTGAAATTTTAACTATACTACTTGCAAAAGGGTAGTGATACCTACTGGTGCCTTTTTACTAATGATAATATTATTACTACGCAATACTGTCATTAGCATTTCAAATATCTAGTTGTATATAGTTATAACATGTAGCTCACGCCTTCGTCCCATGGGGATAGGCAGAATGTACAGTATGCCACGTATTAGGATCCTTACATACTCCTTTTGTTTCGTTTACGTTCATACATCGGCAGTTCGGCACCCTAATAAAAGTAATGGATATTCCATTGCTTCATATTTTAGAAAAATTTGTCTGCTTAACAACGTAAATAAAGCCTCGTATCCACTAGGCAACATTTGGCGCGCGACATGTTGCACAACATGTCGCTCAACATGTTGAAAGTTAGCGCGGGACTTTTGTTTAGCAACGTTGTCTGTCTACGCTTGATCAGTCGCCGACAACATGTTGCCAGAGGAACTAGTGTTGATTTCAGCAGCGATGGTTATAATTTTATCGAAAAATGCATCAAAAAGACACAAAGAAAATGTATTCAGTGATCTCCGTGTGGTTGATGGATCTTTTACGAATTTTACCCGAATGAGCACTCGTTCGTTACACCACACGACATTTCTGCCACTCAACAACATTTGATGCTCAACTGCATGTTGCACGGAAATAAACAACAAGCCGCGAGTCATATTGCGCGCCAGCTGGCAACGTCGCGCGCTGTTGTGCAACGGTGCCGAACATGTTGAGCGTCAGGTGTTGCGCGTCAATTGTTGCCTAGTGGATACGAGGCTTGATTCAATGAATGTTGTTGAACTGCCAAAATGAATGCCATTTATACTGTTAGTGTGTTACGCAATTACTCCTTGGTCATACACACACGCCGGTTATGATTTTGTAAGAAAATAATAATTTTAAAAATATATTATGGAAATCTGGGAAACTTCTAAACAGAAAACTTAAAACTTTCCCAAAAATTTGTATGTGGGCTACTTAGATAAGTAACTAAAACGTGTGCAAATGTCTTTACTTAGCCAACCAAATTGGAAAGTCTGGTTACCTACCGACCGTAAAATTGAAGCCTTCAGCAGAATTTCTTGAATGAAGCTAAAGAGAGTATGGTACAGACAGCGTCAGTATGTGCTAGTTTTAAAATGTTACACTGCTACAACATTGAATTCTTTACGCATAATCTAAAGAATACTTCAAAAAGAGTTTATTGTTTCGACTCGGATTCGAACAATCGCATCACCGAACGTCGTCATACTCATACATAGTTTGACGAACTGCCCATATGAATTGCGATGAAATTATTATCTACTATCGTCCGAGTCATTTTATCTTTAGATCCCTGTCTAATCGATAGAATTTGAGGGTATCCTTTAATTTTGCTTGCTTACGTTGTCTTCGTAAAATTAATCCATACCCTCAACTCAATTTATAACAACAACTTTTGGCAACAACGATCCAAGACAAGTTGCAAACGCTTCAAAACTGGTCTCTTTCGAAGTCGCTTGTCAGACTGTCAAATGTCAAATTTGTATGCTGAGACGACTTGATAGGTCACGTGACATTTCGTTGGCATAAGTCAATCTAAAATATTTCTACCGCTTCCTATTTTATCGTTTGCGTTAATAGGATGCCACTAAGACTTGTCTAGGGACCAAATCAAAGTATATCTTTGTTGTAAAATAAGATCATAGTTTTAATAAATATTATTAAATGATTTATCATAGTATTTTATTTTTCTTATTTTTTTATAAATAATTACTAAAACAAAATAGAAAAATATATTAAAATAATATAATGAACAAAAAGCACATTTCGTGCCCAGGATTTGAACTTCCAATCATAGGCACGGTAAGCGATCTTGAAACCTCCAGTATATTTAGACGATGTATCATGATGTGTCATCGTAAATGTTAACCCTATTATTGCTTGTCGTTTTCGCAATAATAAAAGTATTAACGTTTTATTGAAAAAAACAATCATAAAAACAGAATTAAAAAAAAATTCTAACTTAAACTTATAAAACAATACATTGATTAAAATAAAATGTTTTTGCAAAATACTAAAACCAACTTGGACCTATCACGGATTTGAACGCACATGTCTTTTGGGGGGGTAATCACTTAATGAAGCTGTGTGTACATTTACATTTAGAGATTTGTTGTGTTTTGTGTAAAAGTTTTATGACTTTATCTGTGTAGTACACTCTATGGAAACAGTTTTAACGTTTTACGATTTCTTTTTGGCTCAATCTACGTCATGAAGTGTGGTTGTCTTGAATGGACGCGTAGCCGACTATTTTTTTTTTGCTAACCAATATCTGCAATCACAAGTTTATTAGGTACCTATAGTTTGATCTTACTCAGATACTTTTCATTATCATCATAATTCTGTAAATACATATTTGCTACGGCCGCGAATCGTATTTTAATCAACATACAACTTAATACTGACCAGCAAATTTCAGCTTTTGAGAGGTCACAGAAAATGCCAATTGCATCCTGGGACTTCTCCCAGGATTCCAAAATGTGACTGATGAGATTTACTCCAACTGGCGACTATGTAAAATCCCATTTGAATTAAAATGTGACAACATTTGGTCCAGCATGATTTTTTCATAGATTTTGCTCAATGCTGGTAGCACAGTTATAGGTCTATAATTGGAGGGATCAAACTTACTACCCGATTTGAAAATTGGTACTACCTACTTTACTAGGTTTCATTAAGTCAGGAAACGTACCGCTGTCTAAACATTGATTAAATATATGCCTATTAGAGGAGGGGCAATTGTGTCAATAATATCTCCTCCCCCATAAGTCTTCAGTGTTTTTAATGTTAAGACTTTTAAATACATCTACTTGCGGCAAACATAGTCGCAGAAAAAGAACAAGATGGGGGAAAATATGCGTCATATCCACGCAAAACGGTTATCGCTCAGCATAATGCTAAGACCCTATTTGAGACAGACTCCCAGCGCTGGTTTTTAGCCACAGCCGGCGTTGACGTGATGACGTCAACCGGTGCAGTATACGATGAGATACAAATAGCATAAGAAAGAAAAAAAACAAAATAAATACCTAGACACTGGCGTCGATTCTGTTGTGCATAAACTAAACTAAATTTAAGTTCATGCATCTTTTTCTTTCTATTTCATTAAGAAAAGAAGAGGAGATAAATATTAGTTTAGTCCTGTCAAATTAAGATACTCCATAGACAACTTAGACGAGATTAAAAAATTGGCTATTAAAACTACATCAATTTACGTCAGGCGCTGACTAATTTGACAGGACTAAACTAATATTTATCTTCTGTCCTTTTCTTAATGAAATAGAAAGAAAAAGATGCCTGAACTTAAATTTAGTTTAGTTTGTGAAAAAACAGAAACGGCGCCAATACTTCGTTCTAAATAAGTTAGTTACTTAGTTTTATTAAGTGTCTTATAGAAGCAATCTATTTGCCAATTATCAGGCACAAGCTTTCAGGAAACCCAAGTTCGTACTCAACTTCAGTATCGAAACCACGCACTCAGCGAAGTTGGTGATGGTAATTTCCTTTGAACAACAAACACTTCTGCAATTCCCGTGTTGTGTCACAGCCAAACCATATTTCCATTCCGCTAAAAGCACATTCGCTTAATCAGTACATCCACAAACTAATTTGCGTTAACAAAACATGATGCATTGTCATTAAAATGACATTATTCAGCTGTTGTCAGCGATGTCAGCTAACGCGCTCGCTGATTCAAGCGATGCAGCGGCTGCAATCTGCCGGGCATAAACAAAACAGTTTTCGTTATGCCATTCGCACATAGGTACTTAGTCCGCTTATGGCAAAACAAAACATTATAATGTATAAATGATATGGATTTAGAGCTGGTCCTATTCTGTGTTGAAGCAAATTAAATCTAGTATTTATTGATGAATACGTTACTGTTATATTATGAAAAGGAAGCTCGCAAATGCAATTGCTTTTGAAATTGACTTTGTAAAGTAACTATATATTATATATTCAATTGCGTAGGTGTTGTACGGGCAAAAGAAAGTTTAATAAGAAGTTTAACCTTTAGGAGCTATCGTAACTCATTTTTGAAACAAAATAAACATTTTATTAACCACTAGCAGCGCCCCGCGATTTCAGCCACATAAGTGTGGATCACGTGGGAATATCGGAATAAAAAGTATCCTATGATTATTCTAATGTACGTATATGCTATATAACTGTAAATTTTGATCAAAATTCGTTCAGTAGTTTTTGCGTGAAAGAGTAATAAACATCCATCCATCCTTCCTCACAAACTTTCGCGTTTATAATATTATTAGTAGGACTATATTTATCTATACCTGTTGTTGGTTATTTGTTTGAACGATTCTATTCTCCGAAACTACCGGTTGGATTCGAAACATATTTTTGCAATTGATAGCCCTACATTTGAGGAAGGCTATACATATATAGGCTATTTCGACGCTACACGCTAGGACCCTAAAGAACAGAGTAAAAACAAAAAGGTCACAAAGAACACGAGGTGCGATGCGACAGAGTGGGTCGTGGGAACAAAAAAATTCACACGGACGAAGTTGCAGGCAGAAGCTAATACTAAATAAAGTAAATGCTGCTTCCTCGTCATAATATTTACAAAGATAACCACCATTCTGAGACTGAAAACATATCCTGCACGGTAACTAAAACATAATTCTGTTGTAAACTTGATTAAAGTGGTTTCGAGACATTGTTTTAGATCAGTTCAATGTCTTGGATGTTAGTATTATTGTTAGGTGGTTGATCCACGTCTAAGTTTGAACAGTACGTCATCATTCATCATCATCATTTCAGCCGAAAGACGTCCACTGCTGGACATAGGCCTCCCCCAAGCACCTCCACTTCGACCGGTCCTGTGCTTCCCGCATCCAACGGGTTCCTGCGGCCTTCACAAGGTCATCGGTCCACCGTGTGGGAGGCCTTCCAACGCTACGTCTTCCGGTACGCGGTCGCCACTCCAGAACCTTTCGGCCCCATCGGCCATCTGTTCTGCGAGCAATGTGCCCTGCCCACTGCCACTTAAGTTTGGCAATTCTTCGGGCTATGTCGGTTACCTTGGTTCTCCTGCGGATCTCCTCATTCCTGATTCGATCACGCAGGGAAACTCCAAGCATAGCCCTCTCCATTGCCCTTTGGGTGACTTTTAGCCTTCTTATAAGGCCCATTGTGAGCGACCACGTTTCCGTTCCATAAGTCATCACTGGCAACACACACTGGTCAAAGACTTTCGTCTTGAGACACTGCGGTATGTGGGACGAGAAGATATTGCGTAGCTTCCCGAACGCTGCCCAGCCGAGTCGGATTCGTCGATTTACCTCTTTCTCGAAGTTAGACTTACCTAACTGGACGGTTTGTCCTAGGTAAACGTACTCGTCCACGACTTCGAGTGTAGCGTCTCCGATTTTTATGAGAGTGGGTGTTACATGGGCATTTGACATGACCTTCGTTTTGTCCATGTTCATTTTAAGACCCACTCTTTCGGAGGCTCTACTGAGGTCATCGAGCATTGTACTGAGGTCCTCCATAGTCTCAGCCATGACTACGATATCGTCGGCAAACCGAAGGTGAGTTATGTACTCGCCATTGATGTTGATGCCAGCCCCTTTCCAGTCCAGAACCTTGAAGACATCCTCCAGTGCAGCGGTGAACAGTTTCGGAGAGATAACGTCTCCCTGTCTCACACCTCGCTGCAGAAGGATAGGTTTCGAGGCCTGATCCTGGAGTCTGACTGACATAGTGGCGTTTTCGTACAGACACTTCAACACTTCGATGTACCGATAGTCGATCTGGCACCGTTGAAGAGACTGCAGCACAGCCCATGTCTCGATCGAATCAAAGGCTTTCTCGTAGTCCACAAACGCTAAGCAGAGAGGCAGGTTATACTCTTCGGTCTTCTGTATAACCTGTCGCAGCGTATGTATGTGGTCTACGGTGCTAAAGCCTTTACGGAATCCGGCTTGTTCGGGAGGCTGGAAGTCGTCAAACCTGCGCGCGAGACGGTTCGTGATGACTCTCGAAAACAGCTTGTAGACATGGCTCAGGAGTGAGATGGGCCTATAATTCTTAAGGAGGGCATTATCGCCCTTCTTAAAGAAAAGTACCACCACACCCCTGTTCCATGCCTGTGGTGTTTTGCCCTCGAGTATGACGGAACCAAACAGCTTCTGAAGGGCCTTCAGGACGGGTTTTCCGCCAGCCTTCAGCAACTCGGCCGTAATTCCGTCATCACCCGGTGCCTTGTTGTTTTTGAGCTGCTTCAGAGCCATCCTAATCTCGTACAGGCTGACGTCCGGGATGTCTTCGGTATAGTGCCGGGTCAATCTAGCTCTTGGGTCGTTTGCCAGATTCATAGCGGGGTTATTTGTTGACGTGTATAACTGTCCATAGAACCTCTCGATCTCTCTCAACAGCTCAGGTTTGTCGGATACAATCCTGCCATCATCGGTCTTCAGTCTCGTAAGCTGGCTCTGCCCAATAGACAGATCTCTAGCAAAGACCTTGGAGCCTTTATTTCGATCTATCGCGTCCTTAATACGATCTGTATTAAAACGGCGAAGATCGCTTTTCAAGGCCTTAGAGATCCGTCTATTGAGTTGCCGGTAATTTAGCGCATCATCCGTAGACTGCAGGATCATATCGCGCCTCTCCTTCATGAGCCGCAAAGTAGGATCAGAGAGCTTCTTTTTTGCATTCGTACGGCGGGTCTTGAAGATCTTAGACCCGACCGTATGGACAGTTTCCACGAACCCATCGTTATAATCGTCCACGGAGCTCCCTAGGCATTCGAAACGATTCTGGAGTTCGAGCTGAAAGCTCTCGGGGTTTTGGATCTGGACCGGTGCTGGACGGAGCGTAGACTTCATCAGTCGAGATCTTTCCAGCTTGATATTTAAGTTCAATGTGCCTCTTACCATACGGTGATCACTTCCGGTTTTCACCGCGTTGATCACAGAGACATCATTGAATACTTGCTTCTTCGTCGACATAATGAAGTCAATCTCATTTTTAGTTGCACCATCCGGGCTCTGCCAGGTCCACTTTCTATGCTCACGTTTTCTGAAGAAGGAATTCATCATAAAGAGGCCTTCCTTCTCCATAAAACTGGCCAGTAGGTGGCCCCGGTGGTTCCGGCATCCAACTCCAAATTGCCCCACTCGCAGCTCATCATCGTTACGTTTACCCAGTTTCGCGTTGAAGTCCCCCATGACAACGGTAAAGTGAGTTTTAGAGCCATGCATGGCTCTGGAAATATCCTCATACATGGTCTCCACCTCATCGTC
The DNA here is from genome assembly GCA_916614155.1 of Mesoligia furuncula. NCBI lineage: Eukaryota > Metazoa > Arthropoda > Insecta > Lepidoptera > Noctuidae > Mesoligia > Mesoligia furuncula. Next base: position 19,094,190 of record OU744798.1, read on the forward strand.
GGGGTGTGACGAGGTCGGGGCGTAAACCTGTACGACCTTCAGCGAATACCTTTCGGATATTCTGAGTATAAGGTACGCCACCCTGGTCGACACACTCTCGATCTTCACCACGTTGCTCACAAGGGACTTATGGACGATAAACCCGACACCACCTTGGGACTGCTGGTTGCCCTCCCGGAAATAGAGCAAGTTTCCGGATTTAAGGATTATCGAGTCCTCCCCCTCTCTTCGGACTTCAGATAACCCCACTATACTCCATCGTATCTTGCTCAATTCTTCCTCGAGTTCGGTGATCTTCTCGTCGGAACAGTACGTATTCGGGTTCTAAACATAGTTCCTCAAATCGATAATGTGCAGGATTGCTGCCAAATAGAATAGCCGACGAGACACTGCACTGTATATGGTGTTGAACTTTTGAAACAGATTTGATTCAAACTTTAGATACAATGTTGTTGCAGCGTTTGTATCTATGCTCTATAAAAACAAATACAATTATATGATTATAATGTTAAAATAATAGCTTTTTACTCAATGCATATGTAAGTATACAGGGTAAAACATTAACAACCTATTTTAAGAGGTCATTGTACTCATCATTATGAACAACTTTTACTATGGGACCAAACCAGAAATCGCGAAAAAAAAATCTGCTGTTCCCTACATTTTGTCGAGTTATACAAACCTAAATGTATGGAACAGGTTTTATTTTTTTCGGGACTTCGGGTATCTAAAAGACAAAAATCATTAAAAAAATGTTTTCTGTCCGGCTGTTTGTGCGCTAATCTCCGAAACGGCTGGACTGATTTTAACGAGACTTTCACTGGCAGATGGCATATAGACATTATTTTAGAAAAAGAGGTAGATTATTTACCAGATTCGTACCATTGTCTTTGTGTCTTTTTGTCTCGACTGCATCCACGGGTAGCTTTAAACAATAGATGTTTTTTAAGTTTGAATGTGGGTCTAGTTAACCAATAAAAATACAGAAAATAAATGGTGTAGTCAACTGGACCCGCGGGTCCAGAAGCGAGCCGGTCTAGCTGACCGAAGCCGCCTAGGTTTCCGCGCAAAAAACTTAAAACCCATGAAGTCCGGTTTGTTTTCCGACATACACGCGAACAAAGTCGCGGGCACAGTTAAAGAATAAAACTGTTTATTTCTAAGCTATAAATACTCAAAAGACGAGTCCCACTCGTCTTCATCGATTGAATTATTCGTTTCATCCATATCTTCGATAATTTCAACTTCTTCATGTGATGGAGGCAAGATAACAACAAACAACACATTCAACATTTAGATAACATTCTTCATGTGATGGAGGCAAGGCAACTTGAGGAACTTCACTCGGCAATAACATTTCCATGGCTGCTACGCTAAATGGCCTTAATCTTTTCAGTAGTTTCGGCCGTATACTACTCATAAAAGGATCTGATGTTAACGTCTTGATTGCATTGCTCTCGAGAAAACTTTCGTGAGAAGTTTTGGCGAAATTGCCGGAAGTGTTTATTTCTCGCCTCACCTGCTTCTTCCGACAAGGTTTCGATAGGTAAGACTTAAGAGGGCATGTTGACCCACAAGGGGACCGTGAAACAGTACCTTGTGCACCTTAGGCGTCATGGGATACCAGGAGTGCAACTCTACATATGTATATAGCAATGCTTAATCACGGCAAAATGTTCAAAATTTTCCAATATTAATTTGATGACCACTGGAAATCACTTCCAATATTGCAGCAAATCTTTCTATGATCCTTAAATTAATCCCAGGAATTTCTGAAGACTTTCGGTTTCTCAAAGAATCTCCGACTTGTATTCCTATCATTACTGTTCCCGTCATTGTTGTTACGATTTTTCTTTATGAAACCATGTTGTTCTGTTGGCCGCAAGCCACCTGGTCTTCATTTCTGTTTAGGCACCCAATCTTAACGTATTCTAAAAGTAGGATAGTTACATCAACTTCCGAAAACAAAAAATATACCGGTAATCTCCCAGAAATACAACAAAAACTCTAATGTATATATTTGTGACCCAAAATATCATTAGTTTTAGGTACTTGCGGGTCATAATAACTACAATATCTATACATATACTCTTATTATTTTGAAATAATTGAGTAATACATATAGTACATACCTGGTTGAACAGTATCCATCAAAAACTGAAGACGATCCAGGAGGGGATCGAGGTGGGGGGTGGAGGGGGTTCAGGGGATCGGAATAACTCATAAAAATGATTCTTTAATCCACTCATAACTTCATAACTTAGTTCTAAATGCAGGACTTCAAAATCGTTCACTTATTATTGATGCAAGGTACTAAGATAACGACTACCTACAACTTAAGAGCATTTACGACGTTCGGCATTTCATACAAACTTTCAAGCCCTTATTTTTCGAAATGAATGAACCGATTTTAATGAAACTTCATTCGAAAATGTTCTCTACTAACTTTTTAGACCTTTGCTTATAGGTCTAAAAAGTTAGTAGAGAACATTTTCGAAATGTCTTATTTAAAAAAAGATAACTGGAAATATTTAAAATCGGTCTAATTTGGCTGTAACACTATTTTTCGAAAATGTTCTTACGTAACTTTTTAGACCTTTACATTCTGCTTATGCGTATGAAGTTTCATTAAAGTCGGTCCATTCATTTCGAAAAACAAAGGCTTGAAAGTTTGTATGAAGAGCCGTACGGCGTAAACGCTCTTAACGCAAGCCTATTAAAATAAAATGACGGTAGATTTTTGTTCTCCATGCATTACCAATATGTATCAACCGTTTCCGGGATTTGTTTACTTTATATACATTGACTTTTATTTATTTAAGTCTGACAACCAGTCTTACCAAGGGGTATCGTATTACCCAGTAACTGGGTTGTGGAGGTCAGATAGGCAGTCGCTCCATGTAAAATACTGGTATTCAGCTGCATCCGGTTAGACTGGAAGCCGACCCCAACATAGTTGGGAAAAGGCTAGGCAGATGATGATGATGACATTGACTTTTATTCGCGTTTTTGGGTCAAATACTCCTACCGTAGGGTTCAGAATCATGTACTAAATCCATGGCAACAGTTTGCGCGTCGATGTTCCTGCGATCCTGTATAATGAGTGAAGCGACCCTGCATAATGATGAGTGAAGCAACAAAGCAGTTTACAGCCTCCACTAGCTTTAGGCGTGAGTTCTGTTTTCAACAACAATATTTATCTCTGTACCCACCTGAAGATCCCGTGAGTTACTTTACAGTCCTACATCTTCTTCGTGTTTCTTGAAAGTTCGACGCAGTACATTTTCATGGATAAACAGCCAAAGTAAGGTAAACAAACAAAAACTTAATCGAGTGGCAGCCCCTGGCCCCCGGCGGCAACGGTAAACGTTTGGCACTTGTTTAGTCAAACAAATCGATTTGTGTGAGACCCACCTTCCGTTTAATATTATCCTGTCATTTTAGAACGTTAGACGTTTTCCTTATTTTTTAGGAAGTTACTGACTAAAATAACTTGGAAAAATGTTAACTAACAAATTTTTTTTTGGTTTTCCTCCGTATTATATAATCGATTCGCTTTAGGTCTGAATCTCGTTCACTCTGAATAATTTGTCATTGTCGAACTACGATAGAGGTTTGGAAATTCATAAAGAAGCATAAATTAAATAAAGTAGGTACTTACCTAACTACATAATAATATAAACATCAAATCAAGGGAATAAAAATATATTAAGGTAGTACTACATTTGAATCCATTGTAGAAGTTGACACCTATTCAAGTTGTCACACGCATAACAGTAAAATGGCCCAAATGGGGCTTTATTTTAAACAAATTGAAAAACAAAAGAGAACGCGAAAAACAAATGAAGTTTATTCCTATAAGCCTTCAACAAATATGTTCTTTAACAAATCGTTATGTAGCCCTTTACATCGGGCAACTGGCTATCAGTGATCGTGTAAGCGTGACATACAACCATTGGCGTTAACACTCCGATGATATTGGTCCATAATGTTAGCTGTAAACGATCGTTTGTGGACACTGTTGAAATTACGTCATCTGTTACCCACATATTTGGAAGGTATTGAAACCATTTATCGTTGTGACATGAAACAAGATGTAATTCTGGTTTACAATTGAAGAGGGTGGAATTGATGTGGGACCCAGTTTTAGGTTCGTTTGAAGTGGTAATATTTAGTGGAACTGTACTTATGCATGTTATAAATGATTGGCATTTACGTTTCTCTCAGAATTTAGCTGGCAGTCATTATTCTCCTGCCCTTATCCTGTTTTATTTAAGATCGGCTAAACATGTATTTTTCTTGGCACAGTGTGACATCAAAATAAAATAAAGTCTATGGAACATTTTCTTGTATATTTCCTCAAGAAAAACAAACTTACTGTAACAGTTTATTGTAGTTTCTAATCTGTGGTAAGATATGTCAGTTATGACGTCGCCCAATAGTGCACAAAATGCATTCAGAAATAATGCTCATCATATCAATATTTTGACCCAAAGTCTATTTAGTCTATGTTGTCCCACTGCAGGGCAAATGACTTCCTTTCTCCTTTCCACTCCTCTCTGTCTTGAACTAGTTTGGTCCAATTATGTCTGTAGGCGTCAAGCTCGTCCCGCCATCTTCTCCTGGGTTCGCTTCGATGTCGCCGGACGTTTTCTGGAACCCACGCGGTGGTAGATTTGGTCTATGAATCTTATGTCATGCGGCAAACGTGTCTGGCCCAGTCCCATTTAAGCTTGGCTGCGTTTTGGGTGACGTCTGTGTTCCTAACGAATACTGCGCTCCATTGCAGTGGGACCATAGGTATAGGCTAAAAATAAATAATAATAAAAATGGGTAGTATTTAAACGCAAATCAAAAAATATCCTTTTTCTATGCAATAAGATTCCTAATTCCCATCAATATTACTGATTGCACAGCAAAATATTCAACTCAAAATATCACTAACACTACAATTTATTTTCGCAGCGTACAGCGATTTTCCCTAAAGCAAAAGCTTTTTCATCAATGCACAGCTAATAATCTTAATGCACATTATACATGTTAACTCTTTTTCTTTTAAATACAGCTTATATGTTTATATTATTTACAGCAGTTTTTCTAAATAAAGCAGCATTTTATTAGTCACAGTCGTCTTATTATTTATTAATTACCACATAATGAGATCAGCAAAAAAAAAAAAATTATTAGATACAAAATTGTGATTTATTGAATTATTAAAGCGGGTCTTGCTTTCGCGGGGCGTCCACGCTTCCTTTTTTGCCCAATAGGCACATTTTTAGCTTCTGCAGGTGGCGCCACTACTTGAGTCGGATCGCAAGTCCAATGATATGCTTGCACATATAGTTCTTAAAAAAAATGGGGCAGGTGCATTTTCCGTTGACCTGAACCGCAAAGTTCGCAAAATCATAGTGGCCGAGAAAAAAAATCCCAAAGTTTTTTTTTTATCTACAAAAATATGTGGTTAGGCGTAGTCGACGGAGCCCAGCTTCGCGGGTCCCTATTTCTGTCTACAGGGTTTAAAGGAACCTAACACGAAGGGGATGACGGGGACTCGTTCGCTCGCTTTGCTCGCTCACTCGAGCCCCCGTCATCCCCTTCGCATCTAACCTGTCCGAGTCGGGGTGCCCCAGGTTCCGAGCTCGCTTCGCTCGCTCTTGCATCCTAAATTGTTATTACAAATTTGTTACTTTTGTATATTATGTTGGTTTAGGATTGTGTAAAACGACACCTACACTAACGAAATATTTCTATTTCGCTCTTACGCGCGAGATATACGGCTAACAACCGACGACACGACCTAGCGCTATCTCTATCGCGCGCTATCTCTATCTACTCGCTCGCGCCACTCTGCACTCCAGTGACGAAAAAGCGCGCGAAGCCGCGAACCTTTTTTCAGTTAATTTGTTCTGCTTTTAGAAATACCTAATGCAATGTAAGAATATTTTTTTGTTATAATAATCATTAAATTTGCCGAGCATGGCTTCTTGAAAATTAAGACAAATACAATGAACAGGTTTTGTTGTACTATAGCGCGTAGTATATTACGCGATAGTCGTTCGCCACAAGCCCGCACTCCTCAGCCCCCCCAACCGAGTCGACGCTCTGCCCGCATTGGCGCGAGAGTTCGTGCCACGGAATCCGCGCGGCCCTCTCAGTAGTATTACGCGAGCTAGCAATCGATGAGCACGTACGCGCGCTCTGGCCGCGCGCCGACCCGGTCTTCACATAATTTTACCTGTGTTGTGTTCACCTTACTATCTTGTTCTTTTGACAATATATAAATAGACTCGTATTACCGCCGTTTAATTGCTCCTTACCCTATAACTGGCAGCCTAACGTGGAGCTGAACCGTGAGTGAATCAGTGAACAAGGTACAATTGTGGCAGTGCAGAACTTTCGCGTGTTAGAACTAATACCTAACATTATTTGTGTCGTGTAATGTGTTAACATTTTAATTAACAAGTCTACCTACCGTACAATGTTGGGTTAGGTACCTACGTTCTAAAGAAAAGCGCGCGAACAGTTAAGTTCTAGGTTCGTGAAGTACCTATATTTGGCGCGGACCTCGTGTGCGGCGGGAGGCTAGACTCCGCCCACTTCGTGAAGTATATTTGTCACAGCGCTCGTGTAACGCTCGGCACTGTGATTGCAAGTTTCGCGCCTATGGCGTAGGCGCAGGGTCGTAATTTGTGTGCTAGGTTTCGTCGCGGGTAATTTGGTATATACCTGAACCTAGATTACGGACCAAAAGACTGTGCCGATATGAACTAGAAACTTGTGACTTGTGTAAAGATTAATAAATTATTACGTGGACGTAAACAATAGTAACGTGTGGTGTAAATAAACTTTTGTAATTAATTGGAATCTGGTAGGGAATGAAACTATTAATTTTTTTTTTTGACTGTTTAATCGCGTAACTGTGAGAAGTTTAGACCAGAAATAGCTCCTAAAACGTATCTAGGTGTGTTTTTATTACAACCGTTGGTATCGCGACGCGATCTATAATTCTATTGTAACTGTTATGTGTTAATGGACTGCGAACAGTCTTAGTGCTTAGGTGGAACCTAGACTACCTATAGTACCTAAGTTGGTGTTTCGTTCGTTTTGTGGACTATTTCACAATGGTGCTAACGAGATCACGCGCTGCTAGTCCGACTTTGGCTGGCGCCTTGTCCGAGGGCATGGCGCGGCCTGAGCCTGTTGCGCCCGCGCCGGAGTTGGCTCCGCGTGGCGCTGCCGCCGACACCGCCGCCACGCAGTTGGCCGCGGTAGATCCGCAGCTGGCTGCTGCCGCTGCAGCGGCTCCGGTCACAATGTCGACCGAGCAACTTCTGTTGCTGATAAACAGGCTAAGTCGCAGCGAACCTGTAAGTTCACCTGTTTATTCTGGCCATAATGGCCACTTCGCCAAGTGTACGGCGCGTTTCGACGGCGATAAGTCAAGCAATGTTTTGGCGTTCATCGATGCTGTAGAGACGTATAAGGAGTGTGTTGGCGTCGACGACCACAACGCTCTTCGTGGTTTACCCATGTTGTTGACGGGGCTGGCCGCCACATGGTGGCAAGGAGTAAAGGATACCACAGTCTCCTGGCAAGTTGCCGTAGAGTCATTAAAGCAAACATTTGGACCACGATTGCCGCCGCATAAATTATATAGAAAAATATTTGAACGGGAACAACGAGTAGACGAAGCTACGGATTTGTTTGTGTGCCATATTCGGGCCTTAATCGCTCAGCTACCACTATTCCTGCTCCCAGAGGTGGTTCAGTTGGACATGGCATATGGGTTGCTCAACCACCACATTCGAGAAAAGCTTCCGCGCACCGCTTTTAATACTTTTGCGGAAATGTTGACGCAGGCGCGCCGCGTTGAAGATATTCTTGATGAATTCCGCCCGCGTGCCTGTGCGGATAGAAAACCTCCGACGTCCTCTTCGTCGCCGACTCCGCGGCCAACGGCTGTGCCTTCTACAAATAAGATAAGGCCGCATTGCAATTACTGTAAACAGTACGGGCATCTTAAAGAGTCTTGTCAGCGGCTGGCAAAGCAGAAGAAAGCCAAGGACGGTACCGTAGAGGGAGAGTCGCCTCCGCCAGCGACTTCGGTTACATGTTTTGGGTGTGGAGCACCCGGCGTCATTCGTTCAAACTGCTCGAACTGTAAAGAGAAGAAACCAAATACGTCTTCCATTCCGTTTCAATCAGTGTCCGCATGTGGTTTTGAATCATTAGATCCGCGTAGTAGGCCAAAAATTTACGGTGAAAGTGGTAGTGCGCTTTTAGATACCGGTGCTAAACTATCAATAGCTAGTGTTAGTTTAAAAAATGTTTTAATTAAAAATGGTCAACAATTTGTAAAAAAGTATTCAGAAATTAAGCTTGCTGATGGTTCTATCAATTGTTTAAATGTAGAGACTGCTTTGGTTGATGTTCATTTTTGTAATAGAGTTGTACCCACCCATTTTATTGTATTACCTGGGGCTGTGGAGTCGTTGCTCGGCATTGACTTCATTAGGGATGCTGGCATGGTACTTGACTTCCATAAGAATTCTTGGTCTTTAGAAGGCTCACAGGTAATTTATCCCATTTTGTATGAGGAAGGGCGTTCTAAAACCGTGTGTACTACCTTTAGCCTCCGCGAGGACGAGGGTACTCTCCTACAACCATCTGAACGCAGTAAATTGGCCAACTTGCTGGAGTCCAATAAGGATATTTTTGAACCAGGGGAGGACCAACTACTTTTGCTTTGCATCGGATAGACACTGGGAACAGTGCTCCAATTTCAGTGCCGCCGTATAGGGTGACACCGGCAAAGAAAGAGATCCTAAGAAAAGAGATTGATAGAATGTTAGAAGAAGAAGTCATTGAAGAGGCAGAATCGCCATGGGCATCCCCCGTAGTGCTGGTGCCAAAGAAAAATGGAGAAGTACGATTCTGCGTAGACTACAGGGCCTTGAATAAGGTAACAAAAACGGATAAGTATCCCTTACCTGTTATTGATGAGATTCTGCAGTCCACCAAGACTAACAGTGTGATGTCAACCATAGATCTAAAGGCTGGGTATTGGCAAATTGAAGTAGCTCCTGAAGACAGGGACAAAACGACTTTTATTTCACCCTTTGGAATGTTTCGTTTCCGACGTATGCCGTTTGGCTTGAAGAATTCTCCGTCGACATTCCAACGCCTTATTGACAGATTTCGTGCTGGTTTGAAGAACATCACTGTGGTAGCGTACCTGGATGACATCCTTGTAATCTCCGAGGATCTAGAATCTCATGTGACGGATCTGCGGCAGGTCTTCGAACGCCTCCGCCTGTTCAACCTGAAAGCAAACAGAAGTAAGTGTGTTTTCGCTAGGGATAGAGTAACTTACCTGGGACACGTCATTTCAGCACGTGGAATCGAGCCTGATCCCACGAAGGTTGAAGTAGTGGTGAACATGAAGCCACCGACGAACCTTAAAGAGCTGAAGACTTTCCTGCAAACGTGTTCTTGGTTTCGTAAATTTATCCCGCAGTTTTCAGAGGTAGCGCGTCCTTTGACGGACCTTACAAAGAAAGATCGACGTTGGCAATGGGGGGAGAATGAGCAAAGAGCTTTTGAAGAGCTGAAGCTACGGCTCTCAACTAGTCCCATTCTTCGCCAACCAAGCTTTGAGAAACCCTTCGTACTGCGCACGGACGCAAGTGCTTATGCGCTTGGAGCAGTTTTAATGCAAGGTGAGAATCCTACTGAAGAAAGACCTATTGAGTACGCGAGTCGGTTGCTGACATCCGCCGAGCGTAACTACCACACGACAGAGCGAGAAGCTCTAGCGGTTGTCTGGGCTCTGGACAAATTCAGAGGATACATCGAAGGAGCGCAGACTCGTGTGGCTACCGATCACCAGCCATTGAAATGGCTCTTGTCTCTGAAGACACCCAGTGGTCGTTTGGCCCGTTGGGCAATGAAAATTCAGTGTTACAACTTGGATATTGAGTATACACCTGGAAGAGTCAACTTAGTCGCTGATACTCTCAGTCGACCAGTATACGCCGATGTTGCAGAGCCGAGCGCTACAAGCTCTTGCAGCATTTGTCCGGTGATCGTTGACTTACCTCAGAGGAAACCAGAGGATATTCGAGATGCTCAACTAAAAGATCCCGAGGTAAACAAAATCATAGGGGATTTTGAGCGTTCCAGTAACCCAGATGCAGCCATGCGCTGGACTGACAGAGGTTATTATATTTCGCAAGGCGTGTTGTACCGCTGCGACCCGGATGGTGATTCCGAAGAACCTCAATTAGTTATTCCAGAGTCATTACAGGCCGAGCTCATGAAGGAACTTCATGATGCGCCCACTGCTGGACACTTGGGTTTGGAGCGGACCTTGAGGAAGGTCAAAGAAAAGTGCTTTTTTAGAAACATGAGAACTTACGTGGCACAGTACTTAAAGTCCTGCGATCTGTGCCAGAAGTATAAAGCCACAAATCTCAAACCTGCCGGTCTACTCCAGACTCCAGTGCCACAGCAGCGTTTTGAAGTTCTGGCAATGGACCTATTTGGTCCACTTCCCGAAGGTAACAAGGGAGAGAAGTGGATTCTTCTGGTGGAGGACACCGCTAGCCGGTGGGTGGAATTGTTTGCGTTGTGCGATGCGACTGCTGAGTCGTGTGCAAAAGTAATTATCGAGGAAGTTTTCATGCGATATGGTTTCCCCCGTCGAGTAATATCGGACAACGGGACGCAGTTCGTGTCAGCAGTGATGCAGAAGGCCATGCACGTCCTTGGGGTTCAGCAATCTTTGACTCCCGTCTATCACCCCGAAGCCAATCCCGCTGAACGAAAGAATCGTGAGATGAAGAAAATGTTGGCAATCCTGTTGGATCCGGAACATCGGCGTTGGCCAGAAGTATTGCCAGCCGTCCGGTTCGCCTTAAATACAGCTTATAATCAGGGCACTGGCCACTCCGCCGCCTTCTTGACTTTTGCACGCGAGTTTCGGTCCCCGGTGGACGTAGCCCACGATCTGCGGGCTATCGTAGAACAGGAAAATTACGTGCCGCAAATATCGCCGTATTTACGCGACTTCGTACACCGCTTGCAGGAGGTAAAGTGGCGAGTTGAACGCCAACAAGATATCCGTAAGGAAGCAGCCGATAAACATCGTCGTCCGGGACCCCGCTATCAGGAGGGTGACCTCGTCCTTGTAGATAGTCATCGCCTTAGTCAGGCAGCAAAAGGGTACACCAGTAAGTTTTCTCCGCGTCGCGAAGGTCCGTATCGTGTCGGTAAAGTAATTTCACCGACTACTTATGAAGTGGTTGATAAGGATAAAGTACCTCGAGGCAGGTATCATGCCAGTCTCCTAACGCCTTATGTAGGTGATTCCGACGTAGTCGTTCACAACAGGAAGAAGGGCCGTCCACGTAAGGTAGTGGGTTCCAAGCCAACTCCAGAGACTTCTGCTGTCTTGGAGGGGGAGGTTATAGCGCGTAGTATATTACGCGATAGTCGTTCGCCACAAGCCCGCACTCCTCAGCCCCCCCAACCGAGTCGACGCTCTGCCCGCATTGGCGCGAGAGTTCGTGCCACGGAATCCGCGCGGCCCTCTCAGTAGTATCACGCGAGCCAGCAATCGATGAGCACGTACGCGCGCTCTGGCCGCGCGCCGACCCGGTCTTCACATAATTTTACCTGTGTTGTGTTCACCTTACTATCTTGTTCTTTTGACAATATATAAATAGACTCGTATTACCGCCGTTTAATTGCTCCTTACCCTATAGTACTTACTGGATAATATGTGACTGGGATAGTTATTTTGCTATGAAATATGGAAAATTTGCTGTGCAGTCAGTATTTATGCTATGTATGTAGTATTTTTGTACAAAAATAAATTTAACTGTATGGCATTATGAGGAAAAAAGTAATGTCATATTGATGTATAGTTTCAAATTATCTGCAGTTTGAGTTTTGTTAAACATTTAGTTTATTTGTAGTGAAGTAAGTTATTTGATGTAAAAAAGAATATAAATGATGAGTATGTATTGATAGGTGATTATTTATTTGATATGCAATTTATAATATTCTAATAAAAATTAGCCTGTTTAGGTAAGTAGGTATCGATAGATGTCTAATAAAACGTTGCATAAGTTGCCAACAAAGCTTCTCACCTGGTAATTTATGCGAGCGTCATTTAATTTGGATAAACTCAAACACACACAGGCAATGTGTTTAAACAAATATCAAAGTTCTTAACTAGGGGCGTTCGAGCGTGAGTTCGTGCGAATTCGAATCATTCCACTAAGGCCGGTAAAAGCCATTTAACTTTTGAAAGAGAAAACAAAATTACGTTTTAGAACTTTTTAAATGAGCAATTCCTTGTTTTGATAAGGTGTTTTGGAAGACAGATATTACTTTAACAAAGCATTTTTATTTACCTTTTTTTTTAAGGTACGACCTTTTAAGACTCGGGAGGGTTTATGATTCAATCAACTCCGTCGAGCTGTCAACTGCTCCATGAAATTAAAAGTTCTTGAATAAGTGTTAACCAACAGTAAGCTACACACATCAAAAGTGTCTAGGGATCAACATATATTTTTGCAATAACTTTTCTCCTGATTGATATTAATTAAAATTTTCTTTAAGGATTCATCAAATAAAGTGTTTTCATTTGTCACAGTAACGATAAACCAAGTCACCTTTGCATTAATAAAGAAATTTGCCATTTTCCTAATAAAGGGATTTTTGACATTTGAACCACTAACACAAAAGTTCGAAAAAAAGAGTGAAATAACAGTTTTCTTTAAAATTTTATTGGGTAACTTAAACAATTAATAATCCGTGTTTCTACCGCGAACACTAACAACACAAGAACATCGGTTTCGCATACTCAAAATGAGTTCATCCAAATCACGCTGTGGAATGGCCGCCCATGTTCGTTGCAACAACAAAAAAAGGTCTTCTTGCGACTGGTTACCCTCCATATTCGGCAGAGCTCTTCTCTGTAGCATATCCCATGCATGCTCAATCGGGTTCAAGTCTGGCGACTGAGCAGGCCAGGGCAGGACATTGATGTTAGCTGCGGCGAGAGTCTGTCTTACAACTCTTGCGGTGTGCGGTCGTGCATTATCATGCATTAACTGAAATAAGGGACCGATTTGCACTTGTAGAGGAACGATGACGTCTGATACAATCGTCTCAGCATAAATTTGAGCGTTGAGGTTGCCTCTGATCCAAATCAACTCAGTTCTTCCGCCGATCCAAATACCCGCCCATACCATGATGGTTCCACCACTATAAGGATGGACTTCCTGGCAGGATTTTAATCGCTGTTGGCGTCCAGGGGTTCTCCAGTGTCGTATACGTCTTGTATCCGGTCTCATACCAAAACGAGACTCATCAGAAAAGCACACGAAACGCCATTGTTCTTCTGCCCATTTTCTGTGTTCAAGAGCCCATTGATATCGAATCCTACGATTGTGCATTGCTATAGGTGGTACCCGTAGCGGTCTTCGGGAATGAAGGTTCACTTCATGCAAGCGGTTTCTGACTGTTTGGTCGCTAATTAAGTTCCCTGAAGAGTGATGAAGCCTCACGGCTAACATCATGGCGGTTATTGTTGGAGCTCTTCGAGTTAAGATTTGAATGTATCGGTCTTGTCTCCGTGTGGTGCAGCGATACCGTCCTCCATGGCGCTCAGCCACGGTACCAGTGCTTCGGTAACGTGTCCAAAGTCGACTGATAACACTCTGACTTGTATTCAGAGCTAAAGCCACAGTACGTTGCCGGGAACCAGCTTCTATCATTCCCACGGCTCTGAGCATTTCTTCCCTGCTTAAATGACGTCGCCGCTCCATAATAACGTTGGTTTTAATCAGTAGTAGGGAAACAGTAGCACTAATAATGTCTTCAATGCGTTGTATGTTTTTATAGGGTAAATATTGACAGCTGATTTTCATCTTTTACTCGAATTTGATTCACAGTTCCTGATTCAAATTATGAAATGCACCAAAAAGGATCCATATAAATTTATAAAATCATAAATTTATTACAAAGCCACATCTCAATCTCAAGAAATCCGCATAAAAATGCTTGATCCCTAGACACTTTTGATGTGTGTATATAACTAACACAAGGTACATATCTCGACGACTCACCATGTTGCTTTGCCGTTACCACATGACGCTGGTAGAATAGTCGAAAATGGTTCAGTTGCCAAATAAGAGAAAAAAAAAACTAACAGTAAAGTGAAAACCTGCAACTATAATTGAAATTCGTGACACAGAATCACTAAAACAAAATCCTCAAAAGTTTTTCTATAAATTAAAAAGCCGAGTGCCCACTTAGTATTTCGAGACATCGCCAAGCGATTGGTCGTCTCTTCACATGAGCAGAGGGCTAGCCTATTTTTTGGCCAAAGAATCAGCATAGCCATCCAACGTGGCAATGCTGCCAGCCAGGGCACGTTTCCTGTTCACAGCGATGCGTACGAATTTATATGCCCTTTGATTATTTCACCTCCTTTTAACATACTTGAACATATTATTATTATTATAAAACTGTTAGCTTTTTAAATTATGTAAACACTTTAAATAAATTAATTAAAACAACAAAGTTCACTAAGTTGCGTAATTTATATCCTTGAAATAAGCACTTATCAGGAGACAAGACTGTATCCCTGCCAAGTTTATTATACAACGATGGCATCGTTATATATGATAACAATGAGCAGATTTTAATACAGATACAACACGATATTTTGCTTACACTACGAAAGGGGAATTAATGGATAGCGGATGCGTTACGAAGGTTATAATTCCAGTGTACGTTGAAACTCAGGCTTGGTAAATATTACATACATGTGGCTATCAAGATAACGTACTGAATAATGTTTATTATGTGCTTCCAGTGAAAGCTCGTTATGTGGGGTCTTAGTGAACCGTAAAAAAGGAAGCCTTTCAACTAGCGTACGATCGGAAATGACACCTAAATAGGTGTTAGTAAAAAGGTTTGGTACTAAAATCTAACGGCCTGTTAACCCCTTTTTTAGATCAGCGTGTTTCAAAGAGGTAGTCATTGCTGAAGATTTTATGATTTAAAAAAAAACATCAACCGGAAAACGAGAACTAGGTATCGTGATTTCTCAGACTTATTCATCTGAGGGGCAATTCTACTAATTTTAAGAGCGTTCACAGTCTGAATCTGTCAAAATTACCTTTAATTTCACTATATTTTGACAAGTTTCTGACATTTGTTTATCGCCGAGATGAGACTGAGACTACATTTTGAACGTTTTAAATTAGTAGAATTGGCCTTCTGATCTCATACTCCGCCAAGCTATAATTGTAACACACTACTAATCACTATCTGAATTTTGAAGGAGACTGATAATCCATTGCTTCATATCATCAGATACAATTTATTGTTCATGAATAAATGACTAATGATTAATGACTAATGACATAAGTTCGAAAAAAGCAAACCAGCGGGCCCATATCAGAATATCAGCGAAACGGTATTTATTTTTTAAATATCGCAGCGATATGCTGAGATAGGAGCCTTTTTGGCACCGAAGTCTTTTTTTTGGTTTATTAACTTTTTTTTTGCTTCTTCAATGTATTTTTGTTAGTTAAATGCTTCTTTTTTAATATTTGTGTTTCCCATTTGTGTGTCCACCCTTCGATAAATCGAAATTACACTGGCCAAATACATGCGTACAGCGGCTGGCAAAAGTTGTCTCGTATGAAAATCCATGTCTGTCGCGGTTTAGCGGAAAAATAAATTACATAGTAAACTCATATCTGTCGTGCAATTTCAAAATGGAACGATCTTTTACTGCGAAACATGGCAACCAAGGAGGTAACTTATCAAAAGTTTTATTTAAATTTCGAACTGGCTTGCAAATAGAAAGCTGTTTATTGAAAAAAAAACAAATGAACACTTTGACGCGGGAAAAATTATTGTTGTGCGTTGTTCGTCATTGATTTTGAAGAGCAATTTGTATTTGACAAAATGAGTTCAAGTGAAGACAATGAGTGTGATGAGCTTACTTTAACGCCACCTGAAATTCAAGAGACGGCAAGAGCCGTACCTAATAGAAAACTTGTTACCGCCAAAATCGAAAGAAAAATATTTTCGAAATCGAGGGAAAAATGGCAACACTGCCCGAGTGACATGTCAAAATTTTGTTCCGTATTTTAAAATTAGTTTTAATTAGTTTTTAAGTGTAATTAAGTTGTAATAATATATCTAAACGTTAAATAACTGCATAAATACTCGGAACTATTGTTTTCCTCCACTTTTACAAAGTTAAACACAGTATTTGGTTGCCCACCGTTACCGGTAACCTCTCGCGAACAGCTGATGTTCGACCTGCGGATATAAACGGAGAGTATTGTTTATTTTTATCCTATAATTAGCTCACAATCGTAATTTTAGACTCTGTAACACATTCGTTGACTCACTTGTTTGATTTGGCACCCTGCACTGGGTCTAAGTCACTTTGTTTACTTTGATCATAAAGACACTTATTATTGGAAATATCAAAATATTGAAATTCTATTACTGTTACTTAGATTGTACATAACAACAATAACGTTGACTATCGTTATTTTCAATAATTATTGTAATTTAATGTAAAACTAGATTTTTTCTTTAGCTAGGCATCCTACCCACTTAGTAAATGTAAATTCATAAGTCACTAAAATCAATGTTACTGTGTACTAACTTTATCTAATCATATCGGGATCATATCAGTTGCATTCCAATTCGATTCAGCCTACCTCATTTTACCTTTAAATCAACACTAACTTCTCCAATTTTTCCTTTCATTTCTAGCTTTCCTCATTGTTTGTTTATTTAACTAGTTCTCACCGTTTCTTTAATTTCACTTTCAGTTCTTATTCCTGAAACCATGCCTGTGATGACCCGTAAGGCTGCTGCTCAGGAGTTGGAGCTTAAATTGAAAACAACCATTCAAGATCTTAAGGCTTCAAACAGCAAATGTCAACAGCTGTTACAGGAAATAGAGGATAGTGAGAAGGAAGTCGAGAATGTCGTTTTCAAAAATACAAGCTTAAAACAGGAGCTAGTAGACCTTCATCAAAAATACCTGGTTGTTGTCGATGAACGGGACAAATTGCGGTTGGTCACAGATGGTTTCAATAACTGTAGTAACTTATATGAGGAGGCATTGTGTAAGGTTAGGGACCTAGAAGAGGAATTAATTCATGCAAATGTACGTATCACTAAGTTACAGAAACTAAAAGAACATACTCAGGCTCGGGAAAGTAATAACTTGTATACTGAATTATTTAATACAAATTGCAACCCTCATTCCTTAATAACAATAGACCTTACTGAAGATTCTATATCGAAATATAATAATAATAGTTATAAAGTAAGTAAAAATAAAATAAAAAAATATGCAAAACTAAATAAAATTATAAATAGATGCAATAAGTTTAGGAAACAACAAAAACACAATTCCAATAATATTAAACTAAGGAAGGAACGTGTTTTTCTAATAAATAAATTAAAAAACTATGAAATCAAATTAGAAGATAGTAAAAACATTTATCATATTGACACTCAGCGATTACAGTCTGAAATTGAGGTACTTGAAGAGTCCCTACATTTACATTATAATAAGTATGTGAGCTCTCAAAAACAAATAAAGGAACACATCCTTGCTGCAAACGAGTTGGTGGAAATGTGTAACAAGGAGGCAGGTAGAGGGGACCCGATGACTCTGAGCACACATCAATGTTCTTGTCAAAGGGAATCAAACCTTGAGGCTATCCAACCTGAGGCAACGGAGGACCCGTCCCAGTCTGGAGGAGCTCAGGAATGTATCCCCCCCAATCAAGATACACCACATGTTGTACAAGGTTCATCTCAAGTATCACAGACAGAGACTTATGCTGTCACTTCTTCTAGTAATGTCAGTTCTTGTTCTGTTATGTTTTCAGATAGTTTAGGGAGAGGGTTAGGTAAATTATTGAGTAACAACCTGAGTCAATCAGCTGTTAATTACTGTATGCCTAGGAAATCCTACAAAGAAATAATGTCATCAATAAGTTGCAATAAATATAATCCAAATGCCATTATTTCTGTATTTGTAGGTAATAGTGGGAATGTAAAAATAGATGACATCACTGAGAGTGTCACTGAAATCCTAAAGATTAATTGTCAAAAAATAATATTATGTGCTTTCCCATACTTTGAGCACTTATCAAGTAGGCAAAATCATTATATACATATGCTCAATAATCATATGCATTTATTAGTTAATCACTATAGTGACAAACTTATATTTTTTGACACCAACACTTTTGTTGAGTATTTAAAATCGACTAGGGGTACAGCGTATCTGCCTATTAGTTTTAGACGTCAAATAGCATGGCTATTAGCTTTTATTATTAACTCAGACATAAGTAGTATGTCGAAGTCGGATGTAATTAGCACCACAAAAATTAGTAATAATACTAATAATAAGGTGGTCAGCCACAATAATTTAAACTAGTCAGTAAGACAACAGAAGGTACCAATAATAATATTATTAATCTCACCTACAACAAGGTATCTTCTAGCACTCAATTAGTAAATTGTAAAAAAGGGGCTAAGCAGAATTCCTTGAAATTGTTTCATCAAAACATTCAAGGTTTTTCTTCCAAAATATTAGAAATTGAATTGTTTTTAGAAAAAACAATGTTTGATATTATTTGTATTACTGAACATTGGTTGAAAGATTATGAAATGATGATTAATTATGAGAACTATAGTGTAGGCAGTTGCTTTAACCGAAAATCCATGCTGCGTGGTGGATCATTAATATTAATTAAAAATTGTGTAAAATACAAGACTCGTAAAGACATAGTGGAACTATCGGTGGAACATAGCATCGAACTGTCCTGTGTTGAGCTAGATAAGCATTTTATAGTGTGCGTTTACAGACCTCCAAACTATCAAAACTACTCTATATTTGAGTCAGTAATGGAAGATGTCTTAGGAAAACTTGCAACTGGTAATAAACCAGTAATTGTTTGTGGTGACTTTAATGTTAATATTTTGGAAAATAATTCAAATAGCAGTAGATTGTTAAGCCTCTTCAAATCATTCAATCTGTCAAATGTATTTTTGGAACCAACGCGAATAACTACGGCTACTGCTACATGTATTGATAATGTTTTTTGTTGCTGTGAATATTTAGATAAAGCCATTGTAAATTATCTCCCTTCGGATCACAGTGGTCAAACCGTGTCTTTTGAGTGCAACACACCGATACAAAAAGTGCAGATACAAACTAGACCAATAACATCGGGTAATTTGAATAAGTTTAATAACACTTTAATTAGCAAGTTAAATGCTCAGGGCCTAAGTATGACAAATGGTAATATTTTGTATAAAGAATTCTTTTCATTAGTGCAAACAGAGTTCAATAATTCCTTTAAGAAGAAATCTAAAACTATTTGCCCTAAGTTTTTATTCAGTGACTGGGCAACTAAAGGAATCAGGAAAAGTAGGGAAAGATTATTTGAACTGTATGGCCTTAAGCCGTATATAAACACGGATACTTTTAATAAGTATGTTGCTACTTATTCTAAATTTTTTAAAAATATCTGCAAAGCAGCTAAAGCTTCTTTTATTAGTAACAAAGTTAAATCCGCAGACAATAAAATAAAGACAGTTTGGAAAATTATAAACAATGAAACGAACAGGAACAAAAAACATAATACTGATTACACACTGGACACTTCCCGCGGTCTCATTAGCGATAACATCGATGTTGCTCAGGAATTTGCAACTTTCTTTACCAATATCCCAGTTAAAACTACAGAAACTTTAAATTCCTCGCCCGCACTAGCTATTGAATTATTAAGAGCGAATGTCTCAGCCTGTCCTGTGGAATTTAAATTTAAACATATAAACCCCATAGTCATTATAAAGGCATTTAAGCAACTTAAGATCAAAATTACCGAAGATCTGTGGGGCATGTCAACTAAAGTTTGTCAATCCTTTATTGAGACAATTGCACCCTATTTAGCTTTAATATTTAATTTGTGTGTAGATCAAGGGGTTTTCCCGGATTTAATGAAGTTTAGTAAAGTTATTCCACTTTTCAAATCTGGGGACAGCAAAGACACTAATAATTATAGACCCGTATCGGTTTTGCCGGTTTTTAGCAAGGTGTTCGAAAAAGTAATGTTAAATCAAATGCTCAATCATTTTAATCGTAATAACATCTTACACGATCAACAGTATGGTTTCACCAAAGGACGTTGTACAACCGACGCCGGTGTCACCTTATTAAAACACATCTTTAACGCTTGGGAAGAGGCACAAGATGCTATAGGCATTTTTTGTGACCTATCCAAGGCATTTGATTGCGTGAATTACGAAACACTGCTCTTGAAACTTGAGCATTACGGACTAGGTAAACTTGCTCTTAGCTTAATAGAATCATATTTAAATGATAGATTTCAGCAAGTTCAAATTAACGGTGTGAACTCATCGGGCTTAAAAGTCAAAATGGGAGTACCGCAGGGCTCAATATTGGGGCCATTCCTATTTTTAGTATATATAAATGATTTACCTCATTTACTGAAAAACCAACCACAAATGGTGTTATTTGCTGATGACACATCACTGATTTTTAAAGTAAGCAGACGTGCACAAGAGCTTGACGACGTAAATAACGCTATGCATGTGGTCCATAATTGGTTTACTGTGAATAATTTGGTATTAAATGAGAAAAAAACTAAATGCATTAGATTCGCTTTACCGAATGTTAGAAGTAATGAATGTCATGTTGTATTGAATAGGGAGACACTTGAATTCGTCGAAAATACGGTTTTTCTGGGGATCGCGCTTGACTCAAAGCTACAGTGGGGTCCGCACTTAACATCACTTGCAGGGCGGCTAAGTTCGGCCGCTTACGCTGTTTGGAAAATTCGCCAATTAACAGACGTGGATACCGCGAGACTGGTCTATTTTAGTTACTTTCATAGCATCATGTCTTACGGTATTTTGTTGTGGGGACGGGCTGCAGATATTGATTCTATCTTCATTCTGCAAAAGAGGGCTGTCAGAGCCATCTACAAGCTCAGCAGACGCGATTCTCTACGAGAACTGTTTAAAGAAATTAACATCATGACGGTTCCTTGTCAATATATATATGAAAACATTATGTACGTTCGAAAAAATCTACATCTTTTTAGTAAGATAAGTGACAGGCATAATTTTAACACTAGAAATAGGGACAAATTAGATCAACCGCGTTTCAGATTGTCTAAAGTAAAAACTTCTTTTATGGGTTACTGTGTAAAATGTTATAATAAAATACCATTCGATATTCTTCAATTAAATGAGAAGAAATTTAAAACATGCATTAAACGCACACTATGTAGACAAGCATACTACAAGTTGGATGATTATATCGTAGATAAAAATGCTTGGCTTAATGCTGGTCCTGCTCCACAGGCACTTGGGCTCACTAGTTAAAATTTCAATATTTGGAAGAGGTGCTTCCCTTTTTCTTTTTCAATATTTCTGACATTACGAACATAATTTTTTTATTTTATTCAATCCAGTTTTAATTGTTGAATACTGCAATATTAGATACCTCTTCCTGTTTTGGTAGTAAATTATATAAACATCTTAAATAAATTGCAAACTATAGTTTTGTATAATTTAGAAGCATTTTTTTAAATTTTGTAAATGTAAGAACCATGTTTCCGTTTATTATGCTTTTTTTTGTTTTTGACTTGAAAGAGCATGGCAGTTGAGAACGTGTCATGCTCACTTAAATGTCTCACCGATGGTGGCGCGTGTGTTGGATTATTCGGTTCCCTACAAAATGGTTGAGCTGGATGGTGCTGATCCACGCGTCATGTTCGTGAACGGGTGCCGTCGGTTGAGACTGGTCATCTCTTAACTGCCAAGGCTTATTTTTAATCTTATATTTTGAATTGTTTCTTCATTTGTCTTTTTTTTTTTTACATTGTTCTCACATATAGAAGCAACAAGAATAATGTACCCAGGATTTTGTAATAACTTGATTTAAAAGAGTGTCCATGGAGTTTCTTGCCCGTTCTTCTCCATAGAGATCTACGTTTTGGAATGGGCAACTAGCTTCAACTTTCTGACTAACTGACAGACTATTTAATTTTGACAATTCAAAAGTGCCTGTACAAGGTTTAATTGAAATAAATGCTTTGAGTTTGAGTTGAGTTTTTCAAATAAAAAGTTCTGCCTAGGTATAGTTGCCGGCACGTAACTTGGCAAGAGTTTTTGTAGTGGGGGAAGTTTGCGCACGCACAATTTCATACATTTTTATATGCGCGAACTTCCCCCACCACGAAAATCTCTTGCCAAGTTACGTGCCGGTAACTGTAAGTTACTAAGTTTTAATTTCCACGCATTATTTGAGAAAAGTAGGTACTATACAAGCCTTGGCCATAACTAGGCATTGATGGACTTACGTATGTGTTGCCTTGGCTTTGCCTCGGCTCACATTTACCCGTTCGTCCATCTATGCCTCTTTTGCTGGCCGCTGCACTAATGTACTATTTAATGTTGTTGAGCTGTCAACATGAAAGTCATTCCTACTGTTTGTGTGTTTATTTACGCAATTACAGGATGCCACTGCAGGTAGCCTATTCACAACCATTCGAAAAGCTGTCATGTCCCCAGATAGAAAGTAGCTATTGTGTATTTGATTTAAACTGACAATATTCTGGTTTTGGATTTGTGAACAGTGTTTAGAGATAACTAGGTCTTTTTTTTGAAAACACAATTTTTTTTTTTACAATAACCGTATACTTAACCTACCAATAGTCTGAAGCCACTCGTAATGTCAACCAAACGTATTCGCTTTTCGAATTCAGTGTTTTTCCGGTTCTGCATGAATATTTCATACACTCAAGCGCATTAGCGACTAGACAAATCCTTCGTTGCGCAAATAGTGGGTTGTGTTTAGTATATTTTTGTAGGTTCTAGTATATTTCTACTGCTTTGTTAATCTGCTTGTTCCTTTTGGCTACTAAGTGCATTTTTGTTGTCTTAGGGCTGATTTTGCCAACGCCAGATAACTTTTATTAGAGGAATAACATAGACGTTTGACAGTTTTTGTATGAAATAACTGCCAAAATTTCAAAATTAGTCCTCGAATAAAGATGATTGGAAAATCAGCCCTTAGTAGAATTCGGCCACTTGTTTTTTGTAACAAAGCGGGGATTTAAATCTAGATTAAAAATTATTGCTGCAATTTTCTTTATATTTCCTTATTGCTATAGGTCGACCGCTTAACTGAGACGTTGCCTGAGGTAGCTGCGCGGAGCGGGAGGGGTGACAGTTGTCACAAGTTGACAAAATTGGTGCACTCTTCCTAAGGCCCTTCGAACACGCACGTTTTTCTTGCTGTGAAAAACTATGGTTTATTCGCCGTGTGTAGGCACGGTTTGACAGTGTTGTATGGATCACTATGTAAGTTTGTTGACGGACACGTTTTTTCTACAGCGCTGTTTGTATGCCGTACCGTAAAGAAGCCGTGCCGTGTATCCTTCTCAATGTTTGCTCATAAGTTTATGTAAAGACGCCAGCACATCAAGTTACTACAATCTGTCAAATTTCTTTAATAGATTTCAACTTTGTCGCTACAGCATAAGGTTCAAGGTTGAGTGGGATTTGACAGTTTCGACAGTACCAAATAAATTGTCTTTTCTTAACTTATCACTAAGTAAGTATTACTTATTTGCTATATCTAGCAGACACGGTAATCGAGCAGATATTATAGAGGGCGTGTATCGGCTTTACCACATTATAGTTAATAGCCCGTCGAGCCGGCGGCGCATATACGAGGAAATTTTTATGATACAGTCCCGGGCCATCAGCGTTAAACGTTAAAGTTCAGTAGGTCCATGTTGACGGTTAATTTATTGTTATAAGGTTTTTGCTTCATAAAAAATAATGTAAACGTATGAAATAAATTCTTTATTCTACATTGAAGTCTCTGAAATAATACCTCTTGCTGAAATCGTTGGTGTTTACTAGTAAATTATTGTAAATTCCTGCCTCATTATAATTAGCCAGGTCGTTAGGTTTTAGAAAGTAATTGAACTAAATTGTTTGCTTACGTACCAGTACCTACTAAATTGTGAGAAGGACTGAAAATGTTTTGTTTGCAACTAGAATATAAAACATAAGAATGACGTGCGTTCCGCTCGGCAGGCCCTAGACGATCAATTATATTGCAGAATATCACGAGTTGCGTAATGTTTTTGACCGTCTCGGTATAAATTTTAAAAATTGCACAAAACAAAAGTTTGAGCGAGTTTAATTTTTATTGCACCGAATGCGGATAACACAGAGATTAAAACAGAAGACGAACAAGCAGGGGATCGGAGGGGGGAGGGGGGTAGAGGGTTCAGGGGATCAGGTGCCATATTATGACGATTTAATGCCATCATGTTTCGTGTAGGAGAGAGATGTAGTTATACATGACCGATAGCTCCATCCCTTTTTCGGAATGGAATCATGATGGCATTAATACTTCGTAATATAGCCCCAGACCGGAATAACTCGAGGATCAACATGTGATCACGTGTGTATTGCACAATATTTTTAAGACTTGGAACACTAGGCAGGTGTTGCTCACGCGAAAACATTGACGCTTATGAGCCGTCAATGTTATTGCGTCAATAAATAATTGATCGTTCGAGTGCAAGGGGTGATTCAATATTATTATAGGGCCCAAGTGCAAAAACCTAGACTGAATAGTCTTGAAACACAAGCATTGTAACAGCGTGATGATTGATAGGTACTACTCCTGCTTTCTACTTTGTATAAGAAGAAGCTTTTTTCCAGTAGTAGGAAAACTTCAGTTTAGCACAATATGACGTTGTGATGTATGCTTGTTGATTGGAGCAGTGGTGGCCCAGTGCCCAGTAATAACGGCCGTGACTTGAGTTGCAGGTCGCAGGTTCGTATCTAGTCAGACGCTTTATTTTGTGTAAACTATATCATTCCCTACGTCCAGCAGCGTCTTTCGGCGGAAATGATGATGATATCATTCCCACAGCTCTCAAAACGGTGAATGAAAACATAGTGAGGAAACCAGCATGTCCTTTATGTGCACTGTAGAGGTATGAGGAACAGGGTGTAAAGTTCACTCATACTCTAGGGTCCAGGCGACCGAAAGAGGCTGGCAACTGCACCATGATTCATATCGGACCGATATATATAATATATGCTAGTTGCGGGGTAAACTTTGCTTGCGAGATGCAGGATTTTGCGTGACGTCGTTATTATGACGCGTTGTTCGCATGTGGCGTTGTAGATACCGCTACATCTCTATACCACATATCTATGAGACAAAAATAATATGAAAAATGCCGCCGGCAAACATTAATTAAATCAGACAAGACACTTTGCACGGGGTGAGGTACATTTGAGCTCAACTAATTCTTGACTAATTCTCATTTGAGCTTTTTTAATTGAGCTTAACTTGTGTATTGAAAGTTAAGAAGAAAGCACAACACCCAAAACTGATAAATGATCGAGACGCGGCGAATGCTATGCAACTACTGATCGCTAACTCAAATATGTATTTATTACTTGAGAACCACTTGACCGATTTAAGTGTGTTCGAGCAAACGTCGATGTTGGCATGAAATCGATATAATTGATATGTATGGGTTTGCTCGTACAGCTCGGGGCACCAGAGACTACTTGGAGAAAACATTTGGGTATTGCCGTGGCCTCAATCCCATCGAGCACGCATGAGATATTAAAAAAAAAATCTTTGTTTAATCTTGTAAAACATGAAACGTTTATTTTCTCTGACTGTACTTACCTGTCAAAAAGGGTAACCTAGATAAAGTGGATAAGACAGAGATTAAAACAGAAGACGGACTAGCAGGGGATCGAGGAGGGGGGTGATCCCCTGATCCCCTGCTAGACCGGAATAAATACATAAATCGGTTAAGTGATTCTCAAGTTAGAAGTGCACTGACAAACAGACAGACAGAGAGACGTAGCCATGCGTTTTATGGTAAGTAAGGGAAGAGAAAGGATATGGGAGTAGTAGTGGTAGTATGGGACATGGAGGCTGGAACAGATTACTTTCTATCCAGAACATTTCAAACTTTAATTTATTTATATAAAGGCTTACCAACTAAACACATCACAGCATTAACCCAAAGTCTTTGTCATAATTAGATCTCGCATGTATCTAAATTATAGGAAAGCACGGCACTATCAATTAGCGTAATTACCTACTAGAAAATTATACAGGGTTATTGGTAAAACAATAACAACCTCTTAAAAGGTCATTGTATTATGTATTATTGTATTATGAGCAACTTTTACTATGGGACCAAACCTGAAATAGCGAAAAAAATCAGCTGTTCCCTACATTTATGTTCGTATAACTCGTCAAAATGTAGGGAAAAGCTGTTTTTTTTTTTGCTATTTCAGGTTTGGTCCCATAGTAAAAGTTGTTTATAATGATGAGTACAATGACTTCTTAAATTGTTAATGTTTTACCGATAACCCTGTATAAAGGCTTACCAACTAAACACATACCTACACAGCATTAGCCCAAACTCTTTGTCATAATTAGATGTCGCATGTATCTAAATTATAGGAAAGCATGGCACCATCAATTAGCGTACCTACTTACTAGAAAATTATAATTAATAAAACTAAAAATAGTGATTGAAAACCCAGCAATTATTGTAAGCTGTAATGTAACATACATTACAGCTTACAATAATTGCTGGGTTTATTATAATAACACTTTATACTATTAAAGATAACAGGCAGTCAGAAGGATCCTTCGTTCAATATTCTATTGAACACTTAGGACACAAATGTCCATTATGGTAATATTCTGTGGAAATCTCTGTGAATCCAATCCGATAGAAAATGTAATGAAAAGAGTCCCGGACCACTACCGCTTTGTGGGACACACGCTTGAAGTAATGGTTAAATTACAGAATTTCATGCATTTTAAACTGACGTTGTTGCACAAGCTTCCATTTTGTTTGTTGAACACATTTTTGTATTGATAAAAAATGTTTGTTTGAAAGTCTTTCAGTTGTTTATTTATGTTTTATTATCTTTATTTAGGGAACCAACAATGATTCATACAGGGTTATTTTAAATTGGCTAGCTAAACACGATAAAATAAAAACATTGGTGTATTTTTTTTGGGAGTTCAAAGTCCGCTTTTAGTTTTGTCACTTGATGTATAAAAACTGTTTTCTTGAATTTTATTTTTATATTTAGCTAACGATACCTACCCATCACGTCTGTGACATTTAAACAAAAAAAAAAACGATTTTTTAAACTGATATTTTCAGTGATGTTCGATGACCCCATAAAAATCATCAAATTAATTATTTTTTTGTTTTATCATGATTAATTATTATCGATACCATCGCATCTGCGGAGTTTTACTAGCCAATTTAAAATAACCCTGTAGAGTATGTTACACAGTATTGTATGACTAATAATGGGCTTCCTTGTATAACTAGGATACGTAGTTTAAAATAGTTATGAGAATATATGTGGCTTCTCCTATTGAGATCTCGATTCATAGAAGCAATATATTTTTTAGAATAGCGTGGTGTGAGGAGAGAACACCGAAAATTTGTTTAAAATGTTTAAGATAGGAGCCCCTTGGTTATGAGACCACTTTCAGATTTCAAAAAAGGGCCAAAAATAAAGTGATCTTCAGAGCCGTCGATTTTCATATGATCGTGTGCGGCCTAACCCATAATGAATTAAATAGACAAATCTGACGAAGAAATTGTGGGCTTCCCCTAATCTGACGACTTTTAAAATTTAAATTTTCAAAGTCGTCAATTTTGGGATACCTTCCATCACTCTAGTTGCGTAACACACTATCAACCATAATTTGAATAATTTTGAAGGATATTACTAATCCATTGCTTCTTATGAAAAATTTGTCTGCTCAGCAACGTAAATAACGCAATGATTGTTGTTGAACTGTCAAATTGAAAGCCATTGCTACTGTTATACAGGGTTATTGGAAAAACACCAAAAACCTCTTAAGAGGTCATTGTACTCATCATTATGAACAACTTATACTATGGGACCAAATCTGAAATCGCGAAAAAAAAATCAGCTGTTCCCTACATTTTGACGATTTATACGAACATAAATGTAGGCAACAGCAGATTTTTTTTTTTCGCGATTTCAGATTTGGTCCCATAGTCAAAGTTGTTCATAATGATGAGTACAATGACCTCTTAAGAGGTTTTTGGTGTTTTACAAATAACCCTGTATAGACCGACCGCTTAATTGAGACGTTGCCTGAGGTAGCAGCGCGGTGCGGGAGGGGTGTGGTGAAGTGATGCGAGAGCTTAGTGATTTGTTAACTTGTGACAACTATCACCTCTCCCGCACCGCGTACCTACCTCAGGCAACATGTTAGTTAAGCGGTCGGCCTATAGTGTGATACTCAATTACCCCGCAGATTTTTATCTATTACCCGTTGATGAAGTTTTCTTTTATCGATGAAGAATAGAATATAATAGAATACTGAGACACTGAAGGTGTTACGTATACTGAGTTATCTATACCTAACCTTGAATAGAATGTTTAGCCAACCACGTGCGGTTAACGTGCGGTTGGCTACACATTCTATTACATAGACCCTTGTTTAATACAGATTGCTAATTTATGATGTGATCATTGTATAGTAGGTATGAATAGCATAGGACCCGTATTATAAATAAAACAATCTTGACACGACACAACTACCGTGCATTCGCGATTTATTCGCCAAAAATGTAAACAAATGTGAATTAATGGAAAAATAACTTTAATTCCTACACAGTAAAGTTCAGTTCGCTACAACTTCAAACATTTTTATAACTTTGTCAATAGTGCTAGTCACTCTGAAATCAACTTAATCATCATTGAAATAAAGTTGATATTTGTTTAACTTGAAACAGGGTAGGGGTGTGCAGCACTGCGCACTTTTACTTTATTCATTTTCAAACAAATTAGCGCCCGTCCACATGTTGTGGTTGTGGTGTGGTTGCGGTACGTGTGATCGGGCCCTCAAAGAGTTATTTTTCCTAAGCGTAGGTAACATTCACTATAGATTCTAATTACATAAAAAATAGGTTCCTGGTGTAACGTTATGTTCCGTTTTATATCATTTCCCAATCAAATATATTATGCAGTTTTTAGAAAGAGTCTAGGTGTCGCAAGCGCTACTGAGAATGAGGTCCTGGGTTCAATTCCGCAGGTCGGGCAAGGTGTTATTGGGTTTTTCCATCAGGAATTTCTCAGTAGCAGTCCGAAGTCTGGATTTGTGCCCGGTAGATGGCAATAGGATCGCCCCCATTCCATGGGACTTAACCGCTTGTGTGCCGTAATTACAGACACAATTAAAAAGCCATTGTGTCTCGCGTAGATCTACGTTTCGGTAGACTAAGGGTTAAACGAAATGTGGGTGTACGATAGGTACACCTCTACTTAACCCTTCCAGGATTATGGCGTGAAGTTATGTTACTTATTTATGTTATGAATGAATATGAAAGCACACGAAAATAATTCAATGGAAAGCGCGCAACATTGCGCGGCAGCCAGGAAGTACCAGATGTGAATAAAAAATAAATGGTTTTATGTATATTGGTACGGTGGCTCTAAACAAAGCAAGTTTGATAACAGCTTCATATAAAAAAACGGGTCCATATTGGCTCACCTAAAGTTCTTTACCCGAAATTGTTCTTCCTAATGATTTGTAATCCGAATGATCAGTCTTCCTAAAATTTTTCATCCTAAAGTTTTCATTCATACTATTTGTAGTGCTACCGGCGATGTTCATAACACTCATGTTTCCGAAAATTGTAATTAATAATATCATTAATGTAAATATATTTAAACTCCTTCTGTTTTTTATCATAACGCTTTTATCCCTAAACATAATTACCATAATATTAGAAGATGATATTTATAGTTTTAATTTGAGGGTATGATTATTATGGCTCCGAAGCTTAATACCAGAATCGCTAAATACCAGATTCGCAAATTACCAGACTCGCAAAACACCGGATTCGCCTTATATCATGGGGGTATGCTTTACATAATGTACAGAGTTGTGTCTATGGAACCACTGTACTTCCACACCCGGCGCTTTTTGATAGTAGCTATTTTTTATTGGATAGAATAGACTCTTTTTAGTGTAAATTTGAAAAACGCAAAGTTCGCAAAATTATAGTGGCCGAGAAAAGAAATCCCAAAGTTTTTTTTTTTTCTACAAAAATATGTGGTTAGGCGTAGTCGACGGAGCCCCGCTTCGCGGGGCCCCTATTTCTGTCTACAGGGTTTAAAGGAACCTAACACGAAGGGGATGACGGGGGCTCGTTCGCTCGCTTTGCTCGCTCACTCGAGCCCCCGTCATCCCCTTCGAACCTAACCTGTCCGAGTCGGGGTGCCCCAAGTCCCGAGCTCGCTTCGCTCGCTCTTGCATCCTAAGTTGTCATTACAAATGTGTTACTTTTGTATATTATGTTGGTTACCGCTATAAATAAAATCTAAACAAAAAAATCTATATAAAGAAATCTAAACAAAAAATATATGACTTTAAATAATAGTGTAAAAGATGGTTATGTTAGGAAAATATAGGAAAACAAATAAAAGTATAATAGATGTTTATTGCTACCGACATTATGAAGTTGAATGCTTCGGAACTATGAACATTAGAGACAGAGTAGTTAGGAATTGTGATTGTTAGGATGAAAAATTTTAGGAAGAACATTTTCGGATTTCCAATTATCGGAGTTGAAAATTTAGGTGAACTTTGGCGCACCCTAAAAAAACATCTGTTTGTTGTTTTTTCGTTCTAAAAACAGACGTCTGACATAAATTATAGAGTTGGATTATCATTTTTCATAACAATTGGCAGACCGTAGGCAATAGGCATATGTACCTACATTACGTATTACCTAGATACATACCTACTTATGCCTAAGTTTGCACCAAGTAGGACAATCAAAAATAGGGGTGCGCCAAAGTTCACCTAAATTTTCAACTCCGATAATAGGAAATCCGAAAATGTTCTTCCTAAAATTTTTCATCCTAACAATCACAATTCCTAACTACTCTGTCTCTAATGTTCATAATTCCGAAGCATTCAACTTCATAATGTCAGTAGCAATAAACATCTATTATACTTTTATTTGTTTTCCTATATTTTCTCAACATAACCATCTTTTACACTATTATTCAAAGTCATATCTTTATTGTTTAGATTTATTTTTATAGATTTATTTTTTGTTTAGATTTTATTTACAGCGGTAACCAACATAATATACAAAAGTAACACATTTGTAATGACAACTTAGGATGCAAGAGCGAGCGAAGCGAGCTCGGGACTTGGGGCACCCCGACTCGGACAGGTTAGGTTCGAAGGGGATGACGGCCCCCGTCATCCCCTTCGTGTTAGGTTCCTTTAAACCCTGTAGACAGAAATAGGGGCCCCGCGAAGCGGGGCTCCGTCGACTACGCCTAACCACATATTTTTGTCGTCGTCGTCGTTTCAGCCGTTAGACGTCCACTGCTGGACATAGGCCTCCCCCAATTTTGGGAGGGTTTGCCATAATCGCCACGCTTGGCAGGCGGGTTGGCGATCGCAGTATGGTATGATGGTGGAATACATAGAGAACGCTGCTGCCCATTCTCCGGTACGATCCTTAGTCGCCTTTTACGACACCCAGGGGAAGTAAGGGGTGGTGGTATTCTTTAAGTCCGGCACCACACGGACATATTTTTGTAGATAAAAAAAATTTTGGAATTTATTTTCTCGGCCACTATGATTTTGCGAACATTGCGGTTTTCGAATTTACAATAAAAAAAAATCTATATAAAAAAGAGTCTATTCTATTAAAAAAAACCGGGCAAGAGCGAGTCGGACTCGCTCACCGAGGGTTCCGTAACATCCAGGTTCATGCATAAGGTTTATGTTTATAAAATTAAATGTTTTTTTATTTTTTTAGTTGGTTGATTAAAAGGTAAATTGCGGTTTACGATTTATGACGTATTAAAAAAAACTACTTACTAGATCTCGTTCAAACCAATTTTCGGTGGAAGTTTACATAGTATTGTACATCATATATTTTTTTTAGTTTTATCATTCTCTTATTTTAGAAGTTACGGGGGGGGGGACACATTTTACCACTTTGGAAGTGTCTCTCGTGCAAACTATTCAGTTTAGAAAAAAAATATATAAGAAACCTCAATATCATTTTTGAAGACCTATCCATAGATACCTCACAGGTATGGGTTTGACGAAAAAAAATTTTTTTAGTTTCAGTTCTAAGTATGGGGAACCCCAAAATGTATTGTTTTTTTTTCTATTTTTGTGTGAAAATCTTAATGCGGTTCACAGAATACATCTACTTACCAAGTTTCAACAGTATAGTCCTTATACTTTCGGAGAAAAGTGGCTGTGACATACGGACGGACAGACAGACAGACGGACAGACAGACAGACAGACAGACAGACATGACGAATCTATAAGGGTTCCGTTTTTTGCCATTTGGCAACGGAACCCTAAAAATAGCTACTATCAAAAAGCGCCGTGTGTGGAAGTGCAGTGGTTCCATAGACACAACTCAGTACGTTATGTAAAGCATACCCCCAAATAATAATCATACCCTCAAATTAAAACTATAAATATCATCTTCTAATATTATGGTAATTATGTTTAGGGATAAAAGCGTTATGATAAAAACAGTAGGAGTTTAAATATATTTACATTAATGATATTATTAATTACAATTTTCGGAAACATGAGTGTTATGAACATCGCCGGTAGCATTACAAATAGTATGGATAAAAACTTTAGGATGAACAATTTTAGGAAGACTGAGCATTCGGATTACAAATCATTAGGAAGAACAATTTCGGGTAAAGAACTTCAGGTGAGCCAATAAGGACCCCAAAAATAGGTTACCTACTGTTCTTAGCAATCAGTTAATCAACTCAGCCTATTGCTGGACATAGGCCTCTCCCAGGCCGCGCTACAACACCCTTTCCTCCGCCTTCCGCATCCAGTATGTCCCAGTCACTTCCCCTCTCTGCTCGACTAGATTTTGACATATGACATACCAGCTGACTCGACGGGATGTTGCGAATTACGTCATGATTTTCAGGAATTTACTTCAACTTTCAGCATTCGAATTTATTAAGAAAAATGTGTTACCGCGCCTATTTGGACAATAAGTTTGTGGCAAATATCTTTAACTATATGCTGATGTCGGTCAAACCGCGTCATCTACTGCGAAAAATGTATAAAATAGATATTACTACACCTATCCAAAAGGTAGGCATCTTAAAATCGCTGAAAATATGTACATAAACCACATAATCTCTTGATGAAAATATCCAAAATGGAAAAATAAAGATATTGTCATTCTCTCTGCATTCTTACTTTTACCATTTTTCATACATAAGCTACATAAAAAACATGATCAAATCTTGATAAAATCATCATATGACCCCTCCCGCTCTGGGCGGAAGGGAGCGTCAGACTCTTACTGACTAAACCCACCAGTGTTTCTTCCTTAGCCTTTTGTGTTCCGAGCCAGCGGTAACCCTTGCGGACAATCCCGCTGACCCGGCAGGCTTCGGCCCTGGCGAGTACGTGTTCCACGCGCGCCTCAAAGAGATGTCAGCATCACGTGAAAAAGGAACCCTTATGTTGCGACTCAGTATGTCCGTCTGTCACAGCTTGATATCTCAAGAACTACTAATGCTATCAACTTGAAATAGTTTTAGGTGACGTTTGCCCAACTATTTTGCAAACAAGAAAGAAATAAAAATATTTTTGTTTTTTTTTTACAACCGGGACTGAAAAGGGTTTGAAGAAATCGAAGTGGGGCTACTAAGGTATGTGGGGTATCAAGAAAGAGCGTAGTTTGCACATTCTCAATCATTTTTAGGGTTCCGTACCCAAAGGGTAAAAACGGGACCCTATTACTAAGACTTCGCTGTCTGTCCGTCTGTCTGTCTGTCACCAGGCTGTATCTCAAGAACCACGATAGCTAGACAGTTGAAATTTTCACAAATTATGTATTTCTGTAGCCGCTATAACAACAAATACTAAAAACAAAATAAAACAAATATTTAAGGGGGGCTCCCATACAACAAACGCGATTTTTTTTCCCTTTTTTGCTCGATATCAAAAATGGCAACAGGTAGGCACTTGAAATATTCACAAAATACTCAGTTGTATTTTAATTTTAATAATAAATAATAAAATTAAAATAAAATAAATATTTAAGGGGGGTTCCCATACAACAAACATGTTTTTTTCGGTGTTTTTGTCTTGTGGTAAGGAACCCTTCGTGTGCGAGTCCGACTCGCACTTGGCCAGTTTTTTTTTAAGCCGCATGCTTAAAAAAAGCATGTATTAACTTTTTGACTTTTGATAAAAATGTAAAAAAAAATACCGTTTCCCCCTTATCTCCGAAGTTTGCATAGAGAAAATCTTGAAATTATTCTATGTGATAGAAGTTTATGTAACGATTACAGGAAAAATAAAACGATGAACGATCGTTTTATTTTCAGAAATCATCAACAATAAATACATTAGTTCCACTATCGGTCATGAGATAGCGCTGACCTAAAACTGGAATATTCTATGCCGCAGCGTGCAGTGTTAAAATTCTCTGACGAATAATAGGTCTCACCGATGAAAATTTAAAAACATATAATGGAACGGAACCCTCGGTGAGCGAGTCCGACTCGCGCTTGCTTGTTTTTTTAATGTTATGCTTAAAACACTTGTTATAAAAATAAGATTTTTTGGCATTTTTAATCTCAAATAGCAGCCAAGGGGGTTAATTGCAGAGTTTCGCTGTAATAGTAAGAAATGCTCAATATGTTGTTCTCCTAAAAGTGACACAGGGCCGTTGCGGGTGACGTCAACATCGAAGGGGATAAGAAAACAATACTTTTCTTTTCTGGCCGGCACTTTAATTTTTGGGTGCGTTATGAATGATGAGTTTATGAAATACAAACTTATTTTTGCAGTCGATCAAATTAATGATGAGCATTGTGCATGCGTAAATATTCAACCAAACTACCGAACTTTTCACAGTGCGTGGTCCGACATAAACAAGGCCAGTTTTTAAAATTACGTTGGGTTAGTACCACAAAAAAAACAATTTCTATTACTCAAGTAAACTATTAAATACAAAACTGTTCAAGTGCGAGTCGGACTCGCATACGAAGGGTTCCGTATCTCAAGGCAAAAACGAAACGGCAACAGAAATACATCATCTGTGAAAATTTCAACTGTCTAGCTATCACGGTTCATGAGATACAGCCTGCAGGTGACAGACGGACAGACGGACAGTGGAGTCTTAGTAATAGGGTCCCGTTTTTACCCTTTGGGTACGGAACCCTAAAAACTACCAAGTTCATACAACTAATAAAACATATTGAAATGTAAAGTGATTGCGGAATACCCAATTTATCCAATTAATTTATCATCATTCCCAAACTTTTGTTAAGCCTACCTAAAAATGTATACTGGGCATTCTGTAGCAAACTATTGGAAAGTATCAAAAATAAATAATTGTACATTATATAAAAATAATTTGAAGCGGCGAGCGCATTCCGAAGATAAATTCAAATATAGAAACAATTCCGCGCGAAATTCAATGAATGACTATGGTCAAAGGTCCTCAGTTATTAACTCAGTTTTAATATAATGTCCAAAAAACTATTATAATTACATTAAAAAAGCATAAATCATTGTTATAAACAATGCTTTTTGTATTAAAATGATTTTATTTTAATTTCTGAGTATCGATTTCCGACATTCGAAATATTAATTACTCGAGTCAATCGAAATTAAAAAAAAAATCGTTTATCATAATCGTTTTCACACATCATTACCATAAAAAAAAACAATAATGGACGGCGATTTTGAACACAAATTGAGTAGTGGTAATGAATAATACGTGTTATTGGACCTGTGTTTCAATATTATGTTAAGATTTGGGCATTTTCGTGTTGTTTATAATATTTTCAATAATATTTGTCTCATTTTAAATCTTATCTACATGTGTGTCTGTGACATTTGTGAAAAGTAAAAATGTAAACACGCACGATTGGCGCGAAACTTCGACATTAGATATCAAAAAACTTCATTACCGCTACTTATTTAACTTGGGCAATGGATGAATTCGTCAAATAATTAAATGATGTATTATTCACTGCCCCTGTGGTGGAGTTTGGATGTTCGAAATCCCCATTTTTTATGTTTTTTAGCCTCGACCACCTCTGTCAACAAAATGGCGATTATCGCATTTACAGGCTTAAATTTAATAAAGGTAAATTAATAAGCTTGCGCGCTAAATATGCAATATTAATTGGCGTTAACATATGAGTTTTTTATCCAACTCTCTTAATTAACGCACATTCATAAGATTTGATGGGTAGCATAATAAATATTTACATAATCAATGAAGGGTGTCGTATGTCGTAATTCCTGGGTCCAATGGGACCCAGTACCGAGCCAGCGGAGGTTCGTGTGTTCGGGTCCATTCGGGGGCGCTACCGAACTATACGGTTAAATTCCTAGGTCCATCTAGCTGGAAACCAGTCAACAACCACAACAAGTCTTACCAACGGGTATCGTATTACCCGTAACTGGATTGTGGAGGTCAGATAGGCAGTCGCTCCATGTAAAATACTGGTATTCAGCTGCATCCGGTTAGACTGGAAGCCGACCCCAACATCGTTGGGAAAAGGCTAGGCAGATGATGAGTATGTTCAATCACTAAAAGTTACTGTTGTGTCTTTTATTGTTTTACAAACATTTCTTCTTAGGTACTGTATAAAATCAGTAAGTCTTAATGAAATCGAATTATTTTTTTTAAGTGCAGACTGACATGACATGTTTTGATTAAAATTACTCAGAATTTCACACAACTAAAATGAGATTTGGCGGTAAAAACAAAATAGGATTTATTTATTTATTTTATTCTTTCAACAACGATTGTTTACGCAGGTTCTATGCCAAAGGTAATATTCGCATGTTTGTATGCAACAGTGCAACAGTCACTTACAGGCAAACTCCGCATACATACCGCTGCGGCAAAGCTCCTACGGAGCCCGAAGTCAGCTTGCGTGCCACAAAGCCGAACACACCGGTGTACATCTCCCGCCTACACTACACCACTACGGCGGAGAACATCGTGGAGTACGTGCGCCAGAAGACGAGGTACACACCGAGGGTGCAGTTACTGGAGTCGCACCGCAACGTCAACTTCAAGGCGTTCGTGGTGCGCATACCAACATGCTACCTGCACCTGGTGATGGAAGAAAGCTTTTGGCCGCAGGATGTGGTATTCCGCCGCTTTCGCGGACAAGTGCCACCAGAACGCACAAAGACTTAGTGCAACTAAGTGATACTAACATAGTTATTAAGTTTTATTTACTAACAAAATTGTTACTATATTATTATGTATACTTAGGTTAAGGTATGTAGGTATCTATGGGTCTTTGTTACCTGATAATAAATGGTTTATTATTATTATTATTATAAAGAAGTTGTACAAAAAATATGCATAAACAGCCCATACTGTTCCCACCTGGTGGGAAACAGGCCTCCCTTGGGCGACAGGGAGTGGGCCCTAATCCACCACGCGCTTTCGGGGCGGGTTGGTAGATGTCACACGTCTACGAATTTTTGGTTCTAGGACATGCCGTCTCCTCACAACGTTTTCCTTCACCATTTTTGAGAGCAGTGGTGATGTAATAATTTACACAAAGTAAAGCCACAAAATACAGAGAGTACAGAAGGCAATCTACATACAAGTGCGCTCGAGCAACGCACACTAGACACCGCTCACGGACACGTTATCGCAGACTGCTTGGGAATAGTACGAGCGCGAGTGCCATCCGCTTGAGATACGCGTCTGTGAAGTGCAAAAATGGAGCAACAAAAAAATGTCTGTCTAAGCTCGATTTATATAACGGTTTCCTATTTTGGATCAGTAAACGGAGTAACTTTTTTGTAAGGTAATTCAAGCCACCAACTATTACGTAAGTTGAAAACATAATTCTTTGTTTGTGTAGACATTGTGTTGTTTTTAGTATCATTTGATAGGTTTAGCTCTAAAACGGATAGGGCAAAATAAATTGTGTAAATAGACTAATCCGTTTTGAAGTTATTAGGGATTTTCGATAGTGAGAATTGACAAATGTAAAATTTTATATGTTTTTGTTCTGTAAACTTTTTGTATTGTAATACTAAGTTTCTTTTTTTGTTTTAATATTGTAGAATAAGCTAATAAATTAAACAACTAGATTTGAGTGCCACTACCACGATAGTTTTTTATGCATAAGCCAAAGTTGACAACCATAGCGCGACCGTAGGTCGGCGTACCGTACCGGCGTGGCGTACCGTAGGTAGGCGCGAAGTGTAGGTATGAAAAGTGAAGTACATACATGATTATATGTACATATGTGATTGCCTTCGGTACTCTCTGTATTTTGTGGTAAAGTGCCTGTTTGATCAAACGTACGACCTACAAGGTCGCGGCTGTTACCGCTGGGCCACCACTGCTCTAAAAATTAAGATTCATCTAGTTTTAAGTTACTCAAGTACCTATCTAAAAGTGTAAATAATGACAATAACGTTATAATTTAAAGATATAAAGTACTTAATGAAAACGCACACATATATTATTTATATTGTTGCGCGCCACAATTAATGCCTGGTACATGGTGACAGTAGTTACCACTAGCGCCATCTAGTATCGAGTAGCGGAACTAGTAGTGAAGACCCTTCTAGAAATTTCGATGCAAGAACTTTCTAGAACATTCCCGAACTTTCGACATCTGGTCGATCGGGGCCTGTAAGTACTCGAACATTCTAGATGTTTCTACAATGGAAGGTTCTAGAACTCTCTTTGGCGCTATATAAGGCCGAGACGCGCCACGACCGACACAGTTTGGATAAAGCGATCGAAGTGAAAGCATCGAAGCGATATTCAAGTGCGACTTAAAGCGATCAGTAGTGCAATTGTGTTTTTTAATTAGTGTGTTTGAGTTGTAATTAGTGTTGATTATTAAAGTGTCATTTTTTTTGGTTATTAAATCGGCAGTTTTTATTGTCACGAACCCGAAGCTCGTAACAATTGGTGTCAGAAGAGGGGATTAAAATGCCGGTTTTACCCAAAGACGACACGGAGGGTATCCGTACCCGGAGTCAACGCCAGCAGGAGACGGACCAAAGGCGATTCGGTGGAACAACGCCAATGGGGTCGGAAGGCCAGCTACCGACCGCGGAGGCCGGCCCGTCCACAGCTGCTCCAGCATCATCAGCGCCAGATTTTGCTGCTCTGATGATGATGCTGCAGGAACAGGCTCGCCGACAGGAGGAACAGGCTCGTCGGTTGGAGGAACAGCTCCAGCGGGACAAGGAGGAACAGGCCCGTCGACAGGAGGAACAGGCCCATCGACTGGAGGAACAGGCTCGTCGGCTGGAAGAACAGCTCCAACGTGATAAGGAGGAGCAGGCGCGCCGTCAGGAAGAGCAGATGCTCCTTATGAAGGACCTTCACGCTACCTTCGGGAAAGACATGAAGGAGGTGAAGGATAAGGTTGCTCAACATGACAACCGCCTGTCGGAAGCTGAAACCCGAATCGACCAAGTAAATAATCGGGTTGACAACGTGATGGCTGACGTGAAGCTAACCGTGATGGCTGACGTTAAGAAAACGCTGGATTACCTCAAACTTGGGGATGGAATCGCAGCTCCCGTAGCTGCAACACCTTCGCTACGTGGATTCAAAGTGCCACCGTTCGACGGAACTTCTTCATGGTCGGCCTACAAAATCCAGTTTGAGGCTGTCATGAAGGCGAACGGGTGGAATAAAAGCCAGGCCATGACTGCTCTCACCCTAGGCCTGCGCGACCAGGCCTTAACTGTCCTGGAAGCTCTCGGTAAGGAAGTGACTTACGAGCAGCTCCTCGAGGCATTGGAGGCTCGGTATGGCGACGCTCACCTGGAACACGTGTTTCGTGCGCAGCTCAAGGATCGCGTGCAACGCAGTAACGAAAACCTGCAGCAGTGGGCCCTTGAAGTGGAGAAGCTGGTTCGTAAAGCTTACCAGTCCGTACCTGCGCTTATTGATGGAAACCTGGTGCAGGCATTCATCGACGGCATCCGCGACCTTGAAGTGAGAGCTGCTGTGAGGCTCGGGCACCACGGGACGCTTAAGGACGCCTTGGCCCATGCACTGGAGGTGGAAGCTGTGCGACAGGATCATCGTTCCCATCGCGTCAGGGAGGTTGCAGCGGCTACAGTTCGCGACCGCAATAAAGGATACAGCCCTAGGTGCTACGGCTGTGGGGAAAAGGGCCACCTTCGATCCAGTTGCCCTAAGCGAACTGCAGAAAGAGAAGTCGACCGATCTCCAGAGGGCAGTGCGGCTAACAACACCGCGCAGCACCAGCAGCAGGGAAACGAGTAATAGCCAGGACTGCGGGGCGGGTGCTGGCTGATGTTCAAAGAGCCCCAAGGGTTTCGATCACACAAACCCATGACGGGAACAGCCTTATCATCAAGGGCGAGGTCAACGGAACGCCGTGTAAGCTGACCATAGACACTGGAGCTTCTCGCACGGTTGTCAGTTCCCAACTTGCTAGTCGGTCCCTTGGGGACTCCGCATACAACCGGGAACGCATTAATTTGGTAACAGCCACCGGTCAGCGCATACCCGTCCATGGAGAGAAGAAAATGGAATTGAGGCTAGGCAACAGAATCTACCTGCATAATGTCATCATGGCTGATATAATGGACGATTGCATCCTGGGCCTTGACTTTATGAGGAAGAATTATTGCGAGATTGACGTCAAGCAAGGTGTTTTGAAATGTGGAGAAGAGGAACTTTTCATGGAAGGGGCGTTACCTGGGAATGTGTACAGCCTTAAGAAGATTGTTCTTCCGCCGAGATCGGAAACGATTGTGCCGGTTAGTCTTCCTCGGAATCCTGGGCAAACTCATCGTTGTGTACTCGTGGAAAGGGTAGACAATGACCTTCCATGGAAAGTGGCACGGACTTTGGTCAGAGCCACTTACATCTCAGGGGTACGTGTGCTGAACCTTTGTGATCAGGAACAGATAATAGAAAAAGGCACACTTGTTGGTACTTGCGAGGAAGTGGATTGGTTGCGTCGATGCCAACATCTATCGACTGGGACCCTCAGCAAGGATGCACAAACAAAAGTGACCACACTTTTAGAAGACTGCCGCAGCGCTTTGTCCCAAAATGAAATGGTCAAGGCGAAGAAGATGTTATTCAAGTTCGCCGATGTTTTCTCGTCAAACGAGGCTGACATCGGGAAGACTGGCATAGTTCAACACAAAATAAATACAGGAGAAGAATTGCCTATCCGTCAGCGGCCAAGGAGATTGCCGGTAGCACGTGAAAAAGAAGTGGAAACCATGATTGAGGGAATGGTGAAGGATGGTGTTATTGAACCTTCATCTAGTCCATGGTGTTCACCTGTAGTGCTGGTAAGAAAGAAGGACGGCAGCATGCGGTTTTGTGTTGACTATCGTCGTCTGAACGACGTTACAAAGAAGGACAGCTATCCTTTGCCAAGAATTGATGACACGCTGGACATGCTTACTGGAGTAAAGTGGTTTAGCACGCTGGACCTGAAAAGTGGCTACTGGCAAGTTGAAATTGATCCTAACGACAAGGAGAAAACTGCATTCTCGACAGGAAAGGGTCTGTGGCAATTTAAAGTTATGCCGTTTGGATTGTGCAATGCTCCGGCAACATTTGAGAGGTTGATGGAACTTGTACTTACCGGACTAATTGGCGATGCCTGCCTGGTCTACTTGGATGACATCATCATCGTAGGCCGCACGTTTGAAGAACACCTTCAAAACCTGGAACGCGTGCTCATGAAGATCCAGAGTGCCAACCTCAAGTTAAGTCCGAAGAAGTGTTCACTATTCAAACGACAAGTTAGCTTTTTGGGATATGTAGTGTCTGAAGAAGGTATCCGCACGGATCCAGAGAAAATCGCCGCTGTCAAGGATTGGCCAATTCCAAAAGACAAGACGCAGGTCAGAGCATTTCTGGGTTTGTGCTCCTATTATCGGCGATTTGTCAAGAACTTTGCAGATATAGCCAAACCCCTGCATAAGTTAACCGAGGAGAAGCGACATTTCTGCTGGGATGAAAGTTGCGACATCGCATTCCAGGAGCTAAAGGACCGTCTGTGCAAAACACCTATTTTGGGGTACCCTGATGCGGGCAAGGAATTTATAGTTGACACAGACGCAAGTGACATAGGACTTGGCGGTGTGTTGTCTCAGCGGAACGGCGATCAAGAGGTTGTGGTAGCATACTTCAGCAAATCATTGTCGAAACCTGAAAGGAACTATTGTGTTACGAGACGGGAACTGCTTGCTGTGGTAAAGTCATTGCAGCACTTTAGCAAATATCTTCTGGGACGGAAATTCCACCTACGAACTGACCATGCTGCACTTAAATGGCTATTGCAGTTCAAAAATCCAGAAGGACAAGTTGCGAGATGGATTGAACTA
This sequence comes from Mesoligia furuncula, assembly GCA_916614155.1. Lineage (NCBI taxonomy): Eukaryota > Metazoa > Arthropoda > Insecta > Lepidoptera > Noctuidae > Mesoligia > Mesoligia furuncula. The sequence continues at coordinate 19,136,795 of OU744798.1, forward strand.
CTGCAGGAATACGACTTCGAGGTCGAACATCGCAGCGGGAAATCTCATGGCAACGCAGATGCATTGTCAAGAAGACCTTGTCCTGAAGACTGCAAGCATTGTACTAGGCAAGAAAGTAAAGAAGTCGTACCTGTGAGGATGCTCAAGACAGACCTCAGCAACGAGTGGAGGGAAAGCCTACAACGTGCACAGCAGGAAGATTCGGACATCAAGCCGATTCTGGAGTGGATGAAGGCCAGAGCTCCTAAGCCCAGGTGGAGCGACGTCTCAGCGATGAGTTCGATCACAAAAAGCTATTGGGCCCAATGGGACAGCTTGGTGGTTCAGGATGGAGTCCTGTGCCGTAAATGGGAAAATGCTCGGGGAGACAGCTGTCATTTGCAAATGGTTGTCCCTAAAGCTCAAGTACCGGATGTTCTACAGCTGTACCATAATGGTTGTTCAGGAGGCCATCTGGGAGTAAAACGGACTCTATTGAAGATACGAGAACGGTTTTACTGGGTCCACTGTCGGGACGATGTCGAGGATTGGTGTCGCAAATGTACAAGTTGTGCAGCTGTAAAGGGACCTCAGACTCGTAGTAGAGGTGCATTGAAATTGTACAATGTTGGTGCACCATGGGAGAGGATAGCCCTTGACGTCGCGGGGCCGTTTCCGGAAAGTGAAAATGGTAACAAGTATTTCATGGTTGTGATGGATTACTTCACTAAGTGGCCGGAAGTCTTCGCCATTCCAAACCAAGAAGCTTCAACAGTTGCAGATAAACTGGTTCATGAAGTCTTCTGCCGTTTTGGAGTACCCTTGGAGATTCACAGCGATCAGGGAAGGAATTTTGAGTCCCAAATATTCCAGGAAACTTGTCGAGTTATGGGTACTCATAAAACGAGAACAACTTCTTACCACCCACAATCGGATGGAATGGTGGAACGATTTAATCAGACACTGGAGAGGTACCTAGCCAAAGTTGTGGAAAATCGGCAACGAGATTGGGACAAGCACATACAACCGTTTTTGTTGTCATATCGAAGCGCTGTTCACGAAAGTACATCGGTGACACCAGCTTTCGCAAACTTTGGAAGAGAATTACGGCTGCCTGCAGACCTGATCACCGGAATACCACCTGATGCCCCACGCAGTATAACCGAGTATGCGAATGACTTGCGGAACAAAATGAATGACATTTATGAGCACGTCAGACAATCGGGCCAGCAAATGTCTGAAAAGATGAAAACCCGTTATGACCGTAAAATGAACAATAAAGGGTTCGACGAAGGTTCACTAGTGTGGTTGCACAATCCAGTCCGCAGCAAAGGGAAATCTCCTAAGCTTCAAGCTAAATGGGACGGACCGTACCGGATTGTGACAAAGATCAATGACGTAACCTACCGGATACAGAAAGGTGCAAGAGGTACTCCTAAGATCGTCCACGTGGATCGACTGGCGCGTTATTATGGGGCCGATAATGCTCGGGACGAGCATGTCTTAGGAGGGGGCAGTGTTGCGCGCCACAATTAATGCCTGGTACATGGTGACAGTAGTTACCACTAGCGCCATCTAGTATCGAGTAGCGGAACTAGTAGTGAAGACCCTTCTAGAAATTTCGATGCAAGAACTTTCTAGAACATTCCCGAACTTTCGACATCTGGTCGATCGGGGCCTGTAAGTACTCGAACATTCTAGATGTTTCTACAATGGAAGGTTCTAGAACTCTCTTTGGCGCTATATAAGGCCGAGACGCGCCACGACCGACACAGTTTGGATAAAGCGATCGAAGTGAAAGCATCGAAGCGATATTCAAGTGCGACTTAAAGCGATCAGTAGTGCAATTGTGTTTTTTAATTAGTGTGTTTGAGTTGTAATTAGTGTTGATTATTAAAGTGTCATTTTTTTTGGTTATTAAATCGGCAGTTTTTATTGTCACGAACCCGAAGCTCGTAACAATATATTTAGGATTCATAGTAGGTACCATTCAAGTTAAAGAAAGTTTCTCGGTACGACATAGTACGGAACCGCTATTGTTTTATTTCCACTAAATTCAATAATGAATCAGTACAACGTCGCAGCTTGTTTCCGAAGTAGAACATTTGTTTCTGAACACTGTAACACGGAAAATGTTCTGTGAAAGAGAAACACATTTAGCTCACCGCGCGAATTCTTTTATCGGTATTACGTTAGTTCCATTGCACTTTATTGGCATCAGTATTGGTACACAAGCCTTTAAACGTATTAAATTATATCGTATAGAATGTATGAATTCAGAACGTTGTTGAGTTTTGCTATTTTTCAATGAAAATATTGACGGCTTTTCTCGCTACCGACAAGTTTATTCCAGTATTTTCTCTGGACAGTATTTTCCGTATTTTTTTCAGTATGTTTCAGTATTTTCAACCTACAGTTACGTACCGTATACCTATACGCCACAGAAGACAACGTCCTGATTTTTTATAAACTATAATATTATAGGATGATGTTTTGTATGTTTGTTTTATTACGCTTTCAAGCTAAAATGGCTTTAAATCGAATTTTGACTGATTTGAATGATATTTGGCACATAGGTAGAACATGACTTGGATTAGGAGATAGGACTTTTTATTCCGATATTCCTAGGGGATCGCGGCTTATGCGGGGTGTAATTATGATTTAATGCCCTCCAAAAAACCCTTGAAATGCATCAGTTAAAAAAGACGCTTACATTGATGGTGGATTGACAAAGAAATAAAAGACAGGTCTTAACTCCTAAATAATGAATTGCGACTAACTTCAATACAATACAACTAACAACTACGTAACTATGTAAGTTTTTCTAATCCTCCCATAGACGTAAACATGTTTCCGGGATCCTGTGGCAAAAGGTCATATATCTCTCCGATTGTATAAAACTCAATTTGTAACTCGTAAAACACAGTTAAGAAAAGACGTACCCTTATCGAGAACACACGACCTTTGAACGTGAGAAGGTCTGAAAGGTCAATAGCTTCCATTTTTTTTTTATTTGAGACAAATAATTTACAGAAAACAACTAAAGAGCGTGTATTCGTGAAATGGTTGTTTAGATGAGAACAGCTGCTTTACTTTTAGAAAATACATAGTAAATGGTATTTGAATAAGATATTCTTTATGTTGACATCAGTCGAGCCTTTGCGATGTATTGTTTATTTGAAATTGCTTTTGGGGTGTTTTTTTTATAATACTATGGGTGTATGTGTAAAAAACTTGCCTGAAATAAATAAATTAATTAATTTTATTTATTTATTTGTTTGTGACTTTCGCGTTTAAATGATGAGTCATATAGGCACACATTTCTACAAACATACGGGTCGGTATAAATCTTCAGTAATTACGAAGTTGTTAGCAAAAAATTGCACCTTTGTATGTCGTCGCGCTTTTTACGTGTATATCATCATCATCTGCCTAGCCTTTTCCCAACTAAGTTGGGGTCGGCTTCCAGTCTAACCGGATTCAGCTGAATACCAGTATTTTACATGGAGCGACTGCCTATCTGACCTCCACAACCCAGTTACTGGGTAATACGATACCCCTTGGTAAAACTGGTTGTCAGACTTTCGGGCTTCTGACTACCCGTAACGACTGTCAAAGATCCACGAATGACAGCCGGGACCAACGGCTTAACGTGCTTTCCGAGGCACGGAGGGGTCACGGTATGTAAAGATGGTCACCCATCCACAGACCAACCGCGGCAAGCGTAGCTTAACCTGATCGTTCGACCTGTGCGGCTGTTATTATTTAGCCACGGGCCCCTCCGGGCGCTTTTTACGTGTATAATAATGTTTAATACGGGGAGGAAACGAAGCAATGAATGCATTGCTTCGTTTCCTCCCCTTTCTAAGTAGAATTTTAGAAGTCTCTCCTAATACAAATAAAATACATCAGCGGCAGCCAGACATTCTCGTATGTTATGATATGAATTAGATAGACTAATCAGGAGCTTATAACAAGCCCAGATAATGGTGTAGCATGTATTATCTGCTGAGCTCAGTCTTCTATACAAAGGTACCTAGATAACGGTGAAGTCTAAGCTAGCTTCACGTTATTCTTATTCAAGTAAATATTGATATGTAATGTCATCCAGTAAAGTTTAATCGGAGATTAACTTACGGTTTCTGAAAGCCCAATGTCACAAAAAATTAGAGGATTTTTTACAGATTGAGATTTGATTAGAATGCGACAAAATTTTTAGATTTTTTTTTAGATTTGATTAGAATACGACAAAATTTTCAACTTTTTAGGAATTGCGTAACAAACTTACAATGACAATACCTTTCATTTTGATAATTAAACAATATTCATCGCGTTATTTACGTTATTCAGTAGACAGAATTTTTCAAACATTCTGAAGAAATTATGAATGTACTTCAAAATTGATTGCAAGTTTTACACAATAATAGGCTGATTAAGATTTGGCTTTATAAGACTGATTAGTTTATAAATATCTGAGGGCAATTCCCAAAAAGGTTGAAAATTTTGTCGCATTCTAATCGAATCTAAAAAAATAGACGAATTTTTCAAACATTCTGAAGCAATTATGAATGTTCTTCAAAATCCTGCGGATTAGATTGCAAGTGTTCCGCAATTCGGGTGGTGATTGAAAGCAAGCGATTATTATTGTGACTGTGTAACGTGATTGGGCTGCAGGGGTTAGCTAGCTGAACTTAATAATCTTGTTCAACACAATCTCAAAACTTAATTATTGAAACCCAGTGAAGGTAAACTGTAGACCAGGCTTTAAATAGATCTGGTAACCCGCCAGGTGCAGGTGTTTAACCTCCAAGATTTATGAGTGAAATGCGGCCAGTAAATATTCTATTGTTCTAAACTAGTATTTGATTAACTAACCTCCATGAGTTTGAGCCTGTGCTGTCGTTCTTCGGTATTAGGTTTCATAGATATTTTAAATTGAAAACTTTGGGAAAGGCAGTAAATTGTGAAAATTTAAAGGTAGTTTTTTGGTGCCGGGTTGATGTCTCGTGTACCATAATTTTAACATGGTGTCGTATATGTATGCACTGGTGCGTTTATTAAGCTGATTATTAGGCGTCATCTTTATACCTACTTAGCTATTTGCACTTCCTTCTAACGAGCTATTTCATCACGATAACTTGATAGTTTAATTAATACGTTTAGATGTTTTTCAGACTTTTTCACAAATTCTTTAATTCATTGAACATTCTGACTGCCTACATTGTAACAAGATTAGAAACTTCTTTTGCCCACGTTTTTTTAATCAGAATTCACAGTTTTCTTTTATTGGTTTAGAAAACTGGATCAGTTATGTAAATCGCCAGAATCCAATATAAGAGTACTTACATTTGATTATGAAACCAAAACAAAAATGATTCGTTGAATAAATATAATGTAGAGGGGTCCGAGAAAGGGCACTATAAACATTCCATGAACATTACTTTGAAATAAACAATTCATGAACATTACTTTGTACCCAATTGTCTTAAGATTTTGTGATTCAAATAAGTGGATAATAAACTATGTAAATCTTTAAGAAAATTTAACAAGAGTCGTGTTAGGAAAACAACTTTGATTTATTTTACGCTGGTGCAAACAGTCTGGGGTCCAAATTCATACTAATCCTTACTAATATTATAAATGCGAAAGTGTCTCTGTGTGTCTGTTTGTTACCGCTTTACGCATAAACCACTGGACCGATTTATATGAAATTTGGATAGAGATAGTTTGAGTCCCGGGAAAAGACATAAGCTAGTTTTTATCCCGATATTTCCACGGGATTGACATTATGTGGGTGACATCGCGGGGCGCTGCTAGTGTTTTATATGGATCGTTCTTGATACCATATAGCCTTGATTTTGCCGCTCCAAGTCGGGGAAAGGGAAACATATTGCTCCAACGATACGACGAATGTGCCCACTGAATTTATATTAGACGAGTCTCCAGAATATTGTTACAGAAATTCAATAAAACATACAGAACAAAGCCAATAATTCTTGTAAATGGATGTTCTATTGCTGTGCGTCTGAAATGCTTGAAAATGGCTTTAGAATAATTTATTTTACACTGACAACTTAACAAGCAATAAAGTCACAGACAGATATAAAATGTATTCTTTATGTAGCTAAGATAAAGGCTGCCTTTCCACCAGAGATGAGCGAGGATGCGTAGCGAGGGATGTGTGTAAAACTAACCAATACCAACGCTAACTTAGTTCAAGCTATAAAAATGAAGCGATGTTATTGGTTGGTTTCACACAGATCCCTCGCTACGCATCCTCGCTCATCTCTGGTGGAAAGGTAGCCTTAGCCCAGAATACATGCATTTTATATATGAATAAACAATTTGTTGAAGATTGGACGTAAAGGAACATCTTCAAAAAACAGAAATCATCGACCGTATTATTAAGTTTTGAAACACAACAACACATTCAAAGGCCCGCTATTCAGAACTAATACATTTCCTACGTCATGTCAAAAGCTTTTATTTCATCCTAGGGTCCGGTCTGAGCGTTTGGCTTTTTGAAATTGCCGTTGTTACCTACCTTTACTTCCCTCGGTAGCGTGTGGCCTATATTTCATTCTGAGCCCTAAAGAATTACATCCCTAGTCCCTTTCAATGCGCCTAATAGTCCACCTGAGGTTGGTTTTCTTTTAAGTGAACGATAAATTGGCATTTTATTTTATAAACGGTTTCAGATTTGTGTGGTTTGGTAACGCTATTACGAGTAATAAGTGGGCTTGAATTGAAGCTTTTGAAATAGAATGAATGAAACTGAATCATCAATTAATAATGGTTAAATAGCATCAGATTTTCAAATCAAATTATTAGGTAGCTACTAGTAATTCTGTCAAAAGGTGTGTGATAAAATACATAAATGGCTATTGTAACCGACTGGCAAAGCGGCTTCCAATAAGCTGCTTCACTGCAGCTTCTACCTACATGCAGTAACCTAAACAAAATACATTTCTAGCATAACAATCATAGTAAAATAGTCTCGTACCACGTATAATCTCCAGCACAGGCCTGCAGCACGCACAAATGTAGTAGAGGCAGCTTAGTCTGTACTATAATACGTATATAACCGATACTGGTGCAGCCTTAACTATAAATAGTCGATAGACGACGCGACGCCGACTACCCAACTATGTAACTTATCCACTACCGGGCGTTCAAGATTTAATAGCTCGATATAATCCCTACCTATCGTAAAACGCAACGTCTCCATGTCCTGTCCGTTAGTTCACTTATAACTCGATAACTATTACCAAATTCACATGTTTTGTTCCTTATTACTTTTCTATAGACTAGCAGTGTAATTGCGTAATACACTATTAGTAGCAATGGGTTCCATTTGACAGTTCAACAACATTATTTTACATTTTTTTCAACAGCGTTATTTGCGTTGTTGAGCAGACACAGTTTTCGAGCATATGGAGCTATGGATTAGAATTATGCTTCACAGTGATTCAAATTGAGCGTAATAGTGTGCTACGCAATAAGGGTGCAGGTACATTAGTTAACAAGAAGGTGGAGCAGATTGCACGACAGTTGGACAAAAAACAAAATTACATACGAGTACCTGTTCTACAAAAACCGGGCAAGAGCGAGTCGGACTCGCGCACCGAGGTTTCCGTAACATCCGGGTTTATGAATAAGGTTTAAGTTTATGTAATTAAATGATTTTTTTATTATTTTTATATTTGAGTTGATTGAATAAAATGTAATTTGCGATTTACGATTTATGACGTATTAAAAAAAAAACTACTTACTAGATCTCGTTCGAACCAATTTTCGGTAGAAGTTTACATGATATTGTACATCATATATTTTTTTTAGTTATATCATTCTCTTATTTTAGAAGTTACGGGGGGGGGGGACACACATTTTACCACTTTGGAAGGGTCTCTTGCGCAAACTATTCAGTTTAGAAAAAAATTATATTAGAAACCTCAATATCATTTTTGAAGACCTATCCATAGATACCCCACACGGATGGGTTTAACGAAAAAAAATTTTTTTAGTTTCAGTTCTAAGTATGGGGAACCCCAAAATTTATTGTTTTTTTTTCTATTTATGTGTGAAAATCTTAATGCGGTTCACAGAATACATCTACTTACCAAGTTTCAACAGTACCTATAGTTCTTATAGTTTCGGAGAAAAGTGGCTGTGACATACGGACGGACAGACAGACAGAAGGACAGACAGACAGACATGACGAATCTATAAGGCAGTCTTTTTAGGGTTCCGTTGCCATTTGGCAACAGAACCCTAAAAAGACTGTTTAAAATTTTAAGTAATTCTAGACACTGGACACACGAGAGACAGAATAAATAAATTCGTTGGTACACGGAATATTGTTCTGCCCAGAAAACTGACATTTACAAGACGGGCTACGACTCCGAAACAATAGTTTTAAAATGAACAACATCCGTTTGCACCATAAAGGCCTAAGCATTGACTTTCCGTTTTCGGCCGGAAAGCTTTGAATAAGTCAATACCTACAAGCTTAACTGAGAAACGAGAATTAGATACTTTGTTTATTATTTTCCCTCTCACAATGTTTTTGATAAAATGATATACCTACATAGCAATAAAGACAAAAAGAGAACCTAATGTTTACTAATATATTTGATATCTCCATGTTTTACATATATAGTATTTTTCCGTATAGAAAAGTGGACCTCAATAAGGCACAATAATGATTTCCATATGTTTCTATCGCTATTATTTCAGTGTCCTAAGGATTTGAAAGCTGTAGGACACTGACTATAGCTCGTTGAACGTATACATACTCATTTGCATTTTTTTTTATTGGCAGTCTAATGTAAATAAACATAAATCAGTTACGTCTTATGTAAGGGCCTATGCTCAGCACCGTGTGTCAACAGGCTTATTATGTTAATAGCTTAGTATTAGAAATGTACCAAATTAATTAAGTGTTAAAACTCGAACTCTGCCTATCGTAATAACGACGGTAAGATAAGATAACAGCCATATTTTAACCTACTTGATGCCCAAATGAGACCAGAATTCCGAACGATTTGCTAAAAGCTTATCTCTCCCCTTTCAATATTCTTTCAACAAAATGGTATTCCGAATCCGCCTAAGCGCAGCCTACATTTTACATAGAAGCGAAAGGGTTGCGAAATAGTTTATGCGAGAACCGTGTCGAGTTCCATATTCATGGTTGGCCCAACCTCTCTCCGGAAACAATATAGAGGCCCGATGCCAATTGTTATTGGTGTACAGAAACTGGGAGCGCCATATGAGTCTGTTACATTCTTTATTTAAACTCGAGTGTTAGTTGCCAGTGGTTTATCGCTGCAAATAGGTTAGCTCGAAGTTCGGAACTTTATTGGAACTGGCTTTTATTGAAAGAATAGGCCGGTGGTTATTTTGAAATTGTGTTTGAAATGGAGGTAGGTATAGGTGTGAAATTATGTTGAATTAGAGAATCAAAACACTGCTTGTCAGCGAAGCTGGTGATTTAATAACAGCTATTATTAAGTCACCAGCTTCGCACCAGCCACAACAGCTCACTCGAATATTATGAGCTCAATGTTCGAGTGAGCTGTTGTGGACCAGTGGTCCGGCCGCGACTTACGAGTTGTAGGTCGTAGTTTCGAACCCAAACGGGCGCTTCACTTTGTTTAAATTATTTCATCACCACTGCTCTCAAAACGGTGAAGGAAAACATCGTGAGGAAACCGGCATGTCCTAGAACCAAAAATTCGAAGACATATGACATCTACAAACCCGCATTAGGCCCGCTTGGTGGATAACGGCCCACTCCGTCTCATCAACAGGAGGCCTGTGTCCCAGCAGTAGGAACGCTAGGCTGTTTATGCTAATGCTTGTGCATAAAGTTCTTCTTCTGACTGGACAGGATATACATGAACAAAATGGTTTATTTCTAAATTGTCTTGTGTCAATCAATCTGCATGGGTGAACGCAGTATCTTTCTCTTGGCACATTCAATTGTACGCCAGCCTTTCGAGAGCCGTGTCAATTATTTACGGAAATCACTCAGTAACGTAAGACACCATGTGTAAATAGGTTCAACGACCCACAAAACAGTCAACATGAGCCGACAGTCAACACACCGATGGAGAAACAAACAAATGTCGTAAGGTTTGTCTACAAAGCGATCCCTTAAATACAAACGTGCATTAGCTCCCCCAAACTCAAAATAAGGAAAAGGGGTAATATCAACAAAAGAGCTTTCGAACATCCCGATATAACGTATGACTTATGATATTGGCGTACTTAAGTTAAATCATTGGAGGCGAAAAATATAACATAGAGAGGAAAATGAAGAGGCGAATGTGGAAACATACTGTTACATGACACAAGAGCGGGTACTTTAAAAATCATACAGCTGACATTAATAGATTACTTACCTACCTACCTATAAGAGTGGTTTTTACCAAAAAATGGCATAATATTTGTTAATGTTCTCTACTAACTTTTTAGACCTTTGTATCCTGCTTATGCGTACGAAGTTTCATTAAAATCGGTTCATTCATTTCGAAAAATAAGGGCTTGAAAGTTTGTATGAAGTGCCGTACGGCGTAAACGCTCTTAAACATAATTAGTGAAATGATGATGTACTACAGGTACACTTCTGGCTAACCCTTCGGGGGATAAACGCATGATGTCATATTATGTTACATAATATGTTATAACACACGTCAAATAAGTGTGTTTAATGTAACTACGTCAAATAAATATAAGATGAAGGTTACACATACACAGTAATCACCCAAGATGAAATGGTGTACTCAGTCTTAATCTGCCCCAAATTAGTTCTTCATCTAGTCTTCCAGAAATGTGGGACAATTTTGTAGATCAAATAAACAATTGGGGCGAAAAGAAAGTCTTACTGGACGTTTTGGTCCTTTGAACCGAAAATAATTAAATTAAAAGCAATTATTTTTATAGGAAGTCCCTGAAAAGCAAAAAGCCTCTTCTCATGGAATGGGAAACGATTGCCAATTATTGGTGTCCACGTTTGCTCGCTGAATTTCACAATTTCAGAACGTTCAGTTCATTCCGTTTTCCTTTACGGTAGTTTTTATTAATTTACGGTATATTAATACAGATTCATATTTTGATACCATTACTTATACGGATTTTGCACGGTTTTTTCAAATTCAAATTCATTTATTCACATTTAAATAGAGTAAATACAGCCGGTGGTTCCACGTGTTACATTATTTGGTCTTATATTCTATTTAGCCTTAGCATGGCATGTGAAGCTTAATCATGCAAGATATTAAATTAATGTAATACACAAAAAACAGTATGGGTATTTAGTCAAAATCAAAACATGTCGTTGAGGTTCATAGGACCTAATGTCAAATATATAGTACCTACTTGGCTAACTACAGAGTCTAGTACCAGTAAAAAGTTAGTTTTTACGTTAAATAATGACACATTATTCCTGTGACCACTCACTTATTGAGTAAATCATTAAGAAGTAGCTCTTTAAGCTTTTTCTTAAATTTGGTAGAGGAAGATCTTGAATGTCTGATTGTAACTTATTATAAATTTTAACACACATAGCTGAGCTGTTTTTTTAAAAACACCACGGTCTTTGGTGCAAATTCTAGCACTAGTTGCTGACCATGCCTTGATTTACGAGGATGGGTATTATCACGTGTGTAAATATCACTAGCTTTCACAAATAGGTTAGAATTGGATTTTACGAACACACAAATTTAAAAAAATGTAAATACTCGGTAGGGGTAATATTTCGAGTTTATTAAAGTGAGGCTTACAAGACTCATATGGATATGTGTGTGTTTTACAAAGCCCACCCCGTAAAAAGCAACCACATATTGTGGCGTGTCTGTATGTCCATGACGCGGAACTTGTTTTGTGGTTTTGTACCTGTAAGCTGGATTATGAATTGCAAAAAGTTTAATGATTTTACCATAGCTTTATTAAAAATTGCAAATGAAAAACTAAATGTTCAATAGATAGGTAAATATTGGTTTGTAAAAAAAAATATAAAAAAGCGTAAAATGTAGAAATAGCATTAGAACCAAATCTGTAAATGTTTATATCTTTTACGTCATATCTTCTTCAATATCTACATTAGACGTACGACCTTTCCTAGAAAACCTTAAGACAACACATTCGTGAAAGTCAGCGTTCACCTAATAAACACATTTGTTTACTCCCTGTAGACTGCCCTTTGTCTCTCACAGAAAGTGAAAGAGTACACATTTATTACGTAAATAGACGAATAATGAAAACACAAGACAATCCGGAAAAAAAATTGAAACATCTCATACGGCAGAGGGGAAACATTCATTGAGCATTACCCATGAGAATTAAATTAAGGAGCGAATATGTATGAGTAAACAAAATATGAAAACAAAACAAATATTACAAAAGCATGTTAGTGCCAATGGTAATATGATAAAGTATCTTGAAACAACTAAGAAGTTATCCACTCAGCTATTCTAGACGTTTTATCTCGCAGACTCGTATGTATGAGCAAGCCTGGTAGTTTATATAGAAGGTTAGTGACGCGACGCAGCCGGCCGCCAGGCTCACTGTATCCGTAATGTGTTTCCACTAATACCGAAACTGTTTCGAGTAGCGTGCGCCGTGTAAGAATATCACTTGAAAAAGGTTCGGGCGCAGATGTACGTTTACACAATACAATTGTTTCTCTCTCCATTTCGGGAGTTTGTTCTATTTCCGTCGTCGTGTTGACACCGCGGTTCGCCTCTGGCGATATATTTCGAACTCCGGCGAAAAGTTCGCGACTAAATCGCGTCGACGTTATGAAGCTTTTCAATGTATTATTCGAATGTTATCGCGAAAATATCTGGTTTATTACAGCGTGCGAATGCGAAGTGCTTACTTTTGGACAGCAAGAGAATTTTAATACCATCATTTTGTTGATATGAGAAAATATAAATAACGTTTTTATTTCTTTATGAGATCTGGTTCTTGATGTGATCGGGATTTTTTGTTCTATATGAATATCAACCAATTTTACATTAAAATTTTACCAACGATTATCTCTCGCAAGAGAAAGAATTCTTAAGGGACTTACATAACCTAAAGCCGGCTCCCTGTCGGACTGCATAGAAAAGAAAGAGAAGCGTGATGAACGCTGGTAATTTATTGCAAAATATGAAGAAATTATCTATTTACAAAAAATCTATTGTTTGGACTGAAAAATTAAAACAGTAGTGTTTTAGTATGTTACTTGTAGAATAATCTGACAAGAAATCAGAATGATTGTATGTATATTAGTATGGTTTTTATTGTAAAAAGAAAGTTTTTAGAGGTATCTTCATGATTTTTTCTACCATATCAAATTAGTTGTATTATGTTTTCAACACACTATCTACCTAGCGTATATCCTGAATAATATCATATATTTTTGTGATTTTGTTTACTGTAGTCGATCAAATACTTTTATTGTTTCTAAAACTTGCGTTTTTTGCGTTTAGGTCCTGTAAGCCCCTTAACTTGTGTACCTACATAAATAATGAGAAGTTACAGTTTGACACACGGATTAACTACTACACGTTAGATGTTTAGACTCCTAATAATTAAATGCCTATTGCTTAATAGCGCTAAGCGATTCATTACCAATTCATGATCACTAATGGCTGAGCGTATTTACCGTGTGGTTTCAAAAGTAGGCTGCAAAGAATCGATGTTTTATGTACTAAGTTGTAGCTGAGCTTTATAAGCTACCGCTCCTGGGTTGGACGGCTTATAAGAGTTGTCAAAACATCAAGATTTATTTATTATAATATGTCATTTTCATATTAATTGTGACTTTAATTTCTAATACCTACAAATAACAAAGTTAAAAGCCAAAGATTGACGTCGAAAGTGACCAAACTCGATTAATTGGCCCGGCGTGAACACAGTGTAGAATAGATTCACAGTCACACTCGACCGGGCAAACAATGCAGGCTTTTATGAAACAAAACTCGTAGGTCGGCGGCTAGCTTAGCCCTAGTTTACTGAACTGGCAGCTGGACGCAATTGGAAAACCACACAGTGCCACCGTTAATGCGAGACTCGACACTCGAAGCCGTTTCCTGTGGGTAGAATATTGTTAGGTGTGAATATTTTCTGGACGGTTAGTTGACGTCATCATAATGCCATTTGTCTCAGTATATTTATATTTACTGAAAAATGTTATGTGGAAAAATATACATACATACATAATCAGCCTATAAAGTGGCAATGTTGGGACACAGGCCGCCTCTCTGTGAGAGGGAGTGGGCCGAAATCCACCACGCGGAAATATAATTGTGGTTTTTTGTCAAAGCTTGTGCCATGAACCTTATGGGTAGCGAGGAGTGATTGTGGAAATAATATTAGGGTTGAATCAATTTGCAGTGTAACGAGTGTTTGTTGCAGTGGTATTAATATTTCTATTCGTGTTGGCAATTTTAATGGTTGATTTCTCAATATTTTATAACATGTGTTACAAATTAAAATTTGTTGCCTCTGATGTCAACCTACGCAGGTGGTTTGGTGTTGGAATTAAAGGAAACAGCAAAGTATCTCAATTAATGTATAATTAAAAGTTTAAGTTAGAACTAAACTAATTAAATACAAAACAAATTTACTTTATTATATATAAACTAGGTAGGTGACTATATTATAAAACTTATGATTGCCAGCCAGCTAAAATTTCAGCAGAAAGAGCTATGGGCGTGGGGAGTTGGAGATAAACCCAGTACTGTTCCGTTTAAAAAAGTTATTTGAAATTAAATATTATAAATCACAAATTTAAGAGAATAGATAACTAACCTTCCAGTTATTAACTGGAAGGTTACTTATCCTGGAACCGACGAAGCTGTCCAATATTCGTCCTGAGGAACATATACTCGTAATGTCGAATCCAAGATCCTCAATTTAAATTTATGTTGAAGACCGGTTTCCAGTGTAGAAAACTGGACTAAGGAAACTAACCGGTTCTTATCCGTAAACCGTATTAAATGAAATAAATATTGTTAGGAATATAAAAAAAAACCGTCCCGCCTGCGCTATCGCTAGACGGACTCAGCCAGCCGCACGGTCGTCTCCGCAGGAGGCTTCGAGCGTACTCGAGGAACGGGTCTCGCGTCCAGGCCCCATACGCTCCTCTAGAACCTGGCGGCGAGACGAATCTCTCGAGGTGCCTCTCCTGGAAACGACAATACGGAAACCTAATAATACAGGGGGAAACTAATTAACATTCCTTGAGGTAACCGAGCTTGGAAATCTAGAAGGCTAAAACATTAGCCGGTTAACATGGCCGTTTGACACTAGGAAAAAGGATTACCTACGTGGCGTTCATCAAGTCCACGGTAGGGGCTCGTTCCCTTGAACAATAATTGAGTACCGTGGTTAACACTGAGAAATCTATGATAAATAGTCAGCGGATGAAATACTCACGGAGTTTATCTCCAACTCCCCACGCCCATAGCTCTTTCTGCTGAAATTTTAGCTGGCTGGCAATCATAAGTTTTATATATAGTCACCTACCTAGTTTATATGTAATAAAGTAGTTTTGTATTTAATTAGTTTAGTTCTAACTTAAACTTTTAATTATACAGTTCTAACTTAAACTTTTAATTATACAGTGAGATAGTTTGTTGTTTCCTTTAATTCCAACACCAAACCACCTGCGTAGGTTGATATCAGAGGCCACAAATTTTAATTTGTAACAGTGGCGCCCAACGTGGGGCACGAACCCACGACCCTGAGATTATGAGTCTCATGCTCTACCGACTGAGCTAGCCAGGCAATTTCTAATCTATCACCTGGCCACATCATGTCATAGACTATGCACAGATTAAAATCGGATTCCTAGACAAAGAAGTTTCTAGAAATCATCATCATCTGCCTAGCCTTTTCCCAACTATGTTGGGGTCGGCTTCCAGTCTAACCGGATGCAGCTGAATACCAGTATTTTACATGGAGCGACTGCCTATCTGACCTCCACAACCCAGTTACTGGGTAATACGATACCCCTTGGTAAGACTGGTTGTCAGACTTTCGGGCTTCTGACTACCCGTAACGACTGTCAAAGATCCACGAATGACAGCCGGGACCAACGGCTTAACGTGCTTTCCGAGGTTTAAAGAAGTTTCTAGAAATAAGTCCCTAATAAAAAATTACTTTCATTTCCGTTTACGGTTATTTAGTTTATTATGAATTTTTACTGAAAGCTGAAAATAATGAAGGATTGCTCCATACGATATTAATTCGATGGTTAGAAATTAATATGTAAAAATATCGATTAGACTACAACTATTAATCGGCGACCACCAGATGTCGCGCTAACTGTCAGAAACTGACGTTCGACTGAATGACATTTGAAATGTAACTAAACAATATTTGTTCTAATTGGACGTACTTATGCAAAAGGGAACCAACCCACACAATTACAGTTTCGAGATAAAACGATTTTTAGTAAAATGTTGTAAAGAAAGTAAACTGTTCATAATTATAATAGGATTACTTTGCAATATTGTGTAAGATACTGCATTTTATGAATCTATGTAAAAAAAAAGAGTTTTTTATGTAAGAAGTGTCTATTTTAAATAAATTATCTCTGGTTCCTTGTTGCAAAAAACCTAAAATGTGGGTTGGTTCCTTGTTACAATATATAAATATATGAATATTATTGATGAAAATAACAAAAACTCAGGTTTTTATGGAAATTTTATTGAAAAATTACTTGGATACCTAAATACTTACATAATCGGCTGAACTCGCTCCAGAAGGAGCGAGTTGAGGAACCAGATTGGTCAAATTTGTAGCTTGTGAAAGCTACTAATTTTATTATTTTCGCTCATCTGGTTCATCTACCTCGAAATCAGGTTGCCCTGAAAAACTTTCCAGATCATCCTCAATTCTATCGTCTTCTACAAGATTAATATAGAAACCATGGGAATCTTTAGGAATGAGGTGCAGAAAGATCTTCAGGCCCTTTAACTTAGCCTCAGGAACAGGCTTCCCGTTTGGCCAAAGAGGTTCCATTACCTCCCTCGTAAGAACAAAAGTTGGCCTACCGCGTAATTTTTTTTAATGTTAACCTTTTTTTATAATCCTCGGTCAAATTAGACCTCATAAAACTTGTGAACATTTCCTCCTTTTTGAGCATTATTTCCTTTGTGTTAAGCCACGACACTTTAAGACCATCTACAGTTATCTTCCTATTTGTTATGTTTTTCCAGCTCAATGAAGACAAGAAATCATCAGGCTTCATTATATGTACATGTGTATCTATGTACGTGCATAGGTTTATTTTTTTTACATTTTTTCATAACCTGCATTATTGTAATCATCAGGTGTGTATATAACATGTTGTTTTTTAAGGAAGATTCTATTTTTCCGAAATCAGTGTCGTTGGGAAGAAAGCTGTGTCCCGATTCTACAAATTGTACATTTATATTGATTTGTTCTTTATGTGGCTGATCGTAAAGCAAAGCTTTTAGCATCAAAACCAATTTTATATTACGGTTTTGTTTACCGCACGAATCACTCCATAGGATTGGGCGTTTCACGTTGCTTCCAATCCTCTCTAAAATATACTTGATTAGACAATAGCCTTCCTCTTGAGCACCGCGGCCTGCTTCACCTTCTACCCAAAGACAACTTTGGGTATTCAATTTAGGTATACACACCGGGAGCAATGATGAAGCTCATTGCAATGTGTGGGTAGAAGGTGAAGCAGGCCGCGGTGCTCAAGAGGTAGGCTCTTGTATAATCAAGCATGTTTTAGAGAGGCTGGTCATAAAGTGTCTTGGCTTGACACAAGGAAAATAATGCTCAAAACGGAGAAAATGTTCACATTTTTTATGAGGTCTAATTTGACCGAGGATTATAAAAAGGTTAAAATTCAAAAAAAATTACGCGGTAGGCCAACTTTTGTTCTTACGAGAGAGGTAAAGCAACCTCTTTGGCCAAACGGGAAGCTTGTTCCTAAGGTTATGTTAAAGATCTGAAGAGCCTTCTGCACATCTGAATCTTGTGGGAGACGATAGAATTGATGATCTGGAAGGTTTTTCGGCGCAAACTGATTTCGAGGTAGGTGAACAAGATGAGTGAAAATAATAATAAAATTAGTAGCTTTCTCAAGCTAAAAATTTTGACCCATCTGGTTTCTCATGTATGCCCAAAAGGCGGAACATAGCTGATCAACATCACTGTAATTATCTATTTCTGTACCTATGATCCACTATAAACATGATGGATTGATTGATTCGCAACTCACTCCATTTGGAGCCAGTTGAGCCGAATATATTATAATATTTAGGAATATAATAATAAGTATTTAGGTACATAAGTGATTTTTCAATAAAATTACCTTAAAAAACATTCGATTCTCTTTTGCATAAGTACGTTCAAATAATATTAACAAGGAACCATGTGATATCAATCTTATAGACTAACGGCAATTTTATTATGCAAACTGGAACCAAACCGCATGATCTCTTTTGTAAATTAAAATAAATATCCTTTATGTGGAACCATGTGACATGGTTCTTTGTCAAAACATAGGCTAACGGCAATTTTATTATGCAAACTGGAACCAAACCGCATGATCTCTTTTGTTAAATCATTTAAATATGTTTTATGCGGAACCATGTGACATGGTTCTTTGTCAAACAATATAACGACAAAGATTTGCAGTTTTTAACGTTACCATACAGCATGGGTCTTTTTATTTTATTCGGAAACTGCTAATATATGAGTTGGTATCCTTGTCGACATAATGTTTTGATATGAAAGAGTAATCAGACAACTATGATCTTTACAGGGCCGATAGAAGAAGCATTTTAAAAGGTTTCTGTATACTTAACTCAATTTTGACCTACTTGTGGGTTGGTTCCCTTTTGCATAAATGCGTCCAATTTATGGTGAAAACCTATTTAATAGGTTTTAGAATAGTAATTTATTGTGATTAATAACAATTGTCAACACGCATGGTTGTCATTGGACGGTAATATTTTCTATTTATTGGCACTTGCAACACGATCTAGCTGTATCATTCGATTAGTTGATTCATGCTTGACCTATTTTGGTAACATTTAAACAGGAGCGCCAACAAAACGGAAGAAAAAAAAAAGAAAGAAATTAGTGCTTCTGTGACGGCCATATTTGTTGTTTTACGAGTGATTAGTGCGGGTGTTTATGTTTTGAAAAAATGTTTTCAAGAAGGAAACAGTGAGTAATCTTATGAGATTTTTATACAGGATTACTGAGAAATAAGTATAGATTTCGTATGAACTGATAGTTTATAGAAAAGTTATAAATATGTCGAGAAAAAGTTACGAAACTTTTGTAATGTTCATAATTTGATAGTTATGGCCGCCGTATTTCGTAATGTTTTATGATAAATATTTTTGTTTAGTGTTTGAATTTGAAATACACTTATGTAGTTAGATTATTGTTCCACAAACATATTTTGGCTAATAGCTACCGACATTATTGCGTAATAACATCGTAATCGTATTTCTACTTCGCCGTCAGTGTATCGTCGGCACCGCGCGGAGCTCGCGCCGAAATTTTGTCGTTGCGTAAACAAATAGTTTTTATGGTTTAGTTATTGTTTATAAGTGGATTGTTGTTAATGTGTGGTGTTTTATCGTTTCTACAGATATTGTGTTATCATAATAAAGTGTTTTTTTGGTGAATGTTTGTGTAGATTAGATGTGATGTGAGAAAGTTTGAAGGTTATGTGAGTGAAAATTATCAAAACAAAAACTTAACGCATCGTTGCTAGATAAAGTCAGTTGTATTTGCATAATGAATGGTATACGTAGTTAGGTAATCTAATAACGAAGCCAGGAAGGTATAACATGTAACGTTTAACTGGCTATGTATTAACGAAAACTGCGTTTTTTCGAAGGCTTGCCCAAAAATCAACAAGTACTTCCAAATGAGCCGACGTTTGTGGCACTTGCGCATACAGAGGCCCGACGTTCAAGGGGTTAAGTGATAACTAAAAAGTCTAGTGACCAAATACAGTTGAAGGAATGAGTTCTTCTATCAAGTGCAGTACCAAGTCAAACTACAATGAATTATATTACTCGGAAACCTCAAAATGTTCTACTTATGTTTTCAGGTAAATGCTACTTTACTTTCTAGTAACGCAGCTGTATAGGTACAAAAAAACAACGTAACACATGACTATTTCTTTTTTCTTTTAAATGTCGTTGTTTTTTTTTGCGTTTGGGATATCATCAAATGACTCCTCCCGCTCTGGGTGGAGCGGAAGGGAATGTCAGACTCTTACTGACTAAAACCCACCCGTGTTCCTTCCTTTGCCCTTTATGTTCCGGGCCAGCGGTAACCCTTTCGGACAATCCCGCTGACCCGGCAGGCTTCGGCCCTAAGGGGGCCCCTCCTCGATGCTGACATCTCTTTGAGGCGCGCGTGGAACACGTATGCGCCGTCCGGCACGGGCCTGGTCCTGATCGGACGGTGAGCTACCCATTATTCTCCGCCCGCAGGCCCGCGCCTACGGTGGCCGGGAGTCGTCACGCGGCTCCCGACGCCCGGAGCGTCTCCCGCGGCGGCTGGGACGGGAGGCTCTCTCCCTGAGCCGTCCCGCCACCTCCTTCGCTAGCATGACTGCTTCGCAGAAGGAGGTGACTGCCTCCCACTCCCTCTCTCCCCGGACCATGGCTTGCACCAGGGCCGGACGCGAGAGGTCGCGGTTTTTAAATGTGGTTGGAAGCTAATATTTGGTGTAGGTAAATTAAATTCTCTAAAACACCTAAGAATGTTACGCCCTATTGGCTCTACGCTCACTTATTGGTATCCTCGGTATGTCTGAGAGCTGTTATGGTCTTTACGAAACGTACAGACTCTGTAAGTCTCAATTTGGTCTAATGCCAAATGACATTGCGCAATTGAATACAATATCCTGCGCGCTTAACTACTCTCTTGCTTGTTAGACCAAAAACAATAATCGAATTGTCTTACTAAACGTATTTAGGAAACGGAAATAGTAATGTTTTGTCTGCCTTCTTTGAAAGTAAAAGCCAAACCATTTTATTTACTTTTATCTCTTACCTAAGTAAGGAGCTTATGTAAGTACTTAGATAATTAACATCTAAGTAATCTAGTTGTCTTAGTCATTTATTTGATAACTTTTTTCTTGTTTCTATGTGAACCTTCTTTTAGGATCAAGGCCGTACTAATAGACAGATGAGAGTGATGAGACGAATAAGTGATTATAGGCGAAACACCCGGAAAAGCCTTTTAAGCCTGACTGACGGACCCTTCGTGCAGTGTTCCAAGGTGTGGAAAAATTCGGGTAAGTCCACGGCTTTTCTCATTCGCTTTGGGTCACGAAACAAACATAATAGTAAAGACGCGATTTTGATGGTAAAAATTGTATTTACTTTAAAACATTTTGAAACCTTTAAAAATATTAATAATATGTTTTTTTCACATTTCTATTTCCATATTTTTTATATAACGTGGTCGTGGTACACAACTTCAGTGGCAGTTTATTCAAATTACCAGTGATATTTGCCTCGTATCATACTTTGTCTAAGTATGATACGAGGCAAAAGTCACGGGTAATTAAAAATGATCGGTGACCTTTGCTTCGTATTATACTTTGTCTAAGTGTGGCGAGAGGCAAAAGACACGGGTAATTCAAAATTGCCGGTGACCTTTGCCTCGTATCATACTTTGTCTAAGTATCATACAAGGCAAAAGTCACGGGTAATTAAAAATGACCGGTGACCTTTGCTTCGTATTATACTTTGTCTAAGTGTGGCACGAGGCAAAAGACACGGATAATTAAAAATTACCGGTGACCTTTGCCTCGTATCATACTTTGTCTAAGTATAATACGAGGCAAAAGTCACAGGTAATTTGAATAAATTGCTACTGAAGTTGTGTACCACGACCACGTTATATAAAAAATATGGAAATAGAAATGTGAAAAAACATATTATAAATATTTTTATAGATTTCAAAATGTTTTAAAGTAAATATCATTTAAAAAAAAAATCGCGTGAATAGCTTTTATTCTCACTCATACCTATGAACCTATGAGTGAGAAGAAAAGCTATTCAACCAAACATACAGATTGACGGATTCTGACGTTAAGATCACGTCACACGCGATGCTGGCAAAATGCCTATTGTACTTTAAACACATCTATTGGCAGTTCCACTTAAGATTACAACTCAAGCGCGTCTTCTGAATAGATTTAATAAACCCCTGTCAGTTCCAGTACACTAAACGGATTATGTACATGACGTGCTGTAGCCATCTACGAAATTAGTATGCCTTAGTCGTGTCTCAAGTCCTTAGTATTATTCCGAATGACAGATACTTTAGTCAAAGTGACCATTTCAGCAGGATAAGGGGGGCCTGAGGCCGACATAAATTCCAATGTCAGCGTTATTGCGGTGTCCTTAGTTTGACGAAGGTACGGCTCGAATTGTTGAGGTTATCTCAAAGCAGATCGAACCCTAAAAACTGTCTCGTGTTTATTGTTTGCGCGAATACGGAATTCTTGACAGCGTGTCGAGATTTTTGGCGATTGGCTGCGTGATGTAACACCTTTCCAGATTTTTTGTGCGTTATCCGTGTCGGGGTTTATAACCTACGTAGTTGGATATTATTACTTGGATAGTTCTTTTAGTAACGTGTGCATTATCATCTGCCTAGTCTTTTCCCAACTTTGTTGGGGTCGGCTTCCAGTCTAACCGGATGCAACTGAATACCAGTATTTTGCATAAAGCGACAGCCTATCTGACCTCCACAACACAGTTACTGGGTAATACGATACCCCTTGGTAAGACTGGTTGTCAGACTTTCGGAATTCTGACTACCCGTAACGATTGTCAACGATCCATGAATGACAGCCGGGACCACAGCTTAACGTGCTTTGTGTTGCTGTGTGTGTGCTTTGTCTTGTGCATTAATATTATCAAAATCAAAATATTTTGTTTCAGACAAACCTACACGGGCACTTACGAAGCCGGGAGTACGATTCTAATTGGTTGTTTCCTACGGAGAGAGTCAGCAAGGAACACCATGGTCACTCTTTAAAAAAAAATGGACTTTTACAATGTTTTCAAATTACAGTGTTAAATAGGTATGGGAGGACAGTGTAGGCCTGTCAACAAGTACCAGGTGGCCTAAAAAGGCCACTTTGACAGGATCATAAAAGGATAATATTATGAATCATAATGGACAGTTAACTGTTAAGTTAATCATATCAAATCCCATTGGTGAAGGATTTCTGTTATTATTTTTTGTCTGTGCTAAAATACCAATCAATCCAATCCAAATCCAATCCCAATCTCTTTGATTATACCTACGTAGTGCAGTGAAAAAAAGAAAAGTACGGACTATCTTCGCCATATTATCCCGTAATATATATTCGTAATATATATTCGTAATGTTATCCAGTTATGATTCTGCTAAAGTGGCCTTTTTAGGCCCCCAGGTACTTATTAAAATAAAAAATGGTCTAGAGATTACAAGGCATACAACGTCCTCACATTTACAAAATATAAAAGAATCTATAAAAAAAAAAATAAAAAAAACAATTTAAACCAAATGACATGATTGCCATTACAACCTCTAATAAAGAGTTGAAATTAGATTTGAAGGTATATAATTTGAAATAATGAAATCGCATCTTATTAAATATCAGCTAAAAGACGTCAGCTCCGAGGTAAGTATAAAACCAACCAAAAACCATACTTACATTATCTCAAATAACAATAGATTTACCTGCACGGCACAGCTACATTCAAGTCGCACGAAAATGTAATTATAAACCCCAAATTACAGTGTTTCAATCCACAACCAACCCCTTTGTTTCGGGACCTTCTACTAACTGGAATTGTCACTGCCTTATCTCATTGATTAAGTGAGGATGCGTTGCATCGTTTCGACCTTACAATATACAGGGATTCAGTACATGATTCATCATCTGCCTAGCCTTTTCCCAACTATGTTGGGGTCGGCTTCCAGTCTGACCGGATGCAGCTGAATACCAGTATTTTACATGGAGCGACTGCCTATCTGACCTCCACAACCCAGTTAATGGGTAATACGATACCCCTTGGTAAGACTGGTTGTCAGACTTTCAGGCTTCTGACTACCCGTAACGACTGTCAAAGGTCCACAAATGACAGCCGGGACCAACGGCTTAACGTACTTTCCGAGGCACGGATTCAGTACATGATTCTGAGTTGAAAAGGCTTTGAAGATTTTAGACCTACTATCGCGCCATTTTGAAAGTAAGTGTCACGTTTGCGAGATAAAATTGATCACGTGACTCAATCTATCTCGGAAACTTGACACTTTACGGGGTTTGGTCTTATCATGTTTTCTGTTTGATTCGAACGCGAAAAGCATTCTGCTTTCGTTCGTAATTGTTTACTCAAATTATGATTTTACTTACTTTTATAAAAAATGAGTAGGTATGTTTTCCTCATGTAATTGTAATAATTCATTTACTTATTTTTCCATAGAGGATGATAAAAAGTAGAGCGTCCACCTCGGGAGCAACACTATTTTAAGCTCGAGTGACGTACTTTGGATCCCTCGCTGCGCTCTGGATTCAAAAAGAAACACTCTCGCCTTCAAAATAGTTGTTTGCTCCTTTGGCAAACAATCTACTATTTTCTTCTTACAGCCAATGCTACTTGTAAGAACAATGAACAAGGAAAAAGGTGGGTTGGGACCAAATTGGTGGTGAAGTCTCATACGCAGTCAAAGACGCCTTCGAATATGAAAGGGAAAAGTCCCTTCCATATTCGAAGGCGTCTTTTGCGGAACGAATATGGTAGGTCTAACGTACGAGACTTCACCCCTAATTTGGTCCCAACCCACCTTTTTCCTTGTTCATTATTCTTGCAAGTAGCATTGGCTGTGAAGAGAAAATAGTAGATTATCAAAGCAGCAAAAATATATTTAAATAAAAAATACAAGCCTCAACATGATAAAAAAACCATGTAAGGAGGAAAGTACTATGCTTATCGACAATAATTGACCCGATACCCGATAAAAGTCTTGCCCCGCGCTTGACCTGTCTCGCTGTAGGTACCTTTTGTCTGCCCCACTTTAGAAGCTCCATCTAAGTATTTTTTTATTGTTGTGGACAAGGCATTGTGCTCCCTGTTTGATGGAACAGTCTAGGGTTTCACTCACTTTATTGAACATTATTATTTTATTAATCTAATCACGTGTTCGGGAGTTTTGTGTGAGATTGTACAAGAAAATACCTTTTATATTAGTATGGACGTATCTAAGTATCTATAAAGTACATTTACTTTAATCATAGAATTCCAAAAAATAAATTAATAGAGTAAAAATATCAAACAAAATAAAATTTTGTGCTCATTAAAATGCACCGAAAACAGTTCTTTATAGAATGGCATCCAATCCTTTAGGAAACGAAAAACAAACTTTTTTAATTAGGCTAGAAAAGATCCGAGTTTACGACGGCGAAGCCATAAAACGGCAGAGAAAAACATGTAATTGAGTACGTTTGTCGGTATCTCTTACGAAACTTCGAATACACGCGTTCCGTAAAGGTGCATGCAGGCTTGGCAGCAAAACGCACATAGACATCAGACAGACACAGAGACAGATCGGAAAATGCGCAGCCATGTAGTGAACATCTCAGTTTATTATTCTGCGCAGCAGAGGGGGTGTTTGTCTTGCCCCGGAGACCGCATTGCCCCGGCTTCCCCTATAAAGTGTGTGAGTGGTTTTCTAGTTTTCCTATACCTACTTACTTGTATAATTTCTGGACATTATTTATTGATACATGAGTATTAACTGATTTTATACCAACATGAGTAATTAGATGAAGAATGATTTATGTCTAGAACTAGGTAAGATTAATTGTAGATTGTGTTGTTGTTGTGTATGCAGCTATCTTACTTTATAAAATAGTATATAAGGTTTTGAAATCGGAATAGTGTAAAGCTTTTATTGTATTAGGTTATGATGGGGCTGGCATGGTCGTGATGTGACCAAATGCCCCTAAATTTATAAAACATAATAAAAAAAATAAAAAATTGTAGACATAAATCATTCTTTAGCAAAGCATTCACGACGGCAACCTTCGGTAATCCTTAATCGTATAAGAATATTTTTACTTAGTTATATTAAATGCCATGTCTGCGTTCTTCTTAACAATGCCCTTCACTTGATCCTACCTAAAATTCGTAGGTATAATTTATATTATATATTATATTAGCTATAAAAAAAAACCGGGCAAGAGCGAGTCGGACTCGTGCACCGAGGGTTCCGTACCATCATGTTTTTAAATTTTCACCAGCGAGGCCTATTTTCGTCAGGGAATTTTAACAGTGAGCACTGCGGTGTAGAATATTGCAGTTTTATTTATTTATTTATTTATTTAATACTTCAAGCACATAAATGTACAGAGGCGGACTTAATGCCACAGGCATTAAGACAGCGCTATCTCTTGAGCGATAGTGGAACTAATGTAAGTTTTGTTGATGATTTCTGAAAAGTGTGCTTTTAACAGACTTCGTTTTATTTTTACTCTAATCTTTACGTAAACTTCTATCACATAGAATAATTTCAGATTTTTCTCTTTGCAGACTTCGGAGATAAGGGGGAACGGTATTTTTTTTTTACATTTTTCATCAAAAGTAGAAAAGTATGCGGCTTAAAAAAATATAGAAAAATGTTTGAGAATGCGCAAACTGCGTTCTTTCATATGATACCCTGCCCCTGCCCTAATAGCCCCACTTCGAATTTTTCAGACCCTCTTTCAGTCCCTGTTGCAAAAAATATACATATATTTTTAATTCTTTCTTATTTGCAAAATAGTTGGGCAAACGTCATCTAAAACTATTCTAAATTTAAAGTTAGTTAGCATTAGCATTAGATGACAGCTGTGCACCGTACTTTAAATCGTTAAAAATACTCACGTTACCGGCGATATACATAATTATTAGAAATTAGTATCTTCGTCAAAACAAATCCCAACTTTTTCGAAAAAATGACAACGGTACGAAATGTTCCAATTCGTAGTCAGTACAAAAATGCTTTGAGTAATTACAAATGTAAAACTGCATTAGTAAAAAAGTGTCCTGGGTATGGCACCACGTATCTATAATAAAATTCCAGATGCCATAAAAGAATTAAATTTTACACAATTTAAGAAAAAAATGAAATTGTTCTTGGTTGATAAATGCTATTACACTATTGACGAATACTTAAATGACGAATGAATTTAGAATTACAATTATTAACGTTGACATTGAATAATTTGACATTTTAATTATTTTTAAAATAGATTTCTGACATTCTTAATAATTCCTCATTTAGTTTTTGACATAATTGGAGTATGAAATAATATGTAATCATTCAATTTATTTTCTAATTTCATACCATAATTATGCATGATTTTCAAATATTTTATTTAGTAAATTTTTATTTGTAATCCTCGGCTAGACTTGCTCACCATATTTGTACGCCTCCTGGCATAACATAGCGCTCTGTTTCATCAAATATAACATCTGTATTTCTTTACCTATGTTAACAAATAAATGAATTATTATTAGTAGTAGTTCTTGAGGTATCCAGCTGTGACAGACAGACAGACTTATTCTCACCATAAGGGTTCCGTTTTTACCATTTTGGTACGGGACCCTAATATCAGGTTATAATAACAATCTACGAAAATGGGAGCTAAAATTTTACAAACCGTATACATATTTTGGGTTAACGTCCTTAATAAGACAAAAGGTCTACTTACCTAATTTTCATTAGATTCTTAGGTAATCAAATGGTTTAGAAATTACAGGCAAATAAAGCTTTAAACACCGCACCGGCAGCTATTTATGGGATTTTTTGCTACAGTTTTCGTACTAGACTATTTATTTTAACGAAACCTAACGTTTCAACGTACCAACACTCCTCTGTAATTTTGACGCACTTTCATAAAATTTTCTGAAATTCACAAAGTACATGCGGTCGATTAAAGGCACAAATGTCAAGTTATGTTATATTATTAATTATTAGTGAATAAATCTGCCAGGGTCCGCAAAATATTGAAATGACAGTTGTCATATCACAATTATATTGTAATTGATCGATCTGGAAAACACCGTCGCGTCGACACACGGGCCGGGTGAGAGGGAGTGGGCCGTAATTCACCACATGGGCCCAGTGCGGGTTGGTAGATGTTACTCACATGTCTTCATGACTTTTTGTTTCTAGAACATGTTTCCTCACGATGTTTTCCGTCGCCGTTTTGAAACCAGTGGTTATGAAATAGTTAACACAAAGTAAAGCGCCTGTCCGGGTTCGAACCTACGACTCGTATGTCGCGGCCGTTACCACTGGGCCACCAGTGCTCGTAGTTAGGTTTAGGCCTCATGAAATAGGGGGCGAGACTATTGCCACCAGCCGTGCAGAAAAAAATAAAAAATATTTATCTAAAAAAAACTTTTCAAATTGTTTGAGGCGAAAAATAAACAGTATTAAATAATCGACGTCTTCAGCCACTTTCGAGCTACAAAGTTTTGAACTATCCCAACAAGATTTAATATTGATGGTGTGGCTAAACAAAATATTGGTCCTGGGTTGAAGCTTAATTCAAATACTCATAAATTCTCAGTGGATAAGGCGTATAATTTTATTAGATTACTGAAGTCTTTTCCTTTTTTTCTCTTGCGTTATTTTACGATCGGATAGTAATCACAGTTTTGTGGTTTCATAAACAATTCAGCTTTAGGTTCCAAGTATTGTCGATAGCTCTTCGAGTGATTGTATTAGAGATTGACTTAATTAAGTGGAAAAACCTTAGAGAGAAGGCATGTGTTTATTTTATTTATTTACACTGCGCCTCAAACACTGGTTTTGACCGCAACGCTTAGTGCTCATACACACAAACGACACGCGTCGACATCGACGGCGGGTGTAGACGCGTCGACAGATGCAGTTGCTGTTGACGCGTGTCGCACACGGAAAAACTTAATCTATATATATAAAATTCAAAGTCCTGACTGACTGATTGACTGACTGACTGATATATCAACGCACAGCCCAAACCGCTGGACCTAGAGACTTGAAACTTAGAAGGTGTGTTCTTTGTTAAGAGTAAGTATCCACTAAGAAAGGATTTTTGGGAATTCAACCCCTAAAGGGTTAAAATAGGGGATGGAAGTTTATATGAAAGTCCGACAGTTTTGAAGTTAGGGTCTTCTAATTTTGTATTTAGGCTGACAATTGAGAATTAATTTATACGTGTCTCAGCGTTTTCGATAATTCCTCCCCCGAAGGGTTAAAAAGGGGGATGAAGTTGTGTATAGAAAGTCATTAATTTTCGACGTAAAAATCACTAATTTTATTATCTAGGCTTATGATTGGAAGCTAACACAACGGTGTTGTTAGAATTTCATCCATTAAGGGGGTGAAAAGGGGGATGAAATTTTGTCCTGACTGACTGATATATCAACGCACAGCCCAAACCGCTGGACCTAGAGACTTGAAACTTAGAAGGTGTGTTCTTTGTGAAGAGTAAGTATCCACTAAAAAAGGATTTTTGGGAATTCAACCCCTAAAGGGTTAAAATAGGGGATGGAAGTTTATATGAAAGTCCGACAGTTTTGAAGTTAGGATCTTCTAATTTTGTATTTAGGCTGACAATTGAGAATTAATTTATACGTGTCTCAGCGTTTTCGATAATTCCACCCCCGAAGGGTTAAAAAGGGGGATGAAGTTGTGTATAGAAAGTCATTAATTTTCGACGTAAAAATCACTAATTTTATTATCTAGGCTTATGATTGGAAGCTAACACAAAGGTGTTGTTAGAATTTCATCCATTAAGGGGGTGAAAAGGGGGATGAAATTTTGTCCTGACTGACTGATATATCAACGCACAGCCTAAAACGCTGGTCGGTACTCGGTACCGCTGGGAAGAGAAATTAATTTTGGAGGGTGTGTTCTTTGTGAAGAGTAGATATCCAATAAGAAGGGGTTTTTGGAAATTTCACCTTTAAGGGGTGAAAAGAGGGGATTTTGTTTGTATGAAAAATCTTATTCCTTAAGTTAATAACCATGAAACTTGGCACGAATACTTATCTAAATAAATTATGAGGTTTGGCTTTTTTTTTTCTAAACTACCCCCGAGGGGGATTGGGAGGTGTCAAAGTTTGTACGGAAGAATTTTAACGCGTGGTCCGATTAACTCGAAACACAGTATTTATACTTAAGACCGAAAATAAAGAATAACGGTGTATCATCGTTTTTCGAAAATTTACCCCTAACGGGGTGAAAAGTTAATTTTATAGGGGAAGACTTTACTTCGTGGCTTGATTAACTCGAAAATTGGTATAAACATTCTTTGAGTCGAGTAATGAACACATCCCAAACAATTTTACGTAATTCCACCCCTGTGGGGGTGAAAAATGGGGATACAGTTTATAAGAAAAAT
Source organism: Mesoligia furuncula (assembly GCA_916614155.1). Taxonomy (NCBI): domain Eukaryota; kingdom Metazoa; phylum Arthropoda; class Insecta; order Lepidoptera; family Noctuidae; genus Mesoligia; species Mesoligia furuncula. Next base: position 19,167,225 of record OU744798.1, read on the forward strand.
CTTATTCATTTGGTTAATAAACTTGGCAAGAATACTTGCCTAAGCACACCCCAACACCTCTTGTGTTGGGGTGTTACAGTTTGTGTGGAAGAATTTTAACGCGCGGTCCGATTTACTTGAAACTCAGTATTAATACTTTTGACAGAAAATAATCAATAATAACAGCCGCACAGATCGATCGATCAGGTTACACAGGCTACGCTTGCCGCGGTTGGTCTGTGGATAGGTGTCCATCTTTACTTACCGTGACCTCTCCGTGCCTCGGAAAGCACGCTAAGCCGTTGGTCCCGGCTGTCATTCGTGGAACTTGACAGTCGCTAGGGGTGGTCAGAAGCCCGAAAGTTTGACAACCAGTCTTATCAAGGGGTATCGTATTATCCAGTAACTGGGTTGTGGAGGTCAGATAGGCAGTCGCTCCATGTAAAATACTGGTACTCAGCTGCATCCCGTTGGACTGGAAGCCGACCCCAACATAGTTGAGAAAAGGCTAGGCAGATGAACAATCAATAGTAAGTGTATGGGGTTTTCGAAAATTATTGACCCCTGACGGCACAATTAACACGGGATTTTAATGAGTGCCTTGATAAACTCAAAAAAAATGGTACAACAAAATTTGGACTTGAAACTTGGCACAAATAATTATAAAGTTTGAATTTTTTTGGAATTCTAAACTAACCCAAAGGGGAGATTGGGGGTGTCAAATTTAGTATGGAATTTTTTTAATGCGCGGTCTAATTAACTCGAAACTCAGTACCTGTCTAAGACCAAAATAAATAATAAGGTGGTTCAGGGTTTTTCGAAAATCTACCACTAATGGGGTGAAGAGGGGTAGTCAATTTCAGTGGGCAGAATTTTATTACGAGGCTTGATTAACTGGAAAATTGGTATAAATAATCTAGATTATGTTTCGAAATTCCACCCCTATGGGGATAGAAAGTGGGGATACAGTTTATATGAAAAATCTTATTCATTTGGTTAATAAATTAGAGACTTGGCAATATTTGGGTCAGTAAATAATAAAGATTGTCACTTTTAGTTTAAAAAATCCCTCACAGAGGATTTGGGGGGTGACAAAGTTGATGGATTAGAAAAATATTTAACCCGCTGTCGGATTAACTCGAAACTCGGTACTATTAAAACAAAAAATACTTTAAAAAAAAGTGATTTAGGGTTTTTAAAAATTACGAAGGTGGAAAATTCTACTGCTTACTTCCATTAACTCGAAAATGGGTATGGGTCAAGGAGTCAAGTTATGAACACATCCCAAACGATTTTTCAAAATTACTCTCCTGGGGGGGTAAAAAGCTGGGCTACAGTTTATTTGAAAAATCTGATCCCTTTGAGCTATAAACTAAAAAATTGGCCCGAATACTTATTTATGTCTAAATAAATGATAAAAATCATAAACATACATTTTCGAAATTATAAGAGGAAAGTACGAATTTCACGCGGACGAAGTCGCGGGCAGAAGCTAGTTGCTTATAAGCACTATGATAAGATTATAAAAAGAATATTACTATGACGAAACAGCGCATTTCAAGCAAGCGGCGAGTTCCCAGAATATTATATTCAATAGATTGCAAATTATTTTTATTCCGAGCACGAGTGCGCTTTCGTTGAACAATTCATTACTCTGTCAGAACATTAATCAAGGACATTTTTAGAGCTGGTGCCATGTACCTGTAAAGAAAATTTATGGTCCATTATGTCACATTTTTTAAAGAAAAACGTAGTCAACCTTCAACCACATCTTTATAAAGTCACTCACTTCAAGGTTTTGTTACCAAATTGAAAGACCCTATTTTAATAAAGGAAGTGATTTTAATTTAAAATAACTTTGTTGGGAGAGAAACTTATTATAATAATATTACATCAAACCTGTGTCGAAAATCCAAGCAATCTACCAAAGGTGTTTTATTTTCGAGAATCCCGGTCGTAAAACTGAGGGATTGACGAAGGAACTCACAAGATATTCTGGTTTCCAAGGCTTGGAACCTTAATCAAATTATTCAGGATCTTAAATTAAAAGGGGGAGTTTTGTTCAAATGACCACAATCGTTCCGTTTAACATCGTTTTCTGTTCGAATAATGGAAAAAGTTTCCCAGTAATAGCTATCTCAGGAAAATCAACAAAATCCAAGGAAGGATTTTCGACTTAATAAATTTTAAGGGATACTTCTGATTTTATAGCTTTCAGTTAACAGCGAGATATTATTTATGGTTATTTGTTTCATTTAAGAGTATCATCAGAACGAAATACTTTATTACGTTTTCTTGAAAATATTTAGTCAACCATTCTTGAAAGTAACTGAAACTGAAGATAAATTCTAAATATAGAATGTATAGCAAAGCTGCAAAGATGACATTAGATGAACCCTTCTTCAAAACTTCTAATATAAAAGGACTGAAATGATTTTGTGTAGCACAATAATCTAAAAAATCTACTTCGCTCACTTTTCAGAATCGCTCCTAAGATATGTATGTATGTACAATCTGAATCATTAAGTAAGTAAGCACTCCAGCTCTTTTTGCCTCAGTATAAATAATTCGGGTGAAACGAATTCTGGAAACTGAAAAAAACTGATTTGGTAACTACCAAATCAGTTTTTCATAATTCCATATAATTATCGGTCTTCTGCTTCACCAAGTTTCAATTTACCCAAGACTCAGATTAAACTGAAGTTTTCAATTATCGTTCCCATTAAAGGAAGTCAGAGGGGCGCTTGTGGAGGCTTCATCAATTTTTATAGCTCCAAGACTCAAGATAAGCTAGCTCATTACCAATGTTTTTTAATGTGATTGACTTTTCTGTCAATTTGTTTTAAATGGAATCAGGGTGAAAATATCGGTCTGGGTACTCAAGGACGACTCAACCAATATGTAGGTACTACGTAGTACCTACGTAAGTAAGTCAACTTGCAGCCGGATTCGGATTTAAGAGAAGAAGGTAAGGTTCTACTGATTACACTCTTAAACTTTAATAAGTAGGTATGTGATTTTTTATGTTGCACTTCAGAGAATTGAATTTCGTTTAGACTTCGAGGAAGTCCTCTTTTGTTCGACTTTGATTCCTACCAATGTAAATGTTTCAAGAATATTTGACGAAGACAGTTGATGACTGTGAATAATCCCCACTTTAAACTTTTATTACTTTCTAGTTCACTTATCGCTGATTGCTATTTAAATTCTACGCAACGCTAAAGTCCAACTTTGTGGAGACTATCCAGGAGAGGTGAACAATAGCTACAAATTCTTTGGAAAGTCAACCCTATCATATTATCCCGGCGGTTTTATCCGGAACATTGAAATTGCCACTAAAATGAATTGAGCGAGAACGGAGAGAGATTGTCACAAAATAAATACAAGGTTTTGGCAATCCAATCGCGACTGAGTCTGGATGAGAGTAATTTATTGGTCCCTTGTAACGTTACAAGAAAAGGTCCATGAAGTGTCACTTAAATGCTATTTATCTATACTAATAATAAAGCTGAAGAGTTTGTTTTTATGAATTCTAACACATTCTAACACATTCACACTCTCTAACACATACTACACTTTATTTCGTAAAATTGATTTATATAATTTATTAGATTTTTGTTGATTTATATCTTGTGAGTTTCGGTATTATTACTCATTATTTTGTTATTTAATTGATCTCACAATGTTGATTTTATTTTGTTTACTTTGATCTCACTCTGATGGCAATGTATATTTATAAGTTATTATTTTATTTTATTTTTATTTTATATTATATGATTTTAATTTAATTGATTTTAGTTTAGTTACATTTTAGTTTTTGTTTTCCTGTCTTGCAATAATCCCTATGCAAAAATTGCTATTTAATTGATCTCACACTGTTGGTTTTACTTTGTTTAGTCTGATCTCACGCTAATGGCAATGTATACTCTAAGTTTTTATTTTATTTTTACTTATGTTATATTATTTAAATTTAATTGATTTTAGTTTAGTTACATTTTAGCTTTGTTTTTCTGTCTTGCAATAATCCCTATGCAAGAATCGCTATTTAATTGATCTTACACTGTTGATTTTATTTTGTTCAGTTTGATCTCACGCTGATGGCAATGTATACCCTAAGTTTATTTTTTTTTTTAATATTTTATTTTTATTCTAATATTATTTTAGATTAGTTATTTTTTTTTTAGTTTCTCTTTCCCTGTCTTGTTATAATTACTATGCACTATGTACCACTTTAAAAATGTCGTAACACTGACTCCCAAGATACAGGCAATCGCCTAGTTTGGGGGTCACCGTCTATTCTCTCCTTGTACCAATAATTGTGACTAATAAATAATTTTGAATTTTTTGAATTTTTTGAATGCGTTAATCCCTGGCACTACCAGTCAGCTTTGTAAAAATGTTTTTGCATTTGATAGCACAATTTCTGAGGAAGGCTATAGACTACTTAACATCTATAAATAGGTTATAATAAGGTTGCGCAAAATATTGTCTCTGCTTAGATACTGAAAATATATGTTATTTTAATTCACTGACTGTCCTATTTGACAAATACTTTTGTAGGGAGATGGCCTGAAACACAGGTTTAAATAAACCTAGATCAGGCAACGCACTACATTACCTTCAGAGTTCTATTTTAGACTGTAATCACATATTTCACATACCATAGTCTATATCCAGATTATTATAATCCTATTATAGGCCTAGATTAATATATACTACTGAACCATATGTACACTTTTTGTAAACTTATTATTATTTCAATAAAATTTATTATTATTAATTTATTATTATTATTATTATTATAACATCACACTAGGACTCTTAGGAGCCGAGCAAAGAGAAAAAACAGAAAGAACGCTACGAAAGCGAAGTAGAAGCGTGGCGGGCGATGCGTTGCGACGCGGTGGCTCGGGGGCTGAAATTTGAAGCGGACGAAGTCGCGGGCAAAATACTTCAACCTAATTATTATTTTCTCGACTTTTTTCATGGTAAATACAAGACATGTCTGGTGGGGCAATGGGCGATTGTCTAGGTAGTCAAAGAAATGTTCAGTAATGATTGTTATATTATTATAATCGTCGCATTTTATAGTTTATCAATTAAAAAGTTTCAGGAGTCAGGATCTTGCGAAAACTGGTGAAAATAAGGTTTATATAGGCTGGGTATTTTTCTAAGTTTTTTTTAGTATAACGCCATCTGTGAGTGAATACAGGTACAAATGGGTGGTATGCCTTTGTGAGGTTAATGAAACATTTAATATTTTGTTAGTCTGAATCATATTCTGCAGTTTTTTTGGATATTTCTATCTGTGTAACAAAAATGTAAAGCTCCTATTGTTTATCTATTAAATACCTACTTACATTTTTTTCATTTCATCATAAAGCAATCTTATTCTTTATTGTACACATAAATGCACCTACTATGATATTGGTATCAGCTTTAATTCCGTATTTTAGTTTTTATCTTCAATACCCATAATATTATTTATATTTAGCTACTTGTTGGTACTGAATTGGGATTATATTAAATAAAACTATGTATGTATTTGTTGCCAAACAAATTCTTTTATTGTAGATACCTACATACTTACATAAATAAAATGATAAAAAAAATACACGTCTTCTAGAGACACCAAAACATTGTTGTTATTAAATATACAGCGGTTTGAAGTATTACTGGCTCGCTTGTAATTTGTTAAGCTTACAACTAATGTTATACGAGCACCTCGTTGTGCTACTGTGATAATGGAGGTGGTAGTGGTAGCGGCGGCGGTGTTAGTGGGATGGCCCGTGGTAGTGGTGGTGTTGGTGGAAGAGACTGTGGTGGCGGCGGTGTTGGTGATCCATGTTCCACGGATGGAACAACATCCTCTTGTTTGTTCCTTGATGAATCATGAATCAGGCGTCGATTCACTCGAACCTAACAGGCTTGACATGCATATATTGTTGCTATAACCTGAAAATATTATTACATTTTATTACATGGCATGACATAACTGGCGAAATGTGGGGTGTACTACTGGTTCACCACTCCCAAATCCTTCGGGGATCGCTTGCGTGATGTTATGTTTTATATGACGAACACTCCTTCCATTTTTCTTGATAGTCGTTTCCATCGCTCGTCTTTCCAGTTTTGACGGATCTGTCCAATTCATTTACCCATTTTCTTTCAAAGACCTTTCCTACTTATTATAAAAATAAATAATTTACCTTGAATTTACCTGATAATTATTATCATTGGAAATAAGGGTACCAATGGGTTGTCCACTGCAACAGTATAGAAACGTCGGCGTCTTGGATTTCTGAGTCCGGCTGAGATGCCCCTATCACATCTACGGCAGACCATTGTATGACCTAGTAATCTCTCATTGTCAGCAGCTTCGGTATTTAATCAATTATAACAATCGTGACAAGCGTATCCATCTAATGGGAGCTTGAACAATAACAAATGTCATTGTATTTTTCAAATGATAACAGATCTAACTGCTCAATGTACTGCCTTGAGGTATTGCATGGTTTACGCGACAGCCGTAGTATAGCGGCGTACCTGATTTGCTAACCATCGTGCCACTTGCAGGCGTAACGCGAGCCCTCACACGATATGTCTGCGAATCCTCATCATAATATCCAAATCGAAAGGAAAAGCAGAGTCTTCTATGAAAAGCAATAGTAGGTAATCGTGTCTAGAATCAATGTCAGTCCGTGTAGAACATATCAATAATACAAAACAGTCGCACAGTAAGGAAGGAACGCATACACGCAACTTGGAAGTGCAATGCAAGGAAAGCAAGCAACAAATACACAGACGACTTTTAAAATACTGAGAAAAATAACTGGTAGAGTCCGTTTCACGAAAGAAGTGCCGCGGCAATAAGTGGAACTAATAATTATTATATAGTTAGCAACACTCCTACACCACCCTCGTACCTCAGACACTTCTCTCTGTTTAAGGTTGTTCATTTAATTACCCAGTGCCTCTATTAAGATGGCGAGATACATAAATCAATCAATATTTAGGATTCCGTCGCACGCCAGTGGCGCCATTTCTACGAGACTTCTTTCGCGAAACAGACTTTAATATTATGTCAATCTCACAGAGCATGGTAAATCTCATGTCAAAAAAGTAATAAATACTTACCTTCATGTTAGGAAGTGGGTATTCAAAGAAAAACATACATGATGTGTAATCAAAAATATTTTAGTAATATTGTCGTATTTTATTCGCAAATACGTAAATATATTCCTTTGATCTAAAATAAGCGGCATAGTTATTGTTCACACTCTCTAAAGGTAATTACGGGATAAAATGGAACGTCAAAAACATTTTTAGTACCTACTTCCCGTTAAAAACGGCAAAGCGGAAGCTACGATTGAGTACTGTTTTTTTGAGAATTATGTTACGCAAGTAATACTCAATTAATAAATCCATAGTAATTTAGATCTAAATTTTTAAATCTTACTGTAAAAATTTAAATCGTGAACATTTATCGATACCAGAATTACCACAGGGCAGAAACTGGACATGTCCTTTCACTAACAATTTTTTTGGTAAACTTAACTGAAAATTTCGCTTTTCGCTTCGAGAGCATGGGAATGTAAGGAAAAATATTTATACAACGTGTCCCAAAATTCAACGATGAGCCCAGAGGGTGGACCTGCTCATGACTACACGAGAAAAAAGAATGAAAAAAATATCTCAATTTTTTTGGTAATTACATAGTGAAAGTCGTCGTATTGAAAGTAAAAACTTTGAAAATTTTAAGGAAAAAATAATTTTGATTGATTATTGTGTATAAACTATAGGCATTCTGCGTTTTTTTAAGGATAGCAGTGCTACTTAGGTTGCCGATACAAAAAAAACAAAAAAATTTGAAAAATTGTGGTCATGACAGTAAAAAATATCTTACGTGGATTTTGGTAGGATTTCAATGTATTTTATGTAATTACCAAAAAAATTTAGATATTTAGATATTTTTCATTATTTTTTCTCGAGTAGTCTATGAGCAGGTCCACTCTCTGATGGCGCTTATCGTTGAATTTTAGGACACTTTGTATATAAAACGTTAGCGAGGTTATAATTAAAACAACATTATTAGTTCAAAATTTGCGAGCGAATACTTCGTCATAACTGTAAGTATTATTTTCATTAAGTTTTTCCCCGTAAGTCGTCCGCGTACATTTTAAAAACGTAGAAATCGTAGAAACGTGGATCTTCCTCGTCAGTAGTAAGTAGGTAACTATTTTCTTAGGAAACTTTTTCATAAAACAAGATATAGTCTCGTTTAAAAATCCAACTAGCTTTAACAGGAGCATTCTGTATACTTAATATTCTGTTTAACCTACTAGAAGTGTAGATCTTGGCGCCACTTAAGCAACTTCTCTTTGTTTTACGGCAGTTTTAGCCGATCTAATTTCCGACAAGTACTTATGCTATTTATGAACTCCGAGCAGGGTCTGCAGACTCTTGTAACTTCCAGTTTATCTTGCACTTAGTTCGTTTAATGGAAATGATTTAGAACAAATTGTTTTAAAAGAATGAAATCATGGTTTGGTCATGGAGGCAGTAAATGAAAGGTACGTAACTACAAAAGGAATTCATAACGTGGATGTCAGTGGAAACGCCGGGAGGGAAACACCGTTTTAGAAAAGGTCAGCCGTTAGGTAAGTAGGTAGTACAGGTAATAATTGCTGCTCGGTTATGATAAGATCCATTGGCCTGTTGTGTTTCGTAGATGCGTGGGAGTTCCAGTGCTTTAGGCATCATCTGGGTAAGCTCGTTCCATCATATACGTCATTCATCGCTTTCCATCAGGCGTGATCGAGGTCAAGAAAGGGCCCATTCAGCAGAAATAAAAAAATATGTTTGAACGTGGAGTAACAGGTTTTTGAGCGATCATGCTTAATAATTAAGTAGTTATGTGAGTACGCCCTATAAGCTGTGGGCCAAAATAACCCCACGTGGAGCCCTGACACAGGTAGGAGGCGTCGCGGCAGATCCCATAGAAGATGGCGGGACGAGCTGTACAAAACAAACAACCAGTGGTCCACTTTAGTCCTGGATCGAAAGAGCTGGAAGTCATGGAGAGAGGCCTTTGCCCAGCTGTGGTATGATGTGAGCTAACAGTAACAGGTATGTGAGTTAAAAATCAAACAAATCACGTTTAAAACTATAGAATATAAGGTACCAAGCTATTACTAGGAGGGTCCCGCGGTTTCACCCGCGTAAGTTTCGATCCCATGGGAATATCGGGATTAAAAGTATCATATGTGTTAATCCAGGAAATGGAAAATGTATGTGCCAATTTTCATCCAAATCTGTTCAACGGTTTACGCGTGATTGAGTAACAAACATCCAAACATGCTCACAAACTTTCACATTTATAATATTAGTAGGTTATTCGAGTATATTAATAAAAAAAGGCAAAAACTCATTGGCCATCAATACATTCGTCCGCATTGCTGTCAATGGGAAAAGTGGCCAACGAACATAATCGATATAATTGCCACGTTGTATGGCAATGCCCAAAAAATAGGAAAAATAAAAATAATAATAATACAGAGTAAAATGCCTGATCATTTGATAGAAACTTGACAAAAGTGCCTCATAAAAACTTCGGCCATTTTGTATTAACTGAATAAGTGTCCTTTAAGAGTTGAGATTATTTTCCTGCTGGCCAGCGCTCCAATAAAGCTTTAGTGTTTCACTGTTTCCCGACAGCTGGTTACTGCGATCGCTCACACAACTTTTACAAATCAATCACTTTAGTTTCTTGCACTTTTTCCTTCTTCGAATTTGATGTCTAGTAGACGTTTGTCTAGTCGATGAAGCTAATGAAAAAATAGCGATAAGGGAGTACATGACCTAAACCGCGGTCACTGTCGGAAAAGAAAGAGAAGCGAGATGACACAACGCTGGTAATTTATTGCAAACTAGCTGTGCCCGCGACTTCGTCCGCGTGGAATAGTGACTTTTCGGGCAGCATATTTTGAATTACATATACCGTCTACAGACCGGGCATTTGCTGTCCGAACCCTCTGAGAACTCAGGCGAATTTCAGTGAAAGTCTCAGACTCTAGTGCTTGAGCTTCACGATCGGCAGTGAGACGTATTTCTCGTTCTTCCTGTGTTTCCTGAGACCGAACATTTGCTGTCCGAACCCTCTGAGAACTCAGACGAATTTCCCTATCAGTGAAAGTCTCAGACTCACGCGATAGTGTATGAGCTTCACGATCGGCAGTGAGACGTATTTCCCGTTCGTCCTGTGTCTCCTGGAATCGAGCATTTGTTGTCCGTACTCTCTGGGAGCTCAGGCGGATTTCCCTGACAGCAAAAGTCTCAGACTCACGCGATAGCGCGTGAGCTTCGCGATCGACAGATAAACGTGCCTTTCGTTGTTCCCCGTTTTCCCTATTTCGAGTTGTCATCATTCGAGAACGATTTGAACTCAGTCGAGATTCTCGCTGAGTCGAAGTTTCTGCAGCACAAAACCTAGCCTGGTGCAGAGAGCCTTTTGCCTCACGACCTTCCTCAGATTCCTGTGATCGAACTAATCTCATCCTTTTAGCATTTCTGCTACATTGGGAGAGGTTGGATCTTCTTCGAGGCATTCTTACAATAAAATAGTACTTACTACTTAACACACAGTTATTTAGTAAACACGTACTATCGTAAACAATTAAATTATAAATACTTACAGATTATTATACAGTCTAAAATTATCACAGTTTAAGTAATAAGTGTTAAGACGTGTAAACCAAACGTCATTATCATCATCATTTCAGCCGATAGACGTCCACTGCTGGACATAGGCCTCCCCCAATTTTGGGGGGGTTTGCCATAATCGCCACGCTTGGCAGGCGGGTTGGCGATCGCAGTATGGTATGGTGGTGGAATGCATAGAGAACGCTGCTGCCCATTCTCCGGTGAGACCCTTAGTCGCCTTTTACGACAACCACGGGAAGTAAGGGGTGGTGCTATTCTTCTACACAGACAAACGTACTAACTTTATAAAACAAAAGAATTGCTAGAAAAAATAATTACTAACCTAAGCTAATGAACTTATACTTAATAAAGAAAATCAAGAAAAGAAATGCCTAACCTATACCAAATACTTATAATATTTATATACAAACCCTAAATACAAATTAAGATAAGTATACCGAAAATCAGGGAAAGAAATGCCTAACCAATAATAAATGCTTACAATATTTATTTACAAAACCCTAAATAAAAATTAAGATAAGTAAATACCCAATAATCAAGGAAAGAACCGCCTAACCTATACCAAATACTTACAAAATTTTAAAGAAAATTAAGAAAAAGAACCTAACCTACAAACCCTAAAATATAAATAAATGAAATATGCAAACAGTCAGTATTCAAGTGAATCGCAATAATCGAATCCAACTATTCGCCTATACTCTCCAGGATACGTGCGTTCGCTACGAATAACTGAATCCTTATGGCAGCGGCGCGTTTTCTTTTGAAATGGTCATCTCGCAGTTCAACCTGAGGGGTTGTCGACTGCTTAACCTGGCTTTCCTGTGGATGCCTCAATAAATTAAGGCCTCCAGCCAGGGCATAATATACAACTTAACTACACAATATAAACTTAAAAACTAAGCGACTAAACGCTAAGGGCACCCCCTGTGGGGTACGGACCTCGGCTTAGGGCGTCGCTGGGAGAGGGCAGCAAGGGACAGGCTGGATCGGAATTATGGCAGCGGCGCGGCTCTCAGCGCGCTTTATACAAGGTGTAACGGAAAGGGGGTATCAACCCTGAAGGAGGTGAATGTGCTCATGAAACTGAACAAATTTCCCCAAAGAACATAGGTCGAAATATGAAAAAAAATTTGGACCTCCCATAGTAATAGTAAATCATTGATGTGCTATTACTATAGGAGGCCCAATTTTTTTTTTCATCTTCATTCACCTCCTTCAGGGTTGATACCCCCTTTCCGTTACACCTTGTATATATAGCCACGGACGCGCAGGCGCGAGGCGTTTACGTACTCTGATAGAATACCTTAACAAATGTTCGCCGTGATTCTTTAAATTGACATAACTTTTTTATTTATAGACCGATTGACATGAAATAAACACTAAATGTTAAGTGAAGCTTACTACAATATATTAGTGAAAACCGCATCTAAATCGAATAAGCCGTTTCTGATATTAGCGTGCACAAACACAGCAGACAAACAGACAAACAGATAAACAGACAAAAAAAAATTTAATTACATTTTCGGGTTCGGCATCGATATAATAACAACCCCTGCTACTTTTTTTTAATATATTTCCATTGTGCAGACACCACTTTTCTACAATTTTATTATATGTATAGATGATGAAGCAATTAACTATTCACAAAAAATCTATTGATTAGACAAAAAAATTAAAACACTATTACGTTAATATGTTGCTGTAGAATAATCAGACAAAAATTAGAATGATTGCATGTTTATTAGTTTAAGGTTTTTAATCGATAAAAGGAACTTTTAGAGGTATCTTCTTGATTTTGTTCTCATCATCATCTGCCTAGTCTTTTTCCCAACTATGTTGGGGTCGGCTTCCAGTCTAACCGGATGCAGCTGAATACCAGTATTTTACATGGAGTGACTGCCTATCTGATCTCCACAACCCAGTTACTGGGTAATACGATACCCCTTGGTAAGACTGGTTGTCAGATTTTCGGGCTTCTGACTACCCGTAACGACTGTCAATGATCCACGAATGACAGCCGGAACCAACGGCTTAACGACTTTTTGTTCTATCGTATCGAATTAGTTGTATTATGTTTTCACTAGCTACGCCCCGCAGTTTCACCCGCATAAATTTCGATCCCGTGGGAATATCGGAATAAAAAGTAGCCTATATGTTAATGTATATTTATCGCGACAAAAAGAAGCTTATATGTTTTTATAATTAGTGACTGGGCAACTAGAGGTATTACGATAAGTAGGGAAAGACTGTTCGAGCTGTATGGCCTTAAGCCTTTCATCAATACTGAAACTTTCAGCAAGAATTTTTAAAAATACTTGCAAAATAGCTAAAGCCCTGTACATTAAAATCAAATCAGCTGCTGCAGCAGCAATAAAATCAAATCAGCTGAAAATAAAATAAAAACAGTTTGGTAACTAGTAGGAATATAAAATGAAACACTGATTACACATTGGAGACTTCACGTGGTGCCATAAGCTCTAACTTAGAAGTATAGAAGTAGCTCAGGAATTTGTAAATTTCTTTACTAATATACCATCAAATACGACGAAAGCCTTAAATTTCTCATCCGACATATCAATTGATTTATTAAGAGCGAACGTTCCAGCCTGCCCGGTTGAATATAAATTTAAGCATATTAACCCCGTAGCAGTAATAAAAGCTTTTAAGCAAATTAAGATCAAATTGACCGAAGATCTTTCGGGAATGTCCATTAAAGTCTATACCTCCATAATTTAGACTATTGCACCTTACTTAGCCTTAGTATTAAATTCGTGTGTTGATCAAGGAGTCTTCCCCGATTTAATGAAATACAGTAAGGTTACCACTTTACAAATCCGGGGACAGTAAAAACACCAATCATTATAGACCCGTATCCGTGTTGCCGGTTTTCAGTAAGGTGTTTGAAAAGATAATGCTTAATCAAATGCTCAATCATTTTAACACGAATAAAATCCTTCACGATCAATATGGTTTCAGCAAAGGACGTTGTACGACCGACGCCCGTGTAACCTTATTAAAACACATTTTTAACACGTGGGAAGAGGCCCAAGACACCATAGGAATCTCTCTAAGGCATTTGATTGAGTCGATCACGAAATCTTGCTTTTGAAACTTGAGCATTACGGACTTGGAAAACTTGCGCTCAGTTTAGTTAGTTCTTGTTTAAATCATAGACAACAGCAAGTTCAAATAAATTGTGTTAATTCACATGGTTTAACAGTAAAAATGGGTGTGCCACAAGGCTCGATATTGGGCCTGTCCTCTTTTTAGTGTATGTTAATTAACTACTCCATTAATTAAAAAACAAAAACAAATGGTGTTATTTGCTGATGACACTTCCTTAAGGTAAATGGACGTACTACAAATTTTGACGACGTAAATAACGCCCTACTGCAGGTCCAAAATTGGTCCACTGCTAATAATTTAGTATTAAACGGAAAAAAAAAACCAAGGGCATAAGATTTTGATACCTACGCTTTGAAATGGGCAACTAGCTTCATATTTTCTGACTGACCGACTTCTTGGCAATTCAAAAGTTCCTGTAAATGGTTTAATTGAAATAAATGCTTTGAGTTTTGAGTTTTTTTGAGTTTTGAATCCAGGGTGTCAGCTACTTCCATACCAAATTTTATCAAAATTGGTTCAGTCGTTTAAGCGTGAAGAAGTAACAAACATTATTAACACACACACACACACACATTCACAAACTTTCGCCTTTATAATATTAGTGTGTAGTGTGATGTGATAGTCGCCAAAAAATAAAATCCCGGATGAGTGAAGTCCTTTTGCTTTTATAATAATAATTAGTACCTAAGTATAGATGGAGGTTTACCTACATTTCGAGAAGAGTTTCTATTCTAAGTAGTATTATTTTTCCCCGAAAACTAGATATTTTGAGTGGTCGAATGAAGTGGTAGAGGTACAAAACGTTACCAATGCGTTACCAATAAAAAAATATTTCTAAGACAAAATTACAGTGCCATTTTCAATCCAGGTTATAATTATATTCTCTTCGTACCACTTCAATATGTGGGTAAATCATAATTTGGTGATTTCCAATGATGCCAATAATCCTGACATTAATAATTGTTCGGTAACCGTTATCAATTTGGTCTAAAGTTATCTAATATTAATGTTTAATGGCATTGATTTAATGGCATTGTTTAATGGCATTGATTTAAATCGGCAGTTGTTTATTATAGTTTTGGTAAATTAAAAATTACAAAATGCGTGTTTATTAACAAGTTCGGCAGTAAAAACTGAGCAGTAAACTAAGCAAAAATCAGTCATAGCAAATATTTCAATGGATAAATAAATAAATAATTAAGCAGTAAAATGACTGAATGGGCAGTTACGTGAGGGGAGTTAACAAATCGGAACTAGTCTGTTAGTAGTTAAGTACCACTCAAAAATTAAATTTTGCCAGTATTATTATTAAGTATAGTAATTTTATTTTAAGTTCATCGTCTTCACATATTATTATATAATTAATGTATGCAAAATATTGTAAAATATTTTAAAAGAGTAACGGTGGAGTTTGGAAGAGGCGACTAGAATCAATTCTGTTTTATTGTAATATTTGACGCTCAAAAGTACCTCTTATGTGCCTATTTGATATAAATGATTGTTAATTTATTTTTTCCTTCCTAATGTTAACAAAAAAACGTTGTAAAAAATAATAATATTAAAATAATAATATTATAATTTAATATTTATTGTATGTTATTTCTGTAACCTGTCGATCGATCAGGTTAAGCTACGCTTGCCGCGGTTGGTCTGTGGATGGGTGACCATCTTTACATACCGTGACCCCTCCGTGCCTCGGAAAGCACGTTAAGCCGTTGGTCCCGGCTGTCATTCGTGGATCTTTGACAGTCGTTACGGGTAGTCAGAAGCCCGAAAGTCTGACAACCAGTCTTACCAAGGGGTATCGTATTACCTAGTAACTGGGTTGTGGAGGTCAGATAGGCAGTCGCTCCATGTAAAATACTGGTATTCAGCTGCATCCGGTTAGACTGGAAGCCGACCCCAACATAGTTGGGAAAAGGCTAGGCAGATGATGATGATGATGTTATTTCTGTACCAATTCGTAGTAAAATGAATCCCTTATTAATATGAATAATATTAATTTCAATACAAATATTTGAAATAACTATTTGTATATTTGAAATAACTATTACCTATTATTTATCCTTACATAAAACAAAGTCGCCGAAATTTCTGTATGCGCATAACTTCCGAATGACTGCACCAAATTGGATAAATCTTTTTTGTTGTGTTTGGTATTGGCAGGACAAGGTTTGTATGAAAGAAAATTTTGGAAATTCGAAAGAAAAAAATGCACCCGAGCGAAGCTAGGGCGGGGCGCTAGTTACTCATAAAATAAGGTTGAGCTATTGTGTTTTTGCTGCAATTATTTAATTTATCAACGTGAACCATCAACCGCTAATGTTTGTTATGTAGTTAAGTTTTTAAGCATTGGTATTAAATGAAAATTTAGGTACCTACCTACCTGTGTAATATTTAAAAAGCTAGATTTGACACGTTTTTAATCAAACCATGTTGTTTTTATTTTAAGAGAATTCCTGAACGCTAATGAGCAAATTCTGAGACTTTTGTTGCAATTAAAAATAATTTAATTTCAGAGGGTTGGAGGACCATACAAACAAAGGCTCATTAGACTGGATGTTTTTTTAAAGGATTTAAAACATGCGGGGAAATTAAACGAGTCGTTTTTTATTTTGATAAGGGTTGGCATTGTTGGCACGTGGGAGATAAGGAGTGTAGGTACTGACAACACGATGTCGGAAATATCAATCACGTACCATCTATTAAAAAAGGTGCCCGAGTTAATTAACGAGTTAATGACCAGCCTGACCTGACAGTTGCTGACATGGTGGATAAAATTTTAATCGTTCCATTCAACATTTTTAAATTAAATGATTTTAGCAAATTCGGTATCATAACTGAATTTGTAAAATTATTTTGTTAGGAATCTTTTTATAATGGCTTATCTAATCTAACTGGCCTGTATTATCCCACTGTAGGACAAACGCCTAACTCTCCCTTTTCCACACAATTCTGTCCTTTGCAAGTTCTTTGTAGTGGCCATTTTAAGTTTATTTTTCACAGAAGAATTTTTGTGGGTTTGCTGGCAAACAAGCTTACACTGCCTGTCTTATGAATTTAACTGTCGACGTTAATAATAAAAAGTTTTTTTTTTAATAATCAAGGGACACTTCGGCAGACTTTAAAAAAAACGTAAAAAAATAAGATTTCTCATAACTCTCAAGATGGAACACAGCTGAGCTATTTGGGTGACGAAATAAGAAGGTATGACTTTATTACTTCCTTGGTCCTCTGTGGAGACTGTACCTTAGTAGTGGTTTTCCTCAAACTCAAAGCATTTATTTAAATAAAAACCATTTAGAGGCACTTTTGAATTGTCAAGGAGTCGGTCGGACGGTCAGATGTGAAGCTAGTTGCCCATTCCAAAGGTGCCTATAGGTATGGAGAAGAACGGGCATGAAAATTTATGCACACTCTTTTAAATTATAATGTTACAAAAATATTAGTTCCATCAAAAAAGTTACAATCAAATAAGTTACATCATATTTATAGTTATACTAGCTGCGCCCCGCGGTTTCACCCGCAAAAATCTCGATCCCGTGATTTCTAATGATGATTTGAAATACATGTGGCGCCATCTATTATCATAATAACGTTATTGTTGTTTTCCTCGGGAACAGCACATTTTTTCGGGATGAAAGGTGCCCTATGTCTGTTTCTGTACACCTGACAACGTGTATGTTAAGTTTCAGGATGATCGGTTCAGTGGTTTAGGTGTGAAAAGGTAACAAACAAACAAAAAAACTCACTTTCGCCTTTTTGTAATATTAGTTAGGATGTGAGAACGATGTACAAAAGAAGCAAATACAAAATAAAACGAACAATCTTAAAATAAATAATTAAAAATAAACCGAGGCAGCTAGGTGATGAACTGATGATGATGGCGCCCGTTCACGAACATGACGCATGGATCAGCACCATTCAGTTTAAAAAATAAACTAGGTACTTACACTTACACTTGTACCACTTAAAAAAACGTCAATGGGTGCTTAGTAGTGTGCCCATCTCGGGTATATTTTCGTTACGTTTGAAAGGATTAAGATTATTCTAGCATAAGTTTAATGTACGTGATGTGGCTATGCTCTTTTAAATAAATAAAGGAGATACGGTCGCAACAAATGTGAGATCGTTTCTTGTGTATAAACAGGGTTGGATTCCCTTTCCGAGGGAATGTTTCTGCTTTCACAGCATTATTTTAGGCCTACAGTGGGAACTTTTTCTGTATACCTTTTATGTCGTCTATATTCGAAACCGTGGCTTTACAGCTAAGGGAATGTTACTTTTTGTGTCTATTTTTCAGATATTTATTTATTTTTGTATATTTAGTTCCGATGTTTTGTGGCTGAGAACGCAAAACCGCCACCAACCCTTATGTCACGTAACGCCACGAATAACGCCCCGCCGCGTAGCGAATTTGGGCAAGACTTACCGATACTCTTAAGTTTCTGGAGTTTTTAATATGATTTTGTGTCTTAATGAGTCTGCTTCAAGGTGCAATATCATCAAATTCTAGATTATATTCTCTTAAAAAAATTCATCAGCACAGAACCGAACAAAAACATAACCTAATCCTACACATCTTTTCACGCGATAAAGTAAATTCTTCATAATAAAAATGATTTAAGTTCCAAAATGTTGTACCTATGACGTCCATAGGTACAACATTTTGGAACTTATAACGTACATTACAGTGTCCAAGAATGATGAAACATGTCGTGTGACAAATGACCACAAAACAGAACCGTACGACATAAAACAGCGCGTGATGTATGCGCGAATGGATTACCATTTGTACACACAACGACCGTAGATGTACGAAATAAATAGGATGACAATTTATTTTTATACACCGCTAGCTACCGCTCGCGGCTTTGCCCGCAAGGTATGTCGATAAAAACTATCCTATGTCCTTCCCCGGGATGCAATCTATCTCTCTGCCAAATTTTATCGAAATCCGTGAAGTGGTTTAGGCGTGAAAAGGTAATACAGACAGACCGACAGACAGACAGAGTTACTTTCGAATTTATATATTAGTATGGATTTCATAGCTAAAAGTGGCAAAAAAGGGTTAATCCTCCTAAAGGGTTTGTCACAACAGATTTTTGTTTCACTTTAAAGCAATCCAAAAGATCATATTAGATCGGGGAAAAAGTTTTTTTCGTATTTTATAGGTATATTGTAGCGGTATCTACAACGCCACATGCAAACAACGCGTCATATTGACGTCACAAAAAATCCTGCACTGCGCAAGCAGAGTTTACCGCGCAACAAGCAAATATACAACGGCCCGACATGAATCATTGGGCAGTTGCCCTCCAGACACAACACCCGTCTGGTCGGAGGATCCTACCTTTTCTATAGAGTATGAGTAAACTATACACTCTGTCCTCATACCTCTATATTGGTGACCCCGAACATGAACATCAGCGCAGCCTTAGTGCACCTACTTCAGCGTGACGTCATCATCACTCCCGCAAGTTTTAGAGGGGCGAGTCACCCAGTCAGCCAACATCTACGGCTTCAACGGGTATCATGACCACCAGCATGCAGCGACCGCGCATATCTGGTCATTACCCTCAGCCTCATCAGCAACCTAGGCACAGCACACTGTATTTTCTGCCGGTCTACAAGAAGAGCTCTTAATTCCTCTCCTGGTCGACGCCAGCAGTCAGCCTCAACCCGGCGCTATACCACATCGGTGCACTGGAGCATAAGGCCGCTCCTACATTGGAAGCGGAATTTCTCCCGACCAGACGGTCTAAGCGGGTCTGGTCGGGTCTGAAGAAAACAAACACATGACGCACCGTCCCCCCTCCTACACTGGAGTCAGTGCTCGTTCCGGGGAGGGGGGAGTCGGTAACTGGTATGACAACAATCAAACAGTTTTGTTTTTTCTTCTAGTTGCATGGAAGCTTTGGTCGAGGTGGTGCGTTTAACATCATTCTATGATATTTTTTAAATTTATCAGGGTGACTACGCATAGGCAGGCAGGTTGTGTAAAATTCTCTTTGATGGTGGTCTTCATTGAACTCATGAACCCATTTTCTTTTACCCGAGTTTAATAATAAATTCCTGTCCAATAACATGAAATCACTTAGTTCCTCGTCCATTTTGCAACTGCAACAGACAACTTTCCTCGTCGAGAGTTGACACAGTACTGGTTCTTCCGCTTCTGGCTGACAACTAGCTGCAATGTATGAGCGCCGAGTCTGGACTGATCTGGTCTGAGCGGGTCAGGTCTGGTGGCCAGATCGACTCCGTTTCCAATGTAGGACCGGCCTAACGCAGCGCCAGCCCAACTCACTAGGGCATCTTCGCAGACAGTTCCGACTCACTAGAACCTCAGCTGGCCTGGCAAGCATTGCAAGATACAAGACTCAGCCCACTATCGACCTCCGGTCTCCGGAGGGGAGTGATGTAGTCAACGTGTCAAAATGATGTTATGCAAAATCCTGCATCGCGCAAGCAGAGTTTACCGCGCAACTAGCATACGACGGCCCGACATAAATCATCGGGCAGTTGCCCGCCAGACACAATTCCCGTCTGGTCGGAGGATTCTCCCTTTTCTATGGAGGATTACCTACAGAACTTTACACCCTGTCTATCTCTTTGGCTGTACTGTTTGTGTCTGGCTGGTTTTGATATAATTAAATAGCTATGACATTTTAAAAAATAAAAATAAAAAGTAAAAACGATTTCCCGCCACTTTCACTTGTTTTTCTTTCCGTCAAAATGAGTGAATTTAACGAAGAAATTCGATACATTTTGAAGTTTAATAACTACAAAAAAACTGGCCAAGTGCGATTCGGACTCGCACACGAAGGGTTCCGTAACACAAGGCAAAAACGCCGAAAAAACATGTTTGTTGTATGGGAGCCCCCCTTAAATATTTATTTTATTTTATTATTATTATTAAAGTTTAAATACAACTGAGCATTTCGTGAATATTTCAAGTGCCTACCTGTTGCCATTTTTGATATCGAGCAAAAAAAGGCAAAAAAAATCGCGTTTGTTGTATGGGAGCCCCCCTTAAATATTAATTTTATTTTGTTTTTAGTATTTGTTGTTATAGCGGCAACAGAAATACATAATTTGTGAAGATTTCAACTGTCTAGCTATCGCGGTTCTTGAGATACAGCCTGGTGACAGACAGACGGACAGACGGACAGACGGACAGACGGACAGACGGACAGACGGACAGACGGACAGACGGATAGACGGACAGACGGACAGACGGCCAGACGGACATACGGACAGACGGACAGACAGCGAAGTCTTAGTAATAGGGTTCCGTTTTTATACGGAACCCTAAAAAGGAAAATGTACGAAACAAGCCGAGAAAAAAAACTTAACGCAGTGTCAGTAAGAGTAGCGCAAAGTTGATTCAAGCGTTTTCAGTCCGGGAATATCTATGTCAGAGATGCAGCTCGCTCTGGTCGCCTTGTTACGGAAAAAATAGATGCCATTTTTGAGAAAGTGGAACAAAATCAGCATATTAGTAGTTACGATATAGCCGAAGAGTTAGGGGTTGACCACAAAACAGTTTTGACGCATTTGAAAAGGTAGAAAGGGTATATACAAAAAGCTCAATACTAGGGTGCCACATGAGCTCACTGAAAGAAACCTCATTAATGAATCGTGTACTCATTTGCGAATTTCTATTGAAACGTAAAGAAACCGAACCATTTTTGAAAAGATTGATCACTGGTGATGAAAAGTGGAGCTTGCGAAAAAGATCATGGTCAAAGGTTTGTCAAGCTCCACAGACTATAGCTAAACCCGGATTAACTCGCAATAAGTTGATGCTGAGTGTATGGTGGGACTGGAAGGGCATCGTTCATTGTAAGCTTTTACCGGACAAAACCATCGATCCGGATTTCTACTGCCAACAGCTTATGAGACTTAAGCAAGAAATTGAGATAAAATGGCCGGAATTGATCAACAGAAAGTGTGTCTTTCATCATGATAATGCCAGACCACACACATCTTTAGCCACTCATTAAAAATTGAGAGAGCTTGGTTGGGAAGTGTTAATGCATCCACCATAATTATAGTCCTGACCTTTCACCCTTAGATTTCCAACAGTTTCGTTCTCTTCAGAATTCTTTAAATAGGTAGGGTTAGGTTAATATCAAGAGAGGACTGTCAAAAG
Source organism: Mesoligia furuncula (assembly GCA_916614155.1). Taxonomy (NCBI): domain Eukaryota; kingdom Metazoa; phylum Arthropoda; class Insecta; order Lepidoptera; family Noctuidae; genus Mesoligia; species Mesoligia furuncula. Next base: position 19,189,207 of record OU744798.1, read on the forward strand.
TACAAAATAGTAACAGGTTATCGAACAAAATGGCACATAATTAATCACACGTAATTAAACTATGAAAAAAAAATGTCATGAATTTGTATAAAAATACGATAAAACTTTTTCTGACCTATTATTTCCCCAAGCTACCTACTTCAAAAGAAACATTGAATGGTTCATATACACTTCGTAACGCGTTTCTCAGGCCATGTCCTCCCAAAAGCGATCGTCGCGTGGACACACACAAACGGGTTTTCCGAACAAATGAGTGACATTATGAACGCGAATCGAGTATTCGCGCGACTCCTTGGTTAGGATAGGATACGGGGTCATATCATAATTATCACCACTAACGATATCACAGGCTAGTATCCCATAGGCTGGCCTAGGTATTCTTTTATCAGATTAGTAGCTATCCACAGATTATCCTTAGCACTCAATGTACAGACGCCAGCAGATCAAGCTACAGCAGCAGCAGCAGCAGCAGGAGCAGCTACTACAGTCTGTCAAATTTCTTTAATAGACTTTCAACTTTATCGCTAAAGCGTTAGGTTCAAAGTTGATTGGGAAAATTTGACAGTTTCGGGTAGCTTGATGTGCTGGCGTCTGTACAAACATATTTCACGCCGATAATTCATCATCCATCATTCATCGCGTTTCTACTCGATACTCTTACAACGAGGCTTTCATTGTATAACAACGTAAAAGGGCCATCAAATCCGACCATCCCAAAAGCTAGGATTCTTATTGTTGAATACAATGCTATTTTCTCCTTTCAACCTACTAAAGTGCCTTACGAAGATATTTTGGTTGAATGTAAGGAAATTAGGTTACTCTGATTAGGTATAATCAGAGCAATTGGATAATTTATAATATATATATTAATATTATTCAATTATCTATAGGTAATCAATATAATTTGGCATCATAATCATATATTATAATCATACCAAATATAATTATGAATGGAATTTGATTTGAAAGCCATTTCAAAGACATCGCTTAGTACTTAATAAGTTCATCGTTCAAGATATTTCCATTGCTGAAATGGTACTGCCTTGGCCGTTACGGCTCTGCCTTTTATCGTCTTCTTGTTTCCATGTTTTTTTATTACAAAAAGTTTAGAAACGCCTCAAGCTAGAAGAGTTAGCACGGAAATAACTTATTAGCTCTGAAAGACCAATTTACTAAAATAAACAATTTTATTTTAATGTGACAAAACTTTTAACCACTTCCCAAATATTTTCTGCTCACCATGACAAATATTCCGCAGAACTTTGGATCATGATTTATGTACATTTGCTCGTTACGGTGTTTTGTAATCCCTCGGTAAATATTTCTACCGTCCATGGCGAATAAATCGTCACATATTTTACGAAAACAAGCCATTGTTGTTCCAGTAACAGCAATATATTTTACACGCTTGCCATGACGGACGCACAAAAACCTTACGGATTCCATTTTGTTTATTTTATAGATATATAACTGCAACGGATTGATTTAATTGTGGCCGGGACATTTCCTTTGATTTTGTTTTGAGTGGTATTGTTAACTTCTTTATTATTTTCCTACACTATCGTATCGCATTTTAAACGTACCTATGAAGCTTGATGGCTATTATTGCCAATGTCGTCTTATCTGTTGTGATGATCTAGACACGCGGAAGCGTGCCAAGCCAAGTTCAAGCAAAGGAACTGGCTAGCCAGCGCTGAGTGTAATACTACACGAACCACTTGGTGCCACTTTTGACCCTTCTATAACTCAAAACCTCTTTAACGTAAACACATAAAACTATGCGTGTTTAATTATATCCATAAGGACATCTAGAAGCCCAAATTTCATGAAGCTAGCTCAAACGGTTATAAAGATATAAAGGTCAAAAAGTCGTAAATTTTAGCACTGACTGACTGACTGACATATAGTACCTAAATCTAACCTACTTCCAGATTACCTAGAAAGATGAAATATGGAATCCAGCTCGGTAATTGTGTGTAAGCGTAGGAAAAAAACTAAAAATAAAAAAAAGTGAAAAAATAACACAAACAAAAATAAATAATTGTATCGTTGGAACCGTTACAAGTAGATATTTGAAACTATCCCAATATATGTATTATACATATATAATATAATAAATATATATTTATATATTTATTAAACAATATATGTATTATTATATTTGCTATTAACAGAAATATAAAAATAAAGTTAAGTCAAAAATAAGTGGTGTCCCGATACAAAAAACTTGTAATACGCGCTAAACAACCGGCCAACGGTGTGTCGCCGGCGGCGCGCGGCACCACATAATTATACACAGAACAGAAGTAAATCTACATAAAATCTCTAACATTCAAGAGACTGTAGACAATAGCATAAAAAAGAAAATCACGCAGCGGAAACGCAAGAAAAGACATTAAATCTCAATACCTGCCTAGTTTTCTTTACAAAAAGTAATGATATCCCACCAAAAACATAAAAATGTTAAAAGGAGAGCCAAGTTCAATACAAAAATTATGCTTGGCTGTGGGCTTCGCGGCAAAACGAATGGAGATCTAAATGAGTGCCAAGTTCTATGCAAAATCCAAATATGTATTTATAGGAACAAAATAACATTAAGAACAAGTATTAAACTCTATTTCTTTGCTTTATTGGATACCTATAACAATTGCTGTTATTTAAAAATGTGAGATCTTAAAGTAGGTTTTAGATTTGACTTGGCCAGTTTTTATCAGAATTAAAAAATATGTATATATTTTGAATAACTTTTTAAAATGACTGATGAATGATGTAATGAAAACTGGCCAAGTCAAATTTAACCTACTTTAAGATCTCGCAAATCTCGATCTCTCGGATGGTGGTAATACATGCGTCATGTTCATGAACGGGCGCCGTCAGTAGGGACTGGTCATCTCTTTGCTGCCATGGCTTTTTTAATTTAATTTAATATTTGAATAGTTTTTTTTTCGTCTTTTCATTAGGACGCTTTTAACGTTCTGCATCGTTCTCACATGCATAATTTTTAACAAGAATGATTTAAACAAGACTTTGTAACCATATTATTTTGATTTAAAAGATTGTCCATGGTGTTTCTTGCCCGTTCTTCTTCTTCTGACTGACTGACCCCTTGACAATTCAAAAGTGCCTGTAATTGGTTTAATTGAAATAAACGGTTTGAGTTTGAGTTTGATTGCATCAGTTTAGGGTTTCGCAATGTCTATCTTGTATTTATTTAAGAAATTTAAACTCTCAGCTTCCCAAAATATCGAAAGATCTCCAATCACATGGAAATTTCATAGACGGCGGAATAGACGACGGAATTTCGTGTCTCCCGGCATAGCACCATTAATGATATAAAGTGACCCGACTGACGGCAATTAGGCAGACCCTGCCTTGCTATACCGATCTATATCTATGAGTATGTTTTTAGTGACATGGAGGAAATGTACTAATGAAATGTACTAACTTACCCCATACATACATCTTTGGGAAAATAATAAATTATATTGGTTTGTTAAAGCGAAGTGAGTTCACTTTTGTATTGGTCGCGTTTAATTAGTCACATAACATTTCACCATTTTAGATGTTTCTAAATAAATTTGGGAAACACTACTATGAATATACTCCATTTAACATTAGTTATTGTCAGTGAAAGTCATGTCAAAATCGGTCCCGCCATTTCGGAGATTAACAGGAACAAACAGGCAAATAGATTTTTTTTTTTGATTTCTTGTTGTAGGTACCGTATATATACTTGCATAAAATAATAATAATAATAATAAATTACAGCTTTTTAATATAATTTATTAAAAAGCTGTAATTTTGAGATCTTATACAGACACTTCAATTGTATTCATTTGTAAAGAATATATTATATAGGTGTATAAACTGCTAAAAAGCAGAAGTTATACAGAAATAATAGATTAAAAACTAATTTAACAGAACAAGCGCTCAGGCGCGCGCAGGCTTTGTGTGAAAGTATATTTCGATGAGAATATGAAATGAGTACCTTTTTACTTGAAGGTAGTACTCTCTCATACATATTTTCCTTTTGTAAGTTGCCTACGAGTTTCTTTAGTAACACGTCAAGTTTTATATAATTTTCAATGAGGACGCCTGATGATAGAATTGAATAGATTTTATTTCTTAATGATCTAAGCTTATTACAATTTCAATACCAGTCCCGTTCTCAACTACCAATTTCAATATACCTATTTCTCAATCTAGAATAGCACCTTCATTAAATTTAAGACATGTAATACAGTATATAAGTTGTAAATGACGTGTGCCATCAAACGTCTTTCTGAGGAAAGCCTCTCGCCGATTATAGGAAAATTCAATGTAGCGTTTACGTAATTTCGGTTTTCCGGGTTGGCGCGCTTCGTAATAGTCCTTATATCTACACAACGTATCCTATGTGTATACTGCCGAATTAGGGGATAGCGCTACGGAATTGAGCCAGTCTGGAAGGCTCGCTTACGTGTTATTAAACGAATTTGTGTTCTCATAGAACACGTACCTCTAATATTCCTCTAATATACGTGCCTATAATGTTCCCACAGCTGGGAGACAAGCTTCCTCTCGGCGAGAGGGGGCCGTAATCTACCACGCGGGCCCAGTCATGTCTGCGAATTTTTGGTTCTACGACCGCCGGTTTCATCACAATGTATTCCTTCACCGTTTTGAGAGCAGTGGTGAAGAAATAATTTACACAAAAGTAAAGCGCCTGTCTGGGTTCGTAACCACGATAGGTCGTGGGTACGAATTCAGACTCATAAGTCGCGTCCATTAATACTGGGCCACCACTGCTCTACAAACATATACCACATATTGGACTATGGTTACGAATGCAAGTTATTTGAGAATGTATTTATCTATGGTCGCAAAGATCTTGGGTACGATTTCCCTGATAGTTTCATGAAGTTGGAACATTCCAGAAAAGGCTCCAAATTAAGTGTTACATTTTATGATAAACTGTGGAGTGTACCTCTTCGCACTAGATTCTCGGAACTTTTATAAGGCATTTCTTTATTTCTGTTGCGTGGGTGCAATGAAAGACGACGTGGAAGCCCCACGTCTCATGATATTGATATTTTTACTTCGGCGAGATCAACAGTGGATAAGTAAAAATACGGTCTACTTAAATTCTTGAAAGAGGTTTATTATCGAAACCATGACTGTAAAAATCTAAATTTGATTTAAAACATTAGAAATTCAATTATGTCTCATTTGCCACAGTTGAGCTAATATAAAATCACTTCTTATTAGTTAACAGGAAATATATATTTTCTTCCAAAACAGTTCCAAGAATCGAATCACAACATAAAAGGTTCTCGAGAACGATAGAATGGTTCGGTCTATTTTTTCGCTCAGTAACTCGTGGTTTTTCCCGCAACTGAATAACTCGATATTCTGTTTGTTTTATTTAGGAAATGTGTCATGATTTCTAAATATTAATAAGATTTGTAGAAATTTTAAACTTAAGTTCTAAATATAGGATTGAAAGTATGTGATTTAGGGACACTAGTGTGAGCATCCCACATTAGGTCCTGGCAACTCTCAGATATGCGGTGAAGTACACACATGTATGTTTATTTTGTGTGGGTCCGTGGCCAGGGGCTACTCTCTGGCAGTGCCTTAGCTCTAAATATTATACACAGCTCTTGTCACAGAACTTACAATGTTGTTGATTGGACAACTGGCAAATCTCTGATAGCGCAGAATGTGTTTCAGCCAAAATTGTGCTCAACATCATGACTATTTCTAAGTTATTAAATTAAAGATGTGCGTGTGGTGTGAGGGCCACTTTGTTAAAACTCTTTGAAAATGTGCTTAGGATTTAGTGAACATTCCCAAAGAATTGTGAAAGTTGGTATCAGATTTTGTGAAAGTCTAATAAACGAGTTATAGACTGTAAAGTTGGGCCCTCAGTTCTCCCATAGAGGATTGAGGGCCCACCTGAAACTGATAAACTATGGACACTACAGAAAAAGTCTTTATGCCAAAATCTAAGCTAATGCCAAACAAAATTTGTGAAAACAAGATATTATCGCAAAACACTGTCCTACTTTGTATATCTTCGTACAAAATGGGCCCTCAATTCTCATACACGTAAAAATTTATTACGCAATTATAATGAAATCATTAACTTACAGCTACTGTTTGAAATCCTATATGCTACTAAATAAATTGTGAAAATTTATGAAAGCAAGAACAGGTCACCACTTTTTGTTGTTTAAAAGTTATGACCTTGATAAAATTCAGGCCCTCAGTTCTCCATTTTATTTTGTTTTCGATTTATTACACTTATCGTATGAAAGATAAGACAAATACAAAATTGTCTCTTTTTGTGAAAAAAATTGTGCAACAAATGCCATACCAGAAAGAAATTAAAAGACCCTTTATTGTGTAAGTAAATTGAGTTTTATTTTTATTTTCTGTATTAGGAAATAGGGTGACCACAATTTCTTTTAGATTGCAGTAAAGATTAGTAAATGTAGAGTCATAGGTTTTAATAAACTTTCTTCGATTTTTCGCTTATTATCGTCATAGCATTTGTACTCAAGTTTCGTGATAAACGAAAAATTATTTCGGAAATTGAACGATCACATAACATGATAACGCACTTGAAAAATCGTTCGTTCCGAAAAAACTAATACAATAATCAAATAATTTATTTATTATTTTTATAAAGGCTTTTGCCCAGCAATGGGACAATGTAGGCTAAATATAATCCTAACTAATATTATAAATGCGAAAGTAAGTTTGTTTGTTAGCTTTTCACGCCTAAACCACTGAACCTTTCATTCCGAAAAAAGTGCTGTTCCCGAGGAAAACAACAATAACGTTATTATGATAATAGATGGAGCCATGTGACTTTCGAATTTCACGCGGACGAAGTCGCGGGCAGAAGCTAGTACTTAATAAAGCAGTGCGTTCCTGGATGTTTTTTTTATTCGTAGGTAGGTACTTTCACAATAACAAAGATGTTTTCTGGAGTATGAAATAATTATATTTTACTTTAAAAACTTTACAATTTATAAATAGGTGAAATTGAATTAAACAATTCTTAGAGTGACTATCTAAGTAATATTTAGTAAAATATTACGAACTTATAAAATTATGAGTATCTATGTATCAAAACAAACTTTACTTGCACAATAACAAAGATGTTTTCTGGAGTATGAAATAATTATATTTTACTTTAAAAACTTTACAATTTATAAATAGGTGAAATTGAATTAAACAATTCTTAGAGTGACTATCTAAGTACTATTTAGTAAAATATTATGAACTTATAAAATTATGAGTATCTATGTATCAAAATAAACTTACCTTGAATGTTTGATATCTTGACCGAAGATGATCGAGTGTCTTGACCGAAGATGTGTTTGAGTATTAAAAAAATATTATTATTTTTATTCTTCACTACAACTGTTTCATAAAACTCGCTTTAATGCTTTATTACCTACAACTTCCGCTGCACTATCATAAACTATTGTTTAGTGACTACACTAAATATTACAACTACTGTGCATATATATGTAAACAATAATTATATAATACATGAAATAATATTTTTAATATAATATTAGCTAGTTATTAGTTTTATTTATAATATTAGTTAGGATTATATTTAGCCTACATTGTCCCTTGGCTGGGCAAAAGCCTTTATAAAAATAATAAATAAATTGATTATTGTCATTAGTTATTTCAGAAAGAAAGATTTTTCAAACAAAAATGATTTGGGTAACAGTATTTTTCTATGTGATCGTTCAATTTCCGAAATATTTTTTTTTATCACGAAACTTGAGTACAAATGCCATGACGATAATAAGCGAAAAATCGAAGAAAGTTTATTAAAACCTATACTCTACAGTTACTAATCTTTACTGCAATCTAAAAGAAATTGTGGTCACCCTATTTCCTAATAGAGAGAATAAAAATAAAACTCGATTTTCTTATATAGTAAAGGGTCTTTTAATTTCTTTCTGGTATCTAATTTGTTGCACAATTTTGACACTAAAAGAGACAATTTTGTATTTGTCGTATCTTTCATACGATAAGCGTAATAAATCGAAAACAAAAGAAATGGAGGACTGAGGGATAACTTTAAAACTTGCTTTTATAAATTTTCACAATTTATTTAGTAGCATATAGGATTTCAAACAGTAGCTGTAAGTTAATGATTTCATTATAATTGCGTAATAAACTTTTACGTGTATGAGGATTGAGGGCCCATTTTGTACGAAGATATACAAAGTAGGACAGTGTTTTGAGATAATATCAGGTTTTCACAAATTTTGTTTGGCATTAGCTTAGATTTTGGCATAAAGACTTTTTCTGTAGTGTCCATAGTTTATCAGTTTCAGGTGGGCCCTCAATCCTCTATGTGAGAACTGAGGGCCCAACTTTACAGTCTATAACTCGGTTATTAGACTTTCACAAAATCTGATACCAACTTTCACAATTCTTTGGGAATGTTCACTAAATCCTAAGCATATTTTCAAAGAGTTTTAACAAAGTGGCCCTCACACCACACGCACATAATTAAAGCAATATTTTAGATTTCATAATCTTGGTTCAGGGATGTTTGCTGAAGCTCGTGTTGATTGCTTCTACGCTACGATGGGAAAAAGATGCGCCTCCCTGGTGCACCAGGTGCGGGCCAGCATTATATGGCGGTGTATACCAAGCAGACTGGACTGCTTGTATGGGAATCGCTGCTGCAAACTTTCCACATCGGTATTGAGCTTGTAGCCCCTGCTACAAGCAATATTACACAATACAATATTATACTGCTACAATAAACAATATTGCAGTGTTAGGTTAAGTGTGTAGGTAAAATTTACTAACATAGTTGACCCGTTAAGAAATATTGTAACTAACATATTTGAGTCCTTCGTTACTTGTTATTAAGTATTTAGGTCAAATTAAATATAAATAAATAATGTTTCTTTCTATTGCTACTATTATAATTTATGGCTACGTTCGCATATGTCTCTGTAAGGGATGTAAATGAGCAACATTTGAACATTTATTTATTTTATTTTATGACTAGCAACCCGCGGTTTCATCCGCCTAAATGTCGATCCCGTAGAAATATCGGGATAGACCCTATCCTATGTCCTTCCCCGGGATGCCATCAATCTCTCTGCAAAATTTTATCGAAATCCGTTCAGTGGTAGTGTGAAAAGGTAACATAAAGACAGACAGACAGAGTTACTTTCGAATTTATAATATTAGTATGGATTATTTACAAGCAACACGAGGTAAGTATAAATAAATTGTTGTTTATTCCTACCTTAGTATTTGCCATGATAAGCAAACTATGGTTTAGAGTAGTTCCATGGTCTCACAAATTATTAATGAAAAGTAGTCTAATATGAATGTACTCGTAGGTACTTTATAACTTTTATTTTATTCTATTAGAGAAAGTTACAGCTAATATAAACAAATGTATTTGAAGGCCATTTACAAGTGTCCACTGTTAAATACCAGAAACAAAACAAAACGACTAGGACTACCGACTTATCGACTGTAACTCAAAGGAATTACCCGCTTTAGCCATCACGTTATAGGTCAAAAACAGTTGTTTACTGCAAGACTGGAAACTTATAAATCAGGCTTAAAAGGAAACAGGTATTTCCAAATCTTTGATTTACTGAAAGCCTACGGCCAAACATTGAAAGGTGGTTTAGACCTCAGCTTAGACAAATTAGAAGCCGTAAAATAGTCTTCAAGGTAAATACTGAGACGTTCTCTGAATAGGTACAGTCGAGCACTAATATGTCAACACTTGGCAACTTTCAATTGCGATTTTTTCGTGAAATAACGAATGCAACGTTGAAATAGGACACTTTACATAAACCTATGGGTTCGAAAATACTATGTTCCTAATAATGTAACATTTCATTTAAAAATAAAGGAGAAAATCGCCTTTGAATGAAACCAAGTGTATACATACTTATGCTCGTGACTGTACCTACTGGGATTCTAACATTAGTTCTGTTTTGTATCCCAGAGAGAAAAAACGATATAGGTACACAGTGGCGATTCGGTATTAAATTAAATCCTTACAATGGTTATTACAATTTTAATTAACTTTAATGTTGTTAAATACTAAAAGGAAAAAAAGGTCCGACGGCTAGAATATTAATTGTTATTAATTATTTTAATTGTGTATTTTTAAAATACGTAATGTAGAATACGTGGATTACATTAATATGATACCCTAATCGTCACACTGTATTCTAGTATAATAATAAGGGTTTTTTAAGATTTACTAACGTCCATTTAAATTCCAAAACTCAGTTAAATCTGATCTTCAAACTTATGTTCTCCGATTTGCAGGCTATTAATCAATGAGAACTATTGAGAATCAGGTAGAGTTGCGTAACTACAGCCAATTTGTTGATAGGCACACTTAATACGAATTTTATTGCCTTTCGATACTTAGCTAATGGGGAAACTTCGGCGAAAGTGATTTCCCACAAACGTGTTCCCCGGACATCTGCCTGTCCCTCTCGTCACCCTGAGGATTTGTGTGATGCAAAGAAAGAACTTTTAATTAGTTTTTTGTTTGTAAATCAAGTTTTGAAAGGTAGCAGCGCTTTTATGCTTTCATAGGGACTTGTTCTGAATGAGCTTGGAACCACTCTACCTAAACCAATGAATATTTTAAAACCAGTCAAAGTTGTTTTGAATTTACAAGAATTGAGCAACTTGTTAGGTTTAGACTGGTGCTGTTGGAGTTTGTTTTGCTTTGTGTGCCAATAAATAAATCAATTTCAGCTGCTTACCATCCGGTACAGGTCGTAAAAGTCGGCAAAGGAAAGGGTAACAGTTGTGATAATAGATGATACGATTGGCATTTTGCCATTAGGTACACAGCGCGGTTTCCCCAACTTAACTAAATAATATTCCGAATCTGAAGAACTCAGTGTTTTGTCAGAGTATTGAACCTTTAATTACTGTGTATTAATTTGTTGTGTTCTGTAGCTTTAACGCGACAATATCATTATCCGATTCACTTTTGACCGTACTCCAGTATTTCAGGTTACTGTCTTTTTAATAAAAAAACCGGCGGTATTTTTCGTTTACGAGCATTTTCCCGAACAAATAGGGCATGTTTCTGGGCATAATCCAACCACCGCAAAATATGACGCACGATAAATAAACAGTGTATCTCATTGCTGTAGACATATCTTTTACGACAGTTTTTGTGTCTAAATAGATATTTCTCATACAGTCGGTTGTCATCGTTGTGAGTTGCGGATTTCATAGGGTAAAAATACGGTGATTTCATTCGTGTAATCAAATCGGATGGATATGGAAATATTTTGTGGGATGAGCTTTTTTTCCTTTGAACGAGTTTTTTTGGAAACCATAAACAGAATTGTTTACAAGTGGCATTTTATCGGGCCTTATTGTGAAAGATTATCTAACAAAATTTTCAAGACATCATTCCGAACCGAATATCAATTGATCATTGACCCAATTTCCATCAACCAGTTTTATTTACCACCCGTTTGTACTAGTATTTCTAATTTAGTTAAGTTATTATAGTCCTTGACTAGAGTATTGTAGAGATTATGACATTAATAATTTGTGGCATATGCAACCTTTTCTAGTAATTATAATATGATGGCATATAATTATGAGATAAACGTCAATACGAATTTAAAAGGCCGAAATAAAATAGGAGTCAGTTTAGCTGACAAGCGTAGGTATATATAAAAAAATGTTATCCTCTATTGTGTCCTACTGCTGGGCAAAGGCCATCCCTTTTTCCTTCCAAACGTCCCAGTCTTGTGTGACCTCTGGATATCTGCAAAACTTATCAGATCGTCACACCCCTTTTGTCGTGGTCTACCTCGACGGCGATGTCCTTCGACAATATAAATATCCTAACAGTTACGCGATATACTATAATTATACAGTCTTCTACAGTCAGGGGGCCTAAAAAGGCCACTTTGGCAGAATCATAAAAGGATAACATAATGGACAGTTAACCGTTAAGTTAATCGTATTAAATCCCATTTTTGAAGTATTTTTCAGTTTTTTTTTGTCTGTGCTATAATACCAATCAATCCGATCCAAATCCAATCCCAATCTCTTTGATTATACCTATGTGGTACAACGAAAAAATAAAAAACACGGACTGTCTTCGCCATATTATGATTCATAATGTTATCCTTTTATGATTCTCCAAAGTGGCCTTTTTAGGCCCCCTGACAGTTTCATTCAAGTGCCTCTCCTACAGTACCTACCTATTTTAAATAAAGTAACATAAGAACTATTTTCCGTTGCTCTCTCTACTGAACTCTAAGTCGTGTTGCCAACTTGCGCACTTACTTACCCCGATCGCAGATAAGCCTTTCAAAGCAGCTTTATATCATACCTCAACTAAGGAAGGTGTTTCAGTAATAAAACAGGAAACTATACAGGAGTGCTTGTTAATGAGCGTATAAACAAGATGAATAATACCTTATCCTTTAAGACTTTGCCGACATACAGTAGCTGCAAACTTTATTAGATATCGAGAACGGAATCGTATAACGAATTCACATGCTGCTACTTACCTGAGAATTGCTCTGCAAAAAACAAGGCAATTTCTTAAACTTGTAAGCCATTTTACATGTCTTTAGACTTTTAGAAGAATTTGTGAAACCACTTTATTGTGTCGATATAATCTTGAAAAAAAAAAAAATCTGCTTTTCCCTACATTTTGACGAGTTACACGAACTTAAATGTAGGGAACAGCTGATTGTTTTTTTCGCGATTTCAGGTTTGGTCCCATAGTAAAAGTTGTTCATAATGATGAGTACAATGACCTCTTAAGAGGTTGTTAATGTTTTACCAATAACCCTGTGTCTGTGTGGTGCCGGACTTAAAGAATAGCACCACCCCATACTCCCCGTGGGTGCCGTAAAAGGCGACTAATGGGTGTACCGGAGAATGGGCAGCAGCGTTCTCTATGCATTCAACCACCATACCATACTGCGATCGCCAACACGCCTGCCAAGCGTGGCGATTATGGCAAACCCCCCCTCTTGGAGGAGGCCTATGTCCAGCAGTGGACGTCTTTTGGCTGAGATGATGATGATGATGATGATGAATAACCCTGTATATTTTTTTCTCTCTGTCACATACCATAAGCCTGAATGTTATAGAGTAAAAGAGTTTATTAGACAGCATGAACTGCCCGTCCCGCGTCCCCCATTGCGTAATGAATTAGTTATCGTCTGTACCAAAAGTATCTGTTGAAAATGAAAACAAATGGACTAGAAAACGAACCTGTTGATGCCACTTATGAATTAAGTGTTTTGCTAGATGGATTAAAAATCCCTTAAATATTCTTTTCATTTGACCATTGAGCTGGTGGCTGATTTACTGGTATTCAGCTGAATCCGGTTAGACTGTAAGCCGACCCCAACATAGTTGGGAAAAGGCTAGGCAGATGATGATGATTTGACCATTGAGGTTAATTTTATAACCTACATTTTCGTCGTTGACTTTTCAATAACAATTAAATGAAATTGTTGGAAAAAGTGGTGATATATAAAGTTGGAACCTTCTAAATACAGATAAAAGTTGTTACTGGTTTCCTTTAGTGAGTCATTTCCTAAGAACCTGAACAGGGTTTGTTTACACTGTCACCAGATACTTTCGGAGCAGACCATACTTCTTTTGATCCCCGATTTACCATTCTTTTTCCAAAAAGTACCAAGAGTGATATTTCGCTGTATATTATATGTATGCGACACACACATAGATAGTGGCTCTATGCAAATAACTTATGAGCAAGTTTTGCGAGCTCATAGCTCCACAGTAGATTCTTGAAACCTAGTTCTATTACATGTATTTATCACATGCACTAGGTAGACTGGGAGTTAAAAATTAAGTCCTATTGCAGAAATTATAAGGCTATCAACTTGTTGAGAAAAAAAATAATTAGAAAGAAAGAAAAATAGTTGACAATGTTGTCCATTGCAAATTGCTGTTGTTGCACTTTCTTTCACCTCGATTCACGTTTATCGCTAGTAATATATAAGTCAATGTTTATCTCACACTGTTTTTTTTTTCAACAACTAACATTAACTGTTCCTATTTGGAATTTGATAAGGCATATAATGAAGCCTATTAATTATGTCTTTCTAAAGATTTTTTAAGTCAAATTTTCGAAAAGGTTTTTTCATTGGTAAGTAATATTGTTGATTTATATATTTAGGTCTTTAATTTATATGGTGTGCATAATAGAGAGTATTCTATTCTATTGATTTTGTTTTCTTTGTCTTCTTATGTAGACTAATAGAGAAGTATGTAAGAAAAAGATATGTTGCGCCGACCACAAATAAATTGGGACAAGGGCAGAAGAGAATTATAGTTGATTTTGTCTTCACGTACCTTTTTGTCAATTAGAATTTAAATCAGTATCTTAGGATAGTTTTCACAGTTTTTTTAGTGGTGTCTATGAAGACACCACCTACATAACAATATTCACTTGATTAGGTATTTACTTTACCACATTATGTCCATAATTTTATTTTATTTACATTTTTAAGGTTCCGTTCTAAAATGGTAAAAAGGTACCCTTATGGTGCGACTCAGCCTGTCTGTCTGTCCGTCTGTCGCAGCTGGATATCTCGAGAACTACCAATGGTATCAACTTATGTAAAAAAAATTATCTCTGAAGTTTGCATAGAGAAAAATCTGAAATTATTCTGAATTGGATTTTATGTAAAGAAAATAAATTTCAGAAATAATCATCAGCAAAAATTACATTAGTTCCACTATCGGTTAAGAGGTGGCGCTGACCTAAAACTGTAATATTTTATACCGCAGTGTTAAAATTCTCTGAAGAATAATAGGCCTCGCCGATGAAACTTTTTTTTTATTTTTTATTAGGCGACTAAGAAAAGTTTCGTGGCATTGAGTAAAAGGAAGCATTCTTTATATTCTGTTCTTAGTTGAGAGGTCAAATACTTTGTATATTCCGGTATTTGTTACGTCATACCGTTAAACCCTTATCTGTAGTGGACAGCTTGGTAAGCCAATACTTAATCCCGAAACACTGTCTCCCCCGTATCTCTCTGTCTAATCAAATACAATGTGCGCAGAGAAACACAATTCCTTTTTGTCATTTACAAGAAAAGAAAAAAGGAACAGTTCTTACGAAGAGAACCTCGTAAATCACCAACTTTAACATTCTACACAGTGTTATTAACATAAAGAACTATTGAAATGGCTTTGTTTCACAAAGAAAATAAGTTTATTGTGTTATGAATGCAATAGTAAGTTTCCTTAATCCAGCTTCACCTATATCCTGGGGCAAAACGACCTTTCTGCAAGTACTTAATAATAAAATATGACGTAAAAGCCCCTGGCCACACCAAGACAAGAATTTATTATGTACCTATGTGCAAAATTCAAGTAATACAAAATAAGAAACTTTCTACGCTGGAGTAAACAATGAGTTTTTCTAGGAGCTGATTCTGTCACAAAGCCACAATAGACTTCATTTCTTGAAAATCTGCTATTAAGTAAAATGGCAAAAGAGTAATAAGAAAGAGAGAGAGAGTTTAGTAGGAGTTGTTTATTGTTGTGTGTTTTTGAGTTTTAGTAATAAGATCTGTAGGTAAGCTTTATTTACCTTTAGAAGAACAATAAAAAAACCACATGACCTTCTATATTATATGTTTTACATTTTTATTGTATTACAATAAGGGCAGCCAATTTATTTAATTTGTGGTCGAATTTAAAGTCAATTCATTTGATTGTTGTTGATATTTTTGTCCACCAAATATAACAGCTTGTATATAAGATTTAGCAACAGATTTACTGGCCAGGCTTAAGGTTTTCAGAAACCGAGGGTAAGGTAGAGCGACGGGGGTCAAATCCCATTTAAATCAACCACATGGGGCGGTAAAATGGCCAACGGCAATAATTTGCTCGTAGCCCTAGCTTGGCTGGCCGTGAGCGCCACTATCTTTGAGATGTACTTGTACATAGGTCGGTTCGTTAAATCTGAAACAAATTGTCTTTCGACGAACGTTGTCGCCTTCACGTCTGCACACCACTTACCTTTTGCACAAGCGGGTAGCGATGGACAGTGTTTTATTACGCATTTGATGGTGCAGAAAGTGATTGAAAGATTAGCCTGATTCTGCATTTCTTCGGTTAACAACCTTGCAATTTTATGTTTTCTATGATTTTAAAACCATTTTGCCACTTATTTTATCTTACAAGTGAAAGGTATGTTTCTAAGCATCCCTTCTCGTAATTTTAAGAACGTTCACAGTCCAATCTGAGTCTCAATCTGTCTAATATACCTCTAATTTTCCTACTTTTTTGGAAACATTTTTGACATTGATATTCGCTAAGACTAGATTGCGACTAGATTTTGAAAGTCGTCGTTGTTGAATTTCGGGAATTGGCCTTCTGAACTTTTGTATTGAATCAAAACTTTACTGTCCGACTTTATTGTTTTTACCTGTTTTGTTAACTTTTATAGAAGAGAAGAATGATTGAACCGAAGTAAGTAGTTAGACAAACAACCGCAGACTCCTGCATTATTTCCCAGTGACGTTACGGCTGATGGAGTTTATTTGGCAGATAAATAACACAACTTTGTATAACTGCAATACAGCAAGAAGAGAAACAACATTTCCTCCGAACGACGTCACGGTTAAAAGCTTGTATAAAATAAAACAAGAAATCTATCCGTTTGTTTGATTTATACGCCAGTGATTGAGTTATACCGCTGTCAGCTGCCAAGTGAGACTGTAAAAGTATTGTAACTTGTATTTTATGCGTCCATTTATCAAAATGTCTGGGCGACAAATTGCGTGACAGTAATATTGTTATTTTAGAGAAGAAACTTGCAAGAGAAAATCTTCAGAGCCCTAACGACAAACGAAAGATGAAACTTTACAAATACATTATAATGAAATATGGCGAGGAATTGATCCTTGCCGCGTCGACAGTTCAAATATTTGCATTTTTGCGTCTCTCATTCAATTCAATATTTTCTGCGGGAGTAAAATAATTTACCACACCGCCAATATTGCGCGGTATTTTTCATGAATGAATTACATAAACAGTCCGAGCATTTTGAAATTTTATCATTTTGTATTTGTGTGAATAGAAGAATATTGGTTACACTGGACTGAAATGAAACTAAAACAAAAGAGGTCGGTTAATAAATTGATGGGATTTTTAGTACAAGGTTTTTATATTTCTACACGACTTTTCCGTAAATTTTCGAGTGTCCGGCACTCGAAAATCGGCGCTGTGGTGTGGTTTCCCCTTAGCACAGCATCATGCTGAGTCCTTTTGAAAGCCTTTGACTTTTTGTCACCATCTTGACGTGCAGCTGCCGACTGTTGCTGTTTTGTGCATATATGGAGATCTATTTTTCTGGCCACCTACTCGAGTTAATTATCTTTTTGTATGCACGTGTTTATGTGAAAAATAAAGTAAACCTATTTTTCGTTTTCTTTTTCTTAAATTTCTTTTTTTTTTGTTCTTAATACGATAGAAGTATACATAACATAACACGTCCGTTATCCTCGAAAGGTTAGTGATGTATTTTTTTTTAATAAAAAAAGTAAAGTTATGTTATGTCTAAGTCCCATATAAATGGGACCGAGCCTATTGCCATCAATCGGGCACAAATCCAGACTCCGAGCTGCTACTTAACTGAGAAATTCCTGATGGAAAAACCCAGTTACACTTTGCACGACCTGTGAATCGAACCAAGACCTCATGCTCAGTGGCCTTAGTGTGAGTTTTTTCGACTCACGTTCGATTACGAGCTCGTTAGAATTTTGTATGGGAAATTATGTTTCTCCTAGTGACCACCAGGTGGCGCTGTAACTTTTTTCCTTAAAAAATTCTAACGTGCTCGCAATCGAACGTGAGTGAAGAAACTCACACCAAGGTCATAGCTAAAGCGCATACATACTTGTATCGTATTAAAAACAAAAGGAGTTTTGAGAAATGCAAACATTTCTCTAAAACACAAATTAGTAGTACAACAAGCCACTGAAACCACCAATTCACTTCATGTTTCTAGTTAGCACAGGAAAAAATACATCGGACACAGAATTAACATAATTGAATGAGTAATGAGTTTCCTTAACGACTCTAATAAGAAGAGGGCTTGATCTTTTACGAGCGTTGCAGATTCTACAAGATGTCTGTCTGACACGGAATTATTCGCAATAAACAGATGAGTAGTACTAATAATTGCATTCTGTGATGCTAACATCACATCTGACAAACTCAAAAAGTTTGAAGATAGAACAATTGAAGCGCGGAATTTGCAAATGGGCTAGGTGCCAAAACACAATCATTGAGAAATTAAATAAAAATGCATTAGTTTCTTACTCAACATTTTATTTGGGCATATTTTTATGAAAACTAAATTTTAAAGGTACTGTTTGTAATTACACACCTTTTTTTTTTGCGGGTTAAATCATCAAATGACTCCTCCCGCTCTGAGTGGAGCGGAAGGGAGTATCAGACTCTTACTGACTAAAACCCACCCGTGTTCCTTCCTTAGCCCTTTATGTTCCGGGCCAGCGGTAACCTTTCGGACAATCCCGCTGACCCGGCAGGCTTCGGCCCTAAGGGGGCCCCTCCTCGATTACTTACACACCTGTCAATAACATTGGTGTAAAGTCATTTATTTAAAAAAAAACCTTATTTTTCGCCCAACATAGCACTTTTGAAAGACAAAATTTTGGTTTTTCTTTATTGGCATTTAGCCCATTTGTAAACACCACGCCTTTGTGTCCGGGACAATACAGATTCGTGAGAGTCGAATAACGATGAAAGACTGGAGTTTATTCCATTAACACGAACTGTATAAGCAATCCAAACTGTAGTGACGGAAATGGATCAAAATTAGCTTTATTTAAAAAAGAGTACCTACCTACTAAATTTAACCCTTCATGAAATCTCAGTGTCGGTAGCAGAGCCACTCCACTCAGCCTTGCTTCAATAAATTTCTTAGTTCTTTGTCTTTCATTATTTCCATAGTTTAAAAATACTGGCTTTGTTACGCTTTAATTAACACACTGACACACCTATTTCTTTTCTAGAACTTCATTTCAATTTGTACGAACGTGCCCGAAATTAAAACATCAATATCCCTTTTCTGTCATTGATATAAGTCGGCCATTTTGTAAAGCTATTCGCGTGCACCCTTTCGCCTATCGGTTCGGTATATTTACCGGTTCGATGTTCAACGTTGGATTTCCGACTGCTATGATCACCTCTGTGCCTACCCTTGCCCCTAAATACGGACGGGGGACCGGCAGAGCAAGAGATGATACTTCCGTACACTTTATGGGTCTGAAAAATGTGTAATCTTGTTAGTTATGTTAGCAGTGTTATTATTCTTTTGAATAGGATATCTGTACGTTAGTCATTTGTTTTTACATGTATCAGCTGCATTATGTTCAGCAATAGAATATACTAACCAAGTCAAACAAATGATCCCTAAGTAACCCATAATAACAGGAGTGCTTATGCTATGAAAGTGTTGTCCCGACGACCTAGTCACAAAATAATTACTTCATTATTTGTAGTAAATAAATATACTGAAATTGCTAGTAAAAGCTAAAGTAGATGTAACTCACGCCAAGAACACTTCAGGGCATGTTTCTCACACCTTCGTCTTACTTCACACTCTCCAACTACAGACAAGAACTTTGCTACTTATAAATTAACTTTCCTATACACACAAAGGGCTTCGGCTTCAATTAATTTAGGCGAGCAGACACCTAGACTTTACACGAAATTATAGGACTTCTGTAACTCTGTTGTCTCCCACTTGTTTGAGTTATTGTTGTTTTACTCCAACCATTACTTTGTTAAGTAGCCGCTCAATTTCACTAAGTATATCAACATATTTGAGTGGTTGGACATGTTAAAACAAATATTGCTTGACGTGGAGGGAGAATGGGTTCTTTAAGAGGCAGAATGCTCAAAGGATTAATTGAAATAGTGACAATATTTATTTGAAATCGTTGGTCGTGGAGTCAATTAAACAGAAAAAACGCGTAAGGTATTCTTTGGAGAAAAAGGCGTTTATTTATTTAAACTCAATTAACTAAATTTAGTTTATGTACTAAGCTTTTCTTGCAAAAAAATAGGATATAATGTTCCCACTGCTGGAGTACCGGCCTCCTCTCAAAGAGAGGAAGTGGGTGTACCACGCGGACCCAATGCGAGGTGGTAGATGTAACATGTTTTCCAAGTTTTGGCTTGGTTTCTTCACGATGTTTTCCTTCACCGCTTTTAGAAGTGGCGATGAAATCAAATACACTAAAATACCTGCCTAGGTTCGAACTTGCGACCACTCGTAAGTCTAGGCTGATACTACCGGGCCGCCACTGCCCTAAGTTTATGAGTTTACGTAGTTAATTGAATTTATGTTCTGTTTCTCTTGTATATAATAAAAATAAGAAAGCAAAAAAAAAAAAAATCCATGTGCATTCTCATTGTTCTGAAGTCTGAATCAGCCCCTAAAAGTGGTCGACCCTTTATCTAACGCGAGAAAAATGCAAATTTTATTTGGAGCGCCTAAATTCGGAGTGGTTTTGGTTACACAGAACCACGTCCCTCGTTTACACTGTGCTAGTAATGAAAAAACTTTCAAATGAGTTGGCTGCCCATGAGCTTTAAAATTGAAGTATTTTAATTTAAGTACCTCGTTTGCAGTTTTTTAAAGCTGTCGTTAACATTGCGTGTGTAATGTTTATTTTATAGAAATACTGCCGTGGCTTTCACTTGCGTGTGAACTTTATAAATTTTGTTTTATTAAATTACTGTCTTTTACTACTTCAGATGTTTACCTACTTCCTGCCTTTTATCTAAATCAGTTGAGTGTGAAAGCCGCGAATACGTAAAACGCTTCATAAGTTTGAAACACACACAAAAAAAACTTAAAAAACTGGCCAAGTGCGAGTCGGACTCGCACACGAGGGGTTCCGTACCACAAGGCGAAAACGCCGAAAAAAACACGTTTGTTGTATGGGAGCCCCCCTTAAATATTCATTTTATTTTGTTTTTAGAATTTGTTGTTATAGCGGCAACAGAAATACATAATTTCTGAAAATTTCAACTGTCTAGCTATCGCGGTTCTTGAGATACAGCCTGGTGACAGACAGACGGACAGACGGACAGACAGCGAAGTCTTCGTAATAGGGTCCCGTTTTTACCCATTTGGGTACGGAACCCTAAAAAAGAATACCTAAGATGATCCAAAATACAGCAACTGTTCAATATTAGTACATTGGCGTTACAGGGCGGGTTGTTTCACGTCCACTTGACATACGTCAAAAATGGCGCTAACAATCGTCAAACCAAAAAAACCGTTGTTTCAAGTAACAATTACAAAATTATGCCCTTTACTTACTTCAAATAATAACGAGTAAGTAATCATAACGATTACGATTTGACGTACCTACAATGTTACGTTAAGCAAACGTTTGAAACAACCGACCCTAAGTCAGTGACATTCTACTGTTAATCTGATAAATATATGACGATACGATGACGATTTTAAAGAAAAAATACACGGACCGGCAATTCGCGCTTGCATTTAAATTATTAGCGTGGATTATATTTTTGTCAATTCTCAATATAAACAAATCTTAATGGGAATCGCCGATTTCATTTAACCGAATTTTACTTTCGAATAAACAATAAAATTGCCTATTATTGTTTTTATAACAATGCAATCAATGACCAAAATAATTATCAACGTTTTGTGGATTTTTTTTATATTTTTCCTCTTTATTTTTATATCGAGTAAAAGTAGGTAATTCTTATTTCACTTAAAGTTGTGCTTGACTGGCAACCCGAAACAATTCTTTATTCTCTAATGTTATACTAAAATAATACGACCTTCTGTAATACTCTCGCATGGCGAGTTCTTTACATGCCCCTGTGTCTATTATTCAAACATTGAGTACCTTTATTTTGGAATAACAATATGTACTTATTCTTCTGAGTGGCATACATGTTCCTACCTAACTGATAGAGAACTGATAGAGTTAAGTAGGAAGAAAATGAGCTGTGTACTTTGGCATAAACTACTAAAATGGAGGTACTCAAAAGGTATGACCAACAAATAAGTATTAGATTTAGTTTCTTACTATTGACAGTTATAATTTATAACTGTTTGCTAATTCAATTAACATTAGTAATTAAAAATCATTATTATTCGCAATATTTGCACGCCGTACTATGTGCGGCAAACATATTTGATGCTTTATTTTTTTATGTTATCCTGCAAGTATTTTATTCTTGTATATGTAATTGTGTACACATATTTGAGCAAATAACAAATAAATATTATCTTTTCTTATTATATCTTATCTATCCTACTATCCTACTTATAATGTTATAAATGTGAAAGTTTTTGAAGATGTTTGGACGTTTGTTACTCAATCACGCGTAAATCGTTGAACAGATTTGGATGAAAATTGGCACATAGATAGACCATTTTCTGGATTAACACATAGAATACTTTTTATCCCGATATTCCTACGGGGTCGAAACTTACGCGGGTGAAGCCGTGGGGCGCTCCTAGTAGTATTATAAAATCAGCAAAAAATCTACTGCGAATTAATATTGTCGCTCGCATCAATCAAACAGAGAGTGCCTTCAACTTCATGCACCAATGAAGGAAGTTAAACATCTATGTAGTAGGTAAGTAACTAGTGACGTCACAAAACGAAGTGTAGACGCAGCCCTTTAGTAAGACACTTGTAACGAGGGTACAGAGTAGAGTGCTTTCGCCTGATGAAATTTGAAAGTGAAGATAGTGAGATAATTTACGAGAAACGGTAAGTAACGGAAAGATCCGATAGAAGGTAAGTTGCCTTTTATTAGTTCTTTGGAAGAAAACTTACTCTGCAGTAGTAAGTAGTACAAAAAATCTTTAAATAATAAAAAGTGAACATTCCAATGGCATGATGAACTCTCATAAAATGTACCTATCGAAATCAAAAGGTTTAAAATCTGGTTTATTAAACTGAAATTTTTACCTATACGCAAACTGTAGGTAACCATGAATTCATTACAATCAAGATTCTGAACCCCCATGAATAGAAATTTTTCGTTGCGTTATTAAAAAAATAAACCATAAAAAAAAATTTGAAAAACAATTGATGATTGATTGAAATTGATAAACAACAAGAATTTCCACGCTAAGAGGTCTAGAGTCATGTGCTCTTGCCATCCTGTGTGTTCTGGGTGTACTACATAGTCGCATTTATATGAATAGATGCTACGCAAAAATGCTTGTGATAGTATTTTACTTGAATTTCCATAGCGTTGCCCACGCGTATTGTGCGCTACATCTCGGGTCGTGTCAATGGAATTGGAGGGTGCTTAAGCAACGTTGCTGCGATCAAACCTTGTATAGGTCAGGGTTGTTACATTTCAAAACCCTTCCGGTCTCCGCGCTTGAAATTCGGCTATTATACAGCTTCCTATCTCTGTGGCGAACAGCGAGTATCGATTTGAACGGCTTACTACACTGATCGAGTTGATCAAAACTAGGGAAGCAATTGTCTAAATGTTGGAACGGAGTCCATGTGCTCCTATGATCATAGAAGATTGCTCTACCAGTAGATGACGTTATGTGCGGTCCTTGACACAATTTTTTAAAGTTATTTTGTATGCTTAAAGCTTGGTTTCAAACATTAGCATCTTCTATTAATAAGAAGAAAACCGTTCTATTTATAATAAGAGAAGTAGGTAGCTAAGTTATTAGGTTATGAGATCATAATTATATTATCCTTATATAATGCTAAAGAGGCGTTTTCGAGGATTTATTGGATTTCATAACCAACACCTTGACGACGCGTGACGAGCGGCTAATCTATCTTCTATCGATCTATTTATATAAAACAAAGACGGGTTAGTTAGGAACACCATTTTCTTCTCAGATTCTTATGATCTTTGATTTTTTAACCCCCGACGCAAAAACGACGGGGTGTTATAAGTTTGACGTGTCTGTGTGTGTGTGTGTGTGTGTGTGTGTGTGTGTGTGTGTGTGTGTGTCTGTCTGTGGCATCGTAGCTCCCGAACGGATGAACCGATTTTGATTTTGTATTTTTTGTTTGAAAGGTGAATTAGTCGGGAGTGTTCTTAGCTATGTTTGATGAAAATCGGTCCAAGATGGCCGCCGCCACAAAATGGCGGAATACATATTTTTTCACAAATCCCTTAATATGGGTATCAAATGAAAGGGCTTGAATAGTAGAATACTATACACTATAATAAATTTCAAATCCAAGATGGCCGCCACCACAATGTGGCGATTTACATTTTTTTTTTTCACAACCCCCTCAATATGGGTATCAAATGAAAGGGCTTGACTAGTACAATACTATACGCTATTACAAATTTCAAATCCAAGATGGCCGCCACCACAAAATGGCGAATTATATTCTTTTTTCACAACTCCTTCAATATAGGTATCAAATGCAAGGGCTTGACAAGTAGAATAATGTAAACTATATTGAAAGGGAATGAGGAATATTAACTAATGAAATGAAAACTAAAAACTTCAAAATATTTTGTTGTCTGATCAATGCTCTAGAATGATGAGGAAAGTGGAGTGATGTCTGGTACCTACGACCACTGAGTTTGACTATTTTTATTACGAATGGAACAATCCCACTTAAAAAGCGTAGGTATTTCTACATCAGATAGTGTCGCAGTCCCATTTTATAAACTAGATCTGAAATACCTAAGATATCTAACGCTATGAAATACTTGTACGAAAGTTGAATAACTAAAGGAAGAACTAGGAAAAGGATATAATAAACAAAAAAATCTGTTTAGTCTTAAAAATTATTCTGCAACTATAGATAAATAATTATTTTTTGACGGATAAAAAACCTGATTAAACACCAAATTACATGAATATTAAAACGCAAGAAAATAAAAGAAATGAAATACAAATATTAAGGACTCCCTACAAAAAGCATGAAATAAAAAATTAAATTAAAAATTTAAAAAACCCCCGACACAAAAAAATAATAAAATTAAATGTAAGTAATTGGAAAAGGATCAAATAATTTAAAAACCCCCAACTTGAAGAATCTATGTAACGAGACTAAAACAGATAAATTCATATGGAAGTCGGGGGACCGTTCTGTGGAACACCTTCTATGCTAAGAGGTCCCCCGACTGCCATATGAATTTATCTGTTTTAGTCTCGTTACATAGATTCTTCAAGTTGGGGGTTTTTAAATTATTTGATCCTTTTCCAATTACTTACATTTAATTTTATTATTTTTTTGTGTCGGGGGTTTTTTAAATTTTTAATTTAATTTTTGGATTTGTCTCTGCCCGAATAACATAATAACTAAAAAAACATGGAAAAAGTACACAAAAAAAAAATCTGATACTACTAATTATCTATACTTATAATAAACCTTAAGAGTTTGTTTGTTTGAACGCGATAATCTCTGGAACTACCCGTTGGATTAGAAAATTCTTTTTTGCATTTGAAAGCCCAATTATTGAGGAAGGCTCTTAGTAGACGAGCATAAAGAAAAAACGTAAGAAAGAACGCGAAAACGAACTAATAGCGCGGGGAGGCGATGCGATGCGACGGGGTCGGGGAACAAGAAATTTAACGCGGACGAAGTCGCGGGCAGAAGTTAGTATAAAATCAATTGCCGTGCGTCAGTGCTTGGCCAGACTGGCAGCGTGAGCGCGGGCGGCGTTCTCAAACATAAGAAATTAATTGAGTGTCCATAGTGGGCACGCCGGCGCGGTGAGCCGCACGGGCTGCTCGACGCGGGAGCGCTCGGGCAACTGACGCCATGGCTCGTTCATTCTAGTGGCCGCAGTGGCTGCGTGGGCGGCCCGCGCGGGGACCGGGGTTCTTAAACTAGTTCGAGCTTTTTCTAGTAAAAATAAATCTTCTTCATCTATATTATATTTTAACAAACACTGGACACGACAAAACGCAGAACGCAGCCTCGCTCGACTGCGGACAGGCAGATGCCTGTCCGCAGTCGAGCGAGGCGTCGCAGGAGCGGCGCGGGTGCGGGGACCCGCGCCACTCCCCGCTCCGCGCTGCCAGTCTGGCCAAGCACTTAGTCTTGCAAAAACTCGGAAGTGGCTCTACCGTTTTATTTTTTTTTGGTTTTGTTCGCCGCAATACTGAGATATTTTAGGAGTAATGAAAATTATGAAAAATCGAACGAAGTTCACGGGGCCATCTAGGTACATAATAAATGTATGGATTTTAAATTAATTTAATGATACCGAACTATTTTGGACGATAAAGCATGGATAAAGCTACGGAAGCTGCCCAGAAAAGCGGAGACCGCACATAACGACCACAAAGGCGGCTGTCATAAAAATGACAGCGGCAAAGATTAAAATCGCTAGATACGCCCAAAAAATAGTCGCGTTTCTGTTTCGTTTTGACACCTCCGACACACAATACAAAGAAAGCCTTTTATACCGTTAAAGATTATATTGAGGACAAAAAGGCTTGGGATTGAGCTGCTTCCAATTTCTGCATTTTGAATGTTTTTTTTATATACACATTGACATTAATGACTTTCTTATAAACAATGACATTTGCTTACTTTGTAAAGTATTATATTATTTTATTTATTGTGAATGTGAAGACGATGTGGGTCATTTTATTAATTTCAAGTTATTTAATTTTTTTATTATTCTCTCGGTTCTGTTAGTTTCTTTTTTTTTCTTTCATGGTCTGGCAGTTTGAGTAATTTATGTGGCCTACCCAAATGTCCTTTCTTTGGTATTGTTCGTCGAATCGTTGAGCTCCTTGCGTTTTGAGTTGAGCTGCACGATTTCTGACAAATGCGTGCACTGACTGGACAGGTCCTCTCAATCTGTGTGGTTCTTTCCTCAAAAGACCATCTCAGATATCGACCTACATGGTCTTCATATAACCTGACCAAGATTATGTTTGGACTTTAAAAGAGACTGTGACCTTTGAGTTTCGGCCTTTCTTCTCAGAGTAGTCAGATAGGAAACGCCGGCCTCATCTAGTTTAAAAAAAAAAACATGATTGATGTGTAAAAGTGTTTGTATAAACCTACTTACAAAATAAAATCATTTATCATTTACAATGACGCAGTGACTTGAATTGATTGTCATGGAAAACGCTTTAAAATAATGTATGAGCTCACTCTTCTCAGTATGGACACTTTTTCACGTGACTTAGTACGGTGAGGGCAAATCTAGCGATTAAAATCTTTGGACAGCAGGGTTTGACTTTACTATGTCAAAAACGCTCTATTTAAAAACACACCTTCATATATAACGTTTCAGTGACGTCATTAACCGATAAATTGCGGACGCTATGTCACCGCTCTCTAGGAAACCGAACATTTTAGCGATAATAAGGCCTATCTATTTTTCCTTAATTCGACCATCAGCCTAAAATGTTCCCACTGCTGGGACACAGGCCTTCTCTCTGTGAGAGGGAGTGGGCCGTAATCCCCCACGCGGGCCCAATTGGGGTTGGCAGATGTCACATGTCTTCGAATTTTTGGTTCTAGGACATGCCGGTTTCCTCACGATGTTTTCCTTCACCGTTTTGTGAGCAGTGGTTATGAAATAATTTACACAAAGTAAAGCGCCTGTCTAGGTTCGAACCTGCGATCGACAATTCGTAAGTCGCAGCCGATACCACTGGGACACCACTGCTCATGTTGTGCTTAGTTGTTGTGAATGTCAACAGGTTGTTATAATAATTATGGTTTTTATTAAATTTGAAATGGGTTTGCTCTTGACTCTAGTCTAGGTCAGAGGTGACAGAGACAAAAGTCGACGATGGAGTGAGCTTACCCAGAAGAAGCCTGTTCACTCTTACTTTGAAGAGATTCGGGTTGTTGCGCTCGGAAAAACAGACGCAGGTAAAGAGTTCCACTCACACACACACACACTCACACACACTCTTATGGTTCTTCTTCTGAGCGGGTCGATGATAAAAATAACCCATATACATACATATATTTAAATATAGGGTCAAATCAAATTAGCTAGCGAAACTCCGCAGACGTGATGGATATCTAACATCACAAAACCAAAATAAAATGTCTTGATTATTTTTTAGGGTTCCGTTCCTCAAAAGGCAAAAACGGAACACTTATAGGATCACTTTGTTGTCCTTCCGTCCGTCTGTCTGTCAAGACCCTTTATCTCGAGAACGCGTAAAGGTATCGAGTTGAAATTAAAACCATATACTCAGCTCTACAGTTCCTTGAAGCTGTGAAAAAATCAAATACCTAAGTTAACGTTAAAAAAAGATACGGCCGTTTATGCCGCAAAAAACCTATATTTCGACACTCGCAAGGGAATCAAAATTTATAGGGTACTTCCCGTTGACCTAGAATCATGAAATTTGGCAAGAAGCAAGACCATGTAGCACAAGTAAAGGAAAAAATCCAAAAACCGTAAATTTGTAGGTACAAAAAAAAACCAGTGATAAACTGTTTAAATACCTACAAAGTACGGAACCCTCGAAGCGCGAGTCCGATTCGCTCTTGACCGGTTTTTTTTTGGTCAACAACCGTTTCTAGTGTAGTTACATGAAATGTTTAACTCATACTTCAGGTAAGATTTCTACCCGAGGGCTGACCTCAAAAAATCATGATAATATCATATATTTTTTGTTTTTCATGTTTAGATATCGATCTATCACGTCTACGAAGTTTCGCTAGCTCATTTAAATTGACCCTGTATATTTGGCCCAAAATTATGTTGTAACTATGTTGGGGTCGGCTTCCAGTCTAACCGGATGCAGCTGACTACCAGTATTTTACATGTTATACTCCTATGTTTAACCCAGTTATTGGGTAATACGATACCCCTTGGTAAGACTGGTTATCAGACTTCCGGACGTCTGTCAAAGATCCACGAATGACAGCCGGGATCAACAGCTTGACGTACTTTCCGAGACACGGTGGGGTCTCGGCATGTAAAGATGGTCACCCATCCACAGACCAACCGCGGCAAGCGTAGCTTAAGCTGATCGATCGACTTGTGCAGCTGTTATTATTTAGCCACGGGCCAAACGGAAAAAAAATTCAGCTGTTCCCTACATTTATGTTCGCATAACTCGCCAAAATGTAGGGAACAGGTGATTTTTTTTTACGCGATTTCAGGGTTGGTCTCAGAGGATACGATGGAGCACACGGTGGAGGTCTGCTCCGCTTGGGCGGAGCACCGCTGTGTCCTCGTAGAGGCGATCGGCAGCGGCGGTGACCTCTCGCGTCCGGCCCTGGTGTAAGCCATGGTCCGGGGCGAGAGGGAGTGGGAAGCAGTCACCTCCTTCTGCGAAGCAGTCATGCTAGCAAAGGAGGTGGCGGGACGGTTCAGGGAGAGAGCCGCGTGACGACTCCCGGCCACCGTAGGCGCGGGCCTGCGGGCGGAGAGTAATGGGTAGCTCACCGTCCGATCAGGACCAGGCCCGTGCCGGACGGCGCGTACGTGTTCAGCGCGCCTCAAAGAGATGTCAGCATCGAGGAGGGCCCCCTTAGGGCCGAAGCCTGCCGGGCCAGCGGGATTGTCCGAAAGGGTTACCGCTGGCCCGGAACATAAAGGGCTAAGGAAGGAACACTGGTGGGTTTTAGTCAGTAAGAGTCTGACACTCCCTTCCGCTTCACCCAGAGCCCCGAGAGTCATTTGATGATTTCCCATCCGCAAATAAAAAAAATAAAAGGGTTGGTCTCAAGTAAAAGTTTTTCATAACATTTTTCATTTTTCAATGGCCTCTTAGCAGGTCCAACACCATTTTAATTACACCTTGTAGTTCATGATGACTGTGTTATAGTTATTATACGTGTCCACAAAAAAAAACACAAGTCTTTTCTTTTTTCAAATCAAGTTTCAAAAGCATGCGGCATTCATTATCTGCGCATAAAATAACTGTGAAATATTCTTACAATGAAAATCAGAGTGAGCTGTAATGAGCACGCTGAAAAAAATGCATTTAGGTAGACTTTTTATTGCAGTTTTTTTTTTTGAGAAATGGAAGGTAAGAAATTATGTACTGAGTGAGAATGCTAGTCTGTTTTACGTTCTATGTACTCGTATTTATTTTGCAACTTTTTGTTAACTGCCCCGTTGGTCTCGTGGTCGCAAGCGCGACTGCTGAGCGCGGGCTGGGTTCGATTCCCGGGTCGGGAAAAGTGTTATGGAGTTTTTCCATTAGGAACTTCTTTGTAGCACCCTGGAGTTCGGAAGTTGGCGGTGTGGCCGGTGTGATACTAGCGTCGCGTGACATAAAAAATCACTGTACCTATACCTACAATACAACCCCTAACTCATAAATCAGCCTATAACGTTTCTACGGCTGGGTCACTGGGGGCCTAAAAATGCCACTTTGGCAGAATCATAAAAGGAAAACATAATGGACAGTTAACCGTTAAGTTAATCGTATCAAATCCCATTGGTGAAGCATTTTTCAGTTATTTTTTTTTTGTCTGTGCTAAAATACTAATCAATCCGATCGAAATCCAATCCCAATCTCTTTGATTATACCTACTTAGTGCAGCGAAAAAAAGAAAAACACGGACTGTCTTCGTCATATTACGATTCAGAATGTTCTCCTTTTTTTATTCTCCAACGTGGCCTTTTTAGGCCCCCAGTTCTACTCTCTATGACAGGAAGTGGGCCGTAATCCACCACGCGGGCCTAGTGCGGGTTTGTGGATTTCTCGTGTCTTCGAATTTTTGGTTCTAGGACATGCTAATATCCTCATGACGTTTTTTTTCACGGTTTTGAAAGCAGTGGTGATGACATTAAATACACAAAGTAAAGTGCCTTGCCTTCGACCTTATAACTCGACCCACAAGATGTGGCTGAAACTAATGGGCTACCATTGCTCCGACATGCAATAGAAATATGCTAAAAAAATACCCTACTGTTGTAGTATTTTGGTTTAAATAGGTAGGCAAAAAAAAAGAAAACCAAAAAGAACCAAGCAATTCATAAATTTAGTTAGCATATAATCAAAGCACAGTTGCAGATTTGTCCGAAGCCAATTTATGTCGTCTCTTTGATAATAAGATCATGATTTCACTTCTTGGAGACATTACGTTCGGTTCGGAAGTCAATTATAAGCCCTTTGACTCAAACTCACCCTAATTGCGTAACATACGGATTGTGATTAAATTAATAATTTTCAAGGATATTGCTTAAGGCGTAAAAAAATGAATTTCGCGGGCTACCCTGGCGCTTTCGGCCAGGGTAGCCCGGGAAATTCATTTTTTTACGTTTTTTTGCATTTAGCTGGTCAGTATTAAGTTGTACGTTGATTAAAATATGATTCGCGGCCGTAACAAATATATATTTACAGAATTATAATCAATAAAGTCATCAACACAACTCTCTAAGACCAAGTAATCCCCAAGAATTACTATTTTATGAAATCTTGACATTTGGGGATTATACTAACTTAAGAGCCCTCTTTCATTTTGGTACTGTGCGCACATCTTTTTTTTTTTGGTTATAAATGGCATCTCGCAGTTCAATCTATGAGGTTGTCGTCTTCTTAACCAGAATTGCCTGTGAATGCCTCAATAAATTAAGGCCTCCAGCCAGGGCGAGCGCGCATCGACGGCGCAGTGAAATTTAGAGTACTTTTATTTTATTTATAAAAAAAATCACAGTATCAATAATTTTTTTTTTTAATTGATATTGTTTAAGCAATTATTGAAGACTATTTTGGTATAAATATTACGTGAAAATGATGTAGAAGTTCGGAGATATTCAGACTTGTTTCCAGTAGAAAATTGAATTAGGTCCAGTATTTTTTCTTTATTTATAAGACATATAACAAAAACGTATTCTATTATTATTAAAGTATATGATATAAGTGATATGAAAAAAAATGTTTTGATGGATTATATTCAACAGAAACTACAAATTAGAGCTCTCAAATCAGCTCTCCAAGAATTTTTGCTTAAACATGCATCAGGAGAACGGTTATTGCTAAATAAATAGACAAATAATAAAAAAATCGCTTTATTATTATTGTAGAAGAGAAAACGAAACTATCTTTACCAATTAATTGCTATCTATACCAATCACCGAATAGTATTCAATTTCAACGAGGAAATCATGCATCTATGCACATTTTTGTAAGAGGCCTCTTAACAAGTTGTATTACTGATTGTAATGATTATAATTCTGTAAATAAATATTTGTTACGACCGCGTATCATATTTTAATCAATGTACAACTTAATACTGACCAGCAAATTGCAAAAAACGTAAGAAAATTTGAATTTTGCGGGCTACCTTAGCGCTTTCCTCTTAAGGCGACTACATGACCTAAAGCGCGGACTTTGTCGGGTAGCATAGAAAAGAAAGAGAAGCGCTATGACACAACGCTGGTAATTTATTGCAAAATATAAAGCAATTTTTACAAGAATTTTCCATTGTTTGGACTAAAAAATTAAAACACCTACGGCCTTATTACAAAACAAGATTTATCTTTAGACCCAGGTTTAAACCATCCAGCCATTTTTAAATTTCGAACTATAATCCAACGAAGCTACAGTTCTTATTACAAAAACTGACATTAAACCCGAGTCTAAGTTGTCATTTTGCATTAAGAACTTTACGTTTGTTGGAATAAAGTTCAAAATAGAGTAACTGGCTCGAAGGTTTAGGCTAGGTCTAAAATTAGATCTTATCAATTCTTCGTCTTCTGCCGATATTTAGAAATTTCTTGGAACTCTTGGTATCGGCAAATCGCGACATTTAGATCTTCCTAGTTCAATTGACTTAGACGATCTTAACCGGCATTTCTCCACTGTTTCTACCATGGATCGTCTAACCAAGCAACAAACTCTTTCTTTAATTTCTGGTCTATCGCGTCCTCATACTAATTCTTTCAGTTTCACTCCAGTTGAACCGGGAGAGATTAGAAAGATCATTCTCTCCATCAAATCAAAAGCGCTGGGATGTGATAATATCACCCGTGGTATGATTATTACTATTCTGGATCATCTCCTACCCGCGATTACCCACATTATAAACTTTTCCTTGTACTCCGGAGTATTCCCTTCCCTGTGGCGAAGCCAAAGGCAAAGCCTATGTTCGTCCACTACCTAAGGTTTCCAATCCCTCTCTTCCTACCGACTTCCGTCCAATTTCTATCCTTCCCTTCCTATCCAAAGTGCTCGAGGCCTGTGTCCACAAACAATTCTCCAACTTTGTTCATTGTAACTCAATTATTAGTCCTCTTCAATCTGGATTCAGGCCTGGGCACAGCACTGTTACCGCACTTCTTAAAGTGACTGGCGATATAAGGGCAGGACTGGAAGACACCAAAGTTACTGTTCTAGTATTGGTTGATTTCTCAAATGCCTTCAATACCGTCAGTCATGACATCCTGTTAGCCATTCTGTCCTACATTATGGTCTCTCCCGAAGCACTGGAATGGTTCTCCTCTTACCTTCAGGAACGTCAGCAGTCCGTTTATGCTGGAGATTCTTCTTCTAACTGGTGTAATTTGGAAACTGGCGTTCCTCAAAGCGGTATACTTTCTCCTCTTCTGTTTTCAATTTTTATTAATCTTATAACTTCCGAACTTCAGTGTGCGTATCATCTGTATGCAGATGACTTGCAGTTGTACTATCAAGGAAAGGTTGATGAATTACCTGGCGCTATCGACAAATTAAATAAGGACTTGATAGCCATAAAAACCTGGTCTGATAGATTTGGCTTAGCTGTAAACCCTACGAAGTGTCAGGCGATCATCATTGGCAGTTCTCGTAGTATTAGCAAGGTAGATAGTACAACCTTGCCGCCAGTTCTATTCAATGGTACGATCGTTCCTTTTGGTACTGACGTGAAGGACTTAGGCTTGCACATTGATTGTACTCTAAACTGGAGACTCAAGTTGCTAGGGTGAGTCAGAAAGTTACTGGAACGCTGCGGGCTCTGTACCGGTTGAAAAATCTATTACCATCAAGTACGAAGACAATGCTTGTACAGTCCCTTATTTTCCCTATCATCGATTATGGTGATGTGTGCTACTATGACCTGAATGCAGATCTCCTCAACAAACTTGACCGCCTTCTCAATAATTGCATTCGATTCGTTTTCAATCTGCGTAAATATGATCATGTCTCTGCGCATCGGTCGCTTCTAAAGTGGTTACCCATACGCTAGCGCAGAGAGCTTCGGGCGCTGACCACCTTGTTCTAATTTCTTGATTCTCCATCTTCCCCTAGTTATCTAGCCCCCCATTTTCAGTACATTTGCGCCAACCACAATAGAAATCTACGTTCATCACACAATCGTCTTCTCCTATGTCCCACTCACCGCACAGACTTCATTCACTCTTCGTTCTTCGTTCAGTCTATCTCTCTGTGGAATGCGCTCCCCCAGGAAATCAGGATGGCAACCAACCGATTATCCTTTAAAGTTAAGGCTCGCGAGCACATTCGCAAGAAGCTGGCAGTATCATCACAACGGTAATATTTTCTCATTGTTTGTCTTATTTCTTTTTAGTAAGTATATTCATGTATTTATGTAAGTATATTTATTTGTTCTTATATTTATATGTAATTAGGTATATATTATATTCATAGTTTTAATAGGTATATGCGTATTTTTATATTTAAAATATTTATTCCTCAATGTTCTTGATTGCACCTACCACTCTTTGTCTCTGCATCACCCAAAGGTTGACTGGTAGAAAATGCCTATGGCATTAAGTCCGCCTCTGTACATTTATGTGCTTGAAGTATTAAATAAATAAAATAAATAAAATAAATAAAATAAATAGATCTCGTTTTGTAATAAGACGGCTAGTGTTTTAGTATGTTGCTTGTAGAATAATCTGACAAAAAATCAAAATGACTGTATGGATATTAGTATGGTTTTTATTGTAAAAAGAAAGTTTTTAGAGGTATCTTCATGTTTTTTTTCTATCGTATCAAATTAGTTATGTTCTTAATACACTATCTACCTAGCATATATCCTGAAGAATATCACATATATTTTTTTCTGATTTTGTTTACTGTAGTCGATCATATACTTTTATTGTTTCTAAAACTTGCGATTTTTGTGTTTAGATCGTATAAGTAAGCCCCTTAACCTTTTACTTCACATTTCTCGATCATTTTTCGTTTTTGCTTCACATTTACGAAAAATTTGTCTGCACAACAACATAAATAAGGTAATGAATACAGTTGGACTGTCGAAATGAAAGACATTGCTATTGTCAGTGCGGTACGAAGTTACCCCGCTGCATTGCCAATCAATTCAATAGCAATTGAAATTCCAAGAACGATATTAAGTACTTACCCATTCATCATCTGCCTAGCCTTTTCCCAACTATGTTGGGGTCGGCTTCCAGTCTAACCGGATGCAGCGGAATACCAGTATTTTACATGGAGCGACTGCCTATCTGACCTCCACAACCCAGTTACTGGGTAATACGATACCGTTGGTAAAACTGGTTGTCAGACTTTTGGGCTTCTGACTACCCGTAACGACTGTCAAAGATCCACGAATTACAGCCAGAACGGTCTAACGTGCTTTCCGAGGCACGGAGGGGTCACGGTATGTAAAGATGGTCACCCATCCACAGACCACCCGCGGCAAGCGTAGCTTGACCTGATCGATCGACCTGTGCGGCTGACCCCTTTAGCCACAGACCCCTCAAGTACTTATAAAAAAAAGTTAGGTGTACCTACTGGCAAAAATAATGAGTTTTCCTCTACCATCGCAATATTTCATTAAAGATAAGATAAAGATATTTTATTATGCAAAAATGGGTGGTCACATGGTGATATAGGGAACATGAGTTCAGCCATATTTTATCAGTGGGCATGCAAAAGTTACAAAAATAAAAACTAATCCACTAAACTATAACTAAATACTAAATTATTGTGTGGTTAATACATTTTTAGGCTTGATATTCACTAATGTGAAAAATTTGATTACTCTACACACTCACAATATTGTTTAAAAGTATTTTCAAATAAGGTGCCTGTATACTTATCTCTTTGTTTAACTGCAACTTCCCTCTTCTCTATTTATATATTTATCATAGTGCTCTCTTCACAGGGTGAACCAATTATTTGTTTGTCCAACTGCGATTAAGTGAATTGAGATGAAACTACGTTAGTATCTACTATTAGTTATTCTGTGAGTAAACAAACAAGTGGTTAGTTCTGGAACTTTCTTCTACAAAGCTTGGAGTTTCCTTTAGAACTGGTGATCGAATTTGGTCAGACAAAGGTCCGTTTTTAATATAATTAAGAAAATACCTACCTGTTTTGAATAGATGAATATTGGACATTTTGTGTCAATAAAATTATTTCCTTGCCAACGTGATTATGGTTTAGGTAGTTAACTAAAGCTAAACATAAAAAACCACGTGATTCATGTAGGTAAACCTTTTGTTATACATTTTATAATCATTTTATTTATTGAACAGGGCTACAAGCATAAATACCAAAATTTCAACAATGCCTATTCCCACGCACTTTTAACGCAGTTATTTTATACCTAATACAATTAGGCAATTTCAATGAAAACGTCAAAAGTTTCACATGATAACCAGCTTTCTGTTTTTTGTTTTAGAAATGGCATCTCGCAGTTCAACCTGAGGGGTTGTCGATTGCTTAACCGGGCTTTCCTGTGGATGCCTCAATAAACTAAGGCCTCCAGCCAGGGCTTAAATAAACTTAAAAACATGATAACGAGCCATGTTTTGAGTAAACTTATACTAAACAAAAGAAACCGACCAAACGTAATATGTATCACTTGGTCATGCTACGTCACAGTTGTACTCTTGAATTTAGCAACATTATCTAATTCGTTTATTATGAAAGGTTTAGAGAACCTGTCTTTTTAGGCTCTTTACAATAGACATATTACAAAATAATATATTATTATTATAAATTAAACTAAAAAAAATGTGTTCAAGTAGTTTAAGAATAAGTGATAAAGTTTAACATAGGTAGGTACTAATAAAAGAGGAAACTATCGTTAAAATCGAAAATATTTTTATTTTCATGATTGCACCTCTGTTTGTCTCTGCATCACCCAAAGGTTAACTGGTAGAAAAGCCTATGGTATTAAGTCCGCCTCTGTACAGTTAAGTGCTTGAAGTATTAAATAAATATAATGTATTTTTAAACAAGAAAGTGTCATCTATAAATACCATTTTAACGAATTGTATACCTATAGTTAATTACCTAAACCAAAGGATTATTCATACAGTATGTAACTAAGTCTGTGGTTGTCATTTTGTATAAGTAAGCGCTTACAACTATACATTTTCGGTTTCAATCAAAGTTGAAAAGGTTTTGCGTTCAAAAGCTCGGATACAAGGACCTTCATATCGCCTGAAGGTATTTGATGTCAGACCATTTTACAAAAATAAAAACAAAGAGAGTTTATATTTTTCGCTTTAGCAATTATAATTTATAATTAGGGATCTCATTTAAATTAAACAAAACTTTTTAAACTCTCAAAATGAATAAGAATTTTATTTTAGAGATAAAAATTTAAATACTTCGTTGGTCTAGTGGTCGCAATTGCTAGGTACAGAGGCCAGTACATCAAGCTACTACAATCCGTCAAATTTCTTTAATAGATTTTCAACTTTATCGCTTAAACTTATGGGTCAATGTTGATTGGAAAAAAATTACAGTTTCGGGTACCTACTGCTAAGGACTAGGTCTTGGAGTTCGATGCCCAGGTCGGGCATTGATATTTCCGTTAATTGAAATTCCTGATAGAAAAGTTGTTGGCAATCGAAGCCAACACACAGCCGCGGCCTGCACGCGCAGGCAGCGTGATCAGCACGTTATCTGGCGCGGCGCGGCGACGACCCGTCTCGGCCCAATGACCACTCGCTTCCACGGATTCCTAACTTATTTTGGAAGTTTATTTTGTTAATAAGAACGGCAATAAACCACTGCCTCTTTAAACAGTCCACTCTTTCATTGCTCCCTGCGCTAACATAGGTATTAGGTATATGATATTTAAACTCATGCCTAAACAGAATGTACATAGGTATTATATGAGATGATGTCGGCACTTTCATTACGAAATTGGTGTGAAATTAATATGTCAGCCATAAGTCGATATTACAGATAGCTATAAAAGTCGGCCATTAGAAGCAGATGCCTTGACCCTGTGCCCATAAAGTGAGCCTAAGGAAGTTTTACGACTGGACTCCGTAATTGATTCCGCCTTGTGTTATTGTAACGTAGATCAGACATACTTGTATCGGACCGTATTTTTATTTCACAAATGGCTAAAATACAGCGTTTTAATTCCTTTTTAGGGTTCCGTACCAAAATGGTAAAACGGAACCCTTATGGTGAGACTTTGTCTGTCTGTCTTTTTGTGGGTCTGTCTGTCTGTCTGTCACAGCTGGATATCTCAAGAACTACTAACGCTATCAACTTGAAATTTGGAATAGTTTTTGATGACGTTTGCCCAACTATTTTGCAAATAAGAAAGAACTTTTTTTTTTGTAATCGTGACTAAAAAATTCGAAGTGGCCCACTAGGTCATGTGGAGTATCATATGAAAAAGCGCAGTTCGCACATTCTCAAACATTTTTTCTTTTTTTTTTAGGCCACATAGTTTTCGATTTTTGATGAAAAATGTAAAAAAAAATACCGTTCCCCCCCTTATCTCTGAAGTTTGCAAAGAGAAAAATCTGAAATAATTATGTGAAAGAATTTTATACATATAAAGATTACAGGAAACACGATGTCTCTAAATAGCACACTTGATCAGAAATCATCAACAAAAGTTAGACTAGTTCCACTGGGTACACTACTTATATACGAAAAACTTTATTCCGACAGTCACAAATACGAATTTCAAAATACCGATTTTCATAATTCCGAATGGTTCAAAATTCCCAATATAACAACTCCGATTTATCATTCATCCTATTTTTATAATTCCGAAAGTTCAATATTCCTAACGTTTATAATCACTATTCTCAAAATACCGAGTTTAATAGATCGAATAATAAAAAGTCCGAGTTAATGAAAATTCGAAACATCAAAAATACGAATTCCGATTAATTAGAATTCCGAAATAAAAACGCCTTGTAAAACTGAATAGCAAGACAAATATACGAGTAGAATACGGAATTTCGAAGCACAAAATATCGATAAATGCTAATACGATGCTACAAAATTGCGATGCACGTAACTGCGGAAGAGCCGTCACTGCGACTCCACTACACTACCATGCACGTTACCGCGATAGATCTTCACTGCGATATTAGTAGACTTCGATGCACGGTAAAGGTATTTATATTGTCATTAGCTTGCTCTTGCAGCCTAGTGTCTAGGGGCCCCTATTTCTGTGTAAACGGTTTAAAGTAACATGCATGCAGCAAGCATGCAGCATGGAAGCAAACACGCAGCATGCAGCATGCCAGCAAGCATGCAGCAAGCATGCAGCATTGAAACAAACACGCAGCATGCAGCATGCCAGCAAGCATGCAGCAAGCATGCAGCATAGAAGCAAACACGTAACATGCAGCATGCAAGCAAGCATGCAGCAAGCATGCAGCATGCAGCATGGAAGCAAACACGCAGCATGCAGCAAGCATGCAAGCATGCATGAAGCAAGCATGCAGCATGCAAGCGAGCATGCAACATGCAGCAGGCATGGGCTCCGGCGGCCCCACGCGTGCTAATCGGCTTCGGCTTGCTGGCCGGCTTCGCAGGCCAACCTCAGCCGCGGCGGCTCGCTCACAGCCTCCTGCTCCTCAGGCCGCGGGCCGCCTCGCCCCTACGCGCTTACACGATTTTAAAACGATTTTATTACGAACGTGTTATGGGTAATGACTTTCGGACAAACAATTTTAGGAGAAGAAAGGGGGTACCAATTTTAACAGGTTATTCGGAAAATTGAAAATCGGAATGACGTTTTTCGGACCGAGAACCCATCGAGCATTTGATTCTTCGAACATATGAAAATAGGTAAACAAACAAATCGCATTTATGACTTTCGGTAACATAAATTTCGTGATTTTTAATAATATACATTATAATTCTTAGGTATTATGAAATTCGGACTTTTGAATATCGGAACATCGAAATTCGGAATAAAATATTTCGGAATATTTGGGTGTTCCCAGTTCCACTATCGGTCAAGAGATGGCGCTGACCTAAGACTGCAATATACTACACCGCAGTGCGCAGTGTTAAAATTCTCTAATGAATATAGGCCTCGCCGATGAAAATTTAAAAACATATGATGGTACGGAACCCTCGGTGCTCGAGTCCGACTCGTTCATGCCCGGTTTTTTTACCATTTGGACTAGAGGACTAGACTATCGTAGACTAAACAAAGTGAAAATCAAAACTTTGGAAGCAATTTACTGAAATAAAAATGTTAAAAAATACCTGGGAGCCTAAAAAGGCCACTTTAAGCAATTCCTCAAAAAACGAGTAATTTCCTGAATTCCCAGTGGATCAGTAGCAATTCCTCTATTTTTCGTAAAATGGTGACACTTAATAGCCGAATCCTATAGAATTCAATTTCAAACAGAATCATATTTGGTGTAAATGTTACCGCATGAAAAAAATAAAGACCGTAATTTTATCGGTAAAGTTTCGTTTACAGTTTTTATTGATCAAATTAGTTTTTTATTTTTTATTTCTACTGTTTAAATGTTATTACGTTATTATATACTCATAACTGTTAAAAAGTCCGCAGATAAGCACTGAAAAGGGAAGTTAGAAACAATAAACTGGCAACACGTATTTTTAGGCCGCATTCCGAATTAAGCGTTAAGTACACTATTTGTAGGAAACCGAGTGATGTAATTGAAGTTAGAACAGTTAGATTCCGATTTAGTGCGATTGGAAGGTCCCGACCGCACTAATTTCTAAATTGTTTACGATTTAGGTGAGTTTAATCGCATCGCTACGATTTAAAGCGACTTGTTAGTCTTTAGTTTTTAAGCCCGCTCAAATGGATCACATCCCAACTCGGACCGCACCCTTCGTTTCTCCTGCCTCAACATCAAACTGAATCAAACATCAACATAAACAATCATAATTTGTGTAGTTTAAAACTAGTATTTCGTGCGAGTAAGATCGTTTTTAATACAAAGTAAGTGTATAATTGTTTGACTTAATTCATTACTTAAATAAAATGCTGTGCAAATGTATTCATACACACCCTCACTCACTTTCACACACACCCTCACTCCCTCACACACAAACACACAAAGATTTTGTATACCTATCAAAGAGTATGTGTGCATCTTAAATTTCGTTTCCTTGTTATATTTTAGGCTTTTTTTTTTCCATGTTTTTTTCTTTTTTTGTATTATTTTATTGCACATTGTTAATACCTACATGAACCACAAATGGGCGAAGACGCTGGCTCCTGTAACACAGGTTACTACCTAGCTCGGGAGTCAGGGCTTCAATAAACTATGTAACAACTGTATTATGTCAATAAAAAATTATTATTATTATTATTCAAATGTACGTAATTTTTTGTAGCAATGGAAAGACGTGCAGCTAGTGTCTGAGATACAATGGAACAATCTGCTCGATTTTCTACAGTCAAAGTGGAAGCGCTGTTGGTGTTGAGCCCCTTTTCGAGATCACTGCAGCCCCGTGTTTTGTCCAGACCCGTGCGTCAGCACCAAACCCTAGCCCTGCTGATGCTACAACAGTGCCTCTGCCTCGTCGAACTCGGCAAGCAAGATACCGCAGTGAGTGGATTTTTCTAACCCTACAGCTATTCATATTGCGACTAAGACATGATGACTATTGATAATGATTATATGGTATTTTTATTACGTTTTTTAGGTCGCCCTCTGGCTGCACTAGATGAAGCTCGGAGAGTTTTACCTGAGGTGGAGATGCAACATGCTACAGCTGATATAGTAAATTAATAGTGCAGCTTGCTGGTGCAGTCGAAAGACTATTTTTATTGGTATCCCATAGAGGTAAAGTATGAATATTTTCTACATGAAATAAAAACATTAACTCATTCAAATATTATAATTATAAAGAAATAAAAAAGTATAACATAAGTACGATATTTTAACATTTAAATAACACAAAAACTTTGCATAAAGGGAAAAAGGTATCGGGCTCTGTGTCCACTTGTGGTGTCTTCAATGTTGATTTTAAGGCATAGCCTGCGTCACCTGAAACATAATTATTTTATTATTATAATAGTACTCAAATTAAACAATGACGGGGTAGTCAGAAGCCCTAAAGTCTGACAACCAGTCTTACCAAGGGGTATTGTATTACCCAGTAACTAACTGGGTTGTGGAGGTCAGACAGGCAGTGGCTCCATGTAAAATACTGGTATTCAGCTGCATCCGGTTAGACTGGAAGCAAACCCCAACATAGTACATAGTTGAGAAAAGGCTACACAGATGATGATGATGATTATTTGACTTACTAAAAACCACAAATTTTCCTTTTTAGCCTGGCAGAGTTGTTCCAAGTGGGTCTTAAGTGGATGGTGATTCCATAAAAAGGAGACATAGTGTGCCCCTCCGCAGCTAGCATCGACACTAATCAGAGTCGCTAACCTAAATGAATGAAAAAAAGCCTAATTAATTATTATGTTTGTATTAGTTTTTTAATAATTTAAGATGAGAATTGTTAATAATTTTATAAAATATTTTTCATATCACTATTGTTTTATTTTAGTAAAAGGTATAATATGGTATACTCTTCTAAGGGTCCTCTACTTAACTAAATTACTACTTAATTAAATTGAAGTAAAGTATGATACTATAACAATATCACACATATATATCCCTGAAGGGTTAGGCAGAGGGTGGTGGTGGGTATTGTACACCTAAAATGTGAATAGAAGATTGTATGCATTCCCCTTACTTCCCATGGGTGTCGTAAAAGGCGACTAAGGGTCTTACCGGAGAATGGGCAGCAGCGTTCTCTATTTATTCCACCATCATACCATACTGCGATCGCCAACCCGCCTGCCAAGCGTGGCGATTATGGCAAGCCCCCCCCAAAATTGGGGGAGGCCTATGTCCAGCAGTGGACGTCTATCGGCTGAAACGACGACGACGACGATGCATTTCACGGAGGGGGTACTGAGTAAGTACCTGAACCTCTATAATAATAGACGAGTGTCTATCTGGAACTACTTAGTTAAAAGTGTTGAAAAACACCCTACTTACTTTTATCACAAAACAATGCTTTTACTTGCCTTGGGGATAGTAGGTACTTATGCCATCGCGGCGGGTACATTATTTACGCCTCCAGCTCATGGATGAGGTCGCGACACACACTTATTTAGCCTGTCTATGCCAACAAATTCGAGATCCGGCATTTCGAACGCTATGTCCATTTTTCGAAGAGCTGCATTTTGTCGGCGATCTAGAAGGGTCGTCGTAACCCGCGCATGCTCCAGAAAGTTTTCATATAGGGCTAAATCTGCTATTATAACATTATTTCTTCACAAAACCTCCAATCCGATTTGTGAAATGTTGCTTTTGACTAACTTCTTACGATTCCATTATTTGACATTAAAGCAATTCCTATTTTGTGGACCATTTTACGGATCTCCATACAAAATTGTCAAATAGATGAATTGCGTGTTACGAATTGTACACAAACAATATTATGAATTGTCAGATTGTGACCATTTTACGACTTTTAATATCATTCATAATGAATTCCTTTTATGATTCTCCCAAAGTGGCCTTTTTAGGGCCCCTGATCTCAGTAACTAATAATAAAGAGTCGCGATGAGAGAGATACATTGTACAGCCAGTGGTTAATACAAGTTCACATATCAACCTACGTCTGTTAAAATAATAAAATGATAAATAAAATTATACTTAAAAAACATTATGCAAAGAAATGGAATAGCGTAGAAATTGTCACACAAAATAAACCTTTCATAATATTAGTTTACGTACGTTACGTACGTTTCAGCCGATAGACGTCCACTGCTGGACATAGGCCTCCCCCAATTTTGAGGGGGGTTTGCCATAATATTAGTTTAATCATCTGTAAAAGCAGCAACGGTGTACGCTGCATTGACAATGGTAGGTATGATGGTAGGACAGAGTGACGCATGGGATAATGGTAGGTATCAACAATATAACACACACTCAAGTTTTTATCAATAATTATTAATCATTATCAATTATTAATAATCACCACTTATCTGTTCAATTAATTAACAAACTTAGAAAAAACCCCGTCAAGAGCGAGTCGGACTCGCGCACCGAGGGTTCCGTACCATCATGTTTTTAATTTTTCATCGGCGAGCCCTATATTCGTCAGAGAAGTTTAACACTATGCACTGCGGTGTAGAATATTGTAGTTTTTGTCAGCGCCATCTCTTGACGGATAGTGGAACTGTGACTTTTGTTGATAGTTTCTGAAAAAGTGTGATATTTAGATACTTCGTTTTATTTTTTCTGTTATCTTTATATAAACTTCTATCGCATGCATTATAATTATATAATAATAATTTTAGAATTTTCTCTATGCAAACTTCGGAGATAAGGGCCCCGGAGAGGTATTAGTTTTACATTTTACATCAAAAGTCGAAAATTTTGCGGCCTAAAAAAAGAAATGTTTAAGAATGTGCAAACGGCGCTCTTTCATATGATACTCCAACATGCCCTAGTAGCCCCACTTCGAATTTTTCAGACCCCTTTCAGTCCCAGTTGCAAAAAATATACAT
Source organism: Mesoligia furuncula (assembly GCA_916614155.1). Classification (NCBI taxonomy): domain Eukaryota; kingdom Metazoa; phylum Arthropoda; class Insecta; order Lepidoptera; family Noctuidae; genus Mesoligia; species Mesoligia furuncula. Next base: position 19,233,927 of record OU744798.1, read on the forward strand.
ATATTTTTATTTCTTTCTTATTTGCAAAATATTTGGCAAATGTCATCTAAAACTATTCCAAATTTCAAGTTAATAGCAATAGTAGTTCTTGAGATATCCAGCTGTGACAGACAGACTGAGCCTCACCATAAGGGTTCAGTTTTACCTTTTTGGTACGGAACCCTAAAAAGGTAAAACAAACGGAACACCCACGAACTGTCACACCACTTCACTAAGGTACAACTATTGTCATCGTATTAATTCACGTGTCCTCTCACAATCAATAGGTACAAGAAACTTACCGAAATGTCCACAAAACCAAAACAATACAACAAAAGCTCAAAGCTTTGAGTTTTGTTGTACCTATTGTTTTTTCCAATAAAAATAATTTCTACTACTGGAGTCTAAAATCGGGAACAATCAATCCGTGGGAACAATGGTCCTAATTAGAAGGCTGAAAGTCACCCAAAGGACAATGCTTGGAGTTTCCCTACATGATCGAATCAGAAATGAAGAGATCCGCAGGTAACCGACATAGCCCGAAGAATTGCCAGACTTAAGTGGCAATGGACAGGGCACATGGCTCGCAGAACAGATGGCCAATGGGGACGCAAGGCTTAGGAGAGGCAACCGCGTACCGGAAGACAGCGTTGGAAGGCCTCCCACAAGGTAGACCGATGACCTTGTGAAGGACGGAGGAATTCGCTGGATGCGGGAAGCACAGAACCGGTCGAAGTGGTGGTGCTTGGGAGAGGCCTATGTTCAGCAGTGGACGTCTTTTGGTTGAAATTATGACTACTAGGGTCAAACAGTAGGCTTTTGAACAATGATAAAGTCTCAAAAATACAAGCATCAATAAAACTTACACTTTATTGCCTATTCACACGAAGGCCTATCTTAATAAAATTATGCCCCAATTTTCGCCTGTCATCTAAATAAAACGTTTTCTTATTGCTGTCACATCTCTTTAAATAAGAATGCAGTGTCATGTTGCCATCAACATCGCTGGCCCGGAACATAAAGGGCTAAGGAAGGAACACGGGTGGGTTTTAGTCAGTAAGAGTCTGATACTCCCTTCCGCTCCACCCAGAGCGGGAGGGGAGGTCATATGATGATTTCCCTTCCGAAAAAAAAAAAAACGGATGGGTAGTGTGGCTTGCAGCCACCTTCGGTCGTCCAAGAATTAGAATGGATTCGTCATTTAGAATGGATGTTAGTGTGGTGCCAATAATTTGGTAAATTTTGTCCAAGAGGTGTGGGTGGCTGGTTCCATAAAGGGCAAGAGCGTAGAAAATACATAAGAAAAGATAATATGGGACCCCGTCATATGATGATTTCTCATCCGCAAAAAAAAGTGGGGTTCGTGGCTAAATAATAACAGCTGTACGGGTCGATCAAAGGTTAAGCTACGTCCGTGGATGGGTGACCATCCATTACGTGTCGAGACCCCTCCGTGCCTCGGAAAGCACGTTAAGCCGTTGGTCCCGGCTATCATTTGTAGATCTTTGACAGTCGTTACGGGTAGTCAAAAGCCCGAAAGTCTGATAACCAGTTTTATCAAAGGGTATCGTATTACCCAGTAAATGGCTTGTGAAGGTCTAACAGCTTTGAGTATTAAACCAACTGGAGGCGCCATTGTCAGGCGATCCCCGCTGCCAAAGGTACGAGACCGCCGGTCATAGCGGTTATATACACGTGTGCGTATAGTTTATGCTTGTGTTTGTTTTTTGTTTTGTGTGCGTGCGTAACAACGCGATCGAATTGCATTAGTGTATTATTGCGTTCCCTCGTCCCCCGCGATATGAAAGTGACAGACTTGTTTGCATAGATATTAGTACTCGTGGCGTCTCCGGTTGGTTTAATACTCAAAGTCTAACAGGCCATCGCTGTATATAAAATACTGGTACTTACATAGTTGGTAAAAGGCTGGGCATATGAGTGTAAGTGTGTCACGTCTACACAGACCCCAAGTAGGTCACGCAGACGCTACCCAAATTCTGTAACTACATGATGTGTCCAATATTGTATGTTGTGCTTATTCCGCTACAAGCAAGCGATATTAGTGGAGCGGTTGCTGAGCTGAATACAATCCTGTTTGCGTAAGGCGAGTGTACGTACGTACCTATTCATTATTCACACAGTGATGGGTTAATGAACTCAACGACACGATTATTTAATTAGACTAAGTATGCCAATCCGTTTATTGTCTTCAAGTTGATTAAGTGATGAAACGGAGTAAAGAAAAGAGAGAAAAAGGATAAGGATCTCATCTGACAGTCCATTACCATTTATTACGTTCTATTTGGTTTTGGCAAAGCTTTATTCTTTTTTGGTTGCTGCTTGACCAACACTACAAAAACGTATAGGTATAGTATAAATTTACATTGCGTTCGAATATAATCCAGCACGAAACATAAGTAAGTACATAGGTAGTAGATATAAGAATACATTGAATTTAATTGAAATTAGAAAATATTATTTACATTAAAGAAACAACCACGAAAACATCACTTATAAAACCATTGTCAATAAATTAATACGAAAATAATACAAAAATATCATAATAACACCATAAAATACCAGAGCGATAATACTACTTATTACAAATCATCTATCAAGTGGAGACATCTTCCCGACCAGAATGCCTTGAGCCTTGCTTTGAATGAGCCTGTGTACAGTATGCTTTTAAATCAAATGGTAATTTTTAAAATATTTTAACTGCCTGGTATTTTAACTATTCTAAATACCAAACACCTTTGGGCTTGAAGTAACCGAAAATCTACAGCGTCAAATCCAGAACCAATGAACAGTATTTCTTCCAACTACTAATCAATAATGCTCTCTACGTTGCAGTTCCATTACCTTTTTATTTTTCCCCGAGTGTACAATCGTACGTATGCGTTCTAGCATCGCTAGAAGTCCTGCATTTCCCACTGGGATAGCAATGGGAATCCAATTCAGTCGTATGAAACTTACATTTTCTTCTTTCCCTTAGGAGTCATATGCCTGCCGTGGTTTCAAAGATTCTACCGTCTACGTGCTGAATTTCAGCCGTATCTAGTGTTTGAAACGTTTTGAACTTGCTTCGACTGTTTGCACTTTAAGTTTTCCGTTTAGTCAAAGTCGATCGCTCAACTAGCTTTTATACTTGTAGATTTATAGATACTTACTATTCACTTTTGTGCCATCTCTTAGCTTCTTTACGGATATTTATGTAAACGGACGAAAGGTTGAGGGACTTTGGCCAGTAATCGCGAACTGTGCGAACATCTCTTTAAAATTCTTCGTCAACTATGTATTTTGAATAGAAACATTAATATATCGACATCAAAGTTGTTTTCGGAAGTTTTTTTGGGATGCATGAAGAAGTCTCCACACAGAGCGCAGTTTGTTCCGCCAGTTACTCAACTGAACCGAGCGCTCGGCACATTCTGGTTAGTCACAGCCACCACCTTATTTGACGGTTGCGGTGGTAGGGCTAACGCCCGTCTGGTTTGCGACCACGGGACCCACGGGAGCCCGGCGTCAAGTAGCCTGCTGAGTTTCGCCGATGCGTGGGCGTTCCAGTGCCTCAGGCATCTTCTGGGCACGCTCGTTCCATCATAGACCTCATCCATCGCTAACCGTCAGGCATGTTCAAGGTCAAGAGCGGGCCCCCACCCCTTCAATCACACTAATATTATAAAGGCGAAAGTTTGTGAGTGTGTGTGGGGGTGTGTATATATGTTTGTTACTTATTCACGCTTAAACGGCTGGACCAATTTTGATAAAATTTTGTACGGAAGTAGCTGACACCCTGGATTAACATATAGCCTACTTTTTATCCCGATATTCTCAAGGGATCGACATTTACGTGGGTGAAACCGTGGGACGCAGCTAGTAAAAAATAAAATGTGAAGTAAACTTGTCTTTATGGGAGTTGGCTAACGAGCCGTTTGACATACGTGCCTATAATATAGAACTTTATAAAGATTAGCTTTCGAGACATCTACTTCTGATTAGAAATCCATTATTGAATCCATTACGTAGAAAATTGAGTATCTTTTTTTTCACTTAGATCCCAAATCAAATAAGCCCACAATGTAAAAGTAATTTTTAAACCACTTAGCCCTCGTACGAACGGCCGATTTTTAACGCGGCGTCTTTTTATCGCGTTTTGAATTTTAACGCACTGCTTACCGCCGAAAGTTGAAAAACGGGCTTCCAGGTTTCAATTTAATCTACCTCTCGTAGACTTAGGTAGTAAAGCAATTATAATAAATATTACCTACAACGTGAGCTCAAGACTCCAAGATTTTGTTCGAAGCAAATGTGTTCAAAAAGGTACCTTCACAAAAAAAACAAACATATTACTTACCTATTGATGACTATCTACAATTCTGTTTTAAATAAATTTTGCAATGTTCATTTCTAGAGATTTAAAAGCAGTCTTGAAAATAAAATGCTCGTAATGAAAGATCTAAAAACATTCTTTTAAAATAATCTGGAGGTAGTTTTACCTGTATGCTTGTAAGACCTGAAACCTTGCTAAACTTTGAAAACGGCGCCTCGTTATAAGTCGGAACACTGGAGTCTACCAATAATGATCGGTAAACCATCAAGAATGGGCCACGATTAGTATCAATTTGCATTCCACTATATTGATTCATCACAACATTGGTGTGGCTTGTGGCTTAAGTAATAACAGCCTCACGAGTCGACCGTGGATGAGTAACCATCTTTACAAAAAAAAGATCCCTCCGTCCCTCGGAAAGCACGTTAAGCCCCGGCTGTCATTCGTGGATCTTTGCCAGTCTTTTCGGGTCATAAGAAACCCGAAAATCTGACAACCAGTCTTAAAAGGCTAGATAGATTTTACATTGAGTCTTCACCGAATGCGAATGCCTTACCTATTAAAGAAAATGTTATCTAATTTTAATTCCAGTCAATCGTTTGCCGAGCTACTAAATGAAAAGTAAATGTAACTTCGCTTTGATTAAGTATAGAAATAACTAGTCGGGTTTCGAATTAATAAACTCTACTTAGTGAGCCAATCATAACACAATCCAGGCTCCTAAGATTAAACTCATCGGCTTTACGAACCGTCTCTCGGCAATTATCTTTATATTCACCTTATTCTACTCGCTGTGACACTAAATAGTTGGTTGCAGCAGGCTAGCTCCTTACAACGAGTGAAAACAAGTGCACACGCTTACATGAAACCATACTTTCATAGGTAGATCTCTCTCCAAACTATCTTTTTTTCTTCAAACAAATGCCAGTCGCAAGCAGGATTACACCATTTAGAAAGTTGAAAAGTCCTCACCAAAAGTCCAGACATTATCCTAACATTACCTATACATATATACTAAAAGACCAAGTGTCTAGTTTGGGGCTCAGTGGCAAATCATATATTAATATGATATTCATTTGTAACCTAGCTGTAGGTAATATTTTAAGCCATTCATGTTAACTGTATCAACTGTACCTGGAGGATAAAATATTTCTATTCTATTTTTTTTTTAGAACTGTAACACGAGTACAACATTTTGTTTAAAAAAAAAAAGTTTATTTCTAAAAGTCTGGACAAATGGCAAGCCTGAACATAGTCCTGACGGACGGCCAAAATCTTGACATTTCTGGAAATCTGGACAGCTGGTAACTTTAGTCGCCAGTGTGTTTTTTTTCACTGTACGTCGAGCATCCCTGTGTGCGTGTGTTTGCGCTCGTTGTATGGACCTAACCTTCTGTACCAATCTATTCTGTGTCGCTAGGATAAGCTGCAATTAAACATTTAATTAAAGTGCACGTTCTCTGTGTTTTTATACTATACTGCAAAATAATATGTACAAGTAATATATCAAAAGTAGGGGAAATAATCAAAGGGTGTCAAAAAATTCGTCCGCATCGCTGTCAACAGGATACGTGCCCAAAAGGCTGGCAGCATTGCCACTTTGTATGGTAATGCTGATTCTTTGGCCAAAAAATAGGCCAACCCTCTGGTCACGTGAAGAGTCGACCAACCGCTTGGCGACGTCTTGAAATACTAAGTGAACACTCGGGCTCCATGGCCCTAGTGTTTCAATTCCAAACGGCTCAAACATATAAGTTCCAAAGAGATTGGAGTATTTGCGCCGTTTGAGGTTTTTCTCACCTGCAGCAGCCGCCCCAGCAAAGCTCACCGTGTTTGGAAGATGGGATAGCGCAAGGGTTGCATCCCATACCAAAGGCCTACCAACCTTCCAAGGCCTTATGGTCATTCCGTCTTGTCTCTTCCCATCGTCGCGTGCCAAGCCATTGGGTTCTAAAACAGCTGGCACCCACGGCGGTGACAAGAGCTCGACGGATGATGTCATTTGCTGGCATGCCGTGCTATCCGGCCTGTGCTTTTATTGGTAGCGATGCGGAGCCACGCAAGGGTCGCCCAGACGCAGACGAGTAGTGACCCGAAGGTGGTGTCACCCAGCAAAGTGCCTATGTTGGGTGACAGTAGCGCCTGAAGCCAGAGGCCCGACTCCCACTCATCCACAGCCAGTAGGCGGGGACGCTCAGCAGTATTGGTGGACTTATTCATAAGACTATTCCGTACCAACACTGCCTCTGGGAAGATGGGTTCGCAAGCCGATCACAGATCGGCTAAACCGATGTACTGATCAGTAAACGCCTGGAAAATGACTTGCCCGTATACGGGCAAGTCATTTTCCAGGCGTTTACCACGTCGGCTAAGCACGGCACTTCAAAGTCAACCAGGGAGGGAGCTAAAATCTTCCCGGTCAATTTTTCGGTGCTGTGGACAGAGGACAGGAACGGCGTAAGCTTTGCGATCGCTGAGGCCACCAAAGTGGATGGGTAGTGCGAGCGCGTGTTACACGCGCGCCCTAAAGAGATGTCAGCATCATTTGAAGGGCCCGTTAGGGCCGAAGCCTGCCGGGTTAGCGGGATTGTCCGAAAGCGTTACCGCTACCCTGGAACCTAAAGGGCTAAGGAAGGAACACGGGTGGGTTTTAGTCAGTAAGAGGCTGACACTCCCTTCCGCTTCAACCAGAGCGGCAGGGGTCATAATAATATGATGATTTCGCACCAGAAAAAAAAAAAAACGGATGGGTAGTGTGGCTTGCAGCCACGCTCGGTCGTCCAAGACCACATTTAGAATGGATGCTAGTGTGCTGCGAATAATTTGGTAAATTTTGTCCAAGAGGTGTGGGTGGCTGGTTCCATAAAGGGCAAGAGCGTAGAAAATACATAAAAAAAGAAAATTCTGCAAAGAGATTTATTGATTAATAACGAACATTTGGTAAAGCTATTGCTGATAATATAATTTTACGGTCAAAATATCACGAATTGAAATAATAATCCTATTTCATAAACGAATAAAAGGTACATTATGTATCCAACCTAATGTACCATTATATTAATCTCGCAATATTCTCTTCGAATCGCCTTCACAATAAACCCTTATATCAATAACGTAACTAGATGTCACTTTCGACCTCTGGGAAAGCCATGTTGACATGATTTTATCTTCGAAACTAACGAAAATTGATACGCAACATATTATTTACAGCGTCAGTCGGAAAAATCACTCGCAAGCATTTGAACCGTGTAATAGATATCTGAAATATTTTCTTTGTTATGAGTTTACATGGGTGGACCTGACCCTTATCACGAGAAAAGCCAGGTTGACGTCACCCACGCTATGGCAGCATCCATAAAAATATGACTTGTTAGGTTTATATACACTTCATTTATAAAAGCCACGACTTGAAAGTACCAAGTTATTTAGCTACAGTTTTTGTACTAAAGAGAAACAAGAATTTAGGTACTTACTGTTTTAACTTAGCCTTTTTATGAATTTATCCAGCAAGATGTAAACAACGATATTTAGACAGCCTTGGTAATCTAATCTCGGCTATATTTTTGCTAGGAGGTAGCTTTTGGAGGTACCTTTTTGGTAGCTGAGAAAATGTGGTTTACGTCGGGCGGATTAGAGTTAGTTATAGATTCTAATTTATTGAAGAGTTAGATTTTCTAACTGAAAATGATAAATGAAATGACAATAAAATAATGAATAAAATGATAATAATGAATGATATAATGAATGAAATGATGAATGATATATGATTTCTCTGACACAGAAAAGGCATTCAGGTCTTCCACTCAGAGCATTGATTTGAACCGCACTTGGACGAACAGCACCTGAGCACTTCCACTAACCGCACTGAAACAAAATTTTGTAACGTGCGGTTCGGTGGAACAATCCAGCATTTGCTTGTAAAAGTCAAAACGCAGAAAAAATACCATCAGACACTTTTTGCTGCTTAAATAATTATCTTAAATAATAAAAAGTACCAATTTCCTCAGCACTGTTGTCTCGTTGTTTTTGTCTCGGCAATATAAGTTTAGTCTTCTTGTCCAAGTCTCCGGAATCCACCAGTGCTTTCGAGGTCGACAGCTTGTAACGTTCTAAATATTAAACTGCACTCTCGAAATAGCAATTTCTTCGCAAAGTATCTCAACTCCAACTTAATTTTAAATTTATAGTTCGTTGGTGTGAACTACAGTTTCTAGCTTCAGTCTTTTATGTTTAGAATTCTGCGGTTAAAAGATTTTATAACGTTAAAATGTGGTAAAAAGAAAATCTCTTGGAAATGGAGCACATTCAAGTAAAGAAAAAAATATTTGGCGTACGACTTAGCAGTAACTGGTAAACTGTGTGATTAAAACTGCCAGACTTAGCAGTCTTAACAACGTATTAGTAAATGAGAAAACTTGCGATCCTGAAAACCGAAACACAGTTAGAAAACCAGATTCAAAGTTTGAAACTTAAGTGTCAGACAGAGTTTCAAATCCGCACAATATGTGTGATCTTATCAGCTGCTCGCGTCTCAAACCCCAAACTGTATCGTGTAAAACTGTGATTCGGTTGTGATAATTGTCTCAATTCGCCACATTTGGGGCAACATAGAGACCGAGTAAGTTTATCAGCCCATTTCGCTACTCATAATAATATTATGCTCACAACGTAAAAACACGCGACAAAGGGGGAACTAGATAAGAGGTAATTTGCTCGGATTTCATCGTTATCGAGACATTTTAAGGCTCATAAATAGTTAAAGAATTTCTTCCGTCTCGGGAAGGAACGTTGCAGTAGGAACGTTAGGAAGGAACGTGCGGCAATCTTTTTATAACTGCGGATCGGAGACGCTATTCGTACTTATAACGGGTTACTAAGTATACGTTGTACTATTTGAATAGATTGCTTTAGAGTTTTCTAACATTATTTTTATCAAAGAGTTAAACAATGTGGGTGTCATAAAAATCCCAGTAAGAGATTACATAAAGAACTAAAGCAGCTATGACGTTTATTGCAATCCTAAACGATCACCAATGTCAAGTGATTTTGGCTCTTTGGACGTCTTTGTAGCGGTAATGTAAAACTGTTCAGAGTTTACGGGCATGAACAAAAATCTGACATAATAACATAATCAAAATATTCTTGGTTCGTTGGTTTTAACTAGATACGAGACAGTTCAAGTTTATAAAACTTGAGAAGGGTGACCTGACCTTAACGTCACTTGTGACAGCAACTTCTTAATAGACTGAATTAAAATAATAAGCTTTCCATGTACACTATACTATATTTAAAATACAAATGTAAAGACTATAGAAACGCCTATTATTTAACTTCAAACAATTATCTTCAAATTCATTAATTAACAAACAGGGACTAAAATGAAACGTAATTTTATTTATTAGTACAAAGTGAATGACAACGCCGACTTGACGACATTTCTTTTTAGCCGAAACAGTCTCGGATTATTAAGACAATTATGTTTGAACTAAATAAGCAGAATTTCCCTCAAAAAGCTATTCCCTACTGAGAAAGAGATAAGGATCTCGTTTGTTCACTTGCCTTTCATAATCCTAATTAGCCATTTAACCGAGTCCTTATCATTGGACCTGAACAGAAAGTCATTCGTATAAAGCAACTTGCCTTCGTAGCTGTCTACATAAGATTCAGTTTATATTTCTACTGCTGCCTCGAGTGTGGTGTTCATTTTTGTTTACGTATTTTACTTTCAGCTGTTTATCATAGGCATCATATTATTTTTTAAAGATTTTTAACTAGCGTATTACTTTTTAAGATATTTTAATTCTATTTTAAAGGTTTTTATAAGGCTTTAAAGGGTCTTAAAAATAATTTGAGTCAGATTTAAGTATCAGAATTGAAGTAGACAAAATAAAATTTAACAGATCACAGTATAATTACTGTAGTCCATGAATATATAGTTATTTCCGAAATCATCATCATTTCAGCCAAAAGACGTCCACTGCTGGACGTAGGCCTCCCCCAAGCACCTGCACTTAGACCGGTTCTGTGCTTCTCGCATCCAACAGGTTCCTGTGGCCTTCACAAGGTCGTCGGACCACCTTGTGGGAGGATTTCTGAAATACATACAATTGAATGAATTCAATAATAATGGTTTGTGATTCGTTTTCGCATTCGATCCAGCATGAAGCGCGTGATTTGACAAAAAATCACACACACAGTCACACACACGACACGGACTTAAACTGGGGCTTTTAAAGTCCACTTCCACTTCTGAGCAATAAGAGCATAAGTGATCGAACCTCCATGCAAGTTTTGGACAAACTAACTACTTTTTGTCTCCTAAGGCACAGGTTTCCCCTAGTTTAGGAGGCAGGGTTTCCACCATTCCAGACACCTTTTTACAATCAATTGTTCTTTGTTACCTACATGTAGGTACTACTTATTGTTTTTCCAAGTGGGCGTGGATGGCCAAATCCGAAACTATGAGGAACAGCGGAAAGTACTCAAAGGAGTCGCGGGCTCGATTTTGATGAAAACTAAAACTTCATCATTGGATTTTTGAAAAATCAATAATTCTGGCCAGGAATCGAAACCGTTGATTTTGAAAAAAAAAAACACACACACTGTATTATTACACCATTCGATAGTGTCGCTGATAAGAATCGAATTCTGGGAAGTAATGGAAAGGAGTCAAAGGAGTCTTTGAGTACTTTTCGCTACTCTTTATAGTTTCGGATTCGGCCATCCACGCCCACTTGAAGAATTCACCCTGTATAAAATTCATGCTCTTGTGAGTACATTGAACTCACATACTAGCTTTGATCGCTTCTTTTTATCTTGAAACATCTACATAGCGCTTCTTACCCTACCGGCGGCGACGTTATTTGAGGCATTGCTTTGAAATTTTCAGAGAATTTTCTTCAATACATAAGTTCTTATGGCATGCATAAAGTAATTCCAAACTTAAAAGAGATACCTGTGAGTGTTTCGGTATTTTTTCTCAGTGTAGTCGGATAGAAAACACCGAATACATCTAGTTTTTTTAATATTTTGACGTGTAAATGTGTTTACTTAAACCAGTTTACAAAATAAACTAAATTTAGGTATAAATAAAAACGCTAAACGCAAAAGCGATAAATCGGAAAAAGCTAGTTTCGAGAAAATTTAAGTTTTGCTTTTATTCTCTTAGGGATTTCAGGTAAAACTGAGATAGGGTTTTTTTTTTTAATTTTTTTATTATTAAGACACCGCTATTTGGCTTAGCTCATTGGATGCCATTTTCTTTAAGCTCTCTAATGCCATAAAAATCAATAACGATTTTTTTGATACCGCTTTCGAGCTTAGCACCGCAGAGTTATAAATTAAAAAGCAGTAAGCTACAGCAGTACGCGTTATAGAGCAGTGAGGAATCAAAGTATTGTTGAATACGTCAAAAGCATATTTGATATAATTATGTTTGTGTTGTAGGTACGTAAAGTTGAGGCTTGCGGGTTGATACACAATCCCTGTCAGAGGCACTGCGTTTACCCAGCACTCCCGTCTCATGGGTGTAGGAGAAACACCTTGGGCCCACCCACACCACCAATAGATGAACATAGTGAGTAGATCGTATTGTTTCAGCCACTACGTTCTTCGCGGATGAAGAACATCCATAAAGATTTATCTACAAAAGAAGTATTGCCTACCTAAACTGAGTGGCAGGAGTTAAGTACCATCGGATAAATCTCTAATGTGGAAAGTCAACAAAACGTGCTACGTCTCTTATACGATATGAGAGGTAATTTTTTCGTTCGCATCAAGTGGGGCCGAATGAGGTGTTGAGCACGTTTCGGATACGGAGCGATGACGTCACGTCTTCGTTTATAACCCTCTTGGTGCCGAAACTGAGATAGCAATGTGCTAAAAGAAATATGGGGATTGGTTTTTTTATCAATTTATGTACTAAAGTTATTATTTTTTTTGTTTCGTTTTGATATTGTATTAAAATACATAATAAGGTTCCAAATTAGTCATTGAAATATTTGTGCCTATATTTATCACCAATTTTAGTAGGCCGAATTGGGGATTGAAATTAGTATAATGATATGAAGAAAATATTGAAATAAAATTACACGCAACTGTTAACTCTAGGAACTAAATTCAATGACTAGTTAGTCATTTAATTTAGTTCAAAGTAACTTACTTTACAAATAAATACAGAAACAAAAGGACACTTAGGCGTGGGAAGTACTCGTCCGCATCGCTATCATCTAGAAACGTGCCCAGAAGACTGGCAGCAATGCCACGTTGAATGGCAATGCTAACATCATTGACATTGATGAATTTTATTTGGACAATGACATGAATATTTACTTTGTAAAGTATTTTGTTTTTTCATTTAATTATTGTGAATGTGAGGACTATGTGGGTAATTTTTTTTTCTGTTTTCCTTCTTAGTTTTAATCATGATCTGGAGTAATTTACGCGGCCTACCTAAATGTCTTTCTTTGGTATTGTTCGTCAAATCGTTGAGCTCCTCAATTTCTGAGTTGAGCTGCACGATTTTTGACAAATGCGTGCACTGATTGGACAGGTCCGCTCAATCTGTGTGGTTCTTTCCTCAAAAGACCATTTCAGACATCAATCTATGTAGATTGATGTCTGAAATGGTCTTTTGAGGAAACAAAATCTTGGTCAGATCGTGTGAAGACCATGTGGTCTTCACACGATCTGACCAAGATTTGGTCTGGACTTTAAAAGAGACTGTGACCTCTGAGTTTGTTTCGGCCTTTCTTCTCAGAGAAGTCAGATAGGAAACGCCGACCACATCTAGTTAAAAAAATATAATGACGTGTAAAAGTGTTTATAAAAACCTACTTACAGAAATAAATCATTTATCATTTATTTATCATTTAACTCTTTGTTATTTAGTATATTACACGCCAAGTTTACTTTAAGTTTAGTTTCTCACAACAAACCATACATATTCATTCTACATTCACGGAATACACATTCAGTGCGACGACTTCCTATTGTGACATGCGCAGAAAAGTATAAAACATAAAACTTTTCTCTACAAACCTGTGAAGAAGTGAAACACGACATTCAAATTTAGTCCCGCCTTCATACTCGCGAGTAAGTGCATCGGTTTCCGACGAATTCACGTCTTGAATTGAGAAGTTGTTACCTGCCTCCAAAAGGGGTCAGGGAGCCATGTTCGGTACATAACAAACTTCAACGTTTCGGCTCGACACTCAATACTGCCAGTTTATTTACCAACAACTGTTTGACAATTTTGTCTGTTTGACATTCAACTTTCTCTATTGGCCTACATCGTAATCGGGAAAAACTTATCAACTGTCCCATACAACACTTCACTACTTGATCCAAATATATGAGACGTCTCATTATTTAGAAAGTTGTTTAATTAGATGGTCTGTACCCACACCCTTAAATTTGACCACACCTTTCTGATACATACTGTATAAAACGTATAAAGCTTGCATTTCCTAAAAAAGCGGCGCCGTCATATAACGACCGTGAAATGGCGGCATCACAGCTAATATTCACGGCCGTACATTATGTGACGGGACCGCTTTCTCAGGTAACTCATGCTCTAGTCATGATAAGTGAGTGGCTCGTAGCCGGCGTAGCTGACGGCTACGGCGTAGGCAAAACGTGCTACGAAAATATACGAGAGCGCGTAGGCTATTCTTTACGCTATAACATAGTATTAGAAGAGATGATCAGAAGGCCAATTCTCGTAATTAAAAACATTCAAAATGTAGTCACAATCTTATCTCAGTGACAATCAATGTCAAAAAATTGTCAAAAATGTAGGAAATTAGAGGTACTTTTACCAACTTCAAAAAAAAAAGGAGGTTATCAATTCGACAAGTATGTATGTAATATTATTGGAATTGCATTATATTCACATATGACAATCTATTATGGCTTCCAAACAAATATACAAAATTTTATAGACGTATGTATGTATGTATGTTTGTCCACGCATTTCTCCGCAACTATTAATCGGATCGTGACCTTTTTTTTTTGTTGGTTTTCAACTTAGGGAACAATGCAAGTTTTATTAAAATCGATTCAGTAATTTTCAAGATATGGACTAATACGTGTAAGTGACGGCCTGGCTTATTGATACGAGCTACGGGTGTAGTGTCAAAGAGAAAACATCTCAAAATCTTGGTCAAATTCTAGTGCAATATTTACAACAAAACTATTACCTACTTATTACAAACAAATATTCCAGTTTTTACTTAAAACTAAAAATTACGGAAGTCGGTGGCGAAAAACTGAAACTAAAATACAGATCCCAAGACACCGACTTCCGAAATGAAAGTTATTTCATAATTTTGAGTTCATTTCTTTTTGAAGTCGGTTTAATTTTTTAAATTACTTTTTTGTAATAATAATATTTACAATAATAACAATATTCTTATTTAAGTAACAAAAGATTGGACTATCAATAACCAAATCTCTGATTTCTCTAAAAGAGGTTAATGTTATCCATTATTTAGTTAGTTATTTCTAAGATAAGACACAAAGAAAATAAATAATGTCCGTAAGTAATATAATTTATTTTGTTGTCTAAAAGGAATCAGCAAAGAGAAAGAAAGCATCTCAAAGTATATACTAAAGAGTTACGTGATTCGCAGTAATAATGTCCAACAGACATTATTACAAATGTCTAGGAAATTGTAAAAAGCTACAGTCCGTTGCACACTGACTTAAAAGTAGACTCTTTGTATTAATCTCTCTTTATTCCTTACCTGCGACTTTGAATTTATAATAATTTTACAAGCAGAAAATATTACGACCTGCATTTTACTTAGATCTTTAAAAAATATAAAAGGGTCTGCAAAAATCTGTAGTTTCAGTTTTTGAACACAAAACAACGATTTGCGGATTGTTAGGTTTTGAGTGGGCCACAAAAAAATCTACGCAATACTCGCACGCACATACACTTGTATATAATAGAAAGAGAGAGATAGGGAAAGAAAGTCGTATGGAGAGAGCTTAACGCTTTCTCTTTACGTGACGATTTCTACCAGTCAATCCCTACCTTAAGCCGCGTTAAGGAAATTCGTTCCAAAATCTTAAAATACTATACTATATTAATATTACCATACTAATATTATAAATTCACATTGCTACATTGTTCACATTGGGCACATTGCTCGCAGAACGGATGGTTAAAGAGGCCGAAAGGATCTGGAGTGGCGACTGCGTATATACAAAGCGTTGGAAGGCCTCAAGGTGGACCGATGACCTTATGAAGGCCGCAGGAACCCGTTGGAAGCGAGAAGCACAAAACCAAAAAGTAGAGGAGGCCTATGTCCAGCAGTGGACGTCTTTCGGCTGAAATGATGATGATGTTTATAAATTCGAAAGTAACTCTGTCTATAGTATAGGTTACCTTTTCACGAATTAACCACTTCGATTTCGATAAAATTGGTAAGGAGATAGATGGTATCCTTGAAAAGGACATAGGCTACTTTTTGTCTAGTAGCGGGCAAAATCTAGATATTATAATAGAACTCATCAAAGATAAAAAAGTTAAAATCATACTTATATAGGCAATATTGCCTATCTGCATTATACTATACTAATTCTTAGTAATAGTCTGGAGTTTGGAAGTAGGCGATTTAATCCGTGCCTCGGAAAGCACGTAATGCCGTTGGTCCAGCGCCTGATCTCTCCCCGGTCATGTCGGATTGCCGTCCCATCGGACTATGAGAGTAAAGGAACAGAGAGTGCATCTGTGTTTACGCACACACTTGTGCACTATAATATCTCCTGCGTACCTGGCTAATTTCTGTTGAGATTGGCCACCGTGACCGACGGTTTCGGTCATCTATAGCTTACAAATAAGACTGGTCAATTTAAAAAGTACTCGACACGGTAGGAGCTACCTACTCAAAATGATCTCCACCCATCTCGCTTGACTACACACACGTCTCACTTTTAATTTATCACCAACTTAAAACGCCAAAGAAAACATCATGAATAACCCAACGTGTCATGTTATAATAGAATGTAATGCTTTCCTAACGTTCACAAGAAAGCCAACACGACGTGGATATATCGCGTTCACGTTATCCAACACAGTGATTGACATTTGATTAACTCTACCGAGAAAAAGTGAAAGCGAGAGAGAAAAGATTTTGTTAATATAAAATTGTGTTATCCCGCGGGACAGGCAAACATACTCGTAATCTCATACGACACAACAATAACATTAAGAAAATCCCGAATCTGCAATGTCTCCGCGACACATCCACACACACCCTTGTCATTCAAGGTCCAGCCAACTGTAAAATTAAATTCACATTTCATTCCGTTCATTCTTTCTTTTCTTATGCTTTGTTTGTCTCTCGCTACAAAACGCAAATTCCCATTTATATTAATTCTTTTTAAAATGTATTAGACCAAATGTTGTTTGGGAATGTAATGCAACTATTCGTTTTTGGCGCAGTGAGTTAAACTATTCTTTATTTTTTTACCCGACTTCGGATGGTTATGATTTTAACCAGTATTCATCTATGTATGTTTATCTGTTCCCTCATAACTTCCAAAGTACTTATAATAATTTGACAAATAGGATATTGTTAGAAGCGTCTTGACCGTCCGCTAGTTAACCTTTTGAACGCCACGGTCGGGTATAGACGACAAACGAAAACGTGCCCAACACGCGTTTTCTTGTCGGCTGTAGACGACGGTGGCGTGTTGGGCTCGTTTTCGTTTGTCGTCTGTACCCGACGGTGGCGTTCAAAAGGTAAAAAATGTCGTTTTCTTGTCGGCTGTAGCTTGTGCTTTCAAAAGGTTAAAGGCTATGTGACGTCACACTGAATTCAATATGACGCCCTCGCAAGTAGAGTTTATCACGCAATTAACGTATATTACAACGGCCCGACATGAATCATTGGGCAGTTGCCTACCAGACACAACACACGTCTCGTCGGAGGAGCCGCCCTTTTCTATGGAGGATGAGTGAACTTTATACCCTTTTTCTCATACCTCTATATCCTCTAGAATTTAGTGTGTATATTATGTAAGCCCTTTTAGTAAAAGGTGGAAACTTTCCTTGGCCATCACTTCAGCATATCGCAGTTCAGTGCTAGACATAGGTCTATAGAGGTACGAGGAACAGGGTGTAAAGTTCACTCATACTCTATAGAAAAGGGAGGATCCTCCGCCCAGACGGGTGTTGTGTCTGGCGGGCAACTGCCCAATGATTCATGTCGGGCTGTTGTATCTATCCTAGTTGCGCGGTAAAATCTTCTTACGCGATGCAGGATTTTGCGTGACGTCAGTATGACGCGTTGTTCGCATGTGGCGTTGTAGATACCGCTACACGTCTCTCAAAGCCTGCGCCACAACACCATGTCCTCCGTCTTCCGCATCCAGTCTATCCCAGCAACCTTATTTAGGTCGTCGGTCCATCTAACTGGGGGGCGTCCCACACTACGCTTGCCGATACGCGGTCTCCGCTCTGGACTCGTCTGCTCCACCGGCCATTGGCCCTTCAACAAACATGGCCAGCCCAATCCCACTTCAGTTTGCTTACTCTGCAAGCTATGTCGGTAACTCCGGTTCTTTTCCTTGGCCCTATACGTACCCATTTATTATTCCACAGGTCTGCAGGTGGATAAGTATTTATTTAAATACAAATTATACGGTGATTTTCTACTTTTCTATACTTAGTGCAGAACTGCAGACACCATTCGGTCACAAAGTGTCAATAGTTTCTAAGCTTGTCTAAATGTATATGATGTTATTGTTGGTGAAGAGAAAATAAATTAAAGAAAAATGCATTACAAGCAAAAGAAAATCGGTCAAGTTGTTGTTGTCGGAGTTGGACTAGCGCACCGAGGGTTCCGTACAAATTTGTGGGTCTAAAAATTTACGGTTTTCGGTTTTTTCCTTTATTTGTGCTACATGACATTGCTTCTTGCCAAATTTCATGATTCTAGGTCAACGGGAAGGAGCCTTTAGTAGGCTTTGATTCCGGAACATAAACGCCCGTATCTTTTGATCGCGTTGACTTAAAAGTTTGATTTTTTCACTACTTCAAGGGAGTGCAGGCTTGAGTATTTGATATTAGTTTCAACTTGACAACTCTACGTGTTCCTGAGGAAAAGGATCTTGAGAGACGGACAGACAGACGACAACAAAGTGATCTTACAAGGGTTCCATTTTTCCTTTTCAGGTGCGGAACCCTAAAAAACACTTTAAAACTATAAAGAAACCGAAAACAAATATTATAATATGCCAAAAGGGCCTCAGCTCAGTATAATATCAGAGGACAATACAAGGTGTTCCACCTGACGCGGATTTTCAGCTGAAACCCACGAGAAAATATTTGAATTTGATATGCCTTTGATTTAAAATAAATCTATAAGCATCTAATGCTATTCAATAAGATAATTCAAGCTTTAGTTTTGTTTTCATTGTTCGTTTTCATAGCGTAAACATTAACCGACGAAATCCCAGTGAACGAATTATGATTTCTATCGCAATTGAACAATCAATCGTTATTACAGACTATTGGCTTCAAACGGAACCAAATGAACAAGAGGTAATTGGCACTGCATAGCATTCCTCTCAGGCCATCATCTGCCTAGCCTTTTCCCAACCATGTTGGGGCCAGCTTCCAGTCTAACGGGATGCAGCTGAATATCGGTATTTTACATGGAGCGACTGCCTATCTGACCTTCACAACCCAGTTACTGGGTAATATGATACTTCTTGGGAAGACTGGTTGTTAGACTTTCGGGCTTCTGACTACACGTAACGACTTTCAAAGATCTACGAATGACAGCCCCAACGGCTTAACGTGCTTTCAGAGGCACGGAAATGAGGAAAAACCGCCAAGTTATACAAAAGTAAACGTTTTTCCTTTTGTGTATTGTATAATACAATCATAAGTAAAAATAACTGCGATGACAAAGCCTACTTTTCATTTGCTCTACTCAATTGTTTTGATTAGAAAAACGTTTGCAGTTACTTTCTTCGATATTGTGTGTAGTTACGAAGTAAGTCTGTATTAGGTTCATAAATAAAACCGTTTCTATTGTGATGAGTTTTCCACAAGCAATGTTTTCGTTATTCTGGAAAACTTTTAATTAATTTCTGTAGTTTAACCAGAATCAAAATAGTAAGCAATTCAAGTATCAATGTTCTTGCTTATAACGTCAACAATTTTGGGAATAACACTACTTTTTTCTAGAAACTTGATACAGGCAAAGGCCGACGTCTGTTAATATCTAACTGAAATATAAATAAAACTAGCAGCGCCTCGCAGTTTTACCCGCATAAGTGTCGATCCCCCATGGGATCGACACTTATGTACAACACCAAAATGTACATCCACCCTTAACAGACGTCACGTAAGGCCGCAATACTGTCAAGGGTGTGAGGGTACATGAAAATATACGATAAGTTAAAGGAACCTACAAAGACCTACAAGCCTAACAGTCCCTACGACCCCAAGCCGCCTACAAGCCCTACAGCCCTAACCTATCATATACCTAGTGATAAATAAATATATAAATAAGTTCAGGGTGTCTGCACCATGCGACCTAAGGTTACAAATGGATAGTAGACAGGGATTCCAGGTTCGGGAAGGGTAAACTCACTGCCAGTCAAGCAGACTCACAAGACTGATCAGAGACGGCTAAAGGTGTCTTGGCGAAAGTGAGGAGTAATGAGACAAGAATATAATTTTTTTATTATTGTTATATAAAAGTTTTTATCCCGATATTTCCATGAATATCGGGATAAAAACTAACCTAAGTCCTTTCCCGTATGGATTGGTTTTACGATGAAGACTCCTATTCTAAAGCCATCTATTTAAGCTTGATTCTGGATTAAAAAAATTCAGATTCTATGCTAAAGTTTTGAATACGTGTCATGTCATGTCATTTGTAAGTTGTGATTGGTTGAGCTAGTTGCTTAGAAGAGCGGTTCCGTACTAATTATCATAGCAGCCGTCATGATCTGTAATTTTCAGCAGTATTTGATTTTGCAGTCCAGCCGTCGCGTCGTGAGAATGCGTTCCTGACACTTGTTATTGCGACAATTCTAGTATCTAATAAAGATCAAATTCGCAAAACACGTATTCGTTTGTATGAAGTTGACAGGTGTCAAGACCGCATTCTCTCATAGGCCGCACTGTAAGTTGTCAAAATACGCTCTGTACGATTTGGACAGCCGATAATATGTGATTGTTCCCACTTTCTTAGGAACCCAAAGCTTTACAGAAAATAACAGCGGTCAAGCGGTCACATTAAATAATGCGGTATAAAGCAAATATCACAAATTATCAGAAATTCACATAATTGAAACATCGTTACTGGCCTTACTTGTGATTAGTTTGTACCCTTTTGCCCATAATTTTGCCCCGAACCGCACCCGCGTCATAATTTATTGTGTTTCTACTGAATTGGAAACATGTATGTACCCATGATATGTAAATGAATATTTATGTTTTGTCAAAATAATTGCAGAGATCTTGGAGATTTCTGGGGGCCCAAAAAGGCCACTTTGGCAGAATCACAAAAGGATAACATTATGAATCATAATATGGCGCGAACACAGTCCGTGTTTTTCTTTTTTTCGCTGCACTACGTACTTAGGTATAATCAAAGAGATTGGAATTGGATTGGATTTATTGGTATTTTGGTGATGAATACCAATAAATCCAATCCAATGATTCATAATGTTATCATTTTATGATTCTGCCAAAGTGGTATTTTTAGATCCCGTGGTGATTTGTGGAGGCTTCTGAGACTCTGATATAATGAAAGTTATGTAGGTACATACCTGCTTAACATAGGTAAGTAATTTTTTTTTAAATGAAGTATATTATACTATATATATATATACTAGGTTGGGTTTTCTTTTTACTTGTTTGTACTCAATATTCGATTTTTGCTGTCCCCTTTATTAATAAACTAGTTTCAGCCCTCGACTTCATCCGCGTGAAAGGAGATGGAAAACGGTGGGCCCAAATGTAATGAAATGAGATATGTTCTAAAAAATTAGTCATTTTTTTATCTTAGAATATGAAAAATCACCTCAATCCGCAATCTGGAAGCGGAGAAATATGAGAAAGATAGTTTTCGTCAGATTATCAATTGAGTAATCGATTACACAGTTACGAAAATAAAACCTTTGCACTAAATAATTAAGTCAAAGTAATTAAATGCACTACTATATGCTATTGCATATAATTACAGTAATATTAATAAATAAAATATCAATTAATTACTGAAAAACCAATATTAATGATTATCGTTTTCATATCGATTAAAACCAGTCTTCTATTTTTAGTCTATGTATTTATGTCACTGGCACACTGACCTGTATGAGGTCAATACACTGGCATGACAGCTGACTGATATTGACACTAGACAGTTGCTTTCAGTCTATCAAAAAGTACTCTGTGACAGCTTACGTTTATTCCACACATGGACGATATAATAAAAAGGTCCTCTAAAATGCTGGGGTTTGTTAAGAGGAATTCCAAGCAGTTTAGGTGTTATAAAACTAAAATTATACTTTATAATTGCTTAATTCGAAGCATATTGGAATACTGTAGCGTGATCTGGCGTCCACACTATGCCACACACTCGTTGCGTCTAGAACGCGTTCAAAAGCGTTTTCTATGGCACCTGGCGTTTTCTAGCGGAATAACTAAAAAAGTACGATCGTACAGAAACAGACTGAAACACTTTAAAATGGTTTCGCTAGACAATCGCCGATGCATTAATGACGCAGTGTTTGTGTGCAAAGTAATGAACCATAAAATTGACTGTCCACAAATATTGCACACCTTTAATTTCCGTGCTCCCTCAAGAATTCCTCGTAGTCCCATAACACCACTTTGCCCACCGCAGAGAAGAACTGTTCTAGGTGCCAATTCCCCATATGCAAGGTTATGCAAGGTCATAAATAGCTGCAGTGACAAAATCGATTTACACTATGAAAGTTTGGGCAAATTGAAAGCCAAACTTCTTAAATACCTTCCTAAATAGATGTGTGTGTGTTAATGTGTTTACATATAATAAGTACCCTTTATTGTTGCATTTCATTAGATCGATGTGTTCATTATTTACACTTTTAGATACCTAAGTAATTTTAAAAATAGATTAATATTTATGTTTTGTACAATTTCATTATGCATGCGGAGTTTGCCTGTAAGTGATTGTTGCACTATTGCATACATACATTCGCATGTTACCATTAGCATAGAACCTGTGTAAACAATTGTTGGTGAACCAAATAAATAAAAAAATAAATAAATAATAGACAGTAGCCGTTTGTTCACTCGTTTCGTGTTTTCAGATGCGTTTTGAGTGCTTTCTCGATTATTCGTTATTTTTCACGACCACTGCTTTGTATTTTACGGATTCCGACCCTGCCTACCTTGTACGACCCTTGTTTTCACACTGGACACCGAAGGTCACTCACACGTTTGACTTGGAATTGTTATTTTGGATTTTACCGCCGCCGGCTTGTTGATTGGATATTGTTCAAACTATGGATCGCTGTGTGAGGTTGTGGGGTAACATCTGGTCACTGCAATACACTGGGCCGATGACCCTTTTTTTTTTTTTTGGATGGGAAATCATCAAATGACCCCTCCGGCTCTGGGCGGAGCGGAAGGGAGTGTCAGACTCTTACTGACTAAAACACACCCGTGTTCCTTCAGTTGCCTGTGCCAGGGGCCACGGTATCTCTTTCGAACAACCCGCGACCCTGGCGGGCATCGGCCCTAGCGGACCCCGTCAGTTGATGCTGACATCTCCTTGAGGCGCGCGTGGAACACAACGCGCCGTCGACCCGGGCCTGGTCCTTACCGGACGGCGAGCTGCCCATTGCTCGCCGTCCGCAAGCCCGCGCCTACGGTGGCCGGGAATCGGCTATCGATTCCCGACGCCCAGGGCGTCTCCTGCGGCGGCTAGGGGCGTGAGGGCGCAAGGATTGCCTCTCCCTCACGCGCTCCGCCTCCTCCTTCGCGAGCATCACTGCTTCGCAGAAGGAGGCGACAGCCTCCCATGCACTCTCGCTCCGTATCATGGCCCGGACTAGGGCCGGACGCGAGAGATCGCCGCCGCCGATCGCCTCCGTGAGGACACGGCGGTGCTCTGCCCAAGCTAGGCAGATCTCCACCGTATGCTCCACCGTGTCCTCCGGGCGATCCACACAATGGTGACACCCGGGCGTTTCCTCCCGCCCTATTCTGAACAGGAACCTCTCGAAGCAGCCGTGCCCGGTGAGGACCTGCGTTAGGCGGAAGGTGAGGACGCCGTGGCGCCTCCCTAGCCACTCCTCAAAAAGGGGACTTATCGCCGCAATTGTGGCGTGCCCAGGGCCGATGACCTTTACGCGATGAAACAATTCTTGGATTGCTGCGCTCATATAATGTGCATTATATGGTACCTTAGCTGGGCTATTAGGTACCAAGATTATGTAGTACCACCTGCACAATTCCTAGACGAATAAAACAGTATATTAAATGATTTTTTACTTTATTTTGGCAGACAATCATCCTTTCCTTAACTCCATAGCTACCTACTTATGACTTGAAGTCATTGACGTTCATTCGTATGATTTTTCAAACATTTTCTAATAAATATAATAACTATTAGTGCAAAAGAACATATTTTACACTTCAGGAATCAGCTGTTAGTTAAATATTGTAACATAACCTCACTTTTACTTAATCTCTTATATCTCTGTTCTCAGATTGACAAAATCCGCAGAGTTTTCAGTGAAAGGTTGATAATATATAAGCACACCGCATTATATTGTAGTCTTTGATATAAGCTATTAATTGACACTACTTTCATCTTTTTACACCCAGGCCCAAGATTGTATGTAATCGTTTCAGTCTCCTTTCTAGTCCTCCCGACCCCGTTGCATTGCAGTGCCTGCCCGCGCTATCACTTCGTTTCTTTCTTCTTCTTCGTTCTTTTTGCTCGGCTCGTTATGAGTCCTAGCGTGATTTTAAATAGCCTATACCGGACCTCAAGTACCTATTGGGCTATCGAATGCAAGATTTTTTTCAAATCCGACTGGTAGTTCCAGAGATTAACGCGTTGAAAACTAGCAAACTCTTCTTCAGCTTTATTATTAGTAGTATAGATGCATAATAAAGTTATGACCTTTATAAATGTATGGTGACTAAAGTAACTTCACGCGTTTATTAATAAAGGGGTGAATATTAACTTTTTTTTTTTATAGAAAACTCCTGAGCTAAAGTTTTCCATGGAACAATAATTTCCTCTACAACAATATTATGGAAAAATATAAATATATTGAATATGAATAACAATGCCAATATCGACTTCAGTGAGCAATAACTTCGATATTCGGCTTACTAACTAATTCTCGAGCATTGTTGGTAAACATTACACTTCATTAATGGATCATGTTAATTAAAACGAAGTCAAAACACAGCTATCGAGCTGCTCTTGTTTGTCATCCTGTGAGAACAACAAGCTTAACAAAAGATCTCTGAACCCTTTTACATTATATTTGAGTGAACGATTGAATTATTATTTTAACGTTTATCTGTACTAATAATAAAGCTGAAGGGTTTATTTGTTTGAACGTGCAAATCCCTGGATCTACCGGTGGGATTTGAACAATTCCTTCTGTATTTGATAACCCAATTTTTGAGGAAGGATATTAACAGGCTGTTTAACAACAGGCTAAGACCCATAGGAGCCGAACAAAAATAAAAAACCGGGCAAGAGCGAGTCGGAATCGCGCACCGAGGGTTCTGTAACATCCGGGCTTATGAATAAGGTTTATGTTTATGAAATTAAATGTTTTTTTTTATTATTTTTATATTTGAGTTGATTGAATAAAATGTAAATTGCGGTTTACGATTTATGACGTATTAAAAAAAAACTACTTACTAGATCTCATTCAAACTTCGAATTTTCGGTGGAAGTTTACATGGTATTGTAGATCATATATTTTTTTTAGTTTTATCATTCTCTTATTTTAGAAGTTACGGGGGGGGGGGGGGGGGGGACACATTTTACCACTTTGGAAGTGTCTCTCGTGAAAACTATTCAGTTCAGAAAAAAATGATATTGGAAACCTTAATATCATTTTTGAAGACCTATCCATAGATACCCCACACGTATGGGATTGACGACAAAAAAAAAATTTAGTTTCAGTTCTAAGTATGGGGAACCCCAACATTTATTGTTTTTTTCTATTTTTGTGTGAAAATCTTAATGCGGTTCACAGAATACATCTACTTACCAAGTTTCAACAGTATAGTTCTTATAGTTTCAGAGAAAAGTGGCTGTGACATACGGACAGACAGACAGACAGACAGACATGGCGAATCTATAAGGGTTCCGTTTTATGCCATTTGGCAACGGAACCCTAAAAAGTCAGAAAGAACGCTAAGCGAACACGAATTAATAGCGCGGGCAGATAATGCGATGCGACGGGGCGGGTCGGGCAAACAAGAAATTTCACGCGGACGAACTCGCGACGACACAGATTATTTCTGAATGCTTAGACTGACAAGTTCGACTCGCGAAACAAAACGTAAAGGAGATGGCATTTTTTGGTATTACTAATTTTGGAAAGCTACAGAATTCAAAGCTATTTAAAAAAAAATCGCTTATTTTTATGTACTGATAGTCAGATTAACTTTATTTATTGACAATGGGGATAAAATCTCGATAAATATGAGCAGGTGACTTGATTTGATCTAACACAGAGCGGCCGGATACAAGGCCTTTTTATTTTTTTACTGACTTCAAAAAAGGAGGTTGTTTCAACCTCCTTACCCTAAACATGAACACCCACTAAAACCCATAAACATGACTCTTTAGAAGATGACATTTCACGTCATGTTATTTATTTTATTTCGACAACTTTACAAGTCACATTCATAGATAAAAAAAATGTACAAGTCACATTCGCTCGCTCGCTACTGTTTTGTGCTGGTGTGAATGTTTTGTGCTCCCAAAGTTTTACGTAGATTTTTACAACAACCTGGCTTGCTTTTGGATTTCGAAGACTCTTACCTTTCTGAACAACCGTTGCGAGACTTGGACCTCGACGTTTCCTACTTTTACGACCGACCTTGGCGCTCTATCTTGGACACTGATATTGCTTACGATAGTTTATAATCATCTGCCTTATTTGTTTGTGTGTACATTAGGAGTTAACGTGATGTCAACCACGGACCGCTGCGTAAACTGTAGAATATCTACAAATCGTTGCAGTACGATAACAGCGCATGCTTTGGAAGATGAATCCATTCTATCAGTGATTCGCTCCTGGATTGCTCCTGAGCCTGTAAGTTCATTTTTTATGTACCTATTTTATGAGATAAACATTTCTATTGTTTTTTTAGTTGAACGTTATTTCGATTTTATTTTTTTAGGTGAGCAATCGTATATGATATGTAATAATAATAATATGTAATAATAATCTACCTTCTTGTACCGTTGGGCACCGACAGGTGTATGTCAATTGTGGATCTTCTACAGCACGTTCAAGAAATCACCAATTACGGACTGATTCGGACAGAGAACGAGGCATATATAAAGTGTTCGAGAATGGAATGGTACTTGGCATGGGCACGGCATCAAGATAGTCTGTCTCCCCCTCCACTTTTCTTAGGTAATATATTGCTAATATAATTATGATAATGAGCCTGAATAAAATATTATGATTAAATACCTACTGGTTTTTTATTGTACCTACAATAATCTTGTCATCCTTAGGTCATTACCATTAACAATATTATATGCTTAAATTCCGATAAGTGAGTCTTTAAAGTCTCCTGAGTTTTCTGTGACTACTATGTTTAATTAAAACTGACAGAGTACACTTAGACTTCCATTAGGTCTATACAGGGTTATTGGTAAAACATTAACAACCTCTTAAGAGATCATTGTACTCATCATTATGAACAACTTTTACTATGGGACCAAATCTGAAATCGCGAAAAAAAAAACAGCTGTTCCAGCTGTGCTGAGTTATACGAACATAAATGTAAGGAACAGCTGATTTTTTTTTGCGATTTCAGGTTTGGTTACCTCTTAAGAGGTTGTTTATGTTTTACCAATAACCCTGTATATGATCAGTGAGTAAATCTTTGAATTAAACGAACTTCAACAAGCAGTTACCATTTTTCAAGTCATTACAAAGCATAATTAGCAATATGTTATGCATACAATAAACATTTATGCGTTAAAATAGTAATAGAGGTAAAAGAACCTAAAATGAATGCACTTAACCTCACTTTTACAAAAATTAAGATTTCACTTTAACCCCCATTGTTATTATTATTTTATTTTTTTTAACAAAAGCTCATAATATTCCCTTTCAAACCATGCTACTTTTATTTTTGTAGTAACTAAAAAAGTTAAATGCGTTCTATGAACTTCTGCCATTCTCCTTTATTGAGTTGAGTTTCCGTTCTAGTTCCAAACTAGTCGGACGATCCAGGTAGTTCAATTAAGTACTCGTAAAACAGTAGATAATGGCATTATCTTATCTCATTATGGTTAATATGTCGTGGTCCTTCCTCCCTAAAAGCGAATGCCTGGTATGTTGCAACTGCAGTTTCTAATGTACAGAATTTCAGATAGCTAATTATGTAATTTACCCATATCTGATTTGGTAAGTGGCTGCGTTCTGAACAGCAAAAACTGCCCTACGCGCAGATACTGAACTTAGCATAATGTAAATCGCGCCTCTACTTACAAAGTCTTTATTAAGCAACGTCTGCCGCATCCTAAAATGGCCTGATAAGAATTTGTAAAGGCACCCAAATAAGAGAGTAGGAGTTAATCGCTAACTCGAGCCTCCTGAAAGCAAAGCCTTGAAACGAAACGGTCCTAAATCAACTTGGAGACTGACACAAAGGTTTTTACTCTAATTATAATGATTAAGAAGGAAAATGTTTTCTGCTTATTCAGAAAACATTTACACTAATATAAAGGCGAAATTTTGTGTGTGTGTTTGTATGTTTGTTACTTCTTCACGCAAAAAGTACTGAACGGATTTGGGTGAAATTTAGCACACAGATTGCTTATAACCAGGATTACACATAGGATACTTTTTATCCCGATATTTCTATGGGATCGAGACGTATGTGGTTGAAACAACGGGACACTGCTAGTGTAATATAATATAAAACGTTTGGGTTTACTGTTTTATTTGGGTCCGATTTTGCTTCAAAGGACACCAACCCATGCCTAGATTATCTAAATGATTTTATTTCTGTAAGTTCAAGTACAAATCAAGTATTAAGTACAAATTAAATTATATTAACATCTTAAATAAATTGCAAACTATAGTTTTGTATAATTTAGAAGCTTTTTTTTTAATTTTGTAAATGTAAGAACCATGTTTCCATTTATTATGATTTTTTTTAATGTTGACTTGAAAGAGCATGGCAGTTGAGAACGTGTCATGCTCACTTAAATGTCTCACCGATGGTGGCGCGTGTGTTGGATCATTCGGTTCCCTACAAAATGGTTGAGCTGGATGGTGCTGATCCACGCGTCATGTTCGTGAACGGGCGCCGTCGGTTGAGACTGGTCATCTCTTAACTGCCAAGGCTTATTTTTAATCTTATATTTTGAATTGTTTCTTCATTTGTCTTTTTTTTACATTGTTCTCACATATAGAAGCAACAAGAATAATGTACCCAAGATTTTGTAATAACTTGATTTAAAAGAGTGTCCATGGAGTTTCTTGCCCGTTCTTTTCCATAGAGATCTACGTTTTGGAATGGGAAACTAGCTTCAACTTTCTGACTAACTGACAGACTATTTAATTTTGACAATTCAAAAGTGCCTGTACAAGGTTTAATTGAAATAAATGCTTTGAGTTTGAGTATTTTCTAACTGAACAAGACAGCTGTGCTGGTGGGCAGTTTGTTGCGCCACTTCTACTCCCCAGCGAAAGCATTAGGAAGTGGTGAAGGGCGGGTGTTTTGGGGGACTGTCTTTTGTAATTTTGACGTTCGAAAAGTGCTGATTCTCAGCCTAGTTTGATAAATAACTTTTAATTTTGATTTTGAAATACTTTTACATGTCTATCGTATTTATAAAAACTTTTTGAAGTGAAACTTCTTTACGCACGCTTGACTTGGGGAGTAAGCTGGCGAACGCGTGACGTAAGCGTTACGAAAAGTGTGATCGGGCAAGGCGAACGGAAGTTAAGTGGGGGATATAAGCAAGAGACAGCAGTGCGCGCGCACATTTTCTTTCTCTCTGTAAGTTTCACTTCAGTCGTGTGGTCATAAGCACACTCGTTTTTTTTTAAAAAGGTTTCCTCTCCGACTACTTTCAGAAGAAAGACCGAAACAAACTCAGAGGTCACAGTCTCTTTTAAAGTTCCGACATAGGTAGGTACTCTTGTTCAGATCATGAGAGGACCACATTCGTAGATGAAGCCAAACACATCCACACTAATCTTACAAATTCGAAAGTAACTCTGTCTGTCTTTATGTTACCTTTTCACGCCTAAACCCGTCGGTGCTCCATGGTCCAATTCAAATTTGACCAATTGGACTGTGGGGAAAGTGACATGTTTCCATTGTCCAATTACCAACTGGACTATGGAGCATACTGGACGTAAACCAAAACTATGTTCCATTGTAACATTATAACCCTTAGTTCACACCAGTTTCCTATTATTTCGGTCCAAAGAAGCTTTTGTTATATTTTTTGGTTCACATTAAACTGAATTCAAAAATATTATAAATAAATAAATACAATATAATGTTAGCTAATTTATAGTTAATTATATTAGTTAGAATCTTTAATGAAAATATAGGAAGGTATGTAAACTTTTGGTACAGAAAAAGGCCACTTCACAGAAAACTTATATTGTGTCAATGTGGTGTCAATGTAATGACAATGAATTAATTTTCGGATTTTCTAGTTTGCCTACCGGTGGGAAAAATTGAAGAATTTTAATTTGTATACTTATTAAAATATTATGGAGAATTTTGAATATATAAATAGGCAAGGCGGCACTGTTTTATTATACGAACGGCACCAATTTTACAAGCATTCTGTATATAAAAATAAAAGTGTTTTGTGGATTTGCACAAACTACAAAAAAAAGAAATGCCTTGGCTCGCTGAACATTACGAATGTAAGTAAAAAACGTATCTACCGGTTTTTTGTATAGGCAACAGCGCATCAAGTACAACCATTGCACTACGAAAGCAGTGTTTATCCCAGTATGAAGAGACGCCACTACCTCGGCCGAGTCGAGGGTTGAGTGACGTCTTTGCATACTGGTATTTATCTTATGCCATCGACTGTACAAACCCTCATACTATCTTCTAAAAATCAAGACGCTACAAATCTTCATAATTTTTGCAGGATATTTATTATAACGAAGAAGTTGTATATGAGTTAAAACAATCGGGAAGTGCAATTGATGTTCCCGCTTTCCATAGTTTAAAACATGGACTGTATAACGCTAGAAATAAAAAACTGGGCGTGAAAAAACTAGTTGTTAAAAATCCTTGCGATGTTCAAGTACCTAATGTTTTTGAACAGTTTCTGTTAGCTGATTATCTGTATGAGAATTCACGGATTCTCATCTTTTGCTCACCGGAAGCGAGAGAAGCCGCTTGTAATCTATCTGAATTTTTCATTGATGGTACGTTCGACGCATGTCCAGGTCCTTTCATTCAAATGTACACAATTCACGGTGAAGTCGACAGCACAGCAGATAATGTTATTGTTGCACCTTTGATATATGCGCTCCTTTGCGATAAAAAACAAGAAACTTATGAATTGATGTTTGCCTTAATAAAGTCACAATTGAAAAAGTTTAACCCTTTAAAAGTTCATATTGATTTTGAATATGGTGCAATTAATGCTTTAATGACAGAATTTCCAGGCGTCACTATCATTGGCTGTTATTATCACTGGGCAAAGAAGACATGGCGTAAAGCTAAGGCTTTAGGACACTCAAAAACAAAGACTGAAAGGCGTATCGTGTCACTATGTTCAAGTCTCCCACTACTGCCACAGGAAAAGATTCAAGCAGGGTGGGAATACATAAAACAGCAATGTCACAGTGAATTGAATATGAATAAGTTCCTATTATATATGGAAAAGATCCTGTTCCAAAAAAATTACTCGTCAATCATAAGTGTTTTTGCGGAGCGACATAGGACCAACAATGTGGTGGAGGGATGGCATTCCAAAATCAATAATTGTGTAATTAAAAACGGCAATAATTTACTACGTCTACTAACAATTTTACAAAAAAACGACAAGATGGCATTGATAAAAATAAATAAAGCAAAGAATAATGATACAAAAAGTTTTAAACGGGACAAAAAATCTATTGCAGCCGATGAAGTTATAAGAGATGTACAGATGGAGTTAGTTTGCGGCCATATAACTGTAGGTCATGCTTTGGAGAAATTTCACTGAAAGAGTTTTTCACTTCTATCACATTAAAAATGTTTTGTTAACCTAATTTGTATCCCACTGATGAGCAAAGGCCTCCGCTTTTTTTTAAATTAAATGATATTATTTTTCTTTAAGCAGGTACGCTGTACCTGTACAGCGTCCTAATAATTGTTTGCTGCACGACGTCGTTACGTCAGCTCTGGCTGTCGCGGAAAATCACCGCTGGGGCTCTGTCTTGCTTGCATAGATAGGGTCGCAGCATAATGCATTGTGATAGCCGTTTTGCGTGGATGTGACGCATGTTTCTGACCTTTTATTATTTTTTTGTGTTGTTGTTTTTTGCGTCATGTTTGTTCTTTTTTCGTCATATTTATGTTCTTTTTTGCGTCATGTTTACGGCAAATAAACGTATTTTCTTTCTTTCTTCTTTCTTTCTCAAATCCAAAAATATTTGTCCGCTAAAGTCACGGTGGTTCCATATGCAACCACCTGTTTCACGCGGCTTAACCGCTTGTGTGCCGTAATTACAGACACAATTAAAAAGCCATTGTGTCTCGCGTAGATCTACGTTCCGGCAGACTAATGGTTAAATCTCTATTATCTTTACTTATAAATATGGTTTAATATCATCTGTGGGTGGTTTCACCGTCGCCGCGTCGGGCCGGCGAGTCCATTCAAATAAATCAATAAAAAATGATTATATTAATAAATGATTGAAAGAATGTGATATTTTAAACCATCGATCTATAAGAACTTCGTTCTAGAAGTAATTATAGAAGCATTTTGTACTATTGCCAATACTGTACTTGATTTAGATTTTAGTACCTATATCTAGTAGGTAAGTACTTTCTTCTTTTTAGTTTCAGGTGTACAAGAAAAAAAAAGGAAGAAAGAAAAATTAATTTTTATGTCGTGATTATTGAATAAATGTTTTTGAACAAAAATAATTGTTTATGATATATTTTTTAAATAGTATGGACAAGGCTTTACTATACTATTAAACTGGACAGCGGAACATTTCTCAATTCTCCATAGTCCAGTTGGTAATTGGACGATGGAAACATGTCATTTTCCCCACAGTCCAATTGGACAAATTTGAATTGGTCCATGGAGCACCGACGAATATATCCTACAAAATTTCAGCTTTCTAGTGCTAACGATCACAGAGATTAAGCGAGGACGGACAGACGGACGGACAGACAGACATGGCGAAACTATAAGGGTGCCTAGTTCACTACGGAACCCTAAAAAGACAATCGGCAATTTTTTTTTTCTCTTTTTTGGGCATTATAATCTGCTTTAAAATAATAAAAATGTCCAGCGAAGCACATAGTTCGACAGGAATTCCAATAGAACAGCTGCAGGGCATGGAAAATTACAATAACTGGAAGATTTTCATGAAGATGCTCCTGATGCACGAGGACCTACTCGAATGTATCGAGTCCACCGATGGAAGCAAAGATATCAGAAAAAATCAGCGCGCGCTTGCAAAAATTTGTCTATCTGTACATCCCAATGCTTTTTCGCTTGTGCGTAACGCAAAATCAGCTTATGAAGCATGGACAAATTTACAAAAGGCTTACGAGGATAAGGGTCTGTGCAGACGCTTAGGATTACTGCGATTGCTTTTTGGAACTAAGCTCGAAGAGAATGCTAGTAACATGGAAGCTTACATTACGAAAATAACGGAAATTGGACAACAATTGCATGACATAGGTTCTCCACTAGACGATGACTTCATGGCAGTCATCATGATGAACGGACTGACATCCTATTACGACCCGCTCATCATGGCGTTGGAGAATTCCAGTGACTAGCTTGTCAGTGAAACTTTGAAAAGGAAATTATTACAGGAGTTTTACAGAATAGGATGCCTTCAGAACCATGTATCTATTATAAAGGACAAAAGAGGGAAATGGTTATAATTGCCCTTTATGTCGACGACATAATGTTATTCTCTTCATCGATATCCAAAGAAAGAGATATGGTGAAAGAAAAACTCATGTCTGAGTTTGAGATGAAGGATTTGGGACCTGCTCATCAAATATTGGGCATGAGAGTCATCATCATCATCATCATTTCAGCCGAAAGACGTCCACTGCTGGACATAGGCCTCCCCCAAGCACCTCCACTTCGACCGGTCCTGTGCTTCCCGCATCCAACGGGTTCCTGCGGCCTTCACAAGGTCATCGGTCCACCTTGTGGGAGGCCTTCCAACGCTACGTCTTCCGGTACGCGTTGCCACTCCAGAACCTTTCGGCTCCATCGGCCATCTGTTCTGCGAGCAATGTGCCCTGCCCACTGCCACTTAAGTTTGGCAATTCTTCGGGCTATGTCGGTTACCTTGGTTCTCCTGCGGATCTCCTCATTCCTGATTCGATCACGCAGGGAAACTCCAAGCATAGCCCTCTCCATTGCCCTTTGGGTGACTTTTAGCCTTCTTATTAGGCTCATTGTGAGCGACCACGTTTCAGTTCCATAAGTCATCACTGGCAACACACACTGGTCAAAGACTTTCGTCTTGAGACACTGCGGTATGTGGGACGAGAAGATATTGCGTAGCTTCCCGAACGCTGCCCAGCCGAGTCGGATTCGTCGATTGACCTCTTTCTCGAAGTTAGACCTACATACCTAACTGGACGGTTTGTCCTAGGTAAACGTACTCGTCCACGACTTCGAGTGTAGCGTCTCCGATTTTTATGAGAGTGGGTGTTACATGGGCATTTGACATGACCTTCGTTTTGTCCATGTTCATTTTAAGACCCACTCTTTCGGAGGCTCTACTGAGGTCATCGAGCATTGTACTGAGGTCCTCCATAGTCTCAGCCATGACTACGATGTCGTCGGCAAACCGAAGGTGAGTTATGTACTCGCCATTGATGTTGATGCCAGCCCCTTTCCAGTCCAGAACCTTGAAGACATCCTCCAGTGCAGCGGTGAACAGTTTCGGAGAGATAACGTGTCCCTGTCTCACACCTCGCTGCAGAAGGATAGGTTTCGAGGCCTGATCCTGGAGTCTGACTGACATAGTGGCGTTTTCGTACAGACACTTCAGCACTTCGATGTACCGATAGTCGATCTGGCACCGTTGAAGAGACTGCAGCACAGCCCATGTCTCGATCGAATCAAAGGCTTTCTCGTAGTCCACAAACGCTAAGCAGAGAGGCAGGTTATACTATTCGGTCTTCTGTATAACCTGTCGCAGCGTATATATGTGGTCTACGGTGCTAAAGCCTTTACGGAATCCGGCTTGTTCGGGAGGCTGGAAGTCGTCAAACCTGCGCGCGAGACGGTTCGTGATGACTCTCGAAAACAGCTTGTAGACATGGCTCAGGAGTGAGATGGGCCTATAATTCTTAAGGAGGGTATTATCGCCCTTCTTAAAGAAAAGTATCACCACACCCCTGTTCCATGCCTGTGGTGTTTTGCCCTCGAGTATGACGGAACCAAACAGCTTCTGAAGGGCCTTCAGAACGGGTTTTCCGCCGGCCTTCAGCAACTCGGCCGTAATTCCGTCATCACCGGGTGCCTTGTTGTTTTTGAGCTGCTTCAGAGCCATCCTAATCTGTTATAGGCTGACGTCCGGGATGTCTTCGGTATAGTGCCGGGTCAATCTAGCTCTTGGGTCGTTTGCCAGATTCATAGCGGGGTTATTTGTTGACGTGTATAACTGTCCATAGAACCTCTCGATCTCTCTCAACAGCTCAGGTTTGTCGGATACGATCCTGCCATCATCGGTCTTCAGTCTCGTAAGCTGGCTCTGCCAAATAGACAGATCTCTAGCAAAGACCTTGGAGCCTTTATTTCGCTCTATCGCGTCCTTAATACGATCTGTATTAAAGCGGCGAAGATCGCTTTTCAAGGCCTTAGAGATTCGTCTATTGAGTTGCCGGTAATTTTGCGTATCATCCGTAGACTGCAGGATCATATCGCGCCTCTCCTTCATGAGCCGCAAAGTAGGATCAGAGAGCTTCTTTTTTGAATTCGTACGGCGGGTCTTGAAGATCTTAGACCCGACCGTATGGACAGTTTCCACGAACCCATCGTTATAATCGTCCACGGAGCTCCCTAGGCATTCGAAACGATTCTGGAGTTCGAGCTGAAAGCTCTCGGGGTTTTGGATCTGGATCGGTGCTGGACGGAGCGTATCAGTCGAGATCTTTCCAGCTTGATATTTAAGTTCAATGTGCCTCTTACCATACCATGAGAGTATGCAGGAATAAAGAATCGATTACTTTAGATCAGTCACATTACATTGAAACTGTTCTACGTAAATTTAATATGACTGAATGCAAACCGTCTCCAACTCCACTGGAAGCAGGATTTAAACTAAAGAAAAGAGAAGTCAAGGATACGTCTCGTTTCGATTACAGAAATCTCATAGGTTGCTTAATGTATATTTCAGTCTGTTCCAGACCAGATATCTCGCATGCAATAGGTGTTCTGAGTCAATTTAACGAATGCTTCGATGAAACACATTGGAAATCTGCGAAAAGGGTCCTGCGATATCTCAAAGGTACAAGTCATTACTTTCTTAAGTATGTTAAAGGCGGATTGGTCATAAATGGCTACACAGATGCTGATTGGGCATCCAATGAGGTTGATCGTCGTTCATACACAGGGTATGTATTTACATTAGGTGATTCTGTTATATCTTGGGAAAGCCGTAAGCAGAGAACTGTGGCTCTCTCAAGCACTGAAGCAGAGTATATGGCTATTTCAGATGCTTGCAAAGAAGCGTTGTTTTTACGTATTTTTTTTTTAATGAAGGCCTTCAAGTTCATTGTAAGATAAATTTGTACAATGATAATCAGTCGGCACAAAAACTATGCTCTAATTCAATGTTTCATGCTCGTACCAAGCATATAGATATTAGGCACCATTTTATAAGGGATATTGTAACTAATGAATTTATTGATATCCGTTATACGCCTACAGGTGACATGGTAGCTGACTTGCTCACTAAACCGTTAACTAAAGGGAAACAAACATGTTAAGTTCTCTTTGTCTCTTTTATCAGTGTAATATTTAAGACTTTAGTTCAAGGGGTAGTATTGGACTTTGTAAACTAAACCAACCTCATTACTTATATGTCTATGGTGATCGACTTTTGTAATTTCTGTCTTTTTATGTCATAATCTGCGATATGGAATGTGTCCGAACCATGAACGAACAAGATAAATAATATTCATATTTGTGAACTAAGCATGTTAATTCGTTTGCGTTCCCATTGAGGGACCACATTTCCACTCCTATATAATACCCACATGTTTTTTTTTATTCTTAGCTCGTTGTTCTGCAATGTTTCTCGATGCTCCACCCGCTCATCTGAACGCCGCCTGTGTGCCGCAGCAATGATTACACATTTTTTTTTTTTCGGGTGGGAAATCATCAAATGACTCCTCCCGCTCTGGGTGGAGCGGAAGGGAGTGTCAGACTCTTACTGACTAAAACCCACCCATGTTCCTTCCTTAGCCCTTTTTGTTCCGGGGTAGCGGTAACCTCCTAATAAAGCGTTACCGCTTTATTAGGAGGTTAGGATGCCGGGGCAGCAGGATTACTCCTCCTGCTGCCCCGGCAGGCTTCGGCCCTATTGGGCCCCTTCTCTGTTGCTGACATCTCTTTGAGGCGCGCGTGGAACACGTACGCGCCTGGCACGGCACGGGCCTGGTCCTGATCGGACGGTGAGCTACCCATTACTCTCCGCCCGCAGGCCCGCGCCTACGGTGGCCGGGAGTCGTCACGCGGCTCCCGACGCCTGGGGCGTCCCCCGCGGCGGCTGAGACTGGAGGCTCTCTCCCTGAACCGTCCCGCCACCTCCTTCTCTAGCATGACTGCTTCGCAGAAGGAGGTGACTCCTTCGGTGACGCGCGAGGACTATCGCCTCCAGATCCCACATTTTTAAGACTTCAACTACCAAACTCAGCGGAGTCTCTAAAGGTGTGCAAGATTACTGGTAAGATAGCTATGGCTTGAAACGTTTATTTTAAAATAGCACAAACATTTCAACAAAAACACAAAACTAAAAAAATCAATCTTATTTTTTTTTTTATTATAAAAGCCGGAATGGATTTCTATTTATTTATTTCATTCCACAATATAGGTATTTACCCACATTTTACCTTTCCTATCTTACTATTTTTTTATGTTCTGGCTCACTTAAAATAAAACATTAGATTAATTTTAGTAAGTTTTATCAAATTCTACTAGGATAAGGCTTGCACGTTGTCGATATCTACTTGTTGCTCGATCAGGAAGGAAAATATACTAGAGATAAAATTTTATCGTGACCGTGATAATTAAATACTTTGAAAAAAAAAAAGACATTCTGTAAATCTGCGGTGCTATTCTGTAAAAATCTCTCCGTGAAAACTTAGGTGAAGTAAGCGTTGAGTGAGCTGTCAATAGTGTCAATTCGTAGCAAAAACAAACTCACTTCACCTAAGTTTTCACGGGGAGATTTTTACAGAATCGACCGGCTGTATCAATATGATTTAATATCTTACTAGTTCAAAAAATCTTAATTTATGACACTGGCGGTTATAATTTGAGCTATAGCGAACACTGCTAGCACTGCTACTCCTGGCTGGAAAGTGGATGCTGCGTTTGGAGTGGTTGTACTATTTATCCACGCCCTGAAGCTGGAGATCCGGGTATACACTTCTGGGTCAGCAGAGACTATGCAGTTTTTGTGTCGAATTAGAATACCGTTTAAATAACCGTTGCACACTAATGGGTTGCCTAAGTCGCCCTGGAAATAAAGGTTATAATATTTTACTTTTGCTGGTCATATTTCGTCTGGTCATATTTCGTCTGTTTAGTTTACCGTAGGAACGTAAAGAATAACTTTTGGGGTGTTTACTTGGTTCTTATGTCAATAAGCAAGGCATCGTACTGAGAGCCTATATAGGTACTCGTACATTTATCGTTGCAACGTCGCACCACTTTTAGTGCTGAATAGGTGACAACCAATTTATTTTTAATCTCTCAACCGAATTCCAAGATATTATAGTATACATGAACAGACAGTTCAGTAGTGCACTCTGCACCTGTGTTAGCGCACGTACCCTTCCCTCACTCTCATAGTTCGATGAGACGGCAATCCGACACGACCGAGGCGAGATCAGGCGCAAGATCAAAAGGCTTTACGTGCTTTCTGAGGCATGGGGGTGTCCCACAACCAACTTCCAAACTCCGAACAGCTACTGAGAAATTACATGAATACAATACAGTTATTACCGTGCATCCTGAAAAAGGCGTCTGTTGAACACCCCACGAGCAAATCATGCTATCTACTACATTAAGTTGACCGTAGTAATATGCACGGCAAGCTCCCTGGTCCGGCACCCGCTGTGGTATATGCATCAGTTGCACACTGGCCTGTTACGAAAAGAAACGAATGAGTGATAAGGCACGTTTGTATAGTTGACCCGCAACTACTTTACCATCATAGGTTGTATGTCACATTGCACGTCATAAAACGACAAGAGGGCCTAGAAATAGTGACATTTTTTCGGCGATAACAATGATGTAAAAGTAAATAAATGTATTGGAAAAGCTTATGCCAATCCTGTTGAAATCCTAAACGCTACAAAAGCAATTGCCACTTGTCAAGGCACTTCGGTCTCTTTGCCTGTGTCAATAAAAGTCGCAGCCTTCGTGAAGTTTCACTTTAAAATTGTTGTCAAAAATGGTGAAGCACTACAGGTCGATTATACAAAGACATAAAATGTGCTAGTCAGACTCACGGAGTTTAGGAGGAAATATATTTTTTGATTTTCCATTTTCAACTTTAAACTTTAATTTTTTGAATTTAATATAACTTACAGTAGCTGTAGCATTTTGGGCTCCCCAGCCAGAAACATAACAAGGAGTTATGTCAGTAACATCAGCGTTCGTAATCGGCAGAGGCACTGGTGTACTTGTGGTCGATGAGAATGCAGAAGTGAGCTGAAAAAGATGAACGCTTAGTAGTATCTTCACGTCAGGTAAAAGTGCGTACATATTTAACTGTCGCTGCATAACACATAAGTTTAGTCTTCTTCTTACCCCGTGTCCTAATATAGCGCAAATACGCGATCGTCGCGTTCATTTGTCACTCATTTGTTCGGAAAACCCGAACGCGCCCTCTGTCGCCGGGATGACGCATTTGGCTTGGCCGAATGCGTCATCGCGAAAATGAACGCGATAATAAAGGCTTCAGGACGTTTCCCCAAATAGCAAAATAAATATTAAACTCAGATATTATGATAATCATAATACCCAAAGTGTACACAAAATCACGTTGTACTGTCTTCTTGGTGTGACGATAAATTATTAACAAATATTACTCACGGAGATAACAGCGATATTATTCTCAAACGGGGTACTAGTGAAATACTTGGGGTGTGGGGTTATTCTGTCTATAGACCGAGAGTGTTGGGTAGAGACGTCGCCGGTCAGAATAACTGCACCAGAAAACACCCTGAATTGGGCCGGGTTGATTGGCATGAAGACCCTGCGGAACAGTTTTAACGTTAACGTATTGTGCTCTGTAAAATAAATTGAGGAGTGATTTTACAAAAGGCCTTATAAAATTCTATTTTCCACCTAATTGGAGATTTCGACGCAATGGCATAGTCGAGGCAAAGTCACACTTAAAACCGTCAACAGAAACAATGAGGACGTAAAAGCTGCAATAATATCGAATTTCATTTAAACTGCCACAATTCCAGTTCATCATCATCTGCCTAGCCTTTTCCCAACTATGTTGGGGTCGGCTTCCAGTCTAACCGGATGCAGCTGAATACCAGTATTTTACATGGAGCGACTGCCTATCTGACCTCCACAACCCAGTTACTGGGTAATACGATACCCCTTGGTAAGACTGGTTGTCAGACTTTCGGGCTTCTGACTACCCGTAATGCCACAATTCCAGTTATTCCATAGAAATATTATTAAATATTTTTCTTGTTGTAATTTTCATGGCTACTTTGTGACTACAGACAACTAAAAAAAAAAGTAATTAAAAAAAATAAAAACCCGACTGCGCAATAAAAAACTTAAGTTAAAAAACTAAAAAGCTAAAAACAAGCCCATTTTAAATTAAATAAAAGTTGGAAGCAGGCGGGACCCATATCATTTTTATTATATTTTCAAATTCAAATGGGTCCCGACTGCTTCCAACTTTTATTTCCAGCTTTTTAGTTTAGAAATGTGAAAAATTTCGTAGACGATTTAGTTCTTGGTACGTGCTTTTTTACGATTTGTCACTTCGAATTACTTTTGACCATATAAGTTGTATATATTTTTGTAATCACCTTTTAAAACCCTTTATTTTGATACCCCACTCTATAGGTTTATGACGAATCTAACGGCACCTCTCAAGCTGAAATCGATGAAGCCGTTTAGGCTACAGAGCATGCCAATGAAATATACATACATACATACATTCGAAAAACATAACCCTCATTCTGACGCAGTCGGGTGAAAAAAAAACAATTAGAGGCTTCACTGTCATTCACATACCTACACCTTTGTTACAAAAGATTAATAAATTAACAGTAGGTAGGTTTGACCACTGACCCATTGACTTCGAAGAAATTGCAAGATGCAGCTGTCACTGCATGCTGTAAAGTAACCAACGCTCCTCCACATCGGTGTCCTCTTGTGTAAATTTGTATTTCATTTGTGTTTTGCAATGACACCTAAAACAATATCAACACGTTTAGGCTGCCCGCCCACATACCATAATCAGTGGATCTGCTTATAATTTATCTAAGTTACAATGGCATAGTGTCAACTTGCTCATCGCCTTTTAAAAAAGAATGCTTATATTTTTTTTAAATAGGAGTTCTCCTGGTATTTCACCATCAGCTTCATTTCACCATTCGCATTGTGACGAGCATAAATTGCTTAGCAACCATATTAATGTAATCGAATCGCAACCATGAAATATTTATCATCGATGGCCATCTGTGGTCTTCATCATCAGCTTCACTTTATCAAATGATGTATCCGAGAGCAAATGCTCAAGTTACTTTAAAAAATACCCAAATCGCTATAGGTTTGCCTATAAAATTTGAGGGTTTTCCTCGATTTGGATGAGATTCCTTCATTAAATTCTGAGTTGGTGACAACCCACCACCACCACCACCACCACCTCCACCACCTCGAGAGCATACCCTTTCAAATGAAAAAATAGTTTTCAAAATCGGTCCACAATTGACGGAGTAATCGGTGTCCATACAAAAAACTAAAATACAGATCCAAAGACAACGACTTCCGAAATTAAAGTTATTTTTCACTTTGTTTTTTTTTTTGGAAGTCAGTTTTTTTTTGTTAAAAAGTTTGATTGTGTTTACTAAATGGCAGATTTTTTTTACCTAGGAATAAATAAGAGAGTTTGGCACCTTTTTGTATAGAAAGTATGGCAAACAGTCACATTTATTTTATCAGTCAGTAGGCACAAGTATTACTTTCTTCTTTTTTTTTGTTAAGCAGTTTATCATTAGAGGGTTTATTTATAATCGTTGCTTAAAGTTAAGAGACTTTCATAATGTATGGTTAAATAGTCTTTCTTCTTTACCAACGTAACTCTAAGCAACGGGTGTACATAAATTAACCTTATTCTACTAAACTTTGACCAACGTTTATAAGTTGGTATGGATTTTCCCCGGCTAAACTAAAAATATATATTTACCATATATGGGAACTGGTTCACATTTGCAGGCGTTCCTCCTAATATTCTGTTTGCCCCTTCAGCTTTTAAAGAGGTTGCACGTATACCTGTTCATCAAAACAACAACAATAAGTATACAAAAATTGCAAGATAAAAAAAATAAAATTAATAAAAATTAAATCGAATTCAAAAAGAAATTAACTCAAAATTATGAAATAACTTTAATGTAGGAAGTCAGTGTCTTTGGATCTCTATTTTATTTAGTTTAAGTTTGTGGACCCGAGTGCCGATATTCTAAATTTGAAGAATATAAATCAATGTTTGTTATACTTTCCATAATTATGGTCTAAATTTTTGTACTGGTAACGATGTCTCATCTATCTATCTATATATAGAAAATTCAAAGTCCTGACTGACTGATAATATCTATATCAACGCACAGCCTAAACCGCGGTCATAAAAACATGAAATTTGGAGGATATGTTCTTTGTAAAGAGAAAGTATCCACTAAGAACGGGCTTTTCGAAATTCCACCCTTAAGAATGTGAAGGGGGACACGAAGTCCCGGACTAGTACTCTTTAATAAAACTGAAAAATGTGTTTGTTTTAATGCGCAAATCTCTAGAACTACCAGTCGGATTTGAAAAAATATTTTTGCATTCGATAGCCCATTCGGAAGGTTTTAGGCTATTTAAAATCACGCTACAACCCTAAGAAGTCAGAAATAACGCTTAGCGAAAACGAAGTAATATTGGGTGGGCGATGCGATGCTATAGGATATATTTTATGTTAAACAAAGGAAATTTTAGACGGACGAAGTGGCAGAAAGAAGCTAGTATATAAATAAAACTCTATGGAGGCCAGAACCTTTTTGTCCGA
This sequence comes from Mesoligia furuncula, assembly GCA_916614155.1. Lineage (NCBI taxonomy): Eukaryota > Metazoa > Arthropoda > Insecta > Lepidoptera > Noctuidae > Mesoligia > Mesoligia furuncula. The sequence continues at coordinate 19,277,194 of OU744798.1, forward strand.
AAACAATACATATTGCCCGCACTTATGAATATCAGTAATGGTTCGAATAAATGTTTCCAATTAAATAATTATATCTGAATCCTTACCACACAAGGCAATCACAAATAAAAATAAAAACTTGTCCATTTTTTTCAAAATGCAAACAACGAAAAACAAAAAATATATTGTAGCACAAAATAACGTAACACACTACATAACAGTTAGCCGAGCTCTGGTACTTATCTAGGCTTTATCATATTTACCAATAATAATCTAATCTTATTTAGGAACGAACAAAACGTAATAGTTTTACCGCTATTTTACAGGCAGCCGATCGATTCTGTAAAAATCTCACCGTGAAAACTTAGGTGAAGTGAGTTTGTTTTTGCTAGGAATTGATACAATTGACAGCTCACTCCACGAGATTTTTACAGAGTAGCACCGCTGGGGACAGCGTAGAAATTGTTGTTTCCGTTCTTCTTATGAACCCTTTTAAAAGATATCTGGTACCCAGTAGGTATCAAGTACGTAGGTACGAGGCATTTTGATATCTCAGGAGGAAATTTTCAAAATTGGTCAAGGCCACTTTTTCACAAATTGAGTAATAATGACTTTTATGTAGGTACAGTAGTATACATCAGATTTCCTTAAGCATAATAAGAGCGTTTTTACTGTGAAGACCGCCGCGCGCCGCAGACCCGTACCTACGTCTGTTTGTGTAATTGATCGAACGAAGCAAAAATATACCGTCGCTTTTACATACAGGGTACGTAATTACATATGACATTGGTGGGTTCATACGATTGCTAAAATTGACTTCATCGTAGCGAGCACATATACCTAGTAACGTTATGTATTGGATTAGCAAACGCGAAGGTCTGGGTTCCAATCTCGAGATGAGACTATTATTTTTCTTTTCAACAATTATCTTTCTCGCTTTTTTTATAATTCGATAGATTAATAAACGAGAATAATAATGTAAAAATTATTATATTTTTATTATTATACAGGGTTATAACATTAACAACCTCTTAAGAGGTCATTGTAAGAAAGCTGAAATCGCGAAAAAAATCAGCTGTTCCCTACATTTATGTTCGTATAACTCGTCAAAATGTAGGGAACAGCTTATTTTTTTTTCGCGATTTCAGATTTGGTCCCACAGTAAAAGTTGTTCATAATGATGAGTAAAAAGTAAAAAGGTCAAAAATTCGTAAATTTTAGCACTGACTGACTGACTGACATATAGTACCTAATTCTAACCTACTTCCAGATGACCTAGAAGGATGAAATTTGGAATCCAGCTCGGTAATTGTGTGTTAATTGTGTGTAAGCGTAGGAAAAAATCTAAAAATAAAAAAAGTAAAAAAATACGGGGGGTCCCATACACAAAAAAAAAAAAAAAATAGCGTTGGAACCGTTACAAGCAAATATTTGAAACTTTCCCAATATATGTATTATATTATACATATATATACAGGGTGTAAGGAGAAAACTTCCGAAGCCTGAATGTAGATTATATACAACCTATATGCAAACGGATACCACTAACCTTTCGCTTTAATTTGATTATTTTCTTAAACACGCAATGGAAACCGTACAAAACGTGAGGTCACTGACACGCAAGGCAACGTTGGGCCACCGTCCGTCGCGCGTTGCGGGCGCCGAGCGCTACGTACGGCCGAGTCACGGGATTTATACAGAATTTACAAGCACCACTTTCAAAATGCCTACCCCTACAACACTTCACAAAATTTTGAATTTTAATCTCATTCGTAGCCCACTATTAAACATTAAAGTTGACAGAGGCATTTTATGTACTTGTCTAAATCCTTTGCGACCTTATGAGGTTTGGCTCGACCTGCGCTCCACCCATTTCAATAAATAGCCGGGCCCGTCGCTGTGTCGACCCGTGAACACGAGGCATTAGTGTAGGATGCTCAACACAGTCTGCACGTAGTTTATTAAACAGTAAACACGCTCACTATTCTGCCCCGCATTTCATCAGCACTGTCACATTCCCGAATAAACACTCTTTCGTTCACATACCCCATAAAAAGAAGTCCAAATGTGTTAAGTCGGGTGAACGAGCTGGCCAGGCGTGCGGCCCCAGCCTTCCGATCCAGCGGTCGTCAAAAAGCTCAGTGAGACGCTCGCGAACGGGGCGCGTAACATGCGATGGAGCGCCATCGTGCTGGAACCATGCTCGACGAAATTGAGTGGCGGACGGGTTCATGTCTGACCATACATGGGCATTCCTCCTGTTCCACATCCCGTTTCTCGTGAATGTGGACTCGTTCGTCCAGATAATGTGCTCAATGAAGCCAGGCGCACGTTGTTGTTGATCTAGTAGCCAACAACAGTACGCACGACGACGAACGTGATCATTGGGAAGCAAAGCTTGTACTTTGTGTATTTTGTAGGGCCGCATTCTGTTCCGGCGCAAGATTTTGTGAACTGTCCAGTGAGACTGTTGATACACCCCGGCGCCACAATAATTTCGCCGCACTTCGTGTGCCCAGCCGTGGATTTTGGCGAATCTCATTTAAAACACGCTCCTCGGTCTGAACACTCACTTGTTGTCCACCACCTGTCTCCATCGGAGCAATTGGCCGATTTTCTAAGACTCTCTGAAAAGCAGCCGTTATCATGCGAGAATCAGACGGATGTTGGACGTTCGGAAATCTCTAGAGAAGCATTGCCACGGGCTTCTCCTAAACACATCAACATGTTGCCGTATTCACGAGCACTGTACACGTATGCCTCAGGCATTCAACAAAAATTATAACAAATTTAAATACAACAAAAATTATAACTAAAAAACAATAAAACAGAAACGTAACAATAATAACAAAACACAAAACTAACAAAACAGTAACAAATACGATCGATTAACGCACGATCGCTCACGAACCGAGTCAGAAAGGAACTAACTAGAATACTAGATTACTAAAGAAGTACTATAAACATCAAACATGCCGCCTGCATGTGATGGTTGGCCGACAAACATGCCGCCGCGCGGAGTCCGCGCGGCGCGCGGGACAACGTTTGTCGGCTGCGGACGCCGCCGACACGTGGCGACGCGAAGTCAGATCATCATCATCATCATTTCAGCCGAAAGACGTCCACTGCTGGACATAGGCCTCCCCCAAAAGTGGGGGTTTGCCATAATCGCCACGCTTGGCAGCCGGGCTGGCGATCGCAGTATGGTATGGTGGTGGAATGCATAGAGAACGCTGCTGCCCATTCTCCGGTACGACCCTTAGTCGCCTTTTACGACACCCAAGGGATGTATGGGGAGGTGGTATTCAATAAGTCCGGCACCACACAGTCAGAAGTCCGAATACCGAAGTCAGATAGCGGTGTCTTTTGATGTGCAAAGATCAACAAATTACAGAGGAGAAAATGTTAAAAGAATTATGAAATCAGAAACCAATAAATTTTAATTGTTAGGAAATTGTAGCTATACTTATGCTTTATTTTATTAGGTACAAACTGTTTCAATAAGTTTTAACGGGTTTCTTAGATTAAAATAATTTAATTATCCACTTTAAATTGATTGGGTTTACTTACTAAATGAAGGATACAGTAAAGTTATTGTAAGAAACAAGCGCGCGTCGTGTGACTAATTACATTGTCATAAAGTTCAAATTCAATTGAATCACGCGCGCTAGTTGCTTCAAACTGTACACGCGATCTTTTACTTTATTTCATTCACTATCGACTATCGACTTACATACAAAACTGTTATTAAATACACGACACAGTGCATCAATTTAAAACTGTTGACGCCTCTGTAATGTTTCTTCTTATTTATTTTGGCGGCGCTTTACAAAGGACCATCCTTTGTAAAGCGCCGCCGGAGTGGAATCGAGTTTTCGTAATAGCAAAATGAACTTTATGTCAATTGTCTATCGTACAAACTAGAAACGAGCTTGTTACTGCGGGAATTCCCCAGAATGCGCAATAATTCACCAGAAGATGCGCGACCCGTGCGTATGGGTGTATCTAATTTGTGCGTTACACTATTGACATAAAGTTCATAATGCTTTGCACAAAAAAGTTCGCTTCCATTCCGTTCTGCGGCGGTGTAAATTGAGCCTTATGGTCACACTCACAGGCCAGCCGCGCCGCGCACAGCTGTGGACGCCTCTCTCTCAAACTAGGTTGAAACCTCGACCTAACCAATGGTGAGCCTCTTCGTGAGCTCAAAAGCGTCTCGTTATTTTAGGATATTTATTGTTAAGTTTGCCGACATGAAGTCATCGACGCCAGGTCTAGGAGATAATGTGACCGTGATGTAGGTAGGTTAACATTTAATTTTTGTTGCTGTACAAGATTTTCATGAACGAATTAACACAGTTGCTTGTAAAGTCAATGTTTACATAATCAACTTTTTATACTTTTCTTTCCTAATCAGTATCACAGTAGGTACTAACTACCTTCGATATGGGTCTCAAGGTTAAGCAAAGTAAATTGGATTTTTCTGATTTGTAAGCTAAATTTGCGAACATTCGGATCAAAATAAAATTGTAACCCTTCTTTTTGTGGCAAAGCCCACAGTCAAGCATAATTTTTGTATTGAACTTGGCTCTCCTTTTTTACATTTATGTTTTTGGTGGGTTCTGTTTAGTCGCGGTGAATGAGCCTAAGTTACCTACATCTGTCTACCTTATAATTTATGTATTTAGATTTCTGTGGGTAAAATCATAAAGTTTTACGAACTATGTGAACAAGACGAACATTACATGGAACTATATTCAATAGCGTGATTATTTGAGCGATATGCGGGTGTGTGTGTCAAATTACTCATTAAAAGAAGGTCGTAAGTCAAACCAAGCGTCAAGCTATTGCTTTGTAAATTTGCCTATGGACTTTTGGAGCCAACCGTACTTATACTATCCTCTTCCAAAGAACATAGGATATTTGAAATAGTATAATTTAAGGTTCCAGATCATTAATTTCCAATCAAAATAAAGGTATTTCTGGTAGTACAGAGAAAAACCCGATGGAATGTTGGATTAGCCGATTTTTGTGTAAAAAGTGTGGATTTAATTATTTGTGAATGGCGGACTGGATTTGACCAATTTCAACAAGTAGCTGTCAGGATTTGCCTACAGTCCTTTCACGGTTATTTTACAGAGGTAAAATAACCATGAAAGGACTGCAGGCATTTTACAGAGGTAAAATAACCGTGAAAGGACTGTAGTGTGTGTGTGTGTAGTCTGTAGTGGTGTGTTTTTTTTTCTTTCTTTTTCTTCACTACACTTTTTTTTTTTTTTTAAGAGTCTTTACAATAAGAAAAAGTGTGTTTTTCAATGAACATTCTGAGCATTGATGCAACGGATAACTAAATAGGCATATAGGTCCTTTTTTCTTCCTCTATAAAACGGACAGTTTCACTGGTGCCTTAAGTTTATTTCTTTTGTTTGTATCACCCACGAACCAACCAATAAATTTATTGATACTTATATGAAATGATTGCATCTCTTAAACCAATATTTTTAAAGAACTTTCTATCGCCACCACGTCTTTTCATGGTCATCAAGCCTAAAGATCGGTATGCCTCTTTAACACTCACCTTACCCCAAACTTTTTACCATTTAAACCTCTCAAAAATAAATTTCGACACTCCGGTACCTCTCCATCAGTATCCTTTCTTGTTCGGTAAACAATGCTCATTGATTTATTTGTATTTCCTCTTCCATTTTATATTCTTTCCATGTACCGTTAACTGCTGCAGCTTTCCAATATTTTATTATAAAACGATCTTGATATTTTTTATCAGGATTCGCAGGAAACATTTTGTATTTTTTTATCTGGCATTTGTTAACACACTGATATGCCCCGATGTTATCTTTGAGGCAAAGTGTTCGACGAATACCTGAAAACATACAAATTAAAGATTAATATTATACATCAATAAATAAAAATTATAATCGCAAAAATGTCACTATTTGTCAAACGTGTATACTGCTTGAACGATTTGACAACAGTCAATCGCAAGAAACCAATCGGAAGTCGATGACAAGAAATGAAATAAAAATTCGCCATGAACAAAAAAAAACTAGTTATTTGCACTTTGTAGTATTTTTTTTGTAAGTGGTTGTACATTTTTTTTTCAGAAGGTTTTTTTTATTATGATTGTATTTTTTTAAATTTTTGTCTATTTCCAGGCTGATCAGGGCGGCCCGTTAGTCTGCCGCGGGAGTCTAGTGGGTATTTTATCGACTATGAATCCACTCCTATTCGACCTCAAGGGTACACCTGTGTCGCCAACTACACCACATGGATAAATAATGTCGTCGCCCAACCTATCCCGGAGGTTGGACCTGAGCCTTCAACACAGACGCCACCGACGACATCAACAACATCACCAAAACCCGCTCCACTTTCCAAACTGGATTGGCAGTGCTGGCAGTGATCGCTATAGCTCAAATTATAACCGCTAATGTCATAAATTAAATATTTTAAAACTAAGAGTTATTTTAAAGCACTATTAAGAGCTTGTTGAATCAAAGTCCTGACTGACTCATATATCAACGCACAGTCTAAACCTATGGTCCTAGAGACATGAAATTTAGAGGGTGTGTTCTTTTGTTTCTTTCTTTATCCACTAAGAAAGGGTTTTTCGAAATCCCACCCCTAAGAGGGTGAATGGGGGCAGGGTAAATATTCACGCGGACAAAGTCGCGGACAGATGCCTATAAAGTATAAATCCTATCTATCTGCCTCATTGGTCTTGTAGTCGCTAGCGCTACTGCTAAGCGTAAGGTTCGATTTCCAGGTCGGGCACCATATTATTTGGTTTTTCATCAGGAGTATCTCAGTAACTGCCCGGAGTCTGGATTTATGCCCGGCTGATGGCCATAGGGCGGCCCCCTGTCACATAGGACTTAAAAACTTATCTGGCGAAATGTAATGTCGAATGTGTCACGAAATCAGCAAGGCTACTGAGAAGCACTAAAGGCTTCAAGCTGGCTAGAACTAAAATAGTCTTATATAATAATTGTTGGTGTACTAACTACATATTTTTTTTAAAGTCAGGTACGAGTATCATATTTTGGTCATAACTTTTTAAAGGTTTCGTACAGAAATCGTTATTTCGTATACGCCATAATAAGATAAAAACATAGATATGATATCTAAATGATAAAGCCGAAATTTGCAACATAGCTCAATTATCAATATCCATGTGTAGAAGCAGGTACTATTATTTTGGTTTGATAATAAAGTTATTTGAGTTCGTTTTATAAATCTTTGTGAATACTCTTATAAAATGGACAAGTTTTTGTATCTGTCTGTGATTGTTTTTTCTGGTAAGCATTTTAGATAATAAGTATTTTATTTCTACCTACTATTATGATCAATTTTGTCTATCGATTCCCTCGAGGCCGCTTGTACACTACACGGAATTTTACTGACCGGACCGGCTGTAAATTCTCAATACATCCGTCGAATCATCATAATAGTGATGATTTTAAATTTGCTTGAAAATCTAACCACCGCCGCCGCCAGACCGTTACTCCGAGTCCTAGCCAAAAATATCGTCACGCTCATATTATATGTCACTCATTTGTTCGGAAAACCGGAAGGCTTTCCGAACAAATGCGGGGAACGGAACCCGAACACGTGTTCGCGTCAACAGAGGGCTCTGTCGACCCGAACACGCATTCGGGTTCGCTAAACAAAAAAACGCGACAATTGCGTTGGTTAGAACGCGGCGTCGAAAACGACAATCGCAAAAGTATGCAAGTACGCGACTGTCGCACAGTACGCGATTGTCGCGCTCTTTTATAAGTATGAATATGACATAATCACGTGACCAGTTAAGTCGCGTGTGTACATCTTTATTCAGGTAAACGCTCGCGTTTTCGCGCGACAGTTGCTTTCGGTTAGGATGTAGGGTTAAAGTTCCGTGTAGTTTAAGTGTGCCTATACGGTTCACTTCGTAATTTATTGAAGAATCTAATAACGAGCACTCTCCATCAATAATTCCTTGCACAGCAGGCTTATAAAACAATATTTACCTACAAAATACATAGATTTGTATAGTATACTATTTCGCACATATAACTAAGGAGCGCCCCGACACAGTACCGCCTTATTTTTCTTGCATAACTTTCATAAAAACTACTATTATTATTTTGATTACCAGCCACATGTACAACCTCTTTATATGCTGGAGGACCAAACAGAATACTTAATGGATCACCTGCTAAGGAAAACCAGTTCCCATATATGGTAATTATAATTATTTTGTATGTCACGTTTGGTAAGAGATGCCTTCTTCTAAAGTTCGGTTAAACAAAAAGGAGCGAGTGTACATTACAGCCCATCTCCACCTAAAGAGAACATAAAAATTTTATTTATTTATCATCCTCACAACTATAATTACAGGCCTTACCCTAATACGACAGTGTAGTTATGAACTTAAAAAATAACTTAAAAAATTACTATCTAACCTTACACTAGCAACAAATAATTTATCTTTTAACCTTACATAACTAACTATATTTAATAAAACTCTTGCGAATTCACTCAAAGAGCACGAAAAAGCATCCAGTCTATCATGGACTTCAAGTTAGCTACATTTAAACTGCAAAGTAGTCAAACAATATGCTATGTTCTATGTTCTTTCAGATTTCCTTGCAACGATTGAGTCAAATACATAGTGTCACTAGAGGACATAGATGCGGGGGAGCATTGGTTACGTTACAGCATGCAGTGACAGCTGCATCTTGTACTGTCGAGTTCGTCAGCCGACAAACGAATGACGTCGAGGGGTAATTATATTGGTAAATCTTATAATAGTTTTATAAAGAATGAGGAGTTCTAAGAGCTTATGCAAATGTATGAGTATATACATACTTGACGTCGGACGCAATCTGATTAGTCAGCTACAATACTAATATTTTATTATACTTACGGTCTTATTCATAATAAGTTATGGCACATATAAAGGCTTGCTAATGTCTCGTTGTCAAAAGTTATTATTCATAAACGCATTCTAAAACCTTCTATAAACCTACTATAAAGTTATGAAACCCAGAACCCTACTCTAACAGTACTATAAGGAAAAAATGGCCAACTCCACATCAGCTGATTAATAAGAAAATGACGTTTAACCTACAAATGTAACATGTGCAAAAAGTCACACACACAACGTAGTCGTAAACAATCGTACTTCGAGGAGCTGCAGCAGTTGTATTTAATTTATTTTGAACTTCTGTTTAACCAATTTAGTTTATTATTATATACCTACAATGCAAAATAGAAGCGAGGAAAAATATAACGAAGCACACGCTGCTGCTTTGGAGTGTGGAAACAACGCTTTCAATGTCTTTTACATGGTATGCATGCAAACTAGAAAATGTGAAAACAACCATTGCGACTAGAGCAGTACCTTACAATATTGCTGTTGACCATGGAGACATGTAGTCAGAGGGTAGCAATATCAATGAATATCATACAAATTCACCCCAAGAAGTTGCAAAGGGAAATGCAAACGCTATTTTACAAACTTTTAGGGAAACATTCCGCCGAGGTAGCCCCACTTTACCAGGTTGGCGGCACATCTTCCCACTTGTATCCGGAGACGGTTCAGGGACTTCCGTGTGGATCCTGAAAATTTATATTGAAGTTATAGGACATTTTAGTTATAGAACGTTTATGAAGCGTTTATGAATACAAAATTTTATCGAACGTTTTAAAGGCTTATTGAGCATTTTAACTAATGAATGTTTTAAACCTTCTATAAGCTTTTTTTTATGAATAAGACCGTAAGTCTTTACACCTAAGTGTAGGGATGAATGTGCTAAATTTCCGTCGCTGAACATTAGCGCAATATGTACTCGTATGTACGCTTCGACGTAGCCGGCTACCATGGCACACCTAAACAAAATGCAAAGAAAACGTTGCATAGTCGCAGGGCTGCCCGTCAGAACTTTACGTTTACTTCAAAGCGCGACGTAATTTCGGCCCTGTATGATGCTGGCTGCCGAGAATGAACTAAAGGCTCCACAGAAGACGGAAGTCCACTGCTGGCAGTGGATTTCTGTAGGTTGATGATGATTATGATGTCGCTGGTATTTTGAAAACATAGGCAAACTTTTTTTGCGTGTTTCTCGAAGATGTGTAGCTACGAGTATACTAGCCATGGTTATTCTTGTAGTGACATAAGAAAATGAGAATAATGTGGTTCCCCTGCAATTGCTAGCAAAAAAACGACAGGGCTTTGGTATTGCTTCAGGTAGATTGAGCACTGAAGAGAATGTGTTGAAGCCCTTCATAAAACAATAAATAAATTATTTACAGATCCCAAATCGTTAACACTATGCCTGTTTTTCAGGACCTACTCGCCAATCAACCCAGCTGAATACAGAGTGTTCGCTGGTTCAGTGGTTCTTACCGACACTTCGGCTGATCGCATTCGGCATATTGCTAACATCGCCATCCACCCGGAGTATAATATGAGCTCTCCTCTTCCCAATAACCGATTTTCTAACGATATTGCTGTTATTATTGTACGGAATGTGTTTGCTTTATTGAATTGCTGTTACGGCTGAAGGCATTGATTATCTAAAATAACTTATTTCAATCAATATATTTCAGCTTGGCACACCGTTCTTAAGCTACACAGTAGGACAATTGACGGTTACAGACCTGAGCTCGTATGCAGAACCAGTATCATGTACTCTTTCCGGCTGGGGGGCGCAGGGTTCATCACCTACTGTAAGTTTTTCTTTTCCTTTTTCCCATTCAGATTAATAAAAAAGTTGTAATTTTGAAATAACTGATAACCCGAAAAGAATAGTCTTCATTATTTTGAAGTGCGCACAACTTTTACTTCGGGACAAACCCTGGAATTGCGAAAAAAAGTCTCTCCATAAATGTATTAATTTGTCTGTTTCATTAATGTGTTATTTTATTATACATACATACATAAACTCACGCCTTCTTTACATGAGGGTAGACAGAAACTGCAGAACGCCATTTTTTACAATCCTTACATACTCTTTTTGCCTCATTTACCTTCATACAATCACGCCGGTTGCGACTACTACGCGCCTGACCTTTCTTAGGAACTTCACCAATAAGGCCGCAATAAATACTATAAAATCATGTACCTATTTGAATAAATTATTAGTTTGTGTATTTTTGTCTATTACCTCGACTAAAATGTATGGAACAATTTACTTTTTTCCCGTGATTTCAGGTTTGGTCCCATAGTAAATATCCATAACAATAAGTCCAATGACCCTTTTCTGGTGTCAGACCCGACAATTTCATTATATTTTATTTAATAATTTGTTATAGACGAGTACGCAGTTGATGTACACACAAATGTTGACGATATATCAAACCATGTGCGCTAAAATGGTCAGTTCATCATTATTACCAACCATGCTGTGCGCTTGGGCTCCTGGCGCCGGTATAATAGAAGGAGCTGCCGGATGCTCGGTAAGAACTTATTGTTAACAGCAGATCTCACCGTGAGCGCATAGGTGAAGTGAGCTATTACTAGTGACAATCCGTAGCATGGTATGGCAGCTCACTTCACCTAAGTTTTCACGCAGATGTTTTAGAGGATACATTTATCAGCAGGTCCGGGAATGGCTCGTTGGTTTGAGGATAGAACCCAGGAGCAATAGGAGTCGGATGAAGTGAAATTTGGTTTTTCCCTTAGGAATTTCTTACTAGTAGCTCTGATCTGAGGCTGGATTTGTGCTCGATTTGTAATAGGCTCGCTCCCACTGTACCTTTTACCTCGAGCCTAACCCTTCGGGGGATACTAGCATGAAATTATGTTATGTTAAGTCGGACAAAAAGAGGCCCCTGCAACTTACGGGTACAATGGTCACATGTTACAACATCGGGATTCCTGTGCTATATCTAAGTAAAATATTATTGTAGTATAATTGTAAACCTAGTTCTAAATGGTGGCAAAAATTTAATCAAAATCAATTGTGTAGTTTAAAAGTGTTTGTGGTGTGGTCACACACACAAAAAGCAACTTTGTTTTAATTGAGGAGTGATTATATATTTTTTGAATATTTATTTCCAGGGCGACGAAGGCAGCCCGTTAGTGTGCCATGGTAGCTTAGCAGGTATTCTTATCGAAACCACAGACTGCTCAGAGGTCCCTAGAAGACCACAACTGTTTACCCGTGTCTCCAACTACACTACATGGTTAGATAATGTCATCGCCCAAACTATAATTGATCTTGGGCCTGAGCTCACAACAGAGGCTCCACCGACGACGTCACCAGTAACGTCACCTGCGACTACACCTACTACGTCCGTTCCAGGCGGAGCACCCACTTTCCAAGCTGGAATGGCAGTGCTAGCAGTGATGGCTATTGCTCAAATTATAATCTTATAATAAATCAAAGTTTTTTTAAACTAAGAGTCATTAGATATAATTAATACGGAACCTATTTTTTTATTTTTGTTACATGCTCGGTGGCACTTCTATAGGCAAAAATTACGCACTTCCATTCCAGACACAATTTTCAAATATCCTTATTTCGATGTAAAATTACCTGTGGTTAACCTAGCCATAGCGGTTAAGCTGTGAACACAATATCATACTGAATAAAAATCTTCAATACCACTAAAAACTCTTTGCACTATGTTTAAAAAAAAAATTAACATAAGTACTCAGAAAAGGGAACCTGACATTATACCGAAGATATCCCGGACGCCAGCCTGTACGAGATTAGGATGGCACTGAAGCAGCACAAAAACAACAAGGCGCCGAGTGATGACGTAATTACGGCCGAACTCTTGAAGGCCGGTTCTTATGGCCCTTCAAAAGCTCCTGCCAGGGCAGTGGGATTCCGAAAGGGTTACCGCTACCCCGGAACAAAAAGGGCTAAGGAAGGAACATGGATGGGTTTTAGTCAGTAAGAGTCTGACACTCCCTTCCACTCCACGCAAAGCGGGAGGAGTCAAAAAAAAAAGGCCCTTCAGAAGCTGTTTGGTTCCGCATACTCCAGGGTAAAACACCACAGGCATGGAACAGAGGTGTGGTGATACTTTTCTTTAAGAAGGGCGACAATGCCTTTCAATTCTTAAGAATTATAGGCTCACTTCTGAGCCACGTATACAAATTGTTTTCAAGAGTCACCACGAACCGTCTCGCGCGCAGGTTTGACAGTTTTCAGCTTCCCAAACAAGCCGGATTCCGTAAAGGCACCGTAGACCACACACATATGCTGCGACAGGTTATACAGAAAACCGAAGAGTATAACCTACCTCTCTGCTTAGCGTTTGTGGACTACGAGTAAGCCTTTGATTCGATCGAGACATGGACTACGAGAAAGCCTTTGATTAGGTCGAGGGCTGTATTGCAGTCTCTACAACGATGCCAGATCGACTATCGATACATCGAGCTGATAAAGTGTCTGTACGAAACGCCACTATGTCAGTTCGACTCCAGGACCAGACCTCGAAACCTTTCCTTTTGCAGCGAGGTGTGAGACAGGAAGACGTTATCTCACCGAAAATGTTTCGCTGCACTGTAGGATGTCTTCAAGGTTCTGGACTGGAAAGGGGCATGCATTAACATCAATGGTGAATACATAACTCACCTTCGGTTTGCCGACGAGTCATTTCTGAGACTGTAGAGGACCTCAGTACAGTGCTCGATGACCTCAGAAGAGACTCCGAAAGAGTGGGTCTGCAAATGAACATGGACAAAACGAAGGTCACGTCAATTGCCCATGTAACACCCACTCTCACGAAGATCGGAGACGCTACACTCAAAAACCTGGACGAGTATGTTTACCTAGGTCAAACTGTCCAGTTATGTTGGTCGAACTTCGAGAAAGATGTTAATCGTCGAATCCGACTCGCTTGGGCAGCATTCGGGAAGCTAAGCAATATCTTCTCGTCCACATACCGCAGTGTCTCAAGACGAAACTCTTTGATCAGTGCGTGTTGCCAGTGATGACATATGGCATTGAAACGTGGTCGCTCAGAATGGGCCTTATTAGAAAGCTGAAAGTCACCCAAAGGGCAATGCTTGGAGTTTCCCTGCGTGATTGAATCAGAAATAAGGAGACCCGCAGGAGAACCAAGGGAACCGACATAGCCCGAAGAATTGCTAAACTTAAGTGGCAGTGGGCAGGGCACATTGCTCGCAGAACAGATGGCTGATGGGGCCGAAGGTTCTGGAGTGACGACCGCGAACCGGAAGATGTAGCGTTGGACCGACGACCTCGTTAAGGCCGCAGGAACTCGTTAGATGCGAGAAGCACAAAACCGGTCGAAGTGGACGTGCTTGGGGGAGACCTATGTCCAGCGTGGACGTCTTTCGGCTGAAATGATGACGATAATGAGAAAAAAGTAAAATAAAATCAAATAAAAAAGTAGATACATTCATTCACAGCAACTTCATAAAATATGAGAATATTTCAACAAAAAGTATAATAATCAACAAGATCCTAAATGGCTACACAATAATTGATTCATAAACCACATGGTAGATAAATAGTGGCTGACCTCAATTAACGCAATCCCCTAGCATGGAACAAGGATTAGTAATCGAAACCGAACTACAACTAACAAATAAGTTCCAAACCGACCGAGTACTTACTTACGAGTACAGACGCACATCAAGCTTCTACAATCTGTCAAATTTCATTAATTAATTTTCAACTTTATCGCTAAAACACAAGGTTCAAAGTTGATTGGGAAAATTTGACAGTTTCGGGTAGCTTGATGTGCTGGCGTCTGTACAACAAGGAATCGATTCCGTCACACAGTTTACATCCGATTAATGCTTTATTAATACATTGGCGATTGAGTTTAGCGATCGTAAATCTTCATAACGTTGTTAATAAAGGTCGTTAGCCGTAAATAATGAAATGAAACAAGGCCAAACAAATCACTGGCCTAAATGACGGGGTAAATCTACTGAATTAAAAACGAAAATGATACCTAAAGGGCACTTAGTATTTTGTTCGCCCGATTTTTGTTATTGGATTTTGAGTTGAAGGTTTTGGAGAATAATTCGTACTGGATTACATTTAATTACTTATATTACTTTTTACATTGGACAATCTAAAAAGGATTGCTTGTTAAAAATGACAATAAAAATATTTTGTTTTTAAAATTATTTATTTAAGTTCTATTCAGGCTTGAAACTCTGCGATTCATCGATTACTGATTTCAGAATATATTCTTTATTAGGTACACCATAAATATTACAGGTATGAGTGTAGAAACGGTTCAGTGTTATAAAGTATTTACGTATGTAGATACATCTATCCTTCTACAAAAATTATTTCAAGTTCGTTAAAAGAACTCATTCATTGTTTGCATTAGGCGATATCGATTTTAAGAGCGGGCATTCAGCAATATAACATTTTTTTTTATAACCCATTCTTCACATTCGTCTAAACGATAATGATTAATGATTTTATTGCTGTAAGTAGGTTTGTTCAAACACCATCAAACTTTAGTCATATCTTAAAAAACTAGATTAAGCCGGCGTTTCCTATCTGACTAGGTACTTTGAGAAGAAGTCAAACTGGAAGCATTTATTTCAATTAAACCATTTACAGGCACTTTTGAATTGTCAAGGAGACGGTCAGTCCGAAATATGGAATTAGTTGCCCATTCCAAAGAATTTGGAATGGGAAACTAATTCCATATTTTCTTTATTTGAAATTCCAAATTCTTTGGAATGGACAGGTACATACGGAAGACGGAAGAAAGGCCGAAACAAACTCAGAGAACTCTCTCTGGAAAAAAGAGAGAACTCTCTCTAAAACGAATTTACTCCTACGTCTGTTAAATTTGTTGAGGTTTCACATGCACGTATTCCACATTTCAATGTAAAGTGCATCGTAATTGAATCCTTTTGTGAACGAACGGTCTGAGAGAGAAGTAATTGAGTCTCCACTACTACTGTCACACGCCTATAATTGTGGATGGATCTTTGAAACAGATAGTATAAAATGCTAAGGGCGGGGGGTATTTTTAAAGAATGTTATAGTTTCGAGCCTAAAAGCCGCTGCCTGTCGCTTTTAGGCCTGGCATAGTGGTCATAGCTTTTCACACAATCTGGCTGACCGGCATTATGAGACGACATAGTAGTATATTGTTGACATTACAGATAATGTGTAATGGCATTACACTATATTGGCGAAATACACTATAAAATTACACTAAACGAGCTGTCTCTATATCAGTTAAATTACGAATTTTTCTAACAGCGTATGCTGCGGAACTTAGCTTTTTTGACAATTGATCTATATGTGGATCCCACTGAAGTTTAGCATTCAAAGTTATGCCCAAGAATTCTATGCTGTCTTCAGGATTCAATTCTTCGCCCTTCATCAACACATTACTTTTCACCTGCCAAACGTGAGGTAGAGTAAACTTAATGCATTTGGTTTTTCCTCGTTTAGAAGTAAATTATTAACATTGAACCAGTGGACTACTTTCGAGATCGCACTATTTACATCGTCAGAAACCAGCTGCTGCCGTTTAAGTTTAAACAAAAGTGAAGTGTCATCTGCAAAGAATTTTCCTTTATGAGGTACGGCAAATCATTAATATAAATAAGAAACAAGAAAGGACCAAGGATTGAGCCCTGTGGGACTCCCTATATTACTATAGATCCGGGTGATCTTTTTCCATTAATGTCAACGCTCTGAATCCTTTTACTCAGTATGAAGTAAGAAGATCCAGAGCAGTGTTCCGGATCCAGTGGCGGAGTTTCCTGATTTACGTTTTGAATGAATAATGTAAGATATATTTTAAGTATAATTGATATTTGCTTACCTGCTCAGGTAGAAAGTTTAAAGATCTTTTGTTATGTTTCGCCTCATCTATTATCTATATTCAAACAAATTAATGAATTTAAATTTTTCGAGGTCATCAAATAAATTATATATAGCTATCAGTACGATAAAGTAATCGATATCAGCAAAGATTATTCTTATGTGAGTGTTCAGGAACGCAATTTGTCAAGATTTCAAATCAATAGTTCTACAAAACAGACACAGTCCATTCATAGTTATTTTATCTCTGACAAATCAGAGATATTGACAGTGATGTAAAAACATCACTGTCACTAAAACAGTGATCTTTAAGGTCGTGACAATAAGGTTGCTGTTGGGTTTCAGCTGTCAGGTTAAATATCTGTGAAAGGACGGTAACTTCCTGTTAAGAATACCTAGCTCATAGACACAAGGATCTTCCAAACATGTTCATTATCTGCGGTTTAGTAATTCAAGCTGTCGATGTCTGCCCATCACTACTTGCTGCTTTATCGTTATCATCAATATCAGCGTGACTTTTTCGACTATAGAGTTTACTAGCTGCGCCCCGCGGTTTCATCCGCGTAAGTGTCGATCCCTTGGGAATATCGGGATAAAAAGTAGCCTATATTTTAATCCAGCGTGTCAGCTACCTCCATACCAAATTTTATCAAAATCGGTCCAGCCGTTTGAGCGTGAAGAAGTAACAAACATATAAACACACACACACACTCACAAACTTTCGCCTTTATAATATTAGTGTGATTGTTTCATCCAGATTACTCCCTATACGGAGGTACCAGGAGATTTATTAACAGATGTTTTGGACGTCTTACAAAATCCTGTAACAATGCTTCAAGCATTGTTGTTTGTCATTTTATTGTTACTTTGCATACCTACTATTGTATAGATTTTTTTTTAACTGAACGGACAGCTGTGCTGTTGGGGAGTATTTGCGCTATTTCTTCTTCCCAGCGAAAGCGTATGTTGTGATGAAGGGCGGGCTTGTTGGGGGACTGTATAGTGTAATTTTGACGTTTGATAAGTGCTGATTCTCAGCCTAATTTGGATATACGATTTTTGATTTTGATTGTAGAGAAAATTCACGTTTGAGGTACCCCTAAAATCTAAATCGACCTTTTTTTGTTACGTTTGTTTTCGGTGTGGATAAACAGTTATGTTAGTACAGACGCCAGCACATCAAGTTACTACAATCTTTCAAATTTCTTTAATAGATTTTCAACTTTATTGCTAAAGTATAAGGTTCAAAGTTGATTGGGAAAATTTGACAGTTTCGGGTAGCTTGATGTGCTGACGTCTGTACCTATTACCTAATCAAATTAGTATTACTTGATCATTAAATTACTTCGAAAATAAACAATATAACCCCACCGCCGTATCTCTACGTTGACGTCGTGGTGGGGTTTGCGCGCTCCGAACTCTAGGCCTGTGCCGGAAGAGTTTACTTTGCCGGAACAGGTATAAGGTGAGAAGCCAGACCAAGAGGGATACAGAAACCCGCAGGCCAGCATGTGGCGAGCTGTTAGGCACTAGCGACCCCATAGACCCTATCTCCCAGAAGATGTCTTGTTCCTCACCTCTGGCTTACCTTTATTGGCCGGCTGGAGTGAAAAATGACGAGGGACAGAGTTCCCACCTCATTCTTGCCTTTATTGGCCGGCTTGAGTGGAGATTGGTAAAAGAGCAAACGTGCTCGGAGGAAGGAAGTATTCGAGTAAGATGCTGGTAGGGATCTTGACCGTACTTCCGGGATTGTCTTGATAGCCGTGGAATACCTCTCCGCTCCTCATAAGCACCTCAAGACATGTTGCCCCCTTGTCGCTACGTCACTATGTGCTAACGGCCGTTTCCGGGGGCCCATTATTGAGTGTGCAAGTCACCCCCTGCTATTTTATCCGTATATATATAAAACATTGATCAGGTAGGGGTCATAGTTTTTCCATAGTTCTTGGTAACCAGTCCAATTTAGCCACCCAAACCCAAAACCAACTTTTAATTTTTTTTATATCCTGCAATAGTCCTACACCAACCGGGGGTTATCCTTGGGTGCACTTGCATAGTGCATACAGGGAAAATCGTCGGTTGGTGCCGCATTTCAATAAAATTTCGTAAGGAGCCTCTGCGAGTGGCTTCGCCCCTCGTACGCCTTTCAAAGGACCGGGACCGCACGGTCCCGAGTTATGTAAAATATAAATATTAATTTATGAATTTTTTTTTTTTTCTTAAGCTGCTATCTCGATGGGGGAATAATCAGATGGGAGGATAATCAGCTTAGGTTAATAATAATAAACCATTTATTATCAGGTAACAAAGACCCATAGAAACATACCTTAACCTAAGTATACATAATATAGTAACAATTTTGTTAGTAAATAAAACTTAATAACTATGTTAGTATCACTTAGTTGCACTAAGTATTTGTGCGTTCCGGTGGCACTTGTCCGCGAAAGCGGAGGAATACCACATCCTGCGGCCAAAAGCTTTCTTCCATCACCAGGACATGCAATAATGCATGGACTGATCATTTAGAATGACACAAACTGGGATATACCCAGATAAGCACAAAAAACTGGAAAAGTAATGTAGGTATAAATAATGATTACATTTATTAGATACTAACTGTTGCTACGTCTTTTACCTAGGTCATGGTCTATCTGAGTGCCAAATTTCATTCAAGTCCTTCCAACTGTTTTAGCGTGGAAGCGTAACAAACAAACTTACTTTCGCATTCATAATATTAGTTAGGATAGTTAGGATTAGAGTTAGGGAGTTAGGATTAACATTCTTGTTAGTAGTAGGTAAAATTAAACATACAATGAAGAACTGACTTTACCCCCTACTGAAAAAATATAAACTCTCAACGGTATAAGTTCTCAATAAATAGAACTAGACACATTCTTGGCTCTTGTGATACAAAAACTCCTAGTACAGACACTAACACATCAAGTTACTACAATCTGTCAAATTTATTTAATAGATTTTCAACTTTATCGCTAAAACATAAGGTTCACAGTTGGTTGGGAAAGTTTGACAGTTTCAGGTAGCTTGATGTGTTTGGCGTCTGTACAAGAGCCAGAGCTACTCTGATATTTGTGACTTTGATGTGTAAATAATCAAAAATTCAAATTTAAATTGAATGCTCATATACAAGGTAGAGACGACAATATAATAATAAATCAAACTGCGTATAATGACGTTCCCAGTCAGCATACAAAAATTCAATCAAATATATCCTACTAGCTTCCGCCCGCGGCTTCGTCCGCGAAGTATGCCGATAAAAACTATCCTATGTCCTTCCCCTGGATGCAATCTATCTCTCTGCCAAATTTTATCGAGCTCCGTTTAGTGGTTTAGGCGTGAAAAGGTAACATACAGACAGACAGACAGAGTTACTTTCGAATTCATAATATTAGTATAGATAATCTAATCACTATAGCTAGTCAAAGATCGGGAAAACCCATAGTCGGCCCATCACTACTATTTAGTTTGTAACTTCAAAGCTAGGGTTTATTTAATAGATCCAAGGCACTCTTAGGCATTATTGCTAGTGTTTTCATGTATTATCGTATATTTGTCTCCACATTGTATAAATCTTAATCATTCTGCCATAATGACTAAGCCTAAAAGCTTACAAGATTTTAAAACACCTACATCTAAATATTTAACTCACAGCAACACTGAAGCATTTTTACAAATTTATAACGCGACAAAGCACACAGCTATGCCATTACCATCCATTTGGTGCACTTATAGTACTGTGGCTCTACTATTCTGTTAAATAACAGAACCACGGAGCAAGTTCTTACGGTAAATGGGTGTAAAGTCCCCATTTATGAGCCCCGTGCGACGTGACTCCGCCAACAACAGTGTACCCACCTTATGTATTATAAATTCACCTAATTCCAGGCTGAGTGAATTTCTAGTGTTGTTCGCGACAGATTAATTAAAAGTCTTCTTTGTTTATATTAAAGTTAATCTTAATTATTCAGAGCTAAGTGCGAAGTCAGCTCGTGTCTAACTTAGTGCCTAGGTTTCTGCTTAAAAGCTTTCATATTTTCTGTTTTATGTGTTAGTGTAAGAGCAGTGATAACCCTCGGGGTTAGAACGAGAAATAACGATGGAATGAGTTTTTAACTCGACGTGCCACTCTCCTAATTAAATACTATTATTTTATTTTTAAATTGAATGAATAAATGAATGATTTATTTCTATAGGTAGGTTTGTACAAACACTTTTACACGTCAATCATATTTTTAAAAGTACTTGAGGTCGCCGTTTCCTATTTTACTACTCTGAGAAAACGGCCGAAACAAACTCAGAGGTCAAAGTCTCTTTTAAAGTCCAGACATAATCTTGGTCAGATCATATGAAGACCGTGCAGTTAGTCTGAAATGGTATTTTGAAGAAAGATCCACAAAGATTGAATTAATATTCAACTCACTGAAACAATACTTTTCACTGCAGTCAAAAGCGCGTTAAACAGAAAATGATGTCAACCTTACTTTATCTACCAAGCGTTTAGGAGGTGTAAATAAAACAGCGACAGTAAACACTAGCTTTAAAGTGTCTATGTGTTTATTCGACACCGTGTCACACGAGCGTGTTAATTCGCCCTCACTTTGATCAATCCACCAGAACTTAGCACATAAAGTGAAGGCAATTACTTAATCATGTCACACTCCGCCTCATCGCACAGTCAAGTCTTTGAGGTGTTTGAGAACTTGTACCTGTTTGTGTACATAAACTCGTTGTAAAGACAGCTAATATTTACAGAAAATAATTTCCTTGCAAATATTTTATAACCACCCTAAAAATGTTTTGCAAAGACGCTTCAATGAGACAAATATTAAGGCAGGCTATTACAGTCCGCCTTTCACATTATTGGAAACCGTAATGGGAATGTATAAATAAAAAAAATAATTATCCTAAATCCCCATGCCCGATTCCGGGATTTCATATCGGTTTGAAAATTTAATCCGTTTATGAGTAGATTAAAAATATCATGAACATTTCGGGGAAAGATAATGGTACATAAAAACTTTTTTACAAAAAAAAACAACCGACTTCCAAAAAACAGTACAAAGTGAAAAATAACTTAAATTTCGGAAGTCGGTGGCAAAAAACTAAAATACAGATCCAAAGACACCGACTTCCGAAATTTAAGTTATTTTTCACTTTGTAGTGTTTTTTGGAAGTCGGTTGTTTTTTTTTGTAAAAAAGTTTTTATTTTTCACTTTTTAGTGGGTCAGTTTGTAATTTATCTAAGTTACAACAGCATAATGTTAACAGCTCATCTCCTTTTACAAAATATTGCTTTTCCCGATGCAGGGTTGAGGAGTTGTCCTAATAAGAACCAGGAGAACTGGAGCTCAGAAGTGACCATCAGCTCCACTTCACCATACGCATTGTGACGAGCATAAATTGCTTATCGAATCACAACCCGTGAAATACTTATTATTGAGTAGTCTCGATGGCCATCTGTGGTCTTCATTATCAGTTCCACTTCACCAAATGGTGCTTTCCGAGAGCAAATGCACGAGTTACTATAAAAAATATCCAAATCACTATAGGTGTGCCTATAAAATTTGAGGGTTTCCCTCGATTTCCATGAGATCCCTTCATATGATTACAACTTGGTAACAATGGAACCACCTCGAGACCAAAAAAAATAATTTTTGGAATCGGTCCAGTCGTCTTCGAGTAATCGGTGAATATACATTAAAAAAAAAAACATATATAAAGTCGAACATACCTATCATCCTGCTTTTTGGAAGTCGGTTAATAATTTCAAAGGTTGTCCTTTTTTGATGCTCCTGGCTTCAGCATCAGGTCTCTATGTACTTCGGTGTTCCTCATTAACAGTACGTTTATCTACACATCGAGCCCTTTTTAATGAGCCTAAACACGATATATCTGCTGTTAGAGGAGTTAGAGGAGGAGTTAGGTACTCTGCAGACTGTCCTGACTGCAGCATCAGGTCATGACTTGATGATCACGAGACCAAATGTGGCAAATGCCCTATTAAACATCAAAACAATTTACTAAAACAGTCCTTGCCTTTTCGAGTAACTTCTTACTCTTAAGGAGTTGTACCTTCCATCATCAGCCCAGCTACCTGAGATGGTGACAACCATACGCAAAGTCACAAGATACTTCATAAAATATGCGAAAAACAATAAGTGAGCCTATAAAATTTGAGGGTTGCCCTCGATTTCTCTAAGATCCCATCATCAGATCCTAACTTGGTGACGGGGGGACCACCTCAGAACTATCTACTTTCAAACAAAAAAGAATTTTGAAAATCCGTTGACAATTGGCGGAGTATTCGATGAAAAAACACACAAAAAAAAAAACATACAATCATCCGAACATCCTCCTCCTTTTTGTGAAGTCGGTAAAAAGAGGTTACGAGAAGGCTTTACAGAAATAAAATATGTGTGTAGAAAAAAATACTCCGGGGTAAGCAACATTTTTCCCTTACAATACCTCAGTTACCTGTTTTGTGGAAATCCCTATAAAGCCCCATCATAAATCCTATGTCCCATACGGATCAAAGGGCATAGTTTATGTATTGTGTCTATGTGGAGGAAACCGACTAATTAATGTGTATACACATTTGGTAAATCTTAGGACCACTTCGGCAAACTCTTGGCAGGCATATCTCCTTGTTTCAGCTTTATCGCGTCCTCAGTTACTTAGCGGATATGAACCTTTTGCGACACATATGACGACGAAAAATGAATGTGGGAGATTTGTTTATTTAAAAATGTTATAATTTTAATCCTTCCCCTGTCCCGTAATCAATATTTAATAACAATGGTATAAACTTTTATTTATTTACATAATCTATGCTAATATTTAAAATAATAACAATAATATGTACATTTATATGAAAAAATAATGGTATTAGGTTTTGGGATGCATGAAGGAGCCTCCTCGTATAGCGCAGTTTGTTCGGTTTGCGACGACCCTCCCACCGGAGTCCGGCATCAAGCAGCCTGCTGTGTTTCGTCGATGCGTGGGAGTTCCAGTGCCTTAGGCATCTTCTGGGCACGCTCATTCTATCATAAACCTCATCCATCGTTTACCATCAGGCGTAATTGAGGTCAAGAGAGGGCCCATTCATCAATAAAAAAAAAGGTAACGATCGTTACCCTATTATGACTGATGACTCGTGGATATCGTCATTCGTACCGAATAAGCCGATTTCTAGAGACACTCAAGTTAGCAACAACTATATCTATAAATTAATCAGGTCAGTGCACGAACAATTAAAAGCTTTCAGCAAATTACCAGTTATTAGACTTCAGGCTATGCACCCCTGGCGTAGGTACGCCATGTACGCATGTGTAAGTACAGATGAGTGCCAGAGACGACGCTCTACAAAACCATAACCATTTCGGTAGAGAACATTTTCGAAATGTCTTATTTAAAAAAAGATAACTGGAAATCTGTTTCTATGGAAAATTTAAAATCGGTCTAATCTGTGTGTAACACTATTTTTCGAAAATGTTCTTAAGTAACTTTTTAGACCTTTGTATCCTGCTCATGCGTATGAAGTTTCATTGAAATTGGTTCATTCATTTCGAAAAACAAGGGCTTGAAAGTTTGTATGAAATGCCAAACGGCGTAAACGCTCTTATGGTACACTTGCCGCGGTCTGCTCGTGTATGGGTAACTAACCATTACATATCGAGTGCGTGCCTCGGAAAGTACGTTAAGTCATTGGTCCCGGTTGTCTTCTGACAACTAAACTCAAAAAAGAGAGGGGGGGAGGAGTCAGAAGCCCAAAAAGTCTGACAACTAGTCTTACCAAGGGGTACCTTGTTACCCGGTAACTGGATTATGGAGGTCAGATAGGCAGTCGCTCCATGTAAAATACTGGTATAAAGCTGCATCCGATTAGACTGGAAGCCGATCTAGGCAAATTGAGATAGACCATTTGCTGATTTTAGGACAAATATTAAAATACTTTCAATCCCGACAGTAGATTCGTTCCGGTGTGATAATTTCCGATCTCAACGCGGGCGAACCGTGGGAAAACGCAAGTTTCAAAATATTTAAGTGGTATCCAAACGTGCATCTATCTACCAAAAAGACTGCCACAGAGTACCTACTCTAATATTATTTGCATTTATATTTCTAAACTAGCTGTGCCCGCGACTTCGTCCGCGTGGAATAGTGACTTTTCGGGCAGCATATTTTGAATTACATATACTGTCTACAGACCGGGCATTTGCTGTCCGAACCCTCTGAGAACTCAGGCGAATTTCAGTGAAAGTCTCAGACTCTAGTGCTTGAGCTTCACGATCGGCAGTGAGACGTATTTCTCGTTCTTCCTGTGTTTCCTGAGACCGAACATTTGCTGTCCGAACCCTCTGAGAACTCAGACGAATTTCCCTATCAGCGAAAGTCTCAGACTCACGCGATAGTGTATGAGCTTCACGATCGGCAGTGAGACGTATTTCCCGTTCGTCCTGTGTCTCCTGGGATCGAGCATTTGTTGTCCGTACTCTCTGGGAGCTCAGGCGGGTTTCCCTGACAGCAAAAGTCTCAGACTCACGCGATAGCGCGTGAGCTTCGCGATCGACAGATAAACGTGCCTTTCGTTGTTCCCCGTTTTCCCTATTTCGAGTTGTCATCATTCGAGAACGATTTGAACTCAGTCGAGATTCTCGCTGAGTCGAAGTTTCTGCAGCACGAAACCTAGCCTGGTGCAGAGAGCCTTTTGCCTCACGACCTTCCTCAGATTCCTGTGATCGAACTTATCTCATCCTTTTAGCATTTCTGCTACATTGGGAGAGGTTGGATCTTCTTCGAAGCATTCTTACAATAAAATAGTACTTACTACTTAACACACAGTTATTTAGTAAACCCGTACTATCGTAAACAATTAAATTATAAATACTTACAGATTATTATACAGTCTAAAATTATCACAGTTTAAGTAATAAGTGTTAAGACGTGTAAACCTCATTATCATCATCATTTCAGCCGATAGACCTCCACTGCTGGACATAGGCCTCCCCCAATTTTGGGGGGGTTTGCCATAATCGCCACGCTTGGCAGGCGGGTTGGCGATCGCAGTATGGTATGGTGGTGGAATGCATAGAGAACGCTGCTGCCCATTCTCCGGTGAGACCCTTAGTCGCCTTTTACGACACCCACGGGAAGTAAGGGGTGGTGCTATTCTTCTACACAGACAAACGTACTAACTTTATAAAACAAAAGAATTGCTAGAAAAAATAATTACTAACCTAAGCTAACGAACTTATACTTAATAAAGAAAATCAAGAAAAGAAATGCCTAACCTATACAAAATACTTATAATATTTATATACAAACCCTAAATACAAATTAAGATAAGTATGTATACCGAAAATCAGGGAAAGAAATGCCCAATCAATAATAAATGCTTACAATATTTATTTACAAAACCCTAAATAAAAATTAAGATAAGTAAATACCCAAAAATCAAGAAAAGAACCGCCTAACCTATACCAAATACTTACAAAATTTTAAAGAAAATTAAGAAAAAGAACCTAACCTACAAACCCTAAAATATAAATAAATGAAATATGCAAACAGTCAGTATTCAAGTGAATCGCAATAATCGAATCCAACTATTCGCCTATATTCTCCAGGATACGTGCGTTCGCTACGAATAACTGAATCCTTATGGCAGCGGCGCGTTTTCTTTTGAAATGGTCATCTCGCAGTTCAACCTGAGGGGTTGTCGACTGCTTAACCTGGCTTTCCTGTGGATGCCTCAATAAATTAAGGCCTCCAGCCAGGGCATAATACACAACTTGACTACACAATATAAACTTAAAAACTAAGCGACTACACGCTAAGGGCACCCCCTGTGGGGTACGGACCTCGGCTTAGGGCGTCGCTGGGAGAGGGCAGCAAGGAACAGGCTGGATCGGAATTATGGTAGCGGCGCGGCTCTCAGCGCGCTTTATACAAGGTGTAACGGAAAGGGGGTATCAACCCTGAAGGAGGTGAATGTGCTCATGAAACTGAACAAATTTCCCCAAAGAACATAGGTCGAAATATGAAAAAAAATTTGGACCTCCCATAGTAATAGTAAATCATTGATGTGCTATTACTATGGGAGGTCCAAATTTTTTTTTTCATCTTCATTCACCTCCTTCAGGGTTGATACCCCCTTTCCGTTACACCTTGTGTATATAGCCACGGACGCGCAGGCGCGAGGCGTTTACGTACTCTGATAGAATACCTTAACAAATGTTCGCCGTGATTTTTTAAATTGACATAACTTTTTTATTTATGAACCGATTGACATGAAATAAACACTAAATGTTAAGTGAAGTTAAGCTTACTACAATATATTAGTGAAAACCGCATCTAAATCGAATAAGCCGTTTCTGATATTAGCGTGCACAAACACAGCAGACAAACAGACAAACAGACAAACAGACAAAAAAAAATTTAATTACAATTTCGGGTTCGGCATCGATATAATAACAACCCCTGCTACTTTTTTTTAATATATTTCCATTGTACAGACACCACTTTTCTACAATTTTATTATATGTATAGATGGAAAATGAAGCGATATGAAATGGAATGTAATCAACGATGTTAACGTCGGGTGACTAAATATGCTTGCCTAATAACAATTTGGTTTATTTACTGTGCTTCCTAGTGGAATATTTCAAATGAGTTTGAATGTTTTAATAGTGTAGACAAGTTTGTGTGCATTGTTTTTGATATTTGACTGAACATTTATGTAGCCTGAAGTGTTAAAAATATTAAAGTTTTCGGAAACTGTCAAATTGCAGCTGAAGTACCAACCACTGATATTTTATTGCTATCACGTTTATTCGCGTTTAGCTTCCCGCAACGTATAACGTAACGTAAAAACATTTTAAACATAATTTAAATACGATGATATTTGTAACTTATTCATTACTAGCTGCGCCCCGCGGTTTCACCCGCGTAAATGTCGATCCCGTTTGAATATCGGCATAAAAAGTAGCCTATATGTTAATCCAGGGTGTCAGCTACCTTCATACAAAATTTTCTCAAAATTGGTCAAGCCGTTTGAGCGTGAAGAAGTAACAAACATATAAACACACACACACACACTCACAAACTTTCGCCTTTATAATATTATACTAGCTGCGCCCCGCGGTTTCACCCGCATAAGTTTCGATCCCGTGGGAATATCGGGATAAAAAGTAGCCTATATGTTAATCCAGGCTGTCAGCCATACCGAATTTTATCAAAATTGGTCCAGCCGTTTGAGCGTGAAGAAGTAACAAACATATAAACACACACACACACTCACAAACTTTCGCCTTTATAATATTAGTGTGATGTGATTAGTGTGATATCACAGTGTGATATACTGCGAAATTGCATACAATTTCGCGGGCCCAGTGCGGCTTTTGGTGGATGACACATGTCTTCGAATTTTTGGTTCTAGGACATGTCTATTTCCTCATGATGTTTTTCTTCATAGTTTTGAGAGCAGTGGAGATGAAATCAAATACACAAAGTAAAGCCTGGGTTCGAACTCACGACCTACAACTCGTAAGTCGGGGGGGTCTGGTACCACTGGGCTACCACTGCTCTGCTAACAGAACTCAGTTACCCTAAACCTACTACAATCTGTCAAATTTGTTTAATAGATTTTCAACTTTATCGCTAAAGCATAAGGTTCAAAGTTGATTGGGAAAATTTGACAGTTTCAGGTAGCTTGATGTGCTAGCGTCTGTACAAGACATTACAAAATATAACCAAACCTTAAAGAAAACATCACAAACCCAATCACGAACACGACCATTTTAATCTAAAAAGTAATCAGCATTTACCAAAGTACAGACATTTATTACAGAACATTTCACAGGATTCGACTCCTTATCTTTCAGGAAGAGATCTTTTCCCTAACACGTCTTTCGGCTTCACGAATTACCAATTAGGGACGCTTAGCGTGTAAAGGAGAAAGGTAAAAGCATATCCTACATTTACAAGACATTTGACGCGGTTCCATTCGACTCCTGGCCCTTAGCAAGGTATGCTCGTTAATGTTCGCGTTCGTGTTGCTGGGAAAGCTTCGAAACGGAAAATGCCTGAAAAAACAAAAAAATTTAATCTCATAACTTAGACGTTTTCTAGTTAAACTCTGGCTAATCCACGTGGTTAATGTTGATAGATGGTCCATTCCAATACATACAATTTTGAAGACACGAAAATATTACCTTTCCACGCCCCGGACAGGGCTATTACGAATTATTAATGCCATCATGAATCCAGTGCGAAAAGGGATGGTGCCATCGGTTATGTTTAGCTCTGTCTCTCTCTTACACTGGAATTATGATGGCATTAAACCGTCATAATACGGCACCACGACGTTCAATATAGTTGAATTTACTAACAATTTATTAACAAATGATAACACATTAAATGATCACTAGAAATCATAAAATTCAAAAGAAAATATGAAAATAAAAATGTATTTATCTCATGGTACAGTAAGTATATATTTGGTCTGAAACACCTTGAATAAGACCTAACTTTTATTAATTCAATTTTCATATCTATACAAGGTGTAACGGAAAGGGGGTATCAACCCTGAAGGAGGTGAATGTGCTTATGAAACTGAACAACTTTCCCCAAAGAACATAGGCCGAAATATAAAAAAAAATATTGGACCTCCCATAGTAATAGTAAATCATTGATTTGCTATTACTATGGGAGGTCCAAAATTATTTTTCATTTTTCGCCCTATGTTCTTTGGGGAAAGTTGTTCAGTTTCATGAGCACATTCAGCTCCTTCAGGGTTGATACCCCCTTTCCGTTACACCTTGTATAATCTTACATCTTAACGCCAATTCCCGTAATTAAAGATGTTCAAAATCTATTCACAACCTCATCTCAGCGGCAATCAATGTCAATTGTTGTTGTGTCACTTAATTGCCCCTCTTGTTCTCTTCTTGGTTTACAAGAGGGGCAATTCTCGCAATTTACATACACACATAGGTATTTATACCTATGTGTTTATCTCATGGCACAAAACACAGATAGTACAGAAGTCTATCTACATACAAAGTGCGCTCGAGCAACGCACACATAGACACCGCTCACGAACACGTTATCTCGGAGTGGTTGGGAGTAGTGCGAGCGCGGGGTACCATTCGCTTGAGACACGCGTCTGTGAAGTGCAAAAATGGAACAACAAAAAACGCCTATTTAAGCTCGATTTATATAATAGTTTTCTATTTTGAATCAGTATAAACGAAGTAACTTTCTTGTAAGGTAAATTCACGCCACCAACATAAGTTGAAAACATGATTTTTTGTTTGTGTAGATATTGTGTTGTTTTTAGTGTCATTTGATAGGTTTAGGTCTAAAACGGATAGGGCAAAATAAATTGTGTAAAAAGGGTAATCCGTTTTGAAGTTATTAGGGATTTTAGTAAAATATTATATGTTTTTGTTCCGTAAACTTTTTGTATTGTAATACTATGTTTATTGTTTTGTTTTAATATTGTAGAATAAGCTCAACAATAAATCAAACAGCAAGATACGAATGCCACTACCACGTTAGTTTTTTTGTGCGTAAGCCAAAGTTGACAACCCTAGCGCGAGCGCCGAGCGTAGGTTTGAAAAGTGAATGAAGTACATGTGATTGCCTTCTGTACTATCTGTATTTTGTGCTCATGGTGTAATAATAATTTGGTCTGAAACACATATTAACCTTACTTTTATAATTAAATTACTTATTTATCTCTTGAGCATCTTACACCTTATCTTACTTAACTCATGTTGCATACATTCATAACGTGTTAAGTTTACTTTTACGCCCGGCGTCAGGTGTGTGAGTTGCAAATTCTTCTCATGGCTGTAATGTTCACGGGATAGCACACGGATACGAGTTAAGGAGCTCGTCCTGTGTAATCTGTATCTACCTTCATTTTGTACGACGCCTTTAGCGAGTGTTAATACAGATTAAAACTGTTCCGTTTGTAATTAATTTTGGTTGTTAACAGTTTTGTTGGAGAAGTAATTGTTTACTCTTTCGTAGAATCTTGACATTTATGTACTCTTTAAAATCTATATTTTCTCGTCACGTGTCCCAAAATGCGACTTATAATAAGATAGTTTTTAGGGTTCCGTAGGCAAATGGCAAAAAACGGAACCCTTATAGATTCGTCATGTCTGTCTGTCTGTCCGTCCGTCTGTCTGTCCGTCCGTATGTCACAGCCACTTTTTTAACTGAATATTTTGCGCTAGAGACACTTCCAAAGTGGTAAAATGTGTGTAAACCCTTGTAACTTCTAAAATAAGAGAATGATAAAACTAAAAAAAATATATGATGTACATTACCATGTAAACTTCGTAAACCGCAATTTACCTTTCATTCAATCAACTCAAAAATAAAAATAAAAACATTTAATTTCATAAACATAAACCTTATGCATAAACCCGGATGTTACGGAACCCTCGGTGCGCGAGTCCGACTCGCTCTTGCCCGGTTTTTTTTTATTAAAAAGTCAAAATCATTATTTTTATTCAGAGTTATTTATACATAGGTAAATAACACTTATACCCAATTATTTAATAAAAATAACAGTATTTTATTATATCCTAAGACCTACTGTATGCAGCACGGTTTCATTACGGTACGGCGTATAAACCGCGTCGTAGGGAAAACGTGTCTGAACAATCTCCCATAGTTCTATACAACACTGACCAACCGTGCCTACACACGGCGTATAAACCGTAGTTTTTTACAGCAAAAAAACGTGCGTGTACAAAGGGCCTAATTGAACTAAAACTATCAACAAACAAAACATGTCGTCGAAAAAAGTTAACGTCCACTGCTGGACATAGGCCTCCCCCAAGCACCTCCACTTCAACCGGTCCTGTGCTTCTCGCATCCAACGTCATCGCCTACCCCACTACAACAATATCAACTAGTATGGGGGACTGGGGGTATTGTGATTATCACTGGCGACCATATAAGGTGTAACAGAATAACCTTAAGTCCTGAAGGTAGTTTGTTCATAATTGATTACTGAATCGATTTCGGTAACTTTTAAGATAGGTATTTAAAAAAAAAAATGCATTTTGCCACACTGACCGCCGATTGTGCCAAAGAAAATTAAATCTTATTTCAACGTAATAAGACTCAATTTTAAATGCATAAAGTAATAATAGGGTCAACACAATTTACTTAATAATAATACTTAGCTTTAAAAAAACTAAGTTTTGGTCATTGTATTATGCTTTTAACTCAATACTCTAATTGGGGTGTATGAGGTCTTGCGTTAATTATGTTACACGTTGTATAAGTATTATAATGTCAACTGTATACTTATGGTAATACATTGTGCACTAATAAAATAAATAATTTACTTTCAGAGTTGCAAACGTGATCAAGTCAACAATCAATAAGTAAATATAGCAGTAACCTTTTAAATCAACTTCACACAAAGAACGCGTATAAAAATAAAAAGTTGCTCACTTGGGTTTTGTAAATACGTACCAACAAGCCCACTATCCACAACCGAACAATACCCTATGGCTCGTGCAACGCTTGTTCGAAGTTTCCAGCAGCTAAAGTAGATTACCCCTTGTAATACTCTGGAATCGGATCGAAATACGACACGTGTATATGTAAAATGGATAATGTTAAACATGGCCAGTTTGTGCGGTTACATCATATTGTGTAAGGTATTCTCAAAGTAATTGGTCCAATTTCATAGGAAGTTACAATCTAATAATGTCTAAATGTGCTCACTGGGCAGTCAGCTGCGCTAGAGCCTTGCAAAAATAAACCATTATTAGAAAAAAATGGATGTTTGAAAACATTTTGTGATAGGCAATAGATAATTCCATTTTCAATTACATGATAATTCGATGCCAAACAGCACACTCTTCTACTTCGCACTGCTCTTCCTAAGCACTTCAAATTGAATAAAAAGAAACCTAACGATCACGTTGGCCATGTAATTTTAACAGATAAAGCAATAAATTTAATTATCCTTCTAAATAGCCTTCTACGTCTAAGCGCCTAAACAGGTGAAGCGGCGCGAGCGCGCGGCCCGGCCGATTATATTGGTCGAGTCGCGGCGGCCGACGGCTGAGCCGCTATTGAAATGATTCGATGCATTACGGTCTCATGTAATCTCACAGTACAGCGGCCGGGTCGCGAGTCCGCGTCGCTTCACCTGATTAGACCCTTAGGCGGATCACACACTGCAACGTTTCACGCGACGGGCCGCGGGAAACAGAGCCAAATTCGGGCACGGAAACGCGTTTTTATTAAATTTGTATGTAAAAAATCATGCGCGGGGGCAGGTTATCTGCGTCCCGTCGCGTGGCGCGTTGTGGTGTGTGATCCGGCTAATGCATGCTACGAAGCTACGGCGTAGCTGTCGTGTCGTAGCCACTGCTACAAAGGCGTAGGCTCTCGTAGCCGATAGCTTTAGAACAATGATACACAAACGTTAAGCATTTTCTTTTCATTATGTGTGTGTTTTCCAGGCTTTTATGTGTTTTAAAAATGTATTCTGCTTGTTACCGTTTAATTAAAATAATAACCGCAGTTCTAAGAATCGGAGGCATCGTTTCTTATTGATTTTATTAAATACGTTATAAGGATGTTGTCTTCTAGCAGAGCATGTACACATCCAGTGCTGAATTTAATAAACCAATTATGAATATAGCGATAATAATGCTAAATTAGCGATGGAATTCTTGGAAACCGAAATCATATAACCCGTTATATGATATGAATAAGGATATCCCTTTATCCTTATTTCACCCTTCCCGAACGGTATCTGTCAGCTAGTCACGTTCGAAAAAACAACAAAAGCAAATTACCTATTCCTCAAAATCCTTGTTTCTGACAGATTTTATTTTCACTTGAACAAGTAACAACTCTATTTCGAGTAAATTAAGTGTATTCCAGAATGACTAGCACTATTGAAAAAGTCATAAAAATGCTTGCAAAGTCACAAAGTTGTAGCGCAAAACTAAACTTTATGTGTTTGTATTAAAGTAATTTTTCCAAAAACAAGTATTTTTTTACATTTTTGGAAACCAAAATGCGAACGCAGGATATCTATTTCAACAGCCACATTCGTAAAATCACTGCTAATTGACTTCCATTAATACCCAGTTACTTCTCTTTTAATAGACAGCTAACATTTCCTTTCAATTAATAAAATAAACCTCGTAACTCTGTTGTTGCAGGCACTCACCATTATTAACGTAGCAGTAAGTAATAATGTTTCACTTTATTTTATAGCGGTTTCTGAGCTAGGTTGTATATTCAGCAACAAAAATAAATGAATGATTCTTTTTTGCTCTATATATTAAAACTAGCTTCTGCCCGCGACTTCGTCCACGTGAAATTTGTTGTACCCACACTTATCCCCCTCAGGGAGACTTTCAGGGGGGATTTGTGGAATAAGCCAACCCACCCGCATTGCATCACCTGCGCATGGGTCATGTCGTTTTCGCTTAGCGATCTTTCTGACTTTTTTCTTTTTGCTCGGTTCCTAAGGGTTATAGCGTGATGTTAAATAGGCTATAGCCTTCCTCAGAATTAGGCTATCAAATACAAAAATATTTTGTCAAATCCGAAGCGTTACATAACAAAACAACTTACAAAGAAACTCTTCAGCTTTATTATTGTATACTTTTGTCCGATGAAACAGTTTTTTTTGTGTTATTTTCCAGTGGATGACAGCTAATTATCACCCTCGGCAATTGTGTCTGTATTTTTGTTTCCATATCAACTAAATATTTTTTTAAACATATATTATTATTAGATATTAAAAAATCTTAAATACAATGTATAATCTAACACTAAATATATGTACAAGTATATAAAGAAAAAAAACTTAAACAATTTTACGTCCGGAAGGATTTTATGGAATGGAAAAATTCAAAGTTTTTGTTGCCCTATTCTGCCGTCATAAAGAAAAAGGATACAACTAACATTTTTTCCAAAATTGAGTTATTATATACATATTTGGAATCGGAAAAAAAGGCGCATGCCAGTTTTTTACTCAATTTTGGAAAAAATGTTAGTTGTGCCCTTTTTCTTTGTGACGGCAGTATTTTTCATGTACTTTCTACCTTTTCACTCAAAACTTCAGAAAAATTTTGGTAACAAAACCTTTAAAATATGACTTTATTAAACTATTTTATAATGCACGTGGCAAATGGCACTCATTTGGCAAGTTATGATGCTCCAGAGACTAATTAAGTCGGACCGCACCTAACTAAAGAGGATTTTTCTTATCCATTAAAACTTTATGCCACTGTTTTTATCTTTTTCATTTTGAAAATTGTCTCCGTGAAACCGTTTTTGTTTTAAAATGAACGGAATTACTTAGTAGGTAAGGATGAAGCTATAAGAATGGTATGTTGGTAAGATAGGGATCGTCTAATTGAAAATTGCACGTCCACTGCTTGTTGCATACACATCTATCTATCTATATAAATAAAACTAAGTCAGGTTAGCTATATAGAGGTATGAGGAACAGGGTGTAAAGCTTACTCATACTCTATAGAAAAGGGAGGATCCGACCAGAGGGGCGTTGTGTCTGGCGGGCAACTTCCCGATAATTCATGTCGATATGCAGGATGCAGGAGCTTGGGTGACGTCAGTATGAAGGGTTGTTCGCATGTGGCGTTGTAGATACCGCTACAGTTACACCATTTATAACTCAAGAATGGCTGAACCGATTTTTATGATGTTTGATTTGTTGGATATGTCTCCGCCCCGAATAGCAGAATAACTATTCAAAAATGGGAAAACAATAACAAAAAAAAATCTGAGGTGGTAGGTACGAAGTTCACCGAGCCAGCTAGTTTCAAATATTTGTATAGAAATTTTAGTGGAGTGGCGTACAGTTTTACGAGAATCTTTTTTGATGAGAAACATCACATCACATCACTTCAACCGAAAGACGTCTACTGCTGGACATAGGCCTCCCCCAAAAGGGGGGGTTTGCCATAATCACCACGCTTGGCGGGCGGGTTGGCGATCGCAGTATGGTATGGTGGTGAAATGCATAGGGAACGCTGCCGTCGCCTATTTTAAATTAAATAAAAGTTGGAAGCAGGCGGGACCCATACCATTTTTATTATATTTTCAAATTCAAATGGGCCCCGCCTGCTTCCAACTTTTATTTTATTTAAAATAGGCTTGTTTTTATTAGCTTTCAGTTTTTTAGCTTAAGTTTTTTACCGCAGTCGGGTTTTTTATTTTTTTAAATTACTTTTTTTATTTCCAGCTTTTTAGTTTACAAGTGTGAAAGATTTCGCAGACGATGTAGTTCTTGGTTCGTGTTTTTTACGATTTGTCACTTCGAATTACTTTTAATCATATAAGTTATACAACATGTCCCAAAATTCAACGATAAGCCAGCACCGGAGGATAGACCTGCCCATGACTACTCGGGGAAAAAAAGAAAAAAAATATATATCTCTTTTTTTTTGAAGTTATAAAAAAAAAGAAGAAATTCTTAAAAAAGTGAGACCTTTTATGATATTTTTCACTACCATGACCACACTTTTTTAAATATTTCTGTTATTTTTTTTTATAGGCAACCTGAATAGCACTGCTATCTACCACAATTCTTAAAAAATCCAGAATACCTCTAGTTTTTTCACGTAAATTAATGAAACTTAATTTATTCCCTAAATTTTTTGAAGATTTTTACTTTTAATCAACTTTAACTCATCGTGGTGTAAAAAAAAAGTACGAACACTACTATGGCAAGTTTTTTTATAAATTGACGCAACTAATCAAGATTCCAAAATGGTATAATACTCTAGGAAAATCAACCACAAAAAAATTATATCCATACTAGTTCAAAACAAGAACCAAATTCCTTAAATTATAGTTGACAGTAATCACTTTCACTGCGTGCCCAAAATGGGTTCTTGTTACAATTTCTAGGAATTTGAGTGGGGCATACATACCTTAGAAGTTAGAGAGAGATAGATAGATAGAGATATTTACGTTAAAAAGAGACAACAACAGGGCAGGTAGTGGGTTCTTGTTACAATTTCTAGGAATTTGAATGGGGCATACATACCTTAGAAGTTAGAGAGAGATAGATAGACAGAGATATTTACGTTAAAAAGAGACAACAACAGGGCAGGTAGAGAAGCTGTTATTATTCTCAGAGCAAGTCAGTTCAGTACGCTCTGCTCCTTTGTTTACTGCGCACCGTTCCGTATTCAACTGACGTGGCTCTCGTACGTACTAACGACTTTTGGCTTGGCTTTTTGGACTGGAATCGATCTGCAAACTGAACTGACCTGGCATTATCTTGGACTACGATTGTGTGTTTTGTGACTACGATTGTGAGTTTTGTGATTTGGAGTTCTGGCGCATTTTGGACTGTTTAACGATCAACATGCCGCAACCATACACACCACAGGAATACGCAAATATGCACCTCATCTATGGAGAAACCCGATGCAATGCTAACGCTGCTAGCAGACTGTATCGAGA
The DNA here is from genome assembly GCA_916614155.1 of Mesoligia furuncula. Taxonomy (NCBI): domain Eukaryota; kingdom Metazoa; phylum Arthropoda; class Insecta; order Lepidoptera; family Noctuidae; genus Mesoligia; species Mesoligia furuncula. The sequence goes on from OU744798.1 coordinate 19,314,480, forward strand.
AAGGTACCCAAATGCTCAAAGATATCCTGATTATCGAGTGTTTATTAATGTGCATCAAGCGTTTTCGGAGGGTCGTATGCCATCCAGTAGGAGAAACGCTGGAAGACCTAGTTCGGATCGTGATGAAGAAGTTCTCAATGAGATAGAAAATGATTCGACTACTTCGGTACGCGCCATAGAAGAAGCTACAGGAATCCCGAAAAGTTCTGCACATCGAATTTTACAACGTCACAAGCTTCACCCATATCATTACAGGCGTGTGCAGACGTTGTTACCGCGGGACTATCCATTAAGAGTCACATTTTGCCGTGTGATGCTGCAAAGGCACAGGGAAGATCCCCAATTCCTGGACAAAATTCTATGGTCGGATGAAACAACATGCAAGAAAGATGGATATTTAAATCTACACAACCTACATAGTTGGAGCAATGAAAATCCGCACTTGATGAGACAAGACAGATCCCAATATCAATTCAAGGTTAACTTATGGACCGGCATATTAAATGGAAAAGTAATTGGGCCCTTTGAGTTACAAGGAAACTTAGATGGCAATAGTTATTTAAACTTTTTACAAAATGACTTGCAAGAATTGCTAGACGACGTGCCCTTAAATGATCTCCAAAACATGTGGCTCCAAAATGATGGTTGCCCAGCACACTATGCCCGCCCTGTGCGAGAATATTTAAATCAAGAGTATCCAGGGCGTTGGATCGGGCGACTTGGTCCTATCTTATGGCCACCTCGTTCACCCGATTTGAACCCCCTGGACTTCTTCTATTGGGGTTGTCTTAAAGACAGGGTCTACTCAAAACCCATTGCGTCATTGGACGAGCTTCGTCGAAATATCAGTCAGGCTGCGGATCATATTAATCGCAGAAGATATGCAAGACAAATAAAACGGTCATTTTTAAGGCGATGTCGTGCATGTATTATTGCTGGTGGCAAACAATTTGAACATTGGTTATAATGTTAATAAATTACATGAGAAATTGTTTGACCATTTATTTAAATATTAAACATTTTCCAAGAACTAATACTTTTTATTACCAGACCGTCATTTGGCCCCTGTTTAGAAATAATAGGAACATTTTTTTTTTTAACTTGTTTGCCTAGAGTATTATACCATTTTGGAATCTTGATTAGTTGCGTCAATTTATAAAAAAACTTGCCATAGTAGTGTTCATACTTTTTTTTTACACCACGATGAGTTAAAGTTGATTAAAAGTAAAAATCTTCAAAAAATTTAGGGAATAAATTAAGTTTCATTAATTTACGTGAAAAAACTAGAGGTATTCTGGATTTTTTAAGAATTGTGGTAGATAGCAGTGCTATTCAGGTTGCCTATAAAAAAAAATAACAGAAATATTTAAAAAAGTGTGGTCATGGTAGTGAAAAATATCATAAAAGGTCTCACTTTTTTAAGAATTTCTTCTTTTTTTTTATAACTTCAAAAAAAAAGAGATATATATTTTTTTTCTTTTTTTCCCCGAGTAGTCATGGGCAGGTCTATCCTCCGGTGCTGGCTTATCGTTGAATTTTGGGACATGTTGTATATATTTTTGTAATCACCTTTTAAAACCCTTTATTTTGATACCCCACTCGATAGGTTTTGAGAAAAAAAAATTTTTTTTGAAGACGTAATATTGCGCCAAAATCGGCCATTTTTTTTTTAATTTTGATATATCCAGTGTCACTCTCACAATTAAGATGAATCTAACGGCACCTCTCAAGCTGACATCGATCGAGCCGTCTAGGCTACAGAGCGTGCCAAAGAAATATACATACATACACTCGAAAAACATAACCCTCCTTCTCTCCTTTTTTTTATACAGAAATGAAAACCGCAACATATTGAAACAAAAAACAGTCAATTTCATTTTTGGTGCTAAATCAAAATATTCGTTTTTATTAATGTCACAAACGAAACCATCACGATAATATTGCAGTTTGATTTATTATTTCTGTCTGTTTTGTACATTTTTATGTTTTTTTTTTATATAGATTAAATGGGTCCAACGTTTACCTGATCTGATAAACCATAGAAAGAGTGATATTTTGGCGCCTGTATGACATTGACAGTAGGTGTTGTGGGTAAAAAATTCTAACATTCACATTGTTTCAATTATACTATTAATTTTCTTTGTGAATGCTGTACCAGTACAGCGTCCTAATATTTGTTTGCTGCACCGGACGACGTCAATACGTCGGCGCCGGCTGTCGCTGAAAACCAGCGCTGGGGCTCTGTCTTGCATAGGGTCGCAGCATAATGCTGAGCGATAGCCGTTTTGCGTGGATGTGACGCATGTTTCCCCCAACCCTTTCTTATTTTATTTTTTGTAGTTTATGTTCTTTATTGCGTCATGTTTACCGCAAATAAACGTATTTTCTTTCTTTTTTCTTTCTTTCTTTAAAATGGTTACAGAAATTGAAAATGGCGCCGTTAGTTCCGATTTTGGCCACGTGCCAAAACAACTATGTGAAATTTCTTGTTCCCTTGACCCATCCCGTCGCATCGCAACACCCGCACGTGCTATCACTTAATTTTAGCTTAGGGTCCTTTCTGACTTTTTTCTTTTGCTCGACTCCTAAGGATCATTGCGTGATATTAAACATTCTATAGCCTTCCTCGAGAATTGGGCTATCAAATTCAAAAATCATCATCTGCCTAGCCTTTTCCTAACAACATTGTGGTTGGCTTCCAATCAAACCGGATGCAGCTGAATACCAGTATTTTACATGGAGCGACTGCCTGTCTGACCTCCACAACCCAGTTACTGGGTAATACGATACCCCTTGGTAAGACTGGTTGTGAGACTTTCGGGCTACTGACGACCCGTAATGACTGTCAAAGATCTACGAATGACAGTCCGGACCAACGGCTTATTGTGCTTTTCGAGGGATCTTGGTATGTAAAGAAGGTCACCCATTCACGGACCAACCGCGGCAAGCGTAGCTTAACCCAATCAATCGACCCGTGCGGCTGATTTATGCAGACTTCAATTAAAATCAGTGGGTATTTGCGAAAATCCAATCATATCTGCATTATGTAAGCAATCTCCTTGCATCTGACTAGGAATATACCAACATAGGTAGTACACCGAAATAATTACCAGTCCTTTATCACAATTGGAGTTGGGTTAGTTCTATCTAAATAATCAATTCAGCGAACAATAACAAATGACATAACACGGTGGTAATAATGCCCGTTATTAATAACTGACCACTGACAACGGTAGATAAGGTACCTACTGGCATAATAAGGGACCGAGGAACATACTCATTTTATTACGTCATCATCGTTAGGCGTAATCGCTCGCGATCGACCCTAAAACTTCGCGCTAAGTAGGTACAAACAAATGAGCTATATAATTAGTGTCTCTTGGTCCGCTGAAGGTTTTACGATATGAAAATAACCTAAAAAAGAAACGGTTACCTTTATGAGTGGTTAGGGCGTAAAATATAATGTTACGTTCAAAGTTGGCCGTGTAATATTGTTATTGCCCGAGTGATGGCGATAAGAAATAGATAAAATATAAAGTTCTCCTTCTTTGGGGTCGAAATGTCCAATTAAGTTTAGGGTGGATTTAGGGGTTGACCTAGTGACGATGGATATGATCGAAGTTAGTTTGACGCATGACTTGTAGGTACACATTATAATATGTTAGATAGTTTTGTGTATTAAATGTTTCTTAGTACATTACGATACGTATGACCTAAACCCTCACTTAAGTAACGCTTTTTTGTGTAAAAATTACTGAAAAGCGTGACTTTGAATCAGTGTCATACTAATGCCTACAAACATCTTGGACAATATCCATACTCTGTACATCTCTGTGGCTTTGGAATTTGACATAAGGTCAAACTGAAAAAATGCAAAAATAATTTTTCAAACCCGACTCCAGCGATTACATACATACAAACAAATAAACAAATTTTACCTGTATGTAATATTAGTATAAATAACAGAAATACTAAATGTTTAAACGCTTATAAACAATTCTTATAAAACACTATTAAACACTAGGTATGAAATGAAATTATTATAATTATACTACTAGGTACTGTAATAAACTAGATCCAATAATCTTCATGAGTAAACGACGAAGGGCATCACGGTCGCCGCTGGAACAACTTCCGTCTAATGAAAACATCTCAATATTAATCTGAATTCAGGTTATTGGTGGAAACTTGAAGATGGTTCAACAAGAAGTACCCCATAAACTTGGCTCACAGGCATCATTATGAGGATCTATTGCTGAAACTGGGTCAATGACTCTAGCCCCGACAGAATACAGATTTGAAGAACGCATTCGATGCATACTTACTGTAAAATGGTTATGGCTATTTAACTGGCTGAAACACGAATACTAGCTCAGTTTCTTATATAGATTTCTTTCTTTTTATAGGTACTCTATGATTGAAATGCACATAATTATATACACTTAATAACCATCTTCTCATTTCACCAAAACTATTATTGAAGTGCACATAATATATACACTTACGGTCTTATTCATAATAAGTTATGAAACATCGAAAAGCTTGCTAATGTCTCGTTGTCAAAAATTGTTATTCATAAACGCATTTTAACACTAAAACGTTCTTTATACCTACTATAAAGTTATGAAACCCAGAACCCTACTATAACAGGATAAGGAAAAAATGGCCGACTCTAGATCAGCTGATTAATAAGAAAATCATGTTTGACCTACAAATGTAACATGTTCAAAAAGTCAGTTTCGTGAACAACTGTACTTTGAGGAGCTGCAGTTGTATTTAATTTTTAATTTGCATTTCTGTTCAACCAATTTAGTTTATAATTTTATGCCTACAATGCAAAATAGAAGCGAGGCAAATTATAACGAAGCACATATACCTAGCAACAAGAAATACTATGGGACGCTGCTGCTTTGGACTGTGGAAACAACGATTTCAATGACTTTTACATGGCATACATACAAACTAGGAAATGTGAAAATAACCATAGTAGGTAGAGCAGTACTTTACAATATTGCTGTTGACCATGGAGACATGCAGTTAGAGGGTAGCAATATCAATGAATATCATACAAAGTCACCCCAAGAAGTTGCAAGGGGAAATAAAAAATCTATTTTACCAACTTTTAGGGAAACATTCCGCCGAGGTATCCCCACTTTAACAGGTTAGAGGTACATCTTCCCACTTATGTCCGGAGACGGTTCAGGGACTTCCGTGTGGATCACGGAAGTTTACACCCTGCGGGGAGGTGCTCCAGTAGGATGCGGCAGTAGGGAGTGGTTGTGAAGCTATGTCGCAAACTATGCTCCACTTCCTAGCCAACCCTGTGTGTCCCAAAACATGCAGTCAAAGTAACCTCGTGACCTCTCTTATATCCACTGACGACGTTGTGGAAGTGGCAAAGTTTTGGGATAACAAGATCTAATTAAAATACGTCGTCTCCGCGACAAGAAGAAGATAAAGAAGAGACATTTTAGCGAGTAGTTCATTAACATAAAGCTTATATTGAAACAAATATCAGTTATTTTTTTTTTTATAATACTCTTTACTTTAATTCAGTTTCTAGAACGTGTGCTAGCAGAACAATATTTTTTAAATGTTTCATTTCATTTGCCATCTATGCCATCTCTTCTGTAGGTTCCAGTTTGCTATTTGTAGTGAAGCACCATCCTTACTAGTCCTACCGACCTGAAATACAAAATTAATGTTATAATTCTTTCTCTTCAAAATCTTCTAAATACTAAAATAATGAAATCAGTAGCGGCATAAAAATAACTAATATTATTAGTTATTGTTATGGCAGCGGTTTTTTTTTTGTTACAAAACAAAGAGTTTTGTACAGGCAAACGAAGTTCTTGACATGCTTACTCAGGAACTTTGTAACTTATAAGTAAATTGGATAGGCACCTAATTCGTAAATCATGTTAGAGTTTGTAGCAGGCCAACGAAATAAAGAAGAAATTAGGTATGGTTGCCTAGCTACAACTCGTTGACTAATGATTGGACTTTGACAATGTAAAAAGTATATTATTTTATAATGATCTCATTATTTTGTATGCTTGCTGTGATAATAATATCTCATTAATTTCATCCTCTCATTCAACCTAAACCTAAACTTAAATATTTTGTACTACTGCCTGGAGGTGATAAGTTGAAACATCGAGGTAAGAGATCCTCAAATTACAACAAATCATGCTAGGCCGCCCCTTTTTCGCGTCGGTGTCAGTCAGTATCAGTGTTTTTATTTTCTATCTTCTTCTTCTTAGTGTGCCCAAAATTCGGCTACTTGTGTAACGAGTCTTTTAAGCCTGTTACATGATAGCGCGTTCTTTGCTTTAATTTGAAGGCAACATGGTGGTGTTGCCATGTAAAAATTCATTTTTTTGAATCGGAATCGTGTAGTGGTCACACTGATTTTTTCTTTTGATGCTGTCAGTTGATTTTGACAGGTCACTTTCCGACCCGGGCTTTGCATAGAAGGGAGTAATTTGAGAGCTCCGATGTAAAGCTGGAAGTTATTACTTCCTATGGACGACATCAAGTCCTAATTATGTGGTAGCTGATTTGCCCTTGTCGGCATCATAACCACTCACGCGGCCATAACCACGAGCAGGTACTGAGGAAAATGTTACACTCGCTCGAAAACCAAGATCGGCCATTGAAAAAACTGCGACAGCAAGCATTTTCCACACCGCAGTATTTTATTTTTAGTAATTTTGTCTATGGGAGTATTGCTCACGTTCCAGGTTCTTTAGTCGAGTGGTTAGATGAAGTACATTTGTGCCAAAGGCCGTGTGGTTATATCGGCATTACGAAATAAGTTATCTGTAGTTGAAAATCTTTAAATAAACAAATGAGACGGCGATGACGCATGCGTAATTTGATACTCGCGTGATGTTATTGTTATTGTATATCAAAACTTTGGAACCACAATGGTATGTATTATATGTCATTCGATTCAGTATGAATGGGGCTATTTTTTAGGTAAATAAAAAAATATGGTCATCGCTTTCGATTTTGAAATAATATTATTTTAATTTTTAATTGTCGTAATGTATCAAACATTAAAAATAAACAATTATTAAAAACAATCAAAGTCTCTTAAAGTTACGGAACAAGTTTTGTTATCTACACTTGTCTATCCACTTGAAGAAACAGCCATTAGTTTAACAGCGGTCCATAGAATTTTTTTCTGTACGAGTCGTGTATAAGTGGCGAGGGCGCTCCGCGGCGCGTCGATAAAAATGTGCTAAAAACATACTTGCGTATAGGAAGGCGTTACCGCGGGGTACTTGCGCGTGAGTGGATAATGGGATTGCTCATATTTTTTAAAAAGGTTGGTAAAATTCTTCGTGGTTTCGTATTCACGTTGTCGCGTGGCTATTTAGATGGCGGACGTTAATAGTTTTCGATATTTGTTTCAGGATCTTTTGAACCTTATATATTTTTTGGATTAATTCATCTACTGATGTAAAAGCTTTTTTTGGAAAAGAAACGGTAAGTCAATTTGTGATTGGTTGTAGCCATTTAGATCGCCATTTTTATCCACGCTGGACATCAGCTAACAGTTATTCATGTTTGATTTCAGCCGCAAGGCGTTTCTTCTCTCTTCGTTTCTTTTTATCTCAAGACTTAAATTTTTAACGCTAGCCCCTACCGACATATATCATGGACCGCCTTGACGTCCCCGCGAAGATCAAAATCACCAAAATGAGCGTGGTTTGTTAGTTTATTCGCCGGAATGTGGTATGGTTTATAAAAACTTAACTTAAATTGACAAAAGTGCAATAATGACAGGACAAAAATTAATTTATATTCCATCTTAGTTTTACACCTTAGAACTTAATATTAGAAAGGAATTTTCTTGTATATTGAGACCAGCAGCCTTCGGGTAATAAAATCGTTCAATAACTTTTGTGTCGATTTTTATTGATACTCCCCGCTTGAAGATTAAAAGTTTCCAGTTCCCGCAGGTTAGTATAGACTAACCTGCGGGAACTGGAAACTTTTAATCTATCCTTATCCTTATCCTTGGCATAGTTTGGTGTGTGCTCCTGGCGCCCGAATTTTCACTTCTACTTATTGTTTATTTATTTGGAGTACACACACACATTTCATAATTACATTTTTAATAACATCCACACTCTTTAAAATATTTTTTTTTATTATTACACTTGTTTGGCGCCATCACCAGCGTCCACCTTCATTTTCTATTATGGAGACCCTCTCCCTGACCAATTCTTTCAAAAAGATCTAAGGAAAAGCAAAAGCAAGCATAAGTATATGAAATTAAGAATGTTTACAAAACAAAACTTACTTTGAACATATTTTAGCTGTAACAGTACACACCTTATCGTCCTCCAACCAATATTCACTTCTTTGCCCTTTATTGGAACTAGTCTCCGGTCTTAATTTTATTTCTTTTAAATACAAAAAAAAATTCAAAGGTGTTCGCTCGCCTGACCATAAAATTACACAAATTCATTGAAAAAACTAAAAAAAACTAAACTAAAAAGTAAACTACAAACAAACAAAAACTAAACAACAACAACTACAAACTAAACTAAATTATGACGTTAAGGAGGATGATACGATCTGCTCTTGGACATTTTAGTTTATTTTGTTTTATGTGTAATTGGCACATTATTAAGTCGTAAAAATAGTTGACGCGGTTATCGGACATTACCTACAATTTATTGAATTTGGTCATAACATTGCCTCAAAATCCACCCAATGCGACACATAACTGTTAAATAAAATCTGCCATTGAATACAGGTCGCTTACACACACAGACGTAAACGAGTACTTCCATACTTTTATAAGAATAGACCACTAGGTGGCGTGTATTTAAAAAATGCGCCGCCTGCTACGATATTAATATGAAAAATTAAATACATTCCTTGCGAATACTGTGCCTGTGCGTAGTACTCGCAACCAGCATGCGTGTATGACCAGATTTATGAACGTAAACGAGACAAAGGGAGTATGTAAGGTATCGTAGCAGGTGGCGTTCTGTAGTTTCTGCCTACCCCCATGGGAAAAAGGCATGAGTATGATGATAGGATAATAAAAGTCAAGCATTTATATAAAATCATTTAATAATCAAACTAGGCTGAGAATCAGCACTTTTCGAATGTCAAAATTACAATAAGACAGTCCCCCAAAACGCCCGCCCTTCACCACTTCCTAGAGCTTTACCTGGAAAGAAGTGGCGCAACAAACTCCCAGCAGCACAGCTGTCTGTTCAGTTACAAAAACTTCAGTCTATACAGTTTATAAAGATAGTTTTATTAGAATACCTTACACCGTTATTAAATTATCAAATAAAAGTATTTGAAGTGACACAAATGAAGTCAGATACATGATTAAATTTATAGCATAATCAATTATTACAATAATTACAGATATTACGCATAACAGACACAAGAAAAAAACAAAAGATAACAACAAAAGATAACAACAAGTAACAAATATACAATTTATTATGGGATTACATCTACCCACGTAGGTGTTTTTAGAAAAATAAAAATCTAAAGACCAGCTTATTGAGTTCACCAGGTGGTTATACGTACATAATAAAGTATTACTTCACCTTTTCATTTTATAGTAAATACAAATAAATAGTAATATACAATGATAATGTTGATTCTAACCAAACTACTACAAAAAAGTTATTTAAAAAAATAAAAAAACCCGACTGCGGTAAAAAACTTAAGTTAAAAAAAAACTGAAAAGCTAAAAACAAGCTCAGTTTAAATTTAATAAAAGTTGGAAGCAGGCGGGACCCATTTGAATTTGAAACTGTAACAAAAATGGTATGGGTCCCGCCTGCTTCCAACTTTTATTTAATTTAAACTGAGCTTGTTTTTAGCTGTTCAGTTTTTTTTTTAACTTAAGTTTTTTACCGCAGTCGGGTTTTTTTATTTTTTTGAAATAACTTTTTTTATTTCCAGCTTTTTAGTTTACAAAATGTGAAAGATTTCCCAGACGATTTAGTTCTTGGCAGGTGTTTTTTACAATTTGTCACTTCGAATTGCTTTTAAGTAGATATGTTGTATATATTTTTGTAATCACCTTTTAAAACCCTTTATTTTGATACCCCACTCGATAGGTTTTGAAAAAAAAAAAAAAAATTTTTTATTTAATATGGCGTCCAGTAGTCGCCATATTGAATTTTCACTAACGTCATGTCTTTAGTGACACTCGCCGGACTAAGAGGAATCGATTGACGTGTGAATCATAAAAATCGGCAAAGGCGTTTGGTCTGTATAGTGCTTCAAAGGAACATACAAACATACATACTTAGGCTGATGAACACATTACCACTCCTTTGCGTCGCGCAGTCGGGTAAAAATAAGCCTTTTGATTTTATAGTAAAATACAAATAAAAAGTAATAATTATATTATTGTGTCGATTCTAAACAAACTACTACAAAAATACAATTATAACAAAAATCTTTTGACTTGTTGATTTCACCATGTGCCGTGAGTCGTTTTATCCACTGCTACAAGGCTGCTGCAAAGAAAAATAACTTTACTTAGTATATAATTATGTTACTTTGGACAAATATTATTTCCCATTAATTTCAAAATGTCATTTACCATCAATCTCCAAAACTGCTCTAAAATTAAAATTAAACTGTACTATTTGCTCGAATTTCCAACTGATGTTGATGGATTTTTCACTAGAATAACATAATAATATATTTTAGACATTAAAAAGAAGTTAAAAAAAGTGAAGTGATGAAGTTAAAAAAATTGCCTTGTGTGCCAGTATATACTGGTACACACGGCTACATAATTAACCAGCTATACATTTCCAGTATAAGCTGATCTCGCTTTGTATAAAATTTCCATATAATGGGAGGTCAGTTTGTACTGGAAATGTATAACTTGATATCTAGCCGTGTATACATTCCATTCAAATCTACACATTTAGCATTTTTTTGACCATGTCTCAATATGATTTCTGGCAGAATACAACTTTGTTCCTTTCGATTTATGTATTTTTTTAAATGTGTCCCTGGGTGTGGTCTGCTTTTTCCATGCAGTTCCATGCCATTTGTGTCCAGTAGCAAGCGATAATCCTGAAAATAGAATATTTTTTACTAGAAAATATCAATAAAATATAAATAGATGATTATGTAACATACAAAGAAACAATACTGTACCATGATAATCAAAGCATTTCTTACTGGTACTGACAATTTCTGACTTATTATATTTCCATTTGCAGCTGTTTTATTGACATTGCAGTAATAATCCCTGCAGTTTTCATCTATTCCGAATACAAAAAGCGGGCTATTTCGCAAATCTGCTACTCTCACTGATACCCATTATAAGTTTCCATGCCAGACGTATTAATGATTCTAATGATTATAATTCTGTAAATATGTACCTGTTATTGTCGCGAATCATATTTTGATCAAGATACAACCTGACACTGACCTGCAAATTGCAAAAAACGTAAGAAAATTTGAATTTCGCGGTCTCAACTACCCATTCGCTATAAATCCTATCTACGAATAATGATATTTATGTTGCCACAAAACAATAATAAGTAATAAAGTTGTTTACGTTGGTAAGGTCGTTAGGTCAGGTTATTAATTATAAAGTTTTTTTTGGTGAACCTGTTCATGAAAGGTAGGAAAGGAAATAAATCAATCAATTATTGTACGTATGATATTGATATAACAGAATTATAATAACGCGTGTACGCCTTCTAGCGTTCTCATCTCTAAACTATCGCAATCATGGCGCTTGAGTTTGCTTGTCAAAACTCACGCACACTAGTGACGCAACTGTCAAATTTCGTCTGGATTTCGCGATCCTTTTTCTCAGTAAATAATGTAAGTTATTTCTTAAAAAGGTCGACCGCGGGGACATTTCATTATAGAAAAGTGATAAAATTATTCGTTTTGAACAAAGTGTGTCTATGTTCAGCGTATAATCCCCACGAAAAATGTATGGACGGCCCATCGAAGCATCGGCCTTAAGTCGTTAACGCGTCAAAACTATCGAAACTGTAGACAATAAATTTAGTTTTCCGTACGTCATAATGTCTATGGCCACAATTATTCGGTGCGTAGACAGATATTCTCGTTTGAAGATTCAATGTGTTGGCCAATTTGTTGGATGACTTCATTAAAATGGCAACATTTATATTTATATTGAAGTTATTGGACATTTTAGTTATAGAACGTTTATGAAGCGTTTATGAATACAAAATTTTATCGAACGTTTTAAAGGCTTATTGAGCATTTTAACTGATGAATGTGTTAAGCCTTCTATAAGCTTCTTTTTATAAATAAGACCGTTAATAACCATCTTTTCGTTTCACCGAAATTCATCGAATCGACAAAATATGAAACGGAAAAACAAAAACAAACTCATTGAACATTGAATTCTTTGACCATTAATTACATAGCTCCGCTTAGGTATCATCCTTTTTCTTCTTCAACATTTATGTTCCTACTTACTGTTTTGTTACATAACTATTCTTCCGTATGCAAAATGCGCTCTTTGATTAGGAGTTGCGGACAATAAGCCCGTCTTACCAATACTAATGATGTATGCTTTCAGAGCCCCGACTGAGAGCAGTGGTGGCCCAGAGGTAACGGCCCAGACTTACGAGTTGTAGGTCGCGGGTTCGAACCCAGACGGGCGCTTTACTTTGTGTAATTTGTTTCATCACCATTGCTCTTAAAAAAACGGTGAAGGAAAACATCGTGAGGAAGCCGGCAGGTTCTAGTACCAAAAATTCGATGCCATGTGACACCTCCCCTTGGTGGATTACGGCCCATTCCCACTCACATAGAGGAGGCCTATGTCCCAGTAGTGGGACCGTTATAGGCTGAATATGATGATCACAGTAATTACCATAAAACAAAATAGTACGTATGTTTAAACTAACGTAACATGATGTTACGTACCCTTTGTTGGGGTCAGCATCCAGTCTAACCGGGTACAGGTGAATACCAGTATTTTAAATGAAGTGACTGCCTATTTTATCTATGTGACATCCACAACCAAATGAATGGGTAACCCGATACCCTTTACGTCGATGACTAGGTACTCGTATCTATGTAATACATAGTAGTGTGCACTGAAACAAACAATTGAATCTATCTATCAATCAATGCTAAAGCCATCGTAATTTTGACGTCCATTGTTCCGATTGTATACAAGACGTCAATCAATTTGTACAAGTCAAGCTAATCTGTCAATGTACGTCAAAGGAATCATTATTTTCTATTGTTTGTAGCTGCCGACTTTGACGCAGATTTCTTTGAGAATAAAACAAATGAAATGATATAAAACATAAAATAAACAACGCGGCAACGTATCAAAATCGATGCGCCTAGCCCTTTCTCAAAAAATCTCTAGTAATACCTACTACGACAGTACAAAATAAAATTGGATATAAAACTTATACAGCATTAAAAATGTTACAAAACAAATCTGATATTAAGCTTTTATTACTCTTTAAGAATGCAAACGAATAAAGTTTTTTTGGTGACAACTGGGAGCCCAATTTTATCTCAGCTTATTGTATTTATATGTTATACTAGCTGTGCCCGCGACTTCGTCCGCGTGGAATAGTGACTTTTCGGGCAGCATATTTTGAATTACATATACCGTCTACAGACCGGGCATTTGCTGTCCGAACCCTCTGAGAACTCAGGCGAATTTCAGTGAAAGTCTCAGACTCTAGTGCTTGAGCTTCACGATCGGCAGTGAGACGTTTTTCTCTTTCTTCCTGTGTTTCCTGAGACCGAACATTTGCTGTCCGAACCCTCTGAGAACTCAGACGAATTTCCCTATCAGTGAAAGTATCAGACTCACGCGATAGTGTATGAGCTTCACGATCGGCAGTGAGACGTATTTCCCGTTCGTCCTATGTCTCCTGGAATCGAGCATTTGTTGTCCGTACTCTCTGGGAGCTCAGGCGGATTTCCCTGACAGCAAAAGTCTCAGACTCACGCGATAGCGCGTGAGCTTCGCGATCGACAGATAAACGTGCCTTTCGTTGTTCCCCGTTTTCCCTATTTCGAGTTGTCATCATTCGAGAACGATTTGAACTCGGTCGAGATTCTCGCTGAGTCGAAGTTTCTGCAGCACGAAACCTAGCCTGGTGCAGAGAGCCTTTTGCCTCACGACCTTCTTCAGATTCCTGTGATCGAACTAATCTCATCCTTTTAGCATTTCTGCTACATTGGGAGAGGCTGGATCTTCTTCGAGGCATTCTTACAATAAAATAGTACTTACTACTTAACACACAGTTATTTAGTAAACACGTACTATCGTAAACATTTAAATTATAAATACTTACAGATTATTATACAGTCTAAAATTATCACAGTTTAAGTAATAAGTGTTAAGACGTGTAAACCAAACGTCATTATCATCATCATTTCAGCCGATAGACGTCCACTGCTGGACATAGGCCTCCCCCAATTTTGGGGGGTTTGCCATAATCGCCACGCTTGGCAGGCGGGTTGGCGATCGCAGTATGGTATGGTGGTGGAATGCATAGAGAACGCTGCTGCCCATTCTCCGGTGAGACCCTTAGTCGCCTTTTACGACACCCACAGGAAGTAAGGGGTGGTGCTATTCTTCTACACAGACAAACGTACTAACTTTATAAAACAAAAGAATTGCTAGAAAAAATAATTATTAACCTAAGCTAATGAACTTATACTTAATAAAGAAAATCAAGAAAAGAAATGCCTAACCTATACCAAATACTTATAATATTTATATACAAACCCTAAATACAAATTAAGATAAGTATACCGAAAATCAGGGAAAGAAATGCCTAACCAATAATAAATGCTTACAATATTTATTTACAAAACCTTAAATAAAAATTAAGATAAGTAAATACCCAATAATCAAGGAAAGAACCGCCTAACCTATACCAAATACTTACAAAATTTTAAAGAAAATTAAGAAAAAGAACCTAACCTACAAACCCTAAAATATAAATAAATGAAATATGCAAACAGTCAGTATTCAAGTGAATCGCAATAATCGAATCCAACTATTCGCCTATACTCTCCAGGATACGTGCGTTCGCTACGAATAACTGAATCCTTATGGCAGCGGCGCGTTTTCTTTTGAAATGGTCATCTCGCAGTTCAACCTGAGGGGTTGTCGACTGCTTAACCTGGCTTTCCTGTGGATGCCTCAATAAATTAAGGCCTCCAGCCAGGGCATAATACACAACTTAACTACACAATATAAACTTAAAAACTAAGCGACTACACGCTAAGGGCACCCCCTGTGGGGTACGGACCTCGGCTTAGGGCGTCGCTGGGAGAGGGCAGCAAGGGACAGGCTGGATCGGAATTATGGCAGCGGCGCGGCTCTCAGCGCGCTTTATACAAGGTGTAACGGAAAGGGGGTATCAACCCTGGAGGAGGTGAATGTGCTCATGAAACTGAACAAATTTCCCCAAAGAACATAGGTCGAAATATGAAAAAAAATTTGGACCTCCCATAGTAATAGTAAATCATTGATGTGCTATTACTATGGGAGGTCCAATTTTTTTTTCATCTTCATTCACCTCCTTCAGGGTTGATACCCCCTTTCCGTTACACCTTGTATATATAGCCACGGACGCGCAGGCGCGAGGCGTTTACGTACTCTCATAGAATACCTTAACAAATGTTCGCCGTGATTCTTTAAATTGACATAACTTTTTTATTTATGAACCGATTGACATGAAATAAACACTAAATGTTAAGTGAAGCTTACTACAATATATTAGTGAAAACCGCATCTAAATCGAATAAGCCGTTTCTGATATTAGCGTGCACAAACACAGCAGACAAACAAACAGATAAACAGACAAAAAAAAATTAATTACATTTTCGGGTTCGGCATCGATATAATAACAACCCCTGCTACTTTTTTTTAATATATTTCCATTGTACAGACACCACTTTTCTACAATTTTATTATATGTATAGATAATACATATTACGCTGTTTTACTGTATAAAACTACCAAAAAAGTTTAGTCTTATTACTGTGGTAATAACATACTTACATAATATGTATCTACTCCAGTTTATGCTAACTGAACAGTAAGAGCGGTTTCGCACTACATCCGATCCGAAATCCGACTTCATTCCGAATTGGGAATGTTCTAAATTCCGACGGATAGAGTTCGGATCTAGTGCGCAAACCCTCAATACAAATAGGACTATGATGACTTTGGACCGGCATTTCTCGTATTCGGATCGGATGTAGCGCGAAACCGCTCTTAGGCCCATCCACGACGCTGCTCAAAAGCAACATGTTACAGTCCTAAGTCGCCAATGAATGAGTTTTGTTTCAGCACTAGTATTTTAAAAGTGGTCTGTACACTACGAAACTTTATCATTCAGCCTTTTCCCAACTATGTTGAGGTCGGCTTCCAGTCTAGCCCGATGCAGTTGAATACCAGTATTTTACAAAGAAGCGACTGCCTATCTGACCTTCACGATCCAGTTACAATAAACGTATGTCATTTCTTAATATTTTGTGTCGCTTTTTAATTGACTTCGACTTGAGATTACGGCAAGTGTGGTTGTTGTTTTGACAAATTGATTTACCTTCGTTATAGCCGTACGTTAATACGTTTATCTTCTGATTGCCAACCCTGAATGTGATGAGTTTGCGGATGAATGGAGTAAAATTATGCGAATATGTCTGGTGTTCTGTGAGAGTAAGTATGTAAGGGAGTTCACTATTTCATGTTACTTTTAAATTAAGTTATATACAACATTATTATTTTAAACGTAATAATCGACTCTGTGTTAATGAATGTAATTGGTGTTGTATCGTTTTAATTAACTTTAAATAAATAAATAAATCTATGCGTCATCGAGTAAGTCATAAGGTAAACTTTTTCAGACAAATGTTATAAAATAGTAACAATGATAGTCAATTCTTCGATTTTTATTTAACTTATTAATGTATTTATTACAACCCAAAAAGCTCTTCCTTATATTAACGTAAAGTTAATCAAGTACGGCATTAACGTTAACGCAGGTTGTATCTTACTTGACATCCTAAAATGTAAAGGTAGGTAAATGTGCTTTAATCTGACCCACATACGTCGTTTTGGGCATATTTGTCCTTTATAACCCGACCTTCAACGTTATCCTCGAAACATAATGCTTTCTAAGGTTTTGTATACAATTTTACACACTTGTACAACCAACATAAACTGTTAATTATTTATTGCCTAGAATATTCACAGCCAAATCCCGCGCCGATTAAAAATCTTCACAAATAAATTATAGAAGTAGGTAAATTAACAAAGATCGAAAAGCTAAAAACATCATAAAATATCAAAGTGAAATTATTAACTAAAATGCTTATTCTAGGCTCGACTTTTAATTCATTCTCAACCTAAATCAAAGACGGACAATAAATTCCATCAAAAAAGAAACTACAAACGTGGTTTGAGAATTCTAAGAAAATCAAATTTATTTCACACAAAGATGACTAATCTTTGTTTGCAAATTGGCCGAAACAAGACTTACAAAGCGCTTTATCTTCACTTCAATTTGTTAAGTCAATCGTACAGCAAAACTTAAATTGAAAACATGAGAGATGATTTACGACAAATAGACCCTTTCCCTTCAGCTAAATAAAGGGACGCCTTTCAGACCGGAGCATTTGAGACGAGCCTGTATTCTTCTCACGAGTTTCGTATTACCGACCAAAAGTGTATATAAATAAATACGTCAGACGACCGATCTGAACCGGCTTTGATGCCAACTGGAATCTTTTAAAAGTTTAACGTCAAACCTTCAAACAAACAAACTCACAAAGTTCTGCTCTCGAAGCATTGATGGATTACCTTTATTCAGAATTAGTTTAGTTGAAAAATTGTGATATTATTCAAACAGTTCTAAAGGAAGAGCTATCACAGGAAGATTGATATGTAAAAGGTTCAACGCGGATAGTCTGTGAACTCTTGGTTAGATAAATGTATTCAAAAGTTAGAAATAAAGGACTACTCAACTGCAAGACGCATTCACACTAAAGAATGTAAACAACAACTTTTGAGACACTGTCTAGACTGAAGTTAGAAAGGCTGTTAAGTACTTAGAAAAGTAGTTAGAAAAGCTGCATTGAATATAAAGTCTGATAAGATAGAACAAACAGCATTATCAAGATTTTAAAGTTAAAAATAATCAATCAATCCCACTCCAGGGCAAAGGTCTCAAAAAGTCCAAAGTTAAGTAGCAGTAAATAAACTATAAAACTGGCTTTTGTGAAGAACCTAGTGAGGTTCTTCACAAAAGCCAGTTTTATAGTTTTCTAGTTTTAATTCTGTCAAAAACAAATATTTGGAGAATAAGCAGTGGCTTATTCTCCAAATATTTGTGTTTGACAGAATTTCCTATTTTGTTTAAATAAGCTTTGATGACAAAATGCAGTGGTCCAATGGTTGCATCAAATCTTATGAATACATTTAATTCATTCTTTTGGCAGATTTTTTTAGCTTTGGCGATCACACGCAGATTTTGCTTTTAAAACTGTATAGTTTTATAAAATAATAATAATAAAAATAATAGTTTTACATGAAAACAGTTTTTATAAGGCAGTTGTTAAGGCACCTCAAACTTTTTTTGTTACTTTTTATATAAAACTTATCGCGGGAACATTTTGTGGTGTAATGAATGAAAATAATGGATCATCTCCCAACTTCCCGAGGGTTTAATGCGCCGTTAGAGAAGTAGATAAAAAGAAATCGTGTAAACCCAAACTTTAAAGCATCAGTGGACAGCAATAGGCATAAATTGATTGAGATTCTTCTTCTAATAGAAGATTTTAGGAACACATTCAACGCCCAATTTTGAGTGTCTCTTGGCTAAGTAATAACAGCCGCACGGATTGATCGTTCAGGTTAGGGTACGTATTTGAATATCGAATATTAAAATACCTACGCTTAAAATACCAATGTTCAAAACATCGAAAATTTAAATATCGATTATATCAAAATGTCGAAAATTGTTATACCTAAGCTTAAAACGTCGAAGATTGAAATGCCGAGTGATTAAAATTTCGAATGATTCAAAATATCGAACGACATTATGCTTAAGTTCAAAATATCAACATTTAATACATCTAAGTTCATAATATCTACGTTAAAAATACCTACTAGTGAAAATACCGAAAAAAAATTATATAGGCAGTATGAGTGATACGTACAATTGCGTACAAATGTGTTTTATTTTGGGTTTTCATTATGTAAAAATAATTAAAGTACATTACATGAGGATTTCCTTGTTTTTTTTTTGTTGTTAATCCACCTGGTAACTGATTACGATCTAGCAAACAAGCATGCAGCAATCATGCAACATGCAAGCAAGCATGGTTTCTGTCACGGCTCCGGCGCTGCAGGGCTCCGGCAGTCCCACGCGAGCTTAACGTCGCAGATCGTCTAAACGCTCACCAGGCGAGTGTTAAAACCACCTGCTCCTCAGCTCGCGGGCTGCCTCGCCCCTCCGCGCTGTAGCGAAAATAGACGGAAACAAACACTTTTCGCTAATTATTACGTTTAATTTGTTTTTTAAAAATCCAAATATTGATTATAAAAAAAGAAAATAAAATAATATAGGTACAGGTAAAAAATGATGACAAAATAATTTGGGAATCTGTGACGTGAAAATTGGAAGGAATACCTAGGGATTGTACCAAAAAAAAATTAAAATTTGATAACGCGACGAATTTAAAACGTGATTGCAATCAATTTCAATCCGTACGCGTGCTTAAAAAGGTCCGCAAAAATAGCTAAGGTATCACACCCGCCGTATTACAGTTAAAATAAAAAAATCAAACTATCTACAACATACAACGTAATACAAGAATAGGGGAGAAATAAAAATATCTGTTTAAAGCAGGCTCCTGTCCTTTGGCGATCACGCCCGGCGAAAATGGCTCAGCACGGCTCAGCTCTTGCGTATTCGGTACCTACGAATCGGCTGTTGCTCCGGGGAATTTCAGGATGGAAAACTTATTGGCAAGCGACTGGGTGCCGGGGTGGAGCCCAGTGTATCGGCTTGCTCTTGAGTTCGGGCCTTAATCTGGAGTAAAATTTATCCATAAGAACCCGTGAAGCAAGCAGAATCTCATATACCCAAAAGAAGGATCATAGAACCAAAATTATTACGTACCAATGAATAAGGAAAAGAACTTATTTTCCACCAGCAGTGGAGACTCTTTTAAGAAACGTCTTCTAGCGAGGAACCTTTAGTAAAGAACGAAAGCGATTAAAAATATTGCGACTTGAAAAAAATAAAACAATGAATAACCCAAAAAATAGTAAATACGCACCAAGATAATAGATAAACACTTCCAGATAAATAAAAATCACGAGATTTAGGCGTTCAGATCGAGAAGAAAAAAATATAATCTTTCACGTCAACAGATTTCTTTCAAGTGAAGTTTTGCACCATAAAAAAAATGCCATCTGACGAATCAACGATTCGTAATATGAAAAAAACTAAGTAATACATGGCCTGTATTAAAAACGAGGTTGAATATCAACTCCAAGAAGGCTTGATGACCAAAAAAAATAATGCAGGATTTGTTAATGCTGCAGTACCCCCTTTCCAAAAAAAAAAGATTAGGTGAGGAAGAGAAAAAAAAAAATATTCAGAGGTATAAAAACCCTGTAAGAAATAAACTAACTTAGCCTAAAATATCAAAACGATAAGATAAGAAATCGAAATTAAACCTAAATAAACGACATCGAAGTGCAGCAGATACTGAATAAATACGAAATCCGGACTTCAATCTAAACGTTATCAGTACAAGCTCCAGATGCGTTGCCTAAATCTAGAAAGAAAGTAAGAAAACTAAAAACTAATAAGACTAGCCTAACTTAAAAGCTAAAGACTTAAGACCTAAGTAAAAAAGATCCCAATGAAATATAACTCAAGGGCAAAAGTAACGACAAAAGTTAAATTAACGACTAAGTCGGAGAAAGGACTAATGAAAGACACTACATAAAACAACCAAGAACTTAAGTCAATCAAAAGACTTGAAATCAAAAAAGGAACCTTAAATCTAATATAGAACTAAAGCCGAACAAAGGACTGTTAGTCAAAGAACTTCGAAGAAATAAGAAGCTTATGCTTGCTTCTTATAAATAGAAAGAGGGTAATCAATAATAGCAATGATAAACAAAAGAAGGGAAAAAGAAAATTGTTAACCGTATAATTATTGTGATTTATCGATAAGAGTACATCGACAATGTCTCAGCACTAAACTAAATTATCGATACATGTTAATCGTCCGTATCCCAACACTAAGTGCTCCGTATCCCAACACTAAGCGCTGTCATTATGTCATTATGAGTATGACAGGCGTAACGACATCTACGGGAAAAAACGGAACTTATAAGCATTGACATAACAGAGAAGTTGTAAACAAGTAGTTTCAATTAGGAACAACTAGATGTCGCATTTAATGTTTTTATTACATAGATATTTATGAATGAGCTTATTTATTTTAATAAATATGAAGGGAATTAAAAGGCGTGAAAAGCGTAACAATAACATTCCGAATGGAAAAAGTTAATAGGATTGGGAGTTTTGAAATTACAGAGGAATTATTTAAGAATATCTTTGATATGATATCTTCCAGAATGGGGGGAATCAAAATCATGAACTTCATAAGTGGTTCTAGAAATAAGTCTAGTCACACGGCATTTAATAAAACGAGGAGCTAACTTCCCGGAAAAATAATCATTACCAGAAGATCTGGAAAAATTCTTTCTCCATACAATGTCACCAACATTCAACGTGACGTCAGAACGATGCGAGTTATAAGCTCGTGAATTACGGAGGAAAGCCATAGAAAGATTATCAGCGACTTTCGCATAAACCTCTGCTAATGATGATAAGTTCGAAGCGTACCGAGCCCGACTTTCAGCTAAATATACGGCTTGAGTCTGACTATTAGTACGAATAGGAACCATGGGAACTTCTCTACCAAACATCAGGAAGTTTGGTGAGAAACCTGTGGCTAAATTAATATATGAGTTGAGGTAAAGTTTAACTTTATGCAACATTCTCCTACCATGGATTGAAATTGATTGCAATCACGTTTTAAATTCGTCGCGTTATCAAATTTTAATTTTTTTTTTTGGTACAATCCCTAGGTATTCCTTCCAATTTTCACGTCACAGATTCCCAAATTATTTTGTCATCATTTTTTACCTGTACCTATATTATTTTATTTTCTTTTTTTATAATCAATATTTGGATTTTTAAAAAACAAATTAAACGTAATAATTAGCGAAAAGTGTTGATGTCACGTCGTCGTACCATTCCTCTATCAGCCATATTACTCGTTACCTAACACTTTCCTGCTTCGTGGAATCTGACCCATATATTTGTTAGTTTTGTCTTTACTATGGCAGTTGAGGGTTATTTTTTGTTGTTTCCTGACTGCCTTAGCTTTTAATTTTTTCAGCGTTGTGATTCGTTTAGTGTTAGTTTGTTAGGGACTGATGCTTTTATTTTGTCATTCAGTTCCCCATCAGACTGATCACTGGATTTATAGCTTTTTCTAAGTACATTCATATTATACATTTGCCAATTTTGTTTTGTCCTTGTTGCATCCTAACATAGCAGACGAAGGTTATTCCTATATCTATACTAAAAAGTTTTTGACAAAAGGACCGATTTTAGAGAATTATTCTTTGGACATTTTTTTCATTTTACCATATTCTTTCTAACTCAAAAAACTTGGCCCGATTTACTTATTTCAAACGGGAATATTAGTTTTAAGCGTAATCCTCTCATATGGCACTAAAATTACGCAAATATTCCTATAAACCATAAACCTCTGCTAATGATGATAAGTTCGAAGCGTACCGAGCCCGACTTTCAGCTAAATATACGCCTTGAGTCTGACTATTAGTACGAATAGGAACCATGGGAACTTCTCTACCAAACATCAGGAAGTTTGGTGAGAAACCTGTGGCTAAATTAATATATGAGTTGAGGTAAAGTTTAACTTTATGCAACATTCTCCTACCATGGATTGAAATTGATTGCAATCACGTTTTAAATTCGTCGCGTTATCAAATTTTAATTTTTTTTTTGGTACAATCCCTAGGTATTCCTTCCAATTTTCACGTCACAGATTCCCAAATTATTTTGTCATCATTTTTTACCTGTACCTATATTATTTTATTTTCTTTTTTTATAATCAATATTTGGATTTTTAAAAAACAAATTAAACGTAATAATTAGCGAAAAGTGTTTGTTTCCGTCTATTTTCGCTACAAAATGGCGCCCGAAGTAAAAGTAAGTAATTTTATTGATTCTAATTACTGAATTAACCTTTTTTTTTTTTTTTTTTTGGAAAGGGAAATGGACGGAAAGAAACACTTTACGCTAACTAATACGTTTAATATAACTTTAAAAAATCCAAATATTGATTATAAAAAAAATAAAAATATAGGTACAAGTAAAAATGATGACAAAATAATTTGGGAATCTGTGACGTGAAAATTGGAAAGAATACCTAGGGATTGTACCAAAAAAAAATTAAAATTTGAAAACGCGACGAATTTAAAGCGTGATTGCAATCAATTTCAATCCGTACGCGTGCTTAAAAAGGTCCGCAAAAATAGCTAAGGTATCACACCCGCCGTATTACAGTTAAAATAAAAAAATCAAACTATCTACAACATACAACGTAATACAAGAATAGGGGAGAAATAAAAATATCTGTTTAAAGCAGGCTCCTGTCCTTTGGCGATCACGACCGGCGAAAATGGCTCAGCACGGCTCAGCTCTTGCGTATTCGGTACCTACGAATCGGCTGTTGCTCCGGGGAATTTCAGGATGGAAAACTTATTGGCAAGCGACTGGGTGCCGGGGTGGAGCCGAGTGTATCGGCTTGCTCTTGAGTTCGGGCCTTAATCTGGAGTAAAATTTATCCATAAGAACCCGTGAAGCAAGCAGAATCTCATATACCCAAAAGAAGGATCATAGAACCAAAATTATTACGTACCAATGAATAAGGAAAAGAACTTATTTTCCACCAGCAATGGAGACTCTTTTAAGAAACGTCTTCTAGCGAGGAACCTTTAGTAAAGAACGAAAGCGATTAAAAATATTGCGACTTGAAAAAAATAAAACAATGAATAACCCAAAAAATAGTAAATACGCACCAAGATAATAGAAAAACACTTCCAGATAAATAAAAATCACGAGATTTAGGCGTTCAGATCGAGAAGAAAAAAATATAATCTTTCACGTCAACAGATTTCTTTCAAGTGAAGTTTTGCACCATAAAAAAAATGCCATCTGACGAATCAACGATTCGTAATATGAAAAAAACTAAGTAATACATGGCCTGTATTAAAAACGAGGTTGAATATCAACTCCAAGAAGGCTTGATGACCAAAAAAAATAATGCAGGATTTGTTAATGCTGCAGCGCCTACGCGATTCTAAATTACACTCTAGGGGTAGGGCAGACAAGACTACGTGGAGTCGGTTTTGCAGCGATACGTTTCTGTCACTAACTTTAGTAGCACAACATATTGACTTTCAAGAAAATATTTTAATTTAAAAACCTAAATAATACCTTCACGATTGACCTATGCTTGTACACTGGACACTGATTTTCATGGATAAAATAGGTCGAAATTCTTCCAAAACCGAATTGGGGCACCCCTAATTTACGTAGTCTTTTGGCTGTTACCCCTAGAGTGTATATAAAAATCCGGAGGCGCGAAGGGAGGGCAACCCCCGCCCGCTGTAACAAAGCATAGGCACCCGTGGGAGCCGTAGCGGCTTAGGCTGGTCGCCGGAGGCGACCAGCAAGCCGAAGCTGCGGAGGTGAACATGGGTGCCTATCCTTTGTTACGCAAGGGCGAAGGGGTTACACTTCCCGTAGCGCCGGAGACGTTGCAGAAGCAACCTTTTTCCACTCATACTACTTATATCAAAATTTTATCGATATTTTAACTTGTACGTATTTTAGGGTGAATTAATGTACTAAATGTTGAAAATTAAACCATTTTTACACGTAGGTATATTAATTTTCGATGTTCAAATAATATATTTATGTACCCATCGATATTTAGGACGTTCGATAATCTGTATTTCGATATTTGGATTTTTCGATGTAACTTTTGTAGATATTTAGATTTTAGATATATTGGACGTAGGATATTTAACCATTCGATAATATTAACTTTCGTTATTTTAATTTTCGGTTTTATGGTCGTTCGATATTTCCCTTTTCGATGTTTTGAACATCGATATTTTAACAGTAGGTATTTTAATCTTCGATATTCAAATACGTACCCTCAGGTTAAGCTACGCTTGCCGAGGTCTATGGATGGGTGACCATCGTTACATACTGAAATCCCTCCGTGCCTCGGAAAGCACGAATTGCAGGTCAACGGCCGACCTGCAATTCGTGGACCTTTGACAGTCGTTACGGATAGTCTGAAGCCTGAAAGTCTGACAACCAGTCTTACAAGGGATATCGTATTACGCAGTGGCTTCATGTAAAATACTGATATTTAGCTGCATCCAGTTAGACTGGCAGCCGACCCCAATATAGTTGGGAAAAAGCTAGGCAGATTGATTCAACGCCCAGTTTTGTCACCATTGTGTATATTTATTTTGTGTTTTGTAACTTCTCCTAATGATTGAAACTGGTTCAGGGGACCTAAAAAGGCCACTTTGGAGAATCATAAAAGGATAACATTATGAATCAGAATATGGCGAAGACAGTCCTTGTTTTACTTTTTTTCGCTGCTTTACGTAGGTATAATCAAAGAGATTGGGATTGGATTTGCATTGGACTGATTGGTACCTATTTTAGCACAGACAAAAAAAAAAGTAACTGAAAAATCATTCACCAATGGGATTTAATACGATTAACTTAACAGTTAACTGTCCATTATGTTATACTTTTATGATTCTGCCAAAGTGGCTTGTTTAGGCCCCCAGTAGAAATGAATAAAGTATTTTTGTCTTGTCACCAACAGATATTGAGTATTGACAGCTATGTCACGTATAAATTATAACGTGAAATTGGTACGTTCGGTATCAAAGTATGTCGGTTGCGTCAAGTTGTCAAGTCACCAATTCATATAAATGGTTTTTAATGGCCAATTCATACAAGCTGGTTCAAAAATGTATGCAAATAATACATAACTTTGCTATTACTAGATCAGAAGCTGCAAAAAAATTGTGGAAAACAAATTAACTTTATTATTTGTCCCTTTCCGAAACTATTCACAGCTGTGCTGGAGGAAGTCTTCCGAAAGCTGACAGCGGGCTGGACGGAAAGGGGCATTATGGTCGGCCATAAGAGATTATCTTATCTCCGTTTCGCCGACGATATTGTGCTCTTTTCGTTTTGAGCCTCCGAGTTGACACAGATGCTGAACGATCTTGGTACGGCAAGCCTAGAGGTCGGACTTCAAATAAATATGTCAAAGACCCAGTTGATGACGAACATCACGCATCGCAGGATCACTGTGGCGGGTCCAGGTTGAATACGTTGATGAGTATCTCTATCTTGGTCAATTAGTCTCTTTCCAGACAAGACAAAACAAAGAAGTTGTACGACGCACCGAAAACGCGCCTGGAGGAGCTATTGGGCCATGAAAGACCTAATGAAGGGTTATCTTTTTTGCCCCTAAGAGAAGACTCATTGACGTTGCATACTACCCATCCCCACATATGGTGGTCAAGCATGGTCTTTGACAAATCAGCAGAGTTCCACTCTCGAGGTTTGTCAAAGGGCTATGGAACGCAGTATTCTGGGAATCAAACTAACAGACCGGATTAGGAATACGACCATCCGATCCATCACAAAGATAACTGATGTCACTTGGAAAGCTGCCACCCTAAAATGGAACTGGGCTGGACACAGATGAACAATGGGCCAAACTTACGACCCAATCCCTCGTAATGGCAAGCGACATCGTGGCAGGCCCAGACGAAGACGGCGGGATGAACTGGACTCCTTCAACAAGAACTGGTCCTTAGCAGCTTTAAACAGAAAGAAGTGGACAGAGACTAGCGAGGCTTTTGCCCTGCAGTGGGACATCACAGGCTAATAATAATAATTTGTCCCTTTGCAATAAATTGTTGATGATTCTAAGTCAAAATTAAAATCAATAGCCATAACGTATATCCAAAATCGCTTTAGGACAGCTATTCTTTAGGTACCTATTGAAATCTTTTTTATAGAATTGCGAAACGGATAAAAGTGGCCACTATTTTCCGGTTTAGTGATTATAATAAAACTAAACAATCTAAAACTACCGTTTATAATAATATTAACGTATAATCTTGTGGAGCACAACTTAACGTGCTTATTTTCTGCATTTTCATTATGAAATAAAAGAAATAACCAAACATACGATGAGGGCGCCACCTGGCGGTCGGCGCAGCCTTAAGATTTGAATCACACAATGAACTGTGTTCCAAGTTCGAACCCACCACAAACTTACGTTGTTTCCGGTAATTTGTATTCATGAACAAGACTAAGTAATGAACAACAAAATAAGCATTTTTTTCGTAAGAAATTCTTCGTCTTTGCCCAAAATGAAGGCTTTCGGTAACTGACAGCTTGATGAGGCTTCTTCCGGAAAACAAAAATAAAACTTTTGATATCATTCCCGAGTGACTTTTAGTGAGTTTTTTGGCCTCTTATTTTATCTTTTCCGATCAATAGTCCAAACATTATACTTGTGTTTGTTTACTCTGGTGCGGTTCATTAATACATTGCAAAACAAAACCACTGAGTATGTACCTGCATGTAAAATACCGAATTACATAAAAATGGATTCGTTTATGTTTAAGTAATGCCTGATGCATCACCTCTGCTCTCAAAACGGTGAAGGAAAACATCGTAAGGAAACCGACATGTCCTAGAATAAAAAAATCGAAGACACATGTGACATCCTACCAACCCGCGCTGGGCCCGCGCGGTAGATTACGGCCCACTCTCTCTCGCATAGAGAAGGCCTGTGTTCCAGTATTAGGTAACATTATAGTCTGATTAGCTGTATGTAACGATCCTACCAAAAACCCCGAATGCCTGGAATATTTAGCATGCAGGTAATAAGCCTAACCTACTTGAAATTCTTCTAAATAACCATGAAACATTTCTGTTAGCCTTATATGTGTAAATATAAAACGAGATACGTAAATGATTAAGGCCTGTACACATTGAACGCTTACGTCGCTCAACGGCCATTACCGCGACCCTGGAATGAATTAACTGGCTGTACCTAACCTATAATTTTTATTTTAAATCTCAAATACCCAAGTTTACGTGTTGTTTTGGACAAATTGGCTTAGGGGTAAATGAGTTATTAGGTAATTTATCTAATTATTTTTCCCCTTTTTGTAATTTAGTGTATTTGTTTGTTAGAGGAGGCTAGAAAAAATAAAACCATAGAAGAAACGGACTTCAGTTGTTATATTTTTAAAGAAGTGAAGGCCGACGGGGTGACAGTTTTGATTGAAACTGTTTTCGTAGCGTGCGTTAGTAAAGCCCCGTTTACATCGTGCAGGTTGAAGCATCAACAATTGTCTGGCATTATCTAAACAACACATACAATTGTTGCACGATACGGGCAAGTTAGTGGCCGTTCAAAACTGGTATAGGCTAAACAGCAGGTACAATAAAATCGCAAGTACAATGAACTCGCATTCAATTCTGTCATGAAAGTTTTCTATCATTCAAACTGAGTGCGAGTGTGAGTGAGTGAAGGTGTATTAAGAAAAAAACAATCGTTTATTAAAATTTAATGAAATATTTACAAATAAGGGCAATACTTGAATCAATTATACAAGGACGTGCAACTCTGTGTTTAGACGAGGCAAAACCTGCATGCAATAATCGCTTCGCAATATTTGCTTTGGCGCAAACAGATGTCGCATGCAATTATTGAATAGCAAAATTAACATTCAATTATGCCATTTTATGGAAATCACACGCGTGTATATATTTGCATGCAATTCTTGAACAGCAAAAATTGAACGTGGTTTATGGAATGCGATTCTCTTGAACGTTCCAGAAACTAGCACCGTATAAAGGGGCTTAAGTCTCGTCGTGTACAAAGCGTCATTGAAATGTGTCTTGTGCTGTGACATTCTGGCTACTCATTGATGGTTTAAATTTGAAACACTTTACTTTTGAGTAAGTACAGTCGTGGATGAAGGCTAGAAGTGTCAAGCGTGCAGTGTGGGCAGTTGCAAAAATTCTAGAGCGTTCGTTTCAATTCGCTACTGACAAGATGACTCGCTAGGATCTAGGCGCTAAGCAAGTCACCTGTCAGTGCGCACTGCGGCGAGAGGCGAGGAGACAAGCAAATATGTAGCTGCTCTAAGAAGCGCCACACTGCATTGTGACGTTTTTTGGAGCTAATTTCTAATTGCCTCAAAGGTTTACAGAAATATCCATAGTAAACATTTAGCTAATGCGAAATGCGTTCATAAATATAATATAAAGAACTAAAACTAAAACAATACTAAAACAATAATTGCTTCTACACGTACCAATTCTATAAACAGGCGTAATACCAACTATATTTTGTTAAACAAGATCTGTGGTGATTTATGATTATAAATTAAATTGTACATTCAAATTCATGTCATGTCAATGAACACAAATCAAGATAAACATTCCAGTAGGCACAGTATACCTGAGCACACTAAAATCTTGTCCAATACGTCATTCTTTGTAACGTTACCGAGAAAAAAAATGGATGCCACATGCCCTTTGATTTACAGGGCCCACATGAAATACCTTTTTTTTTTTGCTAGCCTATGCTGTCCCACTGCTGGGCAAAGGCCTCCCCCTATATGTTTCTCGTGTTTTATGTAATTTTTATGAACTTTTTCTGTACTAAAGCCAATTAAAATTAATGTAAGAATTAAGAAATTTGTTACGCCATGATGCAATACAATAATAAGTTTAAATAACTCTTGTAAGTTCTGCGCCATTACGTGTCGTTGTCTACTACAAACAACGACACGTAATGGCGCAGAACTTTTTGGCCTTTGCCCAGCAGTGGGACAGTACAGGCTAAGACAAAAAAAATGATTACCTTTAATCTTCGACGCAGACGTGGCACTCGTCAGCCGGGTAATGTATATAGACACAAGCATAACAC
Source organism: Mesoligia furuncula (assembly GCA_916614155.1). Classification (NCBI taxonomy): domain Eukaryota; kingdom Metazoa; phylum Arthropoda; class Insecta; order Lepidoptera; family Noctuidae; genus Mesoligia; species Mesoligia furuncula. The sequence continues at coordinate 19,344,657 of OU744798.1, forward strand.
ACCTCACACCAATTGTGAATTATGTATAAAAAGTTCACCAAACGTTCATATCCAGAATGAAATGGTATGGACGTCCAGCTTCCGGAATTTCACTATCACACCAAAAACACGTCTCTAATAAAATGTAATGCACCTCTTGCCAGGGCCAAGATAACTGGCTTATTAATATATCAGCGTAATCACTGTGTGTGAACTCTTAATTTACATCTAAAATATTAGCCATGTTAGCTGTTCCTGTGCATGTAACGAAATGAGACGTTTTCATTTTTGACTTTATTATCGGGCTTAGAAAATAAATCAAGTACCTATTCAAGAGCTTTTTATTCCGAATTCTTTACTTAAATTTTTTATAAGCCCGTTCCTCAGTCGTACCGGGTGAATAGGTGGGTCTAGAGGCTGGCACTTGTAAACTACGAACTAAATACTTAATAAGCAGCGGCGGCCTAAATTATTATAGACAGGTTCAAGTAAATAAATAACAAGCAGGGCAAGTTAAATAAGACCGTTTTGAAACAATACAAACTACAGACAAGTAGACAATAAGTTTGTTTTTATTGTTGTATTTGCTCAATACTAAGGCCTCTGCCTCGAATCTTGCGGGCAGCGGGGCGGCGGCGGCGGCGCGGGAGCGGCTGGATCTAATGCGTAAAATCAAATGGACCGGCCCTCGAAAACAGCGGCGCGGCAGCGGCTCGGGAGCGGGCAACGAGCGGTGCACTCCAGTCAAGCGGTGACCGCCCGCACGTCTGCATTAGGGATTCACTTCTTCTTTTTCCCACAATAAATCGAGCGTTAAGGATAAATTTGTATCAAAAAGATGTTGTCGCCTTTGTTCAGACATTTGGTTCGCGAATAAAAACAAATATCTCGATGACACAACCACGAACATAACGCTACGCCGCTATAGTGCCCCGTGATCTGCCCGCTGGTTTCGAGAACGGGTCTGCATTGCCCGCGCCGCACCCGCGCCGCTGCCGCCGCCGCCCCGCTGCCCGCTAGATACGAGGCAGAGGCCTAAGGGCTAGATTCATAGACAACGAACCGATGCAGGCGATTCATACGAATGCGAACATTATTCGTATCCAAATAACGTTCCTATTCGAAACGCTTGGTTTACCTAGCAAAGTATAAGTGCGGTTCTGTGAATCTCGTCCTAACACTAGCTACTACAACACCTAGTTTTTTTGCAGCAGTGGTGCTGAAATAATTTGTAATAGTAAAGTCCATGCCTGTCTGGGTCCAAACCCACGACCACGACCCACAACTTGTAAGTGCCGCGACCGTTACTAGTTTACTACTGGGCCACCATTGCTCCTCATTCGGTAATACGAGTAACATCACAATAACGCTCATCACAGTGTTTGATTTCACTCAAAACATTTTCCTATGCTTTTTATCGCATATATCGATCAAGAAATGCATTTTAAACGCAAGAATAGAACACCCATGTGTGTATTTCAAATTTTTTTTTTAATGAAAAATAATGTATATTTCGTGACTTTCATCTAGAAAAAGATTAAATAAATTCTGTAAGCGTATCTGATCAAGATATTTTTTATTGATTAATATGGTTTGATAAAAGATCTTAAGGCGCATCTTCTTCAGTTTTTATTTTTGGGGTGTCACCTCTGGTTACTGTGTTATTAATTTTTATTCAGTTTTATGTTTTCATTTCTTTTCTCCAAAAAAACTCCTATGTGCGACTTGTGACCGGCACTGAAAGATTGCTTTTAATTAGGTCTATCATTGATAAAAAAATCACGTTGCCTTATCGCGGCGTTTACGAGTTATCGAATTTAAAAATATAGTGTTAGGGTTGTCACTCAACTTGACCTTTCATTTTAGTCAGACTTAATCTTTATAGAATAATATAAAGTTTTGTAAATAAGAGAAAAATTTAGAAATATTATAAACAATACTTACGAAATATACAAAAAAAAAAATACAAAATTATTGAACGAATGAATCTCCTTTGTTCTTAAAATGATGACAAAAGAGAACTGTTGTTGGCATTCGACTCGACCATACGGCTGGTCGATGCTTGTCGGGCCTTTAGTCAGGTTTCAACACAACGGGAATTTAACAAAAAGTAATTTAAAAAAATTAAAGCGACTACAAAATGAAATTAACTCAAAATTATGAAATAACTTTAATTTCGGAAGTCGGTGACTTGGGATCTGTATTTTAGTTTTAGTCTTTTGCCACCGACTTCAGAAATTAAAGTTTTTCATATTTTGAGTTAATTTATTTTTGAAGTCTGTTTAATTTTTTTAAATTACTTTTTTATTTCGTAATTTTTAGTTTTAAGTAAAAACTGGAATATTTGTTTGTTATAAGTAGGTGATATAGTTTTGTTGTAAATATTAAGGTTTTGAAATGTTTTTCCTTTGACACTACATCCGTAGCTTGTATCAATAAGCCAGGCCGTCACGCTTACATGTAGGTATTAGTCCATATCGTGAAAATTACTGAATCGATTTTGATGAAACTTGCACTGTTCCGTAAGTTGAAGTAAATGTAAGCCAATAAAAATGGTCACGATCCGATTAATAGTTGCGGAGAAATGCGTGGACAAACATACTATACATACATACATCTATAAAATGTTGTAAATTTGTTTAGAAGCCCTAGTAGATGGAAAGGATCCGGCAGTTGGGTCTCGAGGTGGCATTGCACAAGTCCGAGGCCATGTCGTTTCATGGGCCCCGGAACCCGCCACCATCGGGATCCCAACTAACGGTAGGAGGGGTTCACATCGGCGTCGGGATGACGATGAAATACCTGGGTCTCGTCCTCGACAGCCGGTGGAACTTCGTCGAGCATTTCCGACGTTTGGCCCAAACTGGAACGGGCCGGGGCCGCCTTTAAGCGGCTCTTGCGCAACCTGAGGGGGCCAAACGCCTCCTGCCGGAGGCTTTACGCGGGGGTCGTGCGGTCCATGGCCCTATACGGGGCCCCGGTGTGGGCGTGTTCACTGCGGCGGCGAGCCGCCCACTACCTGAACGCGCCCCAGAAGGTGGTAGCCATAAGGGTTATCCGGGGCTACCGCACGATCTCTGGCGAGGCGGCAAGCCTCCTTGCCAGACTGCCGCCATGGGATCTCGCGCGCCTGTATGAGTGGCGCGCGGAGGCACTACGCCGGGGGGAGGATCCGCTTCCGCGGCAAATCGCTGCGTAGCGGACGGATCTCCGGCGCGATCTCATGGCGGCATGGAAAGAACGACTGCCGCAACCCAGCGCAGGGCACGCCGCGATAGCGGCGATAAGACCCCTCTTTGAGGAGTGACTAGAGAGGCGTCACGGCGCCCTCACCTACCGCCTGACGCAGGTCCTCACCGGACACGGAAGTTTCGGGAGGTTCCTGCACATCATCAGGCGGGAGGAAACGCCCGGGTGTCACCATTGCCAGGATCGCCCAGAGGACACGGTGGAGCACACGGTGGAGGTCTGCACCGCTTGGGCGGAGCACCGCCGTGTCCTCGTAGAGGCGATCGGCAGCGACGGCGACCTCTCGCGTCCGGCCCTGGTGCAAGCCATGGTCCGGGGCGAGAGGGAGTGGGAGGCAGTCACCTCCGCGAAGCAGTCATGCTAGCGAAGGAGGTGGCGGGACGGTTCAGGGAGAGAGCCTCCCGTCTCAGCCGCCGCGGGGGACGCCCCAGGCGTCGGGAGCCGCATGACGACTCCCGGCCACCGTAGGTGCGGGCCTGCGGGCGGAGAGTAATGGGTAGCTCACCATCCGATCAGGACCAGGCCCATGCCGGACGGTGCGTACGTGTTCCACGCGCGCCTCAAAGAGATGTCAGCATCGAGGAGGGGCCCCTTAGGGCCGAAGCCTGCCGGGTCAGCGGGATTGTCCGAAAGGGTTACCGCTGGCCCGGAACATAAAGGGCTAAGGAAGGAACACGGGTGGGTTTTAGTCAGTAAGAGTCTGACACTCCCTTCCTCTCCACCCAGAGCGGGAGGAGTCATTGATTTCCCATCCGCAAAAAAAATAAAATAAAAAAAAGCCCTAGTAGATTGTCATATGTGAATATAATGCAGTTCCAATAATATTACATACATACGTGTCGAATTGAAAATGTTTTTTCGATCGCGTTGGTAGGGGGCTGTTTTCAACGAAAGTGCGACATCGCTCTGGCGTCGTTTTGTGGGCTACTCGGGTCAATGGGGTATCAAAAGACGTGTCTTGACGAGATCTACAAGATGGTTTAAAAAAAAATCAAAAACTTTTTCGAAAAAGTGCAATGTCGAAAAATTACGTGATTTTTTTGGCGACTTCTCAACTTAGATCGACGATGTCTCGAAAACGAAAAGCGATATCGAAAAAATTAAAAAAAAACACTCGGGGTAATGAGTTAGGGTACAGTTTGCAAAAACCAGAACCTCGCTATCTGTAATGGAGTTGGAGAAAGCTTTACCTTAATGCGGCGAAGTATTCGCGGCGCGCGGCGCGCGCGTTTACTAGTGAGTTTCGTGTAAGTACTACTAGTAAGTTTAATATTTTTTTATTTAAGTTGTAAACCTTGACGTTTTTAGATTACATAAAAAAAAAGTTTAAATAAATATGAAAGGTAAAATTTTATTTTATTAATTTTTGTTTTATTTGTATTGTTGGCGAGCACAATAACTTGAAAGTAGGTTACGAAGTAAACTAGTACATCTGTTTGCCAGTCCTCACACGAGGACGAGGACGCCATTCAACCGGCTAATACCATGCCAACCGCCAGATATAACAGTCGCGCTAAGGCGCGCCGCGGGGTGCAGCATTAATTTTCAACTAATATTATTTTTACTGTGACACGTGCGACAGGCTCTGAACCCACCTTTTCATAGTCCATTTTTTGTATTATTGCTCGTAGGCGGCCCTATAAACAATGAACTGCTATTTTTTCATGGTCTCAACTTATTTTAACAATATACTTACTATTGATTTATAACTCTACTACCCTTTTGAGAGTTTAACAGAGAAACAATCGTCTTTACGCCTCTTTTTTCAAAAATTTTTTTGACTTGCTTTTAGACAAACATATTTTATTTTTGTAAATCGCAGCATAAAAAATAATGGTACTCGCCGGTATCTGCTACTAACCCTTGTGTATCTCTTGCGGAAAGAGTTGTTTTCATTATAGTTTGCCCTATCTAAGTGCATTTACAATCCAGAAGGTCGTGAAAGGCACGAGATCTGTGAATTTTTTTTGAAGTCGGTAAAAAACTTTTAAGACAGACAAATATCCACTTGCCTTATGAAGTTCGACAAAATGCTACACATGTGCTTAAAATACACTTCGAGCCAAGATGAACGACTTCGTACCCACGAAACAATATTCAAATGGACATATTATATTTATACCTACTTTAGAAAGTGCACCATCGCTTCAAAACATTCAAAAATTTATCAAGGTCTTCATTTACGAATCTGACTTTTCTGAAAATGTAGGTACTTACATTTGCATGAACATAAAGCAGAAAGGGCCGGTAGTCCTGAAAATAACAACGTATTGTTTATTTAGTAACATGAGTTCATGAATTGTTGTTACTTTCTCTCATTATTATTCATAAAGAATATTGTGTAGTGGTCACTATTTTTTGGTCCTTATTTTTATATTCAAAGGAAGGTCCTACTTTACGGTAATATTAAAAAACCGGGCAAGAGCGAGTCAAACTCGCGCACCGAGGTTTCCGTAACATCCGGGTTTATGCATAAGGCTTATGTTTATGAAATTATTTTATATTTTTATTTTTGAGTTGATTGAATGAATGGTAAATTGGGGTTTACGATTTACGACGTATTAAAAAAAAACTACTTACTAGATCTCGTTCAAACCAATTTTCGGTGATAGTTTACATGGTAATGTACATCATATATTTTTTTTAGTTTTATCATTCTCTTATTTTAGAAGTTACAGGGGGGGACACACATTTTACCCCTTTGGAAGTGTCTCTCGCGCAAACTATTCAGTTTAGAAAAAAATGATATTAGAAACCTCAATATAATTTTTGAAGACCTACCCATAGATACCCCACACGTATGGGATTGAAGAAAAAAAAAATTTTTGAGTTTCGGTTCTAAGTATGGGGAACCCTAAAATTTATTGTTTTTTTCTATTTTTGTGTGAAAGTTTTAATGCGGTTCACAGAATACATCTACTCACCAAGTTTCAACAGTATAGATCTTATAGTTTCGGAGAAAAGTGGCTGTGACATACGGACGGACAGACAGACAGACAGACGAACAGACAGACAGACAGACATGACGAATCTATAAGGGTTCCGTTTTGCCATTTGGCTACGGAACCCTAAAATTTAACACTTTTGTATGTACGAATCATCTGCCTAGCCTTTTCCCCAACTATGTTGCGGTCGGTTTCCAGTCTAACTGGATGGAGCTGAATACCAGTGTTTTACATGGAGCGACTGCCTATCTGACCCCACAACCCAATTATTGGGTAATACGATACCCCTTGATAAGTCTGGTTGTCAGACTTTCGGGCTTCCGACTACCCGTAACGACTGTAAAAGATCCACGAATGACAGCCGGGACCAACGGCTTAACGTGCTTTCCGAGGCACGGGGGGGTCACGGTATGTAAAGAAGATCACCCATCCACAGACCAACCGCGGCAAGCGTACGAATATACATACAAAATGTATAAAAGTCTATTTTGAACATTTATGAATTAGGCAAAACTAAAATTACGCAAGTACCTACCTATCAAAATCAGCCTAAAATGTTCCAATAGCTGTGACACAGACCGCCTCTCTTCGAGACGGAGTTGGCTACAGCCAACTTCGTCAATATGTAGGGAACAGCTGATTCTTTTTTCCAGTTTTCAAGTTGGTCCCATAGTAAAAGTTGTTCATAATGATGAGTACAATGACCTCTTAAGAGGTTATTAATGTTTTACCAATAACCCTGTATAACAAAGCCTTTTTTTCTTAATTTTCTAGTGGTTCATAATAAAATTATTAAGCGATAATTATGCGCATTTACGGAATAATAGACTGATACGTTGTGTTTTATCTATAAATATTTCTGTTTCTAAGGATCATTCGATTTCTATTTAATACAAATAAGCTGTCAGTATCAGAAGAATGTGGACTGTTTTTAGAAATTATCTTGATCTCGTCCACGTGTTTGATAAAGAATGGAACGAATGGCCAATCACGCATTATGACTAATAGATAGGTAGGTACCTATGTAGACTGTATGGTAACCTAGATTCCCTGAATGTTTATGTTATCTATTTTTAACCTTGAAGTAGGTCTCTATCTACATATTAATATAATAAAGCTGAAGAGTTGTTTTTTAATTTTTGGGGTTCCGTACCTTAAAAGGACAAACGGGACCCTTATAAGATCACTTCGTTGTCCGTCTGTCTGTCCGTCGGTCAAGACCCTTTTTCTTAGGAACGCGTGGAGTTATCAAGTTGAAATTAATATCAGATACTCAGGGCTGCAATCCCTTAAAGCAGTGAAAAAATTAAACTTCTAGATCGTTGACCTAGAACCATGAAATTTGGCAAGAAGCAATGTCATGTAGCACAAGTATAGGAAAAAATCCAAAAACCGTACATTTGTAGGTACTTTCACACCTATAAAGTACGGAACCCTCGGTGCGCGAGTCCGACTCGCACTTGACCGGTTTTTTGTAGTTCTGTCCCTTTCTCACTGCATACGCGCTTATCGCCACTACGTTAATACCCTGCGTCATGTTTACGTACCTCAGTGCGTCGTCCAGGCGATTACAATTTCCGACCTGATCTATCCGGCCACTCGGATCAGCTATACCGTACGTGATAGCGCTTAAATGAAGACTCGTGCGATCGTTCGCGTAGTCGAATAACTACTCAGAATGCCACCGCGTATAGGCGCTTAAACCAGTGCAAACGCTCGAGAGTATGTCCAGTAGTTCAGAACGGCGCTTGATCGCCGCTTCTATGCGATTAATCGGGCGACAAAACTGATAGGTTCGCACCTACCAGTTGAAATCTGAAATTGCGTGTCAGAAACAGCTCCAGGCGACAAATACCTGTTCATCGGAGAAGTCTTAACCGGCGATTAAGGAAAATCGGTTCGCCCTGTAATGATATTTGTGGCCGAAGGGCGACTACACAATGCTATTTAGCGGATGATTGGAATCTGTAATAGCCATTACCCAACAAATTCCTAAACGTGGCTCGGGTTGGTTGGGGCGTGTATTCGCACCTTTATCTTTAATACCGTTGCTGATTTCCTCATTACATATAATCTTGATTATGAAAAGATGTTAAAGGTCGGAGTCGCAAATGTGGCTTGATACGTGGATCAGCATTTTAACAATATTTACCAAGAATTGGTTTCGTGTGGTCAGGGCAAGTAGATAAAAGGTCGATCGTACCTGATTACTTGGGGATAACGGCATGAATTTGGGCAGTAGTGAACTCCTGTGTCTGCCAAAAGGTGCTGAAAACAAACATAAATTAAGGCATTTCTCTATAATACCATTCATCTTATAGTGGTAGGCACTCAGTATATCTACTTAGTAGTAAGTAGAAATTTTAGCCTGACAGGATCAAGTCTGATTGAAGATGTAAAATTGATTAGTGCGTCCATTAGAGCGCTACAAAGTAACGCGTGGGCAAAATCGGAACTAACGCCGTCATCTATTTTTTCAATACATTTTACAAAACGATTGCACAAATGTTAACCAACAGCGCCCCTTGTCTACGTCATCCGAGGGCCAAGATATCCTAGTAGCAGTGTAACGTAAAATAATTATTGTGTTTGAAAGTTCCTAACCAAATAATGTGTTACGTTCAGCGACCAAATAGAAACAAACAGGAAGGGCCAACAATGATTGAATCCCTTATAATGTGTTATGCGAAGGGCGCTCGACGGCTCGACGGCTCGCGTCACAGTAATCGATAAGCGTCCCTTTTCTAAATGATTGATGTTCTAAATTGGGCCGGTAGTTACCGCACACCTTGCGTCGTATAAACAGCCACGAAAATACTTACTTGTTTATAAACTACATCTAAGTTATACAGCGTTCCTGAATTTTGGGCCAAACAAACTTGCTGATAACTAACTAACTTTCGTGCTATTTTTGTCAACGAAACGCTACGCACACGCAAGAAGTTATACAGAAGTTGTGAAATATTAAACAGGGGCATCTTCTAGGCACGCTCGTCCCATCATAGACCTCTTCCATCACTTTCCATCAGGCGTGATCGAGATCAAGAGCAAAACAATCATTCATCAGTCAAGAGCATTCATCGATTTAAAAAAAAAAATGATTTACTTTGCGAATACGTAATGAGGAATTTGAAGTAATCAAAAAATATTAAATAATAAGTAAATCAAAAGAATATTGGTTAATAAATAATTATTATCATTCGAATAATATCTATCTCCAAATAAATCACCCAAAAGCAAAAATACTTTTACGTTACGTGTTTACGTATTGTTTCTTTTGGGTCATTTAAAATAAAACGGAATTTTCTATACAGGAAATATTGAAAATACCTGAAAAACACATGCGATAGTCTGTGTGGTGTCGGACTTAAAGAATAGCACCACCCCTTACTTCCCGTGGATGTCGTAAAAGGCGACTAAGTGTCGTACCGGAGAATGGGCAGCAGCGTTCTCTATGTATACCACCATCATACCGTACTGCGATCGCCAACCCGCCTGCCAAGCGTGGCGATTATGGCAAACCCTCCCAAAGTTGGGGGAGGCCTATGTCCAGCAGTGGACGTCTATGGGCTGAAACGACGACGACATGCAATTTATGCAAACTTCAATTAAAATCAGTAGGTATTTGGGAAAATCCAATCATATCTGCATTATGTAAACGATCTCCATGCATCTGACTAGGTATATACAAACATATGTAGGTACGTACATCGAAATAATTACCAGCCCTTTATCACAGTTGGAGTTGGGTTAGTTCTATCTAAATAATCAATTCAGCGAACAATAACAAATGACATAACACGGTGGTAATAATGCCCTTTATTAATAACTGACCACTGACAACGGTAGATAAGGTACCTACTGGCATAATAAGGGACCGAGGAACATACTCATTTTATTACGTCATCATCGTTAGGCGTAATCGCTCGCGATCGACCCTAAAACTTCGCACTAAGTAGGTACAAACAAATGAGCTATATAATTAGTGTCTCTTGGTCCGCTGAAGGTTTTACGATATCAAAATAACCTAAAAAAGAAACGGTTACCTTTATTAGCGGTAAAGGACGTAAAATATAATGTTACGTTCAAACTTGGCCGAGTAATATTGTTATTGCCCGAGTGATGGCGATAAGAAATAGATAAAATATAAAGTTCTCCTTCTTTGGGGTCGAAATGTCCAATTAAGTTTAGGGTGGATTTAGTGGTTGACCTAGTGACGATGGATATGATCGAGGTTAGTTTAACGCATGACTTGTAGGTACACATTATATGTTAGAAAGTTTTGTGTATTAAATAGGCGTTATCGATAATTTTGAGAGGGGTTGTTTCTTAGTACATTACGATACGTGTGACCTAAACCCTCACTTAAGTAACGCTTTTCTGTGTAAAAATTACTGAAAAGCGTGAACTAAGTCACGCTATTCAGTAATTTTTAAAGGAATATGTTGTTGTTGTTTTGTGGTTTTTGAAGGAATATGTCACTGATTCTAAAACCAGTGACATATTCTTTCAGAATGCAGTAGTAGGTGATTAGTTATTTTTGAGATTGATGTGCGCAGCTCAAAATTAATAGGCCTACAAGCATCTTGGTCAATATCCATACTCTCTACATCTCTGTGGCGTTGGTTAATTACTACTACTAGTAGTTGATATATTTTTGTATAACAGTAAATCTATGTTAAATGTTTGTATTAAGTTCTTTAGTTAAATGTTATGTTGTTGGCTTGCTGTGCGCTTTGGTGTTTATTGTAAGTGCAGAATGCATTTGTTATATAAATAAGGTCAAAGTGAATATGCTGACCATCTTGAAATAGTGATAGAACAGTTTGTCGGCTTGACCTAAAGAATCAACTAGCTAAAATTATTAAATTCTCTACACACCCTCTCACACACATACACTCACTTTCTTCACCTTACACACCTAGAGGACAGCAACCTTTCATTATTTTGAAATAATTATGTTCATATTTTAATAAACTGTTTCCTTTTGTTACTAAGCTCATATTTACATAACCAGTCCGAGGGCTTGAGGCGCTGCGTGCTGAAACACAAGCTACATATATACCTTGTTCAGCAGCAGATGCTAATAGTTAGACACAATTGTAACTGATTTACTCAAAAGCATAATTATAAGTTGCTAAGACAAATTGTGTAACTTGTTTATTCTTTTTGGTCTAATAAATATTATTATTATTATCTTTGTGAAATAAATTATATTTTTAAAACTATAATTATACAGTCCTGACTGACTGATATATCAACGCACTCGCTTAAAACGTTGGTCCTAGAGACATCAAATTTAGAGGGTGTGTTCTTTGTGAAGAGCAGGTATCCACTAAGAAAGGGTTTTTCTAAATTCCACCCCTATGAAGGCGAATGGGGAGAGGGTGAAATTTCATGCGGCCGAAGTCGCGGGCAGAAGCTAGTTAAAATACTTATAAAAACATTTAAACATTAAAAAAAAAAGTAGACCATCGGTATCGGGAACAGGGTCCAAGCTACCGGCGGGCTCCAGAGAGAGTAACCTCCTAAGAATGCGGGCGGCGTGTCAGCGTGTCCAGAAGTACCTCTGCTAAATCAAGCCCTTGATCCAGCTGCTCAACAAGAGCCGCCTCAGGTGTTGGTTGAGGCTCTTGGCTATTAACCCATTGGCTGTCACGACTATCGGCACAATGATCGCTGAGTCCAATGATCGCTGAGTCTACATCTCACATGTTGACAATATATTATATAATTAACTAAAGTATCCTCCGTTTTATACAGGCAAAAATGCCTCCAAAAACGTACCTCTAAAACCACAGTAATCCATTAAAAGTTCCAACCGGTAAGGAAACCCTTTAACAACAACACAATTGTTTCGACAGTTCTAAAGAAAATTGAATAAACAAACAGGATTAGTGGCGTTAACCCCAATGTTCTTAAGGCTCATAATCAATCAACACGCACGCACGCCCGTAATTAGCGAGTTCTTTGATAGATCACCGGAAGGCGCGCCGATGGAAACAATAGGACAGTCCTGAAGCTTGATTTATTTGCACTACGACCCATTAAGATTTCGGAATGTTTGTTTTGGAGGCCTTTAAGGTTTGTTTTGCTTAATAATACACCGACTTTAAGCTATAGAGAGGTGAGAATTGTATCGATGTTTTTGCTGATAGTGATCACTGTGGTGGTTTTACTGAGGTAAAACTCCCACACTCCCCGACCTACCTCCCCGGCGGAGGTCGGGTGCCTTTTGAAGGTCCCGACAACAAGAAAAAAAAGGTACTTAGGCTAAATTGTTAATTCCTGGGCACCTTCAAGTTTGTATCACAAAACAGCTTCAATTCTGCTTTTGGAAAACTTGTACCTACCTAATCTATATTATATAAAATTCAAAGTCCTAACTGACTGATACTATATAAACGCACAGCCTAAACCGCTGGTGTGTTCTTTGTGAAGATTAGGTATCCACTAAGAAAGGGTTGTTCGAAATTCCACCCCTAAGAGGGTGAATGGGGGGAGGGTAAACACGCGGACAAAGTCGCGGGCAGAAGCTAGTCTAATATAAATCCAAAAATCGTGCTGCCAATCAAGATGCCAACTTGAAGCATCATTTGATTTAAGCCGGCAAGCCACGGCCCCTTTTTTACCCTAGAAAAGAATGAAGAAACTTGAATAGTTTATCCATAATATATCGTTCAATCTTATAATTCAAGTTGACGTTTGAATCTATTTCTCCATTTCAGATTTCTTCTACCTAACGTTGACGTGTCACAAAAAATAGCATTCTTCAGTGCTTCAGACATTTTTTAAACCTCAGGCATTTTCCTTCACATAAATAATAGTTGTCTAATTTCCTTTTCTTAGTTTTCTAAAAAAGAGTTGGTCTAATAATGTATTTGAAAAATTAGTTTTAAATAATTATATACCTAACATGGTAAGTAGTTACTGAAGCCAGTAGATTCTATAATTAAATCATTTCTGCTGTGCGTGATCTGCGATAAACTAATATTAAATGAGTGGCTGTTGTGTTAACAAAACATAATTCTTAATTTTAAAACTTATACAATACTCTATTGCTAACTGTGGAGGCTTGTGAATGGCTTGTGGTGAATTACCTGCATAAGAAACTAACCGAAATATTGTAATTATAACTTAACAACATTTTGTCGTGGTTAGGTTAACATCGGCCATAGGAATTCTAAATGAAGATATGTAAAGAATTAATCTAAACAAAATATCTTCAGTTTCGATTCATTTAAGTCGTATTTTAACGACATTGACCGATGAACTAAACAATATACAGTCTGCAAAGCTAAATAACCAGTACTACTAAGCTATAGTAAAATCGACCACTGAGTAATTTACTCTGAACCAATTGGCAACATCAAGATTTCTGTTTATACTATTTTAAAGAAATACTAATGATCGACAAACACAGTTAATTTACTAAATAAACTGAAAATAGCGCTTAAGATCCAATTCACACAAATAAGGTATGAATGCCAATCTATTTATAATACCTATAAGTACCAATATCAAGACATGGCTGTTAACAATCATATCCCTATTCAACGATGGCGAGGCACCGACAAAGCGAAATCTCGAGTGCGAAATTTCAACAACGATCCGACAATTTAATATGAAAGGTTCTCAATAAATAACAGTCAAAGGTGACCCCGTTTTTAGCTCGGAGGCAGCCCTCGTGTCAACTACTCACTTAACATTCAAGTTGTTAGTTAGTCATCAATTTTCCATCCCTAACGAAGTCTCTTTAATTAAGTTATTGTGACCCTCATTCCGACCCCTTTATACGTGTCGGGCGACGCCATTGAACTTAAATATTGTAATATATAGGCTCTGATTTTCGAGAACATAATTTTCCACTAAGATACTACTTAGTCATATAACTAAGTGAGTGAAATTCAATCTCTGTCTAAATGTAAAACCACATAAATTTGAAGTTCAAAGGAGCAAAGTAACGTCAGACATTTTGAGATAGACTTTGGTAATTAAAATAATCTGTTTGTAGCCATCATTATACCTACTGAATTTAAAGATATTCATTTATTTGATGATTTGAAACTGCTCAAACATCTCAGTTCTTATGACGTACGTTAAAGACTTGAAGCACATAACACAAAATTCCGGAATACTTTCGCAGCAGAGTGACGGGTCCCAGGAGGAGTTTGCAAACATTCCACTACGGTTTTGACATAAAAGTTTAAGTTGGAGTTACAGAACAAAATAGTTGGCACAAATAAAGATGGGATCTTGGTTACCTGACCGTATACGATAAGTGCTGTAGGTATGCTAAAAAAGATATTTGTTTAAACTGGACAAAATGTGTGCTAAACTGGACGAGGTGCGTTAAGCTAGACGGCGTGTTTAATTGGACGAATTAGTGTCTAATCTGGGCCAAAGTTATGTGTCTAGACAAGGGTATCCTGCGACTAATTATGTCGTAGTCATAACTCACATAGCAAACAGTGAGTACATCATATTTGAAGATTGTGAATTTTGCGCCTTCGTGGAATTTAGAGACAGGCGTCCAGAATTAAAACTTATACATATAATGCTAAACATATTTTGGTTTATCTTCAATTAAGGCTCACAATCCTTACATCACATTTGAAGATTGTGAAATTTGCGCCTTCGTGGAATTTAGAGACAGGCGTCCAGAATTAAGACTTATACATATATTGCTGAACATATTTTAGTTTATCTTCAATTAAGGCTCACAATCCTTACATCATATTTGAAGATTGTGAATTTTGCGCCTTTGTGAAATTTAGAGACAGGCGTCAGCAATACATTTATGAACAACTAATTTGGCTTTATATTCAATTTAGGTTAACAAATATTAATTTATCTTGAACAAAATAATATTTTAAAGACATCCACGCGCTAAATAAATCCAAACAAACAAAACCGAACACATTTGACTTCAACCCTAAACGAATAAATGATACGAAACATTGTAAAGAACAAACATTACGCTACGAAATATATTTCGAACAACATCCCGTGGAACATTCGAGACCGATACGGCGGTAACTGCATCGGTTTTGATAAACTTTTAACGATTTATGATAGAAGCGGTGACGTGACGGCGATTCAGTGCAACCGCTCTCCATTGAATTTGAACCGATAGTTCTGCAATGCAATTTAAGTTCGTTTGCTATTTAGAAGTTAGGCGGATAACAGCTTGGAGCAAATATTCTGTTAAATATACAGGGTTATTGGTAAAACATTAACAACCTGTTAAGAGGTCATTATACTCATCATTATGAACAACTTTTACTATGGGACCAAACCAGAAATCGTGAAAAAAAAAGTCAGCGGTTCCCTACATTTATGTTCGTTTATATCTCGTCAAAATGCAGGAAACAGCTGAGTTTTGTTCGCGATTTCAGGTTTGGACCCATAGTAAAAGCTGTTCATAATGATGAGTACAATGACCTCTTAACAGGTTGTTAATGTTTTACCAATAACCCTGTATATAATTATATACAAATATCCGAGGAGCCCGTGGCTAAATAATAACAGCCGCACAGCTACGCTTGCCGCGGTTGGTCTGTGGATGGGTGACCATCTTTATATCTTCCGTGCCTCGGAAAGCACGTTAAGCCGTTGTTCCCGGCTATCATTCGTGGATCTTTGATAGTCGTTACGGGTAGTAAGAAGCCCAAAAGTTTGACAACCAGTCTTACCAAGGGGTATCGTATTACCCAGTAACTGGGTTGTGGAGGTCAGATAGGCAGTCGCTCCATGTAAAATACTGGTATTCAGATGCATCCGGTTAGACTGGAAGCCGACCCCAACATAGTTGGGAAAAGGCTAGGCAGATGGTGATAAAAATATCCCATGCCGATTTCGGCTATGGTGACTGCTATTGTTTCCGGTAACTATAGGTTACGGGCGTGTGCTCTGATGTGGCTAACGTAACCTATATTCACTGTAAAGGTACATGCACAGTGCGGACACGATAGAATGTCAATGTGGTAATGGTATTGTCTTTAAATACTTTATCAGTGGATGTGTCTTACTTACTGTAAGGCAAAAGTCGATGCAGCGGGTTTACGGATGAGTGCTAACGCGTGCCCGTGCTCCCGCCGTGGTGCCGATTCCCTTGTTCACAAACTAAACTAAATTTAAGTTCAGAGCATCTTTTTCTTTCTATTTTATTATGAACGGACTTAAAGATGTCTGTGTGGTGCCGGACTTAAAGAATAGCACCACCTCATACTTCCCGTAGGTGTCGTAAAAGGCGACTAAGGGGCGTACCGGAGAATGGGCAGCAGTGTTCTCTATGCATTCCACCGCCATACTATACTGCGATCGCGAACCCGCCTGCCAAGCGTGGCGATTATGGCAAACCCCCCCCCCCTTTTGGGGGAGGCCTATGTCCAGCAGTGGACTTCTTTCGGCTGAAATGATGATGATGATGAAAAGGACAGAAGATAAATTTTAGTTGACTCCTACAAGTTTAGACGTGATTAAAAACTTGCCTACTAAAATTACGTCAATTTACGTCAGGCGCTGATTAATTTGACAGGACTAAACTGAAATTTATCTTGTGTCGTTTTCTTAATGAAATAGAAAGAAAAATATACACTGAACTTAAATTTAGTTTAATTTTTGAACAAGGGAATCGGCACCATTATCTCACAAACGATAATAAACTTTATAATGTTTGAAAGATAAGGTTTATAATCAAGTTTTATGCAATTGCGGACAATTGAGCGATGTGTTTTTGTTTCTAATCCTAAATCTAGTGCTATTGTTGGTCGAAGGGTAGTAGGTACATTATTTTGTGACTGATATGCATGATCGATGCAGCCTTTATTTAGTTGATAAAGTACAGATACGCTAAAATGCGGCGCAAAAAGTGACAGTGATCGGTCACTCTCCCTCCCGCCATCTTCTTAATGAGTAGCTTTCAGCTGTTACTTAATTAAACTTTTTTTGTGAAAATATCCCCAAACTTAAGGAGTAAGTATGAATAATATTTTGTCGAAGAATGTTTAGTGTCGTATAAGGACTGTCGATACATAAAATATCAAAAGGATATCTCAGGTCATTATTCAGCAAATAAAATTATTTATTATTTATCATTAATTATTTATTTGTCTGTGTGGTGCCGGACTTAAAGAATTGCACCACCCCTTACTTCCCGTGGGTATCGTAAAAGGCGACTAAGGCTTTTCGCACATGGGTCGTAGGCGTAGTTGTCTCGCGCGCGTATCGTAATTACGCTACGCGCACGAGACGCGGAGTGTTCTACAAACGAATCGTCGCGTAGACGTATCGTTTTGTAATATCTCAGTTGAAATCATGGCGTCAAGCGTACCAGATGTGTTTGGGGAATTTATTGATGACCTTACCTTCTCTTCAGACGAAGAGGATTTCTTGTTATTTGATTTCGTTAGAAGTAGAAAGCAACGTGCTCATTGGATCCATCCATACATCGCAAATAATTAAAAGAAAATATTATTTGCTGCACGTGAACTGTCTTACGTTTTACGCCAGTACGCTACGACTATCGTAATGACAATGAACACCTCATACGATACGCTGCAACACCGCCTCGTGTGCGGACTTGTTTGAACATGTTCCTGCTCGTATTGCCATCGTACTACGCGCGTTCTACGATACTCTTACGATACGACGCCATGTGCGAAGGGGCTACGCCTACGACCCATGTGCGAAAAGCCTGGCTTTTCGCACATGGGTCGTAGGCGTAGTTGTCTCGTGCGCGTATCGTAATTACGCTACGCGCACGAGACGCGGAGTGTTCTACAAACGAATCGTCGCGTAGACGTATCGTTTTGTAATATCTCAGTTGAAATCATGACGTCAAGCGTACCAGATGTGTTTGGGGAATTTATTGATGACCTTACCTTCTCTTCAGACGAAGAGGATTTCTTGTTATTTGATTTCGTTAGAAGTAGAAAGCGACGTGCTCATTGGATCCATCCATACATCGCTAATAATTACAAGAAAAGATTGTTTGTTGCTGCACGTGAACTGTCCGTTTTACGCCAGTACGCTACGACTATCGTAATGACAATGAACACCTCATACGTTACGCTGCAACACCGCCTCGTGTGCGGACTTGTTTGAACATGTTCCTGCTCGTATTGCTCTCGTACTACGCGCGTTCTACGATACTCTTACGATACGACGCCATGTGCGAAGGGGCTAAGGCTTTTCGCACATGGTTCGTAGGCGTAGTTGTCTCGTGTAAAGCGACGTGCTCATTGGATCCATCCATACATCACAAATAATTACAAGAAAATATTGTTTGTTGCTGCACGTGAACTGTCTTACGTTTTACGCCAGTACGCTACGACAATCGTATTCACAATGAACACCTCATACGATACGCTGCAACACCGCCTCGTGTGCGGACTTGTTTGAACATGTTCCTGCTCGTATAGCTCTCGTACTACGCGCGTTCTACGATACTCTTACGATACGACGCCATGTGCGAAGGGGCTTAGGCTTTTCGCACATGGGTCGTAGGCGTAGTTGTCTCGTGCGCGTATCGTAATTACGCTACGCGCACGAGACGCGGAGTGTTCTACAAACGAATCGTCGCGTAGACGTATCGTTTTGTAA
This sequence comes from Mesoligia furuncula, assembly GCA_916614155.1. Classification (NCBI taxonomy): domain Eukaryota; kingdom Metazoa; phylum Arthropoda; class Insecta; order Lepidoptera; family Noctuidae; genus Mesoligia; species Mesoligia furuncula. The sequence continues at coordinate 19,363,436 of OU744798.1, forward strand.
TATCTCAGTTGAAATCATGGCGTCAAGCGTACCAGATGTGTTTGGTGAATTTATTGATGACCTTACCTTCTCTTCAAACGAAGAGGTTTTCTTGTTATTTGATTTCATTAGAAATAGAAAGCGATGTGCTCATTGGATCCATCCATACATCGCTAATAATTACAAGAAAATATTGTTTGTTGCTGCACGTGAACTGTCTTACGTTTTACGCCAGTACGCTACGACTATCGTAATGACAATGAACACCTCATACGATACGCTGCAACACCGCCTCGTGTGCGGACTTGTTTGAACATGTTCCTGCTCGTATTGCTCTCGTACTACGCGCGTTCTACGATACTCTTACGATACGACGCCATGTGCGAAGGGGCTAAGGCTTTTCGCACATGGGTCGTAGGCGTAGTTGTCTCGTGCGCGTATCGTAATTACGCTACGCGCACGAGACGCGGAGTGTTCTACAAACGAATCGTCGCGTAGACGTATCGTTTTGTAATATCTCAGTTGAAATCATGGCGTAGCGTACCAGATGTGTTTGGGGAATTTATTGATACCTTCTCTTCACACGAAGAGGATTTCTTGTTATTTGATTTCGTTAGAAGTAGAAAGCGATGCGCTCATTGGATCCATCCATACATCACAAATAATTACAAGAAAATATTGTTTGTTATCCACCAACCCGCACTGGGCCCGCGTGGTGGATTACGGCCCACTCCCTCTCACCAAGAGGAGGCCTGTGTCCCAGCAGTGGGAACATTATAGGCTGATCATGTTATGTATTGTTTGTTGCTGCACGTGAACTGTCTTACGTTTTACGCCAGTACGCTACGACTATCGTAATGACAATGAACACCTCATACGATACGCTGCAACACCGCCTCGTGTGCGGACTTGTTTGAACATGTTCCTGCTCGTATTGCTCTCGTACTACGCGCGTTCTACGATACGCTTACGATACGACGCCATGTGCGAAGGGGCTAAGGGTCTTACCGGAGAATGGGCAGCAGCGTTCTCTATTTAATCCACCATCAAACCTTACTGCGATCGCCAACCCGCCTGCCAAGCGTGGCGATTATGGCAAACCCCCCCCAAAATTGGGGGAGGCCTATGTCCAGCAGTGGACGTCTATCGGCTAAAACGACGATAATTTATCATAAAAAAACCACAAAGAACTCCTTGTAAAACATAAACAAACTTAGGCCCGTCGTCCACAACGCTATCTAAAAGTATAGTTACAAACTCAAATCACTAATGGTACCCGAATGTCACTAGTATTTTAATGGCTCTCCGTTCACGACGCGCGACGCCACCATATATACATAATGACGTTTTAGTAAGTCGCGGGTGAGGGATTCGTGGTTAAATAATAACCGTGCGGTTCAATCGAAGGTTAAGCGTCACTTGCCGAGGTCGGTTCGATCGAAGGTTAAGCGACGCTTGCCCAGGTCGGTTCGATCGAAGATTAAGCGACGCTTGCCGAGGTCGGTTCGTGGATTGGTGACAATCCATTAGATATCGAGACCCCTCCGTGCTTGGAGAGCACTGAAAGACAGACAACCAATCTCACCAAGGGGTATAGTATTACCTAATAACTGAGTAATGGAGTTCAGATAAACTGTCGCTCCATATAAAATACCGGTAATCAGCTGCATCCGGTTAGACTGAAAGCCGAACCTAACATAGTTGGCAAAAGGCTGGGCAGATGAAGAAGTCACGTAGTATGCGGACCGCTATTAAAATACTAGTGCTGAAACTCATCCGTGACATAGGACTGTAAGACGTTGCTTTTGAGTGGACGTTGGGCCTTACTATTTAGTTAGCAAAACTGGAGCAGATAATTATTATGTATTAGATATTGTGTAAGTAGGTACGAGTATGTTATTATCTATACATATAATAAAATTGTAGAAAAGTGGTGTCTGTACAATGGAAATATATTAAAAAAAAGTAGCAGGGGTTGTTATTATATCGATGCCGAACCCGAAATTGTAATTAATTTTTTTTTGTCTGTTTGTCTGTTTGTCGGTTTGTCTGTTTGTCTGTTTGTCTGCTGTGTTTGTGCACGCTAATATCAGAAACGGCTTATTCGATTTAGATGCGGTTTTCACTAATATATTGTAGTAAGCTTCACTTAACATTTAGTGTTTATTTCATGTCAATCGGTTCATAAATAAAAAAGTTATGTCAATTTAAAGAATCACGGCGAACATTTGTTAAGGTATTCTATCAGAGTACGTAAACGCCTCGCGCCTGCGCGTCCGTGGCTATATATACAAGGTGTAACGGAAAGGGGGTATCAACCCCCTGGGGGGGGTGGGAGATGAATGAAGATGAAAAAAAATTTGGACCTCCCATAGTAATAGCACATCAATGATTTACTATTACTATGGGAGGTCCAAATTTTTTTTCATATTTCGACCTATGTTCTTTGGGGAAATTTGTTCAGTTTCATGAGCACATTCACCTCCTTCAGGGTTGATACCCCCTTTCCGTTACACCTTGTATAAAGCGCGCTGAGAGCCGCGCCGCTGCCATAATTCCGATCCAGCCTGTCCCTTGCTGCCCTCTCCCAGCGACGCCCTAAGCCGAGGTCCGTACCCCACAGGGGGTGCCCTTAGCGTGTGGTCGCTTAGTTTTTAAGTTTATATTGTGTAGTCAAGTTGTGTATTATGCCCTGGCTAGAGGCCTTAATTTATTGAGGCATCCACAGGAAAGCCAGGTTAAGCAGTCGACAACCCCTCAGGTTGAACTGCGAGATGACCATTTCAAAAGAAAACGCGCCGCTGCCATAAGGATTCAGTTTTTCGTAGCGAACGCACGTATCCTGGAGAGTATAGGCGAATAGTTGGATTCGATTATTGCGATTCACTTGAATACTGACTGTTTGCATATTTCATTTATTTATATTTTAGGATTTGTAGGTTAGGTTCTTTTTCTTAATTTTCTTTAAAATTTTGTAAGTATTTGGTATAGGTTAGGCGGTTCTTTCCTTGATTTTTGGGTATTTACTTATCTTAATTTTTATTTAGGGTTTTGTAAATAAATATTGTAAGCATTTATTATTGGTTGGGCATTTCTTTTCCTGATTTTCGGTATACATACTTATCTTAATTTGTATTTAGGGTTTGTATATAAATATTATAAGTATTTGGTATAGGTTAGGCATTTCTTTTCTTGATTTTCTTTATTAAGTATAAGTTCATTAGCTTAGGTTAGTAATTATTTTTTCTAGCAATTCTTTTGTTTTATAAAGTTAGTACGTTTGTCTGTGTAGAAGAATAGCACCACCCCTTACTTCCCGTGGGTGTCGTAAAAGGCGACTAAGGGTCTCACCGGAGAATGGGCAGCAGCGTTTTCTATGCATTCCACCACCATACCATACTGCGATCGCCAACCCGCCTGCCAAGCGTGGCGATTATGGCAAACCCCCCCAAAATTGGGGGAGGCCTATGTCCAGCAGTGGACGTCTATCGGCTGAAATGATGATGATAATGACGTTTGGTTTACACGTCTTAACACTTATTACTTAAACTGTGATAATTTTAGACTGTATAATAATCTGTAAGTATTTATAATTTAATTGTTTACGATAGTACGTTTTTACTAAATAACTGTGTGTTAAGTAGTAAGTACTACTTTATTGTAAGAATGCCTCGAAGAAGATCCAACCTCACCCAATGTAGCAGAAATGCTAAAAGGATGAGATTAGTTCGATCACAGGAATCTGAGGAAGGTCGTGAGGCAAAAGGCTCTCTGCACCAGGCTAGGTTTCGTGCTGCGGAAACTTCGACTCAGCGAGAATCTCGACTGAGTTCAAATCGTTCTCGAATGATGACAACTCGAAATAGGGAAAACGGGGAACAACGAAAGGCACGTTTATCTGTCGATCGCGAAGCTCACGCGCTATCGCGTGAGTCTGAGACTTTTGCTGTCAGGGAAACCCGCCTGAGCTCCCAGAGAGTACGGACAACAAATGCTCGATCCCAGGAGACACAGGACGAACGGGAAATACGTCTCACTGCCGATCGTGAAGCTCATACACTATCGCGTGAGTCTGAGACTTTCACTGATAGGGAAATTCGTCTGAGTTCTCAGAGGGTTCGGACAGCAAATGTTCGGTCTCAGGAAACACAGGAAGAACGAGAAATACGTCTCACTGCCGATCGTGAAGCTCAAGCACTAGAGTCTGAGACTTTCACTGAAATTCGCCTGAGTTCTCAGAGGATTCGGACAGCAAATGCCCGGTCTGTAGACGGTATATGTAATTCAAAATATGCTGCCCGAAAAGTCACTATTCCACGCGGACGAAGTCGCGGGCACAGCTAGTCAAGTAATAAGACTCATCTTTTTTGGTAACTACCAAAGAAATGAGTCTTATATCCAGTAAAACAGCGTAATATGTAAACGATTTGCATATAAATAGAATAAGCTGACAAAATTGGGCTCCCAGTTGTCACCAAAAAAATGTTTATTCGTTTTCGTTCTAGAAGAGTAATAAAAGTTTGTATTACCACATTTGTTTTGTAACGTTTTTAATGCTCTAGATATATTTTGTATTCATTTTTATTTTCCCACTGTCTCGTTTAAGGTGAACGTATGTAATCTCAGCCAGTACTTTTTTATTATGGCAATGAAATGCAAAATCTTTTTATTTATAACTAGCTTCCCCGCGGTGTCACCCGCTGCTCAGCGCTTAAGGGTAATAGCGTGATGTTATATAGCTTATAGCCTTCCTCGATAAATAGACTATTCAACACAAAAAGAATTTTTCAATTCTAACCAGTTGTTCCTGAGATTACCGCGTTCAAACAAACAAACTCTTCAGCTTTATAATATTAGTATAGATTTGTAAAAATAATAACCAAATTTGAAATAGATCATGATATAACACTACATCGCGTTTTTAGGAAAGCGATGTGTAAAACACAGTGGCCTGAACATGATTTTTTTAACTTTCAATGCTATTAAATTAATTTTAATGGTGAAATGTTTAGAAAAGCCCTGACTATTTAAGTTAAATAAAATCTTTATCTACCAGCGTAAACCGTCTATAAAGGCTTCCGCAGACTAGACTCTAGCAGAACAATTTCTATAAAAACTCCATGGAAATTGTTCTACTAGAATCGCGTCACGCCGTCACGTCGCGACGCGCCTGTCTGCGGGGGCCTTTATAAACTAAAAACTTTACTTGCTAATAACGCGGGATCATTAAAAATCGTCGCTTAACTTACATACACCTAACTACATTCTTCGCACATTCAACTTACTGTGAACCACTTACTTAGAACTCTCAGAATTTTCTCGTGCTAGAATACTGCATGACGATGCTACGAAGATTCTTGGAAAAACTCTGCAAACATTTTCATTAAATAATATATTTGGCATCTTAGAAATATTTGCTGAAGTCCTACAAATACTCTAGGTTTGTTGAGTCACCGTCAAGTAATTACAAGGTCCTCGACGGTCAATAACGCGACCCTCTCAATATTAGGTCCTCATTTTGTCATTATTTATACCTATGCCAACAAGTATTGTATGCTTTGTACTCCAGTCAAATGTTTGCTACACGATTGCTTCCGTTGGCAAATATTTTATAATGTTATGTAGAACATTCTTTCATATTTATTCATAACAATGGTACTTACAGCTTTATCTTTACAATGTTAACGTGTAATCGCTATCATCATCATTATCATTATAATCAGCCTATAACGTTCCCACTGCGACATAGACCTCCTCTCTGTTATGAGGGAGTGGGCTATAAATACGTCACCCAGGCGGGTCTCTGGTGGATGTCACATGTTTTTGATTTTTTGGTTCGGTTGGTTTGGTTTCCGACGTTTTCCTTCACCGTTTTGAGAGCAGTGGCGTTGTAATATATTACAAAGAAGAAATAAATAAAGCAATTTAATTGTCACAGCGTCGTCGCATTGTTTAATTGTCGTAGCGTTGGAAGGCCTCCCACAAGGTGGGCCGATGACCTTGTGAAGGCCGCAGGAACCCGTTGGATACGGGAAGCACAGGACCGGTCGAAGTGGAGGTGCTTGGGGGAAGCCTATGTCCAGCAGTGGACGTCTTTCGGCTGAAATGATGATGACGATGATGAATTGTCACAGAAACACGTGCATACGAAATGATAATTAAACCGAATAACAAAGAAAAATAAAAACAAAACAGATCTATTATCACAACCACAAAACCGAATTAGTCGACAGCTGCAAGTCAATTACACAAAGTAAAGTACCTACCTACCTGCCTTGGTTCGGACCCACGACCTGCGACGCCTAAGTCACGGCCGCCACCACTAGGCCGCCAGTGCTCCTCACTCTAGCTTGGCCTTTTCTTTAGGTTTTCGGATGACTTACATTCTTGAACATCCGGAAACCTCAATTCGTCTCAGTGATTTGACATAGTACCTATACCTACGTAGGTAATTATATTGTCTAATAAAATTACGCCCATCAATCACAGGGCTCCGATCGACATATCGTGTACCTAAATACACCCCTGAGATCCCCCTTTCACTTGATTCGAATAGGATTACGTATTCGATCAATCTTTGGTAAACCGCAAAGTTTGTGGTTTTTCTTGTTTTTGGCGTTACTAATGGGAGCTTGTGGTTCACACACACACACTACACCAACACGGCACACTTTAAACAACCGTTCCAACTTTCAATCATTATGTTACCGGACAAACCCAATTTTCGGACAAACTAGATTGTCCTCGGCCAAATTAGTTCGTCTAAAGCAGGTCGGGACAAACCACAATACCTTATAGGGTACACCCAATGTGCTTCCATCATTATTCCGAATTCTACTAGCTTTCTCGTGTTCCAACTCGTGTTCATTTTAACCCGTCGACACACGATACACAGATTTCTTTTAATTTGCACCGTATTATTTGTATTGCATAATATAGTATTTACCTCGTTAGTTTAGTGGTCGCAAGTGCTATTGCTTGTCTGTGTGGTGCCGGACTTAAAGAATAGCACCACCCCATACTTCCCGTGGGTGTCGTAAAAGGCGACTAAGGGTCGTACCGGAGAATGGGCAGCAGCGTTCTCTATGCATTCCACCACCATACTATACTGCGATCGCCAACCCGCCTGCCAAGCGTGGCGATTATGGCAAACCCCCCCCTTTGGGGGAGGCCTATGTCCAGCAGTGGACGTCTTTCGGCTGAAATGATGATGATGATGAAGTGCTACTGCTGAAGCCCTGGGTTCGATTCTCGAGTTGAGAAAAGGATTATTGGACTTTTCCATCTGGAATTTTTCAGCAGCCCGGAGTCTGCATTTTTGCCCGGTTGAAGACAATAAACTCGCACCCTATTATATGGGACTTAATTGGCGAAATGTGGGTGTAAAATATGGGGATCTCTGCCTCACCCTTCGGAAATAAAGGCAACATGAAGTGTTGCTCTAAAAGACCTGTATATATCATTACATTTCCGTGTCAAAACTTAATAGGTAGTCTACGCGCTGAAACTAGTATATTTCATAAGCTGTTCACGTTGTTCGTTATCGGTTCACGAGTCATTTCGTGCCCATCGCGACACTCTGGCGCACAGTGCAAGCCTTTATAGTGTAAGCAGGGAGCTCGCTTTATAATTACAAATATCATCTAAATAGTATTTTTATTGGTTTGTGAGTTTCTACATAATAGATATCTAAACTTCATTCACTGACAATGCAAAGCCTAAATTGCTAGGTGTAGCAATTGAAGCTTTTTAACCCCACTTTTTAACCTAAAAGGGTTAAAAAGTGGATGAAAGTTTGCATGGAAGTTTATTATTTTGTCGATGGGAAATACTGTCGGGCACACGAGTTGCTTATAAAGAAAATATTTAGTACTTATTATTTTCGTATTTTCACTGTTTATCATTTGATTTAAACGCATTGTGATGTTTCGAATCACATCTTTTACCTACGAAATCAATTTAATATTGTTATTACCGTAACAATCGACACGACTTGGGTTGTTAGAGATTGTTGTTAATCTTTAATCTGAAAGAAACGTTCTTCATACTTCGATCAAAGGATTGTAATTTTCTAAACCGCTGAAAAAAGTATTAAAATATCTTGATTATTTCTTTATGAAACAGAACGCAAGCTCTTGGCCTATACCTCCACTTTATCGGACCACGCGCCAATGCTCTATTTAACTTGACACTTGCGTTTTAATAACTTGTTGTTTACTACATAATTTTATCTAAGAACAATGTTTCTTATACAACCTTTTACACACCACCACCATTTACTACGACTGTTGGCGAAATGTACACTGTTTGTAAACGGTTTTATTATTTTAACATACTGTATGCAGGTCTGTAAAATGTTAAAGCAAAATCTTCATTATTTGGTTGTATTACTAACATCTACAAATTAATTATTAGTTAATTACAATAAGTATAATACCTATTTGTAAGTAAGGCTCAATTACCATTGCCGCGGAACGGAATGGAAACGAATTTTTGTAAAGAAAATACAAAACATAATGAATTGTATGTCAATTGTACATCGTGAATACCAGTTAAAAACCGGTCGCGCGTCCGCAGAAGAATTCTCGCGCATTTTCGGGAATTTCCGCAACTATGTAGCAGTTTATTTCTACCTTGTACGTTACACAACTCACATAAAGTTCATTATGCTTTGTCCAATGTTGTAAAGTTATATGTATATCGTTCTGCGGCAATGTAAATAAATAATTGAGCCTTATACTTTCCAGGAAATAGAAATCTTACTAAACTTTTCTGTCTATTAAGCTACTGGAGTAACACAGTAATATTTCATAAAAATAACGACTTATACAGTCATAAATATTATCCAAGAAAATATACTTTTCTTTACCAAGATTGTAGTAGGCGAATGAATAGAGTTTACTCATCCAAGTAATGACCAAAAGTGCTTACCAAGATGATATTAGCCTCTCTGAAAGACTACTATTATTAGCTGAAATGAGCAAAGTACGGTTCCCTTTATGCTGTCTATAAAGATATATTGTGGTCCAGGTATAATAAATAAGAGAATAAAATGTTGATAGCATACCTATATATATTTGAGCGTTTTGGCCGTAAAAGCATTTTGTAAAAGACGTTATAATATTGATTCCTTTAATGAAAGGAATCAATATTAACGTCCATTATGATGTAGGTATCGAATTATGATTTTTAATCTGTACAAAAAGCTGGAGAGTTTTTTTGCTTGTTTGTTTGAACGTGCTAATCTTCGAAACTACCAGTTGAATTTTAAATATTCTTTTACATTTATTAGCTCAATTCGATGAAGGTAATTGGCTATTTAGCATGACGCTACGACCCTCAGGAGCCGAGCAAAAAGAAAATAAGTCAGAACGAACGCTAAGCGAAAACGAGGTAACAGCGCGGGGGCAATGGGATGCGACGCGGTGGGCCCGGGGTCCCACGTCGACAAAGCAGCGGGCAGAAGCTCTCGCTGAGATCTTTAGATAAATTTTCAACATCATTTTAATTCGATAAAGTTATCATAAAATCAATTTTTTTCTTTAACTAATCAAGGAAAAACATCTTCTTAATTTATTGATACCTACCTAATCTGACATTTCCGAATAATGATTGTGACAAAAAATCAAACTACATATGAATACTAGCAATGTCGAACAGATAAATTCCGATTGATAATAATTCGAGAATAAATAATTCGGCATACTCAATAGCACACACGGCGACATATCAAGCAATACCTACGTTTCCAGTTTCAGCTGTTCTCGCATTTTTTAGACTTTTCGTACAATGAGAAGTCAGCTTATACTGGAAATATAGGTATAGCGTGTGTGTACTATCTTTATATGATCTGGAAGAGTGTGTCATCAACGTCATTCAAAGAATTTCACGGATAATGTCAAACTCTTTGGGCGTAATCGTAATCTCCGAGTTGACGTCGACGTATTTTGTAAGATAAACCAAGTTGTTTTGACGTGAATACGTCTTTTTGCTTCCATAGTGGGAGGCAAGTCAAAATAACCAATGATAACAACATCGGGGGATACAGTTTGGTGTTGCAGCTTCATATCTATTATTGCCATCCTAAATTCAATTACACCATCGGATAGCTAAAGGATCAAAAAATTAATTACGCTAAGTGAGTACTGTGACGCATTGCGCGATGTGGAAGGGGAAGCGCTGCCATTTTGAGGTAATTTTCCTGCGTTTCGAGATTTCTACTTAGTATAACTTTTGACTCGGAAAATCTGCGATGTTCGTTTAAGTTTCAATCGTCAGCTCTCGTTAAAATTATTGATTGTATACAAAAGTAGTGTAAAATAGTGACAGTGAATAAAATATGTTAAAATAAAAAGAAAAATAATATCAAAAATATATAATGTCGGCCTATACGCGTCAAAAAGTCAAATCCAAATACAGAGATCATATACGGTTGGAAAGGGTTTCTCAAGTGCAATCGAATGGTACCAATAAAAAACCATTATGACCGAGTCAAGCAGTGCCGGGAAGGTAAAAGAATGAATGCAGCCGAGCGGATCAACCCCGTTACGTAAACGTATTCACGTACAATACACGGCCGTGTCCATGACACAGCCACACCCCATTGTTTTGAAATGGATAAGTGTTCGTTTTTATTAGGAGAATAATAATGTGAATCATAAATATTACATTTTACATACCTACTCCAAGGCTATGCCTACCTCACGGTCTGACATATATCCGATTTATATCCGGCATGATGAATGTGTGTTAATTTTGGAATTATACAATTAGTATTTTTGTCGTATCAGGGATTTAATGACGATTTTTTTTTTTTTTTCGTTGTTGAGTGAATACAGTAGTAGAAGTAAAACTAGAGTTTCCTAAGACTGCGGTGGCCACTACATAGCGCCCACAATATGCCGTCGAATGACGTCACTGAAACGTTATAACGATCAATTTTTTTTTTCAAGACCGCCCTCTCTGCGGCTTTTATGTGCCCTAAACTAACAAACAAGGAATAGACCATTTATTACGAAAAAAAGGATATTTGAAAGCAAGATTTTTTTTTTATGAAAGCGTTGTTAAGGTGATGTAGCATGTATATACTATTAATGTCTCATCATCAGCCTTTTAATGTTCCCACTGCTGGGACACAGGCCTCCTTCTCTGTGAAAGGGAGTGGGCCGTAATCCACCACGCGGGCCCAGTGCGGGTTGGTAGATGTCACATGTCTTCGAATTTTTGGTTCTAGTACATGCCGGTTTCCTCACGATGTTTTCCTTCACCGTTTTGAAAGCAGTGGTGATGAAATAATTTATACAAAGTAAAGCGCCTGTCTGGGTTCGAACCTACGACCTACAACTCGTTAGTCGCGACCGATGCCACTGTGCCACCGCTGCCCCCCATTAATAATGTCTGCCATTAATGTCTGCCAGTCGCTCAACATTCCCAAACCCGAATAATATTGTAAAGCAGCTTGTGGCGAGTTGCTGGTGAGTATAGAGTGCTATAGACGACAGGTATCTGAATGCCCCAGAGATTCAGTCGAAACCTTTCAGCTTCTCCCGTCTGAGCTCGCCTTTCAACGGTGAACCCAACTAAGCTGGCATGTGTGACGTCTCATTTTGTGGTAGTCTGGATACTTCGATATTTTTATAAGCACCATCTGATTTACTGTAATAATTCCAAAAGCAGAGTTGATATTTTTGACTACAGTCAATAATTATGAAATAAATATTTCTTTTTTTGGGGACTTTAATCGCAATTTAGTAAATTTGTATTAGGTTGGCTAAGTCAAGGAAAGTAACTGTTTTGACTACCAACTTAAATTGCCCGTGTATTCAAATCAATCCGCAGTTGTGTGAACTGGGTTTACCACGGCAATTTGACTTAGAGTATCTTTTAAAAATAAATTCCCTTGCTGTACTTCATGGCACACTTCTTCTACCTTCCTACTACATAGAAGCCTTACAAGTGGCGACAACAAGTATTAAGAATTCGAGATTCTGCTGATCCGTTTTATTGCCAACGTGAACTTTGAGATTAGAGAGCCGATCCCCTATTGCTTGCTACTAATTAATTAATTTGCAGGGGATGCAAGTTCAGTTCAAAATGTCCCATATTTAAAACTTCTAATTACAGTATCGTGCGAGTATCTATTTTTCCTTCTCGCTTCATTCACAAAAAACTCAAACTCAAAGCATTTGTTTCAAAAAACTACCCGCCGCCGCTGTACTAACATACATATAAGCTATGGCCTGTAGCACGCTACCACGGGAAGGTACTTTCTTGTTTCATCCTTTTCAGTAGTCGGGTTTTATAAATCAAAATAATATGGTTACACATTATATTGGTAACATCATTCATTTTGAAATTGTGCATGTGAGAACGATGCAAAACGTTAAAAGTGTTCGATATGACAATAAAATGGACGCTTGCAAAACTGGTAAATGTTTTACGAATATGTGGGTTAATTTGTAGCTTGGTTCTACCTCTGGTAGAAATTACAGGAAAACAAGTGCGTGTCGGACCACCGTAGTTGGAATGAATTTAAATCCTAAGAACAAATACACACACACACACACACACATTGCAGTTGAAAATCATGTTCTCCCATACATTGCATCTACAAATTTAAGTCGGTCGACTATTACTCGTAAACTTGTATGTAAAGCTATGATAGTTATCCCTTTAATGTCGTTTCGTATACTGCCGTAATTTTTTTCACATATCCAAAAGTAACCATTTAGCAGGCAGGGGGGGGGGACACTTGACTATAACAAAAATTAGCACTTTAAAGCTTAATATTTCACAAACAGATTCCTGAATCGAAAAATGGTTTTTACAAATCACCAAACCAACCAAACAAATATTTTTGAAAGACCTATCCAACGATAATCCACAACATGCGGAAGACGAGAAAAAAAAAACTACTGAGGATGTTTTTTTTCTTGCCTTTTTACGGGTAGAGGAGGTATCCTAATATTATTTTCACGATTTTATTTTACCACTTTGTCGGCGTGATTAATATGTGTATCCATGCGCAATTATAGCCTTGTATAACTAAGAGTCTCTGTGCTAAGCTGCGAACGGACGGACGGACAGACGGATATGGCGAAACTATAAGGGTTCATTGTCGACTACGGAACCCTAAAAATGAACAACTAACAAAAACTCAATAGTAGGAGTCATGATTCATACCCAGTTTTCGCAACGATGCACGAAAACTGATTGAATGACTTACGCAATCGCTGATATGAACTAATGCGACCGGTTCGCCAACCCGCCTGCCAAGCGTGGCAATTATGGCAAACCCCCCCAAAATTGAGGGGGGGCCTATGTCCAGCAGTGGACGTCTTTCGGCTGCAATGATGATGATGATGACCTGTTTTCAGGTTTACTGCCCGCAAAATTTAGATATCCTGTAATGAGATTTTCTAAAATATTTTATGTCAATATGACAAAAGTGAATTGGAAATTACAGCTCCGACACAAGTACTTTTGTAACAACTTAAACATTGTGAACTGAGACAGCCCCAGTAAGCCTCAATTCACAATGTTTAAATTGAAATAAATACTTTTGTTTTGTATTTGTATTAAATATTGTCAGTTAAAATCTCTCTAGATGTATTGATCCGATTACAAAAATTATTTCACTGATTGAAAGCTACAGCCGAGTGCCATAGAATAAGCTTCTACCACACGGACGAAGTTGCGGGCAGAAGCTAGTATATTGTCTAAAGTAAAGTTCAGGTTGGCACAGCTGTTATGTACCCTGTAGACTTAACAACACTGTATAGTAGGTAATCTTACATCGCTAAATATATTAATCCCAACCCGCTTACTAATAATGGTTGTGTAGCGTCTGTATAGTTACACAATGCTTTGTCTTCTTCTTTCGAAAGTCAAATTACTGACGAATGAAGGAGAGAAATCGGTGTGTAACTTTTCACCTGATATAATACGTTTATTATTAAAAAATCTGCCTACAACATCCAGTACAAACCACAGCAAAATTATAAACCTAACTGCTCACCACCCATGTACAAAAGCGTGGTATTACTTTATATAATAATTCAGAAGGCCGTCTCAAACAGGGATACTCAACCTGCGGTAAGCCTTTCTATGCGGCCCGCCGAGCTTTTATGTGCCACGAAACATAAAGTTAATTAAATATACAACTAAAGTTATCCGGGGCGAACATAGGCCGAGTAGGAAGGTATGGTGTCGTTTTATCCCAGAATTAGGTACGTGCAACGAAGATATTGCTTTTCAAAATCGTGCTACGTGGATAAACAGAAATATTTTATTTATTCAACCATTTATGTGTCTTACACACATATATAAACAGACAAGAAAAAAAAAACAGATAAATAGATACACAGGATGCTTTTCTGGAAATAAAAACGATTGAACGTATTTTAAAGCAAATTAATAAACAATTAATATTACAACCGCTCTCAAAAATGGTCTGACCCTGAATATTTTTTCCTAAGATATATAATGAACTAATTGTGAAAGGCTTTAAGTTAACCAACAAGACATACCTACTTCGTTCCCATAATAAAACCTGTTATTTCCTTGGATAAAAAGATATTACATTTCAGAGCAGCTTTGAGGACCGTCTAACAAATATTTCTAAGACGCCAAAGGATTTCTGACGGGAGAGAAAACATTTACGGGTAGACACATGCTGGAATTTGCCAATAATTTTCCTTTTGAAAGATCTTGTGAACACTCCCAGGAAAAATGTCAGGCTTAAATTAAAAAGCCTGGAGACTTACTACCAATTTTACTGGAATTAAAAGTAATTTCAAAGTTAATAAATCCACCGCGCTATGAGGACGCGTTGCTACGTCTTTACTCAGAATCCTTTCTTACCACATGATTACATATTGTAGCGAAAATAGACGGAAACAAACACTTTTCGCTAATTATTACGTTTAATTTGTTTTTTAATAATCCAAATATTGATTATAAAAAAAGAAAATAAAATAATATAGGTACAGGTAAAAAATGATGACAAAATAATTTGGGAATCTGTGACGTGAAAATTGGAAGGAATACCTAGGGATTGTACCAAAAAAAAAAATTAAAATTTGATAACGCGACGAATTTAAAACGTGATTGCAATCAATTTCAATCCGTACGCGTGCTTAAAAAGGTCCGCAAAAATAGCTAAGGTATCACACCCGCCGTATTACAGTTAAAATAAAAAAATCAAACTATCTACAACATACAACGTAATACAAGAATAGGGGAGAAATAAAAATATCTGTATAAAGCAGGCTCCTGTCCTTTGGCGATCACGACCGGCGAAAATGGCTCAGCACGGCTCAGTTCTTGCGTATTCGGTACCTACGAATAGGCTGATGCTCCGGGGAATTTCAGAATGGAAAACTTATTGGCAAGCGACTGGGTGCCGGGGTGGAGCCGAGTGTATCGGCTTGCTCTTGAGTTCGGGCCTTAATCAATGAATAAGGAAAAGAACTTATTTTCCATCAGCAGTGGAGACTTTTAAGAAACGTCTTCTAGCGAGGAACCAAGATAATACAAAAACACTTTCAGATACATAAAAATCACGAGATTTAGGCGTTCAGATCGAGAAGAAAAAAATATAATCTTTCACGTCAACAGATTTCTTTCAAGTGAAGTTTTGCACCATAAAAAATGCCATCTGAGGAATCAACGATTCGTAATATAAAAAAAACTAAGTAATACATGGCCTGTATTAAAAACGAGGTTGAATATCAACTCCAAGAAGGCTTGATGACCAAAAAAAATAATGCAGGATTTGTTAATGCTGCAGTACCCCCTTTCCAAAAAAAAAAGATTAGGTGAGGAAGAGAAAAAAAAAATATTCAGAGGTATAAAAACCCTGTAAGAAATAAACTAACTTAGCCTAAATATCAAAACGATAAGATAAGAAATCGAAATTAAACCTAAATAAACGACATCGAAGTGCAACAGATACTGAATAAATACGAAATCCGGACTTCAATCTAAACGTTATCAGTACAAGCTCCAGACGCGTTGCCTAATCTAGAAAGAAAGTAAGAAAACTAAAAACTAATAAGACTAGCCTAACTTAAAAGCTAAAGACTTAAGACCTAAGTAAAAAAGATCCCAATGAAATATAACTCAAGGGCAAAAGTAACGACAAAAGTTAAATTAACGACTAAGTCGGAGAAAGGACTAATGAAAGAGACTACATAAAACAACCAAAGAACTTAAGTCAAACAAAAGACTTGAAATCAAAAAAAGAACCTTAAATCTAATATAGAACTAAAGCCGAACAAAGGACTGTTAGTCAAAGAACTTCGAAGAAATAAGAAGCTTATGCTTGCTTCTTATAAATAGAAAGAGGGTAATCAATAATAGCAATGATAAACAAAAGAAGGGAAAAAGAAAATTGTTAACCGTATAATTATTGTGATTTATCGATAAGAGTACATCGACAATGTCTCAGCACTAAACTAAATTATCGATACGTGTTAATCGTCCGTATCCCAACACTAAGCGCTGTCATTATGTCATTATGAGTATGACAGTCGTAACGACATCTGCGGGAAAAAACGGAACTTATAAGCATTAAGTTATAAACAAGTAGTTTCAATTAGAAACAACTAGATGACGCAGTTAATGTTTTTATTAAATAGACATTTATGAATGAGCTTTTTTATTTTATTAAATATTAAGGGAATTAAAAGGGGTGAAAAGCATAACAATAATTGGAATGGAACATTCCGAATGGAAAAAATTAATAGGATTAGGAGTTTTGAAATTACAGAGGAATTATTTAAGAATATCTTTGATATGATATCTACCAGAATGGGGGGAATCAAAATCATGAAGTTCATAAGTGGTTCTAGAAATAACTCTAGTCACACGGTATTTAATAAAACGAGGAGCTAACTTCCCGGAAAAATAATCATCACCAGAAGATCTGGAAAAATTCTTTCTCCATACAATGTCACCAACATTCAACGTGACGTCTGAACGATGCGAGTTATAAGCTCGTGAATTACGGAGGAAAGCCATAGAAAGATTATCAGCGACTTTCGCATAAACCTCTGCTAATGATGATAAGTTCGAAGCGTACCGAGTCCGACTTTCAGCTAAATTTACACCTTGAGTCTGACTATTAGTACGTGTAGGAACTATGATAACTTCTCTACCAAACATCAGGAAGTTTGGTGAGAAACCTGTGGCTAAATTAATACATGAGTTGAGGTAAAGTTTAACTTTATGCAACATTCTTGACCAATTTCTTTGATTCTCACCAACCAAGATACCTAAACATGTAACCACGCTTTGATTATAACGCTCGACAGTATTCGCCTGAGGCGTATAATAGGGAGTATAGGTCGGAGACTCTATGTGAAATGATCTTAGAAAGTTTAAAAACTGATTACTGCGGAAAACTGTTGCGTTATCGCAGAGAATACTACGCGGAACTCCGAAATTAAAAAATATTTCTGACTCCAGGGCTTTAATAACAGAACAAGCGTTGACCTTTTTTAGAGGTACAAGCCAAATGTACTTTGAAAAAACGTCAACCATAGATAAAATATACTTATAACCATAGTAAGCAACGGGCAACGGACCAATGACATCAATAGAGATTGACTGTAGAGGCATGGAAACGTCCTTCGGATAGCACATCTGGCCACGAGGTTGAGTATTTGCTATTTTATAAGCTTTACAAACCTCACATTGCCTTAAGGTCTCGGCAACGTCACGAAACATGTTCGGCCAGTAAAAGGTCTCTTTTATCTTAAGATATGACTTTGTAACGCCAGGATGTATAGATGGGAAGCTATTGTGTACCTCCCAAATAGCGAGTGGAATCTTCTCCACCGGTAAAACTACGCGCCATGGATCAGAAGATAAGGGACTGGTGATAGGCATGCGTCTTAAAAGTACGCCGTTCTGTATGGCGTAAGCAGGAAACATTTGGGGTGAATCGCGTGCCCCTAAATAAACCTTTTTATACCATCTATCGGTGGTATGTTCGGGACCTTGATCGAAAGAAATAGGACTTACATAAATCCTAGAAAGTGCATCTGGAACGACGTGCTGCGAACCTTTGCGGTGAACGATGTCAAAGGTATATTGAGAAATAACAGTAGCCCATCTAGCTAAACGGCCAGAGGGATTGTTTAAAGTAAGAAGCCATTTTAAAGCCATATGATCTGTTATAACAGTAAACTTGATTCCATCTAAATAACAACGAAAATGCTTTATGGAATCAAGAACAGCCAAAAGTTCCCGTTCGGTTGTACTATAATTGCGTTCTGCTTTGGAAAAAAGCCGCGAGTAATAAGCAATAGGATGCTCAATATTATCAATCTTTTGTGAAAGAACTGAACCAAGACCAACAGCTGAAGCATCACACTGTAAAATGAATGGCTTAGAAAAGTCAGGACAAGCCATCACAGGTGTGTTCATTAAAGCCTCCTTTAGTTTCATAAATGCATGTTCGGCATCGTCATCCCAACTGATAGGATCACGACCCTTCCTTTTTCCTATAAGGGAAGTGAGAGGAGCAATTATAGAAGAAAAACCTTCAACGAAACGTCTATAATAGGAACACATACCGATGAAGCCGCGCAAAGACTTTGCGGTGGTAGGAGTAGGATAATCCCTAATAGCATCGAGTTTACTAGAATCAGTCTGTAAACCCTTTTCGTTAACAATGTACCCCAAATACTTTAATTCACTCTTACAGAACTCACATTTATTAAGGTTAATCGACAAACCAGCTTCCTTGAGACGGTTCCGTACCTTTCTGAGGAGAGCGAGATGACTATTAAAGTCTTTAGAAATCAAAATTAAATCATCAACATATCCAAAGACGCAGTCATCGCTAGTTGAGGTAAATTCGAAATTAACAATCATATCTGTAAGACGTTGCATCTCTGAAGCTGCATTTGTGAGTCCAAATGGCATCCTAACGAATTCAAATAAACCTCGTTGAGGAACTATGAAAGCGGTCTTCTCACAACTCTCCTTATCCGCAAGAGGGATCTGCCAAAAAGCACTCCTAAAATCGAGCGAACTAATGTATCTAGCACCACGAAGATTATCAAGTATATCCTGTATGCGAGGGAGAGGATAAGAATCCCTGATGGTAACGCTGTTTAATTTCCTGCTATCGACGCAGAAGCGAACAGAACCATCTTTCTTGGTGACCATTACCACCGGACTAGCCCACGGAGAACGAGAAGGACGAATTACTCCGACTTCTAACATCTTATCGATTTCTTCGTTAAGAATCTTTAATTTAACAGGAGAGAGAGGGTAAAATCTCTGTCTAATTGGCTGTCCAGTTGTAATTATTTTGTGAGAGAGCCAAGTAGTCCTACCAAGACCAATATTGTCAGACGAGATTTCCTCAAACTCATCGATCACCTGTTGTAAACCTTTCTCTTGGTCAGGTGTTAAAACATTGCGAGGATGTATATAACGTACCTCACTTAAACAGGAAGGTTGGGAAGGGGAATGCTTTACAGAAGAAAGGTACATGTTACCTTTAATATTTTTATTGAAAGCCCTACTAAAAACTGATGTTAAACCAAATTTGTTCCAAAATTCAATACCTAAAATAACAGAAGAAGACATACAACGAGCTACTAAAAACTCATGGTCAAAGGTCGTTCCATTGAACTTAACCGGAAGATAAACAGTACCAAGAATATCGATAGGCGAGTTATCAGCAGAAATAACACGAGAATGTGAATTATCTGACTTCAACGGGACACCAAAATCCTGAATCAGACTATCACTAATAAGAGACATTTGAGCGCCTGAGTCAAGAAGTGCCTTAACCAAACGATCACGCAATATTATTTCAATAAAAGGTCGATTATCTGTTGAATTAGATTTAATCACCGGTGACACTGTACGGAGAGAGACGTGCCGCCGGCAAGTTATACATTTTTTTGGGTTACACTTAGGGCAATCACGAGTAATAAAACCAGGAGTACGGCATTTGAAACACACTATACCGGGGAAATCTGGGCAAAAACGATGAGAATGACCGGTTTTATTGCATTTCCAACATTGTTGAGTTTGTTCACAATTTGAACAAAGTTGGGTTCCGTTAAGACTAGTGCTTTGTTGGGATGGTTTATTTATACTCGAAACTGTTTTTACAGATTTTTGTAAGTAACTTTCAAAATGAGTTACCGTTTCGATTAGTGTATTGAAATCGGTAAATCTATGTATAGATAAACAAGAGAAATAACGATGATGCATGTTATGAGTTATAATATCCAGAAGATTAGATTCATCAATAGGCTTGCGTAGAGTTTGGTTTAAATAAGTAACGCGGATAACAAATTCTCTTACTGATTGGTCCGATTTTTGTTTGAGATTTCTGACTTCATGTTCCGTTTTGAATTCAAAGTCTACGGATCCAAACATACCAAAAAAAGCCTGCTTAACCTCGAGATAGGTTAATTCAGGTCGACGAACTGACCTAAAATATTGCAAAGCAATTCCAGATAGCACTTCATGGAACCGTTTTAGGAGGTAACAATCTGAAATATCATCAGCTTCTTTATGTTCTTCGAGGCTTGTGAAAAATTCACGTACACACGAATCGCCAGAATAACTAAGCCTCCATTTTAAAAGGGAAAATTGTTTTTTAAACGATTGATGTCCATCTTCGGATCTTTTCGGGGAAGGGATCATTGACGGAGAATAGGAACAAGATGGCCTAGGAGGTATAGGAGGAGGTATTTGGGGAGGTCTAGAGATAATGGGACTCCTATGTCGCGGCGTCTCGCGAATAGAATATTCTTCTTCTGCCATGGTAGTACACCACTAGATCAAACAAAATTGGAACACGCAAATTTGCTAAAATGATGAAAGAACTTAATTAGAAAAAGTCAGTCAACCTCAAAAAAATAACCCTCAACTGCCTCTGTAAAGACAAAACTAACAAATATACAGGCCAGATTCCATGTAGCATGAAAGTGTTAGTTAACGAGTAATATGGCTGATACGACGA
This sequence comes from Mesoligia furuncula, assembly GCA_916614155.1. NCBI lineage: Eukaryota > Metazoa > Arthropoda > Insecta > Lepidoptera > Noctuidae > Mesoligia > Mesoligia furuncula. The sequence continues at coordinate 19,384,413 of OU744798.1, forward strand.
CGTGACATTACAGGAACAGCTGGGCTAAGAATTCAAAGAAAAACAAATTGAAACTAGTAAACCATCTGCACCAAAAAACAAATACGTATAGGTGGGCTAGAATCACAAAAAAGACAGCAGACAACCGTGCAAAATCAACGCTTACCTTAGCCACGAAGTCTAAATCATTCGCACACCAAACACACACTATAGGACACAAACTACTTCTAACTAAGGAGTGGAATAAAACCCAGAATAAAGATGTATTTAAAGGGAAGAAATAAAAGCGTTTTATATGTTTTATGGTTCTACAAAATTATTATTTATATTGCATCACAACATAGCACATTATAATAAAGATCACCATCAGCAACAGAAGGGTTAACCGAGTTGTCAATCACAGCATATCTCTGGTAACCATAGCAACGATCTTGTTTGACAGAAGGAGAAAAATTCTTGTATTTCTGTTCTTGATGAACCTGTACAGAAAAATGAAATATTATTTGCTCGGAAGGAGCAACCACCCCCTCCCGACAAAAAAAAAAAGGTTAATTCAGTAATTAGAATCAATAAAATTACTTACTTTTACTTCGGGCGCCATTTTGTAGCGAAAATAGACGGAAACAAACACTTTTCGCTAATTATTACGTTTAATTTGTTTTTTAATAATCCAAATATTGATTATAAAAAAAGAAAATAAAATAATATAGGTACAGGTAAAAAATGATGACAAAATAATTTGGGAATCTGTGACGTGAAAATTGGAAGGAATACCTAGGGATTGTACCAAAAAAAAAAATTAAAATTTGATAACGCGACGAATTTAAAACGTGATTGCAATCAATTTCAATCCGTACGCGTGCTTAAAAAGGTCCGCAAAAATAGCTAAGGTATCACACCCGCCGTATTACAGTTAAAATAAAAAAATCAAACTATCTACAACATACAACGTAATACAAGAATAGGGGAGAAATAAAAATATCTGTATAAAGCAGGCTCCTGTCCTTTGGCGATCACGACCGGCGAAAATGGCTCAGCACGGCTCAGTTCTTGCGTATTCGGTACCTACGAATAGGCTGATGCTCCGGGGAATTTCAGAATGGAAAACTTATTGGCAAGCGACTGGGTGCCGGGGTGGAGCCGAGTGTATCGGCTTGCTCTTGAGTTCGGGCCTTAATCAATGAATAAGGAAAAGAACTTATTTTCCATCAGCAGTGGAGACTTTTAAGAAACGTCTTCTAGCGAGGAACCAAGATAATACAAAAACACTTTCAGATACATAAAAATCACGAGATTTAGGCGTTCAGATCGAGAAGAAAAAAATATAATCTTTCACGTCAACAGATTTCTTTCAAGTGAAGTTTTGCACCATAAAAAATGCCATCTGAGGAATCAACGATTCGTAATATAAAAAAAACTAAGTAATACATGGCCTGTATTAAAAACGAGGTTGAATATCAACTCCAAGAAGGCTTGATGACCAAAAAAAATAATGCAGGATTTGTTAATGCTGCAATATATACTAGACATAAGTTTTCATTACTTAGATATTTCTGTTTCTCGGAAAAATATCGAACTGCCTATCGTGTTATGAGATAAGCTTTTGTAATGAAATAATAGAAAATTTATGATTATTGTATGTGTGCCAGGAGGCAACATAGTGATAAATGGTCGAATGTCATGATCTCCAAATAATAATAAGATTTGTTGATTTTAAATACTAAAAATAAAATTTAAAATATGTCATTTGCCTCAAATAATTTTTGTATCAGTGTATTTAAGAAGTTTAAAAATATCCTTTATGTGACAATAACCGAAAAAGTACTTGTTTTTTCTAACGGAACGGAATGGAAACATGATGTTTGGATTGCCGTCTAGTTTCTAGTCAGTTCTCATTGAGTCTCGGAACCAAAAAGCTTATCTACAAGAAGTCCTTAATAATAATGAGTTATTAAATTAGTCTGTTAAACATTGCTATTGCCATGTTTACCAAGTTTGTATTTGTTCAAGATTATAAAATACAGAAATATTCGGACATATCAGTTTACGTCAAGCTTAATAATTTCAGATGAATAAAAATGTCGACTCTAGATACTTTACAATAGGTAACATTCCGCTTTTATTCGAAAGCGATAAGAAAATCCGGCTATCATTATTCAATATTGAAATGAGGATAGAGCCCATAGACAAACACACTTTAAACTGGAACTGCGTACGTGTGCAGAAACGAGAACCGACTCAGTTTACTTAACTAATTAGTGTTTCCAAGTAAACGACTGAAGCTCTTTTACTGCTATCGATACGTGACGTTCTTTACCATTGTGTGATCGAGTCACGAACGGAAAAAGAAAAGCATCCACATTTACTGATCACATAAGGAAACCATATTCAGCAACCTTTCATACAAAAGACTTTTCTCCAAACCCCTCCAGAATACAACGAGATGTAATAATGCTGAACAGTTTAATACTCTAGCAGACATATTAATATGCAGAGAGTCGGAAAACTTTTTTCTTTTTTCGTTAAACATGGCTGAACACCATAAAGTTTGGGAACACCCCAACCCAGATCTCCTTTTACAATTCATGCAACGTAGCCAAACGACAATACGATGCGATTTTATGATTAATTAAGTTGCAGACGGTTCCGTTTATAAATTACTTATTATATTCGTTTAGATTTGTGCGTAGCGTTCGCTTGTTACGTTTCATTGTTCCGAAGAAAATTTTCAATTTAATCACATTTCGTTGGCATTTTACGACGCCCACGCATTCAAATGCGATACACTTAAGTACCACACGGTCTTAAAATGGGCTCAAGGCAGCTAATAAAAGAAGGATCGGGGTGCGGGCTCGCAACGTCTTCGCTAAACACCTGTTTGTTATTCCGTATTTATTTTGCTGAGTTTCCGACTTTTTATTTGGAGTTTGTTCTTTCAATCTTCGGAAAGTTCCCCGTTGCTTGTTATTTTTTTCGCTATCTCCGCTACTTTTAAGATACTTAACGGTAATTGCTTTTATTAATGTAAATATAGTTAATTGAACTCTATTTGCCGCGCATTTGACTTGACTTTGAAGTTTGACACATGACAGAGAATTTGACACGTCATGACTGTTTTGATGTGACGTAAAAGTTTACACGTGGCGATTGATTATTACACTATAAAAAAAATTAAAAGTAAATAAGGTAAGAAAACGAGAGTGAAATATAGCTTAATATGTTGTTTCTCTTTACAGAGCAACGCAATTAGTTTTATTTCACAACAAAGAAGCAACAGATATAAAGAAAACATTACATTAATACATACACCGTTTAAATATCCTGGTACGTAATAAAAAAGGTGAGCTCATCTCGCGGTATACACGGTAGGTATATATTTTGTAAATAAAAACATACCTTATTGCAGGCATGCCTGGATACATAATATAATTTTAATAACGAAAGAACATACCTAGACAGATTAACGAGAAAATTGAAATTGAATACACTAACATTATCTGTTTTGGAATTTTTTGACATCCCAAAATTAAACTCAGTTTGAGTATGTTTTTGTTTCACTCTCCAGTTTATAATAGATTGAATTCTTTATTTAATCTATTATAAACTAGAGATTTCTTTAATCATGAATATTTTAAAAGTAAATTATGAAAATAGACTCCTAAATAAATCATTAATTTGAATAAAGAAAGAGAGCTGAAGAGAAAAAGTTAAATTGGCTGCGTCATAATCTGGACTAGCAGCAACGGTCGGGTAAAATAACAGAGTACTTACTACAATTCTAAAATTTAAATGGTGCAAAATACTTCACCCAATTCAATAACATGTTTATTTAATAAATTACTTACTTTACTTTCTAGTCAGAAAGCTTTTATCCGTGGAATAAAATTGATGTCTGACAGTTCTAGTATGGAAAAACTGTCAAAAAATCAAAATTTATTCTCGGGATGAGACATAATCTAGGTATAAAAGTTTAGTGAAATTCGCCCTTAAAGTAATAAAATAAAATAAACGTTTTTTTAAACGAAAGTCACATTCTATCATTCATACCTATTGTATTATTGTGAAAACCTGATGCTAACTCCCGAACTAGACCTGGGTATGTATTTCGAGGGCTGATGATTCAGCCATGATTATGTATTTAACATGGGGTATTCCACTCAGAGCTAGGATCAGTATTGGACATAGAAAGTAAATAAAATTTCTTATCTTATGTTTGGTTTCCAATCGAACAAAAAATCATAATATTATAACCACTTTGCATCTGCATAAACACTAGTAACTTCTGAAGCACTTAGATGTAAGGTTTTTTTCAATCAATGAACATCAATGCCTCATGTCCACGGAAAAGTTTACTGAATAAGATTTTTATCTGCACGACCCAAAAATGTCTCGAAAATATGGCACAGACGTTAAGAAGGATGGAGTGGGCACTCACATTTTAGCTCGTAAAGGGTGTAACCTCTCTTAAACTTTCAATTGAGGGTTTTAACGTTAATGTCCACCTGCGGGCATATTTCAATCCTTAATTTTGTTTGTGAGATAGTTTTTCTTTTGTTTTTTTATGAGAGTGAAACAGTTTTGCCGCCTCAATTTTAAAGAAAAAACTTTTAGTTTTTTCGAAACCGTGAAATAATTCAGCTAGGAACAAACACTTAAAGATCGCTCTTGATTTTAATTTAAAATATCTTTATGAAAAAGTTTTAATAGGTTTATCCGTATCTTTATATTTAAAATATTTATTCCTCAATGTTCATGATTGCACCTACCACTGTTTGACTCTGCAACACCCAAAGGTTGACTGGTAGGAAATGCCTATGGCATTAAGTCCGCATCTGTACATTTATGTGCTTGAAGTATTAAATAAATAAATCCACCTAAACCCTGGCATGGGCACTATGCGTTCAGATTTTTGATGAAGGCAAATTCGCGTGAAAATATCGGTTTCACGAATTGTTATTTTGACATGTGTCATACCCATATTTTTTAATGAAGCTGACGTACCGTATGCGTTTTGGGATATCTTTAAAGGGGTTTCAGAATTTCAAAACTTGTCGTTGAGTTGAATATTACATGAAAAGCCAAGAGAGATAGTTGTGGAGGCATTTCTTCTTTAATATTTTGAATTGATGTTACTGGCTTGAATTAAAATGTAAAAGTGTGCGATGTGCCAAATACTAACCATTTTGGGAGACTGTCTTTTGTTATTTTGACGTTCATAAAGTGCTTATCCTCACCCTAACTTGAATAAATGACTTTTGATTTTCTTAAGATAGCTTCAGACAAAATATCTAATATAATAATATCTAAGTCCAAACTCAGGCGTTTTTATTGAAACTTTAATAGATATTATGAAGAAAACGTAAAATTTACGATTAGAATAACGTACCAGGTGTCTTCGCTACAAAACTAACGAAGTAGTCTAACATAATCCTCATAAACCATAGTACGTATTTTTCATACAAAGTCAATGTTACGTAACTCCAGAAGTTACACAAAGTTTGTTGTTTAACTAAAGCCGAGACTACACGCCGCAGTATTCAAAAAGGTATGTGCACCGACCACGTCAAAGAGAAAGTTCGCATGTAATTTGTATAGTAGTGCACACTGACGGACATCGTCTGTCCTGACCAAGCTTCGCTATTACCCAATTGTTAAGGATGAGGATGATTTCCACCAAACGGTTCGCATCGCATCGGATCGGAAAGGATATGTACGGATGCAGCATGTCGACGCATAATTATGGTCGGATCCGTGCCGTCGCTTGCGAACGTATCCGTTTCTGCGCCTAGTCAAATAGTTTCATTCCTACCGTGTTGAAGTGTTCTAATTTTTGAAAATGGTTGAAGTCGACGTAATGTTGTTGGCTATTGCATTAGAAGAATAAGAAAATAATCATAAAATACAGAAGAGGAAAAGAAAAATTTGGACGACGGCCGAAAGGATTCGATCGGATACGACGACAGGGGAATGGAGCCGATCGCGCGTCGCAAAAAGCCGAAAGTATGCGCGCGTCGCAGCATACTTTCGGCTACTATCGCGTGTCGCGAAAATAAGCCCGCGGTCAAGCTGCTGTGTGCGGTTTAGTAATATAGACTTTAAATACTGTATACATGATTTAATATCGTTTAATGATTGTAAAATCCGTGCTGATCCGATGCGATGCGAGCCGTTTTGTGGAAATCATCCTTTATGCTAGCCAACAGAAGGTGTTCATTACAGTCTTGTAGTGTTCAATTTGTTGGCAGTTGACGTAGCTTTAGTTTAACATGACATTACCTGATGACTGTATTCCCCGAAAGGGAAGACAGAGATGTACACTATGTAGAGCTGACGGCACGTAGGTGGTACACTGTGACTTTGAGCTGGCCTAGCGTAGTAAGGAGTTCAATAGAATAAGAGGCCAGCTTATAGTGGTTTTGTACAGACGCCAGCACATCAAGCTACCCAAAACTGTCAAATTTTCCCAATCAACTTTGAACCTTATGCTTTAGCTATAAAGTTGAAAATCTAATAAAAAAAATTGACAGATTGTAGTAGCTTGATGTGTTGGCGTCTGTACCATTGACGTGTGACCTGCTGTAAACCCGGATATCACCTGTTATTTATGTATCCGTCTCATGTAGATGTTTAGATGGACCGGCGACCTTAAGGAGGTGGCTGGGATAGACTGGATGCGAAGGTGGAGGACAGTGACGCAGCCTGGGTGAGGCCTATGCCTCTCCCAGGCTACGTCACTACACCCTGTCCTCACTCAGCCTATCGCAGTCGCTAGCAGTGGCTAGACATAGGTCTAGCAGGCTGAGTTCATGAAGTCCCATGTTTTGAAGGGCCTGGCAATTTAAAAAAACATAAAATAAGTGTACATAAAGAAGTGTGTCTACTGAACACACTACAAATACATATGTCACAAAAACAGACTGCAAACTCGCAGTCAAGAATTGTTGAATTCCTACTCAACACACACGATTTTTGGATTTAAAAAATCTCTGTCCGTCCAGTGAAAAATAATGTAAAAAGTTTGGTCTAGTGTCGCATCGCACGGAAGGCTTTTTAGCTAAAATTATGATGTTAGCGAAGTATGCCCGCTTACGTATCCTGCAACCGTTATGGCACTTTAAAACAATTTATGCATACAAGTTTTTGTACTTTTTTTCCCAATTAGCATAAGTTCTGTTAGCAACACTGGGAATAAAATTATACTTAAGTTGACTATTTATTTTACAAACGAAACATTGTTTGTATCTCTGTTTTAGAAGAATGAAATTATATTTCTGAATAATTAGCACTTACGGTTTTGTTAAAGTGGGAAAAAATTGGTTTATGAATGAGTGAGTTCTCATTATACAATTACAAAATTAAATTAGGTAATTAAAAAAAAAAATAAACCATAGCTGTTGAACAGTATAGTCTGTTAGAATAAATATACAGAAGGTAGGTACTTACGTAAATAATATGTGCAGGGAATATTTACTTTGATAAAAACAATCTGGTTCTTCTGGCAATATTGAGAGATTTTAAGAGTTATTTTTAAAGAGCTAATTGAGTTATCTCTTTGTGAAATGAATATAAATTGGATAGCTCGGTGTAGTAAAATATCACTTCTAAGTAGTACACGTCTTGTTCACGCTATATTGGAGATTCAGATTCAACAAATTAAATCCTCATGCAATTTTTCTGTAAATATCGTATCTGTATAGTGTATGTGTATAGACTGCCCATTGTGTCACCCTTTGTACAGTTTCTATATTTATATGTCTGTAATCTATATGGTGTACAAAGAGTATTCTATTCTATTCTATATTTCATAGTATCCGTTAATCCCTGAGATAGGGTACCACACTAAACAAAATGAAAAAACAATAAATCATAATTATTTATGCTCACTTTCGTAATTCATTGATCCCAAAAACAATTACTTACGATAAGTCCAATTTTATTTATTTTTATTTGATTTATATTATAACGATACTGGACGTTTATTAAACGATTTCTATTCAAAAATAGTAAGCTTTTGCTCATGTGTGTGTATATAGATCAAGACATTGTTACAGCAGCAGCATTCAGACAATTCTGTTTCCAATGTATCTCGATGGCCGATATGTTTCACCCAGGGGACTCGGACGCTAGTACTGATCCTGATCAAATTACATATTTTATGAATCCACTGAGAATTTTATTGGATCGCCTAACAAGACATTGGTTCGCTTACAGTACTTCTTTGCGAGGAATGAAATGACTCATCCATAAACACGTGGGCTTTTGTTACATGGATAAATTCGGGTTTGTTATTTTTGGAGATTTTTGTTTTTTCTTTGAGATAGAATGTTTTTTTTTTTGTGGAGTTGCATCCCGCAGGTCATCCTAGGAGATTGCCGTCTGCTTAACCGGTCTTGCCTGTGGGTGCTAAATTTAGAGCAAGGATGTACAACATGCCGCGATTTGGCAATGTCGTCGCGCGCCTTTTATTCGTAGGAACGGCCAAAATTAGTTAAGTTCAACGCATTGCCAACTTGCTTCATGTTGTGAACTCGGCGATGAATGGATTACATATCGGGCGCGTGCTAAAATTGATACTTTAATTTTCTTATTAGTTCTCATAATTCTGCAAAAAAAATCTGGAACGACGATAATTCGTGTTTAGTTGAAGGCAATAACTTAGTTTGCACTATCATCATCATCATCATTTCAGCCGAAAGACGTCCACTGCTGGACATAGGCCTCCCCCAAAACGGGGGGGTTTGCCATAATCACCACGCTTGGCAGGCGGGTTGGCGATCGCAGTATGGTATGGTGGTGGAATGCATAGAGAACGCTGCTGCCTATTCTCCGGTACCTACGCCCCTTAGTCGCCTTTTACGACACCCACGGGAAGTATGGGGTGGTGCTATTCTTTAAGTCCGGCACCACACAGACAAGTTTGCACTATCTAAGGCGATAATTACACGATTTTTTTCAAGAATTTAGATTTGGGAAATGACAATTTATAACGATTACTTATATAATAACAGTTACTGCATCCTCCTAATTTCATTTGTTGCAAGTTTTCAATTTCATCCTGTAGATGCACCTCAACCCTTCGTGGAGTACAGGCGCGATATTATAATATGTTATGTTATTGCAAAAGAGTATCAAGTAAAGCTGTTAAACTGTTAGATACCAATTTAACTACGGCCATCGATACGTAGTGGATAGGTATGGCAATATGACAGACTTTCCTACAAAGGTCTACATAGCGTCTTTGTTCTAATAATAATTAGAGGTTTCAAGTACTTTACTTTTGCCTTGACTTTTATAAGGAGGTCAAAATTCCTATCCAAATTAATTCTCAAAGTAATGTTGTCTAAAAGACGTTAGTTATCTTCGTTCAAAATGTATGGACTATGGATGTTGGATACTAAGCCTCGTTCGCACGGACGTAAAAAAATCAGCTGTTCCCTACATTTTGACGAGTTATACGAACATAAATGTAGGGAACAGCTGATTTTTTTTCGCGATTTCAGATTTGGTCCCATAGTAAAAGTTGTTCATAATGATGAGTACAATGACCTCTTAAGAGGTGTTTGGTGTTTATCAAATAACCCTGTATATCGCGGCGGGATTTTCTACTCTCAGTGTTGAATTGAGGCGAGGGCGGAGCACCGCCGTGTCCTCGTAGAGGCGATCGGCAGCGACGGCGACCTCTCGCGTCCGGCCCTGGTGCAAGCCATGGTCCGGGGCGAGAGGGAGTGGGAGGCAGTCACCTCCTTCTGCGAAGCAGTCAAGCTAGCGAAGGAGGTGGCGGGACGGTTCAGGGAGAGAGCCTCACGTCTCAGCCGCCGCGGGGGAACGCCCCCGGCGTCGGGAGCCGCGTGACGACTCCCGGCCACCGTAGGCGCGGGCCTGCGGGCGAAGAGTTTTTGAGAGTAATGGGTAGCTCACCGTCCGATCAGGACCAGGCCTGTGCCGGACGGCGCGTACGTGTTCCACGCGCGCCTCAAAGAGATGTCAGCATCGGGGAGGGGCCCCTTAGGGCCGAAGCCTGCCGGGTCAGCGGGATTGTCCGAAAGGGTTACCGCTGGCCCGGAACATAAAGGGCTAAGGAAGGAACACGGGTGGGTTTTAGTCAGTAAGTCTGACACTCCCTTCCGCTCCACCCAGAGCGGGAGGAGTCATTTGATGATTTCCCATCCGCAAAAAAAAAAAAGTGTTGAGGCGAGCATTGGGAATCCAACAAAGCATATCCTCTCTCATCTCGCAAAAAAACACTTCGTTGTATTTTCAACTCACGGTAATAAAAATCCAGTTGAAATCCAGTTCGCGAAAAAAATAACCCCCGCCGCGGCAAAAACGCGCCCGTGCGTACCTAGGCTGGGTTTGACCTTTAAAGGTGCCTACAGATTTGCTCGATTTTAGATGATCAATAAAATCTGTCAGGATCTTACAGATTTGCCTAATTTTATCGATACTTTCTGTCGCCTGTTAACGATCGATAAATATCGAGCTTAAAATCGAGCATCACTTCACAGTGGCAATCAACCAAAAATACGATGGCGATTGTTTACACATTTACTCGATTAATCTTTTTAGCACCTTAGTATACACAAAATCATAACATGTAGGAGTTTTCCAGAAACCAACGTTAATGAAGTTGCGGCCTCTTGCAAAACAAAATGAGTTGCTCAAAGCAAAAGAAAAATGGAACCCTCAGAAACCGTAACAGTTGATCGAGAACTGCAACCAACACCAACACCACTTATAAAGAGACTACGTTGGGAAAAGGCAGGGGAATGAAACCGCGAGCCAGGGGAAGCCACATTGAGTAAAATAACCTCGAGAATAAAATTGCGTTTAACTTTTAGAATTTCTTCTTCATAATATTTTGCCACAATTTCATTCTTTTTCATTAGCTTATTTTTCTAATTAAGGATTAAATAACTCATGATAGGTAAACATTAGTATATTTTGGATTAAAAGTATTTCTTCGATATTTTTTTTAAACATGTCAATTGATCTTTGTGTTAAGTAATTTTTTTGGGTTAATAGCAATTTTTTTATAAAAACCAAATATTTTTACGCTATGATGGCTTGGTCTACTGACCCACTTTTCAGGCATGGGTAGGAAAATGTTGCGGAAAAGCCTAACGTGATAAAATCTCTATCTCTCGCGATTTCATAGCTTCCTAAGGGAAGTACGTCTTCATAAAACTGGAAGTAGGTACCTAAATTATCTTTATATTCACGACATGGTTCATCTGTGCGCTGTTCATAGATTCAAGAACGATAAAGTAAACCTCTTCATAAACAAAACTACTAAGTATTATTATTTATTCAAAAGGTCCCAATATTACACGGCTATCGTAATATTGAACTGAAGTAACTTCCCAATGTTTTTGGTGTCGGTTATGAACTTTGGCTACTGCCAACTGACGCAATTTCAACTGAAACTTGGTGTTATTAAGTGGAGCGGTCTAGCGGAAGGGGCATCCATTCGGTTTGAGCGAAACATGCTACATTGCTTACACAAATTCATCAAAACTTTAAGTCAATCGGTTACATCAAATTGCTGTTTATGTGTTCCAAAAATCTTTATTTAAACATTTGGACGGACTTTTGAAAACAAAAACCAAAAAGATTGGTTTTTGAAACCAATCCCAATATCTGTTCTTTTCCCCGGCCTTTTCCCACCTGTACTGAAGTAGAAAGGCTAGGTGTCCCTATATTACGAGATGAATTTGCCAAGCAATTTAGAAACTATAGGCCTGTAATAAATTGTGACAAATACTCAAAAAAGTGTCGAAAATGCATCAATACATTTTTGATAAGTTACTAGTGCCTGCAAATAATATGATTTATCTCATGTTAAAGTGAGTCTTCGAGTTCTATTAATGACTTTCAAAATTATTTAAAAAAAGCACGGAAAAACTGTAAAAAGACAACTTTTACTCTCAACGTCATATAATTCATGTTTTCAACGAAAAGATAAACGACTTTCATGACGCATAATAATAGACCTGAGAACTCAAAATAATTGTTGCAAAAAACATAAATATGAAATTTCTCAAAATAATTTATTTCATGGTTGCCTGAAAACGATGAGGCCACCCATTGTATGTTTTTAGTATTAATTTTATTTTTTGTTATATATTTTCTGATGTACAATAAAGTATATATAAATAATTAAATATATAATATTAGGAACATACATTCGTTCTAACACACGTTATGGTCGATTATGAGTTAATTAAATCTTAATACGTGAGCAATGTTCATTCATCATTGTATTACTGGTAGCCCTCATTGTATCTCAGCTTGTAATATGAACGTCTTTGTAATATGTCACTTCTATGTTACATGTCGTGAAAAGCCGCCTACACGACATGACCTAGTTAGCAATGCTGTTACAACATGTTTTATGGCCGATTCCTATAATTTACGGACCGTATTGGTTAAAATGAACACGCATCTTTAGCAAAACATAATTCTATCTTTAAAAATGTAGTTTAAAAGAGTGTCCATGGAGTTTCTTGCCCGTTCTTCTCCATAGGTACCTACGCTTTAGAATGGGCAACTAGCTTCATATTTTCTGACTGACCGACTTCTTGACTGAGTTTTGAGTTTGACCAATATTTAAGCAAAGACTTTATAGCTTTGCATAGTAAGACCAGTATAACCGGATGCAGCTGAATACCAGTATTTTACATAAAGAGACTGCCTATTTAACCTCCACAACCCAGTCAGGAGGCACAGAGCGGTCTTGATTTGTAAAGTTGGTCACCCATCCACGGAACAACCGCGGTAAGCGTAGCTTCACCTGATCGAGACTTTCAGGTTTCAGACTGTCCGTAACGACTGTCAAAGTTCCACGAGTTGGAGAGACCAACAGCTTAACGTGCTTTCCGAGGCACGGAGGGATTTCAGTATGTAACGATGGTTACCCATCCATGGATCGACCGCGGCAAGCGTAGCTTAACCTGATCGTTCGACCCGTGTGGCTTTTATTACTTAACCACAAGCCCCTACCAACCACTGCCCTTAACCAATGTTATGCAATGTAATTAATGTTATGTAATTTCAATATTAAGTTTTATTTCCGCCAAAACCTAGATCCAGATGGATGCAGATTGCAGCAGGTACAAATAATGACATGCAGTAAAATATGCCCTGACTTAAACATAAATAATGAAGTCAGGAAAAATAATAAACCATTTATTTTAATAATAGCAGCGCCCCGCGGTTTCACCCGCATAAGTGTCGATCCTGTGGGAATGTCGGGATAAAAACTATTCTATGTCCTTCCCCGGAACGCAATCTATCTCTTTGCCAAATTTTATCGATATCCGTTCAGTGGTTTAGGCGTCGGTGCTCCATGGACCAATTCAAATTTGTCCAATTGGACTGTGGGGAAAATGACATGTTTCCATCGTCCAATTACCAACTGGACTATGGAGAATTGAGAAATGTTCCGCTGTCCAGTTTAATAGTATAGTAAAGCCTTGTCCATACTATTTAAAAAATATATCATAAACAATTATTTTTGTTCAAAAACATTTATTCAATAATCACGACATAAAAATTAATTTTTCTTTCTTCCTTTTTTTTTCTTGTACACCTGAAACTAAAAAGAAGAAAGTACTTACCTACTAGATATAGGTACTAAAATCTAAATCAAGTACAGTATTGGCAATAGTACAAAATGCTTCTATAATTACTTCTAGAACGAAGTTCTTATAGATCGATGGTTTAAAATATCACATTCTTTCAATCATTTATTAATATAATCATTTTTTATTGATTTATTTGAATGGACTCGCCGGCCCGACGCGGCGACGGTGAAACCACCCACAGATGATATTAAACCATATTTATAAGTAAAGATAATAGAGATTTAACCATTAGTCTGCCGGAACGTAGATCTACGCGAGACACAATGGCTTTTTAATTGTGTCTGTAATTACGGCACACAAGCGGTTAAGCCGCGTGAAACAGGTGGTTGCATATGGAACCACCGTGACTTTAGCGGACAAATATTTTTGGATTTGAGAAAGAAAGAAGAAAGAAAGAAAATACGTTTATTTGCCGTAAACATGACGCAAAAAAGAACATAAATATGACGAAAAAAGAACAAACATGACGCAAAAAACAACAACACAAAAAAATAATAAAAGGTCAGAAACATGCGTCACATCCACGCAAAACGGCTATCACAATGCATTATGCTGCGACCCTATCTATGCAAGCAAGACAGAGCCCCAGCGGTGATTTTCCGCGACAGCCAGAGCTGACGTAACGACGTCGTGCAGCAAACAATTATTAGGACGCTGTACAGGTACAGCGTACCTGCTTAAAGAAAAATAATATCATTTAATTTAAAAAAAAGCGGAGGCCTTTGCTCATCAGTGGGATACAAATTAGGTTAACAAAACATTTTTAATGTGATAGAAGTGAAAAACTCTTTCAGTGAAATTTCTCCAAAGCATGACCTACAGTTATATGGCCGCAAACTAACTCCATCTGTACATCTCTTATAACTTCATCGGCTGCAATAGATTTTTTGTCCCGTTTAAAACTTTTTGTATCATTATTCTTTGCTTTATTTATTTTTATCAATGCCATCTTGTCGTTTTTTTGTAAAATTGTTAGTAGACGTAGTAAATTATTGCCGTTTTTAATTACACAATTATTGATTTTGGAATGCCATCCCTCCACCACATTGTTGGTCCTATGTCGCTCCGCAAAAACACTTATGATTGACGAGTAATTTTTTTGGAACAGGATCTTTTCCATATATAATAGGAACTTATTCATATTCAATTCACTGTGACATTGCTGTTTTATGTATTCCCACCCTGCTTGAATCTTTTCCTGTGGCAGTAGTGGGAGACTTGAACATAGTGACACGATACGCCTTTCAGTCTTTGTTTTTGAGTGTCCTAAAGCCTTAGCTTTACGCCATGTCTTCTTTGCCCAGTGATAATAACAGCCAATGATAGTGACGCCTGGAAATTCTGTCATTAAAGCATTAATTGCACCATATTCAAAATCAATATGAACTTTTAAAGGGTTAAACTTTTTCAATTGTGACTTTATTAAGGCAAACATCAATTCATAAGTTTCTTGTTTTTTATCGCAAAGGAGCGCATATATCAAAGGTGCAACAATAACATTATCTGCTGTGCTGTCGACTTCACCGTGAATTGTGTACATTTGAATGAAAGGACCTGGACATGCGTCGAACGTACCATCAATGAAAAATTCAGATAGATTACAAGCGGCTTCTCTCGCTTCCGGTGAGCAAAAGATGAGAATCCGTGAATTCTCATACAGATAATCAGCTAACAGAAACTGTTCAAAAACATTAGGTACTTGAACATCGCAAGGATTTTTAACAACTAGTTTTTTCACGCCCAGTTTTTTATTTCTAGCGTTATACAGTCCATGTTTTAAACTATGGAAAGCGGGAACATCAATTGCACTTCCCGATTGTTTTAACTCATATACAACTTCTTCGTTATAATAAATATCCTGCAAAAATTATGAAGATTTGTAGCGTCTTGATTTTTAGAAGATAGTATGAGGGTTTGTACAGTCGATGGCATAAGATAAATACCAGTATGCAAAGACGTCACTCAACCCTCGACTCGGCCGAGGTAGTGGCGTCTCTTCATACTGGGATAAACACTGCTTTCGTAGTGCAATGGTTGTACTTGATGCGCTGTTGCCTATACAAAAAACCGGTAGATACGTTTTTTACTTACATTCGTAATGTTCAGCGAGCCAAGGCATTTCTTTTTTTTGTAGTTTGTGCAAATCCACAAAACACTTTTATTTTTATATACAGAATGCTTGTAAAATTGGTGCCGTTCGTATAATAAAACAGTGCCGCCTTGCCTATTTATATATTCAAAATTCTCCATAATATTTTAATAAGTATACAAATTAAAATTCTTCAATTTTTCCCACCGGTAGGCAAACTAGAAAATCCGAAAATTAATTCATTGTCATTACATTGACACCACATTGACACAATATAAGTTTTCTGTGAAGTGGCCTTTTTCTGTACCAAAAGTTTACATACCTTCCTATATTTTCATTAAAGATTCTAACTAATATAATTAACTATAAATTAGCTAACATTATATTGTATTTATTTATTTATAATATTTTTGAATTCAGTTTAATGTGAACCAAAAAATATAACAAAAGCTTCTTTGGACCGAAATAATAGGAAACTGGTGTGAACTAAGGGTTATAATGTTACAATGGAACATAGTTTTGGTTTACGTCCAGTATGCTCCATAGTCCAGTTGGTAATTGGACAATGGAAACATGTCACTTTCCCCACAGTCCAATTGGTCAAATTTGAATTGGACCATGGAGCACCGACGGATATATTATTATATTAGTTATTTACGTATATTAGTTACGCCGACACAGTGGTAAAATAAAATTTTGGAAAATATTTTTTTTTAGGGTAGCTCCCCTACATGTGAAGTGGGGATGAATATTTTTTTTCCATGTAATGCTCCATTTACGAAATATTAAAGTTAAAAGTGCAAATTTTTGTTCCAGTAGGGCGTCCCCTCCCCCCCTCTAAAAGCTAAATGCGATGATAGTGCATTTTATGAACTTTAAAGAAAAAGTATAGCGGTTAAGATAACTTTATTAGTTTAGCAGTAATAGTCGTTGAACTTGGGTGTTGGATAATTTTGTACCCAAATACAAAATCCTTAGCATTAATCCTTTAAAGTGACTAAGATGAAGTAGTTGCTTGTTTATAATGGGTAAAGACTTGCATTGAAAACCAAAATAATATGTTTTTTTTTTTACCTATTCAGAATAAAGAACAACAGAATCGTACTACATTGTGATAACGGGCTACTACGGAACCCTACACTGTGCGTGGCCCGACACGCACTTGGCCGGTTTTTTTTCTTCTTACAGAAAATTATTTTTCGAGGAATTAAACAAAATAAAAACTTTATTTGCTTAGGTGCTCTGGGCCCATAACCTATTAGATAGGAGTAGAATTAACATGCTTAGTACACAAATAGGAATATTATTTATTTTGTTCGTTCATGGTTCGGACACATTCCATATCGCAGATTATGACATAAAAAGACAGAAGATACAAAAGTCTATCACCATAGACATATAAGTAATGAGGTTGGTTTAGTTCACAAAGTCCAATAGTGGGGTCGGGGGACCTCCGGCAGGAACGAAGTTCAAAATGAAAATGTAAGATAGCGTCTCACAGTGTCCGCCATAGAACAAGCCAGGTGGACAAAAGTCATTATCAAATTCCCGGAAATAGGTACTTTCTACCTGTTGTTGACAGGTAGAAAGTACCTATTTCCGGTATATTTTTCCTATTTATTTTATTTATCCCTAAACCCCTGATTCCAAGAATTGTTTACGTCTCATATTCCATACTGAAGAATCATCGTTTATCAAAGCAAGCTAATGAGGTAAATGCAATTAAAGAAATAGGTCAGTTGCATTTTCGCGACACTTGCACTAACATCTCATGGTGGCAGTTATCATTTTGTGGAAAGTTTTAAGGATGGATTTTACTTTTGAAGGTTGTATAATATTTTTTTCTTATTAGAATCTTTTAATTTAAGTCAAAGTCAAAGATTTATTTGCAGATAAATATGGTTACAAAAGTTCTTACAATGGTAGTATAATAGTAGCTTAACATATTCAATCATAACATAATGACATGCAAATTTTTGGTATAGGTACAATAAGGTCAATTAAATTTAAACTAAAGGAATTATTTTATAGTATAGAAGGGATTCTCAATTTACCACCTGTGTAATGCCCTTCTGAAGCGGACCATTGGAAGTTCTTTAATTTGGTTAGGAATCTTGTTATAAATCTGAGCACACATAGGGTAGCAACTTCGCCTATATAGCTCCGTTTTCGTTCCAGGAATAATTAATTTATTGGGGTATCTAGTTTTGAACTTACATTTATCTCCCAGTTTTTCAAACATCTCAGGATGAGATTTGGTAAACTTACACATTTCCTTAATATACTTACCAGTTAGGTAATGTATGTATTTGAAGTTTTTTAAATAGAGGTTTACAGGATGTGAGTGGGTCTACATTACAAATCGCACGTAAACATCTCTTTTGTGCGATGAAAGCTCTTCAGAGATGCACCGGGTTTCCCCATATCAGTATACCATAACGCAGTATTGAACCAACATATGCATGATAAGCTTGTAATGTGGCTTGTCTACTTGTTAGGTTAGATAAACGCCATAGAACATAAGCAAACTTACTGAGTTTTCCACATATCATATCAATATGATTAATCCAGGAACACCTCTTATCTAGAACTATCCCAAGAAAAGTCATACTATCTGATTGTTGTATTTGTTGATCTTTATAATAATAATTATGTGATGTTTAAATCCATTGTATTCCAGTTTTTATTACGAAATTGTACATATTTGGTTTTACTTATGTTAGGTTTAAGGTTATTCTTTTCCATCCAAGTTATTACTTTGCTTAGGGTACTATTTATTTCCTCATTATAATTTTCTTTAATTTTAGGGATAATTTGCCATAAACATTCATAAAGTAGACTACATAAAAAAAAAACAATGTTTTTCTTTGTTTTCGAACTTTTGAGGCTTGGAAAAGCCCTGTATCCTCTTGTATCCACCCTGAATTTTTGATATGTTTTAGCTGCATAGCTATAGAAGATTACGACATATATTTTATTTAGCACACTTGAGTATAACATTTTTTTTCTTTTTTTGCAGAAAAGGTTTATTAGTAAAATAGAGTTTTTCGAAGAGTGGCTTAACCCCTCAAGCGTTATGTGCACACCAAGTGTACATAAGAGAAAGTGCTCGAAACGTCAGAGGTACACCAAGTATACACGCAACTATTTTCATTGTTCTATTGTCTGCACTTCACTGCGTCCATTCAACTACTCCGACGCGTGGGGTGTTTCAACAGGGCCTACCTGTGCAAACGTGTGAGAATTAAGAACGAAAAAGACGAAAGAAATGATCATCTATTTGAATTTACTTTGTCTAATTTTGATTTCTCTGACATCACTGAAGAATGTCAAAGGGAAATTAAGATGAAATAAGCCTGCATTTCTTCGAAAATTGCTACCAAATGGGTGTCGTCAGGAAAGTCAAAAAAGCGTTTCCTTAATAATCATAAGTTGCGGCTGGAAGGCGAGAAGAAGATAGAATTCTGCATGTGATCGACTCAACCGCAACCTTCTACCTCGTCCACTGACGTTTTAACCCGTAAGACCTATAAAAGTCTTCGACGATTCGTCTTTTAAAACTAAGAAAAGTAGAGTTGAAAATGTAGTTCAATTGCGGAGTATTGGGGAATTTATGACTGCTGCAGAGGTAGCTGCATGGTCAACTGGACTTAAAAACGTTACCAGAGTTATAAAGGACATTGGCGAAAATCCAGCTTCTGCAAGTGCACGTATTAGCCGTCAACAAGCAAGTGCTGTGCAAAGTGATAGACCGCTAAGTAGTGACGGGGCATTAGCGTATTATATTGATTCAAAATCAAGAAGTCATACAGACTAGGCAGTGGACTATGTAAGTCGGGCACCACGTTTCCATCATATGAATGCATTGTTAAATAAAAAAAGCGTGTTATCCTTCCGAGGAGCACATTGTTGTGACACAATGTCGAGCAGAAATTGAGCTACAACCTATTTTGAATAAAACAGCAGAACATTTAGTAGAAGCTCAGAGAGAAGTTGTCACAAGTGTGCTCCCCAATCTAATCCCCAATATTCATCGTTTACTATTATGTAAAATTTAATTAAAATAAAATTAAATAATTCAAATTTTATAATTTTTGTATATAATATGTTAGTCTAAGGTCATATATAGATAATTAGCGTTCGTATTTGTAGCGATTAAGATAATTTTATTCTTATTTTTTTTTCCTGTATTATAATCGTGTATACATGAAATAAAATATTTGTATACTTACAATTCCTATGCATTTTCTTTAAAAAAATATATTATAATACAACCAACATATTATAATGCAACCAGTGCCGCAAGATAATATCAGAAATAACATTATCCGGAAAAGAACCGGACTTACCGAAATACCTTGCAAAGTAAGTAAGCTGAATTGGCAGTGGGTCGACCATATTTGTCGAACGACTGTGTGGTTCTTCGACAAACATGGTCAGCCCACTGCCACTTCAGCCGCAGCTTCACGGCCATTGGACCGGTGAAGTGAACGAGTCCTGGAGTGAAGACCGTGTATCGGCAAGCGTAGTGTGGGACATTCGGCCAGATGTACCGAAGACCTTAAAAAGTATCTGGAACGTACTAAATGCGGAAAGCGGAAGACAAAGTGTTGTGGCACAGCTTGAGATAAACCTATATCAGCAGTGGGTTGTAATTGGCTGAGTTAATAATGTTAATAAACTGTGCTAGCGACCAAATCAACGACTGCCATGTCTATACCTTCAATTTGAAACTCTCTAGCAAAGTAGACTTTAACATAACAAACATTAAAATAAAACCAAGTTCTGAATAAAAATAATACAATTTCTCTAAAATTCTAAAATATTTTAATTTAAAACATTTGTAGTTATAATTTGAACAATACCGATCAATGCTAATACTGCCGCTTCAGGTTGGAAAGTTGAAGCTCCGCCTGGAACGGGTGTAGTGGCCGGTGTCGTTTCAGGTGTAGGTGCGGGAGTAGTTGCGGGTGTAGTTGTAGGCTCTATTGTCGTTGACGTTGTCGGTAAAGTCTGTTCGAATGTACTATATATCCATGTGGCGAACCTGGAGACCCGGGTATACACTTCAGGTCGCAGATCGATCGGACTTGAGCAGTCTTGACCGTTGACAGTGAGAATACCGTTAAGGTTACCGTTGCATACTAACGGGTTGCCTGAGTCGCCCTGAAAATAACGTAAATTATAATGATACTGTAATTCTCTCTTCTTCTTTATAAGCTGTTTTGAGAATTTTGTACAAGACTATTTTTGGAAAGTATTACTGACATGGGTATTTTATGGAATAATAAATAGGACATGAAACGTCTCAAAGTTATAAGTTATAGTTTGTCACATAAGTGCTGCTATTAGGTGACAACCACGTTCTATTTGTAAGAGCATTAATAGTAATACAAATAACTTATTACCGAGCATGAAGAAGAAGAGGTATGCGTGTATGCGCAGATCATGGTATCTTCTAAAGTGAGTGTAGTGCCTATGGCGTCCGGGCCGGTGTAAAACACTTGGCACACTTTCGTCTGTATCACAGTCTTCTGTAAGTGCATTAACTGCGTACTGGGCTAAAAACAAAAGGAAGCGGATAAATAGGATAGAATTTTAACAAAAATCAACCGCGTAATAAAATGATAGTGCCAGATTTGTCGCTAGCTTTCGCGGTGCGAAACAAAATAATACACAACTCATATTTGGGTACATTTGGTTTCGCATCGCGACTGTGACGTCATCGTGCTTGTCACATGCTATCGTGCACAGGCAGTATGAGTAGGTAAACATTAAGGCAATGGATAGAAAAACAAAAATATAAATAATACATCTTCCAGCTAAAGTATGCAAATTGCCGGGCCCAGAGTATATAACGGATTTTAACATGTATAATTAAACTTACAGAATTTGTGTTGTTTTGAGATCCCCAGCCAGACGACGTGCAAATCCGTCCTTGCCCTGCGGTGGCGTCGTTAGTCGACATTGACACCGTCGATACTGCGTTAATTGGGAATGGTGTCGTCAGCTGAAATAGGCAAGAGATTTAGCTTATTTTCACATACCGTATAGGTACTGCAGTGGTTTTGTCCGGTTGGCTTTAGCAGCTCACCTTCGCGGATATTGTGATGCTTAAGTTGATGACATGTATTATGAGATTTTATATTTAATTAAGATTTCATAGTAGTTTAGAAAAGAACTGAGGACTCAGCTTGGAGAGCTATTTATGACGTTGCTAACTTACAGAATGCACAGACTTATAAGAAAACACAGTTTATCTATCATTAGTAGGTATACTCTGTAATGAGGACTGCTTGAAAAAAGGACATCATTTTCTTATTTAAAAAAATTAATGCGGCCAAAATTTTACTCACGGTAATAACTGCAATATCATTGACATGTGGGTTGCCCGGGCTGTAGTTGGGGTGTACAGTAAAGCGTTCTATAGTACGATGGCGATCAGCAGAAGAGTCGTTGGTGAGAACTACTGCACCAGCGAACACCCGGTATTCAGTCGGAGCAATAAGCGTCTGTGCCCTGAAAAACAGAATCTAATTTATTGTATATAGCCAAAAACGTTAATATAACCAATATTAACGTTTTTAGCTGTATATACAATACAATAGAATTTGTTTAAAAACTGTTTGGAAACAAAGAAAATCTCCTCAATGCACAATGCTGCATCCGGCATAGAAAATTCCGAGTTATTCCGGTCTGATCAATCCGGCTACCACTTTTTCCGCTTATTTTCAAATAAGATTTATGCCTTGGTTTTTAGGCTTCCGTATTCAATAAGGAACTTTTATAGTTTCGCCCTGTCCATTTGTCTGTCTGTCTGTCTGTCTGCGGTTTGGCTCAGAGATTCTTACTTAGTACTAGAAAGCTGTAATTTGGTACTGTCCTTGGTGTTCTTACTTAGTACTAGAAAGCTGTATTGTGTAATTTGGTTAGGTATATAATCGCTGACAAAGTGGTATAATTGAATGATTAAAAAAAATACCTAAACCCGCATTTACTCGTATGTCACGCTTTTCTGTGACTTCTTAAGTAGTCCATTTTTACACAGAATAGTGGACTTATGTGCGGGTTAATGTAACACAAGCTATAAAATAGTATACAATACATGTGACCTAAGTAGTCTACGTATTAATTTCTCGCCGTGCAATGATATACTACTAAAGTCACACGCTTCGTAATGTAATATACGCAGCTTCAGCTTTCCCTTTTCAAAATAGTAAGGTTTAAAATGCAAATTTTTATTAGAATTAATTTGTCGCCTCCTGCCAGCTAAATGGTTCTTTTGGGTATGTGAAACAATCATGGCAGTAGTATATAAACGAAGTTACGAGGAAAACTATCACAGTAAGTAGGCTTCACAAGTTAACGAGTAATATTCGACCAACTTACATTTGCAGTTGGAATTTATAGAATATTTTTTTTTACTTGAATATTAAGTTTGTTTTGGAATACATTCATCTCAATTACGGATTCCTTCTTTGACATAGCCTGTCAAAATTAACACTAGATACTGACCCATTTACGTTGTTGTGAAGGCAAGATGCAGTTGTCACTGCATGCCTTAGCGTAACCAATGCTCCCCCACATTTGTGTCCTCTTGTGTAATTGGTTACTTGACTTAATTGTTGCAGAGATATCTAAAAGAATATAAAAACATAATTATGGGTTATTTCATTTAATTTTAAGGTTTCCGCACCCAAAGACTGCAAACGGGAAACTAATAGGACGGGGAGTTTGTAGATTTCAGGATTGATCCCATACTATAAGTTGTTCGTAACTAAAACTACTAAAGTTGTATTGTTTTGACTCTCCTGGCCATAGAAAGAAAATATAATTACCATATATGGGAACTGGTTTTCGGTTGCAGGCGTTCCTCCTATTATTCTGTAGGTCCTTTCAACATTTAATGAGCTTGATGTGCCTGTTCATTAAATGGATAATAATATAAATACAATATATTGTGTGTTAAGTCAAACTTATTAGAATGAGATCCGTTTTGTGCCATTGTGATATGTACCAATGAAGAAAAGTGACAAAAATCCCTTAAGGTGAATGGGTAGTTGAGACCGCGAAATTCAACACTTTTCCATAAGAGATTGGTGGTTGGTGGTAGAAATCTAAAAAGTGTTAATTTAACACTTTTCCATAAGAGATTGGTGGTTGGTGATAGAAATCTAACTAAGAAAGATGTATTAATGATCCTTATGATTATAATTCTCTAAATATGTACATGTTATTGTCGCGAATCATATTTTGATATAAAACAACCTGACACTGACCTGCAAATTGCAAAAACGTAAGAAAATTTGAATTTCGCGGTCTACCACTATCCATTCACCTTAAAATAGATTGTAGTTTATATCAAATTACGTATTTTGGAAAAATAATAGCACTTGTATCAAATCCTTACCGCATAGAGCAATCACAAATAAAATCACATAGTTGTTCATTTTTAGGTGTAGGGAGTTGTCTCTTTTTATTGGTTTAAAAAACAAGATCACATGACTGTCGTACAACACTATGGAGCACACCACTTCTAGATGACTAATATATATTGCAAAGTTTGGGCTGCATTATATAGATGTCTACAATCTTATCTAATTTAGGGACGTATGAAGCAATGTTTTTATCAGAGATTTACTATGATTTTAGGATACCGTGTGACTTTATCGTCATAATGATGATGATGTGTTTTGACGTCATAATGATGTCAATAAAATTACTGTATGTATTACGTCAGGGGTCGCGGGAACGTACGATCCTTCCGCAACCCCGAATCAGGGGGGGGAGCGAGGTGTTTGACTACGCGACGTCTAAGAGGGGGCGCGCGTGGAGTACTACGCGCCGCCACCTCGTCAGCTCGTCGCCCGGTGTCACCACTGCGTCGACTGCTGGGAGGACAACAGTTTCTGACAAGAAAAGGTGGTGAGGGAAAAATTATGAGTGAAATTGACTCTAAGTTTACCTACTGACGTCGGTTGGTTATTTTAGGTACTTTGTCTTACTCGGGGAGGCCCGCAGTGGCGGGCCTGCACCAGTCGGGGGTTGCGGAAGGATCGTACGTTCCGACG
This sequence comes from Mesoligia furuncula, assembly GCA_916614155.1. Classification (NCBI taxonomy): domain Eukaryota; kingdom Metazoa; phylum Arthropoda; class Insecta; order Lepidoptera; family Noctuidae; genus Mesoligia; species Mesoligia furuncula. The sequence continues at coordinate 19,409,195 of OU744798.1, forward strand.
ACCTCCGGTGTAGGTGTGAGATGGAATACCGGGGTGGTTTTTAGTCAGTTAGAGTCTGACAGAGCCCCAGGGCGGAGGACATCCATGAGGATTTTCCACCAAGGACAAAAAAAAAACTACTACTTTGTTACAGTAGGACAATGCTAGAAATTAATAGAGTACGCGTTAATTACCTACGTAGTTAACGCGTACTCTGGTACAGTACACAACAGAACTCCATAAGCGCGATAAGAGCGTTTTTGCTGTGAAGACCATCGCGCGCCTCAGGCCCGTACCTACATCTGTGTGTGTTAGTGATTGAACGAAACAAAAATATACCGTCGCTGTTACATACAGGGTACGTAATCATATGACCTTGGTGGGTTCATACGATTGCTAAAATTGACTTCATCACAGCGAGCACATATAGCTAGTAACGTTACGTATCGGTTTAGCAAACGTATAGGTCTGGGTTCCAATCTCGAGGTGAGACTATTGTTTTTCTTTTCAACAATTATCTTTCTCGTTTTTTTTTTATTATTTGACAGATTAATAAACGAGAATAATAATGTAATAATTATTATATTTTTATTATTATATGGATAAGCTTAAGTTATATGGGATTAAAAATAAAAAATGTCTTATACTTCTTGTAATAAAAAATATAAATATTAGGAACAAACACAAATTTGTTGTTCCTACAACAAGGCTCAAGAAAATAGGTGGCTCGTTTAGATGCCAATGTATACGTTTTTATAATAAACTTCCTAGCCACATTCAAGAACTAAGCCTTAATAAATTCAAATCTTTTATAAAGCGAAAACTATGCCAGAAAGCCTATTATACTGTAAAAGACTATATTGCACTGATTGGACAGGTCCGCTCAAACTGTGTGGTTCTTTCCTCTAAAGACCATTTCAGACATCAATCTACATGGTCTTCACACGATCTGACTAAGATTTTGTCTGGACTTTAAAAGAGACTGTGACCTCTGAGTTTGTTTCGGCCTTTCTTCTCAGAGTAGTCAGAGTAGTTTAAAAAATATGATGACGTGTAAAAGTGTTTGTAAAAACCTACTTACAGAAAATAAATCATTTATCATTTACTTAAGTGATTTCAAAATGTTTATTCGTTATAATTTTAGAAATAAATTTTTAGTTGAAACAGTTTATTTTCTCATAAAGAACAATTAATTGAAGTAAAGCAAGTAATCAGTGAACTACGACAATGGTCGTAGTTCACTGATTAATTGCTTTACTTTCTTCAGACTTTAAATATTGTATCTTAGTAATATAATAATATTGTGCTATAATTACTACCGTTACTCCAATAAACCACGACTAGCCAATCTACGCACGTAAATAAAAAAAAAACAAGTAATTAAAAAAACTAAAAAACCCGAATGCAGTAAAAAAAATTAAGTTAAAAAAAATTGAAAAGCTAAAAACAAGGCCATTTTAAATTAAATAAAAGTTGGAAGCAGGCGGGACCCATTTGAGTTTGAAAATGTAATAAAAAAATGGTATGGGTCCATATATCTGCATATTTCCATGAATGCAACTTCAACTGTTCATCAGATCTCTTATTCCGTGCTTCCCATCACTGTATCTATCATCGTTGTACCTTATCGCAAAATGTAAACGTTCTTGTTTATGATTTCCAATCAAATATGGTTTTGAGCTTGTTTTCGTTTGCACGGCGAACGCTTCGTGAAGATGTGTCGAATAATTTGGCAAAATATCTCGTTGGTCAAATCAAATCAAATCAAATCATTTATTTTTGCCAACATGGGTAGGGGTATAGAAGTTACACAATGTTTTAATAATGTTCTCCATGCTCTGCCGTCACATGGGCATGCAAAATTTACACATACATTACATATTTCAAAATAATATTACAAAATTATCAAATTGGAAAATCATTTTATCAGTATTTTCAATGTCAAGGAGTATTTAGTCAATATGTAATTAAATAAATGTCAGAGTAAATAGTCAATAAATAAAGTCCTAGTATAAATAATTGTTGAGAGTTTCACATGTCATATCTATGATTGTATATCTGATTATTAATTATTGGCTATAAGGATTCCCTTTTAGATATTCCTTCACACTGTAATACACTTTATCAGTTAGAAATTCCTTTAGCTTCCGCTTAAATATGTGTGAGTTGTCAATGTCTGTAATACAACATGGCAATTTGTTATAAATCTTAGATGTCATGCAATATACACTGGAGTCCATTAAATGAGTTTTGCTGGGAGCAGTCTGAACTTTATTTCTGTATCTAGCACTTCGGAATTTTTCATACATATGCATATTACTTTTGACAAAGACTGACATCTCATCTCATCTGACTGTTGGTTGGTTGGTAACCACTTGTTTTATATTCACTGACCAGCTGGGGCCTTCCACTACGCTTTCGACGGGCAAGTGAAGGCTACCCTCTTCCCTCTGCCTTTGACCCTCCGACTCACAGTAGATAATTTCTCTAAAACAAAAAAGGAATACCTAAGTTAGGCTACTAGCAAAATTATAAAATAATATTAACTCTTTCGAAACAAAATTATTTTGAAAATAGAAATGTTACAGAATGATAATATTATAATTATACTTAATGTTTCATCATTCCAAAAGTAAATAAATAAACTTATGGAAATATTTTTTTTTTTCTTCTATTTAGACCTTAATTATGGTAAATACGTTTAAAAAATAACTACTAGGATCAGCAGTTATACCTACTTTAATTAGATAAATGTTAGATAAAATAATTGAATCATAATACTCACAGTCAGTCCGGTTTCATCAAATATTTGTGATATAATATTAAGTCTACTTTTACGCTGCGCGATAATATCCGCTTTCATCTCAAAGCTTACATTTCAAAATGAACTATTACACCGCTAATAGATTAAACACACGTCAGTAACCCACAATATCAAAAACCAACCAAGAACGAACAACATTCTATTAGTCGCGGTGAATGAGCCGTAAGTTACCTGCATCTGTCTACCATACTTAATTTATTTATTTAGATTTCTGTGGGTATACTCATAAAATTTTACGAATTATGTGAACATGACACGGAACTACAGTCTGTGTGGTGCCGGACTAGTCTGTGTGGTGCCGGACTAGTCTGTGTGGTGCCGGACTTAAAGAATACCACCACCCCTTACTTCCCGTGGGTGTCGTAAAAGGCGACTAAGGGTCGTACCGGAGAATGGACAGCAGCGTTCTCTATGTATTCCACCAACATACCATACTGCGATCGCCAACCCGCCTGCCAAGCGTGGCGATTATGGCAAACCCTCCCAAAATTGGGGGAGGCCTTTGTCCAGCAGTGGACGTCTATCGACTGAAACGACGACGATGACACCGAACTATATTCAAAAGCGTGATTATTCGAGTAATATGCGGGTGTGTGTGTCAAATTACTCATTAAAAGAAGGTCGTAAGTTAAACTAAACATTAAGCAATTGCCTTGTAAACTCGCCTATGGACTTCTGGAGTCGACCGTCCTATAATATAATAATATATTTTCCGATTGCTGTCAATGACGGTGCTCTCAAGGTTGTTCAAGAATACGTGCAGTTTGGTAAGAATAACTTTGAGATCCCGAGGCTAACAGAAGAATTCAACTGGGCTGGGCAACATTTGGGAAGCTTCGTTTCGTATTCTACAGAGCCTAAAGAATAAGGTCTTCAATTAGAGCGTCCTGCTAGTTATGACTTACGGAGCCGAAACTTGGACACTCACGGTACGGCTGGTCCATAAATTCAAGGTCTCTCAGCGAGCTATGGAACGGGCTATGCTTGGAGTCTCTCTGAAGGATCGAATCACAGAATAAGTAAGCTGAAGTGGCAATGGGCCGGCCATATTAGCCGTAGAACCGACGACCGTTTGGGTAGACGTGTTCTTCAGTGGAGTCGAATCGCGAATCGGTAAATGTAAGGTGGGACGCCCTCAGGCTAGGTGGAGCGACGATCTTCGCAGGATAGCTGGTAGCAAATGGATGAGAGTTGCCGAAAATCAAGTTGAATGGCATGCAATAGAAGAGGCCTATGTCCAGCAGTGGACATGATGGGGCAATGTTTCATAGAACCTACGAGCTGTCCGTTTGTAAAATATGTAGTTCTTCTTAAGATAATCGTCATCGTCAAAATCCTGATGATGATTAAAAGTGTGATAATGAGCGGAAAACTATTTTCTATTACAACGTGAGTTATTGGTTTCTTATCGGAACAGGAAAACGCGCGCTAAATACATATTTTGCTCGGTGGTACAATCTTTTTGATAAATACTTTTCATATAAATGCTTATAGATACGATAGTGTTGTTCATATTTTTCGATATAATGGATTGACTCACTTTTACTATAGCTATGTGTCATCACCATCAGGGTTTTGTTTTAACATTCTGATTCGATTTAAAATTATGGAAAAGATTTTGTGCTTTTTTACCCGACTGCGCCAGAAGGAGGGTTATGTTTTTCGAGTCTATGTATGTATGTATATTTCTTTGGCACGCTCTGTAGCCTAAACGGCTTGATCGATAAAAACTGAAAAAAAATAAAATGGCTGATTTTTGGCGCCATATTATGTCTACAAAATTTCTTTTCTCAAAACCTATGGAGTAGGGTATCAAAATAAAGGGTTTTAAAAGATGATTACAAAAATATATATACAAATTGTATGGTTAAAAGTAATCCGTAAAAACCACGTACCAAGAACTAAATTGTTTGCGAAATCTTTCACATTTGTAAACTAAAAAGCTGGAAATAAAAAAAGGACCCATACCATTTTTATTATATTTTCGAATTCAAATGGGTCCCACCTGCTTCCAAGTTTTATTTAATTTAAAATAGGCTTGTTTTTAGCTTTTATTAACTTAAGTTTTTTACCGCAGTCGGGTTTTTATTTTTTTTAAAGACTTTTTGTACTTACTCGCTGTTTGCGGTAAGTGTTCTCATTTTGTTCGTTTTTTTTGGAATTCAATAAGATAACAATGACCTTACTACGATTTAACTTACATTGTAAATATATTTTTATTTATAGTACCTACCTACATAGGTAATCTATATATATATATAGATTAAACTAAAAAAACTAAACTTAAGAAACTAAACGAACGCTCTTGAATCCTACGTCGCCTGTCGACCGACCGCAACCATGCAACCCGTGTAGGGGAGAGAGAACTGGCTTGGCCGGTAACATATATAAAATTCAAAGCCCGACTGACTGATATAATTATTAACGCACAGCCTAAACTGCTGGTCCTAGAGACATGAAATTAAGAGGGTGTGTTATTTCTGAAGAGTAGGTATCCACTAAGCGAGTGTTTTTCGAAATTACACTCCTAAGAGTGTGAATGGCTGAAATTTCACAAGGACGAAGTAGCGGGCAGTAGCTAGTCATTTTATCTTCTATACAAATCTATATCTAAACAAATAAATAAAATTGGATTGTCTGTTTGTAATATTAAAATAACCGCTTTTTACTAAATGCATATGGATCTATACATGGTATATACCTAAATATTTTTTTTTACAATTTTTGTCTGTCTGTCTGTTTGTTTCGGTTAATCTCTGAAACGGCTGGACCGATTTTGACGGGACTTTCACTAGCAGATAGCTGTTGTAATAAGGAGTAACTTGGGCTACTTTTATTTTTGAACAAAAAAATAGGGTCCAACGAAAAAAAATTAAACCAATGAAATGAAATGAAATATTGAATAATATCTGATTCAAATAGGGAAGTTATGTTATGCTCCGTTTATATAAGTACTTAACCAAATGTAAACAAATCATAATAAAGAAACGGAGTATAGTTATGTTTATAAGTGGATCCTATAAGTGAAAAAGTGAGTCCTGTGAGTGTTATCTCCACAGAAATTGATTGAATAAATAATTTAGAGTGTTGTTGTTTTAGCCCAAGAAAATCGTACACCAAATATTGTATACAGGGTGAATTTTCCAAGTGGGCATGGATGGTCAAATCCGAAACTATGAGGAATAGCAAAAAGTACTCAAAGGAGTCGCGGCTCGATTTTGATGAAAACTATAACTACATCATTGGATTTTTGAAAAATCAATATTTCTAGCCAGGAATCTAACCCCTTGATTTTGAAAAAAAAAAACACACACACAGTAATATTACACCATTCGATAGTGTCGCTGATAAGGATCGAGTTCTGGGAAATAATGACATACGGGAAACTAAAGAAAAGAGCAAATTTTTAACAAAATACTTTTTTGATTGTTCGTATGTTACCTACCTATTAAATCGTAGCTGATTAATATTGTTCAAAATGATGACCAATTGTTTTCAATACATAACTGCATGCTTGCTTGCATGCTGCATGCTGCGTGCTTGCTTGCATGCTGCATGCTTGCTGCCGGAGCCGTGACAAAATCCATATTGCTTTTCTATCTATTTATATATTGTTTCAGTTGGATTTGGTAAAATAAACAATTGGAATACAAAATCAGACAATTTTTAATTATTAAAAACTTAGATACATTAATTGTAGTCGTAATTATATGCCTAGTTTAAAATTAAAGGGGGTCGTTATTAGAGGTTGAGGTCTATGGCTATAATTATGGGTAAAAATACATAGAAATACAGTGCAAATCATTTATTGACAGATCGAGCCACCGGAAAACAATTAACTTGGGCTTAAAAAGGCCACTTTGGCAGAATCATAAAAGAAAAACACGGACTGTCTTTGCCATATTATAATGTCATTATGAATTATAATATGGCAAAGACAGTCCGTGTTTTTCTTTTTTTCGCTGCATTTCGTAGGTATAATTAAAGAGATTGGGATTGTATTTGGATTGGATTGATTGGTATTTTAGCACAGACAGAAAAAAATACTGAGAAATCCTTCACCAATGGGACTTGACAGTTAACTGTCCATTATGATTCATAATGTTATCCTTTTATGATTCTGCCAAAGTGGCCCTTTTAGGCCCCCTAATACTTGCACTTTTAATCGTATTCAGCAAGTTGGCAGGAGAGATACTAGTTTCTGAATATAAAAAGTAAGTAAGAGGAGAAAATAAGAATGAGCGAAGTTTAATGCACAGTTTTAAGTGAATTTAAGTTTAGCACTCCATAGTTCGTTGGCATTTAGGTTAGATCTGCCTAGTTCACAAACTTCGTGATAAAAAATGCCATTTGCGCGGAGAGCATTTTCCATCTTCCTATTAGATCATTAATACTTTTGCACAAAATACAGGGTGGTCCTAAATAAATCATAAAACATAAAGTTTATTTGTGAAACATAGGTATACAATAGGTCACACATATAAAATAGTACGCTATGTTTTGTCTTAAGACATACAAATATGCTGAAAAAATGTCATTAACAAAAAGAAACATTCTATTATTCACAAAAAAAAAAATTACAGATGTCAAAATTATAAATACAAAAAAAAAAAAAATTACAGAGGTCAAAATTATAAATAGGTACAAAAAATTACATAATATGTCAAAATTATAAATACAAAAAAATTACAGATATTAAAATTATAGATCCAAAAAAATTACAGATGTCAAAATTATAAATACAAAAAATTACAGATATTAAAATTATAGATCCAACTATTTTATTATGACTCTTTATCGTTTAAAAACTCGTCTATTGTATAGTAGCATTTGTCAAGAAGAAGTTTCTGCAGTACGATTTTAAATTTTGACAATGGCATTATCTTTATGGAATTAGGAATGTTATTATATATTCTAGGAGCAATTCCGAAAAAGCTTTTGTACATCAAAGCGGTCTTACATTTTGTGTTACATAATTGATTTTTGTACTGAGCACGCAATTCAGTTTTCTTGACTGCTGCTAATTTAATAAATAAATGCGGATTTCTTTTACAAAAAGTGCAGTTTCTAATATGTATAGTACCGGAAATGTTAAGAGTTTTAATGATTTGAAGTAAGGCATACAACTGTCTGTGGTTTGTAGACCGCACATAGACCTAATGCAACGCTTTTGCATCCTGAATATGGTCTCTCTATCAGTTGATTGTCCGCAAAAAATAACACCGTATCGGAGAATTGAATCTACTAAACCGTGATATGCTGTCAGTAATGTTTCAATATTTACTTTTTTTGATAATTGGAACAATGCGTATGCGGATTTACTCATGCGCTTACATATATCTTCTACTTGGAGTTTCCAAGTGAGTTTATTGTCGATAGTTATACCTAGAAACTTACTACTAGTGACCTCTTCTATCAAACAGTTGTTGTAAGTAAAGGAAATCGTTGGGTTTGCACGACGTTGATAGAAATGCATTATTTTAGTTTTATTTAAATTTATTCTTAAATTATTTTTATCAAGCCACTTTATAATTTCACCTAAAGAGCCATTGATTTCATTTTGGTAGTCATTAGGATTAGTACACTCAATAATTGCTGTGCTATCATCAGCAAAGAGAACCATTTTGTGTGTATTGTATTGCTCTTGGGAGATCGTTAATGTATTAATGGCGGTTGATAATAATTTGATTTAAAAAAAATAAACGAAACGACTAAACACTAGTCTTTAATCAGTTTTAAAAACAATTACAATAATTAAACTTAAAAATAATATTTCCTGATTACAATAACCAATTTACACAATATTACAAAACGATGTTAACACGACGACTGCTCGAGACGGAAAAGGGGCGAGTACCGGCCGCGCTCTGCTTTTATAGGCACCACCGCACGGTAGTTTGAAAATAACGTTTTGATGCTAATACGGCCTCTCCTGACGTGTGGTTGTCCTCAGCCACGATGTCCAGATGATGGTCCTTGTTCGCTGCAGTCACGGTCTTCGGCAAGTGGACTCGGGCAACACGAAGGGCTCATGTCTTCAATGGCTGCATCAGTAATTGATGGACTCCGGGGTGTGTCTGCATCTCCACGACTTGGATGATCTTCGCAGCTAGTTGCACTGGTAGATGGTGCTGCGAGACTATCCTCTTCAGCTGAAAATGGGAGAAGGACACTTATTAGTAATATCCTTATTACTTAATCTAAACATATGTATGTTGTAATTAAATACAACATATCTAGACGGAGGCACCCAGTTAGCACGTCTTGGCAGAGACGCATCTCAATGCCCTTTATAAATAAATTGAGACGGAGGCACCCAGTTAGCACGTCTCTTTCGGCAGAATTACACTTTAACTCAATGCCCTTGTAAATAAACTGAGACGGAGGCACACAGTTAGCACGTCTCTTTCGGCAGAGTTACTCTAACTCAATGCCCTTATAAATAAACTGAGACGGAGGCACACAGTTAGCACGTCTCTTTCGGCAGAGTTACACTTTAACTCAATGCCCTTACAAACAGACGGAGGCACACAGTTAGCACGTCTTGGCACGGCAGAGCCATCGCTCAATGCCCTTACTATGCATGTACAGTTGTACACATGACTCTTTCAATCCATCTAATCAAACACATTTGATACAATTTAGATAGAAAAGTAAATACAAAAATCTACTTACTATCAAAAAACGTGGCACACGACTCGGGAGTCCACTCTCCTCGCCAAGCAACCATGTGCTCGGCGGCAGCCTGAGTAACTTTGCCATTGGTAATTGGTAATTGGTATTACGGGCTGGTTTCCGCAACTCCACGTCAATGCGCGTATTTTGCGTACGGGTGGGAAAATCGATTATTCGATCCACCCCAGCTCCTCAAGGAAGGCCAGCAACGCCTTGATGTTGCTGACCGTCTCGCGTAGGGTACCTGGGTTACCGAAGTACTTTGCCCTGTACGTGGTGATCACCGGGCAGTTTAGAAGCACATGTGCCGCTGTCTCGTCATCCTCCATGCAGGCCCTGCACAGCGGACTGTCTGTTACTCCTATGACATAGAGGTGTTTATTAAATGACCCGTGGCCAGTTAAAGCTGCCGTAACTATACGCAGCTTTTGTTTAGTTAGACGGAGAACCTGTTTCGTGAGGCGGGGATCCAAAGTGGGAAGTGCTTCCCTAGCCTGCCTGCAATCGCCTTGATCCGTCCAAAGTTTGTCGTGTTGGTCTCTGGTGCGTTTCCTTACCAGAGTGCGTAAAAACCCGAAGGGAAGTGGCGCGATGGGCTCAGGTCCCACTGGTGCCATGCTCGAACCTCTCCTGGCAAGCTCGTCGGCTGCATCGTTGCCCAGCGAACCGCTGTGTCCTTTGATCCATTGAATGGTTATTTTATTGAGGTTACCCACCTGGTTGAGGCGCTGGTGACACTCGTATATTAGCCCAGAGTCAACTGTATAACTGTTCAGCGCTTGCAGAACAGCCATACTGTCTGAGAGTATGCGGATTGAGTGGTCTTTTACTTCCCTAGCCATAATGGCTGAAGCTGCCAGAGAAATACCCATGCATTCGGCCTGGAACACTGTGTTGTGGGCCCCCAATGGTGTGGCAATATGTATGTTGAGATCCTCCGAAAAGATTCCAGCACCTGTGCCACTACCTGTTTTAGATCCATCCGTGAAGATGCGCAGCTCCGTAGGTCGTAGCCCCTCGCATCGACGATCCTCGTGAAGTTGGATCTTGT